>JAVTVJ010000044.1:0-1306831 GCA_034509425.1 Eopsaltria australis | reverse complement strand
GGTCTGTAAGAACTACAAGAAGATGGATAATTTGAAGCTTGGCAGCTTGTTCTGCTAAAAACATTAGATAGAACTGTTGTATTTTTTATTCAATACCATAAAAATACCCTCTTCTCTTCTTAGCATGTCTGTTTCCTTCACTTTAAATGGATTACTTAACTCTGTTCTAATGTCCTAATATTTCAAACACACACTAGACATTAGTTCCATTAGTGTCTTAACATTTGACACTAAAGACCAATAACCAGTGAAAAATTCCTTTAAAACTATATCCCTACAATAAGGATGGCACACTTTTGAATTAGTTACAGACTGAGGAAAAATTGTAGTCACATTTTTTGTAAAGGTCAAGAATCTGAACATAATGAAAACATATGAGAGGTTCGTTTTAAAGGAAAAAATGTTTCTTTATTCCTTGACAACATTCATAGATTATATTATAATTTTATTCTAATATTGTATTACATTTCTTATTCTAACTTCTTAGAAAAATTATGAATTTTCTATTAAATTATTTTTACTTGCAACATATATATCTTGTCCAGTTTTAAGAAAACAATACATGACATCTATAATCTGATTAATCTTATGCAGCAAAATAAAGAGTATTGCTTGAGAACTACAGGTGACAGAACAGGGTAGTGTGACACAGCACTGTGTTCGACTAACATTCCCTGGATTAGATTCCCAGGGCATTATTTATAAAAAGGTGTATTCTTCTTTTCTTTAAAATGTATGATTACCTCTGAAAAACTCCTTAAAGTACTTGCCCATTCCTTCAGCCTCATGAGATTCCTCTGAATGGTGGCCCTATCGAACCTTTTTATATTAGCCACTTCCAAAAATTTGACATAGTCCTTGAATTGCAGGACATGCATTCTGTCCTTCTATCCAGGATGAAGATGCTAAAGAAATACTGACTCCAGTGTCATCATCACTCATCTCTGGCTGCTGGTTAGAATTATAAACAAGTACTGCTCTGTAAGCCTGACAGCTCTGCCACTTTTTCATCCCTTTTAGTGGGTGTGGATTTTTGTCATCACAGGTAGTAGCTCTATCCCAAATGGCACCCCACCCCAATTTACTGCTAGGCATAGAGATTCAATAACCCTAACATTAGTCCTCTGTGAGAACAAGGGTCTGCAACAGGGAAACATCTTATTTGAGAAAAGCTTCCCCGCAGACACCCACCACAATGTCCCACTGCTCAAGCATCCATCTGATTCTAAACAGATGGATACTTGATAAACTCTCAACATGGTGGTTGCATCAGAGAGCCCCATGGATCCAAGCTGCTCCTCCACAGTGAACACAAATGCCCCCTTGTCTGTCTTTCAAAATCCTTCTCATTCTCTTATTCTCTATTAGATTTGTGTCTGGTTGGCATTACGATTCATTGTCCCTGTGCTTGGAGAAAGTGGAAATGTCTTGCACAGTCTTTACTTTCCATATTGTTCTACTTTTCTGAATGTTGAACCCATAAATTAATATGGTCACAAACTAAAATAGCTCACAACAGTTTCATCCATATTGCAATGCTGAAAGCACAGACTAGACTGAACTGAAGCAAGGAAAAACCTGGCACTTGAGAGCAACACAGCCTTGAGAAACTAGTGGACTTAATACCTTTATAAAAATTAAATAGGACCATAAAGTCCTCAGGACTCACAGCACGCCTTCTTCTATGGCTGTACTGAGACAGTAATCACTCAGCAACATACAACATCTTTCCTGCAACTACTTGATTTGGGATACTCCAGTAAAGGCATTAAAAATTAAACAAGATTACTTTCAATGTGTTTACCGAGTGAATGATACCACCAAAGCACACTATAATTACTGAACATAAACACATACTTGTAGCTCTCAATCTGCTGACAAGAAGACACTGTAATGAAAGAGTCTGTGCGTGAGCTGTAAGCCAAGGGACCAGGCAGAAGAAACCCAGGTAAAAACCGGCCAAAAGCATAACTTTCTTGTTCAAACAACATAAGCATCCCATCCATGGACTGTATGCATATCAAATCTCTGCCTAAGGAAACAAGAGAAAGAAATACAGAGAAAACAAAGCAATGTTATTTGTGTAGTTTTAATCTGAAAACCGTGAGTAAATTAAAATTATACTCATAAGTAATCCTAACAAAACTAAATTTTCATTTATGGGAATGTTTGTTGTGAGGAAAAACACTAAACATTCTAACCTCAATAAAAGCTTACTTTCTAAAACAAGCAAACTAGATTGTGGGGGGGGGAATAACATTCAGAATACACTTTTAAAAAAAAAGATATTTTATTTCAAAACAAAATTCCTAAGGACATAACTATTACAATTTCAGTTTAAAGAAATGCTTCAATATTCCCAGAACACCAAATTATTCTGATTCCTAAATGCTTCCATACCTTACAAGCAGTCATAACAACTGTGGTTTAAAAAAAGCCAATTCTATTCTTTCAAGTCTACTTAAGCAACATAACAGAAAGTCCTTCAAATATGTATTGTTGTGAAAATAATACAATGGTAATGTCTTCCATCTTTTACATTCACATTTTCTGTCTTCAAGGAAAGAAAAAACAAACAAGGTCCAACTCTGTATTACCAGCAAGTCTAAAAAATATCAAATGAAAAAATTCAGCTTGGACTAAATTACTTCAAGCTTCATGCATTATTCAACAGCCACAGGATGACTTAAGACATGGCTTGTCATGCCTCAAGTACACCAATCTAAATTCAAAGTCTCATTGGGAAGATTTCTGAGATCACGAGAGTTGATTATGCAGTTTGCACTTTATATGCAAGGGTAACAATTCATGGAACCAATATTTTTTAGGCATTCAAAGAGAGCCATACCATTAAGACTAACACTTTCTGAAGCTGATAGATGCATCTCTCCTGAATTCATAGATAAACCTTTATCTTGCAAACATTACACAAAATATTTGTAATTCAAAATGTCTATTCACCTCAACTAAAATACTCTATTTTGTCTCAGGAATTATTCTGTATGTATGAATAACCCAAATAAATTGTCTGTTCACTAAGTTCCACCCTCAATCCTTTAATAAGTTTTCTAAAATAGGAAGGTGAAGCAACACAAAAATAGCCTAAAAGTTCATTCTTACAGTTCCATAAAGGTAACAAAAGTCAAAGAAATACTCAATATCTGAAAAGCAACAAATGTACAGTGCAAAACATTGTTCATCTCCACTGTGATTCTTCAAAGAAACATTAACTACTTTTAAAAAATAGCAGTGTAAAAGGCCAGAAAGTACATAGTATTACTTGTCCTTGTGATTGAAACACACAATAAAAATTTAGCTTAGGGTAAAAACAGAAAAACAAAAGAAGGAAGACAAAGCAAGGTCCTTCCCTCCTCCTTCATCTCTTTTCCAGACTTCCCCATTTTCTAAAACTCAAGATCTACCATCCCCTTTTTCAAGATTCTGTATATAACTCATAACATGTATCATAAACCCTGTTGCAAATAACAACCATGTGATAAGAAGGACATTTGAAAGTGCAGTTCATGTTGTTCCTTTGGTTGAGGTAAAGTTGAATCTTCCAGTCTCTAGTGAAAAGACAATGGGGAGACAGACTCTTCTCTGTGGCATTCACTTACAGGACTAAACTAAACAGCAACAAACTGTATCACATGAAACTCTATCTGAATTTAATTTTTTTTTTTCTTTTACTGTGAAGGACATCAAACACTACAGCCCATTTCCCAGACAGGTTGTAAACTCTTCTTCCATAGACATACAAAAATACCACAGAACACAATCCTGAGCAACTTCTAGCTGGACCTGCTCAGGAAGTGGGATTGGATTAGATGATGTCAAGAGAAGAATCATTCAAATCAGACATTCAAAGAAGTCATTGTCTTTTATCTCTGAACTACTCGAAGGCAGATTTCTGTTCCTCTAAGCTGTGAAATTTCACAGGATTTAGTCCTATCACATGCTCCCGATCAGAAAAGTGTAGGAACCAGCAGGGAAAATTAAGAACTTTTATACCAGTATGCTATCAATGTCAATGATACCCAACTTCCACTTCCCAACAGCTACTGACATTATTATCACACTGCTGATGCAGTCTAGAAAGAGCATGAGTGAGCCAGCTGTATAAAATAATGATTAACCAGTAAAGGTTCCCTTAGAGACTATTACAAACACTGCTTTCTAGTAAAATGTTCTAGCCCACTGGTTGCCACCACAGTCTCTCAGGTATGGTTATTTTAAAGTATAGTTATTGGCTACAACAAATAACTAGTGGCATTTGCATTTGACGTGCAAGAAAACAGTGCTTCATAACCCAGGTGTCTGTGTGACCTCAGCCATTCCACCCCTGTCACCTCAAAATCACATATGTTCACATTCAGCATCAGGCATACTGCAAACCCTCTCAACACTTTACATTGGCTAATTGCTCAGTTCCACTTCTAATTAACACCTTATAAAGAATGCAACCCTGTAAGTCTGGGTATAGAGAATCTTCAAATCCCCTTCCAAAGTCTCCTATGAATTCTCCTACCATCCGCAGTGTGCTACAGAGGAAAGCTGTCTGACAGCCCTATTTCCTGAACTTTAACTTTCAACGTCTAACTTCAGGGGAACTCCCTGGCACCTGAAACCTGAAGACAAATCCACTACAGATAGCAGCTTGAAAGTTTTATTTTAAAAAGCACAGAAGCAGAACATACTTGTACTTTGGGGGTTTTGAAGGCTTCCTGCTTTTCATCTTTTCTTCCACAGAAAAGATAGGGAAAAAAGGGGAGAAAAAGAATGAAAAATCAAAACTGTGAATAAAATAATTTAAGTCACAGAAAAAAATAACATCGATGTTATGTATGTTTAAATTTTTTCCATGTTGCTATCCCATTTCAAAAAGTTCTAACCATTGCTTGATATAATTAATTTGTAATTAAATTAAATTTAATTACAAATGCCCTTACTACCACAGAAATCTTATATATTTTGTAATATAATTCAATTTCACATGCTCCAGGTTATACTGATGGTAATGAGAAAACCATCTCCTAGACAACCACTGATCACAAGCTTTAGGGTTTAAACTTGTTGAAAATATACAGTTAAGTTGTTGATTTCTACTCTTCTGATGAAAACTACAGCAGATACAATTGATATGAAGTGATAATCTAGTAGACATACTACAATTCAAAAAACAGAAAAAAGTAAAAGCCATTACAAATATTGAGGTTACTGCTTAAGTAGCAAATAGCAATAGCTTCTGTTCTTCTCTATATTATAAATATCAATCTTATTTTTACCAATTCCATAGCATCATGAAAGTGATGAATAGAAACACTACAGCACTTCCTGCAATATATATGAAGCTACATGTCATTCCAAACCTGGAAGCCTTCATCTTTAGCATGCATAATCCCCAATCACACACAAATATCATTGTCAAAATCTCTCCTGTTTTAACAGTAGTGACACAATTGAATATGACGTGACATAATATGACAAGTTCTTTAGAGCACTTCAAGGATCTCCAAGCACACTGCAGTACTGAACTGTACTGCCTAAAGAAGCGGAGGCACGAGACTGAATCAGCAATCACTCTTTTGGCCTTCAAAAGCACCGCAGCACTTAATATACCCACCACTTTATTCATCTTATTTGTGTTGTTCCTACTCACTGATTTTCAAATTTGGATTTTAACTAGCTTGTCCTAGTGGATCGAACTCCAGTTATCCAAACTATTAGATGTAAAGCATAATTAAAGAAAATTAAATTGTGTATGAACTCTTATTTCCCAGTTTTTTTAGGTCAACTTATTTTCTTTGGCAATTTGTTTTTAATGTGTAGCTAGTGAATGGAGTTCTTATGCTTCACTTTGAGAAATGCAGTCCTCCAAACACTCAACCAGAAATGTCCATTTCAAAAAAAGCTTATTGCAGCCAGTTGGCCTTGCTAGTGACACATTTATAAAGTGAAAATATAAACCACAGTGTTTTCTGCATATCAGATGGAATCACTTAGTGTACTCTACATAGTTTCAGTGGCTTGTATCTGAAGAGGAATGTCCCTTAGCCAGAAAGTGCTACTTTTAAGCACAAGTCTAGCTACTGTTGTTTAGTAGTTTTGTTATTCTAGGATATGAATATATTTACATCACACTTTTAAGCCACAATGTATTTTCAGAGCTAATGCAAGGACAAAATGAGAGGCAGGTGGTAGTTCTTTGAAATAGACTTCTAATTAAAGTTATTCTGGAGCTCAAGTCTTTTTGCATGTCAATGATTTCCTGTACTCTGAGCTTCCCCTCTGGCACCAAATCATTTTTATAAAACATACATTATTCAATCACAGGGCCTGAGCACCACATGAAATCAGGCAATGAAAACTATAGTGGAATAAATTGGAAATCAGAAAAAACTTCATAAAATTACAGCATTTACAAAGACATCAGCAGAGAAAACTTTAACTGCCTTCAATGGTAATCAAATGCCTCACTAAAATAGCCTCGTGTGGAAGGAATCATCAATGAAATAAAATTAAAAGATAAACTGGTATTTACAACACACTCAGGAGCCTAAAAGCCCTTTAATGATACATGGGAAATGTTTTCCTAATATGATGAAAAAGTGACCAGTGAAGTGATGCACATAAACTATATTCCCACACATGGGAAGACAAGTTCCTGTCCTGACTTGAAACAAGCAAGTATGTTTTCCTTTTCCTTCATCATTGAAATTTGCCCCTGAAAAGTCTCAAAGCATAGGGAATGCAGACTTCTCCAGTTCAAACCCACTTTGGAAAATTCTACTTGCTGCTGAGTGTAGCTCCTTAAGCCAAGCAGATCTGGGGCAACTGTGAGAAAAGAACCTCAGGAATCAGTTGTGATGAATGGAAAAACCATTTGAAAATAACTTGAGCAGTTCTTCACACAATGTATGCCTAGTAAAAGGCAAGTCCTACCTCCCTAACCCAGTGCAGGAAGCACATGCCAGTGTACATTCAGAAAGAACTCTGAATTTACTAGCTTGGTGGTCTGGTGGCTGCTCCTTACATAACTATAGAAAGGATCAAAGTTCAGAACTTCAGCTGTGGCCATTCATCCTAGGCCAGAGGATCTGACTGCCAATACTCTGAATGCAAGCAAAGAGGAAAAGAAAAATCGCCCTGCATCGCTCAGTGCTAATGCAAGTACCCATCTCGAATGACGCACAAAGTGTACACATGTTCCAGCCGACACTGACCGCGTGCTTTTCTGCTGGAATTGAAAAATCCCTCCAGTGGGAAGGAAATAAAAATAAAGTAGTGGACAGGAAAAGAAGAACTTTAAGAGAAATTAAGGTAGATGTTTAAGGAAAACACTAAGTCCTTACTCTACTGATGTTAGCTTTAATTATTTTCTGATCCATTTTGGGTATTAAAGTATCGCAGTAAAACATATTCATAAGTCCCAACACAAGAGATTCTCTCTCTGTAACAGCACTCTCTGTAAGGAGCCTCTCTGGTCAACTCATAGTAAAGCATGCAGTGAGAGCTGCCATGAGAAAAAAAATGTTCTTGCTTCTCTCACCCATCATACTGCATTCTCTCTACATAACCTCTTGTAGATTTCTGCCTGCCATAAAACATAAGGAGGATTTCAGATGGAAAGAGAATCCTGAACTACTGAAGTATCTCCAAAGGCCAATCAGCCCTCACTCACACAATTAATCCCTTAGAGACCTGTGATATACTCCTTTGTTCTTGATTCAAGTCTTAACACAGAAGATGACATAGTTAAATAATGAGACTTGGGAATGATGCCTTTAAATCTCATATTAACCTGAGGTGGTGGAAGGACACTAATATGGTTCAAAGGAGTAGGACAAACCAGCATGCAGTATAAAGATCCCAAAGTATCACAGCTGCAACGTCCAACATACTAAAATTCCTACTGAAAGAAATACAGTATTTGGCACCGTGTACACATGACAAGTAAAGTCTCTTCCCCTAAACAGATTATAGTACCAAAATTTGTTTATTACAACCTCCATATTAAGCGAATAATTTTTCTACTATTAAAAGTGGATGTTTCCACCTAGTGCAAGAAATACTCCCAGGAAAAATGTTCAGGCAACTGTGAAAGCAGTATCACTCCAAGCTGTTCTCTTTTTCAATGCAGAAGATTAATTATAGACAGCATAAATAGGAGGTCTTGAAAATGGCTGTATGCATAGATGTAGCCTGAATGTTTCAGGAAAAGATGGTAAAAGTCTCCTTGAATTCTGTTTGTTGCCATAACTTGTTCAGTAACTACTTTTCAGTCCCTAGGAGCTGCAGAAATTTTCTTCTAAGAGCCTTGCATTCATACAGGCATTACAACACTGGCATACACTTTTTCTAAAGCAAGCAGGAGAAATTCCAATCTGTGAATATCTCCGCTCTCATCTGAAGTTATACACCTATCATATATTATATAAATATTACAGAACATCTCACTGAACTAGTAAATCTCCCACAAGCAAGTACTGTCACCAGTTGCCCTTCCAAATCAATAGCGTTTGACTGAATAGTTCAGGCACAGGATGTTTTTAGTGAATCATAAATCAACAGCAGACCTTTCACTAAATTCAGCTGAAGTTGAATACATGCCCTATTATTCAATATTTTAGGTACTTTCAAAAGTTATCAGTAAGATCTTAAGTCACAATCATAAAATAAATCTATCAACTTTAAAACTGCATTTAGAACAGACCTGAAAACTTATAATGAAACAGAACTACATGAACCCCACTGCTAAAACCCAGTGAAATTCCCCATATTTTCTAGTTCTCCTTCTACAGTCTTCTTAGACTAAGAAGCCTCATAATGGCTAAGTGTTTCCCAAAGCACTTTGATGTATGAAGCTCTGTCTCAGGAAGGATGATGAGTGACTCAAGAGTTTATGAGTTAGGATTAAAGGGCAGACTAGTAAGGGTGACACTGTTGTGGGTGATTGCCACGGGCTGCCTGATGGGGAGGAGGAAGCAGATGAGGTCTTATACAGACAGCTGGAAGTAGCCTTCCAGTCACCGGCCCTGGTTCTCCTGAACAACTTCAACCACCTGGACATCTGCTGGAGGAACCACACAGTGAGGCATAAACAACCCAGGAGGTTCTTGGAAAGCACTGACAATAACTTTATGGCACAGGTGACAAAGGTGCCAACTAGGAAAGGCATGCTGCTGGACCTTTACTAACTAACACAGAATGTATGGTTAGAGATGTGAAGGATGCAGCAGCCTTGGCTACAGTGACCATGAGATAATGGAGCTTGGTATCCTGTGAGGAAGAAGCAGGTCTATGAGTAGCATCACAACCCTGGACTTCAGGAGAGCTAACTTCAGCCTCTTCAAGGAGCTTCTTGGAGGATCCCATGGGAACATGCCCTAGAGGGACAAGGGGTCCAAGACAGCTGGTCCTAGCAGCTCTGTGGAGAAGGACCTGGGGTGAACAGCAAGATGTCCATAAGCTAGCAGTGTGCCCTTGTGGCCAAAATGGCCAAAGGTATCCTGGGATGCATTAGGAAGAGCACTGCCAGCAGGTTGAGTGAGGCAATCCTGCACCTCTACTCAGCCCTGGTGAGGCAACATCTGGAGTGCTGTGTCCAGCTCTGGGATCCCCTGTACAAGAGAGACATAGAGCTCCTGCAGCAAGTCCAGGGGAGGGCAACAAGGATGACTAAGGGATGGGGTCATCTCTCTGATGAGGACAGGCTGAGGGAGCTGAGCCTGTTTGGCCTCAGGAAGGAGGAGCCCTCATCAATGTATATAAGTAAGTATCAGAAGGGAGAGTGTAAAGAGGATGGACCCCAGAGTCTTCCTAGTGGTGCCAAGCAATAGGATGAGAGGCAATGGGCAGAAACTGATGTACACAGGAAATTCCACCTGAACATGAGAAGAAACTTCTTTACTGTGAGACTATGGCTGAGCACTGGAGCAGTCTGCCCAGAGGGATTGTGGAGTCTCCTTCTCTGGAGACATTCAAAAGCCATCTGGACACAACTCCAAGTAACATGCTCTAGGGACTCTGTTTGAGCAGGGTAGGAGGACTAGATGACCTCCAGGGGTACCTTCCAACTTTGCCCCTTCTGTGTGATTGCTTACTAATTTTTTGAGCTAAAGAATTGTTAAAGATATTTGCTGAAGAATGATCTCCAGAATAACTGCAGTCACATCCAAAGAACTCATTGAGAATACTTAAAACAAAGTCAGATGGTCAGAACCTTACAACACAAAAGTGAGGGTTTACTGTACAGAGTAGTAGATGAAACATCTTCAAGAAGTTTCAAATAGATCCTAAAAATTAGAAATAAAAAGCTTGACTTAATTTGCTAAAAAACACCAAGGAAACACAGCCACTTTTCACATTCAAGTCATTTGTCTATATATATCCTAGGCTACTAACCAACATACAGAAAAGATTAACTCTTACTTTGGGGTCAAATGAGTCAGCGAATTACGTCTCTATCAGAAAAACCACCATCCTATTAGTTTCCACCTTGGCAATCTCAGAAAAGACATCACAGGTCTAACAAGCAGGAACAATTTGTTATCCTGTATTTTAAGACAGTTGGAAGCACACTGTAAACACTCAAATGATGACAAGTTGGCTGTGAGGGGCTGATTGCTGATGGGGGCCAGGCTGGGCATCAGTCAGTGGGTGGTGAGCAACTGTACTGTGCATTATTTGTTTCTCTTGGGTTTTATTTCTCTCTTCTTTACATTACTGCTATCATTATTATCATACTTCATTTCAAATTTTGTACTTGTCTCAACCCACAGGTTTTACCTTTTTCTGATTTTCCTCCCAATTCCACCAGGGTGAGGTGGGAGAAAGTGAGTGAGGAGCAGTGTGGTACTTAGGGACTAAACTACCCCAATGATGTAATAGAGTGATTTTTGATAGGAATTATTTGCACCAAAGATAATAACCCAAAATAAAATTAGTATAAAGCATTATAGCTTGTACAACATACATATCAAACTCCTAGGAAAACTAACTAACAAGGGTTTGGTGACCCTTCAAATAAATTCCTATAGGTTAGAGACTTTTTTTGCAATGGAATAATCACTGGTGACCACTAGAAAAATAAACAAAAGCTACATACACACACTTCTGAAAGACCCTTTGAGAAGACAAAATAGACTAAATAGTTAGAAACTAAAACTGTATTCTTTTGGAGGAAAAATTATGGGACAGCAAACAAATCTTATAGATAAATGCATTCACATGAAATGCTGGAACATTTAAATAAGAAAGTACATATGTAAATAATAAAGTCGTACATAAGTTTGAAGTAACAGAAAATTCATCATGCCAAACTATTTATTAGACAGGGTAATAACATATACTGCATTTCTAAACTTTAGAGACAGCATCTCTAAACTGAAATAAAACATCTGATGTGATCTCAGACAACTGACTCACAGGAAACCAGAAAATGGCAGGCAATAGCACTAAGAAGAAGAATCTGGAGATTAGAGTAGGACGATGAATTAAAATGAGTCAACAATATGTCATCAAAAAGACAAAAGACAGATTGGGTCATTATTAATATAAATGTGCTATTAAAAACATATGAGGTAATTATTGTTCTGCCTTGGCACTCACTGACTTTTGGCAGGAGGAGTGCAAAAGCCATAACCCCACATATAAGATAAACATGTCATCCTACCAGTGCACAGTGACTGCACACGTTTGGGTACCATACTTCAACAAGGGTAATTAGAAAAAGAGTCATATAGAATTTATCAAAGTATTGAAAAACAAATCTTTGACTTACATATACAATTGCTCCCAAAGTTATGTATTTCTGCAATTGGTTTTACTTCACTTAAATTATAGTGCTTTTTTAAAATAAATTGCTGATTAAAAGATTTATCTAGGAATAATAATTGAGGCAAAGTTCTGGCCTACTGAAGGTAATGAGAACTTTTATTTCAGTTATGCTGTGATCATTAGGCTGCAATGTTAAGAAAAGCTGAAGAAGGTAAGAGTAATGGTAAGAGATTCTGAGAACATTTTACTTGATTATTTTTCCATTGACATATTCAATTTAGAGAAGAGGTCCTACCTTAATTATTAAAAGAAAACAAACAAACAAAAAAAAACCACTAACAGTTTTTCAAAGATAAGTGAGAAACCATTTAGAAGTAGTCATCAGCAGATCTATTCCATGAAAAAATTTCAAAACTCAAACCTTTCAAAAATTTTGTCCTTATGCAGAAGCAATTTAACAGGAAGGCAACAGTTAAATGTTCTGCTCCTTAGCAGAACTCGCCAATAAATCAAAGTCTGGATTTATACTGCTCCAGTATTTAAACATAGTCATAAGAATCATTTAACCTTACAGCATAAAACTCAACTGATAATTTTTTTTCTGACTAACACCTAATAAAATTTATTCTTGCGGAACTGTAGAAAAGTTAAGCACAGTCTACCCTCCCTACAAAGTTTCCTGTTACAAGGTCGCATGGTTTATGCATATGTTGTATTTCATTATTTAAAAAATTCCTCCATATAGCACCTTCTTTGTTGTAACACTCAAACATACTTTGCCTCTAGGCCAGTGTATAATAAAAGTAAAATGAATTCAAGGCCATTTGCTGAGAAAAAGATAGGGTCAAGGCATTTTCACACTTTTTTGCTTGTAACTTTTTCATGTCAAAGTTGTATTTTCTTTTTTCCTTTCCTTTGCTATTGTTTTATTATCTGCTTTTATTTGTAGAGTATCCATGAAACAATTTCAAATAAATCTGAACTACCCTGGAAGCTGACTTAAGGCATTAAGGTTTCAGATAAAAAAGTAAATTTCAAAGCCTGTGCTTACCAGGGGGATCCAATACCAAATAATTTATCAACTCATTTGAAGAGTATAGAAAACTGTGATTAATTCACTTATCACTTAACTATTAGATAATGAAAATATGTAGAATCACACAAAGCAGTAACAGCGCTTTTGCAGTGTAAAACCATTATCTATAAGTAAATGCCATTCAAAAATAATTCAGCACCTAATAAAACAAAGTTGTTAAACTATGCTTTCTGCCTGTCACTAAATAAAATTAGTATTCTATTCAAGAGAACCCAAGAGATCATGTCCCCCACTGGTAAACCATCAATATGCTGTTTCTCTAGTTCTTAAGAAGATGGAAAAAATCTTTTAAATTGAAAAAGGGATTTTTTTTTTTTTTTTTAATGAAAAACAAAACCAGAAGTGTTCACAGTGTTTATACACCCACCTTAATGTACCACTTACACCCTGAGGAGCAATCACAGAACTCAGTCCTCACCTGGGAAAGCCCATCTTCCTACTAGAGCATGTGATCATTCACACACTTTCTAAGCACTTCAGAGAGCAGCTCAGGAAACCTGCACTTCTTTCGCCAGTCCTCAAAGAAAAGAACTTCAGTATTCACTCCTTACACACCATTGTTTGTTCATATATGAGCTACTATCCTGCCCAGCATTCAGTCTAATGCACAACTGACCACAGGAAATTTATGTGATAATCTGTAAAGCTGCCTAAGTTTCAAGTAACAGTGGCTTTTTTACTTTAAAGCCCTTCTCCACTCTTCACATTACTTCAACAGAAATTTATTGCATATGCTTCCCTAAAACATAAGTCACATCTGACTCAAGGCAAACAAGGCAAAGAATGAAATTGTGGTCTGATCTGCAAACTTTTTCAAAGAAGTAATAAGGGCACTTTTCTTCCACTATAAAAAGCATAATACCATCATTTCTTATAAGCAGGCTCCACATCAGTAAATCTCTCTTTTTAAGAACAGTCAGGCACAAGAAGCACATTGACTATTTCTCAAGATGTAGAAGGACTTAAGCAAACAGTATAAGGTGGCTAAGCCCTAATCCATTCAACAGAAAATAGTAAAGTAGGAGTAAGAGTCATTTTCCGAACTACTGTCTTCTCCACAGGCAGGAAAACATACCATGTCTAAATACCTTCAATATGGACATGAAGTCAATGCACAGGTCAGAGTTTATTCTGTATCTTGTCAATACAAAATTAATGTAACTTCAGCTAAACAGCACATTAGGAAAAGACAATAAAAATTAATTATGAAGTAATATGAATTTATTTGCACAGAGTCAAAAATTAGTTTTGCTTAATGCCCATTCCCCACAAATCTTCTCCTGTACCCATACAAAAATTCATGAGATTCTTAAGCAGCTGATAATAATCTCAGCTAACCTCTGTGATTATATATCCATAAGGTATTTCAGTATTTTTACATGAAGATAGTTTACTACTATTATTTCATATAACTGATGTCAACAATGGTAAACTGATTAACCAAAATTCTGCACAGGTAGAACAGACCCAATTCATCATTATTTTAATTAAATTAACTAGGCCTACATGACTTTGGTGCAACCACAAACAAAAAAACATGGGAATGATATAAAATGATGACCAAATGAATCAATCACAAAATGTAACAATACTGGCTTAAAATCTAATCGTTACCTAGATACAAAAAAAAAAAACCCTTCTCAATGTTTTTCAATTAACATTGTTTTAATTTTATTAAGACCAAACAATATATGGAATATTGCTTAATAAGACTTGACTATTTCTAGATTAATACCAGATTTATGCCCTAAAAACTGAACTGGATGCACACTGCATGATAAAGAAGAAAAAGAAAAGGAATTCTCAACTAAAACACTATATCTAGTTCACTTGCTTCACTCCATTCCTATCTTTTAACAATAGAAAAACATGCAACTTATTCATCAGAAGCTTTCAATCAGCAGTGGCTTTCAATCAGCCAAATAAATTTCCATCACTTAGACTTTACCAGCCCAGTACAACATTTTAAATTATTTATGGAGACAAACTTTTGGAAAAGCATGGTGTTATAGGACAAGGGGTTTTAATTAAAAAGGGTTGATTTAGATTAGACTTAAGAAAGAACTTTTTTACAAGGAGAGTGGTAAAACACTGGAACAGGTTGTGAACTGAGGTGGTGGATGGATCATCCCTGGAAATATTCAGGGTCAGACTGGAGAGGTCTCAGAGCAACCTGGTCTAGTTGACGATGTCACTGCTCGTTGCAGGGACCCACTAGATCAGGTTGCTCAGGGGCCCATCCAACCTGGCCTTGAAAAATCCCAGGGATGGGACACCTCTCTTCTTTTAGTGAAAAACATTCCCCTTTATCCTATCGCTATCTGCCCTTGTAAAAAGTCATACTCCCTCTTCTCTGTAAGCTTCCTTTAAATACTGTAAGGCCACAACATGGCCTCCCTAGAGCTTTCTTCTCTAAAAATCCCAGCTGTCTAAGCCTGTCTTTGGAGATGTTCCATCCCTCTGACTGTCTTAGTGGATGTTCTCTGGACCTGCTCCAACAGGTCCAGGTCTTTCCTGTGATGAGGACTCCAGAACTGTACACAGCACTCCAGGTGGGGTCTCACAAGGGAGACAATCACCTCCCTTTCCATGCTGATCATGCTGCTTTTGATGCAGCCCAGAATACGCTTGGCCTTCCAACCTGTGAGGGACTTGAGAGATGTGGGAAACCTGACTGTCAGTGAAGACTGAGACAAAAAACTCACCGAGTTTCTCAGTCTTCTCCATATCTGTTATTACCAGTTCTCCTTTGTCTTTTATCAGGGGGGTACACCCTCCTTGGCCTTTCTTTTCTGACATTGTACGCTTAGAGAATAGCTTTTTGTTATTTTTCACATCACTCGCCAGGTCCTATTCTATCAGTGCTTTGACTTTCTTGATCCCATCCTTACACATCTGAATGATTTCCCTGTACTCTTCCCAGGTCACTTGTCTTCTGTTTCCTCTGGCTGTGCATTCCTTTCTTACTCCTCAGTTTGAGGACTAGATCTGTAATCATCCGTGCCCATGTCTGCCCTGCCTTGCTTCATTTCTTACACATTGGGATGGAAACCTTTGCACTCTAAAAAAAGTGTCCTTAAAGAGCTGACAGCTCAGCTCAGCTCCTTTGCCCCTAAGGACAGTTTTACAGGGCATCTCATTCACCAGCTCCTTAGACATCTGGAAGTTTATTCTTTCACAGCTAAAGGTCCTGACTTTTTCTTGCCAAGACCATGCTCCTTGAGATCCCAAACTCAACCAGGGTGGGATTGCCACAGCCCAGGCTTCCTTCATTAACCTCTCCAATGAGCTCATCATCTTAAACTACGAGCTTGAGCCAAATACCAGGTCATTGGTATTTGACTCATAAAGATTCACAACAACATACTACAGATGTGAAAACAGAAAATACTTTCCAAGATAGTGTAAACTATCAACAAACATCACTTCATATAATGACAGTTGAATTCCTAGCACAGCAGTCTCTGGTACTATAATTGCATGATGCCATAGTAGTACAACCTGACCTCATAAAACTTACGTGGTGAATGGGTTTATATAAAGTAAAATTTTTGTAGAGCTGAGCCCTCACTGTAAAGGTGCAACATAAAGCATAAAGATATATGCTTTTTCACCTTCATTTTCTTAAAAAAAAAAAAAGTTTAAGGTAAAGTACCCTCAAGGTCTTTAAATTTTATATCTGAAGTAAACCATGAAGTTTACAATCTGTTCATTACTTAAGGGCTGTGACATTTTGTGGTTAGGTTAAGAGTTCACTTGGTTGAAAACCAGGATTCAGCACTACTGACATGATTTTATCATGAATCATCCTTTCTAAAATGACCCATATGCTAGATTTGGAGCACTGCATGACCAACTCAACTTATAGCTCTAGGACCATGAGGAAGAGGTCAGAAAGATGGAAAGGAGACATGCATTCTAAACAACAATGGCAGTGTCTTAAAGTTAAATTCAACTTTTGAAAGTCTGAGCTCAGAATACGAATTTTTTTTTAAATACAAAATCAATAGCTGATCTTCCCATGTCCTTTCTTTAGAGTTTGCTGTTTTCATTTTAGCACCAGTGTTCAGAGACAGCAGGAAACAAACATAAAGCTAAAGCAGCAAAGATATGTAAATATCTGCATTACAATCCTTTGCCACAGATTTTTAAAGTTGTAAGTCACAACCAACTCTGTCTACACTATGCTTGACTTCTATATTTTCATCTTTGTAGGTATTTTCAATTTACTATTTTTAAACATTTCTATTACCTTTGTTTAGAATTCTAGCAAAACTTATAAGGGATTTCATGGTTATTTCTCATACCTCTGGGCCTTTAACTGTTCTGCTGAAAGAGTCAAGTTCTTTTCATCTTTTTGCTGAAGTTCTACAACCAACAGAATACATTTTGTTTCAATCAATAAAAGACTTCTAGCTACAAAGGTTTTCAGAAAGTGCTTTTGTGTTTTCTATACCTCAGTAAGTGTTGCAGTAAATTCACCTGTGGAATCAGTTCAAGAATAAATGAAGCTTTAGAAACGCTGACCGGTTGCTATTGTAAGAGGACCATCTAGTGGTGACAACCACAATTCACACCCTGCTATTTTTAAGAAAAATGTACAGTTAATCTGTGCAAGCCACTGGTTAACTTCTCAGTCTTTGGGTTTTCATTCCACAGCTTTAATAGTTTCTTTAAGTTAGGTTTCAACTTTCTATGGTGACAATAAATGAGTTTGTTGATTTTCTTCATCCATTCCTGTTATGAGAATATCTTCGTCAATTCTTCCATATGCGAATATTGCTCATAGATCAAATCATTAATCTGAAGACATTAACAAGAATGAAATTTAGCAACTAGGCTACAAAACAGGTTTCTTTACTTCACAATACTCCCCACAGAGAAATCACTAATAGCTTTTTTCTTAATATAAGGGACAAAAAATCAACAGTTGAGAAGTGACAGTTGTACTTTGTATGTTTTACATCTCCATCACATTTCAGCAAGAGAGAAGTGCTGTTAAATAGACCAAAATATTACAAGGGTCTAAGCTTGTCATAAATTAGCAGGGACAGAACAGTAAAAAATTAGATCTAATAAAGCTGCATGAAAATGCAACACACATCTAGTGGTGTTTGTTTCTATATCTCAAATACATGAAACAACTCCAGAGACATTAAAATCATCAAATCATAGAATGGTTTGGGTAGAAAGGGTTCTTTAAAGATCATCTAGTCCAAACCCCCCCTGCAATGAGGAAGGACATATTCTAGATCAGGTTGCTCAGAACCCCATCCAATCTGACCCTAAGTGTTTTACCATTCTCACTGTAATAAAATTTCACCTCATCTAATCTAAATTGTCCCTCTTTTAGTTTAAAAACATTCCCCTTTGTTCTACCACAACAGTTCCTGCTAAAATGTTTGTCCTCAGATTTCCTTTAGGCCCCCTTTAAGCACCCAAAGACCATGTTAAGGTCTCTCTGAATCCTTCTTTCTCAGGTTGAACAACTCCAACTCTCTTGGCCTGTCTTCATAGGAGAGGGGCTCCAACACCCTAATCATCTTCATGGCCCTCCTCTGGATCTGCTCTAACAGATCCAGGTCTTTCCTATGATGAGGACTCCAGAACTGTACACAGCACCCCAGATAGGGTCTCACAAGGGAGACAATCACCTCCCTCATCCTGCTGGTCACGCTGCTTTTGATTCAGCCCAGGACACACTTGGCCTTCCAAGCTGTGAATGCAAACTACTGCCTCACATCCAGCCTTTCATCCATGAGAACACCCAAGTTCTTCTCTGTAGGACTGCTCTGAATTAACCCTGTCTGTACTCATGTCTGAAATTGCCCAGACCCAGGTGCAGCACCTTGCACTTGGACTCGTTGAACTTTGTCAGGTTCCCATGGGCTCACTGCTCAAGCCTGTCCAGGTGCCTCTGGATGGCATCCTGTCCTTCACGTGTGTCAATCCCACCACACAGCTTGGTGTCATCTGCAGACTTGCTGAGGGTGCACTCAATACCACTGATGAAGAAATTAAAGAGCACTGGTCGCACTATGGCTGCCCAAGGAACACCATTGGTCATCCTATACTTCTATAGGATGGTGAAGGGTCTGGAGGGGAAGCCTTATAAGAAGTGACTGAGGTCACATGATTTGTTCAGCCTGGGAAAGAGGAAACTGAGAGGAGATACCATTGTGGTCTTCAACATCTTCCTGAGGGGAAGTAGAGAGGCAGGTACCAGTCTTTCACTTTTGTGAGCAGTGACAGAAGTTGAGCAAATGACAAGAAGCTGAGTCAGGGGAGGTTTAGGTTAGATATCACACAGTGAAAAACTGCAGGCTCCCCAGGGAAGTGGTCACAGTACCAAGTCTGTCTTAGTTCAAGAAGTGCATGGTGTGATTCTTGGAGTATCCTGCACAGTATCACAAGCTGGACTGGATGATCTTGATGAGTCCCTTCAAACTCAGCATTTTCTGTGATTCTATGATTCTCTAGATGTAACTGTACAACCAATTCGTCATCCAGTGAACAGCCCACCCATCAAAACCATCTCTCTCCAATCCAAAGAGATGGATGTTGCGGGGGAGTGTGTCAAAGGCTTTACAGAAGTCCAGATGTAAGACATCCATAATGCTTACCTTATCCACTGATGTAGTCACTCCATGGCACTAGGCCACTAGGTTGATCTGTCAGGATTTGCCCTTGGTGAAGCCGTGCTGGCTGTCTAGAGTCACATCCCTGTTCTCCATGTGCCTTAGCGCAGCTTCTAGAAGTTCAGTTCCATGATGTTTCCAGGCCCAAAGGTGAGGCTGACAGATTGCTACTTCCTGGGGTGCTCCTTTCCAGCCCTTTCAAAATGCATTCAATGTTTCCCTTTTTCCAGTTACCCTGGACTTCATCTGCTGCCATGACTTTTCAAGCATCATGGAGTGTAGCTTGGCAACTGCATCAGACAATTTCTTCAGGGCTCTGGGATGCCTCTCAGTCAGGTCCCATAGACTTAGGTTCCTCAGGCAGTCATGAAACCAGCCTTCCCTTGCAGTGGGAGAGACTTTGTTCCCCCAGTCCCCATTCTGCTCTCTACCCCTCAAGGGGTGTAGGAAGACAGATTACAAGTGAAGACTGAAGCAAAGTTCCTCAGATAAGTTCCTCAGCTGTCCACTCGTCCATTGTTACCAGTTTGCTAGTGTTGCTTCTTTCGACCTTCCTTTTCTGGTTAACATACCCGTAGAAGCCCTTCTTATTGTTCTTTGCACCCTTTACCAAGTTCATCTTCAGCTGTACCTTGGCCTTTCTGACCCCATCTCTACTCAACCAGACAGTATTCCTACATTGTTCCCAGGTCACCGCTCCCTGCCTCCACTGGCACTGCATTTCCTTCCTGCCCTTTAGTTTGATCAGCAGAGCTCAAACTCAGACATGCCACTCTCCTGCCTTCCTTTCCCACCTGGGGATCCTGAGCTCTTGAACTTCATGGAAGGCATCCTCGAACAGCTACGATTTTCTGACTCCTTGTCCTTGAGGGCAGTTTCACAAGGGGTCCAACTCACTCCTTGAAGAGTGGGAAGTTTGCTTTCCTAAAGTCCGTGGTCCTAACTTTACTTTTCACCTGTCCTATACCCCTCAGGACTGCAAACTCAATCTTTTTTTTTTTTGTGACTGTGAAATCACATGGCTGAGTAGAATGCATGGCTTTACCACTGAAGGTATAACATTAGGAGCTCCATAAAAAGAAAAAAAACATTACCTTCAGCAAGAGAAATCTGAGCAAGACTGAGCAACTTCATAGATCAAGTTCTCTGTGTCAATTCCTACAGCATTCTTTGCTTACTCAGATGAAAAATCATGTTCCTGGGGGACTGACATTCACCCTCCTCCCCAACACTCCCACGGCATGCTTTCCCTGTATGCAGGCTTTCCTCCTTCTGTTCAACTGCCATTGTCCCGTGTCTGCCTCAATAGCTCTGTGAACATGACCTGTGAAGGGTCTCTTTCACCCTCACATTGTTTCAAACATGTTTGAGTATAGCAGTAAGACACATATTAGTCACAGGAGTAACAGATGGCAATAAATGCAAAAACTCTCCCTGTGTTTTTTTATTCTGCTTCTGGATTGTGGTGCAGAAGGCAGACCGTTAGCAAAGCAAGCTCACTGCTGCAGGCTTACAGCACCACCATGAATTCACCTCTACCAAAGGCGAGAGACAATGTTAGCAGATATCTGAAAAGAATTCCAGAGAAGCCTGTGGAAGGCTGATTTTAAAAAAAATGTTTCTTTATTTACAGACCAGAACATCTGCCAAACACAGATACACATAGACAGCATGGTAGGCTAGACCGGGACAGGCATTTGTTTACTGAAATTAACAGCACTTGATAGATCTCCTTTCTTGTTCACTCTGGCTGGTCTTGCAAGATGGAAATAAAACCACAATACTGCCTCAAGTAGAGAATGAGATATTAAAGATGATACTTTAAAAACATGAAATAGATTCACTGCAAAAGGCTTGGGGCAAGATTAAAAGCATCTCCTTGATAAGAAATCTAAACAGATAGTCCAGGAATGCCACATAAAGAGAACACTGAGTCCAGGAAACCTACAAAAAAAGAATATTCCTTCATTTCCCAAAAAGAGCTTTCCCCAATGTCCATTTTGCCAATTTCTCTGATGCTTCAACACATGCCTTACTAGCCTCCTATCAAGTACCTGAACATTCACAATAATTTTCCTAGATTTAGGTCCTAAACAGAAAGCATCTTGATCTTACAATATGACCATGTATTATTCATCACATAATATAAATCCCTGCCTTCTTTGTTTATTTATGACTTAAGATCATTCTTTGTCAAACAGCAATAAACACACATATGTGAACTGGAGCATGGTGAAGTAAAAAGGAAAAGGTAATTAGCACGACATGCTAATACAGAAAACTGAACATATCAGAGTTCCTTCTGTTGTTTTTGCTGCTTTGTCAGGATTGGCCCTCATTTTGACCATCCTAGGTGTTGAAAAGTGTTTGGCTTGCTGAGTAGGTTCTAAGGTAAACATTACCTCCTGTATCCCTAGCTTGCAAAGACACCTTCTTCATCAGATTACTTGCATCTACCACAGCTCGTGAGATAGGTCTGGCATCAAGATTGAGCTGATGGTCAGACCTCTACTTAGACCTCCATGGTAAACAAACATGCATGTCAAAAATCCAGAGAATTTCTTCTGCAGAACTGCATGGTGGTACATGTTTACCTGTTTTATTCTTCCTGAACCACTCCAGACACTCACAACATTTAGTTTACTATCCCCTATACATTTGTTATTGCAACACCACTGTAGGATGTCAGAGAACATCACGCTGTCTTCTCAGATTTAGGAACATCTGTACTGTCTTTCTGCTTTTAACAGGAATATGCCCATACCATAAGCACACCTCAAGATACTCATAGCATTTATACCTTCTCACCCATGTGAGTTGACCATTTTCCCCAAGGTAGTTGTAAGAAATTAGTAGGTGAAAATCTCTTCAATCAGTAAGGATTTTGGTCAGCTGACTTTAAGCCCAGGGACAAGCTTGAATTTAGGGTAAGGCATTGTAGCATTATTACTGGAAGCATTATTGTAGCATTATTACAGGCACAGAAGTGAGGGACTGTCTGCATATATTTGCCATATTGATGCAGGAGACTTTCTGCCTTGGAAAGTGACTTATCACTCTGTCAACAGTTTAGTGACACTACTTTTGTTGATGACTGCCACCCCCCAAATATTTTTGGGCAATCTTTACTTCTGAAGAGAAAGACATGTTATGCAAAGCCAATCTAAATTTTTCCACATTGGAACACAAAAAAATTCACAAATTCAAAAAAGACTGACATCTATTAAACTCATTCAAATCTACAAGTATACCATAAATATTATTGTCCACTGTTCTGTTTTCCCAATTTAAGTTTCAGTATTTTTTTAGAAGTCTGCATTACATATCTTTCAAGACACTTAATACTTTAGGTTCAGCAAAAGAAGATATTAACTTTTAAACTTGTCCAGGATAAGCAAGTGCAGAAAAGTAAAACAGAATTAAAGCACAGAAGAAAATAATTCTTTTTAGATGTTGAAGTACTTTACAAGGGAAGAGCCAGGAATTTTGTCACAATTTTTTAAATCAATATTATCCTTGTAAACTCATATCCAGTTCAAAATGTGAGAAAACAACTACTCTGCATTTAATATTCTTCGCTCATTTCAACTTCAGTTATTTTCAATATGCATCAGATAAAAAGCACCATCCTGCTGATGCCTGAGGGATTTTTTCTGCTTTTTCTCCTGAATATGTCGTACCCTGTTCCATATATTCACAAGTATTAGCATGCATACTTGTGATGCTTTAGGTGATAGTTTAGCCTGGTTTCATGGTGTTTAGGAGGCTGGCAGACTAAACACCCCTGAAGCCACGTAGAGCTAGAGACCAAACACCCTGTTTTCGTGAGCCCTCAAGGTCTCCTAGTAGGATAGATTTTGTAAACTAGAAGTTGGCCCACCCAGGCCCCTTATTGGGCCCTCCTGGTAGATATGCTAATGTGTAGAGTCTTTAATTGTATACTCGACTGGGGGGAAGGGGCTTTTGCGGCGTGTTCTACCTGGACGGCAGAAGCCATCGAACAGGATCCTATTAAAATACCGAGGTAAACAACCCCCAACCCTCTAACTGTGTCTGAGCCTTTATTTCCTAAGACCAGAAAAAGGCAACACTGCATAGAAAGATGTTTTCCTCCAGACAGCAGCACCATGCTGCCTTTCAAAATTCAGTTAAACAACTAATTATAAAGAATATACAAGGAGCTTACCTTTTACACCACCAAATGGACCATAAGTCATGTTACAAGCAGTTCTCTGAAGATTGTGCTCATACATCAGTTTAATCTGATACTGGTTCCCATGCTCCACATTCCCCTGAGTTCCTACAAAAAAACAAAGGGAAAATATTTATTAATTTGATCCACACTGTGGAAGAAGTAAAGGAGCCTCACTGTAGACAATAAGAAGTAAATGTAACTTAATTTCTAGTGACTTTTGAGATACGTAGGCTCACATTGCTCCTTTCTGGAAAAAAAAAAAACCATCAAGGTACGAAATTCCTAAAGGCCAGAACCAGAAATAAGGTCTCATTATACTATGCATAATATAAAGACCTCGCAAGAGGCTGAGATTTTATTACTTAAACGTATTTTTCATGTTGGCCACACTTCTAAGATCAGAAAAAAAAGCTTTGATTCCTCCTGCTCAAAGAGGAATTCTTGTGATTCTCTAGCTATTTGGTAAATATACTATATCCAACAGCCAGCTTCAGCTGCAATAGTCTTTGTCCCAAATTAAGCTGTAGCTGGTCATTAGCTACAATTTGAGAAAGCTATGTTTAGGGCACACTCATCACTTGCCTTTACTTACCTGAAATTGAATGCAGCAAACAGCAATGCAAAGATAAAAGACAAACATGGTAACAAAAATAATTTCATGATATACATCACATTCTCTGAAAAGATCTGCATGAATTTTAACATCCTGACTCCTTCAGGGAACTAGCAGAAAATAAGTCTTTCTAAAGAAACTAAAGTTCCTCTTTCAAGAATTAAGTTTTTCCTGAACCCCATGAACAAAGTAAAGTTCATTACATAAAGTGATACTTAAAGACTAATATTAGCAAGCAAAAACAATAAACCAAAACATTTGAGAACAGTCATATCAGCTGGGAAAAAGGTGTTTTGTGCTAAATCCTATCACAGCTTTAATTATACAAAGATTATTCCAACAAGAACTTAAACAACAGTCTATGAAAGATTTGTAGCTTATGCTAACCTTTTTGGCAATTTCTCCAATCAAATCAAACAGAGTTTTTAAACAATTACCCCTAAAGCAAGCCCATGTTATGGAAAAGTATGGAATAGACATGAGGGAAAAAACCCTGACTGAGCAGGAAGATAATCAGCAATACTTCAGGATAAACAAGTTAGAAAGTAGTCTGTGTATATTGACTGTAATACAATATCCAGGCCATATGTTAGTCAGCCCCGAAGGATGCTTTCATTTGTAAAAGAGAAGCAGCATAGTGATTTTATTATTAATAACAGATACGGTAACATGGATAAAGCAAGTAAAGATTCCACTTTATGAAAGTGTAATTTGCCTTAAAAGTATGAAGAAGTAATGATAGTTATTTCTCAAAGGAGCTTGTTTGAGAGCACACACTCAGATGACAGAAATTACCATTAAAGCATGAATGCTTACAGATTAATATGAAAAGTCTATTAAAGGATTGCAACATTTTACTTTTATTAGTACTTAACTGTTTAAGCCATGTAGACCAAACAGCAAATTATAACTACTGAAGACTTCTAGAAGTACTGTTGTATGCTGTTAATGCAAATTTTAAAATTAATTGTTTTAATAAAAATTGTACCAGTAGGCTACAATCCTAAGGCATAAAAACTATTACAGCAAAGAGAAAGCACGAAAACTGCAGTACGTCTCAAAGAACACCCCTCATCAAAGACCAGTTTCAGAGGTGCCTCCAGATAGACAAAGAGAACCTGAAAAGAGAGCATGTTTTTGTAACCTGACTACAAGGCTGTAAATAGGAAACAAGCTGCTCCTACAAGAAAACCATGCTCTTGTAACGAAAGGAACCACAGAGTGTCCCCCTGCATGGAGAAAATTAACAATGCCATGTTTTCTATTGAATTTTGAAGATGGGTGTACCATTAATAGATCTCTTAAATCTGTGCTTTGCTCTGAGCATATAGAAGAAAAAATCTAAGCACAGATATGCATTTTGTGAGTTGCTTCTTCACGTACAGAGAGAACACATATAGAATTTCCAGCCAAAGGCAGTAGAAGAAAGAGGATTTAAGACAAAATAGTGGTTTCACCTTCTTACCAGTATTAACCTCCCGTCTTCTCACGGGCTACCTTACCAATGTTCTGACTTGTTAAATAAATATCTGGACTTCTGAGTTCAGAAAGAATTGTAATTGTTTCTTTTTAAAGAGCTAAGTAGGTTGGCATTACACAACCATTTGTCCATTAGCATGTTGAACAATAACACCAGTTCATAAAACCATAATGAGAACTAGTTGCTCACATCACTGCTAGCCACAGACCATCACACACATCACAGCACCTCAGGCATGGATCAGCAAACCTCTGCTAGACCTAATTACTAATGTTCCTCTTCATATGTGGGCTTGAGTGAAAGACCAAGACTGCAGATCTTCAGTGATGATGAGCAAACACTGTATATACCAAGTTTAACACTAACCTAATCCAAACTTTAGAATATAATTAAAATCACTGGAAAGCTTGGATCTGTAAACTAACCTGAAACAGCATACACACAGAGTTTTCGGCAATGCAACACAGCCAGGTGAAGTCCTTCAGTACCACTGTAAAGAAGGTTATGAAAAACACTACTTTCAGTTAAATTCAAGTAAAATTCACCCAGGATAAAATTAAGTAACATGTTGAAACTGCTGTCATGTGTGGGCCAAATGCAAAGGTTTGGGTGTTAGATGCTAGCATAAAAACTCAGAAGTATTGATCTTCCTAAATTCGTGCTGAAGTGTTTGGAGTTAATTTCAAAATCAAAATGAATCCTTTAAGAATATATTTTGAAATTCAAATACAAAGAGTAACCCAACTATTTTCCCAGTTTAGTTTGAAACTCATTTGAAATAAGGTGCTGTTAATCCTTCACGGAGGCATGATATGCGAATCATGACTCCAAACAAGCATTATTCAGCAATATTAGACACTACTTTTTTTTAAAATTCACATTTGTACTCGCCGCATGGAATCTTCAAACCCTTACATTCTTCTTCCTCCAAACACAAGTAGTATTTCTAGCAGAGAAAGTACTTGTGCTGTAAATATAGAAAATGTTTTAGCTCATTTCACAGAGTCATTTCTGCACAGGGTCACGTCGTGAGCACTTGACCCTTTAGTCTCAGAGCATGAATCTTTCCCATCATTAGTACACGTTTTACTTTCATTTTTTAAATAAAATCCGTGCTACAGTATTAGAAGTAAATTTCAAAATTAAAATGAATTCTTTAAAAACCAATTTCTAAAATAAAGTTCTCTTAAGTAGATTCTCTTATAGTCAATTAAGGTGTTTTCCTTAGAGTCACAATATCTCTCCTCTATCTGGCCACCTGTTTCCACTAAATTCATTGGAATTAAGGATCTTCTGTCCTCTATCAATCAGGAACCAATTGGTCAGTATTACATCCTAGACCATAACAAGTTAGTCAAGTATTCTTAACACCTTAAAAGATAACTTCCAATGTAAAGCTTTTCCTGTTCTACATACTTCTAAAAAATTGCATAACTATCTGGAAGACTATCCTCTATATACACCTGAAGTAACAATTCTCTCATATGAAGATGATTCAAGAAGCAGATCAAATGCATATTATAGCATTCATAGATGCGATTAATAGTTGTCCATCTAGAAACTGAAAACTCACTCTCCAAAACAAAGGAAGAAAATCATATCTAAGACTTAAATAAACAGCACCACAGCCTGCCATTTACTTACGAAACGAATTTTCCTACTTCCACCTGCAATATTGGTTCTCGCAACTGCACTTCCAAAAGCAGGTCTTCAGGTTGCACTTCATCTCCAGGTTTCACAGGATGTGGATTAAATATTCTGAGATATCCCATATAACTGCCCACAATAACTTTATCTAAAAAACAAACAAACAAACAAAAGCAACACATAGGATACGACACAATATAATAGCACATGTGGAATTCAATTTGCTGCAGATTGCTTCAAATAATACCCTAAATAGATATAATATTGACATGATTCAATTAATGGTCATTATGCTCTGTCTTCTAGTTTAACTTTAGCAATTACTTTTTTTGCAGATACGTGAATATCTGTCAGCACCAATGACGGTAGCAATAGGGAAGAGTGTTTATGGGTAAGAATTGCAGAAAGGGCCAATGAGGGATATGTCGTGGTAGGAGTCTGTTACAGACCACCCAACAACGACGAAGAGGCAATGAAATATTCTATAAGCAGCTTGAAGAAGTCTCTCAATCACCAGCCCTTGCTCTTGTGGAAGATTTCAACGTACCAGGTGTCTGTTGAAAATATAACGCAGCAGAAAGGAACTGTCTAGGAGATTCCTGGAGTGTATGAAAGATAACTGCCTGACACAGCTGGTAAAGGAGCCAACTAAGGAAGATGCCCCACTGGATTTGCTGTTTGTGAACAGAGAAGGATTCATCGGTGTTGCGATGGTTGGAGGCTGTACTGGGCACAGTGATCACAAAAGTTTATTTTTGATTCTTAGAGAAGGAAGGAGCGGGGACAGCAGACTGTCATGGACTCCCTCAGGGAAGACTTTCACTTGTTTAGGAGACTGGTTGACAGAGTCCCTTGGAAGGCAGTCCTAAAGGGCAAAGGGGCGCAGGAAAGCTGAACATTTGTAACACAGGAAATCTTAAAAGGTACAGGACCAGGCCGTCCCCATGTGCCAAAAGACAAGTTTGCAGGGAAGAACACCATCCTGGCTGCACAGAGCTTTGGCTGGAAATCAGGAAAAAGAGGAGATATGACCTTTGAAAGAAGGGGCAGTTGAATCAGGGGGGCTGAATCAGCTAAATCATAAGGGTATGCAGGAAGAAAATTAGAAGGACCAAAACCCAGCTAGAACTTAATCTAGCTACTGCCACAAAAGACAATAAAAATGTTTCTATCAATACATCAGCAACAAAGAGCAGCCGAAGAGAATATCTTTTTTTTTTTTTCGGATATGGGGGGAAACATAGTGAGAAAGGATGAGGAAAAGGCTGCAATACTTAGTGCTGCCTTTGCCTTAGTCTTCAATAGAACAATGGCTGCTCTCTGAATACCCAGCCCCTGAGCTGGAAGACAGGAACAGGGAGCAGAATAAGGCCCCCATACTGTAAGGGGAAATGGTCATCATTCTGCTGTACCACTTAGACACCAACACAAGTCTATGGGGCCAGATGGAATCCATCCAGCAACACTGAGAGAGTTAGTGGAAGTGCTCACCAAGCCACTCTCCATGATTTGTCACCAGTCCTGGCTGACCACAGAGCTCTCAGTTGACTGGAAGTTAGCAAATGTGATGCCCATCTACAAGAAGGGTCAGAAGGAGTATCCAGGGAACTACAGGCCAGTCAGCCTGACCTAGTACCAGGGAAAGTCATGGAGCAGATCATCTTGAGTGCTATTATGCAACTTGTATGGCACAACCAGGGCATCAGACCCAGCCAGCAGAGGTTTATGAAGGGCAAGTTCTGTTTGACCAACCTGACCTTCTACAACAAGGTGAGCAGCCTTGTGGACAAGAGACAGACTGTGGATGTTGTTTACCTAGACTTTAGTAAACCTTTGACATCATTTCCCACAGCATTCTCCTGGAGAAACTGAGTGGTCATGGCTTAGACAGGTGCATTGCTTGCTGGGTAGAAAAGTGGCTGAGCCCAGAGGGTGGTGGTGAATGGAGTTACATCCAGCTGGTGACTGGTCATGAGTGACATTGCCCAGGGCTCAGTACTGGGGCCCATCCTGTTTAATATCTTTATCAATGACCTGGATGAGGGGATCAAGAGCACCCTCAGTAAGTTTGCTGATGACACCAAGTTGGGTGGGAGGGTTGATCTGCTGGAGTGTAGGATGGCTCTGTAGCAGGATCTGGATAGGCTGGAGCAATGGGTCAAGGCCAATCATATGAGGTCCAACAAGGCCAAGTGCCAGGTAATTCACTTCAGCCACAACAGCCCCATGCAACACAAGAGGCTTGGGGAAGAGTGGCTGGAAAGCTGTCCAACAGAAAAAATACTTGGAATATGAGTCAGCATGTACCCAGGTGGCCAAGAAGGCCAATAGCATCCTGGCTTGTGTCAGAAAGTGTGTGGCTAGAGAAGTATTGCCCTGTTGTATTCAGCATTGGTGAGGTTGTGCCTCAAATACTGTATTCAGTTCTGGGCCCCCCACTACAACAAACTCATGGAGGCGGTGGGGCATGGCCAGAGAAGGGCAACAAAGCCAGTGAGGGGCTTAGAGGTACACCAAGGGATGTAAAACCTAGATGGGATATTAGGAAAAATTTCACCAAAAGGGTTATGAAGCACTGGAAGAGAGTGCCAAGGGAAGTGGTTGAGTCACCATCCCTGGTGGTATTTAAAAGACAGGTAGATGTGCTCAAGGACATGGTTTGGCAGTGAACACAGAGTGTTAGCTGTTGGACTCAATGATCTTAAAGGTCTTTTCCAACCTAAATGACTCTAATGAATTTCTACTGAAAAAGGTTGTACACCAATCAGTAACAGCTCAACTTTATTCAAATTGTCCTGAAAAGAGAGAATCTTACATCAAAATAATTTTAGAAGAGTATGGCAGCAAAGAAGTCAAACTCAAGTACCTCTACTGGGCAAAAACAAAGTTCCAAAGTGAGCACGATATCATAAAGATCCCAATAATGTATTAATTTTAAAAATACACACAAAAAACCTCTCCCTGACAGCAAAGATCATTTCACATTATTAATAACTACACAGAAAAGCAGGGTTTACTCAAGCAGTCACTTACTTCAATTGTCAGTTATTTTCCAGATCAAAAGGGTTATTTGTTTTTCTAAATTCTTAACTTTTTAGCTCTCACCTTCCTTTTTTTCTCCCCTTAGATTTTTAGAAGCCACAGTGTGTTTGCTCCATGACTAACTGAAAATACTTTATTTTAAAGATATCTACCCTTGAGGGAACAAGACATGAGAGAAGTTACTAGTGAACACAAGCAAGAATTAACATGTTTAGCAGCGTACAAATGCAAAAAGACAGAGAGCAGGGAATTTGTCTTCTTAAGCCTACAAGGACACATTAAAGATAGCAGGCCTAAAACTAACTAGCTAACTAGTCTGGCTAACAAGCTTTCAGCATACATTGGTCAAAACAAACTTACAGCTGTGTGGCTTAAAAGCTAGCAATTTCAAATCTGAATTTACCTTGTCCACTGCCACTATTATCAACATCAGCAACACACAGACAGCCTTGGTCAAATTCTTCCTTTTCTCCAAGTATGGTGGACCACCAGTCTCTAGCTTTAAACAAGGACATTCTTCTTTACTGAAAAGGAAGAAACCACTGTTAAAGATTATACTAATATATGCAACTGTTTATATAAAAAGCTTTTTCTTTGTTAGCAACAGCTTTCCTTAAGTATATTACACCTTTGTTTCCCATTGCACTAGTGTGAGCTAAATAAATGTTATTTCCAGGTGTCTGAAGTTTCTGGTTATACAGCTCAGAAAAAAAACAGCCTCAGGAATCTTATTGTCATTAGTTAAATTAGTTGTGATAGACACTGATAATTATTACAAAGAAATGCAACAAAATAACAGCCTTTTAAAAACAGTTAAATGCCTTCTGTTACAAGAACTAAATAATAAAAAGTTTTCAAAGTCACAGAACTGAGGTCTCTTCTCTCTCTTATCAAGGAGGACCAACAAAAGAAAAAAAAAAAAAGATTCTGATGCAAGTCTTCTGCAAGAGAAATTATTTTTAGACAAGTAAAAGGAGACATAAACAGACGACATCAAAACCTCCACCACGTAATCGCCTTGAAGATGCTCCAGTGACACGAGTAAAGAACTCGGTCATACAGGGCACAAATCAGCTTTTCTGCTCCCTACCTGATGTTATTTTAAGAAGGGGGGAGGGAAGGAGCGAGGAGACTAATCCCTTTGCAGGCGGCTTGACAATAACATTATCCTAGTTCAAAACTCAGAGCTCCGTGCCCGTGGACTCGGACACGCTCGATCCCACAGCCCGCACAGGAGGCGAGGGGTGCCAGGCATCGGCAGCTCCAGCGAGAAGGGAAAGAGACGGGATTCGGAACAAACGCAGCCTGCAGGCTTTTTGTCTTTAAAGGAAACCAAGTCCGGCAAACGAAACCACTTCTTTTCCACCTTTTTCCCGTCGCTATGCCCGCTAGGCAACCTGCAGCCGCCGAGTGCGGGCTGGCACAGCACAGCTCTCCACGCACACCCCCTCACTCCCTCACAGAGCCCCTGAGCAGCACCCGCAGCACCTACAGCGAGCCTGGGACACGGACACCCACACACAGATGCGGACACACACACACAGAGATACAGACACGCGTCCCCGTGCAGCGGGAGAAGGGAGACGGAGCCCGGCGGGGGCTTACTTGGGCGGGAGGCGGCAGCTCCCCGGCACGGCGCAGTCCGAGCCGCCCCGGGCGGCGGCAGCCCCGCTTCCTCACAGGAGCTCCTCGCTCAGGCGCGGCCCGAGGCGAGGCACAGAGCGGCAGAGCTACAGGCGCGGTCCCACCGCCGCCGCCATCTCCAGCATCCTCCACTCCCCACGGCCGGCACCAGCCGCTCACCGCCCCGCCCAGGAGGGAGCTTGGGAAACGTAGTTTGGGAAGCGGCGCCATGGGCCGTTGGGCTCTTTCATTTCGTCCTGTACGAGGGGGGAGGAAAGGGCAAAGAAGAGAAACATTCTTCTTGTATTTTCTGAAGAAAAAAGCCCCAGCCCAACCCTAAGCATTCTGAAGTTTGTGCTTTTTCTTCTTCAAACCCCTTAGAGAAACCTCTTGCTCTCGAGGCGCCCAGCTCCATCCACCCGTGCCCTCTTTCCCTCCCCCATTTCGCTGTGGCGTGGTACGGCCGGCGAGGGGCCGGGACGGCGGGGCGCGTGCGGCGCTGTCGTTGCCGGCCCGGCGGTCGGACAGTGGGGACCCGCCGGGATCCCGCTCCGTCACCCCCGCAGCGGCTCCCGGCGTCTCGGGAACTACGACCATGGACAGGACCGCCGTGGCCAAGATGGGAGCGGTGGCGAGCGCCAGCGTGTGCGCACTGGTGGGCGGGGTGGTGCTGGCGCAGTACATCTTCACCATGAAGAAGAAGACGGGTAAGAAGACCAAGATCATCGAGATGGTACGTGGTAAGAGGCCGGGAGCCCCTCGGCCCCCGCATGCACGCCCTTCTCGTCCTTCTCCTGCGGCCGGCGGCTCCTCACGGCCGCCCTGCGGAGTCAGGCGGATATCCCGAGGGGATATCTGGAGGGGCAGAGAGGGACCTGAAGCTCAGTTTGGGATTTCTGTAAGGACAGGCGCTGGAGGCAGGAGCAGCTGTTCCACCTCGGCATGACCCAGTAGCACGGAAAGGGAGCGTGTGGAAAGGGTCTGCGCCGCCCTGCCCTGTCCTATCCGGCCCATACGTACCTGTAGGATACATCTGTACCTGTAGGACATACACGTACCGCTGGGTCTTGGTGGTAATTTTACAAGCCTGCTTGCAATTTGTTTAAAAGAAAAATGGACACGTACACGCACGTGTTCAACCATCTGTTGAAACTGGGAAGCACAGTCTGTTCACGGTTACTATAAAAGGAAGATGGAGCTCGCTCTCTCTCCTGCTGCCCTTGTTAAACTTGTTGTTTAGGAAATTGTTTAAATGTCTGCTTATAAATAACTGGATCGTAAAAGGTCATAGTTTGGACAACGTGCTGATTATATGGAAGTCTTTCAAATTTTGTGGTTTGGACACCGCCATAGTGAAGAACTGAACTGAAATCGTCAAGGCACTTGATATTAGCTAATGGGTATTTCGTGATCTCCCCTGCTGAATTTTACTGAAAGCTCTGATAAATTTTTATAATTACACGCGAAAACAGCTTTTAGTAAGAGCTGGGATTCTGTATTGTGAGCTGCCTAAGTACTCACTTGCCCAAACATTGCCACGCTTGCCAGTGGAATTCATGCAGTGCAGTTTGTGTTAACGTGGGTCCAAAGAATTCTACTTTGAGTTTTTGCTAATGGTAGAGTCATCACTTACTCTTGAAAAAAGTCTGTTTCTAGTCATCAGTCATGTCATCTGACAATTTGGAGGGGCGTGCCTTGCATTTTTGTTTCTCCAAGGCCACTTCCAACAGCTTGTGGGAGAGCAGAAAGTTTGGATTTCCACTTCAGAGAGGTTTTAGATCTATTTCTGTGAGAGGGCTTTGGACTCTATAATAGGATTTTACAAAACTCATTTGAAAACTTAGAGTGGCATAGCACGGGTTGACTATAAATTTTATTTTATTTTTTTAATTCTAGTACTATAATACCGGAACTTACTTGTGAGTTATGTGGACAATAAAATAAAAACATCTAAAAGCTTGATCATATGAGTGCTCAAAAGGGAAATCAAATAGTTTCACTAACTCATGTCCCAATACCTGATTTGAGCTGTAGTTCAGAAAGTACCTGATAATTGCTAAAATGTATTTATATTAACTTTCTGTACAATGTTTAAGTGTTGTTTTGGCTGGGAAGACTTGAACTTTGCCAAGATTTTGCCTTTGGTAAGGGAAAAAATCATTACGGCAATGCTAAATCAATTTCTGGTAAGTGATTTTCTTAATTATGTATTTCAGATAACATTTTCAGAGCTATGTTCTTGGACACAAACCTATGATCCTAAGTATATATTTCCAAAATTCCACTTTTATGGTTAGAGCTTTTCTCAGCTTTAAATTGCAAGGGAAAATTGAGCTTGTTGAAAGCATGTCAGATTTCTCATGCAGAAACATTTTATCAGTTGAATGCAACGCATTCACACTCAGAGGGTGAGCATTTCAGCTGATGTTGAGGTAGGCAGCTTCCTCAGCTAGCAGACATCCTTAGTTCTAAAGATGCAAGTCTTCTTTCTTAAGCAGTGTTCTCAGTGAACACATGTACTCAGGCTGTGCACTTTCTTTGAAACAAGTGAAATAGTTATGTAAGCTTCATACTAAGGAGTTGAGTTTGTCAAGTATGGGCAAAAATGTGTACATGCATTTTACTTGAATATGTTGCATTCTGAAGAACTTTCTGAAATAGTTTTATCCACCATTTGATTCAATGTTTGTCATTTACAAGACACTGTATCAGTTTTATTTTATGACAAGAGAGACCTTTCTTTGAGCTGTGGGGGAGAAGATGCTGTTTTCCTTTCTGTAACTTAGTGTAATTTAGGATGGTGGTAAGGAACAATATTGCCTTACTGAAATGTATTTTATTCCAATACCAGTCTGGTTCTCTGTGTTAGATTAAAATTATGGGATTGTTCTTGTATTTTCAGCAGATTTTTTTGGTTCAGATTTTCTTAGGGGAACATTACACTTTAGTTTTGTATCCACATTAGACTCAGAATTACCTTGATGTATAACTTTTATCAAAAGCAGTAAGGGAGCAGGCCTATTTGCACCTTAGTTATGTGAATGAAATGTTATTTCATTATAATTAACTACAGCATTTTTTTCTTAGTCAAAATAAAATTAGATGAATATAAAACCCAAGTGTAAGTAAAAAAAATACAGCTATCTTTAAGTGCTAAAAAGACAGGGAACTTTACAAATCAAATAGAACATCTATAAGACAAGTTAATATCGAGGATTATGTTGCCAAGAATGTTTAATGTGAAGAAAAGTGGAAAGGATTCTCAAGCATTGTGGGAAAGGGTAACCCTTTTTCCTTGCTGAATAATGAAATCAAGTTAATTCTTAAATATCTAGCTCACATTTCAGTAGACTATTTCCTTAGCACACCAATTAGCCTCGTACAGAAATTTAAGCTTAATGAAGACATCGTAAAATTACTTCATCTTATTTGAGAGAAAAGGTTTAATTTGTAATTAAAGCGTTAATATTGTGTCCTCATCCACAGTGTGTAGTTTGCAAACAGGGATTTTCCCTTAGGCACTCATGAATGTAGACAGAGTTACTTCAGCTCCACTTCTGAAGTAAGAGGCATTAATAGCAATGGGCACATGAAGTTTCACTCTGTGTGGTAAGAAACAAACATCTCCCAAAGCCTTCTGTTCTTACTTTTCACAGCCACATTGCCAATTCTGTGAAACTGTATAAGTGTTTTCACAGTCAGGTGAAAGCAAAAGTTAGCCACAAGGTTGCCAATGGTAATTTACAGAGATGGTTAACAATTAATTAGATTCTCAGAGTAACTTTTTAGAAAATGTTTCCCGGCTATTTTAGAAAGAGATTAAACCTTATAGTAACGTTCAGTCGTTTGGATTTTTCAAGCCACAGACACGTTTGCAATTAAGTTGTGGATTTGCACGTAGCAAATAGTTGTACTGACAATAGACATCACTTTTTGGTTACTCTTTACCAAGCCTTTTATCAGCTCAGCAGAAAACAGGTGTTCATAAACTTGAGCGGAAAACATTGCCTAAATCTTTCAAAAATACTCACCTGTAAGCAGAAGCCCACATTAATTGAAATATGGAGTAGAGTAGCAGTGTTTTTTGTTGTTTGTTTAATAAACAAAGTTGTTAAAATCTCGGGAGTTTTTTCAGCAGCTCTTTGGTTTTGGAGCTTTTTTTATGGTATTTTTTAATTAGGATAAGAAGCATAATAGAACGGGTTGAAAACAGAAAAACAAAATACCTTAAACTGAAACTTCCCCTCTCAAGTTTGTTTTCCAGAACACTGGGCAGATATGTAGTTACATTTGTGTGTTTCTCCAATCTGTCCATGAATTGCGAGGTGTAATTACACGAAGAAGAGACTTTGTATCAAAGATCAGCAACAACAAATTAAAATCAACATCAAAGGAGTTTCTCAGTTTAAAGGAAACATTTCAACCAGTCAACTGTCTCTGGACAGTGTACTTTTCATTGTGTTAGGGAGGGAAAGAAATGCATGGACTTTTGCAGTATTAGAGTTTACCTGGAGGGAAATAAGGGAATGAATAAGAAGCAAGGTAACTGCTTTTTATCTACTTCCCTAAGAAATAAAGGAACATATTCTGTGAGTAAGATTGTTGGGGGGAGGGGGGGGTGTATTTTTTCAATTATTATCATTATTTTCTTTTACCTGACAGTCTCTGGTGAGACTAGGTTCTTGTTTCATAGGGCATAAGAGCATTTGTGCCATAGATGAAGATACAACTGGCAGCAATCACATACCACTTCTTTATTCTTGTCTTGTGCTGGTAACAAGTTGTTATAGTAACTGTGACGTTACTCTGGCAGGTTGACCTCCCAGTAGAGTATAAAGCAGAGGAGTATGTAATATGTAGCATACATATTCAGGAATCCAAGTGGTTGGTATTTGCCACTCCTTCATTTGTACTCCTGCCTATACAAAGCTGAAGAAGGGTTTGAGTCTGAGTAAACTGGAATCACTAAAAGGGGAATGGAAGGAAAATGGACTCCCTCTAATGATGCCTCTGCAGGACATTGTCACTGTCTGGATGCGCTCAAGAGCTGTGCAGGGATATGATCCATGTGGGAATAACACTGTTCAAAAAGAATGGTGCTGTGATATATGAACCTAAGTCGTGAAAAATGAAAGAACTGCTGACACCTCATACCACTGCCACATATTGACATGTGACTGAGAGCCCTTACATTACTAGAGTATTAGAATAATTTTTAGAGTATTGCTCACATTTTAAAACCAAGTTAAATTTGACATGAGTACTGGAGTTGCCATATAACTATTTCTATAAACTTTGGGTTTTGTTTAGACTGTATTTTTCAGTAGAAAAATCAATTGACAGTGATAGATACCAATTTTTAAAACAAGGTTGTTTTGCCTACAGGCTGTTTGCAGAGCTAATCATAATATATGCCACCTAGATAATGCATGATATCAGGCTGCCTAATGTAAGCCACCATGCATCATGTAAGTCACTTAGAATGCGGCTTGTAAAGCGAGTTTTCACATAGCAGGAAAAACCCTAAGGACAATACATGTTGATACAACTTGGATACTAGTAATAGATTTTATTCTCACTGTAAAATAGTTCAGTTGGGAATTTAAGAAATTTGGATCCCAGGAGAATAAAAATTGACTGAATTCCATTGTTTTCTCCTCTCACTGTCAAAATTATGTACATACTAATATTTTCCTTCATTTAGTATAGTAAGCTGATCCTACAATGCAGCTCTCTGTTTCAGAAGTAGGTTGGAATTGCCTGGAATTGCTGCTGCCTGTGTTGGGGTTTTCTTTTCAATTCAGTAGGTCTTGAAACCAACATTCTTACAAGGGATGGGTATGGGAAGATTAATTAAATGTACAATTCTGCATTTGTTTCTTTGGAACTCATTTATGCAAGTTATAACAGTTATCAAAAACATACTGATGATCTATACCTGAAAACTCAGCTCCAAGTAGTCCGTGTAGACATGTCAGGATACAATATAGATTGTAGGTATAGGCTCAGAAGAGCTTGTTTGCTGCTTTCTTTTATCTTTTTTATGAAGTCTTTCTCCAAGACAGAAAAGCAATCTTTCGATTACACATTCTGGTCTGGAATATATTTACCTTTTAATAAATGCATGGTTAAGGTGTTAAATCACATTTTGAAGTGATTTTTCTCCTGTTTGTGATAACTCGTTTTTACCAGCTGAGCTATAATGGCATCTGCTCTATTAAGCTATTTTTACAATTGAAGACCAATAGCAAATACTGCAAGTAAACATGTTACCTTTAATTGTCAAGCAATATAAGCAGTAATAAGAGGTTTTTTTAGTTTTTAGTCTGAATGCACATATAATTGCAAATCTGTTCATATTATGAATTAAAGTTGCATAACATTCCAATCATACCATTCAGAGTTAACAAGAACTACCGACTTTTATAAAAAGTATTTAAATTGATCAGTATAAGCATTGAAGAGAGCCAGGGTATGGATTCGTGCATTTATAAGTAGGAGAATAGTAGCTGTGAATTCAATAGCAATGTACTTCTAAATGTAAAAACATCACAATTTGTGTAAGTCTGGAAACTTGCAAAATGCCCAAACTTTTTAAGTTCTTTCTGTAAAAAAAAAAAAAAAACAACAAACAAAAAAACCGTGCAAAAATACCCACCACAGCTGCCTTTTACCTTTTATTTTCACTTGCATGAATTACATAATACATGGAAAATACATATTCTTTTCTGTGTTGGCTAGTTCCAATTTGCAGTAAGGGCCTTCGGGCCATCAGCCACCACTCTTCCCTCCACGTGTGCATACACAAGTGTATTTTATGCAAGTAAACTCGGCGTACTCTTCACCTACTACGAAGGGTTATTATTGGAGAGCGCTTAAGGCAAAATACTAGAAGAGAAGCAGACTGTTGGCTTTTATTGCTGTGTTTCGGTGCGTTTGTCAGAGGGTGATGTATTCGTTCTTTCGGTGGGAGTTTTGTGTGGTTGAGCTGCAGCAGGCGGCTCCGAGCAGCAGGTGGCGCTGGCGCTGACGTGTCTGAGGCGGTGGCGCTGCTTTGCAAGGCGCCTGTCCCTTAGGGAATCCTGGCCCGCAGCCGTGGCTTTTCCCGGCCACTGCCCCGCTGCGGTCCGGCACGGACAGCTGAGCTGCTCCTGCTGCACCGGGCCCACAGCAGCAGCCACGCCTCTGCTGCCGGACAGGTACTCAGCGCGGAAATCACGCTAAGCACAGCTGAGAGGCAGGAACACCTCACAGCTGTCCTTCCTGGCTTCCTTTCCTAACCACTGCGCAGGGATATAAGGCCAGATAAGACTGGGCAAGAAAATTGTTTATATTGCCATGGAGGGTGTGTAAAATAGAAGTTAGGGCGTGAAGTATAACTGGCTTTCTGTGCAGCAGCTGATCTGCAGCAACCGCTTCTTCCTAGGGCACAGTCTTCATACGGCTCTTATCTTGACCAGCTGCTGGATGTCAGTCTCTTTCTCCCATCCAAAAGTCATCAATCACCAGGGGTCAGCTGCTGTAAAACATCAGAGAACTTATGATCGCAGTAGGTAAATTTTGAGTTCAATGTCTATCATGCAGCAGCTTGATGGGCAGTGTGCCATTGAATTGGAATCTGTGGCTCTTTTGTTAGTCTACTCTTTCTTAGGTTATTTGTGTGGAGCTTCTAATTGTTCAAGAAAAAGAAATCAGTGTCTATTAAAAGTCCACGGAATTTTTTTAATTTAGCTAATCATCAAGAGTGCTTTATATGAATGCCAAAAAAAAAGGCATTTTTTAGTACAAGTGGACATATGTTTAAGGTTGCAGCACACAGGTCAAAAAAGACACCGTGTTTAAATACTAGAAGTAACTATATTATTTTCATTCACTAATGCCTTAAAATAATAGAGAATTGCACTGACTTACCTGAGACAGTAATTACAAAAATAATTTTAAGTAACATTTCTCTAAGTTATAGAAATAATACCTATTGCTAGAAGGAAATGTGGCCAGTCTTTTAAAAAATAATTGATTTATTTTATTTGTTATTTTAATTTATTTTTAAAGGGCTGTGGCAAAGCCCAGACTTGGACACTGAAGATTCATTAAGTGTCTGAATACAGACTTTCAGACTTCCTGAGCTGGGTTTGCTACCAATAAAATTACTGTTCAAATGTACTTGTTCTTACTTGTTTCCCACTCGTTAACTGTAATTTCCTTCCTGTACCCTTATATAAAGATCTGTTTGTCTGCTTGCAAATAATCCAAGTTTAGTTGTGATTGTTTTGTTTGGGTTTTTTTGTCTAGGAGTTGTTTTGCTCCACCTTAATCCAACAGAATGAATACCACTGAAATGTTCCATTAACCTTGTTCCCTTAAAGCTTTCTCTCTTTGTCAGAAACTCACTAGTTATCAGACTAAAAATGTAATTTTTTCACTCAGCAGCTATTATCACAACACTTACTGTTATCAACTGATTCTGCCTTTGCAATGAGTATCATTGATGGGTAAGCCTCAGTTTGGTCTGCATGTTACCATGGAAAAATTATACATTAAACGGAAGGATAGGAATTAGCACAAAACAATAGCAGTATTGATATTTTAGCAGTAGTAGAGTGCAAAGAATACTGGTAGTGTTTTGAACACTTCCAGAAGGCAAGTACACAGAGCTACAAGAAATAAGGAGCATCCAAGTGCATCTTTGAATGGATCCAGCAATGAGAAACACCCATAAAATGATGACACGTGGAGTCAAAACAATCCTTCATGCCTCAAGTCATGATGCTTGTGCCTGTTACCTTTAAAAGGAGTGTGGTAGATGTATTTCATCTTTCGATTTAATTGATTTTTTTTTTCAAGAACTTTTGAAATGGGTTCATAATCAAAGAGAACCTAACAGTTAAAAACTTCATTAGTCTCAATGTGTAATTTAATTGGAATACTATATTAGCACTACATTCTTACATGTAGTGTCTGGTAATGTATTGTAGATTAAACTTTGTCCTGCTGACTTTGCTTTGAAACTGAGTCCCACAACTCCACTATACAAGGGTCAGAGTTTATTTGATCTAGATACAGCATTCTTAGGCTTAGTGAAAAAAAAATCTAAGGAGATTTTTTTTTTTCTTAGAAGCAGATAAGAGAAGAAGAGAATCAGCAGCAATTGCTGCAGTCCAAGCCTTAGCCTTAATGCAAATTCCATACTAGATGGAGTTAGATGGGAAGCTTCTAGGGAAACAAGCATTTGTTTAAGTTCTTTCAATGCATGTACATGTAGATATGTACAGGATATTTAATTATAAAAGGTATACATGTGAATGTACAGTTTGGGGGGAAAATAGTATAGCTCATCAATATTACCTTATTATGCAAGAAGAACTTTTACATACCTGATAACTAATTAAGAATTTGTAAATGTACCACAGTATATTTACATACTGCCAGTTCTTAGAATTCTACACTGTTTGCCTAGGTATTTTGAAGAAAGATTATTTGTACCAGCAGCCTCACCTGTAAGCATTCTTTAAGAAAGCATTAGATTCTGTATAATATATAATGGATCTTTTAGACAGGCAGACTCCAACATACTCCATAGCAGTATTAAGGGAAAATGAGAGTACTGCTCAAATTTAAAAACTCTTACTTGTCAAAAATGAATTTTCTATATCTCTGTTCTCAGAAGAAGAACTGGCAAGAAAAAGGAAGGAAGGAGTTAAAACTAAGACACTTGTGATCAAACTGAAACACTATCATGAAAAGCAAATTATTCTCCCTGCCATCACGTTACAAACAGGGAGTGTTGACTTGCCTTCTATGAAGTCTTACCTCATACAGATAGAATCATTTGTCTTGCAATGGTCTATAGCAGAGGCCAAAAGAAAGCATAGGAAAGAGGTGAACTGTCATGAATGTTTCTCCTAGAATGATTTCTCTGCCTCCAGCAGCTTGTATTTCAGAAACAGTGTCTGTAATTTAAGATGAGCGTTTTCTCATGTTATTACCCAGTACTATTTTAAGGCTGTGTAAATTCACAGTATCACCAAAAAGGAATCCCATACTTTACTACTCTACCAGATTAAATTTGCCTAGATAGGTGTGGTGTTTCCAAGATACTCATTGGAACTGACTGAAGATCTCTTGATCATTTCCAGATACTCACTGATAACTAAATAATACATACCTTTTCTTTTAGCCTGCCAGTTATAAAGGTTAATTCTTTCCACAGTGAGGGAATGGGAACTAAGCACAGAGATGAGATTATTCCCCTAACATACAATCAGAGAAAAAGATGCCTATCCTGAACTGTATTCATTCATCCCAGAATATACAGAACTGTTCTGTATGTTTTGTATCTCCTATATTCTCTCAGACTAAATTCGTGCCTGAACTAGTAATTGTCAGGATCACATGAAATACTGGAAATGTAGACCCTAGTTACTATTAGTTCTTCATTTTCTTGTAAGATTCAAAATGTGTGTTGATTTATCACTAGCAGAAATCTCTTCTTTTAGAGTGTTTTTGTAAGCACAAGAGGAAGCTGCATAAGGGACAATGATGCTGCAATATTTTAATTCTCTCATCAGAGAGATGTATTAAACACAAGAATAAATGCTTAAGGAGATGGTTTATGGTGTATGTTGACATTAATAGCTTTGTGTTCAGTACAGCCATAAATGGTCAGACTATTAGATGATCACCAGTTTTCTCCTGAACTGTAAAGATAGCTGAATCTCTGATCAAATCAAGAAAATCTCTATAAAAAGGTTGTTGAATATGTTTTGTGATGCCATTCAGGTTAAGATCCTCATCTTCTTAGCATGTGTCTTCTCTGGATTTATCAGAGTTTAATGAATTCAGTCCTTAATATGTTCTTAGCATTTTTTCATAACAAGTGCTGTTCAAGCTCTTTTTAGAATTGCTTACACTTCTCACAAATAATCTGTATGACAGGCACACACTTTCACATACAAATCATAGTTCTGTATTGCATCATACCAACTGTAAATATGGCTAGCGTGGGTTTTTACACCAAACCTGTACTGCAAAGGTAAGTGGTATCCAAAATTCCTACAAGGCAACCTTCTAAACCTTTATGTACCCCAGCTTCATCAAACTGACTATTGATCTTACTTTCCTTGTAATTGTCACAGATATAAAAAGCTATTCCTGGAACCATGATGCTGCTCATTAACTCAGTTCATTAGGGCATGAATAATAATCATGTTTGAGTACAGTTGGGTTCTATTGGTTCCTTTCTTCTGCTTAGTCTTGGTACTTGAGTACCAAGGTTCAGGTACCTTTCCCTGTCTCGTGAGTTTATATCAAGTAGGCTGCTTTGGAAAATATGTATTAAGTGAACTTATTACAAAAGCAAAATGAGACAACAAATACAGTTCTTTAATGTTGAAAATTGATCTCTACAATAAGGCAAGGTATTGCTCAAGTACACTTGAGCAACATACTAAATATATGGGGATATATTCAAAAGTTGGTCAGTTGTAGTAGGGTCACTAAACATGAATAAAAGCGAGTAAGCTCATGAAAAGACACAAGCTAATGTTTTCACTGCAGACAGGATTCAATCACCTCTAAATTTTGTAGGAAATATTCTAAAAAGCTATGACCTCTTTCTTGATCTCTAAAAGTTCGTCAGGTTAGTTGAAGGATTCAATTTATTAGTTAAAGTTCAGCTTACTTGCTTAGGCAATATACTTGTGCTAATTATTTCCACAAATGGATGCAACTTAGGTCACGGGTGCGTAAGGACCGGTAAAACCAGTTTTTCTTTGCTTTAGACTAAAACTGGCTGTGTTTCATATTTGAGAGCATCCTCTACAAACCAAGTTCACCTAACACATGAGCATATAAAGTTGAACTTTTTCCCAGTCTTACATAAATTCTAAATCATATCATGTTTTCAGTGTTGTTCTTTTTTTCCTCTCTCTCTTTTTCTGCGTAGAATATTTTGTAGTCAAGATATGGCCCTCAGCCAAAGAGAAAAGGTTAAAATAGAACCTATCTGTTGAAATAACTACACCTCTTCAGTTCATGGTTCTTAAAATATATTTAAATGACCTTCCATATTTCAAGAGGAGAAATGTCATGCTGGAGTTTATTTCTCCTTCTTTAAAAAAGTGAGTGTTCAGTTTAACTCCACTTTTACCAGACATTAAACACTGTAAACAAAATGCTCAACAGACTCAAATCAGCAGTAATAGAACGTGGTTAGTAGGAGCTGTTGTAATTAAAGTGTTGTACACAAAGATTTCTTGGAGTTGCGAAGACAGTCTTGTTTTGTAGATGAGAAGTTTCATATACGGCATTTCCATTAAAGTGAAAGTACACTGTTGGTAAAGATAGAGTAGATGTTTTTCTAAGAATTAGGTGTTGGCTGTATTAATGTTTACAGAAATTTTGCTTACAACATTTTCTAGGGTTTTCACTAAAACTGTAATCGTTGATTTAGAATGCTTTCCAATTAGTCTGACATACCAAAAAAGACTGTAAGAGTTGCCTTCTGTAATTCTTTTTTTCAATCTTGAAAAAAAATTAATTAAATAAATTTTCTTTTAAAACCACCTTGTTTTTGTTTCCCCAACTTTCTTAAAGAGAAACTAACTTTCTTTAGATTCTTACAACACTGGAGTTAATTTTCTCACTGAATCACAGTTGAAAAGTACTAGAATAGCAGCAGGCCAGCTCACTGACCCACCAAGTCCCAGCCTCATCTGTGAGGTTCACAAGACTCATTTATATATCCATACCATTGTCACCTTTGAAATATATAAAAGCTCAAAGGCAGGTACTTAGCAAACTGAATGTATCAAGTGATGTCTTATCCAAACTACATGATTCATCTAGCAAGCCTATTTTACTTCATTGTTCATGGGATTTTTTTTTAAATTTGAAATCTATGAGTGACACAAGCTGCAGCTTTTTGTTGTGCAAATAATTCATATTTATTCAAGACACTGCACTATACATATGTTTCCCAAACATTATTTTAAAAATATTAATGAAAAGCCTGCTGACTATATTAAAATACTATAAAAGGTAACCATTCCCTGAATGTTACCTATTACAACAGTGTACAAGTGATGTAACAAGTAGTTCAGTGGTAGCTATGAATCCTGGCAATGCCAGTGCCAGGTAAGTTCAATTTACTGCATACCGTCTTTGCAGGGATTGTGTTATATTTTGAACATATCTTTCAAAATCTTCTGCTGCTTCAGGATACAGTAGACCTTCACATGTACATTTGAGGTGATCTTGGTAACTTGTAAGAGGATGAGTGTTGATTAAAGTTGCATGTTTTGTATTAGCTGAAGTATTGGCTTCAGTTGTTTGGTTGACTCAAAACAGAGCACCTCAGAAAACAAAATGAAAGTGCACATGTAGGTCAGATGCACTGAGGAATCCTGATAGACTACATAGTGGCGTACAGTTGGAATGTTGACACAAAACATATGGATCTACTCTAACATTCAGAAAGTCTGTTGGGGTTTTTGTTAATGTAGAAAGCACACCCTCCTTTGAAGAAAATTTTCATAACTAATGCCTTTCTAGAATCCTTCTGTTGTGGGGGATTTTTATAGCACTACAGGTTTTGTACATGCTACACTTGTAACCTGCCCTTACTTCAGCTCTGACGATTGCACTGGTCACATTGGTGGCCATGATGGTGACCATAAATTGGCCTGATGTTGGTGGTTAGTCCTGGCATCCTGAAACAGGGATCATAAACCTGAAGTTTAACATGAGTTATGGGGTAGTACAGAGAAGCTTGCACTGCTGCTATAGCAATAGTCAGCTTTGCATGACACTTACAAGCATTTACACAACTTCAAAGTGTAAAATATGATTAGACAATAGTTCCTTCATTCACTCTAAAAAATATTTCTTTTTAATCCATCTTCTGTGTCACCTAGTTATGGTCTTTGATCAGGCAGCATGCCTAATGACAAAGTTCTGAAAGCATGTGGGGTTGCCTTGTGTCTCAAAAATCCTGACAAACAAGGCTCCTTGATTTCCTGGTTCAGTATCACACACATAATTACAGCCAAAACAAAGACTAATTAATTCATTTGCTCCTTCTACATGAATAAATGTGTGCTACCTAGTAAACAATAATGAGACCATGTCAATGAAGCTCTAAGAAATTTGTGACACTATGCAACGGGAAATCCTAAAATACTTGGAAAGATTTTGTAAAAGGGCTAAAAAGTAACAAAGTAGTAAACTTCTGCTTTAAAAAGCAAGTGCCTTCCTCTGTTAGAGCAGCCCAAATTTGCCTGCTGCATCCATGAAAGCTGTTCATTCAGTGAAGGTCAAAGGTTTTGTTGTTGGTGAACCAGCTGATGATCTGTAAGCCCGTCAGGCTGTACTGCTGAGCATAACAAACTGCTGTGCATTGCTGACGTGCGTCACAGGACCCTGGGGTTTTGCACGGGGATTAGTCAGGCTGTATTTGGAAACGCCCTCAACTGCACCCTGTGCTGCTATATTAGTGTTCCTCAAGCAAGAGGAATTTTCTTTTGCTTCTGCAGCTGCTCCTGCAAAACCCTCTGGTAAGTGTGCGCAGCTTCTGTCAGCAGTATTGACTCTTGTCCTCTTGCCTGTGTTTTTAAGCCAAGGTTATGAGCTGAGGGCTTACTTACAGTTGTTTACCATGACTGTGAAAAAACCTAAAAAACTGTATTTTTAAATTAAGAATTTTATAGCACAGAATGAGCAACAGTATCAAAGGAATAAGTATATTTAGTGGTTTTCATTGAATAGGTTAATTAAACTTAAATGTTCCTCTACTTTTAAGTATGTATCAGAGTATTCTGGAGTGTTAGTATTTTCACAGTGATGTCGCTATGTACCATGCATGTTGGCTTTTATTTTATACAGCAGGAATAGAAAGATTACATAATATAGCAGACCAATTCTTAAAAGGATTTGGTTGGTTTTTGTTGGCAGCCTGCATGCAAGCCCTGCATCTCTGGACTCTGCTTGCCACCTATGCTGTTGCAGTAGGACAAAATCAAGGACAGAAGAATCAGGAGTGCCCTAAGCTCAACGCACAGGTACTCTCCTTTAAAAACACAAGAGGAAAAGCTGTTGTCATGTTTTCTGTGAAAACACTCTCTCCAGATTTCTGTATGGGGCTTTTTCCCAGCTAAATATCGGAACCCAGCACATTAAGTATAAAAAGATGTAAAGAAATAAATAAATAAACCAGGAAAAATTATTTTAGTGTGCATCCTATTCCATATCATAAAACAGCTTAGGCAGTGAACTGAATAATTTTCAGTTATTTCATATGACCTATGCTGGGTATATAGTTTTCCAGAATATTATCAAGCAACTGTGAAGATACTCAGTGTGTTCTGTTCTTTCATTCCCATAATTGCCTACTTACTTTTTAGCTAGGTAGTCCTAAGGCTACTTGTTGGCAGAACTACTAAAACAGTAATTTGGTAATTACTAGTTACTAAGGATTTCTTACCATATTTGAGCTTGCATCATCTGAAAATAAAACTTATTATGGTTTTGGGAATTATAAATCAGTAAGTATCTGTCCTGAGCTCAGGTTATGCTAGCAGAGTGTCTAATAACTAGTGAAGTTCTCCTGACTTCCTGCACATATTGGAATGACTGATGTGATTACACTCATGTCCAGTACCTTTTGATGTTCCTGTCTAAAATATAAGCCTACTAACAGCTGGAGCAGCTAAGAGAAACCTCTGGTGCACTCATGGACTGAAATTCAAATTGTCTGAATTGCAGGCGGTCTTGCTTTATACATAAATGAGTGTAGACATATGGAGGGAAAGATCCCCACGGTGTCATTCTGTGGGTTTTGTTATAGCTCCCCTGCTTCTTGCACCTCAAATGTTGCAAGTAGTACAAGTTACATGGAGAAGCTTGCATGCTTTTCAGAAGTTTTTTGTAAGCTGTGTTTTCTAGAGCAAGCAATGTTCTGTAATAATTGCAAAAAAACCCAGTAGAAAATAATATGTAAATTAGGAATGTGCCCCATTTCTTTATATTTTCACCAAACTGTTACTTTCTTCCACCAAGAACACCAAACCAATTTTCTGTAGCTTCTGGGTATCAAATTTTGCAGCTATCGCTGCTGTCGTGCCCTGCCTTTTTTGGTACATGTCCATAAGTGAATATACGTGATAGCTAATCTAAGACCTTGAAACTGGGCATCTGCAGTTCCCAAAATAAATGTCATTTATTCTTAGTTTATACTCTCTTACCTGGAAGCTGTCACCATAGACTAGAATAAAATTTACAAATAATTTGTCCCTATCCAATTTACCACTTTGATTTGCATTTGCCTTGCTCACAAATAACATAGTTCCCTTTCCTTGCCAGCCCACCCCTGTGTGTTCTCTCTATGAAAAAATAACAGGTTTGAAACCTAGTCTAGTCTAAGGTAGGTTTACCAAAAAGTCAGAAAATAGAAATTGTGTTACACTTGAAATTCACATACTGTCAATAGCATTACAGGTCAATCTTATTTATTGCCCTATCACTTTTATGACATTATGGTGATCTGAAATTTTGTGGAATATTTTTAATATATTTACAAGTGTGAGAACAGTTCTCACTATGATTCAGAATTACTGACGTCTAACAAAGTACTCTGTCAATCATTGAGATTTATAGAGAAGTTATCTTAAAATTTTGTCCACCCATAATCCAGGGTGTTTTCTTAGCAATGATTTGATTTTTGGGAGGCTTCCATACTAGATGAGTCTTTATAAAATAAGAAAACTTAGTAGTTGCCAAGTAGTGTAGGCTTACAGGGTATCAGTATAAAAATACTCTGCTCCAGTTTTTTATGTCCTTCGTCAAAGCATTACTTAGCAGACTTATGATGACAACCTCCTACAGTTTAAGTTATTACTAGTAATATTTCAGGCTCTGTGTCTAGAGTTGGTTGTGAAATGAGCCATATCTCTGTGTAGTTAAGATAGCAAGTAATTCATCAACTCATCCTTCCCTACTTAAAATTACTGACAGTGAAAACAAAAGGTCACACAAGTTGTTCTTTATATGGACATTTTTTAATTTTTGCTTTCATCGTAGGGATTTGTTCTACTGGGTAGAGGGAGGAAAGTAACTGCTCTACCTCCAACACTCAGTAGATTGAAAAATTCAGTATAATCCTAGCTCCAGAACATGGCATTACTCCTTGTGGATACAATCAGTTATTAATTTCCTGGGATACCTAATGGGAAATGCCTACAATAGCAGCTGTAAATTTACTTAGATCATTAAAATGAATGACAGGTCTTATCATCAGCTCTTGTTTTATAATCAAATTGACACAGCATGCTCTTAGATACACTGCCTCACATACTAAGAAGACAACTTACATTTTAAGCAGCACCTGGATACATAAAAGCAATTCTGTTTGCACTTCTGTTATCCAGTTGTATATAAGAAACTTCATTTCAAACCTAGAATTCAGTATGGTCTTTACAGCAAATACTTCTCTTTATTTAACCCAACTACACAGACGCATGTTTCATGTACTAAAAAGATTTGTAATTTTCAGAACTATCCTTGTTGTAAATGACCCATTCTGTGGTTTGTAGGACTGGGGGATTTCCAAACCTGCGTGAATCCATTACTGTTCATTCCTCAAGGTATGACCATAACATTCTTAGCTACAAAATCATTTCCTACATCCTTATCCCAGTTACCTGTTATCACAAACAAGCAGATAATTTTTTCCTTTTCATAAATTCAACTAAGCTCAACCTTTAAAATAATCTTTTTCAGTTTTGCTTTTCCTTGTCTCAAAGGCTCCTTAAAAATGTCAGAGACTGGAAACTGTGTTTGTGGCCAGTGTATATGCCAACCACAAATTACCTTTGGGAGTTGTCATCTATTAACATATGTTTCAAGACACACCAGACTCTGAGCTGTTCAGTAGCATATAGATGCTCTTGGTAAGAAAGCAAAACTCACACTTTTATAACATGACACAATGAATAGCACTTAAGTGATATAACATTATGTGCTTTCAGATGTCACAATGAATTATGAATTCCTTTTCCTGTGCTTATATAGTTTTAGTTCTGTATGTAGAAACTCTTGTTTCTGAAAAGCTCTCTTGACTTGGTTAACTGCTGTGGAGATCTTTGGTTGGCGGCTTTCTATCTGTGCTCATCTCCCAGTCAACTGGTGCATCAGAATTTTGGGAGGTTTATGTGCACACTGAGTTGACTTCTAGAATTTTCTTAAACAGTAAATGGAAACACAAATTTTATCAAATTGACTGAACTTTTCACTCTTTGGTCTTTGATCTGTCTTATCAGTTCTTTCCAACTAGAATCTGCTTTTCTCTTTCAACTGTGAAGAATGGCAGATATGCAACAATGAAACAGCAGCTAAACTGGGCAGAAGTGTCAAACATTGGAGGAGACAATTTGGCAGAAAATTGGTGGCTGCAGTTTCAGTTTCATTTACACATTCCTTAGACAGTTTCATTTACTTCTGCTATAAGAATGATAAGGACTAAATAAAAGAATTGCTACTTAATATTCAGTTGCAAATATGAATACAAGGAACTAGGGATAGGAAAAGTGGCTATTTTGACTAACCATATTTGTCTGAGGCTTTATCAGATGTCACATCCATTAATGGAGACTTGTTTTTTTCTTATCAAAGTGCCTGTGAGACTGAAAATGTCTGGGTTATACTTGCTGCAGAAGACTTTCCCCCACCCATAAATTAAAATACTCTTCAATCAATTTGTGTGTAAAAATTAAAAGTGGGTTAGAAATAAATTAATCTTATAAACTGATCTTGAGTAGGAGTTTACAACACCAAAGCAGGAAGCTTTCATCATACTTAAAATCTTAAGCAATGTCTTGTTTAACATGATCTACCAAAGTGTTTACCAAGATTTTTCCTCAGGTTGTTTCAGAAACTTACGAAAGGGCTCCGTCTGAAATGAAACAGTACCGAACAACCCAATTTTCCTCATCCAGTCTCTCCCTCTGATCTCTCCATCTCCTTCAACATCTCTTTAAATTAGTTATATTAGGAAATCTGTTGCTTAGTGTCTAAGTAAACCAAATAATGCTTGAACTACTTCTTTGAAAAGCATTTAGATTTCACTGTTTAATTTTTGCATTCTGAAACTAAAAATACATATGCAATTTGCTGTAAGTTAAAGGAATTAGATTAGTCAATTTACAGTAAAAAAATTACCATATCCAGTCAAAGTGCTTTGTGTTTCATTATAAAGAATATTCTATATGCAGAAAAAAGTGGAAAGCTTACTTTTGTTTATCAGCACCATATAACATACAAAAGAAAGACCATGAAGCATCTTTAAAGAGTTACAGATTATTAATATTTTGTTTTCTGAAGCAGATGTGCTGCTAACTGTGAATAAATAAATGCTTTGTAAAGCTATATCTCAAAAGATTAGTGAATTCTTTAATGGATATTTTCCAGGAATTCTATTTGTCAACACTTATTAGGTTTCTCAATGACTCCCAGTCTGGGAAGGAGCTGAGAGCTGGAAGTCAATCCTAATGCACTTTTTGTGAATTTTCTGTGCTAAAAGAAGTAGTAACAAGGCACTGCAACAACACAGGGAACCCACGGATACTGGCTTAGGATATACCACTTTTACAGATAATGTTTTTGCCAAAGGACAGGAAAGGAAAACCTTAATTCTTCTAATTGAAGTGAAATTAATCCAGTTTGTTTCTTTATGAGATTTATAAAGCAAAGAAGTAGCGAATAGCCTGTTCAGGACAGAATTTTTTACAAGATACTCAGGTATAGGTGAAACTTTTTGAATGGGTAGAAAAACTTAGAGATTTATCAGAGACTCATGATTAGGGTTCTAGAAGGATTTCTGTTTTTTGTTTGCAGTAGTGTCTTTGAGGATATCAGCCAGAAAAGTAGCAGTAAGCACAGTGGGGATTAGAATTATTTGTTATATTGAAAGGAGCACTGACATAGAAGAAAATATACAATCCAGAAAGATTAAATGTAAATTTTAACACTTTGCACAAATACTTGTTTCTGCCCAGGAGTCATTTTGAAGAATATTTGGTCATTACCAACTGAATTTGAATCATTCTCACCACATTACTGCCAACACAGGGCACACATTTTAAAGTACATGCAAAGATGTTACCTGAAGACAAGGGCCAAAGTGGCCCTTCAGCCGAGGCCTCCTCAGAGCAGAGCAGAAAGGTTCTTCCCACAGTCATGGATTCTGTGTTGGAAAAACAGTATGGGTCAAGCAGGTGGGCCAAGACAGCACCAAAAATTATCAGAGACTTAGAAAATTGTGTTCTGCAAAAGAAGATTGAAGAACACTGGGGTTTTACATTCAGGCAGAAGGGAAAAGTTTATCCAATGAGCATGTGAGAAAAAGAAAACTTTTCTCCATGTATAATGACCTAAAATTAAGCAAGATTAGAGATTAAGCAAACTTTTTTAACATAAAAGTAATTGAGGAAAGTGAGCAATATGTGAGAAGGGGGTTTTAAAGAATGAGTTAGATGAGCCTCTGCTCATCTGATAAGGATGTAGCTGCAATGTTTTGCTCCTACCTGAGAACAGAGTGAACTAGAGCTGGTATTTCAAGGTATCTACAGATCCTTCTTGTGTCTGGCACACAAGTGTCTTTTCCATTGCAAAAACATATGTTTGCGATACTTTAACATGCCACCTTTTTCTTAAATGATAACCAAAATTGTGATTTGACTGCAAGTTGGCTGTAATTAATGAAGAAAAGACTTAGTAGCATCAAGAGCTGGAAGAAAGAGTTCTGCATGACTTACTGACAATTGGTGATTCGAGAACTCTGGGTCCAGAAATGTCCTGAAATAGAAGCTTCCCCCCTTTTTTTTATATTTATTTAGCTCATTGCAGCAAAGATTACATGCTAGCTATAAGAAAAGGACAGTTGAAGGATCAGAATGTTAAAAATATAATTTCTAACACTTCACCATCTCCGAAGTTTTATAAACTGAAATAAAGTTTACTACTCCTAAATGCCCACTTAGACAGATTGCAAATGTCCAATGTCTTTTTTTTTAGAATGGGTCCATACATGATTATAAAGGAAATAAATACATGCTACATGGGAAATGCCTGTAAATAAATGGCTCTTTTACCGTTCTGCAAGTTTGAAGATAAACTTTTAGACTAAACAAAGGCTTGGGGAATTGTTTGGGGGAGAATGGAGTTTTGTGGGTTTTTTTCTTGTTTTACACCAAATTCAGCATTTATCATAACATTCAAGAAATATACTTCATCCAAAAGGAATATATAGTGTGATATCATGGGTTATTTCAAAAGTGCAGTGAAATAGGTAATGGTAGCAATTGATGGACTGGCTAGGGAGCAGGGATTACTGCACAGCCTTGTTGTATTGGAGTACTCAGCTGACACTCATTCAGCATTCTCAGGGACACAATTGATGTCTTCTTTATCTCTTGATACTTTAAGTGCATATTAATTGCAAAGAGAGTTAGTTTTAAGATTGACCATCTCCTAGTGACATATTTGAATCACAAGATGACCCCAGATGTCCTGTTCCTACATATCTCCCTTTTTTCTTACAAATATAATGATCTTTTCTGTGAGTGTCAACTTATTGAATAATGTGCTATTAGGAAAGGAAATGAAAACAGATGTTGTAAGTAAACAACAGTATGCAGAGAATAATACATCCAGAGAATTTTCTGTTTCTTCTTACTCTTGTCTTTCTGTCCTGACCGTGTCTTGATGTCACATGAAACTGTTTGTAGATGCAGAGCTTCCAATCTTCCAAGCAGCTATTGTCTGGGAAGTTTTCCTCTGCAAGTTATTTATGTCTTTATTCTTACTCTTCATAGATGCCAGAATTTCAGAAGAAGACTGTCCATATTAAGGACCCAGCGAGAGTAGAGGAGATTATTTGTGGCCTCATCAAAGGTGGAGCTGCCAAACTTCAGGTAAAGGTGTAATCAGTTTGGAATATAAGCAACTTTGGGATTGTTACTCCATGCCAAAAAATGTCAGCATATCTATATTTGTGTAATAGAATTCAGCCTTCAAGAAATCTCCAAAACTTAGACATGTTAATTCTTTTAACAGTCCTTGTTAATTCAACTGCAGTTCAGCCAGACACTAGTTAAGTAAATGACATAAGCATAGAAGCTTAGTAATTTCAGGAAATATTCTCACCAAAGGAATGAGAAAAACAGTTTTGTTAGAAAAACGTTACTCTTCTGGGATATGCCAGCTTCCATGACAATGGCTCAATAGAATAGGGAGGCTTCTGTGACACACATGCTACTCAGCTGCAGCTATTGTTGATCATTCAGAATTTCTAGCCATTCTTTATTTTGTCCCTCCATGTTGTAAGACAGTTTTGCTTTTTCTTTCCTTAAATAGATTATTACAGATTTTGATATGACATTAAGTAGATTTTCCTACAATGGAAAAAGATGTCCAACTTGTCATAGTGAGTACTTTTTTTTTTATACAGATTGATTTGTTCACTCCTTTTAGTTTTTCCTATATTTTAATTTTCTATTCAATTTATTCCTTAATGAGAATTTATATTGACTTGTTACCTAATCTGTACATTCTACTGACAAAGTATTCTAGTGACTGTGCTTTCATGTGTCTATATATATTAATCAAAATCTGTGTGAATTAAATCAGATAAGTTGCCATTCACAATTAAAGCATTACATTTTGAACTCTCAAGATGTTAGTGGCTAAATATGGTATGGTTGACTTGTATTTTTCAAGAGCCCATCATAGTCCTGACACCTGCAAGAACCAGATAGGAAACTCCTTAGAATTCTTGGCAATTTTATCCTTATGCTGTAGTCTTTTGGAACAAACAAGGAGAAGTGGGAACTCTTAAACATATAGCATGCCTCAGGATGATTTCAGAAACAAATAAATCTCAAGAAACAAATATAAAAGCTTGTAACTGACCTTGTAGTTCAGAGATAAAGGGAAGGGCATCTTTATATTTATGAAGTGCCTTTTGCTGGTAAGAAAAGTTCTGAGGAAACATATTGGTATGTCACCAGATATTGTCATCTGTGCCATTTACAGTGTTGTAGAGCAAAGTAAAAGAAAAGTACCATCTTGTTTAACCCTCTTTCTTTTCATCCCTTCCCCAGACATCATTGATAACTCTAAGATCATCACAGATGAATGTCGGAAAAAGGTAAACAAAAAACCTACAAGCATTTGGTTATTTGTACAGACATCTGTCATTATTTCCTATCAAGAATGTTATGTTGATTGCTTTGACCAAATACCAAGTGTTAGTTTATGAAATACATTAAACATCTGAAGGTTCTTTTTCCTTTCAGTTATTGCAGCTGAAAGAAACCTATTATGCCATTGAAATTGATCCAGCTCTCACCATTGAAGAGAAATACCCATACATGGTAGAATGGTAAGAGACACCTCCTATTTTCAGATTGTATTAAGATTAGATTTAGTAAGTTTTTAAAAGCAAATTAATGGCAGTACTTATCTTTTAGCTATCACGTTGACTGAATTAATCTCTTAAAGTTTTGTACAACAACTGGTTTTATTTTGCTGTTAACCTGAAGAAACAAGAATTAACCATACAGGATGCTTTTCATCATGAAATTTAATGAAAAGTGAACCTTAGAAAACAACCTTCAACCTGTTTTTGTTTATGTTCTAGGTACCATAAATCTCATGCACTACTCATTGAACAAGGCTTACAGAAGGACAAGTTTGCAGAAATTGTAAGGGAATCTGATGTTATGCTGAAGTAAGTTCCTTTTGATTTAAATTACATCAACCTGTTTCAGAGTGCTTTCTTTAGATTCTTCCTGAGTGTTGGAGGGGAGGAGAAAAAATGAAAAGGGAAATTTAGGAAAACACACATTCTTGAGAATGGGACAACTTAACCTTGGACCACACTGAGCCCTCCGTGCTCCCACTTAATTGGTGCGTTATATCTAAATGCAGACAATAATCACACTGTATAAAGCAGAGATCTGCAACTTTTTTTAGTTCCATCTCTACAAGCTTCATTTTTGTAGACTTTCATCCTCTTTAAATTGCACTGGTGATCCTTTTTTTAAGACCAATGTAAAGTTTAACTTAATTCCTTTGAGAAACGTGTTTCGTATGTTGTATTAAATATTGTTCTTCCTCTACAGCTGAAGGCTAGTTTAAAAGACAGCAAAATCCTTGTTCAAAATCTGCTGTGGCTCCCACCTCTTTGAAAGGCCTCTAAAACTGTCTATAAATTTTAGACTACTGAAACAGATAGTAGAACTTAAATTGTGGAAGTATTTGTTTATAACACTGACTGAATCCTTACTTTTTGTACAACAGACAAGCACCCAGTCTTTGCCTGTTTGAAAGCCTAAGTCCATGTTGATTGAATCTTCGTCCACAAGCTAAAATTCTTTCAGAACTTTCACAATACTTCTTTAAAATGTAATATTCTACCAATCTATGTCTGTATAGAGAAAGCATATGGAGATAATATTATCTTGTTCCTGGAATACTATATATAGCATACTAAACACTAAAAAACTTACAGGAGAGAGCAACAATAACTGTTTACAGGATTTAAAAACAAAATTTGTTTTATAGCAATGACCCTCTAGAAAGTCACATATTTAAGCCAGGAAGATCAAAAAGAGATGTACAGCCTGATTGTAGCTAGTGTGGGTTCTACCAGCTGCTTGTTTGTTCTAGAGTACTTAAGGAGGGGGAAGTGTTTTTAAATCTCTATAACATGATTAGATGTTTTGGCAGGAAAAATTATACAGACCAAGACTAAACAGCTTGATGCAGAAGTTTCTTGCTAACATGCCTTGTGTTAGGTTGATGATTCTTGCTAACCTGAAAAGGTAAAGTAAAAGAAATGGAGTAAAGTGCTCAGGAAATATAAATTCTTTTCAAAAGATGTTGTGATTGTCTTCTAAAAACTCAGACTTTTCTTGCCTTTCTTTATTTGAGATTTGATTTGTATTTACATTCTGTGTTGCAGAGAAGGGTATGAGAACTTCTTTGATAAGCTCAGTGAACATAATATCCCTGTGTTCATATTTTCTGCTGGGATTGGCGACATTCTTGAGGAAGTAATCCACCAGGCTGGGGTCTACCATTCTAATGTCAAAGTGGTTTCCAATTTCATGGATTTTGATGAAAATGTACGTATGAGATAACACATTCTTATCAAGCATGTTTGATAAATACCACACTGTCTGCAGTATTTAGTAGCTATTTACACACACTACAATATAAATATAAATATCAATATCAATATCAATACTCCTCCAAGCAGGGAGAATCACTGTCTGTCTGCTCTTAACAGTGCTGTCACAGCCATGACATTACTCAACACTAATTTATCTTGTTCACTACCAATTATGTAGTTCAATGTTGGCTCAACAGTAACATCCTGTCTTTCATTCTAGATTCTATCCTGCCTAAATGGTACCAGAAATAACTTCAGTGTTGCTTTTTTCAACAGGGAATATTAAAAGGATTTAAAGGAGAATTGATTCACGTTTACAACAAACATGATGGTGCCTTGAAGAATACAGAGTACTTCAAACAGCTAAAAGACAACAGCAATATCATACTGCTGGGTGATTCTCAAGGAGACTTGAGTATGGCAGATGGAGTAGCAAATGTTGAACACATTCTTAAGATTGGCTATCTCAATGATAAAGTAAGTAGCCTTACATAACCTTGTAAGCTTTGAATGAGACACTGGGAGTTAGAAACAGGTTTGGTATAATATAGTTCAGATGTCAAACCAAGTGTTCAGCCCATATTTGGTTTGAAATTTCAAACATTTTTCATAGATTTTTTTCTAACCCATAAGCTCAAAACCACAAGTATATATTGCCTTGGGTTTTGTACAGAACTACGTCCAAACAGGTATATCCTAGACAAGTAAAATTCAGAGGCTGTAAAAATTAATTCTCTTAAATTCCTGTGGCTCCTCCTCCTTTCAGTACTGAACTGATAATTGAGAAAAATTATAATCTCCCAAATAACATATCCAGGTAGTCTCTCCACTTTTCTTTTTACGTTTTGGGCTTTTTTAAGTGATACTCAACTGATTATTTGTGAAATTATAATGAACATTCATTTGCATTGAGGAGAGAGAAAACTTCAGTTTTATATTTCTCCCTGCCCTTCCAGAAGTAGTTCTTCCTTCAGTGTCTCCATGTGGGATTCTGGAATAAACATGAGGGATTATATCCTGGAATGCACTTTAGGTCAGGCCACTCCTACTCTGTCCTCTTGTGGAATTCACTTGTAGGAGTGAAACATTAGTTGCATGGCTTATTCCCAGAATTTGGTGGAAAGATTGGGCAATATTTTAATGACAAAAACTCTTTCACTAATTAATTCTATAACTAAGGGGGTCTTTCTCTTTATCCCTTCTGCAATTAGGTAGATGAGCTTTTGGAAAAATATATGGACTCTTATGATATTGTCTTGGTGAAAGATGAATCCCTGGAAGTTGCCAACTCCATTCTACAGAAAATCCTGTAAATTGCAGTCTCAAGTCACTCCATTCCTTCCAGGAGGCAACTGGACAGAAGAGCACACATGTGCTATCTTAGATGTGTTTATTACTCATTTACGGAACTGTTTAATTTAATTTAAAACTTTTATCTTCATTTTGGTATTATGGAATATATATATGGTATCAATTGTCAACTACTAGCTCCTTTTACTGCTCTTACACTGTTCTTTATTGTCTCACACTCCTGTTATAACGAGATCTAAATTGGATTTATAGATGTGATAAACTGCTGCTGATGGGATATTGTGGTTCACTGTCCTTTTTAATCAGGCATTTCAGAGGAGCATTTTAGAAAACGTGGCTGTTTTGTAAAACTGAAGGTGTAAATGCTCTGTAAAGAGAGTGTGCATTTGTTGCCTTTTCAAAGACATTTCAGTCTCAGCTGTACTTTGAAGGATCTTACTCATATGCTACATAATTTCACACAAGTTTTTCATGCATATATTTTTCTTCAGTAAAATTGCTTTTATTCACCCAATTCAGGCAGTGTTTCTTCTTCATATTTTTTATCATTGCAAAACATTCTCTATCCTTAATGTTTCCTTATCCTCTGTCAAATGGGAAGAATGTTTCAAGTTAGTGTGTCTAAGATAAAATTTCTCACCTTTGTAACAACAGATAGTTTCACAAGCTAATAGTCCACAGCCTGCCTGCAATGAGCAGGGGCATCCTCAGCTAGACCAGGCTGCTCAGAGCCCCATCCAACCTGACCTTGGCTGTTTCCAGAGAGGCATCCATCACCTCTCTGGGCAACCTGTGCCAGTTTCACCACCCTCACCACAAAAAAATTCTTCAGAAAGTATTTGCCCTGTACTGAGCACATTACAGCACCTCTCAGCATTGTGTACAGAGTGATGCAGCTTAATACAGCCACAGCTTAGGAAGCTTGCTCGGGTATGTTGCAGGATAAGTTAAAGATGATGTTGTGACCCTGGTCCTGTGAGGTCTCAGCTGTACTAAGTCTATTCATTAATAAAAGAGAGCAAATCATACAACTCCCCTAATGTGCAATATAATCATTGTTCCCCTTTGCTTTCTTTTATACAGAGCAGAAACTGTGCGATCTTCTGTTCCCTGAGGAATTGTAATGAAAATGTGGGAGAGCTTAGATGATCTGCATTCTCTTGCACCAGAATTAATACACATCTCAAGAAACAGCTTCTTTCCTTACAGCCTGTGGTCTGTTACTGAAATTCTGACTTGCTATCACCAGACGTATCTTTTCTGAATCGACAGCTTTACATCTGTTACTACCCCTGCTAGAACTTTTCCAAGAAGGGAAGAGAGAGGGTAGTTCCCATGCCCCACCTCTGCATCTTCTACAGTAAAATGAAATTAAATCATCCCTGTATTTTGAATGCAGAGCAGAGGCTCAATGCACAATCTGGGGTAGTGTGAGTATCGTTTCACAAATCATAGAGCACATGCTGTGCCATCAGGGAACTGCTGAGCACAGGGACCTTTCAGAAATTTCCACCTGCATCTGAACAGGCAGTGTTTGAGGGATGATGTCCTCCTTGTGCAAAACCTACAGTCATGCAATTCCCTATGCCTGACACGGGCAGCCAGGGGGCCAGAGGTGGGAGCCTTGAAGCTGTCCCTTTGAGAAGAAAACCAGTAGGACAACCAAGGGGAGGATTTGAAGGATAGTGCCTTGGCTGCCTTCCATTCCAGAGGCATGACTCAGGCAGCAGCAGCAAACGGGAAGAGCTGAAAGCATCCTGGCTGTTCCAGGGATAGAAGGAGTTGGGAGCAATAGCTGCTAAGAGCCTGTCAGCCAAAGCCAGAGGATAGGGAGAGCTTGAAGGCAGCAGTGACAGCTGCCAAGTGAGCAGTCACAGGGACTGGGTGTGAAGTTTGGCCCAGTCCCTGTGGACTTTCTCCCTGTCTCCTCCATTTTCCTGGGGCAGGAAGAAGGGCAGGATGGTCATGGCAAAACTGGGAGGGGGGGAGCAGCCTTCCTAGAGCCTCCCTTGTTCCAGCACTGCAGCTTCAGCACCACAGGTCTGCACCACCCAGGCACACCAAGGATTTGGGGGATGCTGCAGCATTTCCAGGGGAGCTCAGCAGTTTACATTTGGGGTTTTAGGCACCTGAAGAACTTATATTAGCTGGGCTAATGTTACGGTTTTGGGAGGGGGGGAGTAGGGTTAGTGATTCTTGGGTTTAGAGCTTTTTTAAACTTGCAATCACACTGGCTCTTTTGTCATAGCTGCCAAACACAAGTCCAAAAGGCAAAGGCCTTCTGAAAAACACCAAGGTGTTTGGATGCACTGCTTACTCAACCAGCCTCTAGTTGCAAGAGGTTAATTGCCAGGCATTACTCCCAAAGTTTACACTGGGACAAAGTTTTCCATTTACAGTCAGTTTATCTTTCGAATACAGATAACAGCTAAAATTTAGAGAATGTGAAGTGTAGCTGATAGTCACAGCTCCACAGCACAAGATGTGTCAGCAGCACTCTCTGGCATTCTGACCACAAGTGTAATGGATTTCCCTGATTATCCCAGCACTGGTGAAAAGGAGGGGGCAGTTCTGGTCTCTGTGCAGTGTTTCTGAGAAGGGAAGTGTCCCACGTTTTCATCAAACTTGCCTCAGGATACACATAAACTCATTCATCCTCTCTCCAGAATTTTTCCTCAGCCTTGCTCAGCAGGTGAGCAAGCCACTACTCCTTCAGCATGATGAACACCTTGTTCAACCCACAATTTAAAAAGAAAAACCAAAAACCAACAAATAAACCAACAAAACCACATAGAAGAGCACATGAAGAGCAATATAGAAAAGAACTAGGAAGCATCTTTAAAAGCAGTTACCACAACAGATCTCCAACACATCTTAATCTGAGTTACTGATATTAGTATTCAGCCTCCCTAGAACACACCCATATCAAAAGGAAATGAGATGGTTTTCCAACTACATGGACATCTAAAACTGGTAGAGATTTCAGATCAAACCACCATCTTTCCAGCATAACGAAAGGAAGATTTTCCAATCTCACCTCCAAGCAGGTGGACAATAAATGTTCAGTCACCAAATGTTCAGTCCATAACAACAATCACTTAAAGAAAAGGATTCTTGCCCTTTCACGAAGATGCAGGTAAGTTAACATTTCCAGCACACTTTTCTGCTATCATTCAATCCTGTTAGTCTCAGGTCCTGTGTTAAGGATCTGGTAGAGCAGTAAACCTTTGCTAGGACTTAAATTAAGCTACACTGCAGTTACTTGATAGAACTCACTTGTTGTACAAGGGGTATCTCCATGCCAAATAATTTAATTCTTGAAATGCCATTCATAAACTTTATAGAAAAACCAGTTACTTACGCAATCATCCTGAACCAGAAGGTCAGATTTTAAAAACCTGCATAGTCCTGTACAGATTATCAGTGTCTGTTCAATGTCTCACATCCCACTGCCAACCACAATGCTTGCTTATGGAGTAGTTAAGGAAAAACACAAGATGCGTTTTTAAACATCCTCCTCCACTTTATCAAAATCCCATCCTTTTATCATTAGACTGTTGGCTAGAAATATGAATTTGTATTATCAGTTTCCTCTCCAAAACCATGAACAAAATTAACTGCAAGCAAAATCAACTCTACAGGTACAGGTTAAGCCATCCTTCTCCAGCCAGTCTAATTCTTGTGATTGCTATCAAGATTCTCCTTTCAGTTTTAAAAAAGAAATACTGTGCATAGTTTGTCTTTCTAAATAAAATTTCTATCCAGAAACATTTTGCAATCCTAAAAATGTATTTAATTTTTGGTTTCGTTTGGAAAGAAAGATATGCATTTCCCAGACAATTTTCCCATAGCCAAAAGAGTATATGTAAAAGAAAGGAATAAGCAAAATTAAGTGGATTTGTTACTCTTTTTTCTTCCTCTACTCACAATATCTGTTCTGTCTGTAGTACATGTCCAAGGTCAAGTATTTGGGACCTTTATTTAGCTGAAAATGAATCCTCCTCTTAGTGGGTGTTGCAGCCAGCTCAAATGTCCTCTCACTCTCAAACAAACACTGATAGTGCTGAACTGAGCTAAAAACTTGCACCCCTCAATAGCTAAGTATGTCATTTTTAAGTTTGAAGGAAAATCCAAATATTTTTCTCACAAAGAAAAACATGATATTCAAGTTCAACAACTGCAAATTCTGGTTTAAGTATAATGTCTGTCATACTTGGACCAGATGGAGTTACACAGCAGGAAGTATTGCTATCAAATTAGGACACAAAAACCACACAGAAAATATATTCATATATACCTGGATTTTTCCGAGTATGCAGCCATGTTCCTTTCCTTTTCCACTGAGCCCCTGACAATTCAGTCACCAATTGCCAACCTTGGCTGCCAGCAACTTCCTTTCCCAACAGCAGTCAGCTGCCAGCTCTGAGAATAGCACCTGCCTGTTTCATTAGAGGAGTAGAAACAGCCTGAGTTCTGGAGAGCCCCTCATTAGCTAAGCCCCGTTGCATCTGGTTACTAATGGCTCTTGAGAGTTATCATTTATTTTTATAAAGTAATCTCAGTTAAGTATGGTAAAAACAATCTAGACACTAATTCTATAAATAAATAAATTTAAAATAGATTCTATAGATAATTCTAAATAGGTAAGTTCTAAATACTAGGAGATAATAGATACTAATAGATAAATTCTAGATATGAAATAGGCAAATTCTAAATACTAAAAATAAAATGCTAATAAATAGATGAATTCTAAATAGATAGCTAGATTAATTCTAAATAGCTACTTTCTCCTTAATCTTGTAGTAAAAACATCTTTAGATGGCTCACAAGCTATGTTTGCCAGGTCCTAAGGAGCAATGGCATGAGAATTTCAGATGTACTTATCCTAGCCAGAAGCACTGGTAAAACCACCCCTACTATCCCATCACTGGCAAGCACTGCCAAAAAAACCCAGCACAGCAATTTTTTGGGATCAGCAATTAACTGCAGTTCAGTGCTGCTCTTTGTCCTGCATCTGCCTTGGAGGACAACTCTGTTATCCTGGTTTACTAGGAACTCTTTAGTCCACATCCTGGGATCCCTCTGAAATGTTCCTCCATGCAGAAACACTGGGTTCACTCACTAAGGTTTTCTCAGACAAAGCAATTCAGGATGTCACAGAATGGTTTGTGTTAGAAGGGACCTTAAAGATCATTGAGTTCCAACCCCCCAAAAGGAGGGGGGATATCCACATGACCGACTTGGTTTTTTGGGGATACCTACGAGAACAGAGTAAGGAGCTGTTTCCACATTGAATTCTGCTTCTGGCAGTACTCCAATCACAACTTGCTTCCCACTCCTTCTCTCAGCTTTGTCAGCACACAGAAGGGACTGCATCTGAACCACAGCAAAAAGTGAGCAACCTGCTTCCAAGTAAAGCAAAAGGGAAAAACAGTCTGCCGAGAGAGCTGCTTTCACAAGATGGTAAGGCTTCTGAGAAGCCAATCTGGACACAAACCTTTGCAATGGAAGTGTCAAGTCCCTGATATCCACAACTTCTGCATCTGGTATAAAATCACCCATTATCGTTGTTTAAAATATTTTTTCTGAACATTAGTAGCAGTATTGAACATATTCAGGGTAAGCCTGCTGTGTACAAGAGAAGAGAGCTGCAGGAAGGGCATTCACTTCAACTCATGGTCCCAGACCACCAAAATTCCAGAAAAAAAAGAGAAACTTTAGAAGTAAGACTTGATCAACATTTTATTTAACAAAAAGATCAGTTATCCAACATTTAATGGCATCAAACTCAAAAAATATTTCACTGCACTTTTTGTAAGAACTGCATTAAAAACCAATACAAAATGTTTTCATCCAACTGAAATACCAATTTTTAGAAAGAGCATCTCAGGGAGCTTACATCCCACATGTACAGATCAAGGAAAGCAAGAAACTAGACACAAAGCTTATAATGGAAACACAACTCCCTCCCTACTCCTCTTTGACAGTGTCTCACTCTATGTGTTTGTGCTCTTTACATGCTGTGTACTGAGGGGGATCCCACAGCCTTCCAGAAAATGGGTCTGAATTCGTGAATTTGGTACTGAGCAGCTCTGCTGCATTTGTTGAGCTAATGGGTGACTGTCTCAAGTCACAGAACCTGAGCAGCACTCCCAGGGCTGACTTTGTGTTGAGGGCTGGGCCAGAACGTTTGCACACACAAACAGATGGGCCTGCTTCTTGATTCTATCACTGTCTGTGTTTGTTTGCCACTGCAGACTGCTCTGCTGCTCAAGCTCCAAGTACTTACTCCTTAATCTAGCAATTCCCTAAATAGGAGACAGAAGCCCAACACAAAATCAACTGTGTCCAGTATTTATGGCAGCATTTGGACCCTGTATGCTAATATTTAATGTCTAACAAAACTATAAACTAGGTTGCAACTAGAAAGGTTTTGGAATGACTGATGGGAACACTGGCCAGCAAGAGTCAAGGTTACTAATTCAGCACACTACAGATGGTTGGCAATTTTTATTCCGTGAGGTAAAAACCCAACACATACACAGTATCAATTCTAGGTCTGTTTAATTTAAGTCACAGCTTATATAAATTTTGCAATGGCACAGCCATATTCTGCAACTTGTAAATCAGATTTTCTGCTGGCAAAAGTCCATGCGAGTTTGTTCAGTTACTGGGAAGAGTGCTCATTCCTTCTGAAAGTAACTGGGATCAACAGCTGACAACTTTTACAGGTTATTTTTATGGGGAATATTTTGGTTCCTTTTCCTACACAACTATTTCTGATACAGAAGGTTTTTTAAAACTCTTTTAAAAGCAGTTGGTTTTCTCTCTACCATCCACCCAACTGACCATGTGTTGTTCAATGAGAACTTCGGATCTTTAGCATAAAAGCAGACCCCACATACACATGCGGCTCACGACACCACACACAGCAGGACACTCCTTACCTGTCTATACATCCCATCTTGAGGCACTTAACACTTTTTTCAGATATACCTAACAATACCAACTGAAAATCTCTTCCTATTTTAACAACCTACCCACACCCAGGCACAGGAACACATCTGAGGGCTATCCTTCCAGAACTTGGTTATGCTTGCCAGAACTCCTCCCGGTACACGTGTTTGAACAGCAGGTCAGCTCAGGATTCTTGGGTTTTTTCTTGTCTTTACAGTTCATCGTGCTCCTCTTTGGCCTCCTGATCTTTCAACTTGAATTCTTCAGCAGTAACTTTACCATTTCCATCCCGGTCTTGATTGGTGAACATATTTTTAACAATCTTTTCAAAATCAAAGCCAGGAGCTAATTTTCCTTTGCCAGTATCAACCTGAGTTTGGATGTACTCTGAAAACTAAGAAGGGAGAAAGGAAAAGAAAACAGTTCACAGTGAAAAGGACATTCCAAAACGAAGAGTATCCAGCATTTTGCTATTTATTAAGGTACATATCCTATAAAGTTTACCACCCAAACTGGACTAATTAGAACAGACACATGAGGTTAAATCACTCTTTGTGGAGCTCAGCAGGGATCTCCTCACTCATTCCAGTGGGTTTTGGACCCATAACAAGAAAACTTCTTTTTCATAATTTAGGAGGAAGATGGGTTGGACAGCTGGACATAGGACCAGCTCTAAACAGATGAAGGGCAGTAATTTCACATGGCAATACACAAAACTCACAGAAACCCACCTGCATCTTAGATGAAGCAACACACAAGAATGATGATTGCTGATGTGGACAGCAACAGCCTCATCCTACCTCTTTCTCTAAACCAGTAAAAGCTCTTCTCTTCTCTGCAAGGACAGATGTGGAGGTAAACATAAGAGAGAAGATGGAGATGGAAGGAAAACAAAGAGGTGGAAGAAAGTGCTAGGAAAAGGGAAAACAAGAATTCGATTTTACCGTATTAGTTTTTTAAATCCTCAAAGGCATTTCATGCTGTTCCACAGGGCTGCAGCCTGCCCCATGAGCACTGCAGGCATCAGCATTCCAGGGAGAAAAGAAGGGACCAAGAAGAAGGGACAAAAGAGAAGAATAGAGAAAAGTGACAAGACTTCAGAAAAGAATAAAAATATAAAACTCTTCATTAGAAGAAAAGAAGAGGAAAAACTTGCAGAGGTTTGTTTTCAGAGATGGTGTAGCAAAAGCAAGTGGCTTTCAACTGGGGCATCCAATGACATTCTCACAATGAGAATTTTAAAAGGAAGCAAGGGGAAGACTGCACAGCACACAATTCACATGTGTAAGGAATGGCCAGTGGCACTGGCAGGCTCCAGAAGAGATTGTTCCTGGATGCACCACTGTAGGCTCAGCTTTGGCTCGAGCATTCACCACAAACTGCCAATTAACACTGAGACAGACACTGAGAAGGCTGATACAGCAAAGGAATGTTGGATACCAACTCTGCCTCTTACACTTCTGCCCTAAGGATTTGTTGTTGACCAAGGAAACCACAACAGTAAAAGATCTTACGCTGTGTGGCCATTCCTACAGTCCTTTTTTGGTTTTGGCTCTATTTCTAAAGCTGAATAACCATATTTTAACTGACACCCTGCCTTCCTGTTCCCTTGAGAGCAAACACCATTCCAGAAGAAGAAGAGAAGAAAATGAGGAAAGACTCTATCCACTGATAGTGGTAGAAGAAAACCACTGCAGGTGTTTTCATTGTCTCAGCTTACCTCCTCCAAAAGAACCTCTCCATCATGATTCTGGTCTATTTCTTCAAAAAGATTGGGAGAGACTTCCCCATTCCATACAAACATGTATCCTTCAGGCAAGCCGGACACCAATTCCAGCAGTTCGATGTCGAAAACTAATACAGCACTACCAGGCACTTCTCCTTCTGTCACAACAAATGGCAAAGAGGGGTATTTATCCTCACTTACATTGAAGGGGACATTTCCTTTTAATCCTAACTGGGATAATGCATAGTTGGGATGGGGCCCTGGGCAACCTGTTCTAGTGGAAGGTATCTCTGCCCATGGCAGGGGGGTTGGAACTAGCTGATCTTTAAGATCCCTTACAATCCAAACCATTCTATAATTCTGTGATTCTAACTGCATCCTTTTTTTTCTTTTTTACTTTACTTTTTTACTTTAATTAAAATCATGGGAATAGTTGAATTTTCCTTTGTCTCACCAATGCACTGTGTATCAGCATACTTCTGTGAGACTCAGCACTATTGCAACAGCTTGGGATATTACCTCAGGGAAACCATGGAAGGAGTTTAATTTAGTCTTGAAAAAGAAAAACCAAGATTACCTCTAATCTGTTTGCAAGAGACTGCAAACAAGCAATTTCTTCAGATAGCTGGGTATATATCAACACACCAACAAACCATGCAATGTTTCAGAACATGTGTATCAAAAGTAACTTGAATGGTGGCAAATACCTGTGACAGGTATTTCACACAGCAGACTTTTCATGTTATGAGGAAACTTTCAACTTATTATATATAGCTATGCAATTATATATAATGTATAATAGAGAAAAATCATGTATAAAACATTGCCTATATATAATACTCCTAATTTTTCACAGAAGGCAGGTACGAGTGGAAATGCATTCTTATCTCTTAACGCCAATTAATTCTCCATTAAGCTCGGCATATGATGCCTGACAGTCTTTATAAACTACAAAGTGTTCTGGAGCTATTCAAAGAACACAGCAATTTATGCAGCTGTTTCCATACACATCAGAATTTGGTGATCTTGGTGATCTCCTGACAGACTCCTTTCCCTCAAATCTTTTAACCTGGCAGACCAGAAACAATATACTGGATCATTAAAGTTCTTGTCAGCTCTGTATCTTTCTTTTATTACTGCTGTCCCTGTCATTAAAAATTGATAAGCCTTAATGCCCTAAAGCTGCCTTACAATGTATTGGTGTTGGAGTTTTAACAGCACCAATACACTGTTTCGCATCTTACACTCAGTTTACGTGTCTTGTGAATTTTGAGTTTTGAATTTCATAACATATTAATGCTGACCAGTCCCCTACAGCTCTGCTTCCTGAATAAAACACCGCATGTCCAAACACAAGCACCCAACTCCCTATCATGGAAAACAGTGTTTGCATCCCTCTGCAACACCAGACTGCCTGGAGCTTTCTCTTCTGACAAAGCAACATTACTGGGGCCACGTGTTCCCTTTTGTACTGTGATGGTCTTTCTATTGGCCACAGCAACAGCATGACTTGAAATGCAACACAGACAGCATGTGGGGAACAGGGAGGAGGGGAGTGTCTAAAATAATGACATGAAAAACCTCCAAAAAAACCCTAAAAATAAAAAAATCCTAAAAAATAAAAAAAAAATCAAAAAAAAATTTTTTAAAAAATAGAAATGATTCAAGCGGCTAAGAGACTCTCACCTTATGATTTTATACATACAAAATAACAAAACATGCATGCCTGTGTTTCAGTCACACTAGAGATGCTGAGTGGATGTGCACTCACCAACTCCATGTTCTCCATACCCAAGGTGAGGTGGGATAACGACAGTCCGTCGCTCCCCAACGCACATGTCCTGAAGGCCCATGTCCATCCCCAACACCACCTGTCCAGATCCCAGAACTATGTTGTAGGTCTTGCCAAGGCTGTGTCTGGAAAGGACAGGAAAAACAAAACAAACAAAAAAAAAAAAATCAACATACAATAGAGAATTTCTGTTGTTCAAAATTACCACAGAAGTAGCAGTTTCTCGTAGAGTCCTCTCATTGCCAAAAATTAACTTAATACCCCATGTTTTGTTCTACCAAAGTCACCTGAAGTTGTTCTCAAGTTACAGCCAGCACCAAACAGACAAGTCTCTGCTGCTGACATGTCCTCTGGCACTAAAATTACAGGCTTTTTGAATTAAATCCAATTAAAATCATTAATCATGCCAATTATAACCCCAAGGTATTTTATCTTGAAATAAGGGCTTTTGCCTTTCACATAATTTTAACTGTTGTAATTGGACTTTTCAACAGATGTAAAAATTCCAGATGTACAGTAATTCATCCCAGAACCACCAACTCTGTACAGGGAAATGAGTGCATTCCCATGGTCAGGGATCAGCCATCCCTTTAATGAAATCAGTCTCTATAATGTAGTAGTTATGAACATAAATAGCTACTATTACTACAACTGCTATTCAACCATATTAAATTTTTTATTATATCTTGCTGCCTGTGGCTCACTTCTAAAATTAGAAAATATCACAAGTTAAAAGACCCAAAGTTAAACATATATTGTGATTCTAAAGGCAGAGTGTGCAGCATTAAGGCTCTTTATTCTATTGGTTTCCTTTCTTTGGTTATTTGGCTTGGCTGTGCCCCTGCAGGACATGCTCATACAACAGAGTATTATTTGGAAAGAAAACAATTCAGTGGCCAAGAGGTCAGCCTTAAAATTAGGAGCACATGATTCATGATCTTTGATTCTCTAAAAATTGCTTTGAGTAAGATGGTCTCAACATCCCTTGGTTCCTGGTACAAAATGGAAATTGAGCATTCCTGACATATAACAGTGTTTTGAATCCAAACATGTTACTTGTATACATCCTTGCCTACAGCAAAGCACCACGTGCTCCAAATTAAGGCAGCTTTTCAGCTCTGCAAGCTGTTGTGTACACTGTGAAACCTATGAGCTGCTTCCTGTGTTAATTATAAGATGGTTAAAAATAGCTTTTCCCAACTTCCCTTCCAAAAAATAAAATATTATTTGGATGACTTGAACTATTCAAAAGATCAAGGCATAAAAAAGGAAGCTAACAGAAATATTCTTGTGGCTGTGTGCTAGGCTCACTTCAGTGCTACTGGAGACAGACTGGAGCAATCTTTTGCTTCCCTCATAAACCTACTGCCAACAGGGAGGAAGAGGCATGTTATCCTTACAGACACAATCAAGCCCCCTGAGTTTCCCCATGCTGACACTGAAAGCCACACTACAATGCAGGAGCAGCAATGTGTGCTACAGACATGACAGGTGACCATTTACTATAAACCACACTCAAGGTATCTTTAACAAGACCATAACAAGTAGCCCTACCAGACCTCTCTCAGGAGCACTGAATCAGTACAGAGCACAAATCCTACCCAAGAAACTGAATAAACCTGGACAGTTCATTCATGATGAGACCTGTGCTGCCCTGGCATGACTGGCCCATTTAAACAGAATGCCATGCAATAAGTTTCATCACTCCACACATTCTGTTTACATTCTTCTCCAACACACTCCTACATCCCTTTTGTTCCTGGTTCTCTCATTATGCTATGACAGATTGTCTTTTTCTTCTTCTCCTCCTATGTGTCTTTGGCAGGCAGACATAAAGAGAAAAATACATCCTACATGCTCAGTTTAAAAAAAAATCTTTATTCCCTGCTAGCTTGCTTTGCAGACAATTCATTCTGCCTTCCCAGCTGCTGGGAGTATTTTCCTTACAAGGCCATTCAAATACCTACGTGGAGTCCAGCAAGGTTCCATCCAGGAGCGAGGCATTGTAGTGGTATTTCAGGTAATCTCCCTTCTTGCTCAGCACGGTGCAGTTGGAAGGTTTGTAGTGAACAGTAATGCTGACTGAATCTGAGGGGTTGTGGAAGTCCACCACGTGGATGTCAAAGACCAGCACTGCAGATCCTGGAATCTTTCCTAAACAGGAAGCAAATTAGACAAATAGAGAAAGAAATGGTACCCAAACAGGCACATGATGTCCAGGTACTGCACCCTGTAGGAATATGTATTCCTGCTGTGTCTGCTGCTGAGTCATTTTGCTCTTCTCATTCAGAATTAAACGATGCAACAGATGCAAGCTGCATCCAGTGTAGAAAAAACACCAGCAGGAAAGCACAAAACATGCACTCAGTTCAATGGAGAAGAAAAAACTTGTATTATTCTGAATTTTAGAATTATGCAGAAATGAAGCAATAACCATGTATTCCATGTGAACATCCTAAATAACTCATTTGTGTTTTGTGATCTAATTCAATATTGATCACCAAAATTCTCAAGAGCTTCTCATGCTTTAAGGAATGTCATTATAAGTAAAAGGTTACAGTTCCTTAAAATATCCTAAAAGCAGGCAACTTCTTCCCCCTCTTCCCAGGATTAGGTGCATTACCAGGATTATCAACACACATCCATGCCTGGGATTGGGGTTTGCTGGTAAAGGAGTCTAATTCCAAATCAATAGCACAGAACCTGCACTCCCAGAAGAAAGGCTTTTCTTCTAAAGCACTTACCCAAGCAACATCCCAGGAGGCACTTTTTGAAACACCAGCCACAATGCTGTGACCAGCTAGAAGGGTTATCATATTGAGCCTCTCACAGCAATCTGTTTAGATAGCAATGAGTCTTCCCAAAGGAATGTTAATTGTATGTTACATATACACAGTTACATCACTGTTACACGCATCCACCATCTACACAGGTGGCTTAGAAGTCCACAAATCCTGTGGCTGTGGAATGGGGAAGAAACCTTTGCATGATGAATTCCTTCAGGATAGAGTGTTTAAGACAAACAGGAAGGAAGATCTCACACTGCAGAGATCCTGGCATGCAAGTACTAGTCTGCCTGAAACACCAATTACCCAAATGAGTTCAGGCTACCAGATACATATGAGATTGTTCTGTATTTTATTGTCCTACCTATTTAGTTAATTAAAATAATCCTGCAAATTCCAGATGTAGTCTTGTCAGTTTGATGTCCACAAAATCATGAACTAATTCATAAACCTTTCAAAATGCCAGAAAAATGAAAATTCACATAGATTAACTAAACAATAAAGGAAACCTCATAAACTACAGAAGACTTCAATACAAAGCCAAGCTCACCTCTCCCTTCTTCTCCATATCCAAGATGAGGGGGGATTATTATTCTTCTTTTTTCACCAGTGCATACACCCAGCAAACCTTCATCCATTCCAGCAATCACATAACCTTTCCCAACATAGGTGTCATACGTACGGTTTCGCGAGTAACTACGGAAAATATTTGCATCTTAGCAGTGTCAGGTGTACTCAGGAAAACACAGACTCTTGCAATAGCTCTGCAACACAATTCTTAAACCAGTTAAGGTCAAACACACAGTCATTAACCAGCACCAGGGAGGCACAAAGGAACTATGTTCCATGAATTCAGGTCACCAGATCTCATCAGTCAGGGACACACGGGTCACTGATTACCCAGCAGTGAGACCCTGGGTAGTGAACAGCCAGCAAATTTGCAATTTGATTTCTACTGTATCTTGAAAGAAAAATCACCCTTGTTTATGTATTATGTATTTCAGACTAAATAGAAAACAGGTTTTGACTAAAACAAAAAATAGTTTACTCCTTTAAAATTTCCTCTGCCTTGACACTACTTTAATAAGCACTTATCAACGAGATATAGTTGGTAAGTTGATAAGTGCTTCATTTTCATGAGACACCCTGTACTACCTCATTTTGCAACCACAGCTATGTAGTTCAACTACTAGAAGGAGCACGTGGGATAAATTGGATCTCCTGGGATGCTCAAAATCAAAATGAGTCATGACAACAAAACACCATCAGCAACCATCCCTCCCTTCCAAACCAAGCCAACCACTTACACATAGGTTGAAGGACCTGCTTCAACACCCAAATAAGGTGAATAAAACAAGGCTACAACAACAAATGATGTTTATTACAAGGACATGACTGTCTTCTGCCTTTCTTCAAGGCATGTTATACGAAGGCACAGCCCAAGAAAAAGAAAGCAGAAAGGTTTTAATTCATCTTTACAAGGTAGCTCTGGCAAAGAACAAAACTAGTACAAGACCAGACCCTGATGTAATTCAGAGGTTTATTCAACTGCTCTAAGTCCAGACAGCCTTGGCTGAGCTGCCCAGGGCAGTTCTGCAGCTGAATATTTCAGAGTAAAAAGGCAAAGGAAAATATTATTAGAGATCTCAACCCCAGCCATTCGCAGAGCTTTTGGCATGCTCCCTGTACTTGTGAGAAACTTTGTCCTGAACAGCTCCAGGGTTTTCAATCCCTATTGTTAACTGCTCCATTTCTTCATTTATGAATTCTGCAGAAGGTCAGGATACCACGTTCTAAAGAACAAGCCCTCTAACAACCATCAGCACTTCAGAATGATGTAGAGGCTGCTTTCTACAAAGCCTTTATTACTATTTCTTGATAATAACCCTAATACAAATAGTACAGCTATTTTCAAAAATTGATTAATTACTACAGGCAATACTCATATCTCAAAAAAAAAGAGAAATAGGTACACTGTGGATAAGTTTTGAGTTCTTAACTTACAAACTTTCACAAATTGTAAATCAGGGTCTACAGGGATGGCTGCTGTAGTAGTACTAAACATTTTCTCTGAGCTTATTTCATGAAACTTCTTACATTGGCTCATTTTCACCTCCTTTTAGCTACTTCTGCCAGCTCTTCTGAAGGCTGGAGTGGGATAGTAAAGCACTGTTCCACTAAAAGCAGCCAAAGTCACAGAAAGCTACAAGGGTATTATTCATCATATGATTCTGTACACAAGGCTCATGTGCCCACAGAGCTTTGAATTTTACTGTCACAGTAATCCCTCTTCCTTTATCACAGAAAGCCCCTGTTGTAGAATCCTGTAATTCTGTAATTCAGTCTTGGAACACATTAGCCTTCAAAATGCAAACAGTTTCCAAGTATAAATGTGATTAACCTCACACTAGCCACTAGAACGCTGACTCACAATCCTCAGGACATAAAATGGAAATCATCTTTATTTTCTCTCTCTTCAGTGGTATTACCTATTTGGCAGATAAACTCTATGGGGCAGTCTTGAAGCTTGTGTGTCTAAAGCACACGGCTTCACTGGGTGGGTCACCACCCCTAGATGGCGTCTGTGGCAATGCCATGGTACAAAACAGCTCTTTCCCTTCCCATATGGAAAGTTTTCTATGAGTCTTTTAAAAACACTCCAAGTCCACTCCAAATTTTCAAAAGGGAAGGGAAGGAAAAGCAAGGTTTGAGCATATTATGGACACAACAGAGGAGTCAAACTGGAGATGCAATGTGTAGAGTTGAATGGTTTGGTTACCTGGAATCAAATAATGTGCCATCCAAAAGCGTGCCATTGTAATGGTATCGGAGAAAGTCTCCTGTCTGGCTTCTCCGCTCACAAGATTCGGGCACAAGCTGGTTCTCAATGGAAATACCATCCTTGGGGTTATGTAGATCTAGCAAAACCACATCAAAGACAAGGGAAGCTTGGCCAGGGATCTCCTTACCTACAAAAGTGTTACAGCAGAAAATTGTTAAGAAACAGCAGGTGTTCTAGCAGGAGCTGAAACATGTTTGTTGAAGAAAAGTAATGAACTGCCAAATAGCAAGCACCTGCCCTCCCAAAATAAATAAGAATCATAGAATACCTGAGTTGGAAGGGACACACTATGATCATCAGTCCAACTCCTGGCCCTGCACAGGGCACTCCAAGAGTCACACCATGTGCTTGAGAGCATTGTCCAAACACTTCTTGAATTCTTTCAGGCTCAGTGCTGTGATCACTTCCCTGGAGAGCCTGTTCCAGTGCCCAACCATCCTCTGGGTGAGGAACCTCTTCCTAATATCCAATCTAAACCTCCTCTAACACAACTTCAGAGGTCCTGCCATTCATCACCAGAGAAGAGATCAGTGCCTACTCCTCCTCTTCCCCTCATGAGGAAGCTACAGACTGCAATGAGGTCTCCCCTCAGTCTTCTCCAGGCTGAACAGACCAAGTGACCTCAACTGCTCCTCACATGGCTTCCCCTCAAGGCCCTTCACCATCTTCACTGCCCTCCTTTGGACACTTTCTAATAGCTTAATTTCTTTCTTATATTTTAGCACCCAAAATTGCCCCAGCACTCGAGGTGAGGCTGCCCCAGTGCAGAGCAGAGCAGGACAATCCCCTCCCTTGCCAGGTTGGTGATGCTGTGCCTGATGCCCCCCAGGACAGGGTTGGCCCTCCTGGCTGCCAGAGCACTGCTGGCTCATGCTCAACTTGCCATCAACCAGGACCCCCAGGTCCCTTCCCATGGTGCTGCTCTCCAGCCTCTCATTCCCCAGTCTGTCCACACATCCAGAGCTGCCCTGTCTCAGGTGCAGAATCCAGTTTGTTTAATTTCATATGGCTGGTGATTGCCCAGTCCTCTCATTTATCCAGGTCCCTCTGCAAATTTGCTTCTAGTCAGTCATTTTTTGTTTCAGCAGGTTTTTCACTGAATTCTCCAACTCAGTCATTTCCTTCTATTCCTACAGTGATGGCACTGCCTCACTGAAAACAAAGACCTCTTCAGCAACACCCATCTTAGTCACTACACAGCAGCTCCATCTGAGAGTCATGGTTTGGTCTACCAGTATTCCCAACACACTTCATGGAAGCCCATAAAATAATCATTAGAACACAAATCTGGTACATCCACTCCTCCCATGCTGTTAATATCAAAACAGGAGACCACACAGTGGGAGGTGAAGAGGGGCAAATTGAGCTTCTCAGTGAAAAACTACCTTCCCCTCAATGTACAAATTACAGTGTGGATTGCTTTGAACAAGAACCAGAGTTGAAGATCTTGGCAGAACTCTAAAAGATAACTACCCAAAGTTTTGTTATCCATGGAGATGGCTCTCACAGTGGTAACGAAGCCACAGAAAGGGTATGAAACCTTGTACACCACAGACACATCCTTAAACATCAGAGCAGAGAAAGAATATATGGAAAAGTCACAAACCACACCTAACAGCCCTGTTACATTACATGAGAACCTCTATGTATGATCTGCAGGCTGCATAATCTCACAAGACAATCCATTTTGTAGTTATCACTAGAGCATTTGTTAAAAAGAAAACAACAAAACCCACCTGGAATTAAAAATACATTTAAGTATGTTTTTTTCCTTTTTTTTAAAAAAGTTTTCTACTTTCTGTGGCAGTCTGAAAGAATTATGTAGTCACCTGTCTTCAAGCTTTTGGTGCCACTAGACATAAACCACAGATTATATTCCCTGACTGAAATAAAATTTTAGTACATAAATACTACAATTGTATCAACAATGTGTCTGTTAAGCAGTGTCTGTCTGAACAGGGTAATAATGCTGCCCATAAATTTAAAATATAGAAAGCTTGTTTTAAAATATGGATGATTTAGGATTAAAAAAAAAAAAAAAGAGGAATAACTAAAGGAAGAACTTTTACCATCTCCATCTTCTCCGTATGCCAGGAAAGGTGGTATTGTGATAATGCGCTTCTCTCCTACGCACATTCCCAAGAGACCCTGATCCATACCAGGAATCAGCCACCCAATTCCCACATAGGTATCGTAAGTTCGCATCCGATTATGGCTAAACATGAGAAAGAAAAAAAAAATCACAACCAAATGTCAGACTGGCACAGGAAAGGACAATATTAACCTTTAAATCCACAGGCTGTGCACAGTGTAACTCACTACTTGCTAGCATTGGTCCTTCATTTACCAAGGGCTGGCTGGGAAGTTTTCCAGAGGGTTTAGCTATGTCAGGAACCTCACAGAGGCTTTGAGAAGTGGTTCTCAAATACAATGGCAGCTGTTACTGAAGCATGGTTTTCCACTGGGCCCTAATGAAACACACATGCTGCACACTTAAAATCTCAGTAAGGAAGTGTTAGTGGCTCACTTTTATTACAAACCCTGCTAAGTTTACAAAACTTGTATCTACTATGAACAGCTATACTGGTTATGGAGACTTTCAACTGACTGCAATGAACAGTAATATAAATACAGGGAATGAAGTTTAAAATTAGAAAAGCATCTGGATTGGTAATGCCCATGAAGAAATAATGCACGGTTTTATTGGTTTGAGTCAGTACTGCTATGTTAGAATCCCTGAATAAATTACTAACACGCATACAATGCCAGCTTTCATAACCTGTGTTTCTGGGCAATCAGCATTAATTGTTACACAGGTGAAAGGGGAGCAAATGATGGTGAGATACCTATTAAACTACACAGAGACACCCAACCCAGCTGCATACCTTGAATCAAACAGGGTCCCATCTAAGAATGTTCCATTGTAATGGTACCGTACAAAGTCAGACACCTGGACTGTCCGAGGACACTTGTCAGGTTTGAAGTAGGTCTGAACCTGCACTTCGTCCTCAGAGTTCCACAGATCTATCAGGAGCACGTCGAAATGGAGCACAGCATTGGGGGGTATCACACCAGCTGCAAAAGCAAAACAAGGCACACAGTTTTCTTTCCCTTTTTATACAAGGTATCAGAGAAAAGGAACCAATCCGTGCACACCCTAAAAAAACTGCATAATGTACACCTAATTTCCAGCTGTGCTTACAGCTCCTTGGCCCCTTGCCACTGCTGCAGCTATTTATGGGGGCAAATCCAGCAAGATGAACTGCTATCACAGCTGTCCATCAGGCAAACTCATCTTGAGTTAGCATTTGTTGCCTCTCTGAGGCTGTAGAACAAAGATACTTTTGGAACTGACAAGATTTGTGCAGCACTGGAATGCCAAACCACAGTTTTGGTTTAATTAAGTATTTAACAGGGAGGTAGATATAAACAAAGAGTTAACTTTCGTAGTAAGCTTCATTTCCTGAAGGTCCTCTACAGTAACTGCTCTTCCTTCAGTGAGGAGAGGGAGTCTGGAGAGATTGCTTTAGGTTATAGGCTTAATACCTCTGAGGAACAGGGGGTAACCTCCCCAAAATTCACTACCCTCACTTTCTACCCTTCTGTTCTGTGGCTCCATTTCCTATGAGCTCTGCTGAAGCCCTTACACAGCCAGCTGGCCCCGTGCTGTACTTACGGACACCCTCGCTTCCATAGGCAAGCTGAGGGGGAATTTTCACGAAGCGACGCTCGTTCACACACATGCCCACCAGAGCTTGGTCCATCCCAGCAATGAGCTGACCTTTGCCCACAAACACGTTGAATGTGGATCCCCTGTCATAGCTGAAGGGGGGAAAGCAAGCAAAAATGTTAGAGGCTCATTTACACCCCCTTACACTGTTTTGGTTTTTTTTTATTTGAAAGAGAGAGAGTTAACTGCATGTTGTCTCCCTCTTCCCCTTTATCACAAGACAGCTCCTAAAAGAAGGGGCAAATCCAAGCGTTCCTGAGACTTCAACACAGCTCTCCTGTTCACTGCTCATCACCTATCTGAAACACATTCCAGCAGTGTGCAATGTGTACCACAGGCACCTGAAGGCCAGAACTACAAACAGCTGACACTCTGTATTAAAAACAGCACTGGAAAATAAAGGAAGAAAAGGAAAAATTAAACACTGTTATAAGATAGGAAAGGATAACAGCTCCCACAGTAGGATCTCAGCATACTGATCTTGGTAATAGCACAAAAATATTATATAAGATCTATAAGCTTTACAACGTGACACATCACAATTCCAGTCTCTGTGGGAGAAGAGGAAAGGGAAAAGATGTCTTTTTAAGTCACAGATGTGAAGTTTGCCAAAAGGTTATTTATTTTCTCCTCCACATTCACAGCTCCCATTTAAAGCACAGAGACATGTTTTAAACAGCAGGTTTGCCAGACCAAGAATCAAGAAACAAACGATTCTCCCACTCACATTAGCTTACATGGTTAGTTTGGCCACCTTAAATCTGCACAATGACCCCACTTTGCTGTGCCTGAATTACTGCTATTCAACTTTTTGAAGTGATGTATAAACACATGTCAAAAAGCATTTCAAAAGCTTCATGCCTATTTTTAAACTTTTCCTGCTTTCATTTTCCCAAATCCCTTCTATAATTTCTAGGACTTTTTTTTCACATTTATATATATATGTATAAAAGTCAGACCTGGGGGCAGGGAAAAAAAAAAAAAGGCTTGTGCCTTTTGCATGCTAAAATTCTGGAAAGCAGCCAGTAGCTAGACATCCCCAGGGAAATGATGTCAAACTTTCCTTCAAAGACTGTACACATCACTTCCACAACATTCTGAGCCTCCTAACAGGCCCATAGCCTTGAATCTCTCAAATATTTTACTGAGTGATCTTTCTGTTTGCTCCATTTTTTTTTTCCTTCTGGCAAACGTTTCTCTTAAACAACCCTCTATTACTGAGCATTCACTTTTGGTTGCAGTAATATTCCCACTCCCAGGAAAGGATGGAAAATATTCAAATTAGGTCCTGACAAATTCTATTATACACACAAAACCATAATTAAGATGTTCAGACTAGTAACATAACAGGTTCTAAGAAATCCTCCAAAATGGTATTTTGTAGCAATTGACAAAGCTTGGCAATACATCTGGGATGGACTTAGAACAGAAGAACTTTCTTTTTAGTAAAATAAATGTACAATTAAGAGAACGTTGATGCAAAGCAGAGGACTAACAAAGCACTGATCAGACCATGCAGCTTTGCAGGACTGACTTTGCAGATTCCTTAAAGCTAACCAAAATTTGTTTCTATTAGTGGCATTGACCAAATTAATAGTAGATGACTAGGCAATTGAATTCAGACTTCTAAATGCAAATCATTTTATGGCCATTGAAATAAAAAATCCAAACGCTGATGCAAAAAAAAATAAAAAAACAGCTAATGATAATAATATGCTAATTTATGTGACACAGTCATGATTACTAAGACTTTGTCAACAGCCTGATAAATATCTTGGAAATACAGAAAATTCATTTTAAAACTCAAGAACATTTTCAAGAGCTGAAGAAGGAATAAAGTAAAACTGCCCTTAGCTCAACACCTAGAGTATCGTCTAGACTGATTTCATAGTAGTGTTCAATTAAACTGATGCTGGTAAGCACGCTCATAAACTTCAAAGAAAGCAAACAAAAAACAGGCAAGAAAATGGGCTTTCTAACACGCTTGTTTTTGTATAAATTGACTAAACCTCTTTAACTCGTACTCAGGGAACACCGAAGGTTTTAGAACAAACACTCCAAAATATTTGTTCCGTTAACCTACAGACAATAACATCATCCTATTTTTCCTGTCATCAGTCTTTAAAAAGATCATAGAGATAACAAAAGCATACATCAACGTGAGCTGCCATCTAGAAAAAAAAAACCAAGTGGAACAAATCTGGTATTTTGCACCCTTTTGAAAAGAAGGCAGCCACAAAAATATTCATCAGACTGGACTACATCATTACTACTTATTTACTAATATTTAGATGACCCATAGAAATAAATGCTGTACAGTTCTGCACAGTCTGTTCCTGCCCCAAGTAATTCAGAATGAAATGACAAGGAACTCGGAACTAAAATGAACTAAATGACCCCCTCCAGGCGCCCTGCCTCAAAGCACAAGTTTGCTGGTACAACTCAGGGTGTAAGGAAGCCTCAGTTTGTATCTGTAGCAATCAGACCAGTTCACACTTCTGAACACATAGTCAGTTTTCCAATTGTCACACATTTATAAAATAAGCCACGAGGATGCTGCCTTTGTGTGTCTTCCCATCCACAGCTGAGGCTTATGTTCCAAGCCCATCACCTGCCAATCTATTCACTGTCTGTGCTGTGCCTTTTCCGTGAAACTGCACCAAAACCAGCTAAAGTGCCAGCTACCACATCCCACATTTTAGCTGGAGAAGTGCTGGAGATACGGCACTACTGGCATTGTAAGTACAGCCAGTTCCAGAGGGAGAACTGAGCTTTGAAGGACAGTTACTTCCCTAAGGCTGTAGATTTTCCTTGAAGCACAAGGGAGATTTTCAGGATTACTGAAAATACATTTTGCTTTATCTTTCTAAATAATACTCTGATCAGTGGCAGTGAATAAAGTAAAAAAAAACAAATAAGCTGTCGGCAGCAGCAGCATCTTTCACAATCTCCTGATCCCACTATTTAGGCTTCCTGATCCCAAAACAACAGCAGGAAAGCAGCCAGGCGCTGCACTGTACATAGGTCACATTTATTCAAGGATAAAGTATCAAAAAAATCCTATGTAAGTACAGCCTGATAATTCTTATATTTCCGGCAAGGATAATTATTCAGAAACACTCGCATTCGAGTAGGTTTGAGCCTGAAGAAGACATGGGAAACGTACGGAATGAAATGGGCAGGAAACGGCTACTGTGAGAGACTGCGATACCACACACTCCTGTTTACCGGGCTAAGGCTGGCTGAATAACTCTATGGTCTTCACTCTTGGAGCAGAAAGGTCCCATTCAGCGCCTTGAAGAAGCAGCTGAAAGAACGCGGTGGGGATCCATTACGGCAAAAAAAACTACAGCGGACTTGACCCAGACACTACAGAGGTCTTGTGCCCTGTCCCCAGCGGTCACACTCCAGCTCTCTGACCGTCGTGTTTCAAAGACATCTTCCCATGGTGGTCTGTATGTGCCGCATATACGACACTGCCCATCCTGCCTGCTTCCAACTGGTCACCCCAAAAGCGCCCACAGGGCACTGCTGGGAAGAGCAGCGGGACCTGAACCGAAGCTCTGCCGTAGCCTCCACCCAGGGCCACAATCTCTGCATATCCACAAAAAAAAACACCCTCGTGGGGGACAGCACCTCTCGCTCCCCTCCTCTCCCCCTCAGTGACCAAGCCAACCCCGCGGGGTGCACCCGCAGAGGGCTTGTGCCAGACCTGGAGTCGAAGCGGGTTCCGTCGGGGAAGGAGCCGAGGTAGTGGTAGCGCACGAAGTCCCCGGGGCGCACGGCCCGCGGGCAGCTCTCGGGCACGAAGCGCCGCTCGACGCCGAGCTCGGTGCCGTCCGGAGGGATTTCGGCGGCGGGCACCGGCGGCGCCTGGCAGGCCGCCCAGCTCTCCAGCAGCGCCGGCAGCAGCAGCAGCAGCAGCAGCGACCCGCAACCCGGGCCCCGCCGCCGCACGGCCGCCGGCCCCGCCATGGAGCGCAGCGAGCGGGGAAGCCGCAGGGCGCGCTCGGCGGGGAGGGGAGGAAGGGAGGACGGAGGGAAGGGAGGGAATGAGGGGAAGAAGGGAAAGGAGGGAAAAGAGGGCAGGGAACACGCCCGCCCCGGCCCGCCCGCTCCTCCTCCTTCTCCCACCGCTGCAAACTTGCAAACGTGGATGAAGCGCTCCCACCCGGGACGGGGGAGGAGCAGCCCCGGCGCCGGCTCCCCCCGCCCGTCGCGGGGCTGCGCAGTCCGGAGCGCAGCGGTGGCACCGCCGCCCCCGCCACGCTCCCTCGCGGGCCGGAGGTGCGACGTGGCGCTGCCCCCGGCCGCCCTCCTGGCGCTCCTCCGCTCCCGAAGGTAGCACGGGCGGACCCCGAGAGTCCAAAACACGCAGACACAACCCCGCCATTTCCCGCAGATTTCCCGCTGCTCTCGGGAGCGGATCTGACGCCCTGGGAGGGAGCGAAAGCACCGCAACTGACCTCCCGCATCAGGGCGTTTCGTTGCTCTGTCTGCACACGTACTCCGTGTACGACTTCGAATATTTGCAAGTTTAAAGTCCCATCGCAAATGGTCCATTTTAGATCAAATTCCCAAAAATACGAGGTTGTGTTAGCAAACGCATATTGATGCACACCAGTGCTGTCACCGAGATTTGCAACTCACTGGTGGGGAACCTTTGCAAATGACACGGAGAAAAGACAGAATCACAGAAAGGTTTGGGTTGAAGGGACTTTAAAGATCATCTAGTTCCAACCCCCTGACATGGACAGGGATATATTTCTCGAGACCAGGTTGCTCCGAGCCCCATCAAACCTGGCCTTGAACACTCTCGGGAATGAGGTATCCACAAGTTCTCTGAGCAACCTGTGCCAGTGCCTCATCACCTTTACAGTAAAGAATTTCTTCCTAATAGCTAATGTAAACCCACTCTCTTCCCATTTGAAGCCATTCCCCCTTATAAATAGTCCCTCTCCATCTTTTATGTAGGTTCCCTTCAGGTACTGGAAGGCTGCAGTTAGGTCACCCTGAAGTGTTCTCTTTTCCAGGCTGAACAATCCCAATTCTCTTAGCCTTTCCTCATAGGAGAGCTGCTCCATCCTTCTAATTGTCTTGGTGGCCTCCTCTGGACTCGCTCCAACAGTTTTATGTCCTCCCTGTGCTGTGGACCCCAGAGCTGGGTGCAGCTCTCCAGGTGGGATCTCACCAGAGCAGAGCAGAGGGGCAGAATCCCCTCCCTCGCCCTGCTGCCCATGCTGCTTTGGATGCAGCCCAGGATTTGTTTGGCTTTCTGGGCAGCAAGTGCACATTGCTGGCTCATGTCCAGCCTCTCATGCTCCAGCACCCCCAAGTCCTCCCCAGGGCTGCTCTTGATCTGTTCATCCCCAAGCCCGTGCTGATATCAGGGATTGCCCTAACCCAGGTGTAGCACCTTGCACTTGGTCTTGTTAAACCTCATGGGGTTCCCCATGTCTCAAGCTTGCCCAGGCCCCAGATGGCACCCTGTCTTTCAGGTGTGTCAATAGCCCCACTCAGCTTGGTGCCATCTGCAAATTTGCTGAGGGTGCCCTTGATTTCTCCATGAATGTCCTTAATGAAGATATTAAATAGCACTTGGTCCCAGTACAGACCTCAGAGGGACAGCACTTGTCACTGATGTCCATTGGGACTCCAAGCCATTGACCAGATGGGACCATCCAACTAATCTATCTAACAGCCCACACATCAAATCCATCTCTCTGCAATTTAGAGAGAATGATGTTGTGAGGGACCATGTCAAAGCCTCTACAGAAGTCCAGATAAACAACACCCATAGCCCTTACCGTGTCCACTCTTGCAGTCACTCCATCACAGGAGGTCACTGGGTTGGTCAGGCAGGACTTGCCCTTGGTAAAGCTGTGCTGGCTGTCCTGAATCACCACCCCGTCCTCCATGTGCCTTAGCACAGCTCCTAGGAGGATCTGTGCCATGTTCTTCCCAGGCACAGAGGTGAGGCTGACAGGTCCATAGTCCCCAGGATCATCCTTTTTACCCTTTTTAAAAATGTCACTTGGGACTTCATGGGCTGCCATGACTTTTCAAATATCATAGAGAGGGGCTTGGCAACTACATCAGCCAATTCCCTCAAGACTCTGGGATGCATCTCATCAGGCCCCATAGACTGATGTACATTCAGGTTCTTCATATGGTCATGAACCTGATCTGACAAGCACCAAGTAAGACACAGCATCCAAGAGGAATCACCATCCCAGTGTGCCAGCAATCCCCTTTCCCTCTCTCTTTGATCTTGAACGCCCTGATGAGGAGGAACTTAGGTTTGTTCTCCGTTACTCCAACTGGTTTCAGTGAACAAGGATGGGAAAGCTAAGCATCTGCATGTGAAGCACCAACCTCAAGCAAGATTAAGTAAACTAATACAGTATTTTTGAAAAGCAGAGAAATTTATGACAGCAGGATTGGGGCAACCAGTTGGATATGGGAGCACCCTAGGAATAACATGCAAAAAACATCAATGATAAGATTTTGTTAGTGATAAATTATTCAACAAGCACAGTGTACTCTTGGGTGGTCTAATTGCAAACCCACGAAAACCAGGGAAGAGGGTGTGCCTGAGCATCACAGCTCGGGAGACAACAGCTCACAGGCCCAGTTCCCCACTTTTTGTGCATCTACCACCCAGCTGTATCAACCCAGCTACAGAAGGGATGCAGCCAAATCAGAGGTTTTTTAAGTGCATTCAAAAATGCTCTTATATAATATTGATGTATTGCTAGGAAATGGGTGCTGCTCAATGACCTAACCAGTGAAAAAAGTTAGCAAGTTGGGCAGTTATTTAAAGATAACAAGATTTGAGGTTACAAATCACATCCTCCTTCCAAAAGCAGTCACACTGCACATTCCAAATCGTTTTTTTAAACAAGCAATGTAAATTGTCTGGCAGTTGCCTAGAATTAAATAGCTTATTTTGATGTTGGTTTATGTGGACACAATTTATTTTCTCAAGGAGAACTCATAGTTCACCATTGGAGTATGTTGATACAACCAACATAAAGATAAAGCTTACCCTGAATTCGGTACTTCTTACTGCCAGGCAGTGACACAATCTTTATTTTTGCATGTTTATTTAAGAAGTTCTATGTTTTCAAAACAATTCCTTGGACTCTTAATATTTATGCAGATTTGTACTCATTACTCTTCACCTGTGTCAATAACAGTCCTCCACTTCTGATGCAATTACCATTGCCTCAAGACTGCTCCAAGTGTTTCCAGTTTTATTAACTCCTAAAAGAGCCACACGTCCCTTCTGTGCTACCAAACCTGCTCGCTTCATTCCTCAGCTCCATTTAACCCGCGGCTCATGTGCCACGTGTCTCTCCATAAGCACACACAGAGCTCAAGACAGCTGTCAGCCAGGAAGGTTCATTCCCTTTTGTCCCCCTAGTTATGTTCACAGAAATAGTAAATGAAATGTGCAAATCCAGTATTTTCCTTAGAAATGTCAATTTAAACATTTTGCTGTCTTTTCAAAGCACATACACAGGCAAGCACACACACAAAAATTCTTATTTATATGTCAGTTTGTTTGAACACTAACCCAGCTTCCCTGGAAGCATTTTGGGGATGTTGATCTCTATCAGACCTGTTCTTCAGTCAGCCTGACACACAGCAATGGCTAACATAGTGTGAGAAGGGTGAGAGAGAAGCACAGACATGCCTGAACCTCCTAGAGAGCTGGTCCCGGAAGGAGGATTATCCTTTCCAAACTTTAAAACACAGCAAAGCTGAGGTCCAATCTCCCTCTGAAAAGTTAGTTTTCAGGAATGTCACAGGTCAGACATTAAATGAGGACTTAGGAGCTGGGATTCAGGCCTTTGCATCTCCTTTTGGAGTGCACAATGTGCCTCGTATAATGTTCAAGGGACTGCAGCTCTCCTAGCTTTGAGCTATGTTCTATCAATCTAAAATAGACTTAATTCTGTTCCCAAATCTTTTGAAGAACAAGGAAGTGTCAGCTCTCATTGTCTCACCGTGTATCACAGCAGCATTTACCATTAAGTTCATCACACAGAGGAGAAACCCAAGAACTCAAATTCCAAGAAGGTAGATAAGAAAATTCCTTCATGTACTACTTGATACAAATCATGTCTCAGAAGCACTGAAGAAAGCTGAGGAGGATGCTGATGAGTCACTTCAATTAAAGATTAATTTATGGTAATTTGGGAAAAGGAAATAAAGCCTCAGCTTGAGTCTGAGGTAGGCAAGATGCCACTGGTTTGTAACTTGAGATGCTGCCCTACTCCTTGGAATGTGCTTGAAGCCAAGCACCAGGCAGTCATGAGATGGTGGCCTATTGTAAATGAAAATGTTTGCAACACATTTGGTCACATAAACACAGGAGGAGTCGTGACTAGTGGTATATTCTGCTGAGTGGACTTACTCACAACTTAACCACTGACTGTTGTCAATTACCCACCACACAGCTAAGATTACAGGCCCAAAGATTCAGTCCCTGGGTGCCTGAAGTATGTATGCATTGTGCTTTGATCCAGAGGTTTTCTAAAAAGGTAACATACTGAGACAGAAAAACACAGAGAGGATTTGCAATGTTTTCTAAATACTCCATCAATCATAGATCAAGGAAAACAGAGACAATCCTTTTTTTCTTAGAAAGAGTATGTCAAATGCTGCAGCTTGCAGATACATTGAAATTATCACAGGCAAATTTAGAGATAATTAAGATACTAGAAGTAAAAAAGTGAGAGCAAGGGAAATCACAGCTTGAACTGATACGAAATCCAGTTTTAAAAAACATCTATCTGCTTTTAACAGGTAGGTAATATTCATAAAGATCAAAATGTACCACTGGTTTTGGCTGTATAATCTACTGGGGGATTGTGAGAAGGGACTCTAAATTATTTTTATCTTCTGCAGTTTTCCACAGCTGTTCACCTTGCCCTCTCTTTCAAAATCCTAAGGAGCTTCTTAGAGAATAGTTTTGGGTTACAACTAATGTGAAAAAACCATTGTGCTCTCTCTGTTGAATTGAATTTCAAGAAAGGAAAAAAATGCTAATTGTAACTAAAAGCTAATTTCTGCTTCTAAAGATCTGTAGAGGTTGTGGAGCTCTTCAGATATTTTGAAACAACAATGGAAACATTGGTTTTAACTATGAAATGTGGCTAAACTATAACTACAAAACATTTCAGTAAGTACAGGTTTTAGTAAACAGGATTTTGAAGAAATGCTATTTCTATTTTATACAGCTACATGATTATTCCAGAGCACCTGGAACCTGAAATACCTCTTTGCACTCAAAATATTGTAATATAAATTCTATCTGTCACACATTATTTAATTGCGTGTAATTTATTGCCGATGGTGTGAATCAAAACATGACATGACCCTAAATGCCCTTGGTGACCATGATCCAGGTGACTTGGGTTTCTTCCTTCCTTGCTGAGTCATGAGCATACTGTGACATGGAGCTCTTCACTCTTCACAGAGTCATACTGGACAATTCAGCCACCTCCACAGGCTGTTAAACACTCAGCTTTTATCCTGATTTATTACTTGCAGTGGTTTAGCAGTGAACATAAAGAACAAGGCATCCGAGAAATGGATATACCTTAAATTGCTGATACTGAGATACATTTCACTTGCTCCAATCCATCTTCAGTTTATCTCTGCTCCACCTACTATGGGTGTTCTGAGGAAAGTCAAACAAACAGAGGGTAACGCTGTGAAGCAGTGCTCTCTTCCAGACCCTACCCTGCCAGGACGGTCTCACTTGCTGTAGATGCTTAGCAATCCCTTTGCTGGATGTCACAGCATAATGAGATAGACCAACAGAGCTGTCTTAATTAGTGCTTATGAATAGCCCGTCATTCCAAATGTGCCATGCTAAATTACTGTCCAAGTGATTTAGCAAGTCTGGCTCACTTTGGCGGAAACTGGTTAGACAGCACTTACAAAGGGCCACGGCCACCAGAGATGAGGCAGTGGCTCCCAGCAGCCAAACACGAGGATGAATTACAGTTGACTGTCGTCTTCCACCAGCACTGCTATTGTTGGTAAGGCAAATGGCTGTCAAAAGCATCGGCCTGGATCACACACTTCCGAGGCATCAGTCACGCCTTCTTTTGTGTTTGCACCGCAACTGTTGTAGTTTGCACTCTACTAGAAACAAACAAATAATTGTAGCAAGCCAATCCTGGGCAAAAACTATTTTCCAACTACCCTAGAGCGGTGGTGTTGGCCTCAGTGCAGAAGTGCCAGTGTAAAACTGCAGAAAAACTATCCCATGCATCTGGCTTTTCCTACCATTTCTCACAACTATATGTATATTTCAATGTTACTGATTTCCATTCAATGTTCATGTATTTATCAGGCAAGATATACATATATATATAGGTATATATGTGTGTGTGTGTATTTGCAACAAAATGCCTTCACCCTCATCTCACAAGAAAGGAAAGGGTTTTCAGAACTAAATACCCCTGAAAGTAGAGACCAAAGAGGTTGAAACTCACTATTTCAAAGTAAGTATGAAAATCAGTGACCAGATTTTCAGAAATCTTAATCTATGGAGGGGCTAAAACTTTAAAAATCTGGCTGTAAGGGACACACCAACGTAAGTAGCTGAAGACAAAATGAGAAATGTGTTAGATGACAAATTGTTAAAATTCACCTAAACTAAAGCATATTCTCAATATATTGTAGGTACCCACAAAGTCAGAGAATGGTTTTGAAACAATGGACTGCTTATACTAAACTGCAGAAAGACTTGGCTATTCCTAATGGATACAACAGATTCCTACTCCTAAAGGACACATGTAGTTAAAGGACAGGCTTTCAGTCTGTGGATTTCTACAGTGTCCTGCAGAAGTGGCAAGGAAGCCTGCTGTCCACTGGCCTAAATTCCCAATGCATGGGGGTTTGCATCTGCAACAGAAATTATCTAGAAGACTGCACAAAAAAAAAAAAAAAAAAAAAAAAAAAAAGCTAAACTGCAGTCTCAGCCTTCTGCCCTTCTGCCATGCAAAAGCCATGCAAAATCTGCAAAACAGTGAGTCTCACTGAACCTTCACAAGCAGCATGAACAATCTCAGAATTGTGTTGCTCAAACTGTGCAGAAAGAGGTGGTTCCTGCAACAAGGGTCACGCTGGTTTCCTGAAATGCATTAAAAACAATCAAACAATTACTGATAGTTTGCCTATTATAAAGGGTCTTCACTCAGTCAGAAGGGAGGGCAGAAGCATTATGTACTTATTTGAAGACTAAAAACCTTTTCAAGAAGCACAATAGACACTAAGGTCTGAAAAGAAAATGGTCACAATTGGGTAACTAACTTATCATGCCTAAGTTTTATCACGCCTGATCTGCACTCTGTCTGCTAGAACTGCCATGGCTCTGTAATTAAAAAATAATGTTTTGTTCCAACATTCTTTTAAACAAAGCTGCCTTAATAAAGTTGATTTTCAAATTAGGTGTGAACTATGACTCCTGCTCAGAAAGACAGAACCCTTTTATCCAAGTTCCAGTCTAACCCCCACCCCCACATCCACCCATCCCCTGCCCATAGCATTTTCCATATAAAACGTCTTCTGAAAGCTGCATGTGTTGAGAGGAGAAAATGGTTCATCTGCAAACAACTTGGCACAAAACAAACTATGCAAACTTTCCTGAAATGTAAGGGAATCTGTTCCACCAGGGGTACAACCTGCTTGCATTTTGAAATGAGCACACCGCAAGCTCACTTTGCATGTCTTGAGTAAAAGGATTATTTGCAGAAGTGATTGGAAAAGAGGCAAGTAAGGTCAGTCACTTCTCTGCACACCAGTGCTGTAGCTGCCAGAGGCCACTGCTTAAGCAAACTGGAAACAGGACACCTTGTTATTTTTCCCCTCCTTCATTGATATTCACGTGTGAATCCCCTGGGAACTGCATGAAGTTCGTAGGTGTTACAGAACAGTGCTCACTGGTTCTCATTAATGTGTGTAAGCATGAAAGCAGGTGCTCACCACGAGTCCAGTGCAAGAAGATTGCAGCAATCTTCTCTCCTACTCTGTAAGCATTTAGTGACTCTTGTGTGAATTTTTATTAACATTTTGCTTCTCAAGAGAGAAAGAATCATGTATTCAGACATCAACTCCTAACACTTCACTTTTACTAGAAATGTCAGCATTCTTTTGGAAGCAGATTCACACATATTTATTGGATATTTACTGCATCTGTGAGCTTGTTTTTAGCAGAAAAGTCCATCTGTAGAGCAACTTCGGAGTGGTATTCCAGTAACTTTTCCAGCTATCTGATCTGTGTACTAAAGTACAATTTTAGGCCCAGGCTCACAAATTTGGGAACTTTTACGTCACACAACGATCCTTAGGTGTTTGCATAGAGCTGGTAAGGATCATTCTGAGTACTGGGCACATTCTGAACCCATTCCTGGTTTCCTGGGCTGTTGCAGCACAGGTCACAGGCTTTGTTGCCTGCTTTCTTCACTAATTGTTCCAGCCAAGTTTTATTTGTATGTACTTATGGTTCAGACCAAGCATCCCATGCAATCTGAGTGGACTAAAGAAACATTTCATAAACATAAAGCCAAGAATTAAAGTCTTAGCAAATGAAAGAGTTGTTATTATTAGTCTGGCTATAATCATGCTAATCATACTAATTCAATAATGATATAATTAGAACTACTATACACAAAGTTAATACCATCTATGCCTTTCTCTAGTCTCATGCTCCCCTTTCCGCTGGGTTCAAAAGTCAATAGAATCAGGCTTTAGGAAAAGCAAGGGCTGGTTGTAGTAAGTTATCAGCATCCTAAGTTCTTTGTCTTGATTACAGTGCTAATATTTATTATTTCTTCTTCCTCTTTGCCAGGAAAATGATGTGCATTTCCCCCTCCTCACTCAAGGTTCACTTGGGGTCATTTTTCATGTTCCCTACCAGTCTGTCAACTTGGTGCTTCCTTGTTGGCTCACAGTTCAGTGTTACATCTCACTTTACTGCAGGTTATAGGTTTTACCTATACTGCAGGGAAAGCACAAAATCCATTGACTCAACTTCTAAGGCTTCATTTCTTTAGTGATCTGTGGTTGACAGTCTGTGGTTTGTGTCTGTGGTCCTGAGGTCTCTGTTACCATCCTGTGCTTGAATTTTCTTATCTTGTACTTGCATTTTGGGAGGCATAAAACACCCTGTTTTTTTTAATCTACAGCCTTCAAGCTGTGGTTTCCAGATAGCTTAACTAATATTTTATGAACACAGCTCCACCACCTGTAGCCAATATCTACATGTTTTGGCAAGAACACTGATACTTTATTAAAATGACTTTATAACTGGGCAGAACACCTCTCATTTCTTAGTTTATTCAAGCATGACCTAAAAGCACCATGCAAGGTTGGCAGGAGAAAGCCCTGTTAGAGGACGCTAAATTGACTTTTTTTTTACACACTCCTCAAATGACAAATAGAAGCATAGGCCATGCACAAATCTGCCTAGATACAGAGTGAACTAGGAAAGAATGTGGTTTTCTCTATCTATAATGATATATTTATCCATCCATTTCTGTATCTATGTAACTACAGATGTCAGTAACTTTCAAGCAAAAGCAACTATGAGGGAGTGTTCCTGGATGTCATTCATAGCAGAACTAGCACAATGAAATAGAAACATAGAGATTCCTAGCCCACCATTGGAAAACATAATTTCTGTGTGTTTGGCATGAGTTTCAACAGTCCTATAGGAGAATTCCTTTCTCATTCCTGTCAGAGACACTCTTGGATCAACTTGCTTAACTAATCCTTGCTTCATTGCTGTACGAGTGCTACATTTTTCTTTCAGTATTACCCTTGAGATGTGCAGGGAAAGTAGAAGGTCTAGAACTGTGAGTTTCCATTCCTTTCATTTAATTTACCTAGAATTCCATGAATTTCAGTTATCTAGAAAGCTGCTGGTGACCTGACATATGGGAAGTATGTTAAGCTAAAGAGCTGTGAATTTTGGATAGTTTTGGAAAAAAACTACTGTTAACTGGGAACAGCTGCTTTGCATGGAACTAACAGATCAGCTGCTTTAACAAGAGAAATCTTCCCATTTAATAGAGGTGGCAAGCAGAACCAAGAATCTTTGCCTTCAACTTTTTAGATTGTATTTTTCATCAGTTTATTTCTGCAGTTTCTGTGACCCATTAGTAAACACTGGAGCCTTTTAGGTTCCACTGGAAAGCTGGCAGCTCAGAAGGGACATACCAAGGACAGATGCTGGCACTGAAGATGCCTATTTTACTTGATACACTGGGCATCATTTAAATGAGGACTGTTTTATCAGTCACTATGTTATAGAGACAAAATCCAGGAAAGGAATCTGCTTTTGCAAGGGAAAAGTTCTTGTAAACCGATCACTGATTTGAGAATATAGCCAAAGCTCAGAAGGAGGAATTTCCTGCAGCTGTGAAAAAAACCAAAACCCAACTGGCTACCAGGCAAAGAATCTAGCCTTGATTCTTAGTTAGTCAGTAGCAAAACTCTTGCCAACTTTGATGACAGTAAGACTATCACCATCAAGAGTTAAGGAGCAGTATAGATGTGTGTGTGTGTGTATACATATATATATATATATATATATATATGTACATTTAATACAAGAGAAACATTCAATCTGGAATAATTATCATCCCCCTAATAAGGGGTTCAAATTACAGCAATTCTGACTCAAACTCTCATCTGTAAAAAAACAGATAGAGGATTATGGATTTCATTGCATTTGGCTGTTTCTTGTGAAACCAAAGTCCTGGCCACTCAGCTTGGGCACAAGTGATCCCAAAAAGGATGGTATGCTTTGTAAAAAGTTGGGAGACTGTCCAAGGGCTGTCAGCCAAACCTCTCTTCCCTACTGTTATATAACATGCCATTAGCATCTCAGTGTTCCTACTGCTCATACGGTTCCCAAATGGGATCAGTCCTTACTCAGGTAAAGTCCCTTGAAGGTAAATAAAACTTTCCTTCTGTAAGGATGTACTTGGGGCTCTCCATCAGCAGAAAAGACAACATGTTGCTCTCTACAAGTACCTGAAAGAAGGTTGTAGCAAGGTGGGGATTGGTCTCTTCTCCCAGGCAACAAGTGACAGCATAAGAGGACACAGCCTCAGGCTGTGCCAGGTGAGTTTCCACTTGGACTTCAGGAAGAATTTCTTCACTAGAAAGGAGATCAGGAATTGGAACGGGCTGCCCAGAGAGGTGGTGGAGTCACTATCCCAGGAGGTGTACAAGAAATGCTGGACATGGCACTTAGTCCTCTGGTCCAGTTGAAAAGGCTAAGGTTGGACTCAATGATCCTGGAGGTCTTTCCAGCCTTAATGGTTCTGTGATTCATTGTCAGCATATACACAGAGATACAATGCTGTATCAAGAGTGTACCACACAAATACTCATCAAATAGGACAATTTTTGATTTTCTGAAAAAGAAAATGCAAATGGCACAATGCAAAATGCCTGGGACTGCATGCAGTTATTTGTATTTCTTTATAAAGACCAGAAATGAAAAGGCAAAATCCAATGAAAAATATGAGCTGTTCAATGATTTCATGTCTTTAAAGACTTTAGTGAATTCAAATAATGAAGAAAGATTAAAGAAAGATTATTTTCACTGAGTGGTGGCTTGAAGAGATGGTATGCATTACATATCTGATGGAGTAGTTGACTTTACAAACTCCAAGTGATCAATAAGATGGTCTCTCCACAGAAGGATGGAGGGAGTTCATCAGTGCAATCACTTACCAAAGCTTTGGAGGACAGAATTTACAAAAAGAAAGACAAACATTCCTCTTTTAAGTTCCAGATTATCAGACTTCGGGATAGATCCAATAAAACGATTTGAGTGCTTAAAATGGGATGTAGCTGTTCAAGAGACTTCAAACTAAAGCTGCAGTTCAAATCACTTTGCTCAACTAATTTCCAGAGATGCTTTCTTGCTTAGCTATAAAACTTCCCTACAAGTGCACATTTTTGAATAAACTACATAGTAACCTAGTCTTTATAGAAATAAACAATTCAATGCTTAGTTCACACTGATGCTTGGTTTGGATTCAACTTTGATGGAAGTCTGATGCTCTTCTGCCCAATTTTCCTAAAAGGCTTATCCCTGTAGACATGTACAGATAATATCAACTACCACCAGGATCAGGACTGTACAAAATTCAGCTGTGGTCATCATGTTCTTTCAGCCTCCAAGAGGTTTAAAGATCACAGCTGCCTGTCTCAAACACTGTCAAGGCCTCAGAAGGAACTTGCTACAAGATAAACCACCACATCAGGAACTTGAGATAAGCACAGAAGAGAAGAATTTGCAACAGGAAGGCGCTAATTCCAAGCCTAACAGAGGTAAGGCTGGTTAGTACATGCTGGTGGGACATCTCTCAATAACTGGATCATAACACTTACTCACTCTTTTTATGTGATGACACATGGCAGTGAACACCAGAGTAGAGGTTCAGGTGTGTAGGAACACTTCACTGCTGAGCAGTATTGTTGTAAATATGAGATTAATCGGAGAAGCAGGAACTAGGAGCACAAGATTGTCACCTGGTGCAACGGTGCTAATCAGGGAAGAACTAGGCTCTGTTCCCTGCTTAGAGTATTGATTTTGTATCTCACAGAAAGAAGTACAATTTCCATTGCTGGATGGGCACCTCTTTTAGTGTACTCACAGCCAAATTCAAACACACTTGTCCTTCTGGCCCCATGAATCCCAAATGCTTTTTTCTACTGCTTTCAAAGAGAGAAATATGAATGGTGGGTGGTCCCCACTGATGTAGCTGTTAGCCTGATGCTTAGGGAGTATTTTATCCCAGTGTCACAGAACTCCCATCACCAAATACCCAGACCAAGGAGGGAAACAAATTTTCTGATTGCTAAACTAGTATCAAAAGAAACTACCAGAATTTCCACTTCAGACAAAACTTTTCTCTGTAAGAAAGGATGCCAGCACCTCTCCTCACAGTGGAGGTTTCCAAGTGCTTAAAGGGCCCACTGCTGTTCTGGGGCCGCCTTCCCTGTGGTCAGGAGTGGTCCAGAGCTTAGACTCGCTCTGTTCTGGATGTCTCCAGCCATCTAGTTTCAGGCAGCCATGAGCTGGACATGCTGGATTTAGACTGCTGGATTTAGCTCTGCTCAGCCTGCTGCTTCTTCTGGATCCCATTAGAAGGTGCTTAACTTCCCATGGAGCCTAACACGGGTTCTGGATTCCTCTCCTATGCGTAATATCTGACACATAATCAGAAACAGATCCTGACCTAAAGCTCTAGCAAGCCAAAAATGGAGAAAAATAGACTGGCTGACATTCTGCCAGGGCTATACTCTCACAGGAATACTGATGCCCATGGGATGACATAGATGCAAATTAATTTGGTCCCAGTATTATCACTTGTAGCTGAAACATTATAAACTTGTAGTGGATATCATGAAAAATAATGGCTTTTCAGATACTTCACATTGCAACAGCAATTAATGTTCCTGCTTAGATGTTTGGATGAAGCTGGAATTACAGTGCCATGACACCAGTTGTAAGACAACATTTCTCCAAAAAATTAACTTCTTGAAATGGCTGAAGCACTGCATTCATATAAAGGAAAAAACCCTCCCACCCCATTCAAATAAATATCCTTCCAAGTACCAGGAACCAGATCCTCAGTTAACATAAACCCTTTAAATAGAACAGATCTAAGCAATTTACAGATACAGAGCACCTTTGCTTCAGAATAAATAGAAATTAATATTATTCCTTCCTAGTCCCTCCTTTTCACAATTAATTTTGTTTTGATCTTTCCTAAGGACTGGTATGAAAGAAATTGTTTTCTTGGATAAGTGTGCAACACAGAAACCCAGGGTTTCTTCTCAGCAGAGGAAAGAAAAGAAACTTTGGAGCTACCTACAGCTTTAAATAATCTCCTCTTACTAAAAAAGCCTGGCCTTGGTACTTCTAAGATGGGTAATAATGTGATAAATTCATTTCTAAGACAGATGAGAAAGTTCACTGGAAATTATTTTTATTAAACTGAAGAAAGAACATGTTTAAACCACTGTGCCTAAGCAGATTTATGTATCTATCAAATTTTACCTCCTGTGTGCCCCATTAAATTGTTGCAGTAAAGATGACATCCAAATGTCCTGATCTGATCAGAAATTACAGCCTGGATGTACAAGTCACTGTGATGCAAAGAACACAGCCAAGATCCCATTGACTTAACAGTAATAAGAGGATTATATATATTATGGTCTGTCCTTCTGCCTCCATTGGAACCCCACACTTCTGTTGAGACCATGCACTCAGTTCCTGAATTTGTGCCAATTATTTTGTCAAGGCTGAAGTCATTGAATTGAGGTCATCTAAGCCAGGCCCTTATCTGCTCCAAACTGGCAGAAGTCTCCTTACTTCAGCCAAGTTAGGACAGTCAAGAGTGTATGAAAGTGAGACTGGCAGGGAGCTCCTGCCTCTTTTGCTATTGCACACATCTCTCCCACAGAATGCCATTCATAAACTGGAAACACTCCATCTTAGAATCATATTAGGTTTTCTGTCACTGTCCTATCATGCTGGAAAGCTGTTCCAGAGTCTGACTACTCTGTTGGTTTTAAAAAGTGAAAAGGCACTTGAAAATAACAACACAGGCATGAAAGGGGGGCCAAAAAAACTCTATTATATCATTTCAGTTTGCTTCCAACATAAAGTCTCTATTTGGTAGGCATCAGTCCAGCTGGTCCCTAACTATTGGCAATAGTTAGTAACTATTGCCATTTCTCTAAAGAGAGTGAAAATTTGATAATGTCTCATCTAAGTTCGTTCAGACCTTTTAAATGTAATTGCAACATCTAAAAATATTTCTCCTACCTCACTTGTTGCTTGAAGATACGTGACCATGTAAGGGAGTGACTGCAATTTAACATGTTCCCACATGCTAGGAGTGTCACAGCAGCAAATCTCTTAGCCTCCAGCAAATATCAAGTCATCTACTTAACCTGCTTCACAGTGGATTATATTAAACCACATCACCTTGCATTTGCTTCATACACAGATATTTAACTCAGATTAGCAAATAAAATTATTTTGCCTCTAAGCCTTTAGACAAGAGGTCTTAATGGAGTTTTGCACCTGGGGTCAGCTGCTGTGATCTGCCTTTTCAAGACATGCCAGCAATTCAGTCCGTTCTTCTGAGTTTAGGCCCAAGGAAAGGCTACTAATAAAACTCCCTAAAGGCCCACTGCTAAGGAAAATGCACAAGGCTGTCTACAAACCCATGGGATGAATGAAAATGGTTTACTCACAACTTATGCACCATCTCACGACATCTTGGCCAGATGAATGGGTTGGAATTAGTTTATGCAGAGCAGGCGTTTGGTTTTTTTAATACCTGCAACATTATGTTGCTTTGCTGCTGAGTGTTATTCTGTGGTAGAATGGCTGCTGCATTCTTTCCGGGACCAGTAAACCTACAAAATTTGGTGCACGAAATAAAAATCTTCATCAATAGTATATATTAGTGTCATGACATGCAAAAGCTAGATTATTTTGTTTAAACCTTAAAATAATCACCTTTTGCCTTGAAAAGGACTGTGACAATTAATTGGACAAAAATAGTTTCCTGGGATCTGAAATTACAATAGCAGCCACTTAGTCAAATGCAAATGAGAAACCTGACACATGAATGTTCATCCCAAATAATGTTTTTCCAAGTAAAAGCTAAAATAATATTAAAGTAGTGCTTGATTAACAATATTACATTGTTAAATAATATATAATCTTGCTTTTTCCCTTGCAAAAGATAGGCATTCCCAGGACCATGTTTGTCTTACTGCACTTCAGAATTACAGGGTGCTATAATAGCAATTACCATCCTTTGCCTTTAATGTGCACTTTTGAAGCACTACAATGATCACAGTTAAGAACACCTTCAATTCCTGCACTTCTAAGATGTATTTTTCACATTTCACTCAGCTCTGAAGCAATTCCCAAATCTCATGTGCCCTTGAATTTCAGCATGAAACAAAAGTAGAAATTTAAACTTTGCCTTCCCAAAACTGATCTCCTCCAACAGAGAGATCACAGCCGAGGCAGGAAACTGCAAAGGCTGGGCGTAGATTTGGCTTTATAGAGGTGCTCATACACTGAAGAGGAGGTTGCCCTTTGCTTGTCAGCTAGGTCCCACCACAGCAGCATGGCCCTACCCAGACATGGCTGGGTTTGCTTCCAAAATAAAGTCTCTATTTAGAGACTTTTTGGCACTAGAACCTTGCCCCATAACCAATATGTACCTTCCGTGGCACCAACCCACCCATTAAAAAAAAAAAGTAAAAGAAAGGAAAATCAAACCCAGCTCTGAGTGTTTTGGATGCTGACCTTCTCCTCCCTCCAGCCCATGTATTTTGGTCACTGGCAAGCATAGAATTAATAGAACCATTTTTTGGTTTTGGTTGGACAGGATCTTTAAGATCATCTAGTTCCAACTCCCTTGCCATGGCAGTGACACCTTTCACTAGACCAGGTTGCTCAGTGTTCCATCCAGCCTGGCTCTGAGCACTGCTAGGAATGAGGCATCCACGATTTCCCTGGGCAACCTGTTCCAGTACCTCGCCACCCTCACAGTAAAGAATGCCCCATGAGCACCATGATGGGGCCCTCCTTGCATACCCAGCCCCTCTCCCCAACCTCAGAGGCCCCTCAGCTGCATCCCTGACTTGGTGAGGAAGGCAACCCCTTCAGCCTTCCCTCCACCCTGGAGACAACTGCTCCCCAACACCTCATAGGCAACCCACTGCATATTCCCCCATGCCTATGCATACACCTCTCAGTCCTGGTGTGTGAGTCACAGAAGGCTTTGAGTTGGAAGGGGCCATGAAGATCACCTCGTTCCAACCTCCTGAAATGGGCAGGGACAACCCCCACTAGGCAAGATTGCTCAGGGCCCCATCAAACCCGGCCTTGAACACTGCCAGGGATGGGACAGCCACAGCTTCTCTGGGCAACCTGTGCAAATGACTCACCACCCCCACAGTAAAGAATTTCTTCCCATTATCTAATCTAAAGCAACTCTCTTTCAGTTTTAACCCACGCCCTCTTATCCTGGCGCTACACACCCTTGTGTAAAGTCCCTCTCCATCTTTCTTGTAGCTCCCTTCAGGTACTGGAAGGATGCAATCAGGTCACCCTGAAGCCTTTTCTTCTCCGGGCTGAACAATCCTCTCAGCCTTTTCCTCACAGGAAAACGTGCTCCATCCCTCTAATCAACTTGGTGGCCCTCCTCTGAACTCGCCCTAACAGTTTTATGTCCTTTCTGTGCTGGGGAGCCCAGAGCTGGGTAAGGTACTCCAGATGGGGTCTCACCCGACCGGCGCCGTGTCCCTCCCGCAACGGAAGAATGACGTGGGCGCTGGTATTTTTTAAATTTTAAATATCGGTGTTTTGAAGGCACAACACTCCACATGTTACTGCTAACCCCCAGCAAGGCGCCGGAGCTGCCTGAGGCTGCGGCAGGGGGAGCACGGAGCCGGCCGGGCCCATGAGGGGCGGGGTGCGGGGGCAGCCGGCGCCGGAGGAAGTCGGCGCTCGGCCGGAAGCCGGGATGCGGAGGGCGGGCCGGGGGCGTCTCCGGGGCCCCGCCGTCCGCCGCGGCTCTGCCCGCCGCGCCCATGGCCCAGCGGGGGCACAGAGGGCAGGGGCAGGACGGGGAGGAGGCAGCGGAGGAGGAGGAGGCGGCGAGGGGCAGCCAGGCGAGGGCCCGGAGCCACGCGGAGCCCGCGGCGAGCGGCGGCAGGATCCAGGACCGGCATGAGAGGAAGCGGAAGAGGCAGGAGGCGCAGCAGCTCCAGAAGATCCAGCACCTGGAGTCTTTGTAAGGAGCGGAGGAGGGGAGGCTGCCCGCGGCTCCCGCCCCGGCTCTGCCCTGAGCACACCCCGCCGACATTTGGGGCTCGTTTCCAGTGCAGGGTTTGGGGTTTTTTTTGGGGGGGTGGTGTTTATTCTTCCTCTGTTCCCTTAAGGGTGAGTCGGCACAAGGGCTTCGGGGCCACTTAGCTGCTTGGTGACTTCTGAGAGGCTTGTTGCGGCACAGAAGGGGCTCTCCCGGGTTCCTCCAAGTCTGAGAGATGCAGCATAGGGGCAGAGATTGTTCCACTAGAATAGACTAAAAAAACAGAAAGGGGAAAAAATGGGATTAAAAGGTACTGTAAAAGGTTTATGCTATTTCACTGAAAAGGATTTATTATTTTAATGGAATAAAAAGGTCCGAAGGTACACAAGAACATGATTTTGGTTCTTTTCTTCTCCACGTGAAAGTAAAAATCTGTTATTAAATGCGCCAAACAGCACTCCGAAGTTAACTGTTACAAAGATGGGATGAACGTACTTTAACCACCTTTTCCCTGCTGTTCTCATTGTATTAGTAGGATTGTGCCTAGCAATCCCATAGGTAGGTAGGGATGTGTGTGTGTGCGCACAGCTAAGCCAATGAAATATTGCCTATGCCATCAGAGTTATGGCCTAAAATGATGCACAGCCAGTACAGATATTTTGCGTCCTGCTGAGTTAATGTCTGGAAAATCCTGTTGAAAAGAGTCTTCCATAAAGCAGAAGATTTCAGTACTCTGGGCTTGCACAGTGCTGTTCTTCATGTGCCATTGAAAAACCAAAAAAAAAAATCTCCGTTCTCTTCTAAGATCACTCTTCACACTTTCATTAAGGCAGCAGTTTACTGGAAATAGTGTATCTGTTTAAATACAGACTTGAGTGGGAAAAGAACCCAATACAAATTCAGTTATACAGGCCTCCATATTTCTAAGTAATGTGTATTCTTTACCTCCAGGACCATTTCATATTGCCTGGCATTTACCTCCTTAGCACATGCATTTTCTCAGTTGCTGTGTGCTCTGTGTAGCAGCTGTTTGCTACTTGGATTTTAATAGATTAACTGTTAACCCCAAAGAAATGCTGCAGAAAATGACCAAATGACTTTGGTCAGTAGGGCTCTGTCTTTAGGTTTAATACACAGAAGATGATGAAATTATTATGTATTATGTTTGACTGGCAAAGCTAGATGTAAGGAACAATCTGACTTGATATTTTCAGCTTCTGTGTCTATGATTCAGCAGTGCTGGACTGAAGAAGTTAGGATCAGTGAGACTTTGGGGAGGGGTGCAGCAGAAAAAGAGGAGAGAATTATGCATTTGTGGTCACTGAAGCTAAGTCAAATGTACCACATATGCCCAGCAAGTAGTTGTGTTCCTACAAGAATGTGAATCTGAAGGATGTTTGCAGGAGATGTGTGTACTAATATGATAAATGCTGTCTCTCAGTGAGCTTGCTGTATCCGTGTTCTGCCATAGTTTTTAGTTATTTGTTATAAGGTAAAATTTAAGGAAAAATGTGAGCTGAAGGTTTTAACTCAATACCACTGGAAAACTGTATTTTTTCAATTTATTTGTCTGTGCTAAGCTGCAGAGTAACAATATTTCTATTGCTTTTCAGCTATGAGAAACCTCCCCCTGGGCTAATTAAGGTTGGTAAATAGCAGTAATCTTTTAGGATTATGAGGGAGTTTCACAAAACCTCTTCTTTAGGCGTTTAAGTGTCTGTGTTGCTTATATAAATTACAGAGAGAAGTAAGTGCTTCCCAGGAAAAACTCAAAGAATCATTATGAGCTAACCTCTTTGTCTTGGTGATCCAGAGTGAAATGCCCAGAATCAGATAGAAGGAGAGCAGGTCTTTCTTCATCTCTTAGCACACTTCATGCAGTATTTAATAGTGCGGATAGAGGGGAGCCGTTTATGGAAAGCAGATTTTCAGTTTGAATGACATCTTTTCAGGATTATTCTCTATTGCTTAGGCTGAAATACTTCTTTCATCATGATCATTACTTTTGCCAAATTTATATACCTAAGCCATAAAGTAATGCTTTTAACCTAAAAAATACTGCTCTGTGTTGTAAAGCCTTCCTTGTAATTGTTATATCTTATTAGCAGGAAGAGGATAGCAATGTCTTTTCTTTGTGTTAAGTTTTCATTTATATTATTTATTTAAACAAATTAATAAAATAGATAGGAAGGAATGAAATTCCTTTGCTGCGAAATTCGAGGGTGAGTAAAAAAGAAAGGGTCAAGTATTTTAGATCTTTTGTGTGTTACAAGGAGAAAAGATGGTGGGGGAAATACATTTCCTGTTAAGTGAAGGTCTGCACACTTGAAGTATTAATTCTTGCAAAGTTAAAAAAGGAAGTTATTTTATTATATTGTCCTTATCTTTCTTCTTTTTTTTTTGTAGGAGAATGAAACAAAACCAGAAGACTGCATACCTGATGTACCAGGCAATGAAAGTGCACGAGAATTCCTGGCACATGCCCCGACAAAAGGGCTTTGGATGCCTTTGGGAAAAGAAGTCAAAGTTATGCAGTGTAAGGCTGAAAATATTCCAGATGTCATTGAACCATCATATATCCATCCATTTACCCTGGGGGAGGGCACAATGTCTGGTGGACAGATGATGAAGTCCAGGTAGATTGACATCATACTGATCTAGAAGCAACCGGTATCTTGAAGGCTGTAATAGCCTTGTATTTTATGGATGTTACATTTATTAGCATACTAGTTGTATCTCTGTTTCTTCCAACAGACTGAAAACATTCTGCAGAAATGTCGTTTTGGCTTTTTATGCTTCTTCTGATCTGTCTCAGAGATGCAATTCACTGCTGCTTTTTTTTTTAAAGGTTGGAGATGTAAGCGTTATGGACACAGAACAGGAGATAAGGAATGCCCATTCTTTATTAAAGGCAATCAGAAATTGGAACAATTTAGAGTAGTGAGTACCAATATTGTAGTATTACTGCTTGTATTTTTTAATACTGATAATGCATAATCTTGCAACTGAAGATAAGCCTGTTAGATGATGCTTTATTAAGGACTTTTCCTCTGTCTCTAGTATAATATAGATGCCGAAAATCTCCTAATAAAGAAAAAGCTACAGATGTGGTTGGATGTTTGACTACTTTGCAGAAAATCCACTCTTCAGGAGGAAAATTAGTAATTTTTACATAAAAATTGGAAATCTTCAAGAACCTCTTTCAGCCGTTATATTCTTTTTTTTTTGTGATTAAAATGTCAACATAACAAAAAATGTTTAGTCAAGCTTGAGCTGCCCACATTGCAGCTGCTTCAAGCCTTCTGCTCTCGCTGTGAACAACCACATCATGAATGCTGTTGTCTAGGTCTGTAATCCAGTCATTGTCTACAAGTCTGAGCTCTTGCTAGATGCAGCTACATCTCAGTTCTGCAGATTCCTCTTGTGTGATCTCTTTAACTGTTTCTGTTGCTCTGCATCATTAACCTATATTTCAAGCTATCATCGCTCCATGTTTTATGCCCTCATTTCTATCCTTGAAAAATGTAACCTTGGCTTAGTCTGTCCAGGTTCTGGATTTGTACTGTTGGTATGCAACTGCAAAGAGTATTTTAGCCCTTTCCCATGACCAGACTGCTTCTATTCTTCATTTTCCCTCCGGCTTCTTTGTCACATCAAACTCTTGTTTGTCCAAGGCCTTTCATGGTGCATTCCCAACATCTTTCATTTGCTACTGACATTTTAATTCCCACCTCTGGTCAGCACCTGCTATTTCTCCTCTCTGTTGGACTTGTTTGCTTCATCTTCCAACAGAAACAAACACCCCACCTATTTTCTGCATTCTTGCATGGCATGAACCCACCTTAAATGTGTGCAGAGTTTGTTTGCTGTCTTCCTTCACAGCTATCTTGTGCTGCAATGCCCATTTAATTTGATTTAAGAGCCAGTAATGGTAGTGCATAGCATGACAGGACAACTCCAACTTCGTTATCCATATATATTCGTTGCTCCTGTATTCCTGTTTGTTTATATCCAGATTTTTAAAATACACTGTAAGGGTACAGCTCAGTATTTTGAACTCAAGTATTCCATTTCTGCCTAGCTATTCCCACAGATTATGTATGGGATTCTCATAGCTAACTGTGATTGGAGAGGTAGGGAGCTATATATCTAAGGAGAGTCCCCTTCATTGGAGATGTAGCTAGATAAACTTTCCCTAAAGCAAGTACACCAGTTCAGATGAACTGAGAACTCTCTCTGACAGTGAATTGCGAGCTTGCTAAGCATATTCCATCTTTTGATAAAAGCCTCTTGCCTTTAGTTGCTTTGGTTTATATTTTTAGGAGCTAAAACCATTGGCAATAATGTTGTATTTTCCATTTTAAAGGCACATGAAGATCCAATGTATGATATAATAAGGGAAAATAAGCGTCATGAAAAAGAAAAGAGGTAAGTGTGCCTGTAGTAAACTGCATTTTCAATTTTGATTTTATTTTGGTAATGTGGTACTAATGTACAGGTGACCTTTTTACATAAGCTTACTTTTAGCTCAGAACATCTTTTTAATGGCAGTTTCTTTATGTTGACAGACTAATGCATTTCTACTTTCTAAAAAAAAATCACTCTAGTACTTCCTATTGCTTTAATCCTTTAGCGTCTATATTTCCCTCAAATCAAAGTTTAAAGAGGAGTTGTATGCATTTATGCCATAATATTCAAGTACTTAGGGTGTAGTTTTGGTTTAGGCCTGAAAAAACCAGTTTTGTCTAGTTTTTCCTGTTACTGATTCAGTAAGACAATGAGTTCAGTGAGATGTTTTCTAAAATTTGGTTTGTCAGAATGCTTTCAGTAGAAATGCAGGGGGGGGATTTAGAAAGCTAGTTCTAGGCACCTGATATTGGTGCTATTGTGATGTCATTAGTCAGTATATAAAGTGGCAGTTTTTAATGCTTTCTTGCTTGAACTGCTTCAGTGGGGTAATTGAACCAACTATAGGTAGCCCGTAGAGCAGCACTCTTGGAGAGGAATCATTGAAGAGGATACAGAAGGCAACAATAAAATAAGTAAATACTTTGTCCCTATTTGCCAGTAATCCTGGAAAGTTCAAAAGAGTGCCTTTCAGAAGTACTTCTGCATCCTGGGTAGAGCCTACTCTGTCAGCTTCACTGGCATTCTCTCTGTATCAGTAGGGCAATGAATGTCATAATATCATAATCCCAATAGGCCTCTGTAGGGATAAGCATAGAACTTCTTATCACCAGGTGGGCTGGTGATAGCTATTGCCTTATTGTTTTGCACACATAAATAAGCCAATAAGCTAGTGTGCCTTTCCTGTCTAATGGGATGGAAAGCCCCTGAAAGCAGAATATCTGCTTGTCTCAAAGGAGTTGCTTTTATCAGTCCATAGTATTATCTGTAATGAGAGTGTAATTAAGCAAAAGAGGAAGCATTCCCCTGCCCTTTGCATGCAGCTTGCATTCCTCAAGCCAGGAAGGAAAGATGAAAGCTGGGATAAATTACTAGAGACAGAGGAGAGCTAGAAAGGATTCTCATTCACCTATTTTAAACTCAGGATACAGCAACTGAAGCAGCTCCTGGAGGACTCTACCTCAGAATCTGATAGCAGTGATGACAGTGATGAGGATGATGAAGATGGCAGCAGCTCCACTTCCTCAGAACATAAACACAAGAAGAAAAAGAGAAAAAAGGAAAAGAAAAAGAAAGAAAAGAAGAAGAAGAAAAAGAGGAAGCGTAAATCATCCAAATCTAATGACAAGTCAGAATCTGACTGACAGCAGTCACCTGCTGCATGCTCATTGACCTCTCTATCTACTTGTGAACTGCAAGGAAAGATCTAAAGAATGAGGAGGAAAACAGCAGAAAGGGCTTTATTAAACTTGGAACATACATGTGTATGCATACAGCATCCTACACTGGCATCCTCTTCTGCCCCTCTGCAGTCAGAAAGAAAAAAGCTGCGTTAAATCATATCCTTGTGCTGTGAAACCCATGCTGAGGGTCATCCAGCTTGGTCAGATTGGGGCTTCTGCGTTGCTGCCTGTGACCGGCAGCAGAAAGCAGAAACCACCAAGGATCACTGACAAATCTGCAGCATTAGCAGACTGTTGAAGTGTCTTTACTCCATGAAGTTATTTTATTATATACAAAGCCTCATTGTGACAGGACTGCAGTTTGCACCATGCAGAGCACTGAGAGTTCACTTACAGTGATTAGAATAAGCAGGTTATACTGTATTTTTTTCTCTGCATACATGCTGAAGTTCTGTGTACTTATCCTCATGTTGGCAGCTAGGGAAATAAAGAGTACTGCTGCAGGGGAAAAAAGGTAATCAAGGGGATTTACTTTAAGATAAAATTGCAGCATCAGCAAGACTTGATTTTTGTGTCTGTGTGTGTGTAACATGATCTTAACATTGCCACCATTAATACACACTTCTGAAACATCTAAAATGAAACATCTGCAGTGTCTAGGAGTGGGAGCCAAGTGTAATGATGTTAGATATTCAGCTTAACTGTAAAGAGGTAGTGGGTTTAGTTATTTTAAAAGGGGGGGTTTCATGTAAGAAATTAAAAAGATTAATTTCTGCATATTCTTCAGTATTAGTTGTTTTGATACAAGTTCAGGGAGGTTTCCTTTTAAAAAGGCTTGGGGGTAATAAATTCCAACTTTTTATGTTTACTAGATTTGATGAGGTAACATTTTTCTGAATCATCCCACAAGAATATAAATGTGTAAGGCTCTCAGAATGGTTTTCAACTATATGCATGAAGCCACAGAGCAATAGCAAAGAACTTTTAAGCAGGAAGAGGAGGAAATTTTGTGTACTTAGTAAACCTTACATACTGACTACACTTCTCTTTTTAATAATCTTGCAGACTCAACCAGGAAGATGGAGATAGCTATAAACAGCATTACAGTCAGCAACTGTCTTTGAAACTTCAAGGTACATTGGTACAGAGCTGACTTTAGGAACTAGATGATGGATATCGGTACTGTGAAAAAGGAAAGAGAAAACTAGATTTGCTTTGAAAGGACTTCTATAGAACTTAGTCTCTGTGGTTATGCTAAGATTGAAAAAAAACCTCACATGATAAAGCTCTAATACAGTAGAGGGAACATTAACAATGGAATCAAGGAACCATAGATTAAATGCATCCAAGATATTTTTTCATTTTCTTCAGAACTTTGGAAGAGAGGACAAGGGAAAGTATAAACTGTTTCTTCTCCCTCCTACATGTCTAAGAGTGATTTAGTAAAAATAACCCCCTCCATTCCTTGCCAGTCATTCACAATATGTTCTGAGGAAAAACAAGATAAGCAAGGCCTACTTATGAAAAGTTTCTTTATCATATTCCCAGAACTTGATGGTGGAGCTGTATTTTCACTCATATTTAGCAAGTCTCCCTCTGATGGGATTTACTGGTGAGTCATGGTAGTTTCCTACAGCAGCAGCAGATTCAAATTCTAAGGCCCTTGCTCTTTCACCAGAAAAAAGATGTGACAGCTGAAATAGCACGGGGAGATCTATAATGGACCAATTCTCTTGGCCAGATTGGACAGGGCTCCAAGCAACCTGGTCTAGTGGGAGGTGGCCCCTGTGTGTGGCAGGGGGTTGAAACTAGATGATCTTTACAGTACCTTCTAACCCAAACCATTCTAGGATTCTTGTATTGCCACACTTGGTGCTGAGATTTAGGCATTTATAGATTATTGAACAGGTGCTGGAAGCCTAATGTTCACCTGACACATTCCAAGAGAACTCTTGCTCAGGCTTGTCTAGAGCAGGGCTAACTGAAGATCTCTTTAGTTACTTCAGCTTTTGTCATTTAAGATTGTTCTGAAGCTTAGTTTAATAAAAACAAATAGTGTTTTTGCTTTGCAATCCCCTTCCTTGTTAATGGAACTTCCTCTTTGTATCTACCAGGGTTTATTATTTGAACAAATAAGAAAAATACATTAGGATACCATCTCTAACTTGTATCAGATCTAATTTAAATTACTTTTCTATGCCTGACTAAAGGTCTGTTTATATTGGTATCTTTCCAATCATGGTTAATAGAAGATGCCTCCACATCAGAGAAGTGCAAACTCTGCTGTTATTTCTGTTACTTCACTGAAATGCTCTCTTAGCTTCTGCTGAGAGTACCTGTAGTGTGAGTACTTAGAGTCATAGGTTAGATTTTAGTATTTAGTAGCCTTGGATGTATATTTTCTTTTATATCCACTCACTTCTTACAAACTTGGCCATTTTCCTCAGCAATGATCTCTTCTTCACTATTTATTAATTATTCTGTAACAATTGGCTTTCACACTGCTTCGTACTAGTTTAATTTCACACACCTTTAATCTTGCAGTGGAAGTTATGTGAATAACTGATTCCTGTTAGTTCTCCCTACATAATTTCCAGTTTTCTAAGCCTCTGTCATATCCCATGTAGGTCTTGACTGCAACTCATAAAAATAGCATTTCAAAATTTAACGGTTTCAATAAACTAAGATTTATAGGACTGCTTTTAACAGCCAGGGCTAGAATGCTGAGAAGCATGATTCACGTCATTATTTGGCATTTTAAACGGTGCCAAAGCTGTCATTTAAGATAAGTCTTTTAAAAATAAATGGACTAGAGATAAATACCAACACCCCTTTAGATTAATGAAAAACAGTTCTATGTAGAAGTAAACCCAGAAAACAGGATAGAAAGTTAAAGTCTTGAAAGACTGACTAGCCTTATTTTTTAAAATCATAACCATTTAATGTTTTTGTTCAAAAAACTTTTTTTCTTGCCTCCTTTGTAGACATGTATTTCCATTTAGCATTCTGTTGAAGCCCAAGTGAAAGTAATAGCATAATTATAGAGTCTTATTAAACTAAATAAGTGTAAAATGCAGCTAAAACAAACCTCAAAGGCAATACAGCTTCCCAGGTCTTTTATCTTAATACTCCGCACCATTTTTGTCAGAAAGGTATTTCAGGAAAAATACTGATATTTCTCTTGTTTCTTTGGCCAGGCAATTTAGCTAGGGTTTATAGTCATTTTGAGTGGCAGCAAATCAGGGGAAGCTAAAGACTCTAAAAAAAGAATAAATTTGTTTTTCCTTGGTATGCCTTCAGTTAGCATGCCATGAGTGTTACGGGCTTTTGGGATTTGGGTTTAGTTTTTTTTTGCCATTGGCTCTGTTCTTCCTTTGTTTGATTTTAATATAAAGACCTGTAGTTAATATATTCCAGTATAAGGCAGAACACCAGACATTGTAAAAGGGAAAAAAATTTATGCCATCTGTGTGCTACCAAACTGAAAATTAAAATACAGAATTAATACCTGGCAAGCCAACAGAACCCACAGCTCCACATGAGTGATTACACCACACCCACTTTGCAACAGAGGTTTCAGTTAGCTACAAATAACGATTTAGAAATCCTGAGCCACAGACAGTAAGTCTGTCCAAACAATGCTCTCAGTATGGCAATCCCAGAGGCCTCTAAGGTTTGCTTCTGGTGTGCCAAGCAGCAAATAGATTCTTCAGCTGCCTTTCAGAAGATGCTGCAGGAAGCATGTGAAAACTTCCAAGGCAATGCAGTACTGCGACAGTTACAAGTTCACAGTGCTGCCAGCACTGCAGTGAGTCACTGGGCAGTCAGTCTGGCTGCAGTGGGAGCAAAAGCTGACACGTATGTGCCTCTGCAAAGCTAAATATCACTGTGCCTGGTTACCTGGCTGAATAAAAAGCCTGGGCTTGAATTCACAGCCTTTTAAATGCAGTTTGTACTTCACAGCCTTTGTGAAGCATGGCCATTTTACCCACTGGAACATTACATTCAGCTGTAAGATGAATTGTAAGATGCAATCCACAAATTGTCCATGCTGCTGAATGGAAAAAAAGCCAAGTAGAAGATTTAGTTTTAAGGTCACAGGACTAGTACTGTTAGAGTAGAATACACTCCATATAACCTTATCAATTAATTATTTCTTGAACACTGGAGCATTCATGCATACTACTTTGAATGTTGGACATAGCATGGGTATACTACAAGATATAACCAGTTCAAAATAGCATTTTTTTTTCAGACAAAGAGCAGCTCTCCTAACTCTCCTACTGCTACTCCCTCACATCCTCTCAGGAACATCACCAGGCCCTAAATTGCTTGCATCTGAGTAGAAATCACACTGACTAGTGCAGGATTTGTAAAAGGATGACCAGCACAATGATTGAGAGTATTACCCATTCCCAAAGGAATGCCACCTCATTGTAAGATCATGAATATTCCTTTATCGGGATAAACAGCAAAAGATACAGCTAAGCCTATCAACAGAAATGGATGTTAAAAAGCTCCATGCTTGAATTCGTTTTATTCTTTGAGGTTCTGGTGCAGAGATTTTGTGCAGCACAGAAGCCAAGTAAGAATTTTTATTGCATTTATTTTCTTTCATTGCTTGAAGTAAAAAGGATTTGAAAGCTTGTCATCATAATGGCTTCTTTCCCCTAACAGCTTGTGGTAAAGGCTGTAGCTATAGCAGAGCTTTAACAATTAAGCAGGTGCTATTAGAAATACTAGAAAGATAAGGATTAGTTGGGTAGGGAAACATCAGCACACTTCACTAAGAGGGAAAGCAGCATAACTTCAGTTACAGGTCAAACTAGTAATAGCTAGGCACAAAATCTGAATCCGGTCACAGGAAATGCTACTTTTATCCATGTAGGTTACTCCAGGGCACAGAATAAGAACATGGGAGAGGAGGCAGAAGACAAGTTCTGTCTGTCCATTCACCCCACCCTTTTTTGAGGAAGACCAGGTGTTTGTTTTGTTGGAATTTTTAAATTTCCCTATCTTTTTCACTCACTACTTAGGAATCATTCAAGACTGGCAGTATCATGTTCATTCTTCTCACACAGTGATAACAGCTTTCATAGACATAGCTCAAAAATGTGATTTTTTTTCCTATCTGCCTCATCTAGGTCAGTCTAGTACTATTGTTCATAGGACAGCTCAGCACATACCTAGTTTTATCACCTTAGTTCTATAAAGAGACTTCCAGAGACAGTATCAACTATAATAGAAGTCATTAAGTCAGTAAGAAGTCAGAAAACAAGGCATACCACTAAAAACTTCTGTTTTACCTTTCAGATCCATCTCTCCAGCTCAAGGTCTCCATAAAGGACTCAAAAATCTCCAGAGAAAAATGGGAGGAAAGGGAAGCATCACATCAACTCAGTGCTTTAGTTTTAGTCCTCAGTCATGACAGTAAGGTCTGAGGAACTGCCTTGAGACTTTAAAACAGTACATACAAGCTGAAACTGTATTCCTTTACACTTTGACAAAAACAAGTCCAGCTGATAGAAAATAATTTTGTACTTATGTCCACATCAAATGACTACAAGATGACATGGAGAGGCTTCACAATTCTGCAGAGTTTAAGGACAGGACAGCAGTGACTGTCATGCTGTATTAGCAGTTGTGCACATACATGCCCAGCTCAAGTTGTTTTGCTACTGTGTAAAGATGAAATACAAGAAGTCTCAGAGTGCAATTCTATGAAATTTATTATTTAAATAGTGGATGTGCTAGTTATAAAAAGGTGACTTTGGTGTTAAATACTCCATTCCATTTTAATTGTGTCCTCAGTCATTACAGTGTCACTTCTTGCCCTTTTAGAGTGAACAGCAACTTACAAAATATACAAGAGAATAATAATCAAATCTTGGATTTATACAAAACAAATCTTTGGTATACCCCCACTCCTGCCCCAATATTTGCAATTATCTTTTCTTAGAGAGGGACTTCCTTGTTCCATGCCCTAAAGGTAAAAGAAAAAAAAGAAAACAAAAAAAGAGGAAGAAGTTAAGGTATGTATATATGTATCAATTTGCTTCTAAAGAAAGACTAGATTTCAGTGATTGCCTTTTCCCTAATGCAGGCACTAGTGGTTGTTATTAGAAGTATGTGCTCAACTTCCCAGCAAGTATGAACTGTGCATGAATGGTGTTGGACTTCAGAATATCCCAGCTATAACATAAGAGTTCCATATGAAGCTCATATCACATTCTCAGTGTGCTCTTATAACTACATAGTTGTATGTATCCAAGAAAGATCAACTATTTCTGGGACAAATATAAGTATTTTGGGATTATGCAAGTTTCCTGAATGCTTTAGTAAAAGCTGATCAGCAATTAAAGGTTTAAGACCAGTGTTCGAACAATCTGGCTTCAGGACTGATGCCAGTTTCCACTACTAAGACACTTCAGCCTAAGTTTGTTTCCAACTTTCCTTACACTTCCAACATGAAAGTGTAATCCTCTGTCTAATATATGAGAGACTGACTCATGTATTTCCTGATGGAATATTTGAGTTCATTTTACTACACCAACTTGTTCTTTTCCAGAAAGATATCTGATCTTTTAGGTAGCTTCTTGTATCTACTGACCCTTTTCAATTTACAACCTTTTCAGACTGTCACACATATTCACAAAAGCATATTTATTGCTGAATCTACTTGATTTTGATTTTTCTCTCCACTGTTTTTCTCCAAAAGAGCCGGAAGTTCCTACTCCATGAAGTTGGAGTTCTTAAGAATTATCTATAAGCATTTGTGTTGTTACAAATTACAAATCATTTGGGCTGAGACAGATGAGTAGCTTAAATAAAAGCATATACTGCAAAGTGACACAGGACCCAGCACTTTAAAAAGATAGTACAAAGTCTGAAGAGCAACTAGACTAAAACTAAAACAGCAGCTTTTGGTGTGGGTTTCCTCCCCTATCCTTACATTAAACAAAGAAGGAACCTAACCTGGTCAAAGCTACACTGACATTCATACAAGGTGCTTAAGTGCTCAAAGTTTACCTTGTTTCCCCCCCCTTGTCTATATACATAGCATTTGCTATTATTTCACAAACTATCCAACATCCCTGTGGTTCAAACCAAGAAAGATCAGTCCCCAAGACAGAAAAAACGTTTGTAGCAGTCATTTTTGTAGCTTGTTGCTGTATACCAACCTTTGTGTACACTGTGTTTAGGCAGCTCCCACATTTCTACTTCTTCCACCTCATGTCTCGTGTCTCTGCGTTTTGAAGGTGGCCTGCCCATTCTTTTCTTCTTTGGTTTAACCAAAGGTGGACACACTAAATAACAAGATACAATTGATATTATTTCTCCAATGCATAGTCTTCAAGACAGATTTAACCTTGACTTTCACCAGCTGGTCTATGGTGTTCCTCTTTCTCCCTCCCTTTTTTGTACCCATTTTAGTATCAGATAAAATTAACACTACACATGTCAAGCAAGTCTTCACTGTCTAACCATAATTCTGGAGGTATTGTATTTTGGGTCATAAATTGGATAGGTGTTAATGTGGTAAAAAAAGAACCTAGTGCATTGGATAATTCTGCTCTAGTTCAATTTTCAAATTCAAGACTAGTTGGTGCTGTCCAAGTGACCCAATTCATCCAGTGTCTTTAAAAAAACTTCAGACCTGTGAAGTCATGCACTACAATTACACTGCTCAAGAAGTCAAATTTAGTGTATATTACTGCTAAAGCAATATATCTTGTTCAGACAAACCCCCTTACTTGCAGGGCACTTTAATTTGAAAAAACAAATACTAATATAGGCAACATTTTAAAGAGGATGCTATTTTAATAGCAGTTCTGAGGCATCCATTGGCACAAACAGCATTCAGAAACCACCAGTTCCTGCTTCCTACTACTGAAAACGATGGCTTCGTCAAACTACCTGGGCTGGAAGAAGAAGAGTAAGCAAGGAACAACACATAGACCAAATATCCCCAGTGCTGCACTATCTATGAATTCAAAGATGCAGAAGAAAAATGCTCAAAGTCAAAGGTAACCGTTATTTTAGAACTATTACTATATTTTTATACATTTTTGTAGAGGATACAAGAAAAATGCTGCTAAAGTAAAATGTTTTCAACTTTTATAGTGGGCTAGCATTAAAAAACAAAACCCTACAATACTGAAGATAGAAAAGCCTCCAATGCAAAAGGCAAATAATCCCAAATCCCAATATGCTCAAGCAGGAAAGCAATGTAGAGAAGGAACTCTAAGTAATACACTCTGTCTACTGGGCTATTGATGTAGGAAAGCTGATGTGTATTATCAGTGAACTAAAGAGAAGCATATCTGTCTGTTCTGAAGATAGCCTCCCACCCCATTATTTGATAGACTGGTCCTGAGATACCTGAAAGCACATATCCCAGGAGAATAGCAATACCCACACTACAGCAAATTCTGTAGCTGTTCCAGCAGCATCTACCCTACACCCTTGAAAAGCATCACAAGACCTGAACTCCAAGTTCATTAACTATAAAGAAGAAAAAACCAAACATTCTGCTTCATGAGCTAAAAAACAATCTAAGCTTTTACTTAGTTAAAATAACTGATTTCCTCATCTTATCCTTAACTAGATCACAATGACTTGCACTCAGTCATTCTTTAGCAATGTCAGGGCAACTGCTCCATGCTAGTTTTTCTGAGCATTGGCATATGAAGCTACCACATAGCACTTCATGTATATTTTACTCATCAAAATTAGGAGCTACCACTGTATATGCTATCAAGAGGAGCATTATCTGGATAAAGAATTAATATTACAGTTTATGGCAGTAACAACTTTGCACAAATAAAGGCTTTGCTTTGACCATATCAGAGCATTTAATGCTTTGATTTCCTACAATACCTTTAAAAATCCCCAGCAGTAGCTCTGATGCATTCTTATTCCCCTGTTTAGGTTTGAGAAGGCTGTAAATGTATCCAAGATATACTGACTGACAGGCATTTCATCAATACCAAGGCAACAAGGATTAGTTTTATTATTTTCAAATCTTATGCAACTATCCCTGCAATGCTATTTTGTATCATATCCTTTTGAATGTTCCTTAAAAGCACACAGGGAATATTGTACCTTGTTCTTTGCTCTTTGCTGGAGGTGAGAGACTACCACGTATTTGGCTGGTAAATCTGGGCTTAGCACCACTTCTAATCCAGTACTCTTCAGATGGTATCCCCATGTTCTCCCTTAACAGCCTTCCTAATGAAAAAAACAAAATTAAGGTCAGTATTTAGTCTTGGTAATGCTGGTGTAGTGTTTGAGGCACAAGCCAGAATGCAAAGCCAGCTACTGGATCTGATTGTAGGAGTCCGTTGAAATAGAAACATAGTTTTCTGGAGACCACACTTAAAAATTACAAGGCACATTAAGTCTACAGATTTTGAACAGAAAAAATAAAGTTTAAGAACACTAAGCTTGCTATTAGACGTAAATCACCCTGGTTTGGTTGGTTTTCACAATACAAGACTGTCCTAGACAGCAGTCATCTACTGAAGTGATCACATAACCAGTGGCAAACTGATAACTGCTTACTCTCAGTTTAGATTAATCCAATTTCTAACAGTATCTACCTTTGATTAAATAAGATGTCCTTTTCCAGGGCAAATTTAATACAGTTTTGCATCAATTTTCTGAAAATACCAAACTTCTTTTGCTAAAAGAAAGCAGCAGCTAAAATTAAAAAAAATTTATTTGACTCCTCTACTGCAGGGAAGTTACACAGGGTATGTCCACCAGACTATAGTGAACTTAATTCTGTTTAACACTCCCAGCATTAGTCTATGATAGGAGAATCAAACTGTATAAACTTAAATGCAGAGCTTCTAAGATATAAAGCAACAGTAAATACATAATCCAAATTACCCTAAGATTTACAAATTAATAAATTGCTTATAATGACAGAGAGTTAAGTATATCAAATCTAACACAAAGGAGAGCTTCTGCATTATTCTCTGCTGGTTGTGAAAATGCGGAGTCCTTATGCAATAGGTAAAAAAAATGGAGCAAGCTTCCTCTGCTTCAGAAAAAGCATTTTGTAGGACTTCTGGCTCTAAGCCAAATTTGAAGCTTCAACATGCTCTAATCTTCCCACTAGTTTACAATTTGAAACTGCAATTAGGTGTTCTTTGTGTATGCTACTAATCAGCACCTTGTCCTTAGCAATTAGCTCACCTCCCAAGAATTTCCGTAGCATTCGCTGGTGTTCAAGTCCTTCTCTCCTTGTCATAGGCCTCTTTCTTCCATAATACCCATAGTCACTGTAGACAACTTCATCTTGTTCTCTCTTCTTTGGCTTGTAAACGACACCAATATTTTCAACAAGCCCACTCCTAGTTTTTATTTTCTCTTGAGCAGGCCAGCTAATTAATTGCGCTGGTACAGCATTTTTAGGTGGTTTCCAAAGTACTCTCTGGCCAACTTGGTAGAAATTTCCTTTACTTGGCCTCAAGATGCCATATGAAGGGGCTTCTTGAAAGAAATACTCAATTTCGTCCATGTCATCGTCGTCTTCCTCCTCATACTCATCCTCTCCATCTCCATCTTCCTCTTCTCCCTTCACAGAATATTCTTCAGAGTCCTCAACTTCTGACAAACTCTTAGTTGCTTTTTTGTTGAGAGAATCAATTTCTTTCCTACTAGAGGACCTAGAAAGGGCTCCCAGCTTTCCACCTTTACTGGAAGCCTCTTTTATCCTTGTGTTTGAAGAGTTGACATCTTGGTCATTCAAGCTGTTCACCTGCTCCTTTCCTACCACTTCATCTACATTAAGGGACCCACCACTTTTAATTTGCTCTTTCTCTAAGCCCTCTGTACTTTTCTGAAAAGTATATGTGCTTTTCTGAAGCACATAGTCAGGGACAAAATAAGACACTGGGGCATTATCAATTGATGAGCCTTCCTCTCTAGAGGACATGTCATCAGAAGACAGACTGATTACACTTTGATGCTTCCTTTGTGGCAAACAAACATTGTAGTTTGTGTCCATATTGTCCAAACAAGCCAGCCAGCTGCTAGAGGGAGAAAACTTCTCAATTGATTTGTCACACCAAATACTTTTATCTGTCTGACTTTCATTGGTTGCACTGTGGCTTAAATTCAGCTTTTTTGGCTGAAAGTCACTCATTACCTCCATATTAGATGGAAGCAGTCCTGCTTGTTGAATAAAGCTGGGCTCTTCTTGAGAAGTTTTTGAACCTGCAGACCTTTTGGTGCTAGATTTCTTAGCTATTAGCACTGGCTGATCTACACTAATAGACCTTGCCAACTCAGTGATTTGCACTGCCATGGTTTCACCTGGGGGAGATTTCGCCAGCTTTTGTGCGTCCAACTGTACTTCATTATTTTGGACATCTTTCTCTTGCACAGTTTCAGCACCCTGTTTGGAGGTGACAACAGCTTTTCTCTCGTCTAAGGAAGCTCCTGGCACCATTTTCTCCCCTTCATGAGGGCCATATATCATGCCTTCACATGAGCTAACAGAAAATAAGTCATGTGGCACTATGTTCTCTGGAACTGGTTTACCACTTGCCACATCATACAACGGGATCGTTTCTTTAAAGGACTTCCATAGCTGAATAGCTGGAGAGCCATTTCCATATTCTATCCTCACTTCTTCCTTCTCAAAGGCATAGCTTCCAGTAGGAAGATTTCTATACTGTGTAGAGCTGGCAGGGTTCTTATTATGAAACTCTCTGTCTACCACAATTGAAGAGCCAAATGAATCTTGTTTCTCTGAAGTACTTTCAGCCTCTGTACCTAAACCAGGAGAAACACAGGCTAAATTTCCTGCATCACAACCTTTCGTTTCTGTACGGATATCTTGATGCTTTTTTTGCTTGCTTTCAGGCTGTCTAGGATCAGTCTGTGTTTCTTTTGTCTCTGTTTTCTTCCCAGGGCTATTATAATGTCTAAATCTTGTAGCATGATAAAACATAGGGGAAGGTGGGGCAGCATTAAAATAAGGCCTTCTGTTAATTCTTGCATGCACTGGATGCTGTGGAACAAAAAATCCTGGGTACTCATGGAGCGCAACAGAATAAAATGGAAAATAGGGATTTCCGCTTCGGAAGCCTAGATATTGGTGACACAAAGAAAAGACAAATATATCATCTTTCTGAAATAAGTCATCCTGAATAATATTTACTTGCATTGACAGGGACGGCTACCAGATCAGACACACTGGTAAATAAAACACACCACCTTTCAATGCTTAGAAGCAATTCTGGTGCAAGAACTCAGACAGAGTTCTTGTTATGGAATAGCTTATCTCAACATCTACACTTTAACCAGAGCTTGATTTCATCCCTTGGAACATTCATGAAGCTGCTTTCTGTACTTTTTTGGACTATTTTATGGACAATAGCTATAGCATTGTCTTTGAAAAAGACAGCTCCAGATAGAAGTTCACATAGGTATAGCACTTACAAGGTGTATTTAACAGCATTTTTCTTATTTTCTTAAGCTTACATTCATCCATACCTATCATGCACATTTGGAGTTCATCTATACCCACACATATTAATTGCTAAGTATGTGCTAGAGCTCTATGTCTGCAGGATGACCATTACTTAGTATTTTGCTTAGCTTCCATTCTCCAGAAGCAGATGCTTTCCACCACACAAGGTACATATTTAAGGCAGAATTAATGTAGTGCTGTAGTTGTCAAAAATCTGATTTATTAATTATTATTTAAACTCCCAAGAGGCTCATTAACACAGATACTGCAAGAGTGGGGGAAAGAAGTATGTAACTAACTAAGCAAAGAGGCCACGGACAGCTGCTGTTTGCCTTACCTGGAGCAGGTACACAGTATGGACTGTATGCATGACTGAGGTACCATGGATTTGGATAAGGCTGTTGAGCTGATGGCTGCGCATAAAAAAAGGGTCTTGGGTGGTTTGTGGAATATGATCCACTTTCTGAAGTTGAGGCAGTATTCATTTTTCTTTAAACACTGAAAGAGAGAAGTGATCATTATCAACCATTTCACAAGCTGCATGACTTAATTATTTTAATGCTCTGTCAGAATTTAGCAGACGTTCTTCTCCCAGCCCAAAGAAAACATATTCTTCCAAAAGATAGCTACTATCTTCCAAACAGGAGGTGGAAACTGACAGTGCTATCAAGGTCAAATACTTCAGTTGTGCTTTGCTAAGCAAGCTTTTGTACACAGCTCTCAGTATTAGTTCTTCAAGGCAACCTTGTAACATGCTCTAAAGCTGCAGGACTTCAGAAGTCTTAGATGCACACGTCTCTATAAGTAGTATCCCAGCGAAATTAAAAAAAAAAAAAAACAAAACCCTAAAGTGAATTAGCCTTGAGCAAGAAGCCACAAACAAACCCCCCCTACAAGAAAATAAAAAGCAATAGAAGGCTTCACAAAATCAGACATTTAATGCTTTACTAAAAAAATACTTCTTAATGCTAATGCACGTGTTGTTACACACCACAATAAGAACGCCATTAATTCAGGATTTGTACTTTATACTATACTTAAGAACAATGACAGCTAGCTAACATAGTAAACCAAGTATTTCAGTGACACCATGCTTCCTACACTTAAACCAAATGATAGGTAGCAAAAACAGCCCCACCAAAACCCTTATGTGTAAGTTTGAATGCAGAGCCATATAAAATTCACAAGACAGAACTTCCTCCCACACTTAGATGTTTCCCCAGTTAACGAATACTTGCAGGCAATATGGCACTATCATGCATAGCTTAAAAGTAAAAGCAAAAGAAATCAGAGAACACAGAAGCTCAACTCTTTAGAGGATTCAAACACTTCAAAGTTACAGAAAAACAAATTTAATTCAAGACCTGTTACAAACTAGCACACTGTTCAGCCTAGAGTTTCAGTATGCTTTAGGGGCACCGGAGCCCTCTTCAGTTCCCATCTAGGGTGGCCAGTGCAGCTCTTGAAAGTACAAAAAAAGCCCACAGACTCTCCCAGCCCAAAGAACTACTTTGACCTTCAAGAAGGAGAGTGGCACAGGGAAGGAAAAAAATCCCCCACAAAAACAAAACAAACCACCAAACAAACCCCCCTCCCAGAACTAAGGTATTCCTTCCCCCTTAGAGCCCCAAAAACTAATGTCCATGCTGCTGCTGCTGCTTACAGCCCAGCAAAAAACTAACCAAATCCTCTGCTCACCCTCTTTATAGTACGCAGCTGCTACTTGTCCACTCCTCTTCCCACCTGCGGCTCATTTAACAGTGAGGCAGGGAACGTTTTTCCATCAATGTGTGGGAGGAAAATCAAAACACAAGGATAGGAATAGTTGTAAAAGCCTTCAGCTGGTGTACAGAAAGCTGGCAGTCTCATCTTGCAGATGTTTAAGCTGCGTCTCTAAGTAAATCTGGTATTTCCCTTTTATAATGTTGGAAATTACTTTCTTTTAGGAAGAAAAAGGAAATATTACCAATCTTCTGATTAAAACTGTAGTTAAAAACACTTCTTTCAGGAAAAAAAATCAGAAGACACAAGGCCAAGTTTACTTTCAGGCTTTACCAGTAGTTTAGTTCTGAGTAAAGGGAGCAATGCCCTTCCAGCCTAACATGGCTGAGAGGGTTTACAAATGTAATGTTATTTCCATATGAACAGGAGAAGTACTTCTTCCCATAGTGTACTCCACAGTGTGTCATGGGAATTTATGAAATGTGAAGCTGCAATTTGACCCTGCCCTGGGTCTTTACAGGAAGTAAGAATCTGAGTTCCTACTCTGGTATTGCACAGCTCCAAATGACAGAGCACTAATACTGAGGCAGGTGGCAGGAGATGAAAGAACAATGCATGTCCTATGCAGGCTGGTGAGTGATTAGGGAAAAACAAGGGGGTATGGATGCTTGGGGACTCTTTGTATTCCTGTGTTGACAAGTTCCCAAAACTTATGTGTTTTTTCTTTCTGTAATGATCAGATTAAACACATCCTTTGTACCAAGACACAAACTATAAAATGTCTGGGAAGGGTTATTGATCCATTCCTTGCAGACCGTCCCAGCCAAAGCTTGTCCTTTCCACTGGTAGCAGCTCTTGCACTTTGTGCACCAGTCACTTGTGTGGCTTGTAGTGACAGGACAAGGAACAGTGGGTACAAAGTGGGAGGGGAAATTTAGGCTAGATATTAGGAAGAGATTCTCTTTTGTGAGAGTGGTGAGACATTGGAACAGGCTGCCCCAGGAGGTTGTTGGATGCCCCATCCCTGGCAATGTTCAAGGCCAGGTTAGATGGGGTTTTGAGCAACCTGATCTAGTGGAAGATGTCCCCACCTATGGCAGGGGGGTTGGGACTCAATGGTCTCTAGGGTCCCTTCTAACCCTCGACAATCTATGATTCCATGATTTGTTTGGTATGTTTTAAATCTCCAACTCTGCTCTGTGTCCATCATACTTTCACCTCTTTTTAGTGAAATTCCCAGCCTTTCTCTTGGTGGATGGACCCAAAGGGAAATAAAAACAAAACAAACAAACAAAAAAAAACCCAAAAAAACCCACCAAAAAACCAACCAACCAACCAAAAAACAAAAAACAAAAAACAACAACAACAACAAAAAAAAAACCAAAAACACTGGATGGCTTTTTAAAAGGTGTATGTTTCTCAGGATTTTCCTTTCCCTTGTACCTCCCTTCAGCCTCCTGTGCTCCTGTCAATTCCTTCCATCCCGAAGCAAGCTCCAGTCCCCACAAACTTCAGGTGGACTTTGCTTTTAGGGCAGCAAACCCACACTTGGCCAAAGGACATTCCAGGATTCCAGGATGGCTGAAGGACCAAAGGCAGGTCCCAGGGGGGAAAGGGCCCATCTGGGTGTTAACCCTGAAGCCCACAGGCCCCCAGGTTGCAGCAAGTCTGGAGCACAAGTCCTGTGAGGAGCTGGGGGTGTTCAGCCCGGAGAGAAGGAGGCTCAGGGCGGACCTTATGGCTCTCTACAGCTCTCTGAAAGGAAGGTGTAGCCAGGTGTGGGCGGCCTCTTCTCCCAGGCTACCAGCGACAGACAGGATGAGAGGAAACGGCACCAAGTTCCACCGGGGGAGGTTTAGGTCGGACATCAGGAGGAATTTCTTCCCAGAAACAGTGATTAGACATTGGAATGGGCTGCCCAGGGAGGTATTTAAGGGAAGGCTGGACGTGTCACTCGGCTGGCAGGGCGGTGTCCGGTCGCTGGGCGATCCCGGAGGCCTTTCCCAGCCGACGGCTCCCGGGCCTGTGGGGGCGGCTGTCCCCAGCAGAGGGCGCGGGTGTCCCGCTCGGTGCCGCTGCCGGGCCGCGCGGGCAGGGGGCGCTCGCGGGCGCTCGCGGGGACAGGAAGCCGGGGGCGGGCCCGGCCGCCCCCCCCGCGCCGCCGCGCCTCGCGCCGGGCATGCGCAGACGGGGCGGGCGCGGCGCTCCGTAACGGCGGGCGGGTGAGGAGGAGGAGGAGGGGAGGAAGAGGTGGGGGGGTGGCGGCAGCAGCAGCGCCTGCGCGCCCAGGGGCCGCCGCCGCCTCCGCAGCCTGCGAGAGAGACCGGATCCGCCGCCGCATCCTCCTCCTCCCCCACCGCTTCCCGGCGGCCGCCCGCGGTCGGGACGGCCAGGCGCAAGAGGAAGCGGCGGTCGGAGGTTTGTCCGGAGCGGAGGGGCGGGGGGGAAGGATGGCGGTGGTGGCGGCGCTCCCGCGCTCCCGTCCCGCCGTGCCGCGGCCGCCGGGCCCTTTCCCGTCCGCGCGGGGGGAGTGACGGCCCCGAGGGGCCCGCGGTCCCGGGGGGGCCCGTGGGGGCTCTGCGGCAGCCGCTCCTCCCGCCCGGGCGGGCGCGGCTCCCGCCCGCCCCCTCCCTCCCGCCGCGGCCGCTCCCGCCCGGCCGCCGCGGCCCCGGGCCCGCCGGGCACTGCCGGCGGTGACAGCGGGGCCGTCTCCGCGCCCTCGGGCAGGGCCGGCTCCCGGGAGACCCGGGAGAAGCAGGAGAGACTGTCGGGATCGTCCCTAAGCCCGGAGTGCGGCGGTGCTGGAGGAGCGGGAAGGTGTCCCCTTCCTTGTGGGGGAAGCGGGGAAGGGATTAAGGCGGTGGAGGGACGGGACGGCGCACCTGAGCATCGGGAAGAGGGAAGAAATGTGTTTCCTCGGCCCTAGCCCGGCATCGCCGCGTCCCGCAGGCGAGAGGGGGCTGTGATGGGGGGTGGGGGAGCAGCGGGGCTTCCCTTGGGCTGGGCAGGTGGGGATGTCTGAAAGCTCGGTGTTTGTGGTGTCAGCGCTCGGAGGGACAGGCACACCGTGAAGTCTTGGAGGAGAGCAGCAGTGTAGTGGCATTGCTGGTCCTTGTAGCTGCCCCTGCGTTCCCTACTGATCCGTCTAGTTGTGTGCATATATACACTATGGGTACCTGCAGTGACCAAGGGTGGGCTTCTGTGGTCTTATGTGGCTTTGAAGTGTCACATAATTCTTAGTAAGCTTTTCTGGACTAAATAAACACATAGTATAGCTTTGAAGTTAGTACATCTGCATGCCTAGGATTTTTCTGGCATTTACCATTATTTCTGCTATGAAACGGGATAAATACCTGCTGCTTTTGAAATAACTTTAATTATGATTTAGAAATGGATTTGTGCTGTACTTAGCATGTGCATTTTTAGAGGTTTTATTGCAAAACCCCAGCTTGGCTATTCTACTTAATGTACACGTACTTTGTGATCATAATGGGCCTGAAAGGCCGTGTGCTGTTGTGAACTCACCTAGGGCTGTAGCTGCATGAATTTGGTTCAGATGATGTATTTAAGATATTATTAAAGTGCACACTCAATGTAGTTCAGTTTCCCAGAAATTTATCTGGAGGAATAGGTAATTTTTCGTATTTAATGTACTCTGATGCATACATACCTCAAGTAGTCTCACGATTTGAGTTGAGGTGTCACACCTTTTTCCTAATCGTTTATTGTCTGTCGAGTAGAAAGGGCCCTTTATACTCAAAGATGTGTAAGCAGCATCTTTCAGGAACAGACCAAAGAGGAAAAAAAGATGTTGCTGCTTATTTAGTATTTTTTTACTACATTTTAGACAGATGGTTGTTGTTTTTTCCTTTGCTGAAGCAGGCTTTTTTGTTTTGGTCATGTGATTATGAAACAGACCAGAATTGGTGCAAATCCTGAAATTTCTCTTCCTTAGTTTAGAGACCGTTGTGCTTTGAGAATAAATTTTATATGCATGAGTATGATATTCATTATAAGACTTAACCTTTCAGGAACTAACTTATAATTAATTAAGCTACATTAATGACTAATTAATTTCTTAATGTAGAAATGCTTGAATTTGTAGTTAAGTGTCATACAGTGAATATTTAAGAAAATGACACATCTTTCAACTGGAATTTAAGTTGTTAAATAAAACAGACTAGCTTCATTAATGTACTATATTTCAGAGAAAGAAAATCCTGTATATATGGGATACATGGCTGGATCTTACATGGCTGGAGACGTCCATGGCCCACTTTTTTTCACAGGTTGTTTTTCCAAAACAGGTCAAGTCTTCCCACAAAACAGAAACACCCTTGGGGATGGAAACTACCTGTGCTCAGCGTAGAAGTCCAGTTGCCAATTTAAGCTGTTGTTTTATCATGTGCTAATTTTCTTTCTGAGCAGGTATTTCCTTTAGTGGATAACTTCCTTTAGGAGCAGGAAAATAGGAGTACATTGTGACCAAACATGTTAGCATGGAGTCTGACACTTCTAGTCTGTAGCTTTTGTGTAGTTTCAGAAAACTCACCTACCTCAAAGTTGTAACTCACCTCCCAAGCATAATATGTGTGGAAAATAGAAGTAGTTTCCAAGTGAATAGTCATTTTCAAGATAATATTGTAGGACCAAGCCTGTCCTTGTTTTTAGTGAAATTTCACGTTGTTACCTTATTAGAATCTCCTTGATATCCTCAGTTTTCTGGACCACGGTGCTATCAAAGACACCTTTGATGGTTTTAGAAGAGAGGAAAACTTCCAAGTCTGGAAATGCTTCATCAATTACCTATTTCTTTCTCACTGCCAAGGATGCAAATTTGATACATTACTCAAGAATCTAGAGCTTCCAACTCCTTTTTCTTTCTTTCTTTCCTGTCTTTGAGATCTATTGGCTAGGTGTGTCGATTTACATAATTGATTCTAATCAGTTTTAGTACTCACATTCCCCCTTGCTATAAGCTGGTATGTTAAGTTTGTAACTGGGAATATCCCTTAGAGTAACAAAGTATTGAAGTGCCTGAGCTGGGTACTGTGTTGCTGGCTGGGAGGATTGCTATCTCCAGACACACCAAGGCTTGTGTAGTTTGGCTTACGGTTGTTCAGGTCTAAATTCTGACCTTTTATTATGTTAAAAATAGTGAATGACTCACTTCTTTAGACGTGTTTTTACTTGTGATTTGTATGAAACTGCCCTTGGATGGAAATAGGAATTTGATTAAAAGTGCACAAAAGTAGTATTTAAAGTTTTTTTAAAATTAGTTAAAACTAGATCAAAAAAACTGAATGTCCTGGGAGATAAGTTTGGGTTGTTGGGGTTTTTAAAATTTTTCTTCCAGACATGTGGAAGATGAAGTGTGTTTTTTTTAAGTGTGAATTGTAGTAATTGAGGTTAGAATTCAAGAGGTATTTAGGTGGCTGAAGATGCAGATGGGAACCTGTGACACTTTCATAGATCTTTTACATGTTTCCCATCATTTTAGGGGAAGTGAGGCATCTAATGTGACAAAATAATTAATGGGATTTTCAGAAGGACTTTTCTGAGTATCAGAATCTCTAAAAAAACCCCAAAACAAAAGATGCCTATATATCTTTTGCCCTTCTTATAATTTGAGGGGAAAAGAAATAAATTTTTTAATAAGTCCAGTTGAAGAATATTATATCTATATCTGTCTTTCCCTACCAAATTGGAAATAGTCAATATACCCATTCCATGTTACACACTGAAGTGTAGCACTAACACTGCCATGTATGTAGTGCAGTATATGTCTCTGTTTATCAGTCTTTGCCTCACCTCAGAAAATAAACAGACTCAAGGAAGGCAATTAATAGCCTATCCCATAACTCATTAACATTTGATGACTAATTTTTTGAATGGTCTCATTCCGATTTGGAGTACATGAACAAGTGTTAACAAGCCACCTCATTAAAATTACTTAAGCAAAAAGGAATAATTACTTAAACCCTCTTATCAGCATGTTACTTAATGTTGCTCTCCAGCTTGATAGGGAGGTACTTTGGATCACCCGGTGATTACGGTTTCATTTGCAGTGTAGCACCCTGTGGCCTTCCAGCAGCTACTTGCCAGTCCTGTTTTGGGTAGCTGGCTTCCAAGAAATTACCCAGAACGAAATGATCACTCCAGTGACATCGTTGAGGGGGAAAGTCTCATTCCTGGAACTTCAGGGATTATTTTTATTTGGGGATTATTTTTACTCTATCAGAATTTCATTTCAGGATATTAAGCTAATTTCAGCCATAGATCTTTTCATCCATACATGAGAAATGTCCACTGCTGCATAGTTATTGGGACTACAGCAGACAGCAGTGCATCTGTAGACATTTTCTCAAGCCCACAGTTTTTCATTTATCCCAGATCCAATAACTGTATGCCAACCAGGCACAGCACAGTGAGAGTTGTTGGGTTGGGACTGGGAAGAGCTAAGCCTCTAGCTTTTTTCCTTTGGAAGTACATGGCTTTGGACAAGCTGCTTTTTATTTCAATGCCTCAGTTTTTCAGCCTCTGAAGTGAGGAGAGTATCTCCTTTTTAAATTGTCTCAAACTCTTCAAAGAGGTATGAGAGAAGTAGGCAATCTTGAATGATTTTCCAGGCACTGAAGGATGTTCCCACAACTTATCCTAATGTTTTGAACCAATTCAATTCTCTTGGGCAAATGACAATATAAATTATGGCAATTTTGGACGAGAAATTCAGAGATCCTTGATGTATTTATTTCAGTTACAAGGGAATGGGATGCGAGTCCTGACTTTGTGACAAATTCCTGACCTTGTTCTTTAGCAAATGGTTATTGTTGGCAGCAAAACTCAGTATGGACGTGGAAAATAGGAATCGTGTACCTAGCACGTTCCTACCATGTGCACTTCCCTGGAGTACACGACAGATGGTTTCCTGTAAACCAAGGACTGCAGCTTTGTAAATGTATGGTTCAAAGGTGATCCACATCACATAAATGTTCTGCAACAGGACTCCTGTCATCTCTTCAATCTATTCTGCTACTGAGGGTCGTACTCAAATGTTCCAGTTATTTATAGTAATTAATTTCACAGTTTCAACTCCTCTTCTGCTGAACAGGTCTGCTTTTTCAGTTACTGACTGTCAGCAGCTATCTGCCAGAAATGTCTTTAATCTTACTAGCAGGTGTGTATCAACTTCTCCATGGCATCCCTTGACTTGTTCTGGTACCTAATGACTGAACCATTAATGTTCTTCTTTTTTTTTCTTGTTTCTGAGGAAATATTTATATTCTTTACAATTACATCAGAAAAGGAAGTTATGGTATCAATGAGTTCTTTTGCTAAAGCTTAGTATTATTGATGCTCTGCCCAAAGAGAGCTTAATCCACCGGCTTGTATTGTTCTTGAAACTTTACTCCTAAGCCAGGAAAAACAATGCTGTAGAGAGACTTGGGATACCAGCAGAGCCACAAGCTATTTCTGTGGGCCTAACACACTTAGGAAGTCTGTGTGTCTCTGTAGCCATGTAAAGTTCAGTGCAAAATCTGTCAATGGATTGGGTTGCATGGTGAGCTGTTCCCAGAGTGCCGCGAGGGTGGGCAGTGGTGCAGAGATGGGATGCACACTAACTTGGTGGAAAGAAACCGTGACCTGAGGCAGGAGGTCATTGCTTTAGATGGAGCAGTATCTATATCCTTGATGTATTTATGGTTTAGTGACTTCAGAGGTTACCTGAAACTTGAAGGTCTTCAGTCAAGACTTGTGCTAGTATCTGTTATTGTAGCACACAGTAGTATCTACTCCTTCCCCCAAGTATCAAAGCCTTTTCTGTTTTCCTTAATTAACTGCCTTCACCTCAACAGTGAGCATTGGGTTTGACTATCTGGTCTGTTTTCCAGTTAAACTAGGGAAAACTAAGAATTTGAGATTCCTGTTTGTGTATATTTATCACTGAAAAAGATCCGGGAAACTAAATTAGTAGTAATTAAACTGGCATTAATTAAGCATATCTGTTTCAAGTGAGTGAATGTTGAAAGACAGCTGTTTCTGAATTGTATTACAGGCAGGACTGTGTTGAAATAGTAGATCTTCAATGTGTCTGGCAGGTATTTCTACAGCCTTTGTCTTACACTAAATCTTGTATTTTTGTGTGGAATTTAAGGAATGTCAAGTTGTTTCTGCCTTCTCTGTTCATCATGAACTGTAGTGATAGCAATATCTTAGACATAAGGCAAACATGTCCAGATTATTCCTCAGTTTTGGAATGCAGAAGAATGGTGCAAGATTAAATAAATCTTGAAGCATTTGATAGCTGTGGTACTCTGGTGCCCATTATGATGGTACTTTTACTGTCACAACTATCCCATTCTTAATTACGTTTTTGTGTCAGTGTGGAAGGTGAAATAAAACCTGACCCCATTTTTAAGAGGAGGAGAAATGTCCAAACAAGTTAATAGAGCTTGGTAGCCACTGTAGGTGTTTTAAGCCCTGCTATTCCAGCATCCCTTTGCTCCTATTATTTCCTTGTTTTTCTTTCTTCCTGTCTGCAGCAGTGAAGCTTACCTGGCTGTATGGAAATGACTTGGAAGGAAAAACAAGGGAATGTGAAATATTAATAGGTAAAGCCGTTCTGCATGGAGCAGATGAATTTACTAAGCATTGGAAATATAAACTTTTAGGGGTTTTTTTTGGTTTGTTTTTTAGTTTTTTTTAATCCTTAGCACTAGTTCTGCTTCATCTCTACTAAAATGCCAAAAGTGAAATAAACAGACTGATGATGATGTTGAGAGTTTAGCTGGAAAGTGATGAATGTTGAAATTACTGCATTTGTATTCTTAGTGGCCTTGTATTGATAAACTTTAAGTAGACAAAAACAAAGAAGCAGAAAATAATTGCTGTTTAATGTAGAAATGGAAGAAAAAGTGGCTATCTTATCAATGGTTGAATGAAATTCACAGGTGTATCAGTGGGAAACCTGGGTAATTCTTTGAGGAGAAATTAAGTCTTACTGAACCTTGTTTAACTCTCCAGCCTTAGGAGTTGTTTTGACAAAATAAATAATTTTAATTTGTGAGTCTAGGTCATATGAGAATTAATGTACAAACTCCTCTGCTTTTCATTTCTCTTTGACACCTTTGTTGTTTAATTTTTTTTTTCTTAGAAGGGTTTTATTGCAAGTAATGAAATACTAATTTAGAAATGTTCATTAGACAATTACTTCTAAAGGGTAACTATGAAAGGTTTTTCAAAATGTGCTAATAAAGTGTAAATTAATTTTATTTTCCTGCTTTCAGTCAGTCAAGTGCAGCCACTGATCGCGAGATGTTACCACAAAATCTACCTCAGACTTCACTTGTGCTCGTTCGTTTGCTGCATCATAGATCTCAACGGGAGCTCTGCAGACACTCCTGAAAGCCTCTGAGCAGATTGGGACATCAAGTCAAAGCATGATGACCTAATAGGAGGTCAAAGTCTCAAACATTGATTCAGCAGTTCAAGATAACACTGCCCTTTTTATCAGTATCACTTCTGAAGGCTACAGACCTCCTGCCATTTCTTTCCTGGCTACTTCAGAAACACTCAGCTGACCTTTCTTTGGTGAAGAGATCTTGACTTTTCTCTCTGGTCCTGGAAATATTAATGGAATACAGTCATGTCTACCCAGGACGAGAGGCAGATAAATACAGAGTATGCTGTATCCTTGCTGGAGCAGTTAAAATTCTTTTATGAACAGCAGTTGCTGACTGACATAGTGTTGATTGTTGAGGGCACTGAATTTCCCTGCCATAAGATGGTTCTTGCAACGTGCAGCTCATATTTCAGGTAAGTATTCAAATGCTGTAGAATCTGTGGTACCTGGTTTTGAGTGTACTAGTAATTAATTAACAGTGCGTTACAGAGAATTAAAGATAAGGGAAGTAAGTAAAAAACCTAAATATCCTTACTTTCCAACACAGAGTAAAATAAATTTCTAGCATCCTGGGACTTACTCTATCTAGATAGTTACTGTAATTTCTACAATAAGTGTGTGAGAGGGGGAAAAACCCCCACACTTGTGATGGCTCATTTCCTTTAGGGAGTTAATTGAGTCTGAATAATTAGTAAATTTCCTATTCTTCACACTTAATCTTTAAAATACTTAATCTGTTTTTATTTCCCAAGGTAGGATAACAAGGGATTATTGAGACTTGGCTGCAGGAATTCCATTGTCATGTTTAACTGTAGTTTCTTAGTAGAAGCATCTGCTGAAAGTAGGATGGCTCTGCAAGTTCATGGCTTTCTTTTCTGAATCATCTGGTTTTCTCTCAGAAAAGAAGCCAGAAACTCTTCCCTTTCTTGAGTGTTGTGGCAATGCAGGAGGAGTTTTTCTGTGTGTGGTTTAGGTTCTTTTTTTTTGTTTCATGCCTCCAGGATACTGTTGAAATCTTTCGTTTGGTAGCTCTTGTTTTCCAAATGCCCTGTTTTTGGTATTTTAAAACATTTTTATTGATTACATACATTGAGTGCTATCACTTTTTGCAAATACCTGCACAGTAAGACCTGGATGATGAGGCAACATGAATTTTCTGCAGTGATTAATCATTTTCTGTTGGCAACATAATATAATTTATCTGCCTGTCTGGAAGGAATTTTGAAGCTTGAAACTAGTCTGGTGACATCCACACGTTTTACCTTCCTGATGCACTGTGGAGGGATTATAACTTTTTTTTCCTGTTTAATCACAGGAAGGTTTTCAAATTTGCTTTTCCTGAGATAGACTCACTATGCAGCATACATCCAAGATGTTTTCTGTACTTTGTCTCCTCTCTTGCAGAAAACTGTGTAAGCAGTAATTTATTACTTTCACAGAAATTTTGGTCCCTGCTGGTTTTTCTGTTTATTTTTTCATCTCAGATGAATCTGGTCCAATTTTTAGCAACAAGTATTGTGTGATCACTAGATAATAATTATTACCATTGGCCCTGTGCAGATGACATAGTTCCAACAGTTTGTAAAATAACAGCCACTGGAAATGTAGCCAGATTTAATGTGGGTGGTTAATCATAAGGTTGGAAAGCTGTCATGAGTCCACCCAGTGTGCCGCATCAGAATGTGCAGTCAAATCTCTTATTCATATGTGTTTGTTTATTATTTATGGAATGAGGTTTTGGCACTGGTTAAAAGAAGTATCAAACTTGTGGTATTGTCATGTTCTGTTTTTCTTTTCTACTTTGGTTTACAAAAAGATGCTCAGCTTCCTAAATTTAGCTTTATTATGAAAAATTGATAGCCCTGGAGGAGAGGGAAGAAAACTAAGGCATCCTTCTGTGTGATCCAGCCATTGTGAGTGATGGCAGCCAGCTTACCTTCCATCTTTGTGTCTGAAGGTTGTGCAGCCCTGCTGCAGCACAGGCTGCTCAGCAGTGTGTGAGCAAGAACCAGTCTCCAACAGCTCCCTCTTCCTTTCTGTGAAGAGGAGTCTCTGTACCGTCTTGTACCTTCTTGTTTACCTTTAAATAGCTGCACAGCAAGCTGATACTCAGTTAGTGATCTCTCCTAAAATGCAAGTTGCCTGGAGTTAAGGAGCTTAGAAGAAGACAGAAGTGGGGATGGGATACTGTCTTTGTATCAGATGCTTTCTGGAGTGGCTTTGCCTAGGGACATGTATCTCCATGTCCCCTTCACCTCTGCAGCCAGAAGCAGGGCTAAAAGGTGCACCCACTGTCCTTTCTAATTTCTCTCATGCCTGGTTTCCTAAAAAAAAAAGCCCAAATAAATATGAAGAGCCTTGAACTGAGTTTTTAACACAACCATCAATACCAAACCTGAATCACTACAAAGCTCTTGAAACCACTGTCCCCTGTTTTAAGCAAATTGACAGGTATGTGGCTTATAGTACCAGATTCCAGTTAGTTCTTAACTGTGTTGCAGTTAAAATTACCAGAATGGGCAAGAGGTGTGTGAAGCATTAAGGAAACAATGATCATGTTTTAAATTGCCTTTCTAGTCTTTTTCAGGAAGATGCAATGGAAATACTTGCTCTTTTTTTTTTTTTTTTTCCAAGACTAGATCTGGGAAAGAGTTCTTCTGTTACTGATTTTTGCCTGCAAATTTGAAGTTTACTGCATGTTATGATGAATGGTATACAAGAAATAATTCATAGAGTGCTAGTCCTTGCTCCATTTCTTCCTTTTTGATAGGACTTAGCTCAGTCCATTACATAAATCTGCTTCTTTTGTTTTAGAATCTAAAATCTAGTTGTGTATGTTTCAACAGTGTTTTCCGGAGGATGTTTCTTCCCTCTTATCACCTATCATAGAAAATATTTAAATTTCATCATTAAAACTCCAAAATCATTAGAGCTGTCTGCTGATTAACACAGAAGGATTTGCATGAATATAAACTATTTCTGCAGAAGGCACTGATGGTACTTCTGTAATGTTCTGTTCAAATGTTTTGTCTTAAATGCTAGATGTTAGCCTAAGGTAAATACTAAACACCTGCAAACAGGCCAGCAAAAGGTCTGTTCACCTTTAGGAGTGTAATCACCAAAGGCTTACAGGTGACTGTTGAAGATTACTCACTGCTGATCCTTGTCTTAATACGTGTGTTTCTCCTCAGAGCGATGTTCATGAGTGGGCTGAGCGAGAGCAAACAGACACATGTCCACCTGAGGAATGTGGATGCAGCCACCCTGCAGATCATCATCACGTACGCGTACACGGGTAACCTGGCAATAAGCGACAGCACAGTGGAGCAGCTCTATGAAACCGCCTGCTTCTTACAGGTAGGAATGGTTAGAGGATGAAGTAACAGCTTCTAATCCCTGAACCGTTTTATTCTTTATCTTGTTAAAAGATCTTTCCTCTTTATTTCAAAACACTTTTGTTCAGTTTGCTCAGTATAGACAGCAGTTGCTTGCCAGATTTGCTTCATGTAGCCATCTCTCTTTGCATGACAGTTCTTTTGGAAGGCTGGAAGTAAACCAGTGCACTTCTAACATGTAGATAATTAGTTTTGCCAGCAGACATAATCATGTTGTGTACTTGATCTGTATGAAGCTGTTGAGTGAGTCACTGCTGTATTTTTGTGTATGTATAGTATTCCAGGCCTGAACTGTGTTGTTCAACACCCCATGCAGGTACTTTTATGTGCTGGTGCTACATGAAAGCATAGAGTGTATGTGTAATACTTTGTGTGTTTCTTCTTTGCATTACAGGTAGATGATGTGTTGCAACGATGTAGAGAATACTTAATCAAAAAAATTAATGCGGAAAATTGTGTGCGTCTATTAAGTTTTGCTGATCTCTTCAGCTGTGAGGAGTTAAAACAGAGTGCTAAAAGAATGGTGGAGCACAAGTTCACAGCTGTGTACCACCAGGAGGCTTTCATGCAACTGTCACATGATCTACTGATAGATATTTTAAGCAGTGACAATTTAAATGTGGAAAAGGAGGAGACAGTGCGTGAGGCTGCTATGTTATGGCTGGAGTACAACACGGAATCACGCTCGCAGTATTTGTCCTCTGTTCTTAGCCAAATCCGGATTGATGCACTTTCAGAAGTAACACAGAGAGCCTGGTTTCAAGGCTTGCCACCTAATGATAAATCAGTGGTGGTGCAAGGACTGTACAAATCGATGCCCAAATTTTTCAAGCCCAGACTTGGCATGACGAAAGAGGAGATGATGATATTCATTGAAGCTGCTGCTGAAAACCCTGGTAGTCTTTACTCTTCTGTCTGTTACAGCCCACAGGCAGAGAAAGTTTACAAACTCTGCAACCCTCCCGCTGACTTGCATAAGGTTGGGACGCTGGTAACTCCCGATAATGACATCTATATAGCAGGTGGGCAAGTTCCTCTGAAGAACACAAAAACCAATCACAGTAAAAGCAGCAAACTCCAGGCTGCCTTCAGAACTGTGAATTGCTTTTACTGGTTCGATGCGCAGCAGAACACTTGGTTCCCCAAGACGCCCATGCTCTTTGTGCGTATCAAGCCGTCCCTGGTGTGCTGTGAAGGATACATCTATGCAATCGGGGGGGACAGCGTCGGCGGGGAGCTCAACAGGAGGACTGTGGAGAGGTACGATACCGAGAAGGACGAGTGGACCATGGTGAGCCCCCTGCCCTGCGCGTGGCAGTGGAGCACGGCCGTGGCGGTGCACAACTGCATCTACGTCATGGCTCACAACCTGATGTACTGCTACTTCCCCCGCTCGGACGCCTGGGTGGAGATGGCCATGCGACAAACGAGCAGATGTTTCGCCTCAGCTGCTGCTTTTGGTGATAAGATATTCTATATCGGAGGACTGCATATTGCCAGCAACTCTGGGATAAGGCTCCCCAGCAGTACTGTGGATGGGTCTTCTGTAACAGTGGAGATCTACGACGTGAATAAAAATGAATGGAGGATGGCAGCCAACATCCCTGCTAAGCGCTATTCCGACCCGTGTGTCAGGGCCGTCGTCATCTCCAATTCCTTATGTGTCTTTATACGGGAGACACACATGAACGAGAGAGCCAAGTATGCCACCTATCAGTATGACCTGGAACTCGACCGCTGGTTCCTGAGGCAGCACATATCGGAACGCGTGCTGTGGGACTTGGGGAAAGACTTCCGGTGCACTGTAGGAAAGCTGTATCCATCTTGCCTTGAAGAATCCCCGTGGAAACCTCCAACGTATCTCTTCTCACCAGACGGAGCTGATGAATTTGAGCTGGATGGGGAAATGGTTACTTTACCACCTGTATAGCTCCCAAATTAGACTGCACAACTGAGTCTGTGCTCAGTTATAAAATAATAAAAGAAATAAATGGCTGTGAAAGAACAGGTCTGGGAACAGAAATCTCAGAGCTGTCTTTCATGAGTTGTATTTTTATGCCCTACCTAACACTTGCCGCCATTCAGTATGAATTAGTGAAATGAGCAGATATGCTTCCATAATCTCAAATACTATTATCTGATAATTGAGAAAAATATATGTATATCATGAGCTTAAGCATCTGACTTGTCTAAAGAATTAATTCTAGGTCTATAAAGTCTTGGTTCAGGAAAATTAGCTTCAGAAAAAAAGTAGTTATTGTTTCTAGGATGATGTCACAACTCTTTTGAAAGTATCTTCCAGTTACATTTGAACTACTTCTGGATATTCTACGTAAGTGCTAGTTATATAATTGTCAGTGTGGCCTAATTCAAGGACTGAGCTGCACTTAATAAATACTAATATCTATGTTGGTATAGTAATGCCATTAAAAGAAAAAGAAACAAATCCCATGGATCTACCTGTGGTAGGAAGGGTAGATCTTCCATTGTATGGTAACATGCTGGGCAAAATGACTGCAGGTTCAGTCAAGCTGTATGATGAGGTGCATGTATTCTATTTTCACTAACTTATACCTGTCTATTTAGAATACAGGTCTTCCAAGCAGCTGGTAGATTACCAGGTGTGGACTTAAGTTGCTGGGCTTGCAATAGGAATTGCCAGCCCTCATAGTGCGGGTCTATGTGGGGCTTTAATCAGTAAATGCCTCCACATTCTGTATTACAGTAACATTGGCTCATGTATATTACTTCCTGCTGCTGATGTATTTTTCCATTGTAAAACAGAAGTTTTAGTGTGGATTAACCAGGTCTTTATTTTCTGTTAATTTAATAACAAGCATTACTGTAGTGTGATTGTGTATAGATATCCCTTAGCTGTCAGGTTTTCTACTTTGGGGGGGGGAAGCAAACTTCAGGAATATCCTGTGCTGTGTGTGCAGGAGAGCAGATGCCTAGTGCTGCTCTGGCATTAATCCCAGGAACCACTAGCAGTAGCGGGGTGCCGCCAACCTAACATGAACACAGGTGCTTCATGACAAACCTTACTAGCATGTTCAGCTGCATCATGTTCTGGCACTGTATTTTGAATGACATTAATTTATTAAAAAAGACTCAATCCAACTGCCTGAGTGTGCTTTTTGGCTGAAACAAGTAGAGCTGTGCCACCTTCCCACCACATCCACACTTGTAGCAAATAGCTTATTGAAGGCAGCTAGAAATAATTAAGCTGTAAAAATCCTGGAGATGAGTATGTCAAGTTGACTGTGCTCACTACTACTCAGGAAAAGCTGGAAAATAGGTATTGAAATCAAACTAAGGATTACATAGGACTGTAATCCCCTGCTATCATTTTTGTAAATCAACACTTCTCCAGCCATGGTACAAAATCTGCCCTACTGAAAGTGAAGAACAGCAGGCATAAAGGAGGAACTTTAATTGCAAGTTTAGAAGATGGCAGATCTATTTTCAGTCTTCAGTAAACAAGAGCAAATTTATTTACTCCATTGTCCAGACTACGTGGCTTTTCCTTAATTGTTTCCTATTGTATTAAATACAACTGCAGCCTTCAATAAAGCCAACACCTATACATTGTTCGGGCTAGGTCTCAAGGGGCTTTACAAAGTTTTGTCTTGTACAATTATTAAAGATTTTGACTAGAAAAGGGGCTTTAGATAAGAAAGCTGCCTTATATAAAACTCTTCCTGATGTTTTGGCATTTTGTGCCATGTGAGGATTTATGGCACTCAGAGTAACAATGGCAAGCTACCAGTTTTTTTTATGAAGGTGACATAACATGTTTGCATTTACCATTACATAAACTTTTTTTTAACACCTACATTTTTTAGATAAGAGGTGTGAGGTGACTCAGGAGCTCCTGCTGATAGGTCTGTTTATATTGCTTTCATGTTGCAAGCCTGTGCAAGGGAGCATACATAAAAAGAAAGGCAGAGATACTCCTTTATAATGCAATTTGGAGAATCACATACCTCCGGCAAAAACATGAGCTGTATCCAAGTAACTCCAGCCTGGATGGGCTGCTCAGTTCTGTGGCTCATTGTTACCAGGCTGCATTAGGCTTTAGGACAAGGCTTTGGTGTTTTAAATTTAAGCAGATGATTATAGTGAAGGAGCAGAGTCGGCTCATTCTGTTACTGAGAACTTTCAACTTGAGTTTAAAATCTTATGTGTAGTTTCTTACTGAAGGAAAACAAAGGGGAAAAAAGGGTGAATTTGACTAGGAAAGAAGAAATACTAAATAGGAAATATGAAACAGCAATGGCTCTAAGTCACAGCTGCCTCACAGAACCTGGAAGAACTTGACTTTATCCATTTAGGAACATCTTTTGAAATACAGTCAGTCAGTCTGTGTGACTTCCTGCTCGTCTACATTTTTTATATTTTTTTCTATATGTTACCTGTATGTTTTGTATTTATGCGGCCCAAGATTATATAGTACCTTATTTAAAATTTGCTATTAATATGGCATTTAAAGACAAGACTAGTCAAGTGGTGAACAGTTCTCCAGTGACTGCTAAAGACATACTTACTCTTAGTTCACTTACACAACTAGTTGCTGAGCCAGTATTCATCCCCAAAGGGAAACAGCTGGCAAATGCTATTCTCTAGTCTAAATTCTTTTCTTGCATAATTCAAGAAGGAAACTGTGCAGGCAAAGCATTGTCATCTGCCTGGAAGTGGTCACTAGTGGTAGAATCAGAGAAAGATTTTTGCAGGAACAAAGACAACAGCTGAAAAAAATGCTGTTCTCATTTCATAAATATAGCAAATATGATTAAAGCCTTCACAGAGATCCAACTAGTGTCTTACTACAAAGCTTCAGCCTAATCCAGCCTATTCAACCTGTACTTGGCTTTGAAGTACATTTACATACAAGTCTCAATGAATCAACTCATGTCCTCAAGCTCTGCTACATTTGCAAAGAAGTTTACCTCTTTTCTGGTAAGGCTAATATAAGTCAGTCCTACAGAGTTTCAATTTCCCTTACCTAAAGTAACAAAAAAGGTGATCTGGCCTCCTTTGGTTTCTAATGCTTTCAATCATTTTTTGCAGTTGTTTAAATACATACATAATTACAAGTTTAATTTTGGTTGTAAAGGATCAGTCAGATCTGGGACAGTGAATTGTGCCAAGCTTTGCAGAGAACAGGATCTGACAGTTAAATTTGGGGGGAAAAAATTTGGTAACAGTCTAAAGATTATTTTAAGATTTCATGCACTAGTGTTTTTCAAAGTATTTCTCATTTCACTTCTCAGTGCCTCTTTTAAGATGCACAAGCACCTGCCACACTGCAGGACAGCTAAAGGGCACCTGTGAACAAACCTGTAGACCACTGAACTTACTAGCCAGGCTAGTGTTTTTCCTCCTTTGTTTCCCATTTCCAGCTACCTTCAAGTTGTTCTCTGTTTTTTGCTCTGGATTCCTACATGAAAGAAGCTATAAATTAGGCAGACTCTGAAGCAGGCTCACCCTTAAAACCAGTTTATTTCCACTTCATGCTTAACATTACCCACACAAAGTTCTGTTTAGTTCCACTTTCATAAGTATTTAAAATACCTCTCTCCTACAACATTTCTCCTGAGTACAGTTCAGCACGGCAGAGTTCTTACAGAGCCTATAAACCCAGAGGAGTCTGAGGAGAAAAAACCACAAAGCACAAAAAATTTCCATAATTTAAGAGTTGACATATGTTCAGCCAGCTCTTTGGCACATGGCAAAATCCACATACACACAAATTTTTCAAAATTCTCCACTGTGTTTCTCTATGCATTTCTTCAGAGATGAGAAATCAACTGAGTTCCCTTCTCCAGTACTTTCCATCTATCTCATGTAGTACGCAAGTGATGTTATTTCCCATATTGTTTTTAAGACAAGATGATAGCTGGACATCTGCCTTCACTTACAATAACTGTTCTTCCTTCAGTCCAAACATTCTTGTTTATGCTCACCTGATCCAGAAAGCAGTGCCACATTACTGGTGATCTGGATTCAAACAATAAAAGCAGATTTTGTAGGTGTTCTCTGCTACTATTAAGGCAAACAATAATTGTGTTTCCATCCATATCAGTCAATAAATTCAGGTGGGGAAACAAAAAAACCCCAAAACCTTACTTTATCAGTTCATTTTGAAGTATTATTACAAGAGGGGCAATGTATGATTACACAGTTTTGACTCAAGACAGCTGGAGTTCCAACTTCCATCCCAACTGAGATTGAGCCACCTGTGTACAGATGTTATGCACATGTTGATGTCAATTTACAGGGAATAAGGTAATCTGAGTAAGGGTCACTCTTTAACTGACAGAAGTGATCAATTTCCCTAGTTTTTTTATTAATCCAAACACTGCTTCTGATGTTTGTTGAAATAATGGGGTCAAGACCAGAAATATCACAGAAGTAAAGCTCTGTGCCTGCTTTTTTAAGTCAGTTCCTTCTCTGATGTAGCATTAAAGACTCAAAACACCAGGAAGCAATTTGTCATACATCTTTAATCAAAATAAAATAACGTAGTGCGTCTCCCTTTAATGAATACTCTCCATGTTGCCCTTTTTAATGAAAACCAAATACCTGCAAGAAAGTGAATTGCACTGCCTAAAAAACATGATGTAAATTTATCTTTCAGTGTCTTGCACAACTGCTTGCACACAGTCAGAAAAACCTTTACAAATTTTAGGAAATTGCAACCATTGTCTAGACATAACCTTTGTCTGATTCACATCCAAATGTTTCCCAAGACAGTCAGTTTCCTCCTTCTGGAAAACCCATTTACCAAATCATTCTCAGACAGGTACAGTGACAGCTGCAGGAGAAGTTCTGAAGTTTTAAAACAGCTCACTATGGCAGAGAACTGGATGTGCAGCAATTAAGTTACACAGCATCTTGATTTTGACCAGATGTCACAATCCACAGGAACTACAAGTTACTTTGAAGCTAAATCTACACCAAAATTTTAGTTGTACTTGAAATTCTTACTGCTATAAGAAAGGTCTGTGACCTCCTGAGAACTTCAATCAACTCACAACAAGGAGCACCCCACAGGGAATCACTCTAGAGGATCCTCTTGTCCTAAATTTGCAAAAAGCAGCATTCATAATCAGTTTAAATGGAAGACAAATTTCAAAAAGACTGCCAGTGAATTACAAGCAGTTACCAATATCAAAACCAGATGCCTGCAAGTGTCTTCTGGTGGAATTAATTTATTAAAATAATACAGCTTTTGGAGCAGACAGAACTTTAAACGGGCTGGATGTATTTTATTTTTCAAGCAGCACAAGAAAAATCAAATACATTACTTGTATGTTCAATTATCAAGCAATAGTTCCTATGTTTAAAAACTGCACTCACACCTTCATTTTTACAATTAAATACTGCCACATTAGTTTCTCTGCTTAGTAATAATTTGTATGGAAATCAGATGCTTGTTTAGGCAAAATATTATATGTAATTACAAAGGTGCTTAAAACAGAAGTACAAAGTCAAACAAGTGCAATGTACCAGAACACTGACCTAAAAATTCTAATTAAATTGTGACATTTGAGGAAACTGGTGTGAGATGTGTACAGGAATTAAGGTCATGACATGAAAATGACTGATGAAAGATGCTGAACACTTCAATCACACAAGATATAAGATCATCAATACTTAAATCTTACAGGGTTTTGAGGACTTACATCTCATGTGTATGCTCAACAGGCAGTTCCTCCACTGCTGGCACATACAAAAAGCTGAGGTTGATGCTTGTGATGACAGAAAGTTGAGAGGTGTGCTATTGTGTTACCTGTAAGTCAGTGTGTGCTGCACGTTGACAGCCAGAAATACCTTTGCAACACCAAATCATGACAGAGCTGTAACAATACCTTCACAGCTGACTGATTAGAGGCACTATCACCAATTCACTGAGGACCCATTGTTCCTTTCGGTGCAGAAATGGATGTCAGGGCTTTTGAAATGGAAGTCGACTGCCTAAATCTTTCTGAATAATTAATAATGCCTGCACTGGAAATATTAAAACAGAAGAGAGGAAAATAACTTGGATTTGCATTGGATTTAACTAAAGAGGTTACAGGCATTAAGTTAAGAAGAGAACTACATGAGCTTAGATGAACCTCAGTGGCTACATGCCTTCCTACAGCCCAAAAGTAAGCTTAAGCAAATGTTGGAGAGCAAATGTAGATGTTAATGAAGACAACTAATTATGATGATCACTTCATCTCCACCCACTCATTGAGTCTTAATCACTGTTTAAATCTGAGTTTAAATCCGAGTCCAACTTGCTAGCAGGGTGCCAGTTCTTAAAAAGACTGAAAAGTAAGGTAAGTTTTTTATTTTGTCATTTGTAAAGAAAAAAATGCTGTTAATTGGGTTGTATGTTTGGTTCCACAACAGAGGCAGTGAGAAAAAGGCTGCAGAGAAAGATCTGTCTGGTCTTCTTGCCCATCAGACAAAAATTATGAAGTATCACAACAGAATCATTGTACAAAGCAACAAGCAGCCGATGAGGGCACCTCGTTCTGTCTTTCCTCAGATTAATCCACCAGAAGACAAATAAAAAACAAACAAACAAAGGTCAGCTTTCTAATACCCCTAGGCTAGTGAGGGAATCAGTGGGAATAAGGGGAATGCAGAGAGCTAATAAATCTGCCATATAAATTTGGAGCATTTGAGAATTCAACAGAGAAAACTCAGGTGAGGAGGTGACAAAGGCAAGGATATTGAAAAGGGATCCTTGAAGGTCCTGCTTCTACAGCTGGTACATGTAAATACCAAACACTTGCCTGGCTTCTAGAACTCACCATTGTGAGCTCTAAGCCTAGGTATGCCTCATGCTGCTGAAGTTAGTTTTATAGGTGCTTAAATCCTTCATGCACCTTTCTTCAGTCTTCATTACAACATGGACTCTGACCACTTAAATCCCAGACAGCAGATAATATGTTAGCATTTCACAAAAGCAAGTGATTATTTTGGGTTATTTTCTTATCTGCATGCTGAATCACAAAGCTCTAGACACACCATGAATAAACAGCTCTAGTCTTACTTTACTGCATATAAAAGTAATACCTAGTCTTTGAAAAGATACAAATGTCTACTACAGAGTTGTAGAATAAAACAGAAAAGAGCATCAGAAGTTTTAGGAGAGATACAAAGACACACAGAGACCAGGAGCAATAGCTGCAGTTTCATAAATACATCTTACTTGTGTGTCAGAAGCAATAAATTAGTAGAGCTTTAGGGGTCTTTTTTGCCCTTCTCAAAGGAAACTACTCAAACTAACTGTTTACTGTCAAGTTTTCCACAGTCATTCTATCTAGTCTGTCCTGGAAAAAAAAATTAAAGAAGGCTTTAAACCAGACCCTATGTTTTCAAATCACTGAAGCAAAAAACTGACAACCAAGCTGCTGGACAGTGACAATGTGATGTGTGGCTTTTCTATTAACTTTACAAATGCACGTAAGGAATTAAAACATAATTTCTTAAAAACATTCAAGCCTTCTTGTTTATCTCTTGACAACTGCTGCATTTTATTTGAGGAGTAGGAGAAATAACCATGACTACAAATCTTGGCCCCAGAAAATAACATGGCAAAATGCTGACAGATACTGATGAGGCAATAAACTAAGAGCCTTTTGGTACAGAAAAGCCGGAACACTTGGTAATGTAATGTAGAAAATGTTAAGAGCAACATGTGGGAATATCAGAAGGCATAGAGAGGCACACACATTGCAAGAAAACAGGAAACAATCTCCCTTGGAATCAAGAAACAGAAGACTTTCGAACAGAAGACACCACATGCATGTTACATAGGAAATACAGCATTATGCCACATCTTTTCAAATAAACTATTATATTTCTTCATACAAGGATATGAACTGAGCTGTTCTAGTTACTCTCAATTCTAGTGTTACTTCCCTTATAAAAAAAGCAATCATCCAAACAGCACAATCCCTGAGTCAACACAGAAAATCCACTTAACTGATTTTCATTTGGAAGAGTCCTCATAACTTTACTCAGAAAAAAAAACCCCAAAAAACACAAAAACATGCAGTGTTTGCTACTGTGCTAGTTTTGGGTGGGTTTAGTACTTCATATTCATATGTATGCAACTACATTAATGTTGTAATTACGTCCTAATTCACAAAACTGTCTAGGATCCAATCCCAATTTGGGAGAAATGCTTTGTAATTCTTTCCCTGAAAAGATCTCTCCAACTGGAATCCCATTCATGTCCCAGGGAAAAAACTCAGCCAAAACATATGCAAAGGTATGAAGGCCTACTGCGTAACATGAAAAAAACTACTGATTTTGCAACTGTCACACAGATTTGGAGACACAAAGAGAGCTAGAAATGGATTAAATCAAACAACTCTACATGGATACAGACGACAGAGGATAAAAAAAAACCACCCGTGTCAGCCAGTCTTACTCTGCACCTTGTCGATTTTAATTTGCAGGTAAAAGCGTGAAAATTCTACCCTTTAAGGGTTGCAGAGATTCTCTCAAATTCAACCTAAAAGAGGAATTATTATTTATATTCTGCTTATTTCTAACAAGAATTCACAAACATTTGGCTATCTGGATTGAAAAATAGAACTACTTTACATAAATATCTTCAACACCCAAGAAAATGTACAAATCTAAAGTCAAACACATTTGGCTTGCAACAAGCCCTATTTGCTAATGTTTTTACAAAGGCTCAGTTTTAAAGAGAAGTAGTCATTTTAAATATAACCAATATACTGCAAATACCATCCCACTGTATGGTGACACTCACCATTCTTCTGTACTTCTAGGGAAAGTGAATAGTAACATTCCACATTTGCTTGCAAGCAACATATACCTTATTTTGGTCCTGGGTAGTTAATCTCTACTCCTGCATTTTGGAGTGGTCTTTTTACAGCTCAGAGAAAGATTGCACCTGAAATAGTCAGCAGCATTCTGCCAAACCAGCATTTAGTCCCCAAGGCTTTGGGTTGACTGTGTGAAAGTGGAGAACCATGATGACATAGCTGATTTTGCACTTGTGAAGGCTCCTCCAACAGACTGCCCTGCAATACAAAACACAGATCAATAGTGAAGTGTTATCTTTGCTGAGTTGCTACAAAGAAATATATTTTTAAAAAATTAAAAATTACTCTATCAGTTGTCCAATTTGGGATTTAAAACCAATTCCAGAGTCTGTACCAGAAAATATTCAAAGAACTTGAACACAGCAGCTCAGCAGAAATGGCCTATGGTGTTCTTTGCCTGGGAAGGCTTGGTAGACTTTGGGCTGAAAGGCACTCCTGGCCAGAGTGCACCACAGCAAAAAGACAAGACAGACTCCAATGGAATAAAAGAGAAAGTTAAACAATTTTTGGCACAGCTACTGCCGAACAGCTATCAGACCTCTTAATGGATGAACTCCCATTATCTCACACTGCAAGATGACAATGTGATGATGCCCCTGTTCAAGTGTAACAACAAGCGCTTTTCCAGAAAGTTACAGACTGCTGTAGCAAAAGCTGTAGAAACTGACACAAGGACTTTTTCTGATCTCAACCACCTCTGGACAGTCTCAGTCAAAGTGATACCAAAGTTGAGAATAACTCAATGCAGACGGTGGTGTGGTTAAAGTATTTACCAGATTACATGGAATCTCTTACCTGAACATATCTCTTCCCATATTCATCTCCAGGCCACACTGGAAAAGGAATGTACACTAATTTCTTGTCTAGCTGCTTCTCTTTCCACTATTACACAATATATGGGGCCTCAATCAAAATGTTGCTCTGATTTGTGCATGTTATAAACTATACTTGGACTAAAACAAAATAGAACTGAGAAATAGGACACTTCTTCAAAAGACATCTGGCATAGATGTAAATTAATTTTAAATATATTTCTTACCTACAGCTTTTCCTGTTTGTACCACATTCCGGCTGGTAGAAACCATCACATTTCCAATCTTCTTTCCACGTTCACTGTTTTGCACTGAGCTAAACAAGAAAGATACCAAAGACTGTTAGTTGACTAACTTCTTATTACTCCCAGGTGTAAATAAACTAGTTAAAGTATGTATACAGTTCATATATATAGTTAAGCCCAACTCCTGCATTCATCTTATCCACAGAGATCACTTAGGCAAGCTTCTCAGAGGATGGAAAGATGCTGCCAGCAGGATAGGAAATCAAAACACCCAATGGTTCATTCTTACACAGCACACTTTAAACTTTTCACAGACTCCATCAGGTTGGAAAAGAACTTTGAGATTGAGTCCAACCCATGACTGAACACCACCCTGTCTGCATGGCACTGAGTGCCACATCCTGTCTTTCCTTAAACACTGACAGGGACTCCACCACCTCCCTGGGCAGCCCATTCCAATGCTCAATCAATCTTTCCTAAACGTTTACCAAAATACATTTATGATCTAAATTACAAAGTCAGATTTGCAGTAGTTTTGGGAATTCTTAGCCCTAACACATAACTTCGAAAACAGAACAGCAACTGTAACTGATGAGCCCTTTTTTTCTAGACAGTGTTTACTTTGTATCTTTGTCTAAGATTAAAGTTTTGATCAAGGACAGTTTACACTCATGCTTTTGTTAAAGAAACGCAAGGAAATGACAGACATTCTTATCATTTGGAAAGAAAAGCAAAAAAGCGATCAGTTCTACTGCACAAATACAATGAGTTGAAAATAATCTCATTTAATTTTAAATTGCAACTTTCAAGTCCACATTTCAGGCTTTGCAAGCCCAATAATGTGAAACTTAACAACATATCATGCCACATTCTTTCAAAATCTTCAGTGTAGATGGAAAAAGCAGAAAAAACCAGAATACACCAAAACCAAGCTTAGACTCAGTTTGCAAAGGCAAGTAATTTTGATGAGGATCTCGTGTCAAAGTCCCACCTGCAGAATAAAGGCACTGTTGTAAAAATATTTATAATTAGAAGCCCACTAAGAACTACTGGTCCTTTTACATTGATCTCACACTACCCAGAAGAGCTAGTAACTCCCCTTTCAAACAAGGGGAAAAAAACATGCCAACATTAGAGACACCTCCAGAGCTTTCAAATTAAGTCTTTGTAGAAATCATCCACTAATAAGAGAGGGAGAGACTGTTGTTTTATGGTCAGCACAGCTAAGTGAGAAAATAATCTATTTTGCCTGGATCATAAACCCCAGGCTGACTTCTGGCTTCAGAACAGCTATGGAAAAAACAAGGGCCACTGAGTTTTAGACTTGAATTCTAAAGGCAGCAGTTGAGACCAACTCAAAGGTCAGCTGAGTCTGGTACAATAAGAAACTACACAAAACTCATTTGAAACTTGTAAATTGAAGGAACTGAACCACATCTCAGTATGCATACAGTGAATTTTGAGTTTTAGAACAACGCTGTATTAAAAAAAGCTAATTAGAAAGAAAAAACAAAAAGCTGTTGTCTTCTAGTAATGAGACCTAAAGTCAAACCACTGACGGAATTTTTAACAGCTTTAGATGACAAATTAAAAATAAACGTACAAAAGCCTTATAATTGCACTGCAAAAAAAATCAAGGCTTTATTATGTAAAGTCCAACACAAAAGAGTGCATTTGCCTTTTTATAAAAAACCGTTTATTTCAGGCAAATGTTTCATCTTTAGATGTGGTGATGTTTTGCAAGAGCACATTGAGTACAGTTTCATGAAGATTGCCAGTTTAAAGCCATATCTTGTTTAGTTCATGATAGCAACAGTTATACAGTTTGACCACACTTTTAAAAAATACTAATCAAAATACTATGTACTTACTGTGACAACCTTAACTTAACATCTGATACAGAGTACTGTCCCTGGAATGGATGGCTAGAAGAGGAGGAAAAACCCAAGAAGACATTAATTTCTTTTTCATGATGAATCTGTACCATGTAATTATTAGCTGTACTCCCCTCTCTGCCTTACAAAATAAAGTTTAAAAATATTTTGCAGATATACTACTCTATCACCTCACAGAAGTCTGGGCTGCAGCGACTATTCAATCATAGATTTCTTATGAACTACCTGTAAGGTGCCTTCTACTTGCAGACGAGATATTAACAACTTTTTCACACTAAGTCAAAAGCACCTCCTTCCAACAACACAGAACAAATAAAAAACACCCTTTAAGTAGACCAAAAGAGCTTTGTATGTCTAAGGAAAAACCTTCTTCAGACTACAGCAACTGACAAAGTAAAAGCAAACAAAACTCCCTGCAGTACAGTAATAACCCACACTAAATAGCCATGCACAGCCAACAGTGGTACCAAGCCCGGCACTGTCAAATCTTTCAGTGAAAATACACACAAAACAGCCGACCCCCACCAGTGACAACCTTGGACACAGCTACTCCCAGCACACCTGGAAGCAATTAATAAAAAGCAGAACCATCTGAGGACAATTCCTGAGGAATGAAAAACTTTTTGTAGCTGGGGACAGCTGACAATCCACTTGAACAAGTTTCACTTCCCCGACTCTGGATATGTTTTTCTTCACAAAACTACTTCCCAGAATAAGAGTAAATACTAAAAAAGTTTCCTTACCTAGAATTTACCTCTGCAAGAGCTGGATGCTTGTTGCTATTCCATACTCTGTAGTTGTGGGTATTCTTCCAGGCTGTTACAAATGCTGTTCCAAAGTCTGACAAAATCTTTTCATTGTCTGATAAATTAAAATAAAGATGAGAATTTGAAGAAATTCATTAGAGATGTAATAATTACAAGACACATTACTTTTTTTCTTGTAAAGAAAAATTTCATTTTTTCAGGCTCTTATCAAATCAATAACAATCAAAACTGCAGTACTAAAACCTGGGTACTTCAAAAATGTTTTATTTTTATCTTAAAGTGTCAAAAATATATAATACCAGGACAAGAGGGGGGAAAAAAAAAGCTAAAAACTACTTTTCTTATTTTTAGTTCATTTATAAAGCTCTAAGAGGTCAACTGGGAAAAAAAAACATCCAAACATGTCTCTTGAGTTTTTCTCTGGACAATGACAAGAAAGGGAAGAGAATGGCAACATAGCAACCAAGAACAAAAACACCATTTGCACTGGTTTTGGTCAGATACATTGGGCTTTGCTGTACTGTTATTATTCAAATTTAGTAACTCCCCAATCAACTCCAAAACCTCAGTAGGAAATACTGCGGAATAAACTTACCATAACAACAACCCCTTTAAAACACTGAAGAGTATAGAAAATAATTTAACAGCCAGCCAGTGAAGTAGTATGAGCTCCCAGAAAACCCTGATATTTCATATCAATCTGGTAATCCTCTTAAAATACTGATTTTGCCAGACCAAGAACTTGGCATCTTCCAGACTTTACAACCCAGTTCTCAATCCCATGTTTTCTCACAAATACCACAAAACAAAATCTGAATTTAATTCATGTGATTAGAGAAAAATCATTATGAGAATGAAGTTAACAGGCTGAGTGCAGGGCAAACTAAACATTTTCCACAAATAAAAAACACATTATTTTATTTATATTCCCACAAAAGGTTGGAACATAGAGAATTCCTTCTGAGGTAAAGCAAAAAAATGTTGAGCTCCAGGAAACAAAAGCTTACAAAGCCTGCAGATGACACTTTTCACTTATGTGAACCCCTACTTAGGACCATGGCAAGAAGGGAAAAGAGCTGGAACAGTCTAGCAAAACAGATGCTTAACTTCATGTCTCCTTGAATCCAAGCAGTTTCCCAAAATTAACTTCAGGTTTGCAACACAGTCTAGAAGACACTCAGATTTGTAACAGTCTCATCATACACAGGTTTCAGGTACTTCTACTTATGAGGAAAACGTAATTAAATGAAAGAGAAGAAGACATTCTAATAAGAAAGTGTCTATAAGGCTGTGAACTAAGGATTAATAACAAGCTAGTCAAGAAATAACAGGGATAGCCAAAGACAACTGAAAAAGCAGCCTAAAATAAAACTTTAGGCAGAAGGAGATCCATTGACAGAGCACACATCGACAGCAACAGAGCAAATGCTTGACATGTCCACCCTCATCTCCATCCCTAGACAAGGTATCTGTTCTACCTGGTTGCAGCACAGCAGCAAGCAGTGCATGAAGATAAGCACTGAACTGAGCCCTGATCCACTCATCTCCTCCTTCCCATCCAGTGCCGTCAAGGAACACATCATCTCTGTTCTCAGTTACATGCTTCACCAAGTAATCTGAAAATCTTAGATCAGCAGTTGTTGGGTTCAGGATCTTACGGAGTTCTGGATCATGGATTTGTACATGAGCATCTTCTATCTGTTTGAAATAATTCCAAGGGTAAGCATTTAGCTAAATAAAACTGCTTATACAAACTTACACTACTACATAATGCTACCTAAATCTAAACCCTCTTTCTCCCAAAACACCAAGAAACAAACAGCCCAAAGAAACAATGAACTAACTGTTCTCAGAAAGTCAGATACTGCACTGATATATCCAGAATTCGATCATTTCCTGGCACACAGTCAAAGCTGCTTATTTGACAGGATTTGGCAGAAAGTTTGGCAGGGGAAGTATAGTGCTCTTTGATTATCACCTCTATTTATTAAGTTGATTACCTATATGGAACCATCTTAGGTTACCAGATGCGGATTATATAGTTGTGTCTATTTGCTAGGAGTGATACAGTGGGTTTTTTAGATACTGTGTTTTTACCCTCTTGATTATAAATCAGAAGGAAGTTAAATCAGTACTTGCATCTGATTCTCATCTGCAAGCACTTATTTTTGAAGAACTCACTACAAAGCCATGAAAAAGCCCATTATATGAAAAATCAAATTACACCACCAACACAAAAAAAATTAGCAAGTGCCCTGCAAATTCAAATATCAGATACATATGAAACCAGACAATATTTTTGCACAGCTTATCTAACCCTGTCCTCTCAAGTCATAGAAATTTAACAAACTCTTGCAGCTGAGAATTTATTTCATATGGAAGGAATTCAAAATTCAAGCATGCATGTGAAACTGTAAAGCTATGTTTAAAATGGAACCTCAGCCTCTCCCCACTCTCCCCCCAGTTCAGATGCAAAGATCCATACTTCCACAATGGCATCACTCAGGTGTTTCTGCTGACGGAACAGGATGTTGGTAGCTCCCGCAACAAAGCCGCGCACTGTCACATCCGACAGGAGGTGATGCTGCTGCAGCGCCATGTATGGCAAACAAAGGTACCCCTGCAGCAACACAGACATTCAGAGAAGTAACATTTTTAAAAAGTGCCTGCATTCAGAGGCTTTCCTAATAAAAGCCAGCACATTTCACCCAGAATGAACCTTGGTTATTACAGTTTCAGCCACAGTCGTCTGTTGTTTTGCTACATGACATTTGCGAAGAGAAGCCACCAGATTCCACGTGAATTAAATTTTTCAAGAGATTGTGCTGCCTTTCAGTCTCAGGACTGAAACTGAAATCCAAAGCAAAGGATGAGAATTAAATGTGTTTGTAAGGCAACAGAATAAGCAGTATAAGAGCAATAATAAGCAACAATGAGGCCTCAGGTCAGTTCAGAGACAAGAAGCCAATGGAGATAAGGATTCATCTTTGCAATTGTGCACATATCATCTTCTGGTAGTTGTGAGGCACATAATGCAGGAAAGCTACAGACAACTATCCACATTTTGTGGGTGGAGATTTCCAGACACCAGAGACATCAATTTTTGATAAGCACATGGAAGTCTGCTTTAAGAAGGAGCAGGACAGAAAGCAACACACTGTGCTTTTTAGCACAGTATCCTATACTCCAATTAAAAAAAAAACCCAAAACATTCTGAGAAAAGGCTTTGAGTTCGTCATTGAGGGATTATTGAGAGGCAGATGTAGGTAAATTTCTTTTTAAATATAGATCAAGATAGCCCTAACATCTAATTCCAGCTGTTCAACTGCATAAAGCCCAGAGTAATTTATTCACTAGGGCTAATGGCACACTGGACAGAAACAAAGAGGACACGCACTTTATCACCCAGTACGTGGTAACTGGAAACATATGGAGAAAGGAGCATAACTACTCCCTTTTGTTATATTAGACACAGGGATGGCCTTAGAGATGACAAGCACTTAGGAGTTGAAAACAAACAGCCTGTATCAAAGGAACAACAGTGCTTTGAAAGAAATCACAAACTTAAAAGGCAAAGTTTACAAAAAATACAGCTTAAGAAGCAGGAAAAGGAAGGTTTAATTACTGTACACTAAAGTAGCAAAGTCTGGGAAATCTTTCCCTATTTAAAGTACCAAATGTCAGTTTCCAAATGCACATTTGTAAGTACAACAACTTTTATTTCCATGAACATGTTCCATTCTTTTTTAAAAGAGTGCAAATGAAATGACTATTAGATCTTACAGAACTGGTACTAAAGAAACAAGTACCACAAGCTATTTTCCCTTATGCTCAGGTGTATCAGGATAATGTATTATGCCACCTGGCAAAACCTCCTCCCATTCAAATTTGTCAGATTTATTAGTCTTTCCATGGCATGGCATAAAACAATCCTGAGTTAGGAGCTCTAAAAGAGATGTAAACTTTCCAATAAATGGTTAAAACTGTAGCTTTGAATCAGATTTTTCTGCTAACTCAGACATGCAAAGCCTTTTCTGCTTTAATGGATGAACTGGATGAACTCAAGTAAAAAAAGCCTTTGTGGAACAGAAGATAAACGTGTAGAAACCACAGCTTCCTTAAAATTCTTTTCCATTTGATGAGCTTAGCAGCAAACAAAAGTTTGTACTTGGAGGTCCCCTTATCAATTATTTTATTCTTGCTTTCCATCTAGTATTTTCAAAGAACTAGACTAAATACAACTTACAGGCTACAGTTCACATTAGACAGATCCTAAGAACACACACCAGATGCAGATCTTTGTTGAAACAGCATTTCTAATGGTGACATGAGACAATACAGAGCAATGACATTTGAGCTGCTCACTTGGGCCCACACAGTGTACTATTTCCAATGAAAGCTACAGTGAGAAGTTTAAATACAATCATAAAATACAATATTCTGCAAGGAAATGCAAATAAACCCCTGCAAAGGGAAAAAAAAAACCACTTTGAACATCACCAGCTTGAGGAAATAAATCTGAATCTCCTCTTTTCCTACTATGGGCAAATGTTCATTTAAAAGTTTATTACATTAAAAACAAAGCAATGAAATTTACTATATAACTTCTTTTACTGATAGGAGTATCTTTAAAAGGGATGTATTTTACCTGGTTTTAATAGGAAACTAGCCCTACTAACCAGCCCTAGTGCTTGTTTTCTTATATGCCTATCAAAGTCCTTAGAGATTCTGGAATACCTGGAGTTCAGTTAGGCATCAGTGCAAGCTTAAAATTCAGCAGATTGGCACTATGCACAGAGAAAGAGACACAGACAAACAGAAAGAGTTGTCATGGACAGAAAGGTGACATTTTATCTTATTTTTTTAATGTGCATTTATACACACATATTGTGCATATATACACATATGCATTTAAAAATACATATATAGATATAAATTAAAAGAGGAAAACAGACTTTTGTGTCAGCAAAGGCAGAGCTTTCAGAATCTTTGCTTCTATTAAAGTATCTAAAGGCTTCTGAAGTACTCTGATCTTGCCCTATATAGGTTAGATCACCAATTCTTCAGAGTAAAAGAAAACTTTAGTTTCTGCTACATAAAATTTATTAATCACAGTGGGGCTGCAGGTTACCACCACATACTACTGCAAAAAAATTGCAAATAGTGTTAAAATATAGGTATGAAAGCAGAATGCAAACATGCACATGCACAACACTCTTAGGCCTTTCCATCTGCCTAGGAGAGACCATACTTACATGCTTTGTAGTACCCTACTGTCCACCTGGAGTTCAATAACCAAAAGTATTAGCCGCTTCTGGAAAAAAAAGTCTTTATGAGTTACCAGGTATCACAAAGAACATGCTTACCTTTGTAAAAATAGCCAGTGGCATCCCATACTGATCCTCTTCCAAGCCAGACACCAGTCCTTGAACAAGCACCGTGTGCCCTGTGTTTGCCTGGGGCTGCACAGTGATGGGAAGGCCCTCAGAGGTCCCGCCTTTGCTCTGAAGATTTTCCACCTGCTCTGATGCTGGATTCTCACGTTCTCCTTCTTTCAAATTGGACTCCTCCAAAATGCTGGGATCCAGGGTCTCCCAGTCACTTTCTGAGGATGCTGGAGAAGCACGGGAAGGAACTTTCAAGTGCTGCACGGTACCATTGGAGGACTGAGCTCCATTGCAAGTCTTCTCGGGCTGGGAGAAAGGCACATTTGCTTTTTGACCTTCCAGTGAATTATTCCCTGCCATCTTCCTGTCTCCCTTTCCCATTCCTAAGTTTGCATTTGAAGCATCAGCAGCAGACACAGAGACATAGTCATCTAACCGTGGTGTACTTTCCTGCAGGCCAGTATCCTCTGATATGCTCTTTCTTGGTCTGTAGTGTGAGCAGTCGCTAAGACCGTGTTCAATCATACCTGGAAAGTAACAGCACACATGAGTATCAGCATCTCAACAGAAATTCAAGCGATTTTTGTGGGGAAAAAAAAAAAAGTGCTCTTGTGTACATAGAGGAAATAATGTATTTTAAAACACCACTTTGAGGAGGGAGGGGTGTGTTAAAAAAAAACAAGCCCAAACCCCACACTTTTTCCCCTTTATAAAAAATCTGCTCTAACATTTCGCTTTAAGAAGACTGGTTAGAAGTTATGGATTAGCAAGGTTAGGGGTTATGTTTGTTTGTTTGTTTGATTTTTATGAGCACACAAGAAAGGAACTCCACAGGAATGTGTGACTTATTCAGGGGCCCCATCTATGTCACCCACAGGAAATACAGAAAATCCAGTGGCTCCAATTAAGCACAAGAAATAACCCATAAAATGCAAGTAGCAACTGTTAGGAGGTGTGTACATAGTACATGGACATGCATACAAGTCACCCATTTATCAGGCAACATATCAACCTGACTTTATCATCACATGAGTTGATTTCCAAGTGACAGCACAACCTGCCTCAGTTATCTCCAGAAAGCATATAAAAAGAAGTCCAAACTTCTCTTCTTACCAGGAAAGAGTGACAAGACAGTCATCAGAGCTCCCACCAATCTATTTACAGGAGAAATGTAAAACAGCACCTGGTGGCAGGAGGGAGGGCAATGGGAGGAAGAGAGAATGCAAGAGAGGAAAGAGAAATTAGGGAGGGGAGAATGAGAAAAATAACATTACACTTATGCATGACAAATGACACATGCAAACTATTCAAGGCACTGCTTTTTATGTTATATCAGAAAGTCTGCTTACTAACAAAATTTCCTACAACAGTTCAAAGCAAATATTTAAATATGTCTACAGAATCCTTACATAGTATTTGTAATATATGTTTTATATATATACACACACATACATGTGTTTGTAACACACTTGGCAGTTATTCATATTTTTCTATTGATTTTTAAGATTTTTTTCCAAATTGATGCAGTTACTGAAGGACTGACAGAAAAAAGTTGTTCCTGGCATGCTGCATAAATTCTTCTTCATTAGTAGCACATTCAATTCTCTGCTATAAATCAAAGAGGCCAAATAATCTCCATTCCAGAACACTGACACAAACCAATGCAAAACAATTTTTTGTAAGGAGTTATATTAAGGATATGTAGATAAATGAAAAACAGGATAAATGCTGCATGCATTTATTACAGTAATATTCATACGTAACAAAAATGACTTTTTGGAAGTAGAAGACACGACTGATACTAACTTTGGTAAAGCACTTAAGGCATAACATGGGAAAACAGAATCTCCTTAACTAAATCAGAGAGCCTGGAATTAGTAAATTAGTTAGGAATTCAAAAGGGGGTGTCAAAGGCTAGCAATGAAAGAAGAAACAGAAGCCAGACTGAGTATTACTACTGGAATTTCTTCAAAACGGGCCTCCAGGGAAAAAGGGGAGGAAAAGGAAAAAAAACAACCCAAAAAATCAAAACCAAAACAACTCAAACACAAAAAATCCCCACAGAAGTAAACTTGATTAAAAATGCCATTTTTACATCCTTAATCAGCACAATACCAGTAAAAAACCATACATAAGCATTACGAGGAATCAAGAATGCAAAGGAATACAGAATGATCTGACTTCATGACTCTGCAGTCCAGTTTAATAGGTCTATGATATAATTAAAAGTGAAAGTTTGTGGACTTAAGTTTTAATTAGAGACTTCTACTATAAGAAAAAAAAGACACTTTAGAAGAGACTGATGAATAATAGCTCATGTCCCACTAGTATTTGCCAATCCACAAGCTAGTGAATTGATGGAACCAAGAGAAAGACCTACACAGCCTTAATACAGGCAAAATGAAGTTTAATGTACAGACTGTGCATATTATCCTAAAGACTTTAAAAAGAAAAATTGTACGAGATAGGTGAATTCAAATTGCAACAATCACTGAAAAAGCATGATGAGAAGAACAAGCAGCTCATCTGTGGAAAGAGTTTTGGCTGACTCCAATGGGAATAAAAATTCTAACTTTAAAGATGCTGCACTATAATGTATGTATGAAAAATACATGATATAATAGCAATGAACTGCAACAGAAAGTCTATGATACTCCCACAGGTTTAGATTCTCAGACACCATGCATTCTTAGCCAAGCTTATTTTTAAGCCTACAGAAATAATTAAGCCTATAAAGAAATACCTTGTTTTAAAGAAGTCTATTCCAGTCTAGGTTTTTGTTTGGGTATACCACTTACTTAAGGCAAATATTTTTCTGTATTTATTTTATCAGGTCCCTCTGCCACCTTTCTGTCTTTAAGGATTCACAGTTCCTTATCCCTCCCAACCCCACTACATGGCCCACAGCATTTACATCAGCAAACTGGGTGGTCCTGGCAGCAGAAAGTGAAATGATCACCATCTGGAAATAGTCTTCCAGCCTAATAACAGCTGAGAGGTGAAAAAAAATTCTTTTAGCCTGTGGAAAAACATCAACCAAATTGCTACGGATTAAAGGAAATTAGTCTGTGGCATTTTTCAGATCAAGGAAAATTGGCATTACTTGTGGCTTCTTGCATATTCTATTTAAGCTCTTTGAACATACAGATTCCCACAGTTATTCTGGAACCATAACATCTGTCAGAAAACAGGCAGTGCCTGAAAACCAAAACTTTCTTTTGAAAGTACAAGTGTTGTCTTCCTGTCAGAGCTTCGGGAAAAACAGACACAAAGCAACCTGCAGGTTTGTTCCATAGGCATTCGGTTACTTTCAAACAATTTCGTATGTTTGAGTAATGTGAACACACTTGGGAAACCCTTTCTCTCCTCTCTTCCTGTGTATTTGTGTCTTGTGGTTTGAGCAGTTTCAGAAAAGAACTGCAGCTCAGTGAAGTATTTTCTTTGTGGAAGTCCAAATGCTGAACTGATCTGGTGACCCCTACTGCACCATAATTGTATTTTCTCAAGTGTACCTTTTTGCATAGCCTTTAATTTGGTAATCTTCAGCCTATGCCTCCTTAATGGAGAATTTATTCTCATCAACAAATACTGAGAACTGGAAAGGTATATCTGACTTACAGAATTAAGTGACAAGTGAAAAAGCTTCGGAGAAGCTGCTACATCTATTTTAAAACAGAATAGCATATTTACTGCCTCACAAAAGACTATCTAGGTCTTGGATACAGACTTAAAAAAACACCTCCAAAACTGTTTTGATAACTTATAGATTAAATCCCACTGACTTTCCAGCTGCAACTATCAGGAAACTAACATGCCTTCTCAGCACCCTGAAGAAGTTGGGTTTTAGTATAGCAGAAGAAAACGTAGCATTTGGGAAACTGAAACAAAACTTTAAACAACATTTTTAAACCAAACCAAACCAAAATCCTTGCATAAATGTGTCTGGCAGCTGATACACAGTCCTTTCACTCAAAGTTCTTTTTCTAGGGCATTAATAGGGACACAGAAGCAAACAAAAGTCTCTGTTTCACATCTGCTTTCACATTTTGCATATTACACTTGAATTACTAAAATAGCATTTCTTCTGAGGCAGTAAGACAGCCCAAAGCAAGCACTGAGCCTAGAATTCAGCAGTTATTACCAATTTATGATCTGAGTTGAGCCTGACCTAACAGATAGAGCTCTCTTCATTGTCTCCTGCAGGTGTCCATGCAATTCAGGTGTGAAGGACGCTTCCAGCACTTGTTTCCTTTGGTCTGCCTATTTAAAGCCTGAACCAGAAGTTCTGCTTACTAAATCTGTAAAGCTGTGCCTTTTTAGGTACCCACATTTCCTATCAGTTCCTCCATGCAAGTACCTATTTGCACGATGTTTAATCCTAGCCTATATTTTACAGTAGGTCAAGTTTCTCTCGTCCCATTTCATCACATTTTACTTAGTCTGGCTGGGATGGCAATTAAAGAAGCAAAGTGTGGACAGAACAGAAGTGGAGGCAAATTTATAGGTCAACACACAGCAGTTTCTTTTAGCCCATTTAATAACCCAGTTTATATATTGATGCAAAGTTGTTGATATGACTTCAGATGCTCCTATTTTATATATAAAAAAATGTAACAGCTGCATTTTTATTTAAAATACCTGCCTCAGCTTACAATATGTTACCTTTTTCTCTAGAAGAATCAATTTAAAAAGGATCAAGACCTGAAAAGAACACAAAAAGAAAAAACATGGTGAGTGAACCAGTGCCATTTCTCAAAAATAATGTGCAAGCATAATCTCTTGTTCAAGGTTTCATGTTAATCACTGCATAACAATCAAATGACCAAATGCATTTGACCAGTGAAAACCAATGTTCCAACACCCTTTCTCCACCTGAGCATACATTTAAAAATAGCATGAGATGAAAAAAAACCAAAAAACAACCAAAACCTCCACAAACAAGAACTGTGTAATTTGAATCATACATAACTTAGCAGAAAGAACATGTTGTGCAATTCCAGAATTTTAAAAAACAGTAAACTGCATAAACATAGAAGAGTTCCTCCACAGAATTACTGAAAAAAGCCCAGCAAAATACCAAGAATAGTATTCATGTCACCTAATTTTAGGCATCTACAGAAGAGGTATCTAAATCAGAAGTGGCTGTCCAGACTCTCTACACTCAAGAGAAAACACAGATGCTTCTGGAGTATGATTGGCAGACATCTGAAGTTAAACAAAAATGAGTTCTACCCCAAAAATCTACTGAGTAGGCAAAAATACACCATGAAATTTAGATTCTCAAAGTTGTTTCCGTGATGCATCTCAGTTAATAAAAGATTCTAAATGTTATTTGTACTTTAGCTATAGTACATCTACATACATACATCCACATACTTAATTTCAACAGAAATTAGGGTCCAATTAGGGTCACTCAGGTTCTGTGATGGCAGAAGCTACAAAATTTACAAAACACAGGAAAAATTCTCCAAATTGTGGCTGCACACACTTTAGCAATAGCCTTTTATCACATTCATCAAATGAGAAACAGGAAATAGAAACAAGATCACAAATGAGATAGCATTTGCACTTCAGGACAGCACTAAAAAACGTCACACAAACCTAGAAATCTCCAAGAATCCCTCAGAGTAACAAAACTCCTTAGTCTGGAACAAGCCTGCACTGCAGTTATGCAGATGGAATGGGAGGGAAAAATCGGGAAGCTGTAACCAGCAGTACTTAGGAAACAGCCTTCTTACTCCCAGATCAGGTATGTCTAGATATATTTATTTTTCTGTTCCTCTCAAAGCATTTTACCCCCTGAAATAGTGCAGTCCTTTATACATGTAGCAGAGAATGCCTACCTTGTGTCTAAAATGGAGAACAAGATCCCGAGGAGACAGACCTGAAGCACCAAAAAGAGAGCAATTATTGCAGTTCAATAGCTGATTGGGATATTAACTTACTTCTTGTCACCATTTTTCAGCCTGAGGGAGATACCCATTATGGATTCTGTGTGAACCTGGTTATTTCAATAGCAGAAGTCATACAATTTTTTTTTCTATTTTTCATCAGGAGCAAGAATTCATTGACAACAGAGACAATAATAACATGGCTACTGGCTGTCTCAGCATTAGGGAAACACTCAAGTAAATACTACACTGTGCATTCAGAAAACATAGGGAAGAACTGGGTGGTGAGATATCCTAAATAACAGGTAGATGCAAGCCTGAACAATCTGATGGTGTGGGGTGCTCAATCTAAAAATTAAGAAGGTATTGTTTACCAAAAGCAGATAAACAGCTGCTAGTCAGACTGTTAGGTCAAGGAGTAATATGGTTTCAACCTGCAACTAACTCCTATTATGAAAGCAACACTACATTTTACATTTATTTAAATCCATTAATAAAGAAATGTAGACCTCTGGTGCTTAATCTGTTAATGCACATAAACAAATTAGCTCAGGAGAGGCATGTGTTGTTTAGTGTAACATCATCTCTGCTGCTTTGTACAAAACAAGTCACTTACCAAGATAAACTTGTGACCCTTCTAACGAAGTATTGCCCAAGGAGCTATTCATATGATCATAAAGTTCCTGTAAAAGTTAGAACAAAGGTAAAAAAAAAAAAACCCCAGAGAGCGTTAATGTCACATGGTCACACAAAATCCAGAATAAATAAAATCCACTTATTCAAGAATTTCAACAGCTTATTCCAGAAAGAAAGCAAAATTTTACTAAGAGAATCAACAGAGACACAGGCTGACAACTACACTTGTATCTCATCACAAATCAGAAAGCTGATTCTCTGTCAGATTAGGGTAGTACATTTAGCTCATGTTAAAGTATTACAGGAGCTGAATAACTGAATGACTTACTCAAAAAGAATATTTGAGCACTAAATTAAAATACTAAAGTTTGTGGCCATACACTGAAAGCTGTTGTGTGTGGATTTTACTGGAAAGTTACCTTTAGAATTGAAATTTGTGAGAAGTCTTTTTCTTCAAAATATGCATGTGTGATGAGTTGCAGCTTTGCCTGAAGTAACCCATACAAAGGCTTGGAAGAAAAACAAACACAAAAGCAAGTGAATAAAACTATTTAGCCACTCATTTTGAACTTTAATCTTCTTCCATGCTTATGTTGCAATACTGACACTTTATTTTACATGGTCTTCATGGGTAAGCAGTCCTCAGTGGCTAACTCCCAGCATCTTTCTCCTGTGCTCATTTTAAATGATGATAATTTCATTTGCTTTCCATTTGCATGTACCATACCCTCACTGAACATCTTTCTGGAAAAGTAGTTTCCTTCTTTAATGCTGTTCATAATAGCTTCTTCACTAACAGTTCTTTCTTCAGCTTTAAGCACAAAAAGAATTTCTGTTCCCTGCCCGGTCACCAGCAGCTTTTGATGAATAGGTAGAAACAAAAAATACCTCTTCAAACCAAAATTATGCTGTATGTGTGGCTATCAGAAAACCTCCCTCACAGTTGAAGGTAGTAGCCACTCTCTCCAGCTACTATTCTAATGATCTTTGTGGCCCTTTCCAACCCTACTCATTCCATGATTATACTAGCCAAACTCCTCAATTCTACCACATGAAATTGAGTTAGTAGCATTTCAGAAGGATCAGAAGTGCAAATAGGTATCTTCATCCCTGACAACAGGCAGACAGTATTCCAGTTACAAGCAGGTACCACAATTCAAGGCAGCTCAACTCAAATGTCACAGCCTTGCAGCTCAATTTTACTTCAGTATTTTGTTACTCTGCAATGGGTAAGACAGATGTTTGAAGCCAAATGTTTCAAATAAGAATATGGAAGAACAATTATTAAGGTTACCTGAAAGTGTTTTGGGAATCAAACATTCTTACCAGCTGACTGAGAACACAGACGCTTTTCTGTACAGTTTCTCGGGTGATGTCTGCTTGCCGTACTTTTAATGCCTAAGAAATAAAAGCATTGCAGTGTTTTCACCCAAACATAATTTCAAAAAGAATTCTTTCCCAAGTCTAGTTCCCACATACTACTCCCCTATTGAAACAAAATCCTAAAACTGGCTACTTTCAATGATGGAACATCCAAACCATGCAACAGTATGCTCTTATGTTTTCACAACTCAAACCATTTTAAAACAATTCTATGATTCTACTTCGTAAAAAGGGTCATTACACTGACATGTCAGAGCTGTATTCTCATCTCATTGTGTCCAGCAAAGATCCAAATACAGCTGTGACTATCAGCAAAGAACTGTTTAAAAGACTCTAGTGTGAGGAAAAGGAAATGGCTCATGGGAATGTATGGGAGAAAAACCACCCCACATCACTTGCTCTTCTCCAAAATCATCTGTGAAAATGGACCAGATTAAAATGTCTCGGCCTAGAAATTGTTTGTTTCATACTCAAGCATCTTTTTTGAGCTACCCATAAAATAAAAGCTTATCCACAAAATAAGCTACAGTCTCAGCCAGAATAAATGGTCCCAGCACTTACCAGCAAACCTAGAAATGTTGAGGGCAAAATACACACAAATGATTCACTTAACTGTACAAACCAGAAAATGTATGGACTGCAGCCCACACATCAAAAAGGACAGGTGGAGAGAGTGCTAGAGCTGTCATATGAAACACATTGGGTTTTATTCTAGTTGTTCCAAAGAGTTCATTTTAAACATCTCTTTATCTTCTTAATTGGTTACTAAAAAGCATAAACTGGAATCAAGAGCACAATAAAGCCAAGTTATTGTGTAGTTAAATACAGCAAGACTAAATCCCAAAATAAAGTGAAGTCAGGTGCAAAAATAATGAGTGAACAAAAACCAACATGGAATTTAGTTCAAAAGAAATGGAATTAAAAACTGCATGTGTAAAATTTCTCCTAGAGCAAGAATAGGAACTTGAAATAGAATCAAGATGTAATTAACACAGAAATAGAGTACATAAACAAGTCATATATTCAGTGGGTGTAAATTAAAACTCAAACCCACATGACATTCCAGATTCTTGGCAATTATCTGAAAAAAGAAGTAATTTTAAAAGAAATTTGTAGTAACTTCTCAATTCTAAGTGCACAGGTCATACTCCCATTACTATTTTTAAAAACATGGGATGATCTGAGTAGACTGAGTACTTGATTTCCTCAGTGTGATCATGTGCACACTGTGGCTCTCCTCAATTTTTCAGCTTTACTGCTAAAGGCTGGTATCACTAAGCAGCTACCATGAATGGGAAGATTCCAGTCTACTCTGCAAGTGTGCTTTTGGCAAAGGAAATAGGTGAAGAGAAACTTCCCTACACTTGCACGGTCAGATCCCAGGAAGTACTCAAATCCGCTATGGGGAGAAATTTCTACTTTTTCCACCCAAAAGGCCTACTTCCTGGAAACTTAACTTTGCCACCTGAAAGATTGTCAATTGAATTTTGCTCCTTGGTGCTGATGGCTGGATTGGCTCTCAAGAAACAAAACATGTTTTTCAATTGCCTTGAACATTTCAAAATATCACAATACACTTGTTGATGTAAGGGAAAGAATAGCTCTCAGGCTCTGGAGCTACATACTGTGAGCATTTTCACAGACTTTTAATGTTAAACAATCGTGCAGTTTTTGTCTGTTGGTGTAATACAAGCCACTGAATTTTAGGTTTGTTAATGCATCAAACCTATTACTTCATTAATATAATTAATTCCCAGCTTGGAAAGTTACCTTTGCTTCAATCTGCCGATAGCAAGAGACACCATACACCGTGGTTCGATCCCCGCATCTCGGCGGCAGATGGAAAAACACAGTATCTAGAAAAAAAGAAAATGCTATTTTGTAATTCACTAACAAGAGGTCAGTGTATTTATTTGCAGCATCCCTTAAAGGTTTACTGCTGAAAGTACTGGCACACACTTATTTCCTAAAACAAAAAAAAAAAAGAAACAAAGAAAAAGGAAAAAGTCACCTATAAATTTATGTCTGAACCCAAATAAGTTTTCACATTACAAGATAATTTGTGGAAGAATCTCCAGGTGTGCAGGACAGCTTCATGTTTAGCCAGACCAAGCCAACATGGCTTTTCAGAAGCAGCTATTGAAAGCAGAGAAGCACCACTGAAACCTACAGGCATGCTGCCTCCCTAATTCACGACAAAGGAGCAAAGGCAAGACACTGTGAGTCAGTGTGTACAACTGGGAGTGTGATGCCATTATGAAGGCAAACACAATCAAGACAGGAAAAAACCCCAAACACCAAGGAGGACACACCTAGTTGAAAGGTTAGAGTAGCTCCTACCACTGCCAAGGTTGGTATCTGCACTACCTCCTGCACTATACTAACAAAAACAATTTGTGAAACCTAGTCTTACAAAAAATAATTACTATCTCTGTGCAAGTGCAAAATGATAAAAAAAAGTATTTATAAAATACGACAAGAGAAAGACTTTTATAGGTGGAGATATACATGCACACACCCACATATACACACACACCTGCTGCTACTGCAAAAAAGTTGCTAAATCCTAAGTAAAGAAAGGCAGTTGTCCTTTCCAAACATGAGTGAAATCTTTTTCGAAACCAACTATTAATTTTTTGTTTGGTTCACAGTAAGAAAATGAACAGGAGAGACAAACCCATTTGCATTATGGCCAACGGAGAGGGGGACTTTTTATAACAAAGCTTACTCCCTTGATCAAGTTTATATTCTGGAGATCACCTAGGGTTTTAGAAAGCCTGTAAGACTATTTCCTGTACCAAGTCATCCTCTTCGCACAAATGCAACTAACTGTGGGAATTAGTTTAAAACTCAAAAACCAGATATCTAATAAAGTTACAGTAAATTAAATACAATTATCATCAGAAAATCTATTTGCCTGGTTCAAGTTCATGTGTATTCTTGCCAACAAAACACAAGGATATGTATTTCCCCTTTGCTGCCAACTCTTTTTTTTTCTTACTAAAAAATAAACATTTATATTCTTCTAGTACTGCAATAAAAATGCTCAAAGTTGAGTATTAACAGGAATGGTACTGAGACAAGAGAGAGCAGGTAAATGCAGCTGCAAGTGATTTTCCTAGCTTTGAATGTAGCCTACTTCTTGTAACGTATTTAACAATGCAGAAGTTCAGCAAAAATCATGACCCAGAGCAGAGTCAGAGACACTCTTACTGCTGCTTGGAAACGGATTATTTTGATAAACTTCTTTTGTTTCCAAATGAGATCTTCAAAAGCTGGACAATAAGGAAGCTAAGTATATCACGTTAAAAAAACCAAAACAAATTAAAATCAGTATTAAAGGGTTTCTGTGATTCTGCTGTTTAAAGTGACTTCCTTGTTGTCTGTTCTGAAGAAAAAAAAAAGATGAACTGGACATGAATATACCTGTCAGGGATGAATGGAACTGCTAATAAAAGAATAAATGCAATACTAAAATAAAAGTGCAGTGAACCTGCTGATGACTATATGGCAAATGGCTATTTCTATCTTTATTCTGCTGACAAATACATTTTTAAAGCTCATGCCATTATGCTGACATGGCCTTCCATGACTTGTAGGTCATTTTAAGAATCTCTAAAATTAGTGGAGGAGAGTTTATTCATCTTTCAAAGAACTTCTGAAAAAGCCAGCAGCCCTGCTTTGTGCTAGAACTATGCAAAATTGATATGTAACCCTAGTTTTTATTGACACCTGGATTCTTGACATAGGAGGTACACCTTTATGATCTACTTTCACCCAAACTCTGAAGGAATGTATCCTTGCCAATGTATTTTCCAACTTAAACAAAAAGTGCAGGAAGTCTAATAGTAAAAAGAATCACTGGTCAGCTGTTCAGATTATCAGGTTTTTCTTTGGGTTGCAGTAGAAATACACACAACTTCTGTCTTTCATTTCTTACCTTCCTGATAGTTGTGAGCGCCATCTGGTAAGGCAAGAAATGGCAAGTACTTCCATTCCTCTGGTAAACTGTGGCTGTCATGTCCTTCTCCAGGTTTTAGGGGAGGATAGGAAAATTCAACCTGAACAAACAAATGAAAACAAAGGGGAGAAAAAGAAAGAATACATTACAGTTAGCAAACAAGCAGACCTCTGTGATTCAGCCTAGCACGTTTTCTTTCCTACCAATGGTATGAAAAAGAAATGTTTCTATTCCAAGTAGCATTCCTTATCTCTTCCTTCAATGCACTCACAGACTCACTCATGTAGTTTAGCTGACAGGTCCTGGGCAGATGTGGCTTCTACAGCCTAATTCCTTTCCCTCAAGAGAAATGAAAAAGATCTTCAAGCAGAAAACAGCACCCAAGAGCTGAACACCATGTTCCCTGTGCGCCCAGAGCCAGCAGCAGCACACTGTCACACCTGCAACATCAGCAGGGGCCATTGATGGGCACACATATCCTGAAATCAGATTTGACTTCTGAGCCCTTCAAGTGCTCATGAGTAGGTGATGCTAACACATGCAGGCCTCTACTTTACCCTACAGGATGTTGAGTCATCTCAGAAACTATACTGACAGAAAAACACTGGTTTATATGTTTTTATGTCCCTCACTGCAATGTGTTCTACAAAGTGCCCTAAAGTACCTCCTTTTCCTTTCACTAAGAAATCCTGCTTTTCAATTTTGCCTTTATTTGCCATTTACCTCTTTTTCCTAGAAATAGGGACAACCTTTCCATTCCTTGTATGCATCTACCACAGATCCTCACAATCAGCATATTTACAAAGCAATCTTCTTTACTATGGAGACCCTTCTGGGTTTTCAGTCACTTCCACCAACTCTTTTCCAGATGGCATTTCTTAATTTATTGAATAAAATCTAAACACAAATTTCTCAGTAAAACAAACTATTTACTGATATTGCAACTTCTCTTCAAGGATAGTTAGTTAGTGAGCCTAACCAGTGAGCTGGAAAACATATGTACACACAGAAAATAAAAGGAACGACAAAGCAAGCATACAGATAATCTTAGCATTTCGCGGATACTGAAATAAAATATTAATAATAATAATAATAATAATAACAACAAAGGAAAAAATATGTGAAGGTGAGTACCACAGAAAAGTGAAGTTCTTCACCTTAACACACGATGTCACTGTCTACAACAGTTGCCAACTTGAGAAAAAGGCACAAAGGACAAGAAAACACCACGAGAAATCAGCTTTGCTACTTGTTGTATCAATTTCAAGTTTTCTTATTCCTTGTTATGGTGGGGTGACTCTGGTTGGACACCAGGAGCCGACCAAGGCTGCTCTATCACTCCCCTCCTCACCTGGGTAAGGGAGACAAAATATAATGAAAAGCTCATGGATTGAGATAAGGGCAGGGAGGGATCACTCATCAGTCACTGCCATGGGGAAAGCGGACTTGACTTGGGAAAATTACCTTTATGCCAAAAAATCAGAGTAAGATAATAAGAAGCAAATCTAAATCTTGAAAACACCTTCTCCCCACCCTGGGGTGGGTTAATTCCTTCCTGGACTTAACTTTATTCCTGATTCTCTACCTCCTCCCCCAGCAGTGCAGGGGGACAGGAATGGTTTATGGTCAGTTCATCAAACATTGTATCTGCTGCTGCTTCCTCCTCCGAGGGAAGGCTCCTTTCCCTGCTCCAGCATGAGGACCCGCCCCCAGCAGACTGCTCAATGAACTTCTCCAACATGAATCCTTCCCACAGACTACAGTTCTTCATGAACTTCCACAGTCCTTCCACAGAGTGCAGTCCTTCAGGAACAGATTCCAGCACGAGTCCCCTGTGGGGTCACAAATCCTGCCAGGAGCCTGCTCCAGCACAGGCTTCTCACAGGGACATAGCCTCCCTCTGGCTTCCACCTGCTCTGGCATGGGGGTGTCTACAAGCAGATCTCTGCTCCACCAGAGACTTCCACGGGCTGCAGGGGGACAGTCTTGTCTCACTGTGGTCTTCACAACAGGCTGCAGGGAAATATCTGCTTCAGTGCCTGGAGCATCTCCAGCCCTTCCTTCTTCACTGGCCTTGGTGTCCGCAGGGCTGTTTCTCTCACATACTCTCACTTCTCTCTTCTCTGGCTGCAATTTGCTTCTCTGTGATAACTTTCCTTCTCAAATACATGATCCCAGCGGTGCTACTATCACCCCTGATGGGCATTGATCAGCCCTGGGTCTGTGTTTGGCTTGGTAAGACACGGGGGAAGCTTCTGGTGGCCTCTTGGAGAAGCCACCCCTGTAACACCCTGTAACTATTAGGAATCCATAGAGTCTTTTAAACAAAATATGGCACTAAGCGAAAAAAAAAGAGCATCTGACTTCCAAATGAGAGACAAACACTGGAATTAGAATCCATACAAAGAGAAGAGAAACTGTCTGCCATTTAGTACACACATACATCCTGAGAATTCCCTGATATCCTCTCCAAGTCACAGGTAAGAAAACTAAAATGGTAGAAGCTTCACATAAATGTCTGCAATATCATACCTTTTGCTGATGTGCAGATTCAAAGTAGTTGGCTGAAAACACTGTTTACAGAATTACTACTGGAATCTTGCAGGAGATTTAGCAATAAATATAACACACTTACTAAGTTTAAAACATAGATAGTCAAGGAACATCTACACTTCTGTCCTGACTCAGGTATTTTATTCCACTGCACGGCCAACAGAGAGGGATTCTGGAGGAGCTTCTTTCTAATAAATACAGAAGAAACTCTGAGTTCCTTAGATTCCAGCAAATACTTTCAAAGCATCATTCCTGATAAGGAGATACTATAAGTAACGATTTAAGACATCATTGCTTCCAAGCACCTTCAGAATTACAATTGTATTTCGCACTCCAACCAAATAATGAATTAGGAGACAAATTTAAAGGAAAGAAGGGTGAGATGAGTCAAGCTACATGAAAAACACGCATTCACTAAGGAACGCTCCTTTTTAAAGTCCAGAATAAAGCCAAGAAATCTGGCTCCTGTGTTCTTCTTGTAGTGTGAAATTTGCTGAAGAACTACTTTGTTCTAGCTCACAATATGCTATCAACACCTCAGCTGCTATCAGATAATCTCAGCAACAGGGATTTCTGCAGGCTCTGTCAGTTTCAAATTCAATAAACTGCACAGGCATTAATGGCACTGATGACAATCTTGTTTTTTATTAGTCATCATCTTTCAAAAATCTGTTTTATATAAATTTCTGTAGGCATGTATGTGTATAAGAGAGACCACCATAAAACTCAGGTAAATCAAAAACTGAAACTGCTTAAGTGGCCTTAAATAATCTATTTTACAGACATACTTTATGATTGACCTGATTTACATGACAACATACTGTTTGTTATTCTTCCTCCTCCCCAAGAAGATCCATATAGGATGTATCCTGGTTTCTAAGGAGGAATCACATTCATGTAATTTAATAGAACTGCTGCTGGCCAAAGTACCAGAACGGTGGAAGTAACAAGGAAAACAGGAATAAGGACAATCCAACAGCAAGAAGAGCATGCAATGCCCTGGAGGACTTCCTTCCATCCCTCCTCCAACTTAACAGTTCCTAATGATGAGAAAGTTTGACTTTTTGATATTAAATAAGCAGTCACCACAGGTGGGATTTATGTCAGCTGACAATATGTGAAAAAGCAAGATCTCTGAGGCAGTTTTCCTAAGTGCTCTGCAGAGTCAGAGAAAACAGACACGCGCAGAGGATGATTCATCTGATCTGTTTATTTTGACCATCTCCGAAGAGAGCTAGCTCCAAGTCTAACTTGCAGATGACTGGCTTATCGCAGATGAAACTCACCCTATCTCTTCCCCATCCTCTAGATGTTCTGCTTGACTTCTCCAGCTCAATTTGCAGACTTGCATCAATTGCAGTGAGGAATCCTTTGCACGGAAAGAAACCATAATTTCAAAAACAAAGTATTATAAGAATATTGAACAGCCTTTTTAAAAAGGCTAAAACCTCACAGTTCTTGAAAAAAAACGAAGCTGAGCAGTGTAAAGGTGGTAATAATGGGGTAAACAATTTCAGCTCTATCAGTTCTGAGTTTTCAAACAACTGGAGTCTCAGTGAAAACCTTTTCCCAGCCTGCATGTGCAAACTACAGAGCAGTGCTCCCAGGGAAGGCAACTGAAGAAGTTATTTTCTTATCATTTTCTACCTTAAACCCAACACAAACTATGAGAGGGGGAAGAGAGAGACCTGTCTCACATCTCTTCACAGAACAAAGAAAGAGGAGCTCATTTTTTATTTAAATATAATGGCTTTTTATATAAATCCATCCATATATGCATGTGCATGCATAAATAAGCACTTAAACGTCCCTGTATGTCATTAATATATGCATCATTACAAAAATGCCTGAAAAAATGAGAATCTTTTCATAAAGCCCAGTAGTCAACAGGAACAAATAAATACACACGAGTTTTCAGAGCTGACTGACAGAGAAAATTTTATAGATTTGTGTCTCCTCAGTTGAATTAAAGAAGATTCCTCAATAAAATGAAATTCAAATTCAAAGCTGAACTCCTGAGAGACTTCCAAATAAACTACATAAAACATGAACTAGTATCTCCATGCATTTCTTACTCTTCCAAGTGTCAGGAATCTTCCTTCCAGCTGGAAATAGTGCTCAGCCTGTCAAGGGGTTTTGATGGCAATGCTTTTTGCCTGTTCAAACTGTCATGTTCTGTAAGCAGACAGGTCTTGATGGATTTCAGAACTAAAACCAATACAGAACACTGTCTTGAGATTCAGGGGAGAAATAAATAATTGTGCTCTTCATTACCCAAAATACTTCAACTCTTGTGAATTACCAAGTTAAAATAAAATCTATTTTTTAAAAACTCCTTAAACGGAAGTACAACTGAATTTCTGGGACTAACATTTTTTATTTTTCTGGAATTCTGCAGCATTAACTAACCTTTAATACGCAGTTTGCATTGAACCTAACAGTTTGTATGCAGAGCACCAACAAATACACAATTCTAATTGTGGGGGAAAAAAATCCAGGCAATCTGGTTTTGTTCCTTGTCTTTAAAGGCACTTTCTAGCCAGAATATATTTACTACATGTTCATTAAGTCACAGTAAGAAAACATGACAGCAGGCAAGGAAAAATACATTGCAGTTCCTACATCTAAGAATTAACATGATAATTCTTTAAGAAAAATGCATTGATAGTGTCTTCTACTAAATTTCAAGTACACAGTCAGAAGAGAGGTTAAAAAAGGACACTGATAAAAGAGGAATTCCCAAATACATGTGTATGTCCACCTAAAGTATTGCACTTAAACATTAAACAGGTAGTTGGCATTAATTTTACACTCAGGTAAGGTTGTTCTCCTTATCTGTGAAAAGTGCTTAATTGTTAATCAAAGTTCCTCAGTGGGCACTAAAGAATGATAATTTAAAATGTGCTGGCAAGTCAGTATAACCTTCCCATCCTTCCCACTTCATCTACTATCACATTTGAATTATAGTCACAATATAAGCTCTCCTCTTCAGTATAACAGGTATTTTGGAAGATTTCTCTTCAGATTAGATATGAAAAAACATCTGGACCCAAGTAAGTTTTTGCACTGGTGCAGTGGAGAGATTATTTAATTGCAAAAAAATCTGAAATATTTAAAATGACGGTATTATGTTAAAGACCTAGGATATTTTCAATAACTTACAGAATCTAATTTACAGGAAACAAACCCATACCATCCTCTAAACAATTGCTTTGGTAATTTCTCCCATTGCTTCTACTGCAACAAACAGGTAGGATAATTGCTTGAAATGAAGAAAACGAGATCAGCAAAACCTACTAATTACATTTCTATTTAGAAAATCTTTTCCCTTCATAAATCATTACAACACATTTAATTTCAAGGATACCAACTCTTCCTCTCCAAAAAAGAAAGGCAGAAATATGCTAGAGTATAACTCCAAGTGGCAGTAATCAAAAACACCCCAACAGATGAAAATTACACCTAAAACTTGATACCTTTTTACAAATAAGTCAGTATTTGTTCTTTACTTGAAGTAGGGATTTCCAATTTATTAATCCTAGCATAGCCAGACCCAGAGAAGACCAGCACACCAATGACCTTATCTGAATCACCATAACAACTGCAACAGGCAGCCAGATGAAAATCTGAGAGCATTGTTCGTCTTTCAGCACTAAGAACAATTTATTATTTAAATAACAATTGAATTTAAATTACAAACTTCCCCCATTTTTGCACGGCAGAACCAACAGATCACAATCTGCAAGCTGAAGAGCTCATGCACACAATAATGCCTATGCAGTAATATGATGACCTCCACCAGCAAAGTTTTAAACATATGTTAAACATCTATATAAACATGAATATTTGTAACAACTATGTGTAATACATGTATAAATGCACAGAAATATATATATATGAAGACTACATATGATACATACTTGTAAAAATATATTTTAAAGTACACTATATACACAAATAGCAACAGCAAAAGAAATCCCTGTATTACAAGGAGGCAGGGCATAGTTGTTTCTGTCCTTCCAGTTCCTGAAACTGGTACTTCCTCACATTCCCATATTGCTAAAGCCATAGAGTGGTCACTTGCACAAGTTCTAAGGCACCATTTGTATGCACAATATCACCATCCAAGTTTGCTTCAAAAACTCTGACTAGGTTAGCAAAGTTCTGACTCTTACTCAGGCCCCTAAAAGACAAAATAACCTGGAACACCTTTGTTTTCAAAGTCATGCTAGCATGCATTCTAGACACTCTTTCCCATTATTTAACACTGTATTTTCACAGTCATGGAGTTCAAGCCCTACATAACTCCTGTGCTTTGGAACTTCGGCTCTTATCAGTCTCAGAGAAAGTAAACAACAAAAAAAACCCGCCCACACTCCTCCCAGGAGAGGAACTTAATACTATTGCAACCATTCCAGTCAAGGCGATTTGCTAGGGAACTCCGAGCCATCAAGACAAGATTCGTACCGTTACAGAAGGCAAGTCAGAAGTCATATAGGAAGAACTCTGGCAAGAGAGAGCAGCTTCCCTGAATAAACGAGGGCACCCCAATCTCCACCCCAAACAGAGATGTCTGTCCAACACAGCAGCCAGTGGAGACTGGGGACTGCAGCAGCCAAGTGGTCACCCACAGATCAGCTCTTAACACCCATCTTGGTGCCCGTGGGCTCTTAATGTGCATACCCAGCTACAAGGACTGTGGCATTTCCCCTCTGCAGGGACAGCACCCAGACCTCATCACTCATGAAATTCACACACACGCCCTTTCCCCAGCTCTGCCACAGGTCCCGCTTCCCAACAGCAAGGAGCTGGCAACAAGCTGACAAATGATACACTGAATCCACCTTTCCCTGGGAAAATGGAAGGACCAGGACAGCAGGCACATGTTTACTCATCAGTTTAGAAATAGCCATTGTGTGTCATTCATCCAGCATCTCCTGCTGAACAGATGCAGTCCAAGAGAGCCATCACTTGGTCTTATGAGCCAACAAGCATTCAGGCTCTTTGCCACAGGACACCTGATGGGCCCAGTATTGCTCTTCATGAATTTGCTCCTTCCTCACCAGTTTCAACATCAGAATTACTCCTCAGAGCCAGCAAATCTGGCACACTGCCACATATGAGGCTGAGAAGGTGCACAAACACAGTAACATAATGAAGCACAGAATACACTCTCTGGTCGCAGTGACCCCAAAGAAGGAAGCAGGCAGGCAGTCCCGTGTCCTGCCCCCCAGCATGTTTGGGCAGCAAGGAACTTGCTTTCACATCTTGTACCCACAGCTTTCTTTGCTTTTACAAACAGCATGCTGCCTAGGTGTATTAACTCAGCACCTCATACAAGCTGTGAGACGGATTACCAAAATTAGGCACAGGTCATCAAGTCAGGCAGTATTAGGACAGGGAACATAAAGTTGAGCATTGCAAGTTCCAATTTACTCGAGCTGGAGCGACCTCTGTTCAGTGATTTTACAGCTTTCAACGTCCCTCTATTCTATATGTATGTAAATTAGGTTGCCACCTCAAGTGCCGAGAGCCCGAGTCACTATGTGAAAACATTCTGAAATAGGTAAATAAAAGGTGCAACAGAAGTACAGAAATACATATTTTATTGACTTAGCATTCATTCATTTATCCAAGAGAAAGGCCAAGATTCCTGGCACAGGATATTTAAATAACTACTCAGACGTTATGACACATACAAAGAACAGACAAATCATAAGATGAATGTTAACCATGATGACCATGGGAAGCATTACATAACTGCAAATGGGTATTTAGGAACCCTCTCTCAACTTGCATATCAGGGTAAATATGGAGAAAATATCCAGTATGGAATCCTTCCTTCAGTATGGAATCCTTTATTGCCTGGGCCGGACTTCACAGAAGTGACTGCAAGATTATCTAAGTACAGGCCTCTTTGAAAAATGAAACAAAGAAACAAAATAAAGAAACAAACAATTCAACCATACCCTGAAGTTCTTCTTGAACAATGAGCACTTAGTACTATGTAAGTGGATTAAACAGACATGCAAAAAACAGAACTGATTGTTAACTCTACACAAGAGACCAGAATCTGCAGTATTGTTTACAGAAGTACATGTGTGCTGAGAAATTCATTGTATATTTAAAATTGTTAGCACCCCATGCCAATTAGAGTAGCCTTGGAAATAAAAGCTAAAAGCTTCTTAAAAGTTACAACCTGTTGAGCATAAAATCCACGTATTTTAGACAAAAGATTAATCTTTAATACTTGATGTATGCTATGATTAACTTTATTAGAAGATTTCATGCTCATAATGATCCTTTAAAGTGTTTTAATATTATCAAAGCAGGGAACAAAACCAAAGGAATTGTGCTAATGTTCACAGGTTATCATCAATAGAAACAGGAACAAAGCACTTCAGCTTGATTCCAGCCTAGTTCCTTTTCAACTTATTTTTGTTTCTGCTGTTCCATTAACAAGATCTTGTTTAATCACTAGACGAGATTACCTATTGCATAATACCTGCCTACTGTGCTTCCCCAAAGCAAAGACACAAGGAATTTAAAGACAACAAAGCATACACTTCACTCGCATGTTTAAAAGCATCAAGCACATCTAAGAGAACCTCCAGCAACTACTGGAGTGACAAAGATCATGAAGAGAACAAAATAATTCTCCAGTAAAGCAGTCTTAGAAGAAAGACAGTAAACAGAACAGGGAGTAAGGCTGGAAGTGTTCCCCTGAAACTTCCCACCCACGGAATCTATGGAAGAGAGCAACTTCAACACCTCCTTCTTGAAAAAACGTGCTACAATCAAGAGTACAGCAGACCTCAAAACATAGGCAGTTCACAAGAGTTGATAAGAAGTGTAGACTGACCTTGGTCATTCCTTAGACATCTCCTGATTCTGAAAAGTCAAGCCTAAGTTGCCAATATTTCTGCTTAAAGACATCTGCTTCCTAGGCACAAGTTAAAAAGGCCACGTGCACGGATTACACATGCCATGTCAGGTGCCGATTTCTGCAGATCACACCAACCACCATCTTCCAGAGATCAAATATTTGAAGCTCCCAAATGAAGATCACATACACAATTCAGGAAGGGAAGAATTAAAGAGCATTCTTCCCTCTCCAAGATTATATTCAGGCTCTTCTCTTAAACTGGGTATCAGCTGTTTCATTCCTGATCTCGGGTTTCCTTTGCATGCCAGGAAGAATACCTCTGGTCAGGCAAGAGAGGGGGATTGGTCTTCAAGCAGATACACAAAAACATTCTCACACAAACAAGCACTCAGACACTACTTTGGAGAAAGTGGGCATCACACTTACATTATAATGTTCAGTACCTTGAAGATCCTTACAGCAAACTTCTGGGGAATTATGCCTTTTGGTATTTACAGTAATCCACTCCCATGTTTGTGAGAATTTGAAATGTCATCCTCCACAGAAGTACAGAGAAGTGGGTCAAGATACACTGCCGTTATTTCAAAGATCCCAAGCAAACAAAATTGACCAGCAGCACGAGCACTCCAGGACACACTGCTTCCTACCACTCACAATTCTTTTCCGCAACACAGTAAGAAATGTGTATGTTAAAGAGAGCCAAGGGTAAAGTGGAATAATTTTAAGCTCTTAAGAGGATACGTGAGAAAATGGTCACCTTGGTCAACTTGCTGCACAAGGTCAGCAGTGATGTGCACAACTGCCCAGGACACCGAGTGCAGAAAAGCTGGGCCTTGCCCCAAGTGAAGTGAGATTCTGTGTGGCCTCACTGGTGGTGACGCAGGGCTCAAGTTCACTCAGATGTGATTAGCTTAGAAGCCTTGCAGCATCAGGAGAAGATAGGGATTGTTGTGGCAGGTCAGGCACCGACTGCAGCAGCAAAAGGACCATGCAACCTCCCTCAGCAACCACCCAGAGGGTTTACAGGGACTTGTGCCTAGCTCTCCTACCTGCAAGTTTTTCCACCTTTGCTGAAATGTTTCCATCCTCTCCTTTACAAATACATCAGTTCTCATTTTAACTCTGCCTTCAAAATGAATTATTTCTAGAGTACTTGTGATATTAAAAGCCTTCCTACAACCTCAGAGACTATTATCTCTCTGCTTCTCCATGTAAATAAAGCTTGGAGACAGAGCTCAAGTGACAGTCATAGCATATGTGATCACAACTGGAGAACTGCACCTCAGGACTTTCATTCTAACATCACTATAAATCAAAGATCTTTCCATGTATTTTCAACACAACTTGTGTCTTCTAGTCAAGGTCTCTTCAGGTTACATTTTTACACCAGTTAATACTTTCAAAAATTAAAGTGTTGTAAGGCAAATTAAGTGCTTTATCACTCGCTTGTAATGGGAGAAGGTGTTTCATGATTCTGAAAAAAAACTTCCCCCTTTGTTGCTCTGAAATCACTGGTCATTCATTACTACAGTTCCTCAAAACTACTGAGGAATTTGCTATCAGCTGCTCTAGAAGAAAGGCAATGAGTTGAGCAGCTACAGAAACTCCAAAACACATCAGACCATTTGTATGGCAGATTTCCCTTATTGTCACTTTGTGCCCCAATGCTTTTGTGCCTTGAGTCCTGCAGAGCCTGAGAAGCATGTAGCACTCCTACTGCACCAAAACTGGGTGTTTAACATTAATGGGCAAGAGTTTGTGCTACTGTATTTGCTGTTACTTTTTCCTGAGGCCACTCCTCTTATTCACAGCAAAGAGGGACCAAAAAAGGCATTTTTAATGTTTGTAATTTAATTTCAGATGCATGAAAATCATGATTTAATGTATACTGCCCATGATTTCTACCCACTGCAGGACATTTACTATTTAATGACTCACTGAGGAGGGTTCCCATAGTAAGTCAGCCAGCAGGTACAAAGCCAAGAAACCAGTCACCATTCCTGCTTCCTGCCAATTGCCATTCCCTTCCTTAATGGGCCTGTTGAAAGTGTGTCAAATACTAGGTGGACCTAGTAGTTTGCAGCCAAGTTTCTCCTCCTGTTTTCTGGACACTCTGCCATAACTACCTCTAATCCTTAGCAAAAGGAGACAGCAACGAGCATTTCTGGCATATCTCCTTGGATTCACAGTTCAACTCACTAACTAAGGAGCCCAAAGAAACAGGATGGCAATCTGCTCATGCAGACAAACAAAAGCCTGCAGATTCTCCAGGAGTTTACTCCATACTTGCTAGAGAAAACTCCTCCCAGTGTGTTCACAATTTTTAGTGCTTTAGTTTTCAGATAACACAAAGCCTTCACGACAGTGAGTGGTAACTCCCAAGCTTTTAACAACTGCCTGGGAAACTGGATCCCCAAACTAAACAATGTACATACCATAAAACTTCACTTTGTCTCATTATTTCAGCAAAAAGACCCCCAGTAAAACAGCCCTTGAAAGGAGCATGAGGAACAATTGTGGCGTTCATATTCCCAATCCAAAGGCACACAGAAAGAGATTCTCTGACTCCTTCTCTGTCAAAAATGAATGCATATGGGTTGCTTTTAAGTCTGTGAAAGAAAAAGATATTCCTACACATTTCCAAACTGCACATCAAAGTCTTTGCATGTTACACATTTCTTAACCTGTAAGTTAATCAACAGGAAGAGCTGTACATTTCAAGTGATGAAGCTTCAGAAGCAAAGGCAGCTAATGAAAGAACCTAGCATCAAGAAATCCATAGAAAACCCTAACTCCACATGCATTTCCTACTACAGAGAAAAGAGGTGGGAACAGAAACTGAAAGGAGCCTTCTCAGGCAAGCCAGGTCGATTGCTGTTAAGACAGGCAGCCTAGCTCTATGATCTTTCAATCTTAAGCTTTTCAAACTCACTCTGAGTGATGTCCATTTGAGCACTGCTGTACACCTTTGCTTTTCTGCACTTCACAGTTTCATGTATGCAGTCTGCAGTACATCCTCAGACAGTTCATATCAACTGGTTCATGTGCCAACACTCATGTAGATTAAATGGCTGGTTTTTCCTCCTCATATTTAACTTTCCAACAGTTTCTTAGAATACAACTACATGTAATGCAGTGTTTCAATGAATACTTCAAAGGCCATTATCACTACTTTAAAGGTCATAAACAGTAGCCCTGCAGAGAAGGATTTGGGGGTGCTGGCTGATGAAAAACTCAACGTGAGCTGGCAACGCGCACTTGTAGCCCAGAAAGCCAACCACATCCTGGGCTGCATCAAAAGGAATGTGGCCAGCAGGTCAAGAGAGGTGATTCACCCACCCTGGTCTTCTCCTCGTGTCCATGCATTTGTCCTCTGCAGCTGTGCACCTGGCAAACAGAACCTGTGAAACAACTACCTCAAAAGCAACCCATCAAAACAAGGCTTGCTTTTTGGTCACCTCAGTTCCCCATTTCAGCTTACCGCACAACTGTCTCTGCTTTGCAGTTGTGAAGAGGCAGGAGAGGAAAAGGGAAGAATGTTCCTGTAACTACAGAGGTGAATACAGCCTCAAAATCTACTTTGTTAGCCTAGCTAGGGAAGTTCTTCTACATTCGCCTTGAATACAGACTGCCCAGGGACTATCCCAGCCAATTCTGGAAGCGAGAATTCAAATCCCTTTTTCTGAAAAGTGGATCAGAATTTATATGCACCGATAAACATATTATCACACATTACACAGGATTATATTCACTATCATTCTTGCCCTCAAATCACACTGCTTTGGCGTGTTAGCCTTGATCACATGTGGTCTCATTTCTCTTCCAGACATTTCCTCGTGTCAATTCTCAAACTTATACTGCTATTATTCATTCCTATTGCACAGCTTCATAATGCATCCCATTTCTATCAATCTAACATTCCTTTTTGTCCAGCTCTTGCACAACTTTCCAGTTTTCCTTTGAAATACTGACTCCTGAAGTTTGCTAATCTGAGCTCAATTTTATGGTGTAAACAATACCAGCACCTCTTTCAATCTTGAGAAATACTTCTTGCAAGTACTTTTCAAACCAATAGTTCCTCTTCTGACTCAAATCTGTCTCTGTTTCCTCTCCTTCATACTACTCTTCACCCAAGTACCAGCTCTTGCACTAATTCTCCTGTATCTTTACCTTAAAAATAAGTGTGATCTGTTATCAAGTCCCCAGCAGATTAGAGCTACTCCATTCCTTTCACACAGAAAGGAATTCAATCACTTGCTCTTACAAAAAATGCAGGTCAGTCAGGCATGATCTATCTTTAACAAATGCACAGAGGACTCGGTCTACTTAGCTTCACGTTGTTAATTAATTCTTTCCTTCAAAAATTCTCTAGAGTCTTGCTACTACTGATGTCAAACTCATTAGTCTATAGCTGTGCAGCTCCTTGACTCCAGTTCTTTTAGGAAACGTTCTCCAGAGCTCAGTAAAAAATCTGCTAAGTCAGAGGTATAAATTTAAAATTAGATTTCTGTTTACTTTCCCTTAGGAAACCTGGCTGGTTGAGGTTCTACTGACTGTCATTCTATTCCTGCATTTCTATTCTTCTCCCTGTGACTCAGCTACCCTATCCCCTTCCCAAACTGCCTTCATCTCCAGCTTCTCCAGGCCATTTCTTGAGATAAAGAAAACTTCAGGTCAGAGGTATTCTAACCTAATTTTTGACAATACATCAATATGTACTTCTATAAACAGTTTACTGGCAACAAAATAAAATTCACTGCTACTAATTTATAGTTTGGGGGTTTGTTCGGGTTTTTTGTTTTTTTTTTTCCCTTGCATCAACACTGCTTAATGTGCAAGAAAATTAATAGACAATCGGAAGAACAGAAGAAACAAAAGCTTAGGTCCTTTCCAAGAGGCCAACAACAAGGAGAGGGCAAAAATATGCTCTTCCTCCTACAGATACCCAACTCAGGCTCAAGTTGTAACAGTGTTTGACAAGCAAGTATCTGATAAATATCACAGACCTCACAACCCAGATGATTTAATTACTTCACAGAAACTGATCCTGTGAACGTCCATATGAGAACAGCCCCTAGACACCCTGAGGATAAAGGATGCATTAGAAAACAATGCACATCTTTCAGAAATTGAGTTATTGCACCTTAGCCTCTGAGGAATTGTGCTTGGATTTTTTTACTGAAGCAATAATTTAATTCTAAGCTACCTTTATGGAATGTGTTTATGTCAGATCAACACTTGTATAACAATAACCAGCACATTCATTAGTGTCTAGGCAATTTTTAGAAAGGCCAAGAACTCGCTATGCAAAAGGACTCACTGGAAATCCAGCATTACGTCTATCAGCTCTTGTCACAGCAAAGCAACTGTGTGGGCAGCCCAGCTGGGCACCTGCATCTCCTGCTTCAAGGGTTAAAAAAGAATTAAAACAATCAGAACATAACCCAGTTATGAAATACATAATGACATAAAATCCTTCTACCTTACAGGCCACACGAAGCAGTCAAGCATTTATGAAAGCGGGGAAGTGACAGGCAAAGAAAACTTAAATCCAGGGTGGGCTTGCTACCCGGAGGCTGTTTGGTAAAAGACGTGCCTGTGAGCACTCAATGCCGGGCTGGCAGGGCGAGAGGAAGGTAGATTTAAAAACCATTTCGGGTTTTTTTCCTCAGAATTCTCTGTCTGAACGCATTAAGCACGCACGATTCGAAACAGATACGGCGCCACGGTGTGCGCCGTCGCCCCTCAATGCCGGGAGCTCACCCCGCCGGCCCTTGCTCCGCCTCGCTCCCGGCGGGAGCGCCGAGGCGGGCCGGGAATGGAGGCAGCTCCATGACCACGAACTGCCCGGGGCGAGCCGAGTCACGGCCCGGCCAGGCATCCCCCGGCCGGGGGAGGCCGCAGCCAGGCGGGGCCTCGCCGGCTCCCAGCCCCCCCATCACCGCCCCCTGACCGGAGCGGAGCGAAGCCCCCCGGCCCCGGCGGACGCGCCCCTCCGGCGGCGGCTCCCGCAGCCGGGCAGGCGCCGCTCGGCGCGGGGGAGGGGACCGGGGGAGAGCCGGGAGGAAGCGCAGGAGCGGAGCGGAGAGGCGGGAGCTGAGGGTCACCCGCGCCCTCTCACCTGGCAGCCCTTCTTGTGGTGGAAGCCCACCACCACGATGTGCAGCACCGGGCCCCGCTTCTCCATGGAGCAGCCCAGCGATGGCCGCGCCGGAGGATGCCGCCGTACCCGGGCTCTCGCTCCGCCCCCCGGGGTCCGGCGGGGACGCAGCCCCAGCCGCCTGCGCTTCCGCACCGCCCGGCCCGGGAGGGCGGGCACGGCCCTCAGCGCCGCCCTCCGCCCGCCCCTCCCGGCGCGGGTCGCGGAACTCGGGAGGAGTTGGGGTGGGAAAGACCTCCGCGATCGGCGAGTCCGCGTCGTACAGGTTAATGGCAGCCCAGAAAGAAGCCTGGGGGTTGTCTCAGTTCAGGTTAGTCAGGGTGGTTGCTGAAGGTTAAAACTGAGGAAAAAGTCAGGGTAAGGCTTCTTCCCTCAAGAGGCTAAACCTCCAAGAGCAGGCTCAGGGGTACCTCATCGCTCTTACCTCAAAGGAGGCTGTGGGCAGGTGAGGGCCGCTCTCTTCCACCCGGCCTGCAGTGAGACCACAAGGAGAAATGGCCTTCAGATGAGACAGGGGAAATTCAGATTGCATACTAGGAAAAAAAATGTCACTGTTAATGTGGTCAGACATTGGAATAAGCTGCCCAGGCAAGTGGTGGAGTCACCATCCCTGGGGTGTTTACGAGGCCTCTGGTTCTGGATGATGTGGATGATGTGGTTTAGGTGTTGCAGCGGCAGTGCTGGATGGACACCTGGACTGGATAATCTTAAAGGTCTCCTTCAATCTTGATGATGATTCTATGATTGTATAAACATGTCTTAGCATACCCTAGAAAGAAGGCAGTTCAAAGTCTTGTCCAAGAGCACAGGCAAATTTACTGTGAAAGAAAAAAAATTTTAAAAATCTTACTGCACTCAGACCATGCAGTTAAAAGACTTTAACCTTTGTTATTATTCAAGTCTGACTGCTTGTATCAACAGCACTTGGTAGAGGCTGTACTCATAATAATTAAGATTCTCTGTGGAAATTGGAGGAAGATAATCTTTTTGAAAGAGCTATAAAAGAATAGTGCTTAAAGAAAATCTCATCACTAACACAGTACCCAGGGGCACAAATTATAACAATACAACATGTAATCACATATTGTTTTTCAGCTTCAACAGAAGTGCTGTTATAGAAAAAGTATACTGCAGGGAACACAGGATAAGCTACAAGGAGCAATCCTTCTGGCAAGGGAATGGTTTCTTATTAGTATCAGCCTGTAACTGATAGTTTAGTATAATTTCAAAAAAGAAAAATGCATGCAATATTGGCCATTATCTCCTGCAGTAATGAGATATCCCCCAAAAGATGCATGTGAGTGTTTACAGTTCATTCTTATTTCATTCAGGAAAGTGCAGTCTGGCATCATTCTTACTGTTATGGATTATGCATTATAGAGGCATCTCAGTGATACTACTGCATAATGGTGGCTTATGGCTTCTCTGAATAGATTATTAGATTTATTTTTTTTCTGCCTGAAATTCTCTTTCCTGCTAAAGCAATAAAAATGTTGACCTGACAACATCAGTCTGATCTAGGAAAACAAACTAGTTGACATCACCTATGTTGTTTTCACAGTTCACACTGCGTGTATTTGTGAGAAAGAGAGGCAAGTGAGAGCTTCTCTGAAACAGCTCTCAGAAAAGTCTCAAAATTTTCCTAAGGGAATTTTCTTTCTCCATGCATAGCTAACAAATAACAATGAAAACTAAGCCCTACAGTTCTTCTATTACTCAGAGACTTTGCTTAAGAACCATCAGCTATGATATCATTACCATAGTAATAATAATTTTTTAGTCATTCTTCAAGTCATAGCAATAACACAGAGTTCTCAGCTTATGTGCAGTGAGACTTCCAGGGATGGATAACCTTTCCCTGAGCATTGCAATGGTTTATGTCTGGAAGTAACACCAGGGCTAAGTAACACCATGGTGGCTGATAGCTCCCCTCTATTTGTTAGGTATAGCCCAGCTTCCTAAAGAGCAAAGCTCTGAATTTGTGGAGACAAGCACATGAATAAAAAATAAATGTCCTTTGATTTGTGTTGAAGAAAAGCAGAAATGAAACCCGGGCATGGATCTGAGGTTTGTATCTAATTTTTTTTCTGGATAGCAATCTCACTTCATGTTTGCAGTACGTTTTCTTTGAAGCTCTTATCCAAAATGAATGCAGTAATTCCCCTAGAATGTTAAAATAATTTTTTTTTTTTTTTCAGTCAACAGGACTAAATGTAATTTGAATTGTACATTTAGTTGCATTAGGGCACCATGATGTAGGAGGCAATGTTCCGAAGAGGCTTCCCCATATAAAATACTGCATTTGATCCTGTGGGAATGGTGGTGTCATGCTCACGAGGTTGATAGGACTCTCAAGCGTGCAAGGGAAAAAGGGGAGCTTGTTAGGGAGCTTTGCAGACACAAATGCAATGTATCTTCTGCAACTTTAAAGAGGCTTAAATCTGGATGACAGAAACATTGCCCTCAGATCCTGACTGTTCTCCACACACAAATACTCTCTTGTCCTCACCACTGTTGACATTTCCACTGCCTCGGGGTACCCATTTACTTTTGCTGGGAGGGTTTGCAGACCTCTAACTCCTGCTTCTTTAGGTCAGATGAGACATGTTTGAAGAAGATAATTGGTCAGAATTGTTTCCTTATAAAATATTGATTGTGAGTAATAAAGCAGAGATCTGTTCCAGTGGGTTGTGAGGGGAGCATAAAGAAGCTTGAGAGAAGCTGCTTAACAGGTGCAGCTGTAATTATTTGTGAAATAGACACTGCTCTTTGGGGCCCCTGATCCAAATGCTCCCCCCTCCAAATACTAGCCATGAAAGGTGATAATTTTGTTGGTAATTCTGTGCTGTTTTCCTCAGAACCCTGTTCTTCCCTGGTGTCCTTTGTGGAAGCTCTGGAGGCTGGCAAGAGCAAGCACAAAAATCCTTATCACAACCTAATGCACACGGCAGATGTAACATGGACAGTCCTTTATCTCCTTTTCTCATTTCAAGACTGGCATAGCACTAAGCACAGGAGACGGCTAAAGCCAGACAACACTGACAGGAACGGATTGAAGGCTTAAACAAAAAGAAATAATGAGCATATGGTACATTCCCACAGTGGTTGTCAAGACAGACAACAAATATCTTTGAAGGTGGGCTAGAGAAATTGAAAGCAGACAGATTCCAGAATGATGATCAGCCACTGCAGTTTGGGTTTACCTGGCAGCTTAGAAAGTTGCTGGTCCACTCAGTGGAGAGGGTGAATGGTGGTGAAGGCTCAAACTGTACAGGATACACATGTATTTAATTCTGTTCCTTCACTTACTCCTGGTTATTGCTGCAGCCAGAAAAGGAAACAAAATGCTTTTTTAGTCTGATCCTGTGTGACAGCTTTTTGGCACCTGTTGTTGGCTTCATCTTTTCCCCGCATCTCAGTTGCCCTTGGCTCCTGCATTGGCAGAAGTGTAGGGACAAAGGTATCCGTGTAAGGGAGTTTCATTTGTTCAGTGTTTTGCTCTCTTCTCTCTTGTTACACCATGGCCATTCAGGGACTGCTCTCTTTGTGGCTGGTACTTGAATACATGTGCTTCTGTTCTTTTGTGCTTCATTTCACTGGGGTCTCTTGGCTGCCAAGTGTGCAGAAGCAGCCAAGGAACTTCTGGATCCACTGCAGGGATCTTTGCAGTGCAGAGAAGGCACATGAACCCACATCAGCAGAAGCTGAGGCTGTTATTGCAGCTCAAGCCTTCTTGAGCACTCAAACATTCCATTCATGCACAGTTATTCCAAACTCTGTAACTAGGAACTGTTGAAGAAAAAGAATGAGAGAAACCCATGGCTGAACATGTTTTGGCCCAACCAAATGCTATCATTGTTTCTGATGCCACGAGTACCTTAGATGAGCTATACAAAATCCCCATAAAAGTTGCCAATCAACATCATTTGTGGCAATGTGTGTTGGTAACACCTTTTTCTGCACAGCTTGCTGAGGAACCTGAAGAAGTGATGCTGCCAGCATGTACCGTATGGTCGAGCAGAGGTCAGAGAGGTGCAAGCTCACAAGGCATAGCACAGCTCCTGCCAGGTCTTTTAGGCCAGTTTCAACTACTGTAGTGCTGCTTATGCACATAAGGTCTGTCTTTCTGCACTCCCTTGATTGCCACATGGATGTTCTTTTCAGTTCTGAGGACAGACCTGGATGCCCTTCCCTGAGGGCATGCTCCAGGGCCTCCTGTAAACATGTCCTGAGTCTCCTGTGTTGAATGTAGACTTCACCTGTGACTTGTGTTTACTGAAACAGATTTGGAAGGAGTCAGGCTTTATCTATCTCAAGTGTTGATCCAGATGATTTTGATGGAATTTTGTCACTTGTTCCTGATTGTATCTGAAGTAAATAGAAATTAGGTTAGATTTGCCATCAATACAACTGCCTACTCAAAATCGCACATTAATCCTAAATTGGTCACTGCTGCTTTTAGGGCCATTAGTTAATGAAAATGCACTGCAGGCTGTAGTCAGTAAGACAAATACAATGTTGAGGAATGTAAATTGCAATAGATCCCATTTTTCCCTCTCAAACTGTGGAAGAAGGGCAGTTTTCCCTTGGGGCTACCCTGCTCAAGAAAATGCCTGGGTGGAACAGCTGCCCAAGTGCAGCAGCCCTCCTGCCTGTGTGTGTTCCAAAGGGCCTTTTCCCAGCTTGCTGCTTCCTGGCCTGTTAGTCATTTAGCTGTGTCATTCCGGTGCTCTGCTTTCACTGCTTGTCGGGATGTGGAAGGTGATACCAGCTTTTGAAGTGTCCACTGGTGTCATGGGAGAAGGCCATTACATCCCTTCTTCCTCTTTGTAATGGGACAGATTCAATGATCAGTATTTCCTGTGTCTGTGGCTCACTAATATTGCATCTCTGCTGTGACAGATCTGGTCTCCTTCTGCAGGCCTTGAGGACAATTAGTGGACAAAATCCGTAATTTCAGTGTGCCTCTTGCTTACACTGGAAAATCCCAAGTTCTGTCAACATAACTTTCATCCTCTCCTTAGGTGCAATCAGGGTACAATACATCTGAGTTTAGACTTTTCCCCTACACTCAGCTGATGGATGCCAGGTTATTTTTCTGTGTTTTATAAACTTTTTGGGTGACCCAGGTGGAAGACTCTGGTGACAGGTACCCCACCTGGGGTACTGCATCCAGCTCTGCAGTCTCCAGCATGGGAAAGACATGGACCTGTTGGAGTGAGTTCAGAGCAGGGCCACCAAGATGATTAGAGGGATAGAGCACCTCTCCTATGAGGAAAGGCTGAGAAAATTGGGGTAATTCAGCCTGGAGAAGGCTTTGGGATGCCCTAATTATGGCCTTCCAGTACCTGAAGGGAGCCTACAAGTGCTTGTAAGGACAAGACAAGGGAGAACGAGTTCAAGCTGAAAGAGAGTAGGTTTAGATTAGTTATTAGGAAAATAAGTTTTCACTGTGAGGGTGATGGCAGTGCAACAAATTGCCTAGAGAAGTTGTGGGCGCCTCATTCCTGGGAGTGTTCAAAGCCAGGTTGGATGGGGCTTTGAGTAACATGTCGAGTGAAAGGTGTCCGTGCCCATGGCAGGGGGGTAGAACTAGACGATCTTTAAGGTCCCAGTCAACCGTGTCAATTCTATGATTCTGTGCTGTCCTGCTGACATGCAAATGCTTTGCAAAATCCGTGTTTAGTGAAAAAGCCTTTGGAAAAAATCTCTGGTGGTGTAAATAAACGTGGGATATTGCCCATCCCGCCTAAGTGCTCCTGCAGACTCAGCAGCTCACTGCCGAAAACAGTAGAGTTTTCCGAATCGCACCTGAGCACGTACGAAATCCAAAGGTAAAGCAAAATAAAAGAGAAAACATCGCCTTTATCGGGTTCCGCGGCGCGCGGGTCACGTGGGCGTGCCGCCGCCAATGGGAGCGCTCCGCGGGCGCTCGCGAGGCTTGCGTCGCCATGGCAACGCCGGGCCCGCAACCGTCCGAGCGCCGGCGGAGCGGCCGCCATGGTGAGTACCGGGACAGGGCCGCCCGGCATTCCCGCCTATCCCGGCATTCCCGCTTATCCCGGCACCCCAGCATCCCGGCACGGAGCCGCTCCGCGGCGGGCGGCCGGCCCGCAGGCGGGGTTGGGATGCGTCCTGGCGTCATGCAGGAGCCGCTCGGGGAAGCTGCGGCTGCCGCCTGCCCTGCTGGGCATCCCTGCCATCCCTTCAGAGACTCCCAGGGCTCGGGGTTTTTGCGGGATCCGGTGGCCCGGTGGCTTATCTGCGTATCAGCGTGGCTGACTCGGAGATCACCAGTGGTTACGTGTTTATTTACTAGTTTAATTTCCTTTCTGTCTGTGATGAATAGAAGCTTTTCAACTAAAAAAACCCTCCAGAAACCGCAAAGAGAACATTAATTTAGCTTTTCGTATGATCCCTCATCTGCAGTATGTGGGATTTTGTAGGCAACATCGGGCTTGCAGCCCCACTATGAGAGCTGGTTTTATTTAGTGCTGGTGCTGCTTCCTAGGCTGCATTTAGTTTCCCGAGTATTGATTGTTCATCCAGGAATCCCAGCATTGCATTGTCACTGGAGCTTCCCTGCACAGGTGGGTTACTAAGGACAAGGTGATCAGATGAACTGTTTTGTTTGAGTTACTCCATTGCTGTCCCTCCCCAACATCAGCCATCCTAACGAAGTACATCAGAGTAAATGAAATGGACCTGCCTTTGCATCAGCTCTCCAGGGGCTGCGGTGATAAACTCCCACTCGTGCCCTGTTGTGCCTCCTTGTCACTTGTGCTACCTGCATGAGCAGTGTAGTTCTGATGTGGTTACCCATGCCAGTAATTCTTTGAAATAGAGGCACACATAAAAGGGATACTTATCCAGGTCTAAAATTCCTTCCTTCTTAACTTGGCCTGGCAATATTTGTTTCTGGGCGCTAGGCTGTTGAGAAACAAATTCAGATTATCACTTAAGATCTCCTTCTTAAGTGATCGTCAAAAACAGCATGACCAGCAGGTTTGAGGGAAGTGATTCCCCCCTCAGCTCTCATGAGACCCCATCTGGAGTGCTGCATACAGGTCTGATGTTTCCAACATAGGAAAGACATGGATGTGTTGGAGCAACTCCAGAGGGAGGACATGAAGCTGACAAGAGAACTGAAGCACTTCCCCTATGAAAACAGACAAGTTGGGGCTGTTCAGCCTGGAGAAGAGAAGGTTGTAGGGAGACCTCATAGCAACCTTCCAGTATTTGGAGGAGACCTACAAGGAAGCCAAAGAGAGACTTTTCATCAGGAACTGTAGTGATTGGAAAAGGAATAATGGGCACTAATTGAAAGAGAGTAGGTTTAGATTAGATAAACAGAAAGAAATCTTTATTGTGAGGGTGGTGAGGCCCTCCAACAGGTTGCCCAGGGAAACTGTGGATGCCCCATCCCTGGCAATGTTCAAAGCCAGGTTGGATGGGGCTTTGAGCAACCTGGTCTAGGGGGAGGTGTCCCTGCCCATGGCAGGGGGTTGGAACTAGATAATCTTTAAGGTCCCTGTCAACACAAACATTCTGTGATTCTGTGAGAAGTCTCAAGAGTTTATATAAAAAGTAACAAATATAACATACTTTCCTGTGGGTTTTTTGTTAGTACATGTATGAAAGATACATCATTCAGCTGCATTATGCATATGTAATGTAATACCAAGACACATTTATCCAAGAGCTTCCTCTCCTGTATGGTCCTTCTGGTTCTGATCTTTTGATTGCCTGTATCTCTGATTTTTGTATGACTCTTTTGAGGCTACTTGAGCCAATTACTGGAGCTTTCTCACCCACTTATGAGAGGTGTATAGGGATTAGACATATGAAACTATGGTTGTTTTTCACCATGCTAGTTAGCATGCTAACCCTGTGAAAGCAATCACAGAAACTGGTCAGAAGGCAGGTATTCACAGTAGTTATGCTCATTTTTCCTTATGTTCGTCTCTGTGCTTGTATCCTCCTCCACAGGCAGAGCTGGGTGTTAATGAGCACCACCAGAATGAAGTGGTCAGCTACATGCGCTTCGCTCGCTTCAAGCGGGGCATGTGTCTCAAAACAGTCGATTCTTGTTTTCAGGACCTCAAGGACAGCAGGTACTGTGTGGGGTGGTTCTGAGCAAGAATAAAGCAGAATATGCTAGCAGCAGTGGCAGGTTTGAATACTTTACGGGGTGACTTTTCTCCATTTAGGTTTGTATGTTCTTGTATTTTCCAGAAGTTACAAGCCAAATGCTTGTAAACCCAAGTTGATCGAATTCCTAAGAATTAAATGAAATATCGACAGTATGACATTGCTTCTTATCTTGCTTCTGATATCTAAATTTGATACAAGGCTGTAGCTGAATTCATATTTGTGATTTTAATGATTTAAAGAGAAAATTCAAATACAATAACCAATCAATAGAGTTGTGGTCATCTAATAATGACTGACAGTGGATGTTTTTAGAAGATATTGCAGTATATGTGTTGTACCTGTGCAGTGAGATGTTATAACATGGCAGAATTGTTACCTTTATCATCCCTGATTCATCTTGACGGCTCTGTTTAGACTTGTTGAAGACACCTTCACAGTTGACGAGGTGATAGAAATGCTGGATGGACTGCAGAGTGTCGTACACAGTGAAGTGGAGTCAGAGCTCATAAACACAACTTACATCAACGTTTTACTTCTGCGGCAGCTCTTTTCACAGGCTGAGAAATGGTACCTGAAGTTACAGACAGATGTCTCTGACTTGGAGAACCGGTAACAGCTACTGGACCATACTCGCAACAATAAAAATCTTCAGTGTTGACTATTTGCATTCTTTTCCTAACCATAGAAACCTATTCTCTTACTATTGTATCAATGATAGGTTTGCTTCAATGTTTCCATTCATAAAATAAGCAAGATACAAAATAATTTCAAACTTCAGCAAGGTATTTTATTAGTAATAGTCTTGCTTGAATTAATCAGTTAAGAGCAGGTGACTGAAGTCAATTAAAAAGCTTTTGTTGTCTAGTTAGATTATATTTTAATTAAGGATGCTAAATATATTGTAATGCATGTATCATACCATTGCATGACATGATCTGTTGCATTTATGGTATTTGCATGGAACTTCATCCTGTACTTCTAACAAGAATTTCACGTGCAATAAAAGGCATAGCACCAGCCTGGTGAAAGGTATTTCATAGAGTAGGTCTTAGTAAAGAAATCCCTCCTTTTGTTTGCCTTTGGTAAATAAATGCCTCTTTCTTTCTTTTCAAGAGAATTATTGGATCAGGTTGCTGAGTTTGAAAAGTCAGACTATACATCTTCAAACAAAAAGGTAGAATTTTATTTTAATCAAATCATAATCAAATGTCATGTGGAGTCACGACAAATGTTTAAAACGCTTAGTATTGACTCTGTGCTTTAAAGAAAACCAAAACCCCATCCTTTTTTTTTCAAAACAGTCTTTGAAACTTTGCTTGTCCAACATGAACCCAAGAGCTGAGAAGATTGCACAGTACAGATATCATTCTATCTTGTCTTGCATGAATATGGTTGCACCTTATTTGGTTTGTAGCATAAAGGTGCATTTATATATATGATATAGTATTAATATATATACATAAAATATGTCATTTTTAATACCTTAAATGAGAAAATTATTTGGAGCTTTGTAAATACTTTTTACTCTTACAATCACTCAAATACTATGTTCTCCTTACTCCTTTGTCTTTTGGTTGCTGCAGGATTGTTAGTCTTCTGTAGAACCATGTTTGCAATACTTTTATGTCTCTATGCAGTATCTTTGTTTAACTTCAGCTCAAAGTGAAGTCCATAACTTAGGAGCCAAGGAAGCAGTAAAAAATGAACTTGAAATAAAAGGTTGTTCATTTACTTTGCAAAAGAAAGCTGAATCGACTATCAGTAGTTATTTTACAGGTTATTTAATTTTTTCACCTTTATTATTTCCTTAGTCCACTGCAGATCCCATTAAACCAAAACTGGCACCATTAAATGAAGGTGGGTCAGAGCTGCTAAACAAGGTAAGAACTTGGCTTTTCATGCAGTTGTGATCAATGATCATTCTGCTTATGCAAATGAACTGAATAACTGTACAGTAATATTTGTATAATGTGTCTATCACTATACAGACATAATGTTAATATACCCTAGAATGTGAACTAAAATACTGGTAAAATAATAAATACTGTAAAGCATCAGAAATTTATTGTGCGGTTATGGCCTCTAACATGGATCGCAACATTGACCCTTCTTTTGCAAGGCACTTGGGCCTTTGTAATAATCTGTTTTCCCATTTAATGGAGTAAAATAGTAAATTAGTTCCATGCAGCTAGCTGGTATTTCAGCAAAGAAAAAAGTTAAAATATGTAGCTGGCTGAAATTATCAGGTTGTTGAACATTTTCTGTATCACTTGAAGTCAATCTTATTACATCCACTCTTTTTTTGTTTTGTAAGTTGGTTAAATTCCTCCTGAAGAAACAGGCACTTAAAGGATTTGGAATTTGCTAGCTTTGAAAACATCTGACTTCTCATTTGCTAAACATTTTCAGAATTGCAAAACACTTTCTAGTACTTAATATTATCAATAGTTTTTATTAGGTATTGTACTCATTTCATTCAACTGAACTTTTCTAAAATGCCACACTTCTTACAATACCCTTTAAAGTTTTGGATAATCAAGATAATTAGAAGGGAGTTCTATTTTCTGTCTTCTGTCCTGCATTCCCAAAATGATGTGTTGAGTACAGTGTCTGTATCAAATTGTTTTTACTCACTACGATAATTAAAGCGTTCAAGAATTCAGACTTGTATTTTGCTTATAGAATAATGTAGTTCTCTTTCAAAAATAATTTCATAATCATATCAGTTTTTCTTGAATATGTACATCTGTTGCCTTTTTTTAATCCCAAAATCATTCAAAGTTCATATGGCAAATTTAGTCTGACTGATAAAACATGGTTACTTCCTGTGACATAGAACAGGATATGCAGTAGCCTGGTATTTGTCTCTTTTCAAAAGGAACTGCAAATAAATTCTCACTTGCCTGTTGATTGAAAATATGAATGATGAGCAACAATGAGATTTGCATCCCTGAACATGCAATTTTTAATCATGAATCTTGATACTAACAAGATGCTGATCTTAATAATGTCAGTGCAGTAAAGCTTAAGTGAACAGCCGTATATGTTACAGTGGAATTGTTGACTTAAATTGCTTTCTCACTGAAGCAAAATAACCACAATAAACTAATGAACTTTTGATTTCTTATGAAGGCCATTTTTATAAGCACTTAGGATCTCTTTTGCTTTTCTAAGTTATGAAGTGTATTTTCTTCCTTGAAATGTTTGGAAAGTCAAAAATGGCACAAGGGTGTTCACAAACATCTTCTTGTCCTTTAACCCAAAGACAGTTGCTCATCTCCAAGAAGAGAATGAAAAGTTGAAGACCAGACTCAGAACCATAGAAACACAGGTAAATTCCCTGTAAGCTTGAATACTTAATGCTGCTTACATATTTAAAAATATCTAAATAAGAATCCCATGGTTATGATTCTTATGTTTTCAGTTAAAATATGTTTCTGAGGTTTTAAATTTTCTATGTATTGCAGGCTACAGCTGCCCTAGATGAGAAGTCCAAGCTGGAAAAGTCATTGAGGGATTTACAGATGATCCAAGGAGATCAGAAGGTAAATATAATTATGTACCTCTGCTCCCATTTAAAACAGCTGTTGCCAATACATCCAAAATGTTGATCTGTATGGAGTGTTTCTTTTCTGGCAAATGCAAGAGTTTGAGTTAGCGTTGTCCCTCCTGACATTGTCTTTTCCCGCTGGTCTGTCAGTCAGCAAGTAATCCATAACATTAGTTGATGTTATGACATGTATTCAGGAACTATCAGGAAGTAGTATTCCAGAATTCATATTTACAGGGCTGGTATTTGTACTAACAGACATAAATCTATGTCTGTCTGTTTCTTTGTGTTTACTAATGAAAGAACAGTACCTAACCTGGTTCTTAGAGCAACAATAAAACACTAATTTTTTCACACATTTGTCACTTGATGTTGACATGAACAAGCCAGACTTGCTGCTTGTTTGATTTTTTTGTAGTTCTCCCTATATCAGCATACTGTTAAAAATGTTTCACCATTTATTTTTATTAGTTGAGGTTCTTAATCTGTTTTACAAATGAGGACTCCAGGTGAGTTGCTGCTGCCAAAAAAACGTAAGAAGCCTCAAGTCATATTGACAGAAATAAATCTGTTCAGGTCACCTTAGTATTTTTCTAAGTTTCTACCTTTATTTGTCAATAATTAGAATTTTCCAAAGTTTGTCCATATGTAATTGTTTCTTAAATTTAAAACATTTCAGTTCAGGCTTCCAACAAAATTAGAACACTTTAATCCCATTATTTTGAGTAACTGACTGTAAAATTCCTGCAGTATTTACAGATTTGGAAGTAAGGTTCAAGATAATCAAATATTTTTATTTTATTTTTCATATTTTAATCCTAATTTCTTTTTATTTTGCTTTCTACCTGGTTTATGGTATGTACTTGGTTTTCTTATTATGTTAAAACTTTACTTAGTAACTTTCAGATTTGTATTCGATAATATTTTTAATAGGGAACTTGATTAATCAGTCATGGCAAATATTTTCTTTCTCTGTTTTGTTAAACTTTAAATTATTAAAGGTTTAAAATATTAAAGGGGTGTATTAAATCCTGGATAATACTGTTTGTAGTGTTAAAAGATTGGAACCAAATCTCATCCTGCTTTTCTAGTTAAACATGAATTGGCCTCAGTGTCAGGGCTGCTGAGTATCTTCAGCTTTCATGTCCTAATTTGCTCTCTGTAATCTGTCCCTTTGTCCCAGTTGCTCATAAAGCAGTAGATTTCAAACAAACAAATTCTTTGAACAAACAAATGGCTGCCAAACCACAATTGATTCTTAAGGACCAACTCATCAGATTGATTTTTTTTTTAATTAATAGTTAATAGATTGACTTTTCATAGAAAGTGTGAGTCACAGTGATTGTAACTGGGAGTAACTGCTCTGTTGGATCAGTTTAATTTGAAGATTTAGAATTTTTGCATAATTGACTTATGTCATGCTTAGAAAATAGCAACTAGAACATACAAAAGGTATGTAGTGCTTTTCAACACTGCAGCCTTGGACTCTGATTCAGAATTCGAAATAAGCTTTTCTTCTGTACAGATATTACTATCAAGTGGTTTCCTATTCTCAAGTCTTAAATTTCAAATAGAAAAAGGAATAGAACTTTCTTAGCTTTTAGATTTTGTTGTTTTTAAAGTGCTGCTGGTTCAGCCTCATCCTGAGTCATTCCACTTTTGAGTTTGAAATTGAGCTTTAAAACCTGAGAATGTTTTGTGTTTGTTTTTTTGGTTTTATTTAAATGAAAATCTGTAGAACAATTACATGATTATAGTGTTTTATGACCCAGAACTGATGTTCACAAAAGTCTGAGTTGTTTCTTCTTGTAAGGAAACAGGAAAGTTGCTACACAAGCAACTGTGGAGCCTCTTTATGTAATACACCTGAGAATGGTGCAATGTTGGTACCTGACTGAGTGTGAGCCTTAACACTGTCAGCCTTTCCTACCCCTACTGCACTGAGGGCTTTGGAAATGTTTCAAAAATACTTTGTGGCATAGACATTCAGATCTTAAATGGTAATTTACTGTAAGTAACTTCTCGTAAGAGGATTCATCCTCTGTCTCCAACTAATTCCTAAAGAAGCGAAGTACAAGAATTAGAAATCTCATCTTGGCTTAGAAGACATTCCAGCCATCTTTAACATACATTTATTAACAATTTTTTAAGTTATGAATCAGTCCCTGCTCTAAGTTTCTTTTTTGTTAAAGCACTTCTTATTTAGGCTTTACAGGAGTAACATGAACATAATTATTAACAATGAAGATGTACCTACTTTGTGTGAAAGTTTGCACTTAAAATTTTAAATATTTCTTCTCTTGAATTTGACATATTTTTAAAATTTCTTCTATTGAAGAATAATGCAAACCAGGATATCACTGAGCTGGAGAATAAAGTGGCAGCTTTGAAATCCCAGTTTGAGAAGACTTTGAATGACACTACGGCAAACCAAAAATTCTTGGAAGAGGACTTGGTGACAACAAAACATGACTTACTGAGGGTTCAGGATCAGCTATCTACAGCTGAAAAGGTTAGCATTTTATTGTAATATGGAGATGAATTCCTTACTCACATTTTAACTGATTAGTAATTTAACAAGCACACACTACAGGATGCAGAGTTTACCAGGTCACACTTTTGCCCTTGTATTTTAGTTATTTCAGTGCAAAAGAGCATTATACATAAAATGGCAAACTCACAACTAAGTGCATGATTATCACTGGATGAATATTTTAAAATTGACCATTTGTCTGGATAGAAATTTTTAAATGAAAAGGACATTCCCAGTCTTCTGAAGACTTTAACCTGATTTTGTTAGAAAATGAAATAGATGTTCTCTGTCCATCCCAGTAATCTCATTTGAATCTACCAGCTGACTCCATCTAAATTTGAGTAAGTTACAGAAACTAGTATTGTCAAACTTGAGGAGGAAAAGCAAGTAGGGTTTTTTTTAAAATATTTTAGTCTAGTCTTCATAATATGTAAACAATATGTTGATGTTACTGTGTAGGAACTGGAGAAGAAATTTCAGCAAACAGCTGCCTATCGCAACATGAAAGAGATTCTCACCAAGAAGAATGAACAGATAAAGGATCTGCGTAGAAGACTTTCCAAGTAAGTGGTGCTGCCCTGGCTGTTCCAACAAGATCCTTGTTCTGGATCCATGTTCTGCTCCCATTCTGTCTCTAAAAAAGTCTATACATTTTCCCTTAAAAAGAACTTCTAATAGGCTATTCACTGATTTTTGACAAGCCAATATTTTGAATGGATGTCAGGTATGGTTAGGGCTGATGTGTGCAACAGCAGCTGCCGTGTAGCAAGTAATTGAAGAATTTAATATGGAGAGGATAGAGGATATTCATGGGTGTGGTAGATAAGGCCTCAGGTGCTACACACAGAGATACAGATGGGAGGTGTTCCAGTTGCTTTGGCAATTGTTTGGATTTGTGGGTATGTCATTCCTTCATTCCACTATTTGGTAAACTGACCCGTTTTAAAAGGAGAAAATAGTCTAAAAAGTAAATGCATTTGTCTGTGGCTTAAGTCATACAGTAAACCTTGACAGAAATGTGTGACTCTTGGGTGTAGTTTATTGCTTGGGTTTTTTATTTTCTTTAGAGACAAAATGTCTTTGGCATATTTTCTAGTTTGTTTTAATGATTTTTCTGTTTATTCTTTTTTAATCCTCAGATATGAGTCAGAGGACTGAAATACCAAAAAGCATCTGATCTATCAGGAGTTGTCATGGAAAGAAAATGTAGACTGGTATTATTTTTCAATAATTTTTGGTTTTGAATGGTGTATTGTTTGCTTCTAGTGTTTAAAATAACTCTTCATTAATATTAATTTCACACTGAAACTCTTATTTTACTTCCTCTTAAACCTACAATTTATAGGTATTAGTTTCTGCTGTCATGTTTTTAATAGTTAACCATTGACATTCCTTGAAAAATAGCAAACAGGACCTTGTTGAAGAATTGAGAACATTTCCCTACAAACAAAGGAGTTTATTTTTGTTAAAAAAGGGGGAAAAAAGACCAAAAATATGTGCATTAGAGTTTTGGATGTCTTCAAGGTGGAAACTTCAGTTGTTACTTTTGTGTAGTTAGTGTGGTCATGAAGAAGCATTATCTGTAAAAATTTTATCAGTGAAAGTAAAGAGTAGGAGGAACAAAAAAGAAACACACTGATTCCATAATGTTACTTCACACTGGACATGTCATAGCCCAGCAAAGTGTGGTCAGTAGCATTTATCTAGAGGGTGTTCATTAGATAATGAGATAAATGTGCTTTATAGCCAAAATGTTGTACCCTTCAAAACAAAATTGTGCTTTTTCACTTGAATGGATTTAAAGCAAATTTGACTACAGAAGACAGATTCTGATTTTGCCAGTATTCTTAATATTGAGATGATAATCTAAATATGCATAGGAAAATTAGTGAAGCAACTTTTTTGGGAAAGAAGTTATTTTAGATGGTATCATCTCCCTTCTTAATGTAACCTCACCAGAAAACAGCTTACTTCTCTCAAGTCTCCTACTTGTAATTCTCTGCCTTGCATTTGTTTGTCAGTCACCTAATAGTGTGTTCTGCTTGTTCGTCTGTCCCTGTTCATATGTATCTTGTATTTTACTTCAAATAAAATACTATGTTTTCAAACATGTAATCTTTAAAGAGCTGGGTTTTTTAATTGGAATGTTTTGTATAGCTATTTCTTTAATACCTGTAGAAATGGGTGGCAGATCAGTAAAGAATCCTGCTAGAAATGAGAACATGTAAATTACTGTAAAGCCATGTCACATCAAACAGCTGTAAAAGAGGGTGACAGGCCTGAGGAGAGACAGGATGTTTGTTACCTCATTATTTCTTTAACAAGCAAAGCTATTAAAATTGCTGAACTCAAATCTGCCATACACTTTGCATTCTAAGTTCTCCTGTTTTGTATAAGTTCTCAAGTTTTCTGTAAGTTCTCCTGTCTTTTGCCTCCTACTGGTTAAGTGAGGTTGGTTTGGGACCAACTCCAGTGCCTGTGCCAGGATATTATTGCTGTAGCACAATAGTAGTGTGTTACGGCATCCTCCTCATGCAGTGACAGTTAAGATAATGGAAGGTATTCTATTATCTGTACAGTCACTAAAATGTGAAGTTCTTAAGATGGATGTACCAAGGAGCTTTCTGACCTGTGTTTGCTCAGAGCAACAGGAGTACATGTCTGGATAAGTGATGTGGGTTTTTCCTTTGTAGTAACACTCGCTTTGTTGAGATCAGTTACTATTTTTAAAGTGACAGGTAAAGGGCGAAGGAAGACAGAGATTCTCATGACTCATGACTCATGCTGGTCTTCTTTTCTCATCAATCTTTGACTCTTGATTTAGCTGGAATATTGACTCTATGATCAGCCTTCATTACCTGCTTAGAAACCATCTCAGCAAGAAAGTACACTGTCACTTCAGTATATGACTAGGTCTCAATGAAATAAGTTGGCTGTAGTCAAGCATTGTTACACACCTTGTTACCTCCTCAAATGAGTAAGGCAAATCTTGTAAAGAACTGTGCAGTGCAAAATTGAAACTCAGACTTTGATTTCCTGCCTTGCAGATTACAAGTTCAGCGAGTGCGAGATCGCTGTGATGCTCGCATTTTGTGCTGCAGAATGGCTAATTAAAAGTCTTGTGTGGCGCTCTTGATGAAAAATACATCATCTTTGACAGGTGATGTATTTGTCAAAGAAGACCCAGAGCATTATACAGTAGTGATTTTTTTCTTGAGATAGGTACAATATTTTGAAGATGGAGATGACATCTGAACCTCTCTTGACAGTGTCTGATGTTTCTAAAACCACCCTTCTTTCCCTGGGGTGTAAATTCTAATACTGCATTTAGCAGCCTCTATTCCTTGTACTGCTCAAATAGACATGATCCATTTCTTCCACTTCAGTTGTTAATTCCCTAGTTACGCCTGAAGGGAATGTTTAAAAGGAAATCTTCTGTATAACTGGTTGGTCTGCAGAAATCAAACCTCTTTCAAGTTGATTGGGGTTTAGTTTTTGGGTTTTTTTTGTTTGTTTGTTTGTTTTTTCTTGCAGACTGGAGAATATTTTCCACGGGAATGAAATCTAGGCATCTCAGCTTTGCTAGTACCAACTCTGACAGCCAACAAACAGCCCTGTGCTCCAACAGTGACTTCAGTGGTTGTTAATAAATGAGCTAGCAGTCCTGCATGTTGCCATCTTTATGAGACCATATATTAACCAATGGTCTTTAACTGTTCATAAAGTACTCATTAACCTGTTTTTCTCTTGTGGCTAATAGCCATTTTTTAAAATGTCCTAAGGTGAATACTGATACACATATTGACACCTAACCTGGAAGTCCACCTTTTTGATAGACTAATATTAAGAACAGCTGCAATTTGGACATTTCCCACATACCTTGCTTTTGGGAAACCCAGTTATCTGCCAGGAACTTAGATTTCAGTCCAGCCAAAATGTTTGTAAGATTCCTTAGTTTGATTTCCCTTTTCTGGCATCATCAAGGACAGGTCTTGTCTTCTGTGCGACATGAAATGCTGTGAAACCACAGTGAAATCCTTACTGCCTCAGGAAGCAAACATAAATCATGTTGGGGTGTCAGGTGGCTGAATGGATCAAGCTTTAAAGGTTTGATCTGATCTAGAAGGATGTACCTTCTAAAACATTTTGAAGCAATTTGAAGGTAAGTTTGTATGTGAGCAGGTAAGAATTGTTATTGTAATTGTTATCATAGTTATTTTTGTGACTGAGCAGAGAATGTGCCTAGGGAGTTACCCTATGATTGTTAATTTTGACAACGTCCCAGGGAAAGTGTTGTCCCACGATCCCTGCCCTTCTCTGGCTGTCTACAGACTCTACCTGTAGACATCTAGATGTGCTCTCCTCCGCAGAGTCTCCTCTCAGACATATCCTGAAACATTAGGCAGCTTATTTGGAGTCAACTCTTCTCCAAATAAAGGTGGGTAGATGTCATTCTGTTTCAACAAAAACTGTTGTTTGTTGATTATGTTTTAATTATTATTTTTAGGAATTTGTTGATGTAGTACCTTGGAGCATCCGTGGTAAGTCATGGTGATGCAGTCATTGGTGCAGGACTGTGGCAGGGCAGCTCACGACTGACAGCTGCTGGTGAACGAGAGAGCTGCCTGGAGACCTCCCCAGACTGCAGGCAAGCTTGGGCAGAGAAAGTGGGAATGGCAGGTGACAAGCAGAAGAACTGACTGAGTAATCCAGCTGTCTTTCAGTGACATGCCAGTTTCTGACTCGTTTGACACAGGTCAGTTTTGAAGTGCAATTCTATGAATCAGGACTTCATTGACTGCACCTTTATGGAGTGAGTACCGTAAAAAATCACACAGTCGGAAGACGGATAGAGCTGTGGTACTAAGGAAAAGCAAGGAAAATAGAGAGACTGTTTTCAGGCATGCTTTTCTTGGGAGGTTGAGGTAAAGTAAAACAGTTTTAAGGGTGATTAAGAGGCTGGAAACAACTTCAGGGTACAGACCTTAAAGACATCAGATGGATGTCTTTGGAACTACAGTTTGGAACTAATCAGCAAGTAGCAGTGATAAACTGGAAGGAATAATTGTAATCCTAGTAGCTGCTTAGAGGAGTAACTGCAATCTCCAAGTGCACACAGAGCAATTGCCCAACAGTTGTCATGGCCTATGAGTTGTCAAAGATCTGGAAATCCATATGGATTCTTTTTTTCTCCTAAGGTAAGGAAATAGGCATCTTAGGGCAGCAACTGTGAACAGTAAATCCCAACAGAAAACCTGTACGTGGAATCTGCTGCTCCCTTGTCTGCATGTCTGCTTCCCTTGACAGCATCAGTGAACACATGCAGATGCTGTAGATACTCCATGACTTTGCTTTGATGATCATCTGACACACTAGCAGATAGTTTGCATTTGGAAGTGAGTGCCTCCAGGAATGGAAGATACTAAACACCAGCACTGCTTACACTTTGTCCCCCTCCCACGTGTCTGGCTCATCAAGGAAAGCCCAGGGGGTTTATTTTTAAATCTAAGGGGTATACTGATATATAGTGATATGCTGAAGGTAACATAATAAGATCCTGCCTACCTGGTAGAATTTCTTCCTCCCTTGTTTCCGTAACTTTTGCCGATAGAGCTCTTAAGCTTCTCTCACACCCTGAAATCATGGTCCCCAACCTGTTGCTAGGACCCCAGATTCCCTTTTTGTCTGCATTTTAGGTAGCTGGGAGAGGCATTTGGCTTTTTACTGTACTGGCATCAAGAGACACAAGCCCAGGATTTTTAGTTTATACCTTCGCCTAAGTACTTGTGGTTTTTCTTCAGTGAGAAATGGGATTCTTTGCTTTGTTTATCAGCTTCTGACTAGGTTTACATAGGACAGTTCTCCTGGGCAGTCCCATCAGTCCCTGGTCTGCTGGGCAGATGGACCCCTGCCCTTCTCAACCACTCCCCAAAACCCCACATCTCAAATTTGTTAGGTACTGGGGGAAAAAGTTCTTTCTAATCCTTCTTTAATATGAGCAGTGACATGATCAAGATTTCTTGCATATGCCTATTAGAAGCTTGTCTTTGTCCCTAAAGATAAAGCCCAAGGCCTTCCCTAACCCAAATGATAGCAATTCAAAGGAGATAAAATCATGAACAGCATCAGAAATAGCATATTGGTAATCTGAAGTGTGTATAGAAAGTCCCACAGCAAGAATTCCAAAGTGTTGTCTGTTTAAATACATTTAAGTATATTTAAAGTGCGTGTGCCAAGGAGCCACTAGATGAAAGGCACTTTACTGGGTGCCTATGTACAAAAAACTCAGAGTAGTCTGTGATCTGAGCTACTGATGAGGCTGACATTTGTGAGAGAGGCAAGGATTCATCTCATTCCAGCTGAACTTTCTGAACTGGCCTGACCTGAGATGAGGACATCAACACCTCTCTGCTTGCATGATCTCCTCCAGTCCATTAGTAAACTAGTTTGAAATGTAATGGGAAGGAGGTACAGAGCCAAGGAAATCTTTAACTTGATGATGCTCATCAGTAGGAGTAATCTATTCACACAGAAGCATCCCAAGTGGTAGTGATGTGCTATTTTTTAAGGCTGTCCTGTCAGCGAATTATTTAATACTGTAAGCTATTTATAATAAATCCCACTGCCAGGGACAGGCATTTGACTTCTTAGTGATTTGCAAAAGTTTCTATCTTGTGGGACAGTTCACATTATCTGTGTATGTCTTTCAGTTTAACATCTTATGGATTTAAAATTACCTTGGATTATTCCTTACAGCAGAATTCTGGATTATATCCATGAGACATATTGCCAGGGCAAGCTGGCATATTGCAGTTCTGCGGGCAAGACAAGAACTGCAAGGATACTGCAAAAAAGTCTCAAACTCCCTCAAAACTGTACTACAGGCAGCTTTGGCAAACCCAAATGTTTTCCAATGACAACTTACATCTCTAGCACCACTAAAACACACCCCAACGAATGGATGCACTTACAGGAGATGTGTAAACCTCTTGCCATCAACCTTTTTTAGCAGATAGAAAAGTGGTGTCCCAGTTTGTGACTTTGGTAATACAGGTGGCTGGTCAGCAGGTCCACCAGAGTGGTGCTGCTGGGCTCAACAGCACTGCAGGACACACTCTGCTCCTGTCCAAAGGTTCTCACCCCTACCCACAGCTGGAGGCCTTGGCTCAGCCAGTGCCCAATGGGAGGCTGGAGCAGCACACACAGCACTGGCAGGGAGCAAATTCCTGGCACTGGAGGAATGAGTCTGACAGCAGCTGAGTGAGTCTTACTCATAAAATGGTCCTGAAAGGTGCCCTGGAAAAAAACCATTCAAGCAGAGGAAGGAAGCTGAGTCCCTGGAGTTGCTCAGCTACTTTTTATTGCTGCAGACACTGCTGGCAGCCTCCTTCACTGGGAGACCTGTCCAAAGTGGTTGAGCTCAAAATGTACCTTGGCAGGAGCCCAAACACACAAGGCTCATGTTCAGACCTGGCACCTCCATGTGCCTTCTGACAACCCAAAGGCCTCCTAGATCCTTCTGCCTTCACAATGGCCACAGACACCTTTTTCCACTGGCCTTTGTATTTGGTCCCTGCCACTTGTGTTTTAGAACAGCAAACCCTCAGAAAAGTTCACCTGCAGCTGTGGGGTTTGAGCATGAAGGTAAGTGAAAAGAGAATGGCTGTTTCACACTGTCACACACATGCAGAGCATGTAGAGGGAGGGCAGAGTATGTGTTCCTGAAGGGTCAAACTTTAGTGTTGTTCTCAAGAGTGCACCAGACTGGGGACCTGCAAGGCAATTAGGACTTTTTCCAGGCCACTTTTGGAACTGGGGAGTGTGCTGGGTTGGTTGAGGTGAGCACCAGGGCACAGTGATAGGATGTCTGAGGACCTGTTTATTCTTACCCTAAAGTCAGCACTGACAGTCTCTAAACCCAGTCCTAATGGTGTGGGGACCCCTCTTCTGTGCAATCAAATTGAAGTTGGTGCCTCATGCACATGAATGCCACTCGGTAGGAAGGGAGCCCTGTGGGGAAAGAGTGTCCCATTTCCAAAACCAAACTGCAGCCCCAGTGTTTTTTCCTCACAGCTTCAAGTTGGCATGTGAGTCATAAAAATCCCTCAGCTCACATCCTTCCCAGAAATGCCAGTCAAAACCCAAGCAGCTATTCACCCAAAGTACCAATTTTATAGTTCTGTGTGTGTCTATAATCTATTTACCAGCATTCCTATTTCAGTATGTGCCTGTTAATAAGATTAGTAATTAAAAAGCTTGATAGGAATTGGCAAGCACAGCTCCTCCGCCTTTCCCTCCCCTCCAAGCTGGACTGGCGTGGAGTGTGAGGCACGGTTGGCAGAGTACCTGAGGGAGTGAAGGCAGGAGGCTCTGCTGAAACCTCTGCCTGCAAGAAGGCAATGGAGAAATCCCGACCCTTATGGGACAACCCCCTGCAGTTTGTTTTTGCCTGCATTTCCTATGCTGTGGGGCTGGGAAATGTGTGGAGGTTTCCATACTTATGTCAGATGTACGGAGGAGGTAAGTGTGGTTTACATTTTCTTGCTTCCCTCGAGGTGGAGTGTGGCAAGCTTTAAGTACAAAAGTGTGTTGTCCATGTTAATGTCCTGTCTACCCAGCAGGGTCCAGGGCAGAGTAGGAGGTCTGACTTTCTGTTGGTGTGCAATCTGTTTTATTGTGGCTTTATTTTATGTATTCTTTAGCATTAGGATTTCGCCTGACAGCTGCCCCAAAATAGTGGTATTTGTTTCCTATAAGTGCACTGAAGCAGTGGAAAGGCCCATGTTTTCTAAAAGAATGGAGGTAGAGTAAGAAATGCAGATCTACATGGTATTAATTTATCACATTTTTGCCCCATTGAATCACTCTGAAGGTGTCAGAAACAGGTTCATGTCCTTGTACATTCACCTCTGGGGACTTGGAAAATATTGAGAAGGGGAGATCATTACAGTGATTTAACTTAAAGATCTGCTGTATTAGTTCAAGTACCTGTCATTAATATCTTGTCTTTTATACAAAGCCTTACTTTAGGAGATGATAACTTGGCTGCAAATCTGCCTTGAAGTTGGCCGAAATGCCTTACTTAAAAGGAGTTCCACAGCTAAAGGCTTCCAGGAACTTTTGAAAATAAGGAATAAATTGATTTGTCCTCCAAAAATAAATAAACCGACTAAAAAAAACCCCAAGCCCCCAAAACCCTCTTTGAAAGTTTATCCTTCTCCTGGGTCCAAACCGAAGGAAGATGATTTCTGTGGCATACATGAGCCATGGTTGTTCTTCCTCAGAAATTAAAAGTTAATTATATTAAATTAAAGACCAGTACCAATAATCCCCTCTAGTATACAGCTACCACTGTTTTGAAGAATCTTTAGAAACAGGCTCTCTACAAGACAACCAAGTTTTTTACTGCTTCTCATACTTCATTTGTTGTCATAGTTTTAGACCCCTTTCAGTCTTGCATTAAGGAACATGATGAGCATTTCCCTCATCTGCTTCTGGTCTCCTCCTGCCTTTTCTTCCTTTCAGGAAGAAACATTGAGACGTTAAATGGCTTTTTGCTTCTTTTATGCTTGTTTTGTTGGCTTGTAGCTTACTTCTAAATGCACTTGTGGTGGTAGGAGTTGGTTCATGCTGCTATTTGAAAAGCCATCTCAGCGCTGAGGCTGCATCAGAGCTGTCCTGTGGGATCCGGACAGACAAATCCAGATGATATGGTGGGTGAAGTGTCAGTAAAAGATAGATGCTGCAGTGGCTGAAGCTTTCTTACACAGTTCAGACAGGAGAAATGATAGATGTGCTGTAATTTTGTGTGTATTCCTACACATGCTTTAAGGGTAAAGACTTCATATCTGACACTGAACTCTAGTGCAAAGCTTAAAATGTGTTTCTGTACGCAGACAAACTGCGCGTGATCAGTTCACCAGCAGTCCATCATGGCAGACATCATGAAGAAAGCAAAATTCGGACATTTTGGGGGCTTTGTGACGTTCTTTTAACCAGCCATCTGTGTTGTAGTGCGTGGTGAAAATTCTCTGAAATGTAACCAAAAGTGGAACATTTGGTTAACCTGAATAAAAGATTAAATAAGCTTCCCTGCTCACTGCAGGGGCTTTGGACTAGATGTCCTTTAAAAGATGCCTTCCAACTCAAACTATTCTATGATTCTATGATACACCCAAGTATTTTCTGAAAAATATGTTTTATAAGAATGTTTTTCCATTACTTTTCCTTATATTTTCCATTATTTTTTTCTTCACCACTTGTATTCATGCGGGGAAAGGCAGCTCTTTCTACTGTGAAATTAAAACTCCTGATAGGAGGTTTTGCTTTTCTTAATTGTTTTATTCACTGCACTCTTAAGGAGGATTCTGGGGCTTCCCAGGGGTTCACAAAACCCATGCATGCAGAACATTACTTCAGGAACTTAAAAGCTGGATATGCCAGGCACTGAGATTAGGGGGAACACCAGCTTGTTTGGCATCTTCCTTGTAATAAAGCACAGAGCCAGTCCCTGTCCTGCCCAGCAGAACAATTGGGCCCTTATTGTGGATGATACTGATAACCAGAGTATTTGCAGACTTTGTAACCTGCCATTCTACTCATCAGCAGTTTGCCTCCTGCTTGTCCTTCTCCTTGCTTTCCTGCAGAGAGCAAGACCTGAGCAGAGCAGGGGAATTCAAACCTCGTAGGTACAGTTCCTCTGTCCCTAGGCAGGCTGGGCCAGGCTGGGATGGGTCTGCACCAGGGCTGGTGCTCAGCTGTGGGCCAGGCAGGCAGGCCCTAAGCACCAGGCAGGAGCCTGAGCAGGGGTGAGGGTGCCACTGGCCAAGCCCAGTGCCTTGAGCAGACCCAGGGCACACTCCACACATTTTGCCAACTACAGGGATTTGTCCTGGGAACTGGTTTTTGCAGACAGATGGCACCGAAGGGAGCAACGCCTGCCTGGTGTAAATGAGCAGGGAGTTGAGTGGAGTTGTGCTGATTCACAGCTGATAAGAAGCTGGTTTATGGGCTGCCCAGAGTCACTTATGTGAGACATGTTGGTTCTGCTCTTTGGGAAGAGTAGCATTAGGAGTAAGATCTGTGTGCAAACAGGATACAGAGCAAGTGGCAGGCGCTTAGCCCTGGCACCCCCAGCTGTGGGGGGACATTGGGGTGAAGAACAAGCCTGAAGGCATTTCTCCTCCTTGCCAGGTGGCACAGCCAGTGCCAAACATGTGGCAGCACTGCTGGGAGAGTGGAAAACCTACACAAGGGCCCAAGGCTGATGCCCTGTGGTACATGGCAGAGCTGCCCTCAGTGGCTGCTGGGGCAGCTCGCACCCCACCAGCACAGAGCGGCTGCGGAAGCTCTTAAACCTCCGACAGCTCCCTTGCGGCATAGGAAGTTATCTAACAGACCAACAAAGGGGTTGTTAATAACAAGAGAGCTGGGAGGTGGGAAATTAATTCCCAGAATAAACCGGATTATTGCTCTGTGTTTATTTCCAGGTCTTTGCCTCAGTCGCTGCACAGAGTTCATTCCTCCACAGCGCTGCACAGAGCCCATTGCAAGGAATGTTAATGCCACAGATTAAATCCTAAATAAGAGATGTTTACGTAAATATTTTGGCTTGCTGTAAAAAGGGAAGCAGGGAAGCCTTCGCAAAAATCCAGCTTTTGACTCAGTCAGCAGCTCTTTCTGAAGTGAGCCCCAGGTCGAATACAAGGATTTTATTTTTTTCCGGCAGAAGTTTAAGCTGAGGCACATCCTGGTTGCCAGGCGGGAAGGTCCTTTCTCCTTCCTCACTGTAAACCTGCCCATTCCTGCTGCTCCTCTTCCACACGAGCATCTCTGTGGCTCTCAGTGTGGAGGGAAGCAGGGATGAGCAGCCCCATGCAGGAGAAGACTCTATGCCTCTATCCCAGGGTTTGCTCACACAGGTGAGGCCCTGGGGGAAAAACCTTCATTCATTTGCTAGTGCTGTGGGCTCACCATGGGGATTTGGGAGCTTTTTTGTTTGGTTTTTTGGTTGTGGTTTTTTTAATTTTTAAGCAAGGCCAGACTTCAGGATGTAACTCAAAACTCTCTGTTTGACACAGATGTTGCTGTTACTTTTTCTTTGAGCGCTTTGGCTGTGCGGCAGAAACCCCACACTGAAGTAAATCTTTCCCTCGTCCTCTTTGTCTCATTATCCTTTACAAGGTTTGACGGGTGGCTGGTTACCCTTTAACAGCCCCAGCCCCCAGCATTGTTCAAACCATCCACTGTCACACTGCAGTGCTGACCAACACAGTTTAACAGCAGAAATCCCAGCCCTGCCAAGTCCCTGCGGAAAATTCCCTGTGCCCAGGCAGTCAGCGTCTCTGGGACACTGCCTGAAACCTCTGTGAGATGTCCTTCAGGACTGGGCCATGCCCTCAGTACTCATGGTACCCGGACAGGACCAGGACCCAGGCCCAGGCAGCCTCTGGGACACTGACAGCGTGATTTGAACACAAATAGGGCTATGTGGTGTTTATGTTGCTGCTGATCTGCTGAAGGCTGACTGTCGGGTTTGTTCTCACAGGTGGCTTTTTGATCCCATACCTTATCATGCTGATTGCCGAGGGGATGCCGCTGCTCTACTTGGAGCTGGCCGTGGGGCAGCGTATGCGGCAGGGCAGCATCGGCGCCTGGAAAATAATAAGCCCCTACCTCTGCGGTGTTGGTTCGTTCTCAGTTCCCAGCTTTATTTTCCAGCACACGGTGAACGAGGGTGATTTTAGATTGGAGAGCTTTGTCTTTCAGAAAAGACCCAGGTGGGAGCTCAGGTTTTACCGGGTCTCACCTGGTGGAGGAAAGTCAGGCACCTCATGGCACACATTTATCCTGTCCCTTGTGGAGCATTGGGGCCAGACCACAGCTTGCTGTGTTGGGTATGGATTCAGAGATGTGAGTTCCCCTGGCCTCTAGCACACTGCCAAAATCATGGTGTGAAGGCCAGTGCTAAACCCAGCCTTTGGGGCTGCCTACACTGGGCTTTGACCCCAAGAACACCTTCGCAATAAGCTCAACACGAGTGATAAAATGGTGCCTTAATTTCCTACTGTTCCAGTCTACCATTTACCAATGTCCACTCTTAGCTACATTTTCATGTTATTAAGTTACCCTGAAAACCCAAACTATCATTACTTTGCAAAGGCACACATTTTATTTTTAATGAATTGAATATTCAGTCCCCAGGGCCTAGAGTATAAAATCCAGTTCAGGATATTTCTGGTGGGAGGAGGAGGCAGTGACCACAGGGACAGGGACATGCCCTGTGCACATGGCTGTGCAGAGACAAAGCCTCTCCTGTGTCAGCCATGGCAGTGCTGCTCTCACACCCCACAGATATTAGGGGACCCTGGGCATTTTGGGGGTTTCTACTGACCAAGTGACTCCCTCCATACCTGCAGGTGTTGCCAGTGTTGTTGTCTCCTTCTTCCTCTCCATGTACTACAACGTGATAAACGCCTGGGCCTTCTGGTACCTCTTCCACTCCTTCCAGGTGTGTGGGCTCCCAAGGACCCAGTTTGGCCCCACAGTAGCTGTGGGGGGTCGTGATGGCTTTGTCTTGGTGCTGGATGTTGCACGGCACCATTGTCAGCTGGGAAGGGGAGGTGGAGGGTTGACAAAAGCCTCAGAAACCCAGGGCTTTGCTGGAGGGAAAAGTGGTACAGTGGTGTCTCCCTCCATGGTCTTCCCAGAGGCATTGGCCATCGTCTTCTCCTCACCATGGAATTCAGGCCATGGCCAGCCTTGTGACACTTTAGTCACATGTGCCTTGGTGCCAGGGTGTCCTGCATCCTGGGATGGGCCTGTCTGATGGCAGGGGAGAGGTCTGGCCCCACGGTAGAGGATTGAAGAGTGTCATCCTCAGGGGAGAGGGTTAAAGAGGCTCAGCCCTTGGGGAGAGAATCTGGCCATCGGCAAGGAAGAGGGACAGAGCAGATCTGTCCTTGGGTAGGGGGTCAGAAGGGGTCATCCCCAGGGGAGAGGACCAGAAGCATCAATGCTTGGGAAGAGGGTCATTCCCAGGGGAGAGGGTCATCCCCAGCCCCGGTAGCACCATGCAGAGAGAAGCCAGCCTGGGCAGAAATCTGCCCTCGCCATCATCCTCCCTGTACCCCACTGACACCTCGGCTCTCCCTGCCATGCCAGCCGGCACTCACTCCGTGTCCCCCCTCCAGGACCCCCTGCCCTGGGCCACCTGCCCCCTCAACAGCAACCGCACGGGCTACGAGGAGGAGTGCGAGAAGACATCGTCCACGCAGTACTTCTGGTACCGGCAGACCCTGAACATCTCGCCGTCGCTGGAGGCCAGCGGCAGCGTGCAGTGGGAGCAGGCGCTGTGCCTGACGCTGGCCTGGCTCGTGGTTTACCTCTGCATCCTCCGCGGCACCGCCTCCACCGGCAAGGTGAGAGCGGGGCGCGGCCCTGCCGCGCCCGGGCGGGACGTGCGGAGGGGAAACGGGCACTGAAAGGCAGCGAGGGATGGATGGCTGCTGTTCCTCGGGGTCACGGCATCGCCCCCGGAGCACCGAGCTCTGCTGCCTCTGCTGCCCTGTCAAGTTGCAGCTGAAACGGGATCAATCAAAACACCGAGTGATACTAAAAAAACAATCCAGAGAAGTCCTTTAAACACAGCCAACTCTCTGCAAAAGCAGTTGCTAGGCTGCTGGCCATGAGGGAAGCTGTCTGCCACAGCAGAGCCATGTCAGGAGACATCTATTCCCTGGTCTTTGCAAGAAAAAAAAGACATCTACTGGACATTTTTTGCTTGCTTTTTATTCACAGCAGAAGTTAGGAGGAAGTGGGGAGAAAAACCCCAATGTCCTGGCTGAGCTTGCACTAAGCAGCAAGCTGAGGGCTGTAATCCCCAAATCGTCTTAGCCAAATACAGAAAGCCAAGAGACTGTAAACTAGGAATAACCTCTTAAACTTGCTGCAACTGATTCAATTATATTTTGATTCAATTTGATTCAATTCAAGTGTGATTTTGACCTTTGATGAGCTCTGCTTGCCTTCCTTGTAGAACAAACGATGAATGACCTTTGCCTAATGAGTTTTTGACAGATAGTTGTGAACTTGTGTTATGCCAGCAACTGATGCAGAACTGAGTTTGTGAATGCTGCAAGTATTTTAGATTTTCGTTTGATTTCCAATCAAAGAGAATACCTTGAGAAGACTAGCGCAGGTCTTCAGTATTATTAAAAACTTGTTTCCCTTAAATGTTAATCTAAAGTTAGATTTGTCTGGTAATATTTCTTTACAGATTAATACAGGATAACAAACACAATAATGGAAATTATTTCTATAAAGTGAGACTGACATAGCAGATCAGTCTTGTTTTATGTGTTCTTTAGACCAAGGCCTTTCCCCTCTTTCCCCAGGTGGTCTATGTGACAGCCTCTTTGCCATACTGTGTTCTCATCATATACCTCATCAGAGGATTAACCCTTCATGGAGCTGTGAATGGGCTCATCTACATGTTCACACCAAAGGTACAGAAAAACTGTATTGAATTTTTCAGGAAATGTTATTTGTTACTGAGCATGTGAATTTTTAAAAGGTCTTGGTCCTTTTTTTTTTTATACTGAATTTTTCCAGCAGTAGTGTAGGTCTGGCAACTGGAAACCCCATCTGGGAGTGGCTGGAGGCTGCCATGGTGCCCATAAGCTGCTTGCTTTTTCCTTCAGAACAAGACTTTCCCACTAGCATAACCTATTACTTTCAGGCAGAGCAGTAACCCTGCCAAAAAACATCCCTGACCTACAATGAGTGCACAAAGGGCCCCATCCCTGCAGGCTGGAAGGGGCAGTGCTGGGCACTGCTGTGGAGCTTCATGGTCTTGCTCTCTCATCTGGCTTTTGCAGCTGGAGCAGCTGTTGAACCCCAAGACCTGGATCAGCGCTGCCACACAGATCTTCTTCTCGCTGGGCCTTGGCTTTGGCAGCCTCATCGCCTTCGCCAGCTACAACGAGCCCAGCAACAACTGCGAGAGACACGCCATCATCGTGTCCCTCATCAACAGCACCACCTCCATATTTGCCAGCATCGTCACTTTCTCCATCTACGGCTTCAAGGCGACCTTTAACTATGAGAGCTGCATCAACAAGTAAGAGCCCCGTGTTCTGCTGGTTTTCTGCTGCAAGCTGTCCTGGGGCAGGTGAGGGGGGAGGTAAATAAATAACAGCATGCAGCACTGCCAGCACTGCCCCAAGAGCAGAGCTGATACTGCTCTAATAAAGCTAAAGGAGCTATTCAAAGCGATGAAGCCTGAGATAAAAGGTCAGAGCGCTTTGCCTTTTGACACCTGGGTGCTGCTTCCAGGCACAGGACTGGTCAAGAGGATGAATTTGCCTGGGCAAGTCACAGAGGCACTTTCCCCTGTGTTCTTGTCCTGGCACATGCTCCAGGGAGTGTGGGGGAGCTGATTAATGAATGCAGTGATGCTCAGATCCCCCTTTTTAAGGCTAAGCCCCATTCCAGGAATTCAGCCTCTTGGCTGTGATGCTCTGCAGGATTGTGTCCTGTAGCTGCAAGCTTGCGTGCAGTCCCTGGCACAGGGCCCACGGCAGTTACACGTTTACTCATATTTTCAGAGCTTTCAATCTATCTGTTGATCAGAGAGGAAACCAAGCTGCCAGTCCTCACTTGTTGCCAAAAGACTTTAAAGTTGGTGCAGTGTGGACATGAGACCACAGGGCAAAGGGAAGAGACGTGAGCCAGCACTGGCCAGCACCCAAAATACCTGCCTGGGAGTGGCAGTGTGTGTGCAGGAGCTGCTTCCTCCAAGGCACAAATGAGCACAAGGTTGCCCATGTCCCAACACTGTGCTCAAAGTGCTGCTCTCATCCAGGGAGACTGAAGCCCTGGGGCTGGCAAAGCATCCCCACGGGGCCAATGGAGAAAAGGGATGAGGCGTCCTGGGCCAGAAAGCCATTAAACTCCTGTAATCCTTTCCAGGGTGATCCTGCTGCTGCTGAATGCTTTTGACCTGGAGGAAGGCTCTTTAACAGCAGACAACCTCAACGAAATGAAAGATTACCTCATGACCACCTACCCACAGGAATATGCCCAATTAGCGCCGCAGATTAAAAACTGCAGCTTGGAAGCTGAGCTAGACACGGTGAGTTGCCACTTTGTGGTGGCTCCTTTGCTCCCACTGAGCCCAGGCACCCCGTGTGAACTCAGGAGCTGCCTGGCCAGGGCTGGGGATCATTCCTCCACCTCAGGATGGGGCAGGGGCTTGCTAAGATCATTAGCATCCAGTGCCCGTGCAGTTGGGATAAACCGGCGAGACCTCACCTTCCTTTGCTGTGCAAAGCCACACCTCAGGTGTACTTTGGCATGATACAGAGTCATTCTCTTGTCTTATGTCCTTTATCAAGATGAAGAGCTGCCTGTAACTCAGTTTCCCCCCCTTGTCTCCATCAGGCTGTCCAGGGGACGGGACTGGCATTTATAGTCTATTCTGAAGCGATCAAAAACATGGAGGTGCCACAGCTGTACTCTGTGCTCTACTTCTTCATGCTGCTGATGCTGGGCATTGGCAGCATGCTGGGGAACACGGCCGCCATCCTCACACCGCTGACCGACAGCAGGGTCATCGCCTCCCGCTTCCCCAAGGAGGTGATCTCAGGTAGGCACCTGGTGACTGGTGAAACTGGAAGGGACCCTACAAATGGCAAGATAGTTGCAGCAAGTAGCTGTTCAGTCACATTGCCAGTATCCCAACTATGAACCACTTCAGTCTTTGGTCAAAAGAAGTACATGCTCCTGTTTGGGCATGGAAATCAGCTGCCCTACCTTTAAACCTGTTTTAGCAGATGCTGCATGCACGTGTGACAAGGCTGTACCTCAGACTTGTTTTTCTTGACCACGTCTGGGGTGATGTGCCACGGCTGTACAGGTCTAAGGACCAGCAGTTTAACGACAGTCTCACATACACAGGGAAATACATATGTTTCCACAGAGAAAAAGAAAGTAAAATCCTTCTCCTCAGAAAAAGCAGCTCAGCAGAAATCCCACCAGCTTTTTAGTCACGAGAAGTGTGACATTTTCCCTACACAAACTTCCAGGTGTAATGACAGGATCCCTGTTTTATCCACGCAGGTGTTGTGTGTTTCATTAATTGTATAATTGGCCTGATCTTCACCATGGAGGCTGGAAATTACTGGTTTGACATTTTCAACGACTACGCAGCCACCCTCTCGCTGCTGCTCATCGTGCTGGTGGAAACCATCGCTGTGTGTTACATCTACGGGATAAGGAGGTAAAACCTGAGCCCTGCTTCCTTCACAGTGGGACAGCTGCGGGAGCGGCCACGGGCCAAGGATAAAAACACTGCCTTGGGCTAAAGGTTTCTCTCATGTTACAGCATCAGCAAGGGCATAGGGACCTCCCCTGCCATGCAGACCCTTCCAGGGCCTTGGCTAAGGGCTGTGAGGGGCCAGGATGGGCTGACACCATCTCTGCTGGCAGGGGAGTACTAAGGAGGTGTACCCATGGCTCCTTGCTCTTGTCTTTGGTCTCAGGAGCAACTTCTGCCAAAACTCTGCTCCTCCCATGACAGGAATTCAGCACAAGCACAACAGTGCCAGTACTGGTTTCAAAGGTGGTCACCTCACACATTGTTTGTCTCCCAAGTCAATCCTTGTGGGTAAAAGGAAGCTTTGGAATTGGGAAGTTTTGAACAGCAAAGGTATTTGAAGATAGCCGAAGGGAAAGGCCTCAGCATTTGCTTTGTTAGTGTGCCAGCACAGAGGGTGTCCAGGCTCACATGGGTATTTCCTCCTTGATGAGTTTAAAACCTTTGAGTTAGATCCAGGTCTCCTGTGGAATTTTAGATATCATTCCCAGCATTAGTACTTCCTCAAAGACAGTCAGGTAACAGCACTGAGAACACTCAGCTACACAAACCCAGCTGTTTTCTCCACAGTACCTCAGCATCATTGCTTCTCTCTGTCAGGTGACACCAGTAACAGCCTGAGCTTACACTCCAGGCAGAACTTTATTGCTGTACTTACTTCTAGCTACTCTCTGCAACTTGGGATTATCTTGGAAGCCTCACTGTCTTATTTTGATTTCACCCTCACCATGATTCTGGTGAGGCAGTTTTTCAGATAATAATCCTCTGCTCATTTGTGGTCAAATGTACTCCCCCTTCTCATCTGACATACTCAGTTCTGTAGGTGGTTTTTGAAGTAACTCAGAACAAGGTGCTGATCAAACATCTGTAGCCAGTCTCAGAAATACACATTTGGTTTTCTTTTGAACAGATTTGAGAAAGATCTTTACACCATGATTGGACGCAAGCCAAACTGGTATTGGAAAACTATGTGGGCTTTTGTTAGTCCATTGCTAATTATAAGCCTATTTATTTTTTACCTCACCGACTACATCCTCACAGGAACATTGCAATACCAAGCATGGGATGCCACACAGGTAAGAGTTTTGGGTTTGGGCTTTTTTCCTTTTTTAAACTTTCCTTAGCTCCTGCAATGATACAAGCTTCCTTCCTAACTACACTGTTCCACAAAATGGGCTTCTGAAAGCAAGTAGCTGGAGTCAGGGCCACCCCTTAATTTTGTGGAAAAACAGGGAAAACTTGACTTAGTGATGACGCAATGATTCTGTAAAATCAACTAATTTCCTTCTATGATTCTTAATCAACTCTTCATATAATTAAATCTCACTCATGTTGAAGACCCAAATAACATCTTTAAAAATACACTTAAACCCCCCCTACTCTCAAAGTGTATTTATTTTGAACAAAATTAGTGGTATTTTAACAGAACTGAGCTGCTGCTGGAATGAATAATTTTCATGATTTCCATACACATTTTTCTTCGTGCCCAGAACACTTTCTCAAGAACGCTGGACTGTGTATTTATCACAGAGCAATTACTACTGGATAAGTAATCACTGGTTTCATAACCTTTTGTGGAAATGTTTCCATCATGCAGGAACAAAGCATGTAATTGTTTTCACATCGTGGCCAATTTGGGACCCATGGCAGGCCTGGCCTGTTGACTGGGTGTCAGCATGAGCCCACAGGCTCCAGGAGAACACAGACCTGACAGAGGTCAGGGCCCAGCCGCCTCATTAAGAAACGCAAATTGAGCCAAAATCTGCTCTTTACCAAAGCTTGCAGAACTTTTCACCAATCCCGTTGTCAGCAGCTCTGTTCTTTGTCAGTTTTCAGTGCATATGGTTGGACAGAGAACACCAAGGGGAGCTGTGGGCTGCTACAGCCTGAAAATGCTTCTCAGAGGTCCTGCTTAGATCCATCCACACAGCTTTGCTCTCGGCCCAACTCTGGGACAGAGATCCAACACTGCTTTTCTCCCTTGCAGGGGCAGCTGGTGACCAAGGATTACCCAGGCTACGCCCTGGCAGTGATCGGGCTGCTGGTGGCGGCATCCACCATGTGCATACCCCTGGGAGCACTAGTGACTTTTATAAGGAAGAGACTCAAGAGGGAACGAGTTTCAACTGTTGCATGAGAGCTGACAGCTGGATTTGGGAAGACTTTACCCCCGTCACCAGTGACTGGGCACTTCTGGAAGACAGCAGCAACCATTATTTGTAGCAGCTATTTATAGAGTTGAGAATGGTGGGTGCTATATTGACCAAAAAGTGCTCTTGGGAGGTTCCACAATGGTTTGGGGAAAAAGAAGCTCTTCTGTAACAAGATGAAGCTTTAAAGTGGCCTCTATAAAAGAGGGGAAAAGGAGAAGAGCAGCTCACAAAATGCCAGCTAGCACAAGTTAACCAGCACATCAGCCCATTACACATCTCTAGGTGATTCTTTTCCACTGCTGTAGCATTGCCTGTGTGGAAACATGAACAACCAAGCATGTTCCTGCACTGAAGTACCAGCAAATACCCCCAGCCATTCAAGACAGTTGTACTCATTGTTTGAAATCACATCTGTATTTCATCAACAGCTGAAACTGTTGAAGTCTGGCAATAAGAATGTGACAATTGCTTTCCTACACGGGAGTAATCAGCAGGATGGCACTGGGAGATAAATGTGGCCAACACAGCTTCTTTTGTACTTGTGTCCAGCAAAGCAGTGAATATATATATTTATATATATGCACACAAATGTGAGCTGCACAAGTTTTCCCACCCCCAGAAGTAAGCTTCCAATTCCAGTATGTAACTGTGCACTGTGCTGTACTTTGTATTTTCTAGGGATGCACTTTAAGTACACTAGAAGGTCTCAGTGATAAAGCTGCTTTACAAGCCCCACCCAAACAAAAGTATGCCATATAATTAGCTTTGACAAAGTTCATATCCAGGTATTCTTTAATCATCAGATGTAACAATCCAGCAGTTCCACGAACCTGGTTAATTTCCCTGTGTGTTTTATAAAGAAAGCAACATGTTTAAATTGCAAGCTTCATGTAATAGAAAACATTAAAATTATATCTATGAACTTTAGAAAAGGTTGCTCTGAAGAACAGTATTAGAGACATGCTCATAGACAAGGGCTCTTAATACAGTGTCTTAACTACAGAACCGTTAGAAGATGGCAAATGCCTTAGAAAGGGGATTAATTTCAAACACTGTTAAAGCACAACACAAGTCTCTCACTCTGAGGCAAAAAGCAAGGGGAACTGTACAGCCCTCAGGGTGGGCAAAATCTCGACAGTGACAACCAAGATCTGTGTAGTCTGCAGCAGCCCTAGAAACAGGACACACCTGCCTCCCTCCCCAGGCTTTGCTAACAAAGGAAAGACACCTTTTCACATTTCAGTTTATTAAAAATGGACACCATAAACAAGACCTGTACAAAAAATAGCCGAAATTGCCCAGAATTTGGTAAGAGTTGCATGCTGAGAAGTTACCGTCGTGGGCCTCCTCTTCCTCTTCCACGACCTCGGCCTCTGCCACGGCCTCTTCCACGGCCTCTTCCAGCAACTTGGCAGGTAAAAGAAAAAGGGTAAATCAAGTAAGACCCAGGAATACTTTCATTTCAATCAAAACATTCTGTATTGAGCAAAATCACCACTGCTTCCCTGTGCTAAGACATTAAGTTAGGCATTAAGTCTGTTAATGCTCAGTAAGTTTCAGGCGATATTTTCATCTTTTGTGTTAGTTCTTCCAGTACACAACTTCCACAGGATATTGTCTCTCCTTGGCTTCACCGCAGAAAACAAGGGCATAAAACAGCTGGCTGCTCCTAAATGACTGGTAATCTGACAGGAAACCAGGATTACTCTTTTTTCTATATATATAATCTACTTTTTTAGAGAGAAATGTAAATTTTGACATGCTCTGAGATTCCCAAACCCATCCTGTCTTAGGCACCATGTGGAAGGTCAGCATTTCGAAAGGCTCCCAGCATCCAACAGCTCCTACTGGTCTCAGTGATGCCTCTGCCAACTGCAGATGTGATTCCAAGGCAAAGGTCTTGACTGTGTGCTCCCAGTTTTAATTACTGCTATTTAATTGTAAAGGGAAGACAGAATCATAGGATAATTCAGCCACAAGCAACTGCTGAAGGCTGTATGATCCATAAGGTGATAACGTGGCTCTGCATCTCTTTCTCCCAAAGAAATGCGATCCATCAGGCTGCAAGGACATTGCAAACTTTAGACTGTTGGTTCATTTAAAACCTGTTTGCGAGTGCAGGGCTCAAGAAGATACTGAAAATTCTGCGAAGCGGGTGGCTCTCTAAGAGATACCCACTGACACCCACAGGAGCAGACTGTGACAGACAATTATTCCGGGTTAGAAATGCAGGAAAGACAGAAGGAGCAGAGACACAGGACAAATTTAACCTAAGCAAGGTGTCATTATTTTGCTGGTAATACACTGACCCTGTAAAATCCATGGAAGCATCAACCCCAGGTGGAGGATGACAGCATCAGCAGGTAGCTGTGCTCACCAAGCGCCAGCACGCTTGGACCCAAGGCACATGTGGAACACACACCCCAGCCAGCATCCTGCCCTTTCTCAACAATTTCACTTGCCAGGGACAGATCAAGGGCTTTACATTTCTGAAGCCCAAGGGCACTTATGGATTAAGGCAAAACAAACACAGCTTTGGTCTGAGAGCACTTCCGCACATTGCGGATGCAGGGAGCATCAAACGGAGGTAACTGGAGCTATCACAGCTGCTTTCCCCAAAGCTGACACCAAAGAGAGATGTTCTTGCTCACACCACGTCATGAGGTTCAGGAAAAAAGCAATCCAAGCACGCTCGTTTCTCTGTGTGGTCAAGATTGTTTTCATGAACACGAGAGGAGCAAAGTCCCTTTGTGAGCTTTATCCTTATTTGCTGTCAAGGCAGCAGCCACAGCGCTCGCACTTGGTGCTGCATAGCTGAGGTTCCTCAGCAATGCAGAGCACCCTGCACACCCGCATACTCTAACAAGAATTACAGGAAAAACGGTACAACACAATTTTAGAGCTTTCATTTATAGCTCACTGTTTTAAAAACACACAGATTAACTGCTGGGCAAAATAAATACTGCTGCAGATTTCCTGAGGTTTACGGGAGACTCATCTCTAATAGTCTGGATTAAACCTGAGTTACTGTCTATACTGTCAGGCTTCTAAGGAAAAGGATTTTTATTCAGAAGCACTTTGAAAAAACAAATTCCAGGTAAGAACAGAGACTGGAGCACTACTGGGAGCCAAAGCTGGAGATGTGCTCACTGGAATACAGCCTAGATTCCCTCAGGTTCTGAAGTCTCTCAAATTCATTTCTCAGAGATACCATTTTTATCCCTCACCAAATTTCAGAGCACCATTCAGCACCATTTGAGGTACTGCCCTGTACTTATTGTCTGTGTGAAGCTCCCCATACAAACTGGGGAAACACAGCAGACATCTGGAGAAGAGGAAGTGTAAATCTCTTTGGTGCCAACTGTGAGACTCAGATAGGTTAAGACTCAAGCTGATAAACATTTACGTTTTTAAAAATAGATGCATGAAAAGCCGTAACACAATTTGATGTGAATGAAAGCTCTGCAGATGCCATGGAGGTGGGCAAGGTAGACTGAGCCAGCGCTGCGTCAAACTCTCAGTGGTGAAGGAATTCAATGCCAAATGCAGACGTTCAGACACTCAAATTAGACATCTTCAGACTCACAGTACTAAAATGCACACAAAAAGCAGAACAAACACAGACTAGGAAAGCACAAACTCACCTGCTTCTCTTTTCTTGGATTTGACTTTTGGTTCAACATCCACTAGCAAAGTATCCAGAGGCAAACTGTCGGGCAGAATGAAGTAGCGGATGTTGTTCCCTCGAATACTCAGCGTCTCCAGCTGCACGGGCTCTCTGTTCTTCAGTGTCATCTTCACTGCTTTGAGGTGTGTGTTCATACTGACATCCACTCCTGAAACAACACAAGCCTGAACTCAGGGAGGAAGTCTCTTACTGCCTGTTTTTAGGTATGCACATGAAATGAGATTTATCCTGTTCATCAACACTCGTTTCTGCCATTCATAAATTACTTCAGCCTCCCACAGAATGAAACTACATCTCTTTTCTCTCTAGAATTATGCCAGTTACCAACTGTTGCCTTTAGCCCACCATGGTTAGAGATCTTTACCCAGGTCCTGGCAATAGCTGCCTTGTAAATGGTTAAAATAACTCCTCTGAACAAGAAATCAACTCCTTCATATTACAGAAGGCTAATACTAATCTTCAGTCCTTTAAAAAGAAGTAAAACAAACCCTGAAGGAGGAAAAATAACCTGGATCATTTCCTTTTTCTCTAAGCCTTAGGAAAATCCAACCATAAAGCAGTAAGCAGTATTTACCTTCTGATAAAATACATTCAATGCCAGAGTGAATTTTCTATGAAGGCATATAAAATACTCCACTGCAAGGAATAATCACTGTGGTTGGAAACTGAGAACAGCCAGTATACAAGAATTGTATGGAATCAGTACCGTGCACACTATGCTGTGTTATGCGTAATCCCAAACTGGAAAAAAATCTCAGCTGGATGCATGTACTGTCTAACAGCCATGAGAAGCAATTAAAAAAAAACCAGAAGTTTTTGTTTTGCATATCTGGAGCTTTACCAGGGATTTGATCTCCAGCTATGAAGATGAAAATGACAGTGACTTTATCTTACTGTCCTCTCCCCCTCCTTCCAGATTTTACACAGTTCCATCCAACCCAGTCCCTTGGCTGGTGTGAGGGACATTACACAAAGCCTGCCCCTTCATCCCTGCTCCTGCCCTGGCACGGGGAGGAAGAGGAGATTGTGCAATGTTTTCACAGATTCTTAGGAGAAAATGAGAGGGACTCTGCTCTACAATTAAGCCTGAAGGAGCAGCGAGGTCAGGAGCCCAGCAGTGTGTTTGCTTCCCATCTGGCTGGGTCCAGCAGAGCGTGCTGCAATCGGGCACCGAGGTGGCTCACTCAGCTCTAATCAAAGCTGATGGACCAGGCTACAAAATAATGCCAGGTTTGGACTCTGCCAAATCCCCACAATTGTTACTGGCCAAAAAAGCACCTCAGCAATCCTCTGGAATAAAATTCAAACTTAACAGGAGTTGTACGTTTTTTTCCCCCCAGGAGTGTCTGGGCATAAGAGATGCTGATAGCTGCCTGGGGGTGAGTTTAGGAAGGGTGATGCAGCAGCTTGCTCAGCTCAGCCGTGAGGGCTTGCCTCACTGAGCACAACGTGCCCCACCCACATCACACCTGCTGTCTTTAAGCGCAGCTGGCAGAACACTCAGAGCAATGTCCCTGGCTGAGGTTATAAAACAAAAAACCAGCTTGCACGTTTTAATAGGTGAGAACCACATAATGAACAGAATTCCCTGCACCTTTCAGCTCAGTGACACAAAGAACACCTGGTAACCACAAAGTCCTACAAACTGACAGGACAGACCTCTGGCAGCAGTGGGGGAGCAGATTCTCTTGGCCAGGATTCCTCCTCACCCTGTATCCCACACCCAGCTCTGCCTTTACAAACCCATCTCATGAAATCAAACATATGCAAATGTGTATTTCCATCTCACCTTGCCTTAACAAAAAAATGTTCTCAACAGAAATCATTAACTTTATTTTTTAGACCAGAACCACTTACACACAAAATTTAACCAAATTAAGACCACATGAGCTGGACCAGGTTGCCCAGAGATGCTGTGGATGCCCCATCCCTGGCAGTGTCCCAGACTGGATGGGGCTCTGAGCTACATGGTCTACTAGAAGGTGTCCCTGCCCATGGCAGGGGGTTGGAATCAGATCTTTAATGTCCCTTCCAACCCAAACCATTTTGTGACTCTGTGCTGCTAAAATTCTAAGAGGCTACCAAGCAAGGCTTGGAAGAGTTAAGCTTCCTTTCCCCCGAGCATGTCTGCAGGCAGAGCTGCAGCTGGGCTCAGGGGCTCTCAGTGCTACACGGAATTTACAGCTCCCGGCAGAACCTTTAAAACAAGGGAATCTCTGATCACGGGCGGACTCACCCACTACTACACATCAAAGGCAATCCCTGAACCACTGAAATTCCCAAGTGTTTTCGTGGTTGCCTGTGCAGAGCTGGCTGGTCACAGCTCCCCACTGCTCCCAGCAACTGCCGACAATACCCAGATACTTCTGGAACACAAACACACCTCGCGCTTGCACACAAAGATACGAATTACAAAGCTCATCTGCATTTTCCTGTGCCGGTCCCCGCAAGAGGGAGCACAGGACAAAAAGCTCATTCAAGCTGCGGCTGCCAACTGTTTGCCGAAAGGCAACGGGGAATATTTTGCTGCATCCTCCCATCCTGCCGTACCTGTGATCGTTCCGTGCACCTGCGTCCCATTCTTCAGCTCAATGGTCACAGTCTCATGGCTCAGCTTCATTAGAAACCTGGCAATTAAGAACGCATTAAAAAAACCCAAACTCGTTCACTTCCACATAAAGCCGTACGTGTTCGACAGGCAGCTCAGCATCCTGAGCTCCCAAAGACGGCGCTCATGGATTCTTCCGGGGATGTTCAGTGACACACTCCACCGGGCGCTGGGTCGCTTGAGTGACCCACTGCCGGATCCAGCACCTACTTCCAGGCGGAACGGCCATCATTGTACAAAGAAAGAACCCTTTTTAAAAGCCAACGCTACAGGCCGGGGTTTCCCTCCAAAAAAGGAGGAAGGGGGGGGGGGGGTGGGGGGGCTTTGCCAAGCGACCCGCGCAGGCCCCGGGGCGGGAGCGCGGCCCGGCACAGGGGGCCCCCGCCCGGCTCGGCCCAGCCCAGCCCAGCCCATCCCCGGCCGCTCCCGCTCCCGGCGAGCCGTGAGGGGAAAGCGCGGGGCGGCCCTGAGCGCGCGGGCTCGCCGGCGCTGCCGCCGCGGCCGGGCCCGGGCAATCCGCCTCCATCCGGCCCCATCCGCGCCCAGCGGCTCACCTGACGAGCTTCATGGCGGCGGGCGGGCGGCCCCGGGCGCGGAGCGGCGGCGGGCGGGGAGCCCCGGGCGAGCGGAGCCCCGAGCGCAGCGGGGCAGAGGCGCCTCTCGGTCAGGCCGCGGCCGTGACAGCGCCCCCTAGCGGCCCGGCGGACCCGCAGCCAGCGCCAGGCAGCTCTTGGTCCCGCCCGTGGGGGGGAGGGGACGGGGAAAAGGAATTCGGGAAAGAGAAGAGGAACAGGGGAGGACGGGGGATGGAAAAGAGGGATGGGCATGGTGGGAAGGAGATGTGGATAGAAGTGAGGGGGGAGGACATGGGACGAGAGGGCTTAGCTCAGGGCTGTGAAAACTTGGCTTTTTGTAAGGTTTTACAACTACCAGCTTGCCTTCCTTAATTAAAAATACATTTTAGAAAAGAAAAAAAAATAGATTACTTCATTTTAAACCAGCTTTGAGCTTTACAAGAAGAAAAATCCAAGGCCTAGAACCTGTAAAGAACTAATTATTTGAGAAAAGTTACAGCTTCAGGATCCAGAACTGTAATAGCAACAATTTTCTCAGTGGGGGTCAGTCTCTTCATCTAGTGAAGGTAAGAGGGAAAGGAAGACAGCCTGAATTTTCAGCTATTGGTATGGTCAGTAAGACGCTGAAGTGCCATTGTGAGGAAAGAGGCAAAGAGCCATTGTCCCTGAGCAGAAGTGACACCAGGGATCCAGCACTGGAGCATTGCAGCCACAGCTCTCCAAGTGAAGAGTGGAACATCACACAGCACACAAATCACTGAGTGATGATCCCCACCTGCAATGAGCACACACAAAACTGAAGCATCCTTCAGGCATGAAACATCTCCTAAGGAACAATTTGGAAACAGTCTGCTCCAAACCACAAAATGCACGGCAGATGGTACATCTAGAAAAGTTGAACATTTTATTGTCATTTAGGAGTAGTACACCATTTGTGATTTTAGAAATACAGACTCTTTGCAAAGCACTGAAATACAGGTGCCTTCCAACTTCTAAAACCTACATTATTCTATGTCTTACAAACCTTTTATGTTAGCAATTCATGTTTGGTCTTTGCTGCAACAAGTTCTTCACCAAAGATGCAACAACTTCGTTCTAATCTGCAAGACAACTGAGCCAAGTTTCAAACTCCACCTGCCAGTGAGCCACCAGAACCATTGCTTTCAAACATTGAGTCTATGATGTTCTCGTACTTTGTGCCCACGAGGGAGTTCACCTTTGAAAATTTAAAGTTAGGAGGATTTTCCAGTTAACCACCAACTGGTATTTTTTTGTTACAGCATCTAGAAGCAAATGGATACTTTGCAAGTACTAGTGCTCATGAACAGGTTATGTTTACACAAAACCCAGAGAGGCCTCCAGAAACATTCAAGGTTAAAATGAACAGTTGCAAAAGAAAAAAAAAAAAAACCAAAAAAGAATCTGTACATATTTTCAGTCATAACACAAGGGAACACTGGAGTATCAGTGTTCTGTGTTCTAGCTTCAATAGTGACACCTGTGCTAGTCCTAGTAGTATTCTACATGTTTGTCCCTTCCCCCCATTTAAATTTTATACTCGCAATCTGAATATACAGCTGTACTTACAGGAAATATTAAACAATGCACAGCGCCTCAAGCAAGTTCCATGTCTGGTTTTGAACAAACCATATAAAATAAGTGACAAAATAGTTTAAAATTGGTCCTTATTTTTATACAGCTTGGAAGCACTAAATTTAAAGACACACATTAACCAGCACAAATTAGTCTGCAGCTTTTTTTTTTCCTCCTTTTTTTTCTTAAAAGAGTGTGTTTCAGTATCATGCATGAAAAGCAAGCTGCTGCTGCCAAGTAGAAATACAGAGTTTAGACTTAATGCTTTCTCCTCAGGCTGTTATTCCTTCTTTCATAAATTATTTCATCATAACCAAGGATAGAAGCAGCTGACTAGCAAAACAATATGAAGTTCACCTTTTATGTTGTGACCCATTCTTAAAGTAATGAAGTACTTTGGAACTTTAGCATAAGGAAGGTTGAATAAACACTGCAAAGGACTTTTACATTCTTTGATTTTGTTTACATCTTCAGAAAGAAAATTCTACATTTTAACTCGCTAACTACTGGATTTTCATATGGAGACTGTAGTATTGAAACAGTGCAAGACATTTGCAACTTCAGGAACATCCAATTACACTGCCCTTTCACCCAAACAATGATTAGCAGAATATTGCATCAGTTCTAGATAAACAAGACAGGACAAAAACCTCATTTTAGAGTAGCATTAGGATTCAAAAATTTTTCATATTTAGTGAAAAGAATCCACACACAAATATGCACGAAGGACTCCTTAACACAGACTTTATCACAACAAATGTAATCCAGCTGTAAGCCTGGACCTAGACTTTTTATTGGTATGAAGCCACATTTGTTCAGAGACCACCATCAGATGTTCCATTATTAATGCTTCAACATTTGGGTATTTCAAGACACAAACAGCATCAGAGTTCTCTCCTGTCAAGATCAAAAACCCAGCTGAAAGAACCCAGGTGGAGCACGAGCTTAAGCAGTCCACTTAAGCTCCAAAACATTCCAGGCACCAAAAAGCTGGCTTTTGTCTTTGCATTACCCCAGTAAGAGTGGAGCCCTGTCCACTAATGCAATATTCCAAAAACCATTGCAACTAAGACTGTCAAATCAGGTCTCAGTTGAAAGCTACCACCACCACAGGACACCGTTTCCTTACCCCTGACCCCCCCCTTGCCAAGGAAGAATGTTCATAAGAGCATTTTTTGGTGTGGAAAGCAGGTCAGTAGAGACTCCAAGTGTGGCTTGAAGAATCCTCAGTACCAAGCCGCTTTCCACACACACAAATTCAGTCCATCTTCTCCTTCTGGACCAGCTTCGGTGCATCTACAAAATCCTTGCCATTGTAAAGGATGATAGCAAAAGTTCCAAAGCTGGCACTTCCCCAGAAAAGCACATAGGCCAGTGTCTCAGTCCATGTATCACCTGTGAAGAAGAGTCAGAGCAGCCTTTTAGCTCATTATCTCCAATTCACAGACAGGTTTACTTCAGTAAAAGTGCAAACGTTTCAAGCTCTCCCTCAAAGATCTGTAGTCAAATGAATCAGAAGTCTTTCACAGGTCTTTTTCCTTACCTTGGTGAATTTGTATTTGCCACACAGTTCCAGGAACACATTGAACAGAGATCTATGGAAGCCAGTCAAGAACTCTATGGGCACTAATGTTAGAAAATTCAAGGCAAAAGCAGAAGGCAAAAAACCTTCACCACTATCAACACAGATTTAGATTAAAGGGACATCCATCAGAACCAGGCTTATCCCTGTATCTGATACTTCTGAACTGTCTTTCTGCCCAAAATTAGACAGGTATTCCTCTGGGGCTTCATCCAGCCTACAATAAAGCTACAGGTCTACCAAGGTGCATCTAAATTTGGGGATAATTAACCATCCCTTAATTGACTTCTACATGAGTTTTAACATTGTTTTCTACAGCACCTCAGTTATTTCCACATTAATGATACGGTACTAAACCTCAATCTCCAGAGCCACGCTCAAGCACCTTTCAGAATGACTGAGATGCAATTCTAAACTGAACAGTTACTGGTAACCATTTACACAAAGTTCACAGAGAAACAAGCCAGTTTCATAAAATTTAACTCAACAGTGACTTACCAGCCATTAGCAAACAAATAATGCACATGGAGAAAGCAACCACCATAATAATAGGCAACTGCAGAAAGAGAAAAAGAATAATCACTTGATACAGCAGTACATATGTTCACTACTTTCCTTTAAGATGGGTTGTACTGTAAAGCTATTTACTTGCTGTACTTCTCAATTCATCTGCGTTCAGGTACAAATAAAAGTTTGGATAGTTGCAAAATTTGGAAGAGTGTGTTCAGTAATTATCTGTAGAATTAAAATACACCTCCTGTGTATTGAAAGAGAGGTTGAGGTTCATGCTTTGTTTAAAAAAAAATACACCAGTTAAACCCACTATGTTCCCAAATCCAATTTCAAAATAGAAAGAGTGAAAAAAATGAAAAAAGTGTTGTTTTTGTGTTACAATCTATGCTTCTGCATGAAGTGTGAGAAAAGAACTCCACAAGATTCTTCTGCAGATGGAAACAGCCATTGACAGTGACTAGCAGAATTTCCCCCTTTTCACCTGGTGAAGCGTATTTCAAAAAAAAGCAAGCAGCAGTTTTTCCAGTACCTCAAGGACACTCCATTTTCTGTCAAGGCAACAGTCTGGGTTTAATCCTATAAGCAGGTATCATGGAAACATTACCAGATTACAGGGATGCTTTGTGACTAACAGACAAGTCCTACTCAGGCATAATGAAGCCCGTGACTGAACAGTTGTGTTTCTCTGATCACAAATAAAGTCTCCATACTCACAGCTAAGAACTTCCAATCCTTCTTGACATGTAAAGGACTAGCAGGTTCTACTTCATCTACTGAATAATTTCCAAGGAAAAGATCAATCGCATCCTAGAAGAGAAAGAGAGGGCAAGAGTTAGAATGCACAGCAATGTTTATCAAATACACTTCTCCATGGTTAAAAGCTTGACTTACTTGTCTAAATCCATCAGAAAAGTTGTTTTTGTAGTAACGTATTAATGAGTTCCAGCCATCCATTATTAAGCCCCACTGAGTTCTCTTCCCAGTCCTGCAAAAAAGTTGTGAGAAATATTCAAAATAGATATATAAATTCAGGACTATAATTTCAGATTTACATTCTGTCATTATCCAGATGTGTACTATGTTAAATGAACACCTGCACAGGAATACATTTATATAGTACTGCCTCTGCATTATTACCACATATGCTTGTAACAAGCTTGCAAAATAAAATGACACTTCTTTTCATCACACAATATAAATGTGCATCTTCATGGCACACTGCCTTGGTTTTCATTCCCATATAGCCTTTACTTTCATATAAACACAGCAAAGAATGGTGTTCTGGAGATTTAGTCTTTTTACCAACTGAACCATTATAAAAAACTCATTTATGGCCTAAGCCCCAGATTAATAACCTTCTCAGATATGAGGACTTGAAGAAAATCCCAAACATGCTCAAAAACCCAGAAGGCCCTTACAAAAAAGGCTGACTTGCCTTGTGTAATCTGTCTTTAAGGCACCAGTTCCAGCATATTGTTTGGCACAAGCATTAGCATTATCAGCCCATGCTGTGAATAGGAAAAGAATAAGAAATATTAAGGAAGTTGTATACTCTCTTCAGAGAAAAAAAGTCATTGTTTGAACTCTATAAGCAGCCTACCGTTTTTGTAGATTTTTTCAAAGTCTGCCTGCTCTTCAATTCTCTGTCCCACATGCAGAACACCTAGTCTCTGAAATAAAAAAAAGCACATTGAGGCTCACTAGGAGTTTGATAGAAAAATTAGGATTTGCTTTCAGAAAAAGTTGTATTTATCCAACTTGAGTCTAGTCAATGCAGCTCAAATAAGTAGTACAGTAACTCCACTATGCAAGCTCTTATTGGAGCATTCAAATTACATTTCCACTCCAAATGGAAAGCCTCTCTCCTCTTCCAGCTTGTTAAAGAAGAGTAAAACATTTACCTGAAGCTGGGCCTGGAGAGACCTGCGTGCTAACAAGCTCTGGATCACGTTAGTCCGATCCAGGCAGTCCATGCAGTTACTGCGGAATGTTCCTTCCTGCTGAGTCACAATTTTACCCTCCGAGTCAACTAGAAAGTAACTAACACACATACAATACATGGATTTAGAGATAACAGTCCATATAAACCACATGTTTTCACAAGTAAATATCCTAGCAACCAAAACACAATTGTCCTGAGCGTTTGAGGAGTTCTCAGCCGTGTCTTCAAACTTTGATGCCTCCCTGAATTCTTGCCATGCTGAAAAACAGCATCAATGGATGAACACTTAGCAATCTCAGGGCAGTATTCCCTCTTACCATTCAGAAAGCCAATCAGCAATATTGACTTATATGCCATGGGGAAAAGCAGCTTCTGGTGCAAAATCAGGGACTTGTATACTTTTTTCCCCAATTATTTTAGTGTCCCAGCTCCGCAGATATGAAGGTCATTAGCAGAGCCTAACAACAGAAGTAATCAAATTTGTTTATAAGTGGTCACCCAGTTCAATCCAGTCACCAATGCATAAAAATGCATTCGAAGCACATGAATTTACTTTGATTAATCTTATATTGTCTTTTTAAAAGGCATTTTCATCATTCTTGAACTAGTTGTGTTAAAACATGTTTTACATTATTGAAGACTAAAGGAGACAATATCTGTGAAATCTTCCTTTTCCCACCCAAGTTTTGCCTACAACTGATATTAGGATAAGGTAGTTTGTTATTATCCTAATTAACTAGAAATGTCTATTCCTAAATGCTGCATCTCCTATAGCTGCTCTAAAAAATTAAAAAACTAACAAAAATCACCTCCACAAACCCAGCTCTCCTTTCTGACAGATCTTCCACAATGGGATTAGCCTGCAGAAAAGATGAGTTGTTTATCTCCCTAAGGGCTGCAAAACTATTTTCTATGAAGATCAGAACTCAGACTTTTCTGCTCCTATTTAAGCAAGTCTTTAGAGATGAAATAAAACAAATTAAGTTAGAGCCAGCCAAATAGTGAGAAAGAATCTTCATATTTGTATCTTGTTTTAGAGATGAATGGCTTTTTTTTTTTTCTTCATTTTAAGGAAATCTGGTTATTTTCTACGCCTCTAATGGCAGCTGATAGTAAACGAGCTATTCTTACAATTAATACTGAATCCCATAAAAGATCCTTGCTGTATAGGAAAAATCTGCAATTTTATTTCTCCTTATTTGAGGTGCTCAAAGTAAATTTATTCATTAGGTCTTTAGGAGTTTTTACGGCTTTTTTTCTTTTTTGTGGTGGACACAGAATATTAACTATAATCTGATTAATTTATATCATTCCCGTAGCCATCAGTCCAGGCAACAGACTTTATTAACAAAACTCCTGTTCCAGTCCACACCTTACACCTAATTTTATTTTGTTAGGATAGACTATACTACTGCTAGTTTTGTAGTGTTTTAGCTGATCTACTTTGTGCTTTAGGCACAAGACTTCATGAACAGGAAGGAAGCAATCAGAAAAGCAGAACAAAGCAAACTACTTCCCTAGCAATCTACATGTCTACAAGTAGCTAACACCAAAAATACACTTGTGGGACTAAAAATTTAATTTGATTTGGACATTTTGTGTATTTTTATATGACTAAAGAAGCTGAGAATTTGTTTCCATGTGGGTTACTTATGTTAGCAAGGGCTAATAACCAATGCCAGTGCAAGGTTTGGAGCCACAACAATGTGTGTGATAAACACTTTCACAAATGCCTGTGGAAGGAACACCCGGTGTTTTATACTACATGGCAAAACAGTTTGCTGTCAACACCACCTGGAATTACTATGAATAAAAAAAATATAATCTAAGGAGACTCTCTCTTAAATAGATCCAGTTGTATGCACGCTCATTTCTTTGCCTAACCTTTCACCCAACTTTACTAAGGCAGCTCTTGTCACAACTTAGGGTTGCTGCAATTCTGAGACCCCCTTTACTGAGAGGTAACAGGGGCTCTACATCTTACCCCCCAGCAGGTCTCTAACCTTGCACATGGTATCAGCAAGACACCAGAGATAAGGACACACTAATGCACACAAATGCATCTTCTTCACGTATTATTACAGGTCTGTATTACTGTGCCTTAATGCAAGACAATAGAAACTATGAGGAAGTGGTCTCATTTGAACAGCACAGAGGGAAAAGAACTGCAGAGCCTTACCTGAACTCATCCTGCTGATCTGCCAGTTGATCCATCAAAATCTGAAGCCGATCCCACCTCATCCGACTGCACTCTTTGTGGAAGTCAAAGGCCACGTACCTGTTCAGAGAGAGAAGCATCTTTTCAGATTATAGATGTACTGTAGTGAAGGTTACAAAAAACCCTACAGCAGAAGGCTGATCTATAAAACAGGCAGTGACAGAGGATTTGTTTTTCTTTAGAGATGACTTCCAGCACAACTGCAGATTTTGTCAGTGCTCTGTAATTTTCCTGATGCTGCACCCTTAGTGTGAATGGTGACACCATTTAAAATTATTTACAAAGTGCCACTAGTAGGAGGAAGCACACATTTGAGTTCCAAGTTCTATGCTCCATTCTGTGTTCTAGCTAATATTTTTCCTCCAGGAAATAAAGAAGGGATACGAATCTTATTTAATGTAGTTTTTTTTCACCACCAGGATTTTGTTCTCTGTTCACTTGGAACTAGACACAGTGTTGAAATCCAACATTCTCTGCTGGCCTAATTCCCTTGACAACTCTCTAGAAACCTGAGACAGGTTCTGTTTAAGCAGCTAACCTATCTGTCGTAAGAAAATTAGGCAGCTACTGACTCGGAACAAAATTTTAGCAGCCAACTTCTGGCAAGAAGTGCTCTAAATGAGTGGTGCTTGATTAATTAAACATTTGCATGTATATGTTTGCTGTGAGTTACAGGGCATTACATTCCTCCCCTCAAGCATTCATAACCCAAAGGTAATTAAACAAGATTTCAGGACTATGCATGAAGAAAGATGGTCTATACACACTGAAACAAGTAACTGAAGACTCAAGTTTGGCTCTGGCAGGTAAACACCACCAAAAACAATTAACAAAGAAAGTGGATTTTGGTAGCAATATTAAAATGGGACTGCCAAACACCACTTTTGAACATATACAGAACATCATCAAAATGCACATGAAATGCACCGTAATGCTTCACATGATTTCACATCTCGGTTTCCACCAGATGACTTTATAGCAAATATGCACAGAATAAAAAAAAACACAGTAATTTCAAGGATAAGGTAGAGGGGCAAATATCTGTGTGAGCTGGATGCAAGCCTTCCCTCCAGGGGAGGGGAAGTTAATGAAAGCAAGCACAGACAGGTTGTAAAATTGTGTATTGCACTCCGTATTCCTACAAAGAGATGGAATTTCTCATAATCCAAGTGCACTCTCCACTCCTGGCCCATTGTTACACTGAGCTCCAGACATTTAAATTACATGTTCCCTTTAGTGTTCCATCCTGTTTTGCTCACTAAGTCAGCAATATAACCAAGCCCTTGGGCCAGAAGCTAGTTCTACAGGGCATGATTTTCTTTCTCCTAAAATGCAGAAGACCTCCAACACATACCACAACTCCAATACTGACATTACCACTGCATCTGAATTTCCTTCATTATTCTGCCCATCTCCTCTCTTAGCAAGTTACTTCATCAACATAAAATGCAAACAAATCAGAGGGTTGGCAAAGGCCCCCGAAGAACTGACCACTCCGTGGGTCTCAGAGGCAGTGCTTAACTTGTAACACAGAATGTATCACTTCATGTCACGCATACCTGACCATTCCATTTGCCATGCTGTTCACCATTTTCGAAAAGGTTTGCTCAAGAGGCTTCTCTGAGCCTTTTTGGTTAACCTGGGAAAAGGGAAAACAGAGACAGAATTACTCAAAAGCCTGCTTAAAAGAATAACAGCTTTTTCAGGAAGAACAAGTGAAAGCATACCAAGTTGACAATCATTTGCTTTCCATAGCTGATTATTTGTGAGTCAAAATGTCTTTGGAAGCCATCCATCTACAAGAGAAAGGAAATGTGCTGACAGATGTACACTACTATTAAGTTCTGTGCTTTACAAGAATCTCCATTATAATCTCTTTGATTATTCTTATAACTGTTTGATGTTCTCTATTGTGCCAACACATTCCCACTTTTCTCCACCCAGTCCATTCAGCTCTCCTCATTAAACATGCTACAGATAAGGAGTATTGTACAGCTACTAAAACTGCTGCAAACTGGATCCAAAGAAAAACTACCCCCATTGATGTCTGCATTTTTTTTCAGCCTTTGAATTCATTATAAGAAGTATAAGGTTTCTTGCTATTACTTTTAAAAAATAAAGCTCAATCCAGTATTGCTCATTTTTATTCTTCTGATTATGGTTTGCCACCCTATCACATAAACATGAGCCCAGAAACATGTTAAAACCCCAAGACACAAACACTCACATACATGATTTACTGACTTGCTGATCTGTGGCTTTGGTTTATACTTGAGGTTTGGTCTTTGAGACCAGAAAAAAGGAATAGATCCACGGGTCTGCAAAAGAATGGAAACGGTTTTAAACAGCAGAATTTACAAAACTCACTTGACATTTAAAAATAAAGTAGACTGGTTTATTTTGTTAAACTAATTCAGTCTGTTTAGTTTTATTTGCATATCTTACGTACAACCTATATTTAAAAGCATAGACAGAGCTAGCTATCTATGTGACTTTACCTGAACAAACGATGCTTTGCTCCCCTTGTAATGCACAATTTGTTCTGTCTCAACAAAGTTAGCAGCGTGCCCTTCTGAATCAATACCTGTGTAGGAAAAAGACCTTGTTAGCCAGCTCAGCCTGCCTGCAGAATAGTGACAGCACATCAGCAGAAGGCTTCCTCCTTCCCTTCCCTTTTAAGTCCTCACAGGAAGCACAGCTGCCTGACAACATAAAATTAAACACACTCTTAGTAAAAGTTTAACATGATATGCGCCAAATTTAAGCAGAACTGTGTTTCTTCAAGTTAACACATTTTGATATTTCTAGCACTAGAAATTGTCATTTAATACAAAATAAAACACCAGTACTCTGACACCAAAATACTCACAATTCTATAACAATAGTACTGCAGAAATTGACTAATTTCTTCAAAAGCATGTATGTTGGGACTAAGAACAGAGAAAATATTTAAATTCATTTCCCTGTTTGCTTTTTAACTTGAAACGATTAGAGAATAGCACTCAGAACTCCCCTGCCAGCACAAGTGATGCTCTTAGCTGGATTTACTGCTAGACCGAAAGGACTATTTACACACTTGCATTTAACACCAATGAAAACAGTTGTGTCAAAAATCACTCCAAAACTTCTGCAGTTATAGCTTAGAGACATAAAGGAGACTCACTTTTAATAAATATGAGAAAATGCTTTGGTTCCTAGTATTTTCTTTAGAGGGAGAACCACGAGACAAACTAAGCAATTTTTTTTTCAAGCCATTCTACAGCAAGTACTCTTAAAGGTAACTCACATGTGCAGATGAAATACATATTATTTCTGAAATTAATCAATTTCTTCTTTTACCTCTTACATAGTAGCGTACGCCAGCCCTGAAACAGCTTCTTCTGGAAACAAGCAGCCAGTCGAAACACTTGCCATTAATAGAACAAGAGTGCATAGTGATAACTGATGAACAACACTAAGGAAAAACCCCAACGTTTCATTGGGATATTTTTATACATCAACAGGTAGGAAACATCAAGGAACCAAGATAAATCTGTACATTCAAATAAATCTGAAAACATTTCTCACCCCAACAACAGCTGAACATTAAACCTGAGAGACAGTAACAATATTAGGAACAATATGCACATTGCAAAACAACACTATGGTGATATCACTGATCAGCAAACACTAAAATGATGTAATTTTGAGAAAATGTGAATCTAAAAAGATTATTCTTATGGTTAAGATTGGTCTTATGGTCCTAATTAAAAATTAAGAATCCATCTCATCTGTAATTTTATTAAACTACCTTAACAGTTTCTTGCCCCTATTGCTTTTACTGCTTTTAAAAATTAACAACTACTTCAAAAAAATACCTCTTCAAAATTTTTTCTAGGATTTTAGAAGAGTAAATACCTTGGGGTGTACGTCTGGCACCCCTAAGTGCAATGTACATCACATCTACAAAAGCCAGAACCAGCAGTAAAATTGACCGGTTTTCAAATCCATGTGAAGAATAAGAATGAACACACATCAAAAGACTCCAGTGAGCTCTTCTTACACAAGAATGGTTTCCTGCCCAGGCTGCATACCCAAAGTGCCAATGACAACCAGTTTCAGTTTTAGCCTTGTTTTGTGCTGCTTATAATGTCACTTATTTGGACTGCAGTAAGCTATCAAATCTAATAGAGACCAGCACTCATAAAAAATTTCTCAAGGTAGATACACCAACTTGCATGCTTTGCCCCTAAAAACTGAAAGCTACCACTTTAAAGCAAGCAAAAGATCAAAATGGTCAATTTTTAAATTAGTGTACTGCAGCCTCTTTGAGGTATCTAAATAATTTGTCTCAAGTGAAATTTAGGTTCTGTATCCATTATCCAAATGGGACATAAAGCAGCTGTGTCACACATGAGCACCTCAGCTATGTTAAAGAACACCCTGATTTCATACATGAGTCACTTTGTTTGTATTTATGCCAATACTGTTTGTAAACAACCCCCAAAAATATAATACAAACTGGTCCCATCCAGAAGGTTCTCACAATTCATAAATTAAGGCTGAAAAATACTCATTCCTCTGTTTTCCTGGAAAAATACAGCCAAGTCCTCCACCCTTTAATTCAACATTTGTACAGCCAACAGTATTCTGCAAGAAAGGCTACCTCTAACCTTAGCTGCTTAGCAATTGTCAGCCTATTTTCTGTTGGCAATCTGTCCTCACTAAAAATGACAACTTGCTATTAGCAACTTTCACATATACAGAAAAGGACAAGATAGAATTTTCTGTTCCTTAGAAGGGCTTTGGTTTGGAGCAGCAAGGGAAATATTAAATGTAGTTTAGGGCTTCAGGTGATCAAAATCTCAACTATCCAAGTCCATTATTTCTCATCACTGCAAGACTAGAAGCCCAGTACACATGGTTGAAAAAATTTATTTGGATTTATATGGAGGAAAAAAAAAGGATCTTTGATATTATAGAAATATCTACTAGTGCAACTGTAACAGTTCTGCTTAGGGCTCTTTCTAACATTTTCACTGCTAGAAATCCAGTTTCTTCAAATTTCTGAGTTCTCTCAGGTTTTCCTGTAATTCTAATTTAACCAAACATTATTTATGCTAATTACTTACACAGTGAAAAAATAGGATCCAGGAAGGTGTTAATTGCAGTCTGTCAGTTGTTAATTGTAATTTACCCAGAACCAGCAGGGTAAGGATTAAGGTGTTTTGAGAGTTCCCCTTTGCTATCTTTACTTTGTCTCTCTGCCTACTCCCACAACATTTTCCATTAAATGAAGTCACAAGAAAGAAGGACTGGAGATCTGCCAGCTGCTGACAGTTGTACTAGATCAACCGATTCCATCTGGAAGCCATTCCCTGCACACACCTGAGAGGCCTTTGCAATGGTGGAACAAAGCACAACATGGCATAAATTGCTCTGTCCAGTCTTGCCAGTCCTTTTCATTCTGTCAGTCTAGGAGCAGCTACCTGGGACTAACTGTTGATCACACATTGCCTCCAGAAAGCATTCAGCTAACTTGCAACATTCACCCCTTCTCAAAAGTAAACTCATGACTGCTTTGCTAAAAAGGCTCTTACCCAAAGTGTTGGTGCAGGAAAAGCAGCTGCCCAGGAACAGCATCCCAGGAGCCTTCAGCAGAACTTATCCTTTTATTCACCAACAGGAACATCCATAACCACTCCTTCAAGTCAAAACTGTTCTCCCTTATTTTGTATCTAAAGTAAATGCATCCTTATAGCAAGATAAAAGAAGTACTAAAGCTGATGGAAGAGCATTTGCCATATTAATCTCAACCTTCCCACTGAAAGACAGTTATGCAAACTATGACTGCAAAATTAAATACATTAAGCCTTCAAAGCAAAATATTCAAGGGAGTTAACACATGAGTGGGCTATCAAACAACATGTAGTGCCCATATATGAGCAAACTATAATTTATTTTTGCTCTATGAGACAATTGCCAGTGTAACAATAGAGCAACCTCATTAACAGCCATTTTGCTACTGGACTACCCGTATCCAGCACTCAGTTTTCCAACACAAAAGGATACATCCATGCATCACTGGCGTAGCAAACCTATGGATCTGAAACACACAAATACATGTTAAAAATATTAAACACCTGAAGCCAAAAAAGGTGAGCGACTATGCTCTGCCTAAGGGTTTTGTGATAGTATTATACGCTTGATATAATTTTCTTTTTGTTTAAGGTGAAACATTCCTTTCTGAGAAAAGAAGTTCAGGGAAAACAGCAACATATGTAATCCTTATTAGCAGGAGGGAAAAAGTGAAAGTCTAATCCTAATTAACAAAAAGCAAGCTGCTTTGTCCTCCCTATACATAGCATTTAATCTCCTACAAACATGCCAGATATAAAGCAATACTTGCTGAAGATCTTTTGACATGGTGTTTGCTTTACCTCTACAGCAGAGATAGTAGTTACAGAAGCCTTCAGTAAGATGTATTTTTATGTGATTAATACACAAAATGCTTGTTCCAGGGTTTTTCCTATTCTGCCACTCCTGAATAACTTAATCTTTCAAGAAAACTTTGAAGTTCAATACTAGAACTCAGAAATCCCACACTTCATTGCCTAAAACTGTTCCTGCATCAAGCCACCTGTAATCAATGTGAGGGGAAGTGTAGCCTAAAATATCAGTTATCTCCCTTTTCAGCTTCTCTGTTTTGTTCCCTAGGTCTGTTTTCACTAACCAGCCACACTTGGCTTTCCTTTGCTCTTCCCACCACAGCTTCTCTCTCATTTCCCAAGCTTTATTTGCATAGCACTATGCAAACTTTACACCCAGTCATATGCCCCTGGAATATGCACAACAGCCCTTCTCTAACTCATATCTTCACATTCCAGAAGCACTGCACAATCCAGCCTTTTGGAACAGTGCTGTCTAATGGAACAGCACATCTCCACAGGTTACTGAGGCAGAAATAGAAGCCGTGCGTCACTTGCTTTGATAAATGCAAAGCACTGATGGAGAGAGGAGGCTGCTGTAGTGCAGGCAATCCAAGGAGCTGAACAGACAGAGGATGTCTCCAGTAGGAAGGAGCTTAGACAGTCTGGACACTAAGGTGCCACAGTTGTGGCTCACAGTCACGCATTTGTATTTGCTGGACTCAGTAAATTCAAAGGTTACACTGTGCTAGTCTTCATTTGAAATAAACTGGACAAATCTAAACTGTCAGCCTTACTCTTAATTACCAGCTTTATGATCTATTCACCAGGAAAATGGAATTTAAACTGCACTCATGGAGAATGATTGAGAAAGTCTTAGGAAAAAAAGTGATGAACTAGACCTTGCCTATACCCAAAGATACGTAGCTAAACGCCAAAATGCTTGAGAAGCATATGCTGTGCAGTGTAACTTCCCCTTTGGTTTGCACGAGCAGCTATCTTCACAGCACAGCATCTTCAAATACAGATACTTCCAAAAAATTAGCTTTCTAGAAGTACTACTGAGGACACTGACAAAGTCAGAAGTTTGAAAGCAGAAGACTCACTGTGCTAAACTAGATGATGAATAGCCATGTTATACTAGATTCTGGCTGTCTGAAAGAGACAGAATCACAAAAAACTGTTGCATACTTATAGGAAAAGTATATTTATGCTCTATTAATCTAATCATTATGAAGTGTTTACCTCTGGTTGAGCAATAAATTCTCTCAGAAGGTGTCCATTCCATACAAACCGTGGATCTGCCTGCACCAAGAAAAAGCCAACATGCTTTTAGAGACTGTCAGTTGTTTAATTCAACATAAAGGCAGTATCACAGTATCCACGTGTCACACAAGTTTAGGTGAACAGGTGCAAATGAAGATGGAGCTCCCTTCTTTCACCGGTAGCCTTCATATCTACAACTAGAAATCTGAATAAAGATTGGAGAGAACTGTTCTTCTAACCACTTCTAAGTTGCCTGACACTTCTAAACCATTCACAACTGAGCTGCAGAACATAATGCTTTGGTGCCCCTATACTGGGGTTGTTTCCTTCCACCAGTACTGTTAAAAAAACAACAGACATGAATATCAAACAGAAACACCCACACACCAAACACAGACCAGACTTCTCTTGCAGAGGTAAACTGGAGATATTCAAAATTGCCACCATCCTTTTGATAAGCCATTACACTGCAGCCATAGGCATATGAAATTACACTGAAATAATTTTAATCATCCAAGATCTGAATTTGTTTGAAACTGATGCCTTTTTACTGTACTTGGCCTTTGAAACAACCTTCTGAAGTGACACAATTTTAAAGCAAACCAATCCTTTTGTGTCCTTGCCCTCCCTGGAAGAACACTGCCAGAGCAGCATTTGATGATGCAAAGCAACTCCCAAATGTAAACAGTTTTTCCATTACTAAAAAGCCAAACAAAAACAAAAACTTATCAGTATAGACACAAGAGAATTTCAAGCACAAATTGTATTAGGCTGCTGTCTTTACAACAAAAGCAGCATACTAAATTCACTCTTCACACAAAGAATTGGAATACTTTAGATAGAATACAACATCCGAAGACTGATGGCCATAAAACCTGCAGTTCTATTCCAAGTTATCCTGGAAAAGAATATGAACATGAGTATAATTTATTCCACTTTGGATTCCTTCCCCCCTTTCCAGGTCAAAGGAATTACTTGCTTTCTCTCAATTTTTTCTGCTTAGCTCCTTCTTATTGTAATTAGAAGCGTTCAATATTAGATTTGAGGCAAAGTTTCATTTATTTTGAATTTTTCAAAATCCATTTAAAGTATACTTTAGAAAGTACTTCCAACTGCCAACTTGGAAGCGCGACATCACATCAGAACAGATCCCTAGAACGTCGTGCTGCTCACAAGCCATGAGACTTGTGTGGACCAGTGTGTTCAGACAAAACCCCTAACAGCTTGGATAAAACACCAGCACCATTTAAACACCATCTGCTCAAACTGACTGACAATTTGCACAACACAGACACTCAGCAAACTCAAATCCTTACCCTCTCCAGGAGGCTCATCTCCTGGAACTCTGGGCTTGTGTTGGCCAGCCGTTGCAGGGTGTGTGTTAGGTCATAGGTCGTTGAGAAGTAAAACCCGTCCACGCTCAAGACATGGTTAAGCATTGATAAAAATACTTTATTGTCCTGCAACTGTTGAGATGAGGAAAGAATAGAAGAGCAGTCATGTACTGCTATCAACATATTTTACTCTTGTAAGCTACCACTACTGTTTGAAGTGATGAGATGAATTTTGCTAGTGCTCTAGCAATACATGACATCATCCAGAGATTACCATACAAGAAGGAAAGCATGAGAGTGCAATTCTGATACCAGTTCACTGATAACTTGCAGCTAGCACACTGCAACCAAATTCTGCAACAACAGTGGAGAGCAGAGAACAGTATTCCTGTGAGGTAAATATCTACCGATATTAAACAAATTCTAACAACTTCCAAGCAAAAGGAAAGCTGTTAGTTTCCCTGAAAACCATTCAGAAAAAAAAACCCCAAAAAAACCAAGACAGCAAGACAAAAGTATCCCTATAATCTGTGTTCTGGTTCAAGTTCTGATTAACCTCATTCCTTTCCTGAAAAGGAAAGCATCAGATTCCCTTCCAGCTCCATGGGTTAGACACCCTGATGTTCTTTTAATCACTGCACTACACATCTCTTTTAAAAAATCTTCCACCTATCCCTATGGGGAAAAAAAAAAAAAAAAAAAAAAAAAATTAGTCAACTCTTCCCTGCTGGGTAACTATGTAATTGAACAATTCCATAAAGAAAGCAGGACAGACAAGATAACACAATGCAGTTTATTGTAGGGGCTGTCAGAAGACTAAACCTGTGAGAAAGACTTAACAGAAGCATTAGGAAGGGTGTATCATCTTAAGAGAAGCAAAAATGCACATCCGTAAACTGCAGATGATATTCTAAGTTGCACCATGTGCATCTTGAATGCCATGATTTTGTACACATCTATACACAAGTATTACAGCCATTCTAGTAATGTGCACAAATCAGAGAAAAGGTATTGTTCCAAGAGCTTCTTAAAAAATCAATAGCTTCATCAAGTTAGGTCTTGTGGCAATGAACATTAACATACTGTAACATTCCTCCACACTCCCCCAGTCAATGTACCTACCTGAATATCAGTTAAGTGCAGCATGGTCTTTTTGTAGGAGAGGATGTCAAAGTCTGTTGCTTTCCAGATTGCATGACTGAAAATCTCACCTACTTTTTTCTTTTTTGTTATTACAATAAGATACGTGCCTGTAAGACAGAAAGAACAAAGTTAAAATAAAAAGAAGAGCTGCATATATTAACAAAAGCAGCCTATGACCATATCAGAAAACTGAAACCAACAGGACTTTATGTTCTTAAGTGTAGCAAAAGCACACAGGGCTGCAGCAAAAGCAAAATGTACTTGCTAAGCTACCCACTTCTCTATGCTCAGAGACCTTGAGCTACTCAAAGTTTAAGGAATTTAAAAAGAAGTGGACAAGATAAAGTGTCACCTACTCTTACTTCTGTTTAGAGACAGTCTGAAAGTCTTCAGGTTTGCAAACTCAGAAAGAGGCCAATGCTCTTGAATGTGGTTTGAAAAGCACAGAGCAAGTCCAAAATACATGAAAGGATGCATGCTTCAAAAGCCAAAAAGACTATTCAACTTATCATGAAGAAATATTCCTCCTAACAGATTCAAAACAGAACAAAGATTTGAGGTTCTTTTAGCAATTTAAGACAGGAAGTTTGCTGTTTCCCTGGTTGCGTAAGTAACAAAGCAAAAAACCTCCCCCATAATCATGGACAGTTCACTCAGAGCAATTAATCTACACTTTTTGGTGAACTCAGCACAACCTTATTTCTAAGCATAGCGTGTTTCAGTGTCATCTTGTTTTTGAAGAAAGCATTTACTCTTAATACTGCAATAGGCAAAGAATATTTACATTTGTTAAACATGCAGCATTGCTAGATACAGGGCCAGTTTTACAGTTAACAGCAGTGAACTGCCTAATAACACTTAGCTGAACATTTAATTTAACTGATAACATCTTTACTTCAACAGCTGTACACTAACACTCAGTGCAAAGCTCTGGAGTGTAGAATGAAAAAACCCAAGCTTTTAAGAGACTTAACATATTCTGTATTTTATTTAATATTCAGGCAGATGAACAGTAGTCATTACCACGCCTCTAAGTGGTGAAAATTCCCTTTTGGGGCAGTTCAGTTTTAAAACAGTCAGCACTCATCGAGTCCCTAAGACACATGTATCCATTATATTGCTCTTACTCTGCAAGACACACAATTCTTTAGAATACGGGCATAGAAAGTTCAACAGTTTTAAGATCCTGTAGAAGTCACTGCATTCAACACAATCACCGTTTGCCTCAGCTGGGAATACTGCAGTGAGTGATCTTTAATTCTTTCTACATATGGGGATTTTATTCAGTACATATGCAGCTTATTACATCGTTTTTCAGAGTACTTCAGTCTCAAACTCTACAAAAAGGATTGCTGGAGCAGCAATGCTTACTTTCCTGAAAGCTTACACTTTATGCATCAGGTTTATTCATGGCAGTGGCTACTTACACCTGACTGCTGAGACATTTAGAAAAACTGGACAACTTATTCTTACATTATCCTAAAACTCCCTAAACTTAGAATTGTTCCAGTCTGCCCCTTCCCTTTTCATGTTGGATTTTCTTTATATTTGTAGGGCAGTTGCAATGCAATCATTGCTTGAACAGCTACATCTACTTGTCTATTGCCCTGTCACTCCCAGGTATTTGTGCACCATGATAATTGATTTAAAGTCAAGCTTCACAACACAACACTTGACTGTTGCATCAAATCCTGCAGCTAATATTAAAACAGTTACAAAGAATAAGTTGATGAGGTTCTTTGTGCTCATTTGAAATGCATTCCTTGTGACTCAAACAACTGTCAGCTAACCCTACCTTTAGAGCACCTCCTGCTTTCATGATAAAGTAGATTTGGATGCCTCCATCCTCTGGAAGCCACAAGGAAAGCCTATCACCTGGATGAAAGTGCAACCTCAGATACCTGCAAATACTGTTTCTGACTTTAGAGCTTCTTTAGCAATCTATTTTGTCTAAATATTTTTAAAGACCACAGTTCTGTTCTCCTTACCTGCCACCAATCGGATTGTTCCCAAAATACCAAATATAGGCCTTGTAACAGCTGAAGGGGGAACATCTTTTTTAACTGAAAAGGAGAAGAAAAGAACATCAGAATTTCAGACTGCTTCTTTCATGACATTTTGGAATACTATTAAAATTAGGTTTTTCCAACCTTCCTGGTCAAATCAAGTTTTGCTAGTGTTAAGTATAAGAAATAAAGCCATCAGAATTTCTAAGCCTGACAGAGGTTTGGGAGGAGGATCTGGGATTCTAACCCAATTTCTAATCAATTTCTCATGTTTAATCAAAGTGGTCATTCAACTGAATAAATTCAAGTTTATTCACATGATAGCACAGCAAGTAGACTCCTCAATTATGTATTGTCCTGCCAGCTTCCAGAAACTTTGTTTTGAAGCCATAAAGACAAAGGACAGCCAAACCATAAGTGCTTGTGCCTCCCAGGTCTGTTTGCTTCTTCTGAGCCTTGGTCTATTTCTCAGAAGACCTAGGCTAGCTCTGCAAAACTACCAACAGCAGCACAGATGTGGCAAGGGACCCAGTACTCAAAACAACATACCAAGAGATCCAAAAAGTATCCAAAAACCAGTTAGAAGTCTTAGCATGTGTATGTTTCATCTATCTACATTTCTAAAACAGAAGGGATAGTAGAGAAATTTAAAGAAACCCAAAACATCCCCCAGAATGAGGCATTTTCCCAGAACTCAGAAAACTGAGAAAGGTAACCGTTGAATCTTCCTTTGCTTTAAACACCTTGGAGGTTCATCTGATAAGACACCAGTAGTGAGAGAGATGTAGACTAATGAAAGACTTGGGACAACTATCTTTACAGTTTTGATGGAGAAACTGAAGTAACTTACTACAACACCAAAAGTATCAGTGAGATGGGCACACTGCTCTTACATGGGGTATATAAGAAGCCTAATAATAGAGGGAATGACTGCTTTTATATTACTATTACTGTAACATTTCTGTTTGTTTGGAGATTAGTAATACTGTGGTACAAAACTCCTGAAGTATCAAAAGGGAAGTCTCCCACTACCTACATTTTATTGTTATTTAATCAAAGTCCTCTGTTTCACATTCTTTAAAAAATGAAACTAAAATTTTCGACATCAACAGGCTTAAGACTACTTGCACTGGCATTCAAATCTGGATTTTCAACATGGAACAAAATTTACAGTACGGGTTTTTTACTGTTGCGATTTCTAGAGGCTTTATGAAAAGTCAGGTTTCAGTTTTATATAAAACACAGCACCAGGACAATTTGGAAAAGCTGCAGAACCCCAGTGTTCAATCCTTCCCCTGTTTGATCTTGAACTTCTAGCACCAACCCCAACTAGCTTGGATGAGTCAGCTTCCCCTGTTGTGATGGACAGTCTTACCAAAAAACAGGCAAGCACTATCACCCTGGTTACCCACAGCACCAATCCCACAGCCAAAAGGCATTTGAAACAAAGCTCTGCAGAACAGAATACAAAGCACTGTTTTAAACCGTAACTAAAAATAAGAACAATTATGTGAGTATCATCTCAGTTAGGTTCTGAAGATCTTCTTGAACTCCTAGAGCAAAACAGAAAAAAGGACACAGAAGACTGTATTGAGAAAGACCAGTGAGGGGAATCACCTGTGAGAGTGACTTCTGTGGAGACCCTGTCAATAGCAAGCACATCATCTGCTCCATCATCACAGGCTTCCACATAGAACTTCTCTGGTGTTACATGCCTTTAAGGGAATAGAGAGGAAAAAGGAATTAGTTTAGTAAAACTTACTTTGGGTTTGTTTATACTTCACCACCTGAAGACAGAGCAATCAATTTTACATCTTATTTCAGCTGCAAAATAACAGAATTCTCACTGGATTGCTTCCCAACAGCCACTGATGTTGATAGTGTGGGGAAAAAAAAACAAAAGAAAAAGCAAGTCCAGCTCATCAGTTCTTGCAAAATTCATGGTCTGTTTAATCTTAACCCTTTTTATTACTGTAAGATAAAGACACGAAAGCAAGTTTGTGTACACAGTGGTCCACTTTAATTCCTGTAAGCTTGAACCATACCTGATAAGTCAAAATCCAACACAAAATCAGAAGTTTTTAAACCAAAAACTTCCTAACAGATGAGACCACAGCTCTAATTCAGGTCTAATAAAGATAGAAGTAATGTACAAAATTATAAACACACCTGTTTCTCATTAGTGTTGCAAGTATTGCAAGAATCCACTGGAAAGAACACGATACAAATGGGAAAGTTCAAGTGGCACACTAATTTATTGAAGCAGGTGTCTCAACACTAGCATTTCCCAGATGTGTTAGCCAGGTCTACATGACACATGTCATAACATGTATCTCTCACACAGACAGACAAGTCACACACTGACATCCTGTTCAGACTTCACTGCCATCTTTCCCTTCCTTCCCCTCAAAACCAGCAGAAAACCCAGTGTTAGTCATGAACAGTTTTCAGAACTGTTCCTTAAAAATACACCCATTGTGGTATTTTCAAGAAGCCAGACATGTTATACTGTACATAGATAAGAGAGTTATGCAGAAGTGACTTGTAGCCATACACAGGAAATGCTCAGCAAACAAACACTCTTAAACTATTGTTCTTGACTCTTATAGTGATTTTCTTAGTTTAAGGCTTGACAAGACATGGGGTCAGAGTTTTAAAATTCTTGTTCTGGTAACAGGATAGGTATTTTTAGGCTCCTTCTCCCTAAATAGATCTTGCATTTCTACACGTATATATATTTTTTTTAATCCTTCAGAAACCTGAATTAGAATCCTAATTTAGATCAGAGGAGCCTGATGGCCAGGTTTCGGTAGCAGGAAGGGGGCTACAGGACTGGCTTCTGTGAGAAGCTGTTAGAAGCTTCACGTGTCTGACAGAGCCAATCCCAGACAGCTCCAAGAGGGACCCACTGCTGGCCAAGGCCCAGCCCATCAGTGACAGTGGCAGCACCTCTGGGATAACATATTTAAGAAGAGGAAACCACCCAGCATAACAGCAACTGCAGCAGGAGAGAGGACTGAGAACATGTGACAGACACAGCCCTGCAGACACCAAGGTAAGTGCAGAAGGAGGGGCAGCAGGTTCTCCAGGGGCTGGAGCAGAGAATTCCCTGCAGCCCCTGGTGAAGACCAGCGAGGCAAGGCTGTTCCTGTGCAGTCATGGAGGTCCCTGGCAGAGCACAGATACCTGCAGCCCTTGGAGGGCCTCGACAGAGCAGGGTGATGCTGGTTAGAACAGGGTGTTAACAACACCAAGGTTGTAGGCTTGATCCCCACATGGGCCATTCACTTAACAGCTGAACCTGATGATCCTTGTGGGTCCCTTCCAACTTCGAATATTCTGTGATTCTGTGACCCCATGGGAAGCCTGTGCTGGAACAGGCTCCTGGCAGGACTTATGACCCTACCAGGAAACCATGCTGGAACAGTCTGTTCTGAAGGACTGCACCCTGTGGAAGGGACCCACGCTAGAACAGTTCACGAAGAACTCCAATCTGTGGGAAGGAATCACTTTGGAGAGGTTTGTGTAAAATTGCCTCTGGGAGAGGGACCTCATGCTGGAGCAGGGGAAGAAGTCCTTCTAATGGGGGAGCAGCAACAGAGACCAAGTGTGATGAACTGACCACTAACTCCATTCCCTGTCTCCCTGTGCTGCTGGAGGAGACAAAGGAGGTAGAGAAAATTAGGAGTGGCATTGAGATGTGGAAGAAGGGAGGGATGAGGGTAAGGTTTTAAGATTTGGCTTTATTTCTCATTATCCTTTCCCGATTTGACTGTTAATAAATTAAACTAATTTCCCCAAGTTGACTCTGTTTGACAGTGACTGTAATTGCTGAATGATCTCTCCCTGACCTTATCTTGACCCAAGAGTTGTTCCTTTTATTTTCTCTCTCCTATCCAGGTGAGGACAGGAGTGACAGAGACACTCCAGTGTCACACAGGATCAAATTTGGTAACAAAAGTGTCACAGAGGATATATGGTAAATCATCCCTGTTTTCAGCTCAATGGACTAAAAAGGCTTCAGCAGCTTACAGCACTCTGAAACAGAACTGCTGTTGACTCTTTTGGATGTCTTGAGTGAGGGGGGAGACAGGGGCGAGAGGAAATTAAGTTACCAATCAACGAAGTTGATGGAACTTGAACAAATACTACACTGTCGGGATCACCTTTAAAAACTGCCTTAAATACAGGTGTGCAACACACACTGGAAAGGCTAAGGCCCTTGCAAGATATTAAATCCATGCTTCAGAAGAAGAGGGATAATTAGTTATCTTCAAAATTTTCAACAGAAAGATGATTCACTTAGTACTTGCTTCGTTTGTGCAAGAAGTTCAGCGTTTCCTAAAATAAATATAGCTGAGGAAGAGGCCAAGACTCAAAGCAGTTCCAGCCCAAGTGCTGATTTACAACTTTACCAATTACCAGAACCAGGCTAGTATTCTCATTCACACTTAGATGACCTCTTCTGTCACAAAACCACTATAGTCAAGATGATTGCCTCTCACTTGTCTTTCAGAAAGGAAGCTGATGAACACTGCATGCAAGAATAGGTTCATCTCCAAACTGTACTCACCAGCAGGCCTGTACGTCTATCACAGGCTTAGACAGACAGCACACATGCTAATTTTACTACCTGAGAAGGAGATATTAAATGGTGAAGAAAAGATCATTCACAACTAGAAATTGCAGATTTGTTCTATTCTTTTAATGAAATAAGGACAGGTGAAAGTCTAGGTGTCAGTATTATATAAAAAATAACAACCAGGAAACCAGCATTTTATAGAAGCCCATAGTGTCTGTAGTTATGTTTAAAACTGGTTTTCATACACCTGGCCACACTCTGGTTTTGTATAAACTTCATATTTGACAGTGGAGCCTGCTTTCTTGGCTACACTGTCACTGCTGTCTAGAACCATACAAGACATCAAGAGCTCTCACCACCCCACTTCATCACCATCTTGCTTCTCTTACAACTTAACAGCATGCCAAATCTTCACAAAACTGGAGTCCTATTTCCTTTTTTTAACTAAAGGAAAACTGACCACGATTATAATGAACTATTGCTGAAGAACAAGTGATAAATGCAAATATTTTACACTGACAGTGTAACTCACATCACTCAAGAGAAGTACTGAAAAACTGCAATCAACAAATTCCCATTTCAAATATTACTGAAGGTAACTTGGATTTCATTTTGATAATCTTCTCCACCTGAAACTGTGTGGATAGATGCCAAGCAATAAAGTAACTCAGTAGACTTCATTCCTACAATTCAAAGTGGCAAGGGAAAAGTATTGATTCCCAACATAACAGAAACACTAAAAAGTCCCAAAAAAGAACAAACCACTGCTTGTTTACACCAAGTGTGAAATCAGACTCATTTGCAGTAAAGTCAGATAGTATTTCTTTTGCCTGTGTATTTGTTGTGAAGTTTCACTTCCTTAGTTATGTTATAAAGCAGCATTGCATATCATACAGATGATGCACAGCTGCATCCCACATTTTAATTAGGCTGATCTTACAGACAGGAATATTCCTGAGTTCAGATACAGCATGAAAGAGGACCCAGCAAGCTCTAATGGCCACTAAAGATAGCACTTCACTCAATATCACTTAAGCCCTCTAGGCCTCAACAGCCAAACCCTTACTTCAGTAATTGATTATTTCACCATAAATACTTAACATTGCTCTAATGCAGGAAACTCTTTGATGTCAGCCTCTGAATATCGTAATAAAGCAAGCCAAAAGCACACCCTGTACTGCACAGAGATGCACTTGGGATCTTGAGCACAGCAAACTGCTCTGCAGTGAGGTACAGGAAAGATGTTAGTTTATGCAGAGTCCCAGCAGTATGTTAAGTAACAGAGCTAACACACTGGTGGTTTCAGCACTCCAGAGATTCCAGATTTTCTAGGTGAGCAGGTGTGCTAATTATATGTCTCCCATAAATATTACTCCCTGAACAGAAACAGCTCAAGGAATTGGAACATCTCCCATAGAGCAGAAGTTGTTGCAGGGAGAAAAACCCCAGGATTTAGAAAACTAATTGAAATACAATTTAAAAACAAAATAGAAAAGGCATGTATTAAAGGCTTAGCTACATAATATCTACTTCCAGTGAAGTTTCACTCTAGATGAAAATAATTTACTGTGTAAGTTAATGTCCTGCTCAGCCAACATCCCTGAGCTTTACCACGACAGCAACTTAGATGGAGCAGGAAGAAAGGGATTTGTAGCTCTTTTTTCTGGAAGTGTTATTCAAACCAAAATGCCCTTTTAGACCACTCCCCAAGCACACACAAGCTGAAGGCACTGTGTTCAAGTGCAGTAGCTACTGAAGACTGACAAATACTTTCACAAAGCACGTGAGGCAACATAACTACAGGAAGGAGGAGTTAAATTTTAAACATAGCTAGTGTCACAGACCCACAGGATACTGAGAAGCAAGATAAGTCTTCATCCAAGCACAAAGAAAAAAAAAAGTGATTTTAACCAAGCTAAAACAACAGCCAGAATTTTCTCTATTCTGCAGACACCTTTAACAATCAGTTTTTATATATTAACTGGACTGGCAACGCCACTGCCAGTTGTGGATGCAATACCTGCAATAGCTGTTTGAATTTTACAATTTATTCCTGAGGCTACCAGAAGTAGTTAATTAAGTACAGCAATGACAGAGATGGTAACTATGGATAGCAGTTCCCAGGTTCATAGTTTTCCCCAATAACTGTTGGTGTAACTCAGTTAGTTCCATATGCAGCACAAATGCCAGACATCAGCACTTTTACTGGTATCACCTGAACTTGACTGATGACACTGGTCAAAGCACAAAGGGCGTGAACCACTACTTTTGATAAGGTGGAGAACACAAGAGGTTTGTGTAGAGAGCTAGAACCTCTGGCTGGATGTACAGGATGGGGCCCTGCAGAGCACTGCAATCAGGGAAGCTCCATACAGGGCCACCACATCACCCAGAAGAGGAACAGTTGCAGAATTTGACCTTATCGTCTTGAGAATGAGTAACCAGTTAAAAATTCAAACCCAGACACTGCCACCACTAAATCCCCAAATTGAAGTCTAGCCTGGATTTTTCATAAGAACATTCTCCTTTGACCTTGACAACCCAGCAAGTTTGACTCATTGCCCAAGTTATGGCCCTGTATCTTCAAATGCTTGGCAGAAAGTCTGCAGCCATTATCACAACTTGGTGTAATGACAGGTGTAAAAGGAAAGAAAATAAGCTCATTTTTCAGAGCACAAAACAATTCTGTTTTCATGCTTATGAAAAAACTCATGTTAAACTACATCTGAGACAGTCTTGTTCTAAAAAGATCAAAGCTTACTTTTTGCCAAGATTTAACTTTGAATGAGAGAACTCTTTACTAGCCTGTATCCAGAAAAGTGATTTTACTTGAAGAAATTCTCAGTAAGAACCACTGTGAACTACAAGTCACTCAACTGCTACTCACACAACTCACCTTTGCTCCTCTGCAGGCAAAAGAGATCACAAGACCAGCTTAAAGAAAGACAAATACTGCTAAGGTGACAAGAGAAAAAAAAAAAAGCTCTCTGCCAAGTAAAGTCTTTCAGCTACCACTGATGATCTTACTCTTTAGCAAAACTCAGTTATCTCCAGGTCTGTGTACCCTCACTTAACTACCTAACCAAAATAAGAAGCCTGGTGATTTTGAAACACGTAACAGCATTATGGCAAACTGTTTATACAGACCTCCAAAAGATCTGTTTGCTCTGAATCCAAAAGAGGACTGTCAAATGAAATTCAACAGAGCATAAAGTACTGCTAAATCAGGCTTAAGAGTCACTTTCAGATACTGCTGCCTGAAAACGGCATCGGTAACTCAACTATGGAGTTTCCAGCTACCGTTTAGAGGTCAAAAGCCTGGGAACGCCTTCAGGACACAGAAAGACTTCATTTCTGGCTTCAGACAGTCATGAAGAGCCTCATGCCCAGAGCAATATCCTCGGGAGTTGGAACCGGTCCGTGTGAGGGCTTATAATGGAGATGCCTCTTGCAGAGTTAACTTTGCACTGCTTTCGCTTATGCAACTTCTTCTGCTGTATCAAAGGCAGCAAACAAACGTGGCAGACACACACGTTCAAAGGGTTACAGTCTCCCCTAAAAAAAATATTTGTTTTAATAAAAAAAATTACACTGGATAGTTAGAAGAATTTATTTGGAAAAGTCACAGCCGGCACTGCACAGGAGGGTCCCGAAAGTTCAAAGCCCTCAGAGTTCAGTCATCAGCTGGCATCAAAACTATCACACACCACAAAAAAAAAAAAAAAAAAAAAAAAAAAAAAAAAAAAGCCCATTTGTGTCACGAGAGACCGACGGACAAGCACGCCTAGGGAACCAGGGAACCTTCTGCTGGCAAGCGGCGCTGCACACACACAGCCTCACACCAGAGCCCAAGCCCCTACAGCAGGCAGGCAGAATCACACAATTGTTAGGGCTGGAAGGGATCTCCGAAGACCGCCTGGTCCGACACCCCCACCAAGGCAGGGTCACCCGGAGCAGGTGACACAGGAGCGCGTCCAGGTGGGTCTGGAATGTCTCCAGAGAGGGAGACCGCACGGCCAGCGAGCAGCAGTTGCACCTCACGCCGAGGGAAGCCCCGCAGGCATTGGCCTCCTGGACATGAGGGAGGGGAGCGACACAAGCACGGGAGCCGCCCGCCCGCAGCGCTGTCGGATGGACGGCGACAGGGGACCCGTGTCCGCGGCCAAAATCCTCCCTCCTCCTCCTCCTCCTCCCGCCCTCCCGCACGCAGCCGCCGCCTCACGCCAAGCCCTTGGCGGTCACCCGGGCGAGCGAGGGAGCCGAGATGGGCAGAAAGGGCAGAGGACAGGCCGGGGGAGGGCAGGGACAGCAAGGGACGGGCGACCGTCGCTCCACCGGCGGCTCCTCCCTGTCCTTTCCCTCCCTTTCGGCAGGTGCCAGAGCCGCGTCACCTCCGTCTCAATGGGTCACTCACAGCTTCAGGCTGGCGTAGGCCGCCGCTGCCGTGGTTCCCGCCGGTGCCGCCGTCGCCATCCGTCCCCTCGGGCTGTCCCCGGCCGCCGGCTCCGCTCCGACCCGGCCGCTCCCTCCCTGCCCGACTGACGCGTCCCTGGGCCGGAGCGACGGGGCGCCGCTCGGGACAAACCTCCGCGGGCGCGCTGGCGAGCCCAGGGCGGGGTGCCGCCTTTGGCAGGAGGGGGCGGGGCCACGCGGGCTCGGCGGCACCGCCATTGGCCGAGGCAGCTCGAGGGAGCTGTGGTGAACTGCGCGGGGGCAGCAGCTGCGTTTGAGCAGGGCCAGTGGCGCAATGGATAACGCGTCTGACTACGGATCAGAAGATTCTAGGTTCGACTCCTGGCTGGCTCGGCTGCTCCTTTTTCATTCCTTCCCCCATTTTCTTTTTTTTATCTCTTGTGCTTCGAGCCCAGGGTGCTGCCTACAGCCCACCCCCACTTCTGCACAGGCCCACCGCTGCTGGTGCCTTCATGCCCCCCAATGTGGGGGTCCCTAAGCCTCCCAGGGCTGGGTGGTGTTACAGGGCTTCCTGCCCTTGGCAGCCCCCTAACTCGGGAACAGCTGCTGTCCACCCAGGCACCCTTTCTGACCCCCCAGGCCATGGGGTTTGGCAAGGAGCAAACCTGGGGTACCTCCCGGCCAGTTTCCCACCGGATCCAGCTCTCTGGGTATCACATCCCAGGTTTGGGCAGCTTCTTGCCTCAAGGAGGGGGAACTACAATTAGTTATTCCTATTTATTTGCTTCATTTTAGCTGATAGCTCCAAGCTGCTGTGGTGCTGCTTGGCCAACATCCAGTCTTCGGGCATGAGGCACCCTGGTAGCTGACAGCAGGGGCACCATGTGTGGCTGCCTGACTCCCAGAGCCATGGGAACACCACCCAAAACCCTCTAAGGAACCCAACCCCACCATTGCTGCAAAGGAGACTCCCATGCTGGGGTCAGAGCCTGCTCCCACATGTAGCACATCCCTCCCCAGCTCCTCAGCTAGCGACCTGGGTCTCCCCAGAAGGATGCCAGAGCAGGGCAGCCTCTGATGGAGCTGCAGCAAATACCAGCTGCCTGCAAAGGACTGGAATTTCCCAGTGAACCCTGCTGAGGTGGTTCTCCCCACCAGTCCCTACTTCAGCCACTGAGATGGGGAGACAGTAGTCAGGAAGAGGTTGGGGAATCATAATTTCACAGCATAACTCCCCCCACTGTGGACTCTGGGCAATTAGGATCATTGTCAGTTTAGGAAAGACTTGACTCTGAGCGTTGCTTAAGGTACTGTCTTTAATCACTGAAATCACAACAGGCCAGTGGCTTCGTTCTGCTACTGGTCTTCATTCTTTATAAATACTCAACAGCACAGAAGAAAAGAGGGCTGTGTTCACAGGAGGCTAAGGTTAGTTACACCAGCACGAATCCTGAAATACTCTCTCCTGGAGCCGAGCTTTGAAGGAAACATAAAATAATTAGTACCATTCAGTATCGTTAGCCAGGCTCTGGATTTGCTTTCCAGATCCAGAAAGCCAGAGCATGGCTGTGGGTGCCTGGGTCCCTGCCTGGCCATGCTCCGCAGACCTGCTGCGTGGGGACCAGGGCTGGGAACTGCAGCCCAGTCATCCTTCTGCCAGGGCTGCAGGGCATTCCTGCCTTTACAGGACTCTTTGCCATGTATTTGCACGTGGGGACAGTTTCTTCCCATCTCCTGTCGAGTCTGAGTGGGTTGCAGATGCGTACTGCCACACCAACTTCTGGCTGCCCTGGAGGAAAGGAGGGTAAGGATTTTTATTGCTCAGGAAAGCTTTGCTTCTCCTTAGAAAAAGGGTGAGTGACCAGTTCCAGGCTCTCTCTGGGCTCGTCTACCCAGTCAGCTTCAGGAAGTACAGCCAGGGCCACTGCAGCCATCAAGGAGCAGGACACAGACATGGAAAAGGAAAATGAACGCACAAATGCTGTGCGGTGATGAGAGATGCAAACCCCTTCCCAGCTCCTCCCAGTGGGACAGGCACTCAGGATGGGGGAAAGGGATGTGTATCTGGTCATAGCCCTTCCCTGCCTGCAGGTACTGACTCCAGGGGTATTTCCCAGTGATGAAGCTGGGGTCAACTTGTCCTTACATTCATGCACAGAAAGTTGCTTAAAATGCACCCACAAGCACTTGGCACGGGCACAGGGGTGTGAAAGGCAGGAGTCTCGCAGGCACCACGTGCCACACGTCCATGTGCATAGACAGAACTGCACACACCACCCCAAAAGTGGGCACATAGCAAGCAGGCAAGGCTCACATGGAACTTTTTTACCAAAAAAAAGATAATCCTTTCTTTGGAATGGCCAGCCGGACCAGTGCCAGCTCTTGGAAGCCCAGTTCCCCCCTTTCAAGGCTGCCATATCACACCTGATTGCTGATGAAACTCCACCATTTCCAGACTAAGCAGCTATTCACTTCATAGTAAAAAGATCTACAAAAAAAAAAAAAAGCATTTAAACCTTGATAGACTGGAAAAATATTTTAAAAGCCCCCAAATGAAATTCAGAAACTGAAGAGCTACAGATCTTTTCAAATGCTCCTTACCAGAGTGTTTGAAATTGCTGTTCCCTGTGTTTTAACATCAGGGCAGTTTCCTAAATTGCTTTGATCACAGGTGCTTCTTACACTTTTAATTACACAAAAATGTTTGCTGCTTCTGTAGCTGGGGCTTTCCTGCCCCCCACCCCCCCCTTCCCCCCCAGCTCTTATGCAAAAATCCCTATTTAAATGAGTTTCTGTATTCTAAGCAATAGAAATTTAACAGCATGATCTGAATGAAAAAATCTCTTAAGCTCTGATTCCTGAAAGCAGGCTTCAGGGAATTCACTTGAATAACTATTTGCATGAGAGTTACTCATTAACAGCACAATGGGACTTCCAAGGGTCCCCTACTCAAAAAACCAGTCAGAAGAACTTGCTGGGGGAGGAATCAAGAGTAACTTCTCATAGCACGTTTTCAAAGCATCTTAATAAATTAAAAGGCAACAAGGTTCATGTGAACAGCAAAAATGAATGTGTATCAGCCAGGAGAAAAGTGAAATTTAACATGCTTTTTGAAATTCTTCTGCAGAGGAAAACAGAAAGCCTCACACCTCCAGCTGCAGAGCTATTTTTCCCTTTGGGGGAACTGCCTGAAGTCAGACAGTGAGGGCTTGCAGCTCCACAGATGGCTGGTGGACGGTCAAGAGGAGGAGAAGGTTCCCCTGTGCAGGATGCCCCTGCCTCCCCCATGCCTGACCCACTGTCAGGCAGCTGCAGAGCTGGGGACCAGCTGGGGAAAATCAGCAGGGACTCAAACACAGCCTGGGACAAATAATACTAAGCTTAAATGAATTCCAACTCCCAGAGATAGAAGCAGTGCAAGTTAGCACACACAGGGGTGCAGGGCAGTGCAGTAGATGCTTTAGCTTCAAAACCACAAACTCACAGGCTCCTTTTTCAAGAGCTTCACACCGTCATTTCCAGCTCTTTGTAAATACAGGAAAGGAGAATGTTAGCATTCAATAATTTATAGGGGACCTCACAACTGGAAGTAGGGCAGCCTTCATTTCCCCAGCACTGAGGGATACAGGATGGCTGACAGGAGTAAGAAGACACCGTGTGGGAGCAGAGGCCAAACTTTCTGGTGATGCAAAGAGGGCTCCCGCAAGACAGCTTGCCACAAACTGCCCGTTTGAGGCTTTCCACGAAGGAAAATTGTCCTTCTCCCCATCCCCTTCTGTCCTGCTTATTTTGAGGTTGTGGGGAAGGCTGCGAGGGTGAGACAGAAGTTGAAACTGAAGTTTAAAAAGAAAATACCCGTCCCACTAGTGTTTTCAGATCTTTACAAAATGAAGGCAAAAAAACTGTGCACATGGGCTTGCTGTAAAAAATCAAGAGGTAGCAAAAGCATGAGCTACATAGCAGCTGGTCTCTCAGAGACAGCAACAGATGACCAAGGTTGGTGTTTCCAGCTCACTTCCAAAAACCACTTTGATATTTCATTGCCTTCGCTGCCAAAAGCAGTTCAGGGCAGAGAACTACCTGCCCAGGACTATCTGAATTATTTACTAGGGATTGTGAGCTGGTGTTATTTTCTGCCTTCAGTCAGTCCTAAGATCACAGTCACACCTTGAACACCCCCTCCCCGCTCCAGCCTAGCTGTGCTGCAGGACGCAAGCTGATGGCATGCACGGGGATGAGAGCACTATGGGATCTGCCCTGGCTGCTGTTGCCCTCAATCCATCCTGCTTGAATGCAGCACTGCTTACATTTTGTGTCAGCTCCCATCTCTTTGCTAACCAGCATTTGGAGGCTAAAAGGCTCTAAGAGGACTCACATATTTGGGGTCAATTTTACCTTCTCTAAAATCACAGGTAAAACTCTCCGAAGATATATTCACAGTGGTAAAGTGCCCTCCATTGAGCTTTCAGTCACTCACTGAAGGGATGTGTGTCCCCAGGAAAAATGGTGCTGCAGAGCCAAGCTACACCAACGCTCTGGATGGCTCCCAGGCAGGACCAGCCTCCAGCCCTGAGCTGCCATCCCCATCCTGAAGAGCAGTGGAAACAGGCAGAGGCACTTGAATGGGGCAGAGGGCTGGATGGTCAGCTGGCACCGTGAAACTCCATGTCAAGCCCACCAAGCACCTGAGGCTGGAGCAGTTTCACATTTCAGCCACGGCAAGATGATTTCTTAGCACAGGCAGAGACAGGCGACTTGCTGCTACCTGACACCTGTGTTGCCCTAGATGGGGACACGCTGCTGTCTGACTGCATCGAGTGAAGTTCAAGCTACATCCGTGCTACTGGAAAAGAGGTTGGGTTGAACTGCAATGGGTCTTCAGCATGGGCAAGTTTTGGGAGTCCCAGTGCCATGGCTCAGCTAATTTACTGTCGTTTCCACACTAGAAAGATCTTCAAGAATGTTATCCCATCCTTTGCCAGTCAGAACCGAATTTACTTATTTAGCATAGACAGGTGAGGATTTAACTAATTTTCCACACAAAATGACGGAAAGAGTAGTTAAGATCCCCAACTGCATCTGAGGCTTTAAATGAAGAACTTTTTGTTGAACAAAAGTACCAGTACATGAGAGGCTGCACAGCTTTGGTAGGTACAGAATATGCACTGCAGGCACACCTATCATACATGTAACACATATGGGGGGAACAGATTTCTTTGACTATTAACAGGGGGGAGGTCAAGAAAAGAAGAAATCTGCCTTCCTGCTTTCTCAGCAGAACGGAAAGTAAGAGCCAAACTCTCTAACCCCTTGTTCAGATAAGCTGTTATTATTCATAGGAGCAAATCTATTTATACCAACATACTCATCTGAGTCCAGGTTGTGGAGCTAGGCTCTAAATCCCTGTGTAACAAAGCCTTCATAATAATCTCGAGTTTGCTCCCCGAGCTCTAAATAAGCACCACTATGAAATGGCTTTGTGCTGGGTAAACACCATGAAAAGGAATAGCCAGGCTGAGGGCTGAGCTATGAGGACAAACTGGAAAACTCAGGCAACTGTCTGTGTATGGAGAGCTTTTTTCCAAAGCGAGCTCTGCAAGCAAGAATGAGGATGGATTTCCCACATGTCCACACTTTCAGCATCCCGACCTTTCCTTTCCAAATATGATCCACTATTCAGACTCTGACACAGCAGACTGGCCCCTATGTGTCATGCTGACACATAAGCTGGGCCCCAAGTCATTGCAGTAGCTTAGCCTGGCTTGTTCCAGTTTTTTGTTCTGTTTGAAATGGGATGTTGGCCTCCAGTTGCCAGACAGCATTGCCTGGTTTGTGCTTGGAGAGCTGGTGCTTTTACAGCCAGATTTGACACTGAAGTTCAGGGAACTGAAAGGACTGAGTGTGCCATTTTGCACAGACCCCTTTGTTTTCTTTTCCTAAAGAATTAATAACAAGAGAGAGTGTCTAAAAAGCTGGCACTAACAGGTTGGTGTCCTTCAGAGAACCTGATGAAACAGGAAACAGTAGACTGATGGGATGTCCCCGGAAGGCAGGCAGGCAGGCAAGCCAGCCTCTGGCTTTTTAATTGTGCATGGCATGATCCAGGTTCACAGGCACGAGAGAAAATTGTGCTTTCACTGAAGAATCTTCCGAAATGAGCCGAAAGGAATCTCCAGGCAGCAGAAAAAGGCACGTAAAAGTAAACTGATCGGTTTAGGTATCATGCCACATTCTTGGTCAAGTAGACATGGTTTGATGCAGCTGAAACTCACAAGCCTACAAACTTTGTGAATCCAGCAAAAATCTCTCATATCCTTTGACAGGAACACTGCCGACTGGCGAGAAACATGCACAGGAAATCAGCTGAAGGTGGGGAGAGGGAGATTGTGTAACAGGTCTTCTGTCCCGGCTCTCCAGCGCTGGCCACACGGACTAGTAGTGGTGCTGGTAGGCAGCTGCTGGGGTCGTGCCATTCTCTATGTGCTTCAGGTGACAGGAGTGACAAAGCAAATGTTCGTCCAGCGGGTAGCAGCGATGCCCATCTTCGTCATTCAGTTCCATTCCACAGTCCTGCAAAGAGAGGCCGTGCAAATTATTACAGCTTGTGCTCATCTCCCAGCGTCAGCTGGGGTCTGGCTTCCAGGAAAGTGATTTTGTGACAAGGACAGAAGACACCCAGCCCCCTCCTAATAGGTCCAGCATGTACCACAAGAAGAAAACCATTTGACACAGACCTTTTGATGGGCAGCCTTGCACAAATTTGTTTAAAGCCGTTTTACTGAATAAGCTTTATCTTGTGGTAAGGTGCAACCCTCTGTATTTTAAACATGCTCGTGTCTCCTTCCACTGTCAGGTAGGATTCACCTCTTCACATTACAATTGTACTGATGTGAAATCAGCTTGTGGAGTCAGGGCCTCTTTTCACTGCATTATAAGCGCATTGACAAAAAACAACTATTTATTTTAATTCTCAATGCAGAAGTATGGCAGCTTTCTGAAAAGCCCTGCAGGGAGACCAACTGGTTTTTAAGAGCTGGCATCTCCTGGCATTTTTTCCTGTGCAGCCATATCCTTTCTCCAGCCCCAATGACACATTCATTTCCCATGAGAGTGAAGGTAACTTACACCCCACAGGATCAGTCACCACCTTAGCATTTTTCAACAATCTGGCTTGGAAATCAGATACACTGATGTGATCTGGAGCTCGAGGCTTCTGAAAGGCAGCAATAGACCTTACTAAGTCATCCTTCATTAACGAATAAACTGCCAAGTTTGAAAAGCAGTAATTAACTTGTTGCCCATAACTTTACAGATACCAAATGAAATTACAGCTGAAACACATTGCTGCAAAAACTTTTGTGTTCAATCTGGGAATTTCTCAGTCACTGACAGAAAGGATCTCACACTGCAAGGTTTGAATTGCTCATCTACTGCTGCTGGAAGGCAGGAGATTTATTTCCATTTTAAAAATAATAGCAGTTATGACTATTAAGCACCCACTCCCTGAGAAAGCTGCTGACCTACCTCGCAGTGATAACATTCCACATGGTAATCCTTGTCCATGGACACAACCCGAATGGTCTCATCAGACCCCTGTGAGCATTTGAGCAAAGCAGAAATTACAAAGGATTACAGCAGGATCAGACACATGCACTCTGTAGATTGCTTCCTGCAACAAAATGAATGTTGAGGAAATGCATTTGAGCAGCTGGTTGGAGACCACAAATAAATCCTGCCACTTGCAGTTATTTTTACAGTAAAGCTTCTTCATCGACTGACTGCAGATATCCTCTGAAATATGACACCAGAAATGTAAACGTGTTCTCTGTTTAACAGTAATATCTATCAGAAATCACGAATTAATGACTTGGTAATTTCAACAGATCATATTTTTCAGCATTTTAAATTAGTTTGCTCAAGCTTCATCTCCTCCAAATATTAAAATGAGTTAGTCCCAGAGTGGTCACACGGAGGACATTCATGAGTGCCACCAGCATCTATTGACATAAAGCAAAATTCTCCTGAACACAAAACTAGCAGCAGCATAATCCTGCAGAAGGTGAAAAAAGCAGCCTGGTCAAGGAAGAATAAGCTTCATCATTGAACAAAAAAAGGGTCACATCTCAAGAACAGTGCATGAGCTTAGACCAAAGGGTTGCACTCCAGAGGAAGCGACCATCTCTCCCCATCCACAAGCACATTCATCTTGACACAGGGTCAAGTGTGAAAGAGAGCAAGGCCTGACACTCCTCCCCCAAGGGGATATAGAATAAAATGCTCTCACCTCGGAGGGCAGAATGGGAAGTCCACACGCTGCACACTTTGGAGCTAAAACTCTGGAAGAGCAATGAGAAATTGAAGGCAAATTATGGATCAACATTAAAAAAGAGGCCTGTATGTTCTCAGTGATAACACGAAAAGCTGCAGCTGTAAATCACTTACCCACAGGAAAGCTTTGCATCCTGAGATCATAAATTCATTTTAGCATTTATTTTAAGTAATGCTTGGCAAAAACAGACCTTATATTTTACACTTAGTGTCAAGAAAAATACAAAATTCCCTATAAAATTCTTGGCTGCTACTGAGAGATTTGGAAAGGAAAATGAGGAGGAACTGAGCAGGACTGTCCCCAGAAAAATACATTAAAAGAAGTGGCAGCCTCCGGGCAGAAAACTTCAGAGAAAATACCACATGACGGCACAGCTTCTTAAGGCCTTACAACACAATAATTAATTAAATAAAATTGCAAGGAAATATGAATTATTTCAAAATAATGATGGCATACAGGATTGTAACAACTCTAAGCATAACACAGAAGAGTTCTAAGGGCTGCCTGAGCAACACTTAATACTCTCCCTGCTCAGAAAATGGAGCAAGGACCAAAGCAAGCCAGAAGGACACACAAAATGTGTGCAGCTCTAATATCTTAACTACCAGCCAAGAGCACAGCCATTTTATTTTACTGTCTAAAGAAGTAGTGGTTTTTAAAGTGAATTTATCAGTTTAATTTAGAACTGGGTAGAAGTTCTGCTTTGCAGGTTCAGTGGTGATGCTTCAAAAGTCAAATGCAGCCCTTCAACTACTCAAAAATGAAATCATATTGATTTCCACAGGCATTCAGCGGCTTAACTTAAAGCACACTAATTTTGTACATCACTGAACACTTCAGAAGCACTATTTCTCACTCTCTCTGCTTGCAGAACGGGCAGCTGAAGCCCAGAGGATATTTGACTTCATCAGAGTTACACAGGAGTCAATGGCTGGATAAAAGGAGAGAGGAGGAATTTCTAGGGTCCAGCCCCATCTTCAAACTTCTAACCTTGTCCCTATTTTACTAATCTGCACTCCTAACTAACTGAAAGGCTAAATTAGAGGCTTGTTGCTTGGAACATCTCTGCTGCTTATTTTACCCTTACTTGTGGTAATCTCTGACACAGTAGATTTTGTTTTCAGAGTCTACAGTGAATGGCACACCATCCAGACACTCGTTGCAGATGACGCATCGGAAGCAGCCCGGATGATATGATTTCCCTAGAGCCTGCAGGATCTGCAACATAGAGAGAGAAAAAATGCACATGAAGAGCCAATAAAGGTGCAAATAGTAAATGCACAGCTTTATACCAGATAATGCTGCATATTCATCAGCAGGGCTGTGTCTTTTTTCCTGTCTCATCTGAAAAATCAGTTAACAAGGATGAAAAGGGCAGCTGGAATCAATATATAACACCTGGCTCCAGTGATATTAATTATCATGGGTAAGAAAACAATTTAGAGACTCAGTCAAGGTATTTAGCATGACAAAGGATAGAAGTGACAGAATTTAAAGGAAAGAAAATAATTTCTGAAGTCAACAGGTAGAGAATACTTAGCAAGATCACAAGGCAAGATGTACCAGCCAAACAAAGGAAATACACCTTTATATTCTCCATGAGAAGTTGAAACCAATATTATTGCTAGGTTTTCATAATTCCTTAGATATTGAAGGGCTTTGTACTCGCTCGCCTGGCTTTCTAATTAGCACAGACTATGGAAACTGTGTTGAACTCAACAGCTGCAATTCACTACCTGGAATACCATGGTCCGTCAGTAGAAGGATCAGACTTCAGAGTGGGAAACAGCTTCCAATTGTAATGCTTTCCAGTGTAAGCAGGCAAACAAAGATAATTAATGATAAGCATTAGAAAATGTTGGGAGGCATGCTGTGAACCAGAAATTCCTAATTTCTTTGCCTCAGCTGTAGTCTTACACCACCAACTGGTTCCGGTCTCCCTCTGAACCTCCTATAACTGAATGCTGACTCCCTGAGCGTCCCCCACCCCATGAACATCTGGAATGGATGGTACCTGCTGTAGGCTAATCCTGCTTCACAGATCTGAACTGAGGTCTGGATCACAAATTCTGGGTCAAAACTGCTCCCCAGAGTATCAGTACCCACAAAAAACGACAAGGAAGTGACTTCATGCGGAAGACACATGGGAAGGCACAGCTTGACTGCAGGAAAGGGAGGCTGAGAGAGTTGCACTGATGCCTCACAGCAAGGGAGCACTGCAGAGCCACGGCACTGCTGAGCAGGAAGCATCAACAAGAGTACAAATACACTGTCCAGAGAAGCCCAAAAAGGGATGAAAGAGCTGGAGGCTCTGCTTTTCAACACCCACTTGGTGTTGAAAAACAGGCAGAGCAGTGTCTCTGCACCACATACAGTAGGGTGTCAGCTTCACTTCCTTGAAAAAATCAACAAAAGGCTCAGTGGATTTTCTTTCTGATACCAGCCTCACACTAGGCAAACTACCTGATGATAACAGACAATATTGGATATGAATATATTTTGCTTTTGATGCATTCTTCTAAAAAGCTACGGGAGCTTTTTCTCCTAAAGCAATTATCACTTACCATGTCCATTATCAAATGACCACAAATGAAACACCTGTCAGCTGACTGCTGGAAACCAGAATACTGCAAGGACAAAAAAAGAATTCACTTAAAATTTCACGAGGCCATTCAAGCATAAACAACAGTGTACTGTGGAGTGTTATTTGCATATTTGTTATTTGTCCTTTTCCTGTGCTCCTTACATAGAAAAGCGAAACTTTCCAACACTTTTTTCATTATATAAAGGTGTGGATGGGTTTCCAGATGATATTCTAAAATCTATAAACCAGACTGCCCAGTTTCAGAAAGAGTACAAGTTTCTGTAACTTCCAAGTTCAAAATTTAACTTTAATTTAAAGTATAAAAATAAACACCATAAATGCACATGCAAATAAGACAGTTACTAATAAGACTTATTTCATGTTTATTCGACCACATGAATCTACAAGGCAGGAGCTTACTTGTGTATATCACATATTCATGTCACAATATCTGTATATATAGGCCTGGAAAGCCAAATTTTTCTTTGGTTACATGGTTATAATTCTGTTGAAGCTTCTCTGAAGTAAGTGGTATTATCCCAGTTCCCTGTTAGGATACCAATCAATCAAGTCTGGCCCACAGCAACTTTTTTGCTGTTTTTGCAGAGCTTTATTGGTAAGACACTGTCTGTCATGTTCATGATATGCACTTGGGTACAACACATCTGTCTGAATGAAGGAAATGCAGACTTGGAAAATGAAATATTTTAAGTGCATTTAATCAATCTTTTATTTTCAGCCTGTGTAGAATACACTGATGAGAACAAAGAAGATGAACTTACCTTTCTCTGACAGAAATCACTAGGCTTCACCAATAAGTAGGTAAAAATGACTTTTTCAAGTCTCAAGGAAGGCTTCATCTACCAGGACTCAGGGGCAGAAGGGTGTATGGCTTTTTATCTGCACCAGCCAAGGAGAGGACTGTGGGGTTGCTTCATGCTTAGATACACTCACACAAAACCCATTGAGGGCAACAGAAAGATATCCATTAAGACATCCATTAGGTGACAAGGGAAATTCACCCATTCATTCTTCTGTAGCCGTTCATCTCACTCCTGCCTCCACAGTACGGCCAAGGAGACAATGATTTGAAAGAGCCATCACAACAGGTTATGGCTTCAGCTTAGAACTCTGTGCCACAGAACCAGGGCCTCTCACTCAACTACTTCCAGCACCACATGTGGGCAGCCACCATGGCTGGGGCTGGCCCTGGGTAAATGCTGAAGCAGAAGGGCCAGGCTGGATGCTGGACCAGAAGTGTGTGAAACACAGGCAAAGCTGACAGGCAGAAAGGCTGTGTGCCTGCTGGAAACACTGAGATGTCTCACTACAAGAGTCAACTGGGTGCTTACCAGGAAGTCTTCTTCACAGAACACCTTTCCATTGACAAAATAAAAGGCTTTTCCTCTCAGCTTTCGACCTAAGGAAAAAAGCACAGAGATAAGAAAAAGATCAGCAAAGAGCAGAGAGAAAATGTGAGCAAACCCTGGCTGCCGAGAAGCAAACAATGAAGACATCCAAGGACAGCTATCACACAGCTGGAAAAGAGCACCCAACTCCAGCATGGGTCTTCCCAGACTCCAGCTCACCAAACCCTCTTCCAAGGGGGTTGCTGATGAATGCCAGTTGGTGGATCTGGACAAAAGTCCCACCTTTGGGTAGGATGTGGTAGCTTTGCAAGCCTGGACGACCTTCTGGCAGATTATCACATGTGTCATTACTCTGGGAAGAGTGAGGGAGGATACACTGACTCATGCTGGAAAATACCACAGGAAAGGAGCAAGGAGGAAAGAAGAAAGGGCATACAGAGAATGATCCACACTTGACTTAATTCCTCAAAGTGTCACGACCTTGCTGTTTTGCTATGAGCAGCAGCTGCCAGACAAGGCACTGCAATACCTGAGCACTTGCTCTGCCCCAGCAGAGTGCAACACCAGAGCACCCAACAGGCTTGTCTGCTACCTACCAGCCCATTTGTTACTGCAGCTGCCAATGAAAAGCTTTGAAACTTCTAAAAAAAATTTTATAAAATCCAAGTGTCGTAATTAAGACAAGATGACAAAGTTTTTCCAAGAAAGGACTCTGCATATGGAGAAGATTTTATTTACTGCAGCTTTTGTGTTTATGCCTCTCATTCACCGTCTGTTTCAGTTCCATGTAATCATGGCAATGTTTGCTCATGCTGCCACCACTCCTAAACACCCTGCCTTCCCTCAGGAAAAAAGGGCTAGGTTTTGTTTGTTTATAAAAAGCTGCTCCTTCCTCTTTGGAGCCTGGTTTCCCTGTTGAGCCCAGGGTTTGAAATGCAAGCCTGGCACTGGAATGGTTCTGCACTGGAGACCCAAGTGTGTGCCAGGAGACACTGCCCAAGGCAGGGGGAGCAGCACTGCCAGGGCACATCTGGAGCAGGACTTGCTGCAGGCTGGTTTTGGGCACCTACCAGGCACTGCTGGAAGGAAACTGGGTCTGAGACACTGGGGCCCAGAAGCCACCTGTCTGACATGCTGAATGTGGCCAGTATCATTAAAGAAGTGATTTTCAGCTGCTAGGTGTATAAATGTGAGCACACAGGACTGGTCTGGGGGTCACTTTAGGGTAGGCACCTACCCGGCAGCCTTCAGCGAAGAGCCATGCTGGCTGCAAGGCTTTAGGGAAAGGAGGAAGCCAAGTAAACCCATTTCAAGAAACAACAATCTTAACAGTCTCCTGCATACGCCAGAGGGCACCCTCAGGCTGAGAAAAAACTCCTGCTGCCCATTTCTTCCTCTGCTGATCTCAGCTTCTCCTTGCCCTCTTTCGGGATGGACTTCTCTCAGTGTCTCTTCGAGGTGAGGAAGCGCTTTCTCATCATACAACAAGGAAGACAAGATGCAGGAAAAGCTCACTTCCCCAGGCTGCACTGGGAACTGTCCCGGTGGAGCACCTTGCGAAATGGAGATGCTCCAGGAAGTTTTGCCAGTGAATTGAGCCAGACCACCATTTCACCAGCAACCCTTAGTGCCCCCACCCAGGTCTCAGGCAGTGAGGCAAGGTGGAGGACAGGGCAGTGTGTTTTCTCAAGGAACGAGTCCCGATTTGCGTGTGCAGGAGCTTTTGTGGTTAAACTGTGGGTACTGCTCAGCTCTATGTTTCCTGGACCAGTGCAGGAGCCAAAAGCACACGGCCCTGTCACACTCACTGTCCCCCATTCTCTTCTAATCCCTGCTAGGGACAACTACATAACCTGGAGGTCAGAGATGACCCAGGGCACCAGCCCATCCTTGCACCAATGCAGACATTGGATAGAACATGGAAGAAAACCTGACAAACCTGAAAGCATCCCATTTTGATTTGTCTCATCTGCCCTGACGTTGCCAAGGTTGCTGAAACTGAAACAGGACCCAGAGTTCAAAACAGAAAGTATCTAATCTGGGACACGTAATCTTTGTGGCTCATAACCCAGGCTGTGTATTTGCATGATAATCCTACCACATATAATCTTTGTGGCTCATAACCCAGGGTGTGTATTTGCACAATAACCCCACCTGTGTGCCTGCCTGTCCACAGGTAAGCCTGGCATGCTCACCAGCAGTTTTAGAATCACAGTTTCTGAGAAGGGTCAGGAAAGGGAATACCTAAGATTTGGAGCACCTTTGTACAGGATGATCCTAAGCAAGTTAACAACAAACTTAATGCAGCAAGAAGTACTCTTGAAAATCTCCCACTGATTGAAATATAACACTGGGATTTGGCACTCCTAAAAATGAAAAACAAACAAAACCAATTAACTTTGGTTTTAAATTACATGGTGGCAAGGGCTCCAGTTCAGTGCAATGGGCAGGTGCCCAAGTGACTTTCCACCTGCATGCAATGTGTCTCCTTAAAGACAACCTGACAGTGGTGAGGAAGAACAGACACATGGGGCCATGCAACGAGAAACACTTCTTTGGATGAAGGCCTGGTGCATGAGCAGCAGCCATTCTGACAGAAGGGATGAGGTTTGGATTGCTGCCACGATGTCATTCTTCCATGGTGACAAAAAAGCATTTACTAGCCATTCTGCACCCAGTGTATTTTTAACACCGTGACATTAACAGGTTAAGATTGATGGCAACAGACCTTCAGTGAAGGTGCCACAGCGAGCGTGCTATGTCTGGGCTTCTGCTGCAAGCTCATCCAGCAGAGGGATAAACCCTTTATAAAGGATTTATAATTTGGCTGTTGGTACTACATGAGTCCCTGAAGAAGAGCTGCTGACATCAAGAGCACTTTGAGGCAGGACAGGGATGATTTAGTTAGTTTTGTTAGGGAAGAGGTGAGCATTTTAACTATTTTTAGTTCTCCATGACTCTCTTTAAGCTCCTGGCAGAAATGTAAAAGGAAATTAGCAAAAACCATGAATAACCAGGTGCTCCTGCAGCCACCGTGGGAGTGGTTCATGCAAACACAGCCCATTTCTTCCTCTGCTGCTCTCAGCTTCTCCCTGCCCACTTCTGGGACGGACTTCTCCCAGTGTCTCTTTGAGATGAGGAAACACTTTCTCATCATACAATTGGAAAGGCAAGAGGCAGGAAAAGCTCACTTCCCCAGGCTGTGCTGGGGACTGTCCCGGTGGAGCTGGGAAATGCATGTTCTGGCTGCAGCCACACCAGTAAAAGAAACAGCACTGGGACTGCCCCACAGTGCAGAGCAGGGTGGCAGTGGCTTCTGTCTCTGCACTGAGCTCCCTGCCATGGGATAGTGCCTTAAACTAAACCAGTCCCTCTCAAAAGCAATGCTTCTGACTGTGCCTGCAGAGGCTGGCACAGGTTTCACTGGAGCATGGAGATGCTGTTTTATTTTCACCAAAAGGAAGGACTGAGAAGTTAAATGGTATATAAGGAATCACATATTGATAATTACCTTTCAATACATATCATCATGAAATATCCTTTGATAAACCCAGGAATATTTAATGTGTGCCTTTCTGCTTTCAGGATCAACTGCTCTACTGCATGCTTATGCTGCTGGCTCCTGTTTGTATTTCACTTTCACTTCACCCTGAATTTAGCTAATCTTGCACCTGAAAATATTCAGACAATTGAAATTCTTTGGCATTTCAACCTTACTGTCTTCACTTGTTTTTACAAGGTATCTTGTTTATCTCTCTGACAGAAGTTTGAGCCCTGAGCTTTTATGAACTGCTCGTCCCGCACACATCTGTCTAATCTGTTTAGCTGTGGGACCTTGAGCACCAATTTCAGCACCAATTTCAAAATATTTCAAGCTTAGTCACTAGTGCCTTTGTGCTAAAATAAACACACTTTGCTTAGCAGCTGATAATAGGCATACCACCAGGCTGCAGTCCCAGGATGCCAGTGCTTTTGTCCACTGTTTTCTCAAATGATAGCTCTCTCCTTTTGAAGATCATGCTGAGAGAGTTTAACCAGGGACTTGCAATGTCCCTGACAAGCAGGATCCTGGGAGATGCTTCATTTGCTTGCTGGGGACTGGGACTCAACTTCCTCTTTTGAAGTTGCTTTTCCATTATTTATTAGAAACAATGGGGTCACAAACCCACATTCAAAGACAAGAGATAGCTCGTCAATGCATACAATGGAACAGGGCCATGTCTGGATCCCAGGAATCTATGGGGATGCATGACCAGAATTGCTGCGTTGCTGGGGAGGCAGTGTGTGGACTTCACTCATCACTTATCTAAGCACCATGGAACTCCCTGTGGTATCTGCACAGCAGATGGGCCAAAATCACTGCTGACTGGTAGCTTCTCCTCGGTCCCTTCCACACTGACAGCTCTGGGCCTCTGCCATTACAAAAATTAGTGCTTTTTCAAGTACCACAGCTGTAAAATAAATTTGGATATGTGATTACTAATGGCAGGTTAAATTCAAAAGGCTTTTATTTTCTGGATTCATTGGATGTAACCTTCTTACAAGTGGGACAACAGGTTGGAAACACCATCAGCCTGGCTGCTAAGGATCAAAGGAAGCTCTACTCAGTCCTGGGTGGCTTTGGCTCAAACTGCAGACCTTCCCCCAGTTTTCATTCTCTCCATGGAAATCTGCAAGGAGATTTGGGATTAAATAACCTTCTCTGATCCATGCACACCCTTCAGGCAGTAAAATGGATACAGGCAGAGAACAAGGACCTTGTGTCATCCCAACCATTCAAAAGTCCCTGTTGCCCACAGCATATAACCCTCTTGTCCCCAGCTAGCACATGCATTTTGGGAGCCCCCCATGGACACTGCTGACAGGCAGTATGGTATCCTACCATGTGCAGCAGACTAGGTCGGGCATCAGAGAGCTCTGCTTAATTTCTGCCACCTGACCCATTTCTCTTGGCCACCATTAAAGCTAGATGCAGCACTGAGGCTGACATAGAAGCATCAATATTTCCAATCTGCTCTAGAACTGAGACTGCATGAAAGGGTCACTTCAGTGCCTGTACATCCTCCAAATCAGGTAAATGGCAGATATCCCAGGACAGACCAAAGTCTTGCTGAAACCATGGGCAGGATAGGATATCTCTCAGAAGAAACTGTGCTAAGACAGAGTAACTCCATTACCATGTCAGATGCTCAGTCTCTCTCAACTACACCAGCTGTATGGTAAGATAGCAAAACATACCCTCTGTGCACTCACCATACAGTAGAAAAAAAACCAAACAAATCCAAGCAAAAAACCCTCAAAACTCTCAGAAAATGATCTGATGCCTGAAAGCCAAAAACATGCTCTGGCACATGTAAGAAAGATCAGCAAGAAAGGTCAGCTGCCTCTAATGGCAACGCAACCACAGATGAGGGCAGAAATGGATCCCCAGAAGGAAACATTGCGAAACCACAGCACAACTGAGCAGCACCTCTCCTGTGCAGATGGCAAACCACTGCAAGATATTCAAGAGTTCTACTTTTTAGGGAAAAGCCCTAGAAGCATCAAAGTTCAGATGTAAAATACAGTCACTCTGGGACAAAGGAGTGCTTTTGATCCAGATAGTCCCTGCTCAGTAGCTGGTTTTCGCCTCAGTGCTCAGCCACTGGGAGTAAGCTGGAGACTGCTGCCCTGCTCCCCAAAATGCACTAAAACCAGGTGGCTGTCAGGAGCTGGCCTCCCACCCTGCCACCCAGTGACTCATTGAAACACACAGAGCCTCAGAGGAAGGAGGGGGAGGCAATCTTTGTGACCTCAGTGAATGTAACATGCATCAGAACTACACAAGAGAGTAATTTTTAAATTTTTCTGATTATGGAAAGGGCCTCAGTGCTTACTGAGACTCTTCTCAGAAAATTACTTACAGGTATCATTAAAACATAGTAAGAAACTCACTAAAGTCTTTATAGCACAAATGAATCCTAAGCCTGTTCTTAACAGAAAACAGTACTTTGAAGATGGCATTATAAAATAAAAAAACCTAGAAGGACTGGAAATTTATTCCTCTAAAGATTTCAACTTTCTTTTCTCCTCATGCTGTCCTAATGATTTCAGACTTTCAGCCAGCACTACAACACCTGCAATTGACTGAAACCTCTATGAAATTGATAAATTCCTGACTGCATCCATCTCCTTGTGGAGCTGAACATCTGCACCTTTCCATCAAGGATACCTACTGAGGACACCTGATCCATGCCAAAGCCCGTTCAGCTCAGGCCTTGTATCACTACTGCCCTGAAATCTGGCCAGGAAAGGAACAAGTACTCTCACCTTACTGTAAAAACTGCCCTGGCTTTTCTCATCTGTAGCAAGCACTTCTTGTGACAAACAACAGGATTTTTTACCAGTGAGCTGAGACTGAAGACAAAAAGTCAGCAAGAACATAACAGCAATTTAGACTGAATCACTGATGAATTGTCTGTCCCCTAAACTGTAAGCCCAAGCACACCTGAGTCTTTTCTGATATGACTTTTGCTAAAAATTATGCTGTTTACTATGCAGACTCTGGCATGATAATTTTACTGAAGGGATGCTGAGGATGGATTACTGGCAATACTTTTCAGTCTCCACTCTTAAGATCTGCACATTTCTCAAGCAAGTTGATTGGTGTGGTGGGATTTTATCCAATTATAGGCAGTAAATTCTGCCTCCACTAGAGGAGATGGCAGTTTCTGCATCTGAAGATAACCATACACATACATGTGGCCCCAGGGAAATTCACTTGGCAGGGCTGGCTATCCTGCTGTCTGGGATTAAGTCACATGTGCAGAAAAAGGTGACTTTCTGCTTGTAAAGTTATTTAACAGTGCAAATAAAAACCACAGCCTTCTTGTTCTAGGAGTTACATGCCAGTACAGGACATGTTTATTTAACATAATCAGCCCAAAGACACCAAGAGCTGCATTGCTCTAAGTAGCCATGCTTTATCATCACTGCAGCAAGACTCATTAGCCAAAGCAGAGGGTTAAGCTTGCAGAAAACACTGCTTTGATAGCTTAGCTACCTAGTTTAGTAAATAACCCTTGATACTGCTAGACACAACTACGTTGTGAAATATTAAATGAAAAATATACATTTGCCAGAGGGTGGCAAGAGGCAGCCAGCTCGTGTGATTTAAAGTCTGTCACTGGGACAGCAGCCTGTTAACCCCTACACTGACATCAACATTAATCTGAGTTTGCAAAACTAGAAAAGAAAATAAAGTAATGCAGTGATGTTGATATGTCAAAAATAGAATCCTGTAATCTAGCAAACATGCAAGGTTTCCAACTTTTGGCAGTAAGGAGCCAAAATCTGGTCCTCACTTTGGCCCTCTTGTTGTAGTTCAACATCAAACCCTCCTTCAAACTACCTTGCAATCAGTTCTTTCTTTCTGACTTCCTTCCTTGCCTACTGATTTCCTTCACAGCCATCTCTAACACTTCCCTTGCACTTTTTTAGCTTTCAGATTTCCTCTGAGGACCGGGGGCTCAAGTGCAAGACACTTACGCTCTAAATTACACAGTTAGTGGAGCTAAAAAGGCCTGTTTTCCAGGCAACCTGTGCATTTGGATATAAGCCAAATAACAGTAAAACTAACACAGCAGGTTAGAGTGATACTGTGTAGTTAAATGTACATCATTTATAAGGTCTCCTTACTACCTGAACAGTAAATATCAACATCTAGAGACACATCTTTCGTGTTCTGAGGAGGCATAAAGTAGTGAGTTAATTTAAATGGTTAATGTGTAACAAACCATTTGATAGCTACAAGTGTTTGTCCCACAAGCTGCAAAAAAAAAAAAAAAAAAAAACCCAAACCCCAAGGCGGAAACAGACACCTTGAGTTTACAGGAAATAGCTCAAGGCGTTTGGAGGCTTGTTTTTTTTTAACCTACTTTCGTGGCCCTCTTGTAAAGCAAATATCATTTATTACTAATCCTGGAGAAAGTTTTTCTCCTCTCCTTCTCTGCAAAAGGCTGCCTTGTTTGTGCCTCTGCCCTGTAACAAACAAGAAGATAAATGAGACATTTGTGCCAAAGTAATAATTCTAAATCTGTTGTTTTGACCTCTCAGCCAAATTTTCTGCATTACATGCCACTGGCTCAGATAACACAGAACATTTTTTTCCTGCCAACTGAACCCTGTAGTGTATGCATAGCCCTGTTCAACAAACTGCTCTATCATTTATCTCTGAACATATGTGTATTGGGAGGCAGAGGGTGAAGGAAATTTGGCACTATGAGGTATCACCCCCCCACCCCCCTTGTTTCTTAGACCCTCTTGATTTTCTGTGTCAGGGAAACCAATGCAGATTTGGACACAAATCCAGCTAGGAGCAAAATTAGAAATCCTTGCTAAAATGAAAACAGCAGGACAGTGGTTATAAATATCTGGAGGACAATATGCTTTACCTTAATAGGTAATTTTGTATATTTTATTTATTGGAGTGGGGGATATTCAGTGTTCCACCAGAGAAGAAATTTGAGGATTGAAATCAGGAGCAACCTTGACTTCCCAAAGTCAAGTTTGTACTGGATGGTGTCCAAGATGAACTCCACTTGACCTTAAAAGCACTACTTACTTTTCAACTAGAAGTCAGAGTTTCCACATAGGCTGCTCAAGATGTGCTTTGCAGCTAGCAAAGAAGCTAGCTTTTAACACCATCCAAATAACTATTTATTTTTCTGGCCGATAAAATGGTCTCATCACATTTCCTACAGTGACATAGGTGACAGAAACCTGCAGAGGGGCATGTGTCCTCTCTGGGTGAACGACAGAGTGTGTGCCCTTTATTCCCATAGCAGCTGATGGTCTGTGGGGCTGGGAAATTACTTTGGGCTGCAAAAGGGGGGATTCCCCTTGAGCAAGTTTCCTCCCTGAGTGCAGAGGGCATGTTCCTCCCCAGGCAGCACCAGGCAGGCAGCTGCAGTGCAGAGGTTTGATGGATCAGAAAGTCAGCCCAGCACAGATCAGGCCGCAAAGCCCTGGAGCGAGCGCCTGGTGCACGAAGGCCCTGCAGGCTGCAGTGGCACTGCAGGAAAACACCCCTGCACTGAAGGGCTTCTTGCAAACCTTGCTGCTTGTAGAGGTCTGGGCATATGAGGGAAAATATCACTGTTGTGGGGGCTTCCCTCTGGAACCACTCTTTTTGGAGTGCTGGGAATCCCATGCCACCACACACCTTCTCCTCCATCCATCCATGCCATCGTGCCAGCTGCCACTGCCTCTAGTTTCCATTTTAGTATGGCCACCGCCACAATGGGAAGGACTTGAGCTTTCATGACTACTCTCCTAAATATAACAAGCTGAATTAGGCTCTCACTGATATGCCCATGACTTGCATTCCCCTTTTTTATCTTGTTTTGAAATACAGTCTTTTCTACTGAGGGAAATATCATTATTGCTCCCAAACCCCATTCTTCCCCCCCCCCCATAATTTTCACTAGCCCTGTTTTTTAATTTTACTTTCAATTTGAGACCCTTTTCCCCAGAAAATCTACTCAGCACATTTCTCAGTTAAAGCCTGGGTAAGACAGAAAATGGGCTTCACTTCACTAAACTTGGCTTCGTTCCATCTTTCTAAGTCTCACCTGACATCCACAACTTTTCATCTTGCACTGGAAATGTTTGGAAAGGGTTGACTTTTAGAATAAGCAGCAAATAGCTATTCTTTCAGCCCTCACCAACCCACCTCATAAGAAATGGGATTAAGCTAATTTTTAACCAAACACAGACAAACAAACAGATGTAACCACAGATACCTCTGCAACCACAAGTACTTTTCTAGCACTGGTCTCCAAATAAAGATTGTAAAATTAATTTTAAAAGGAGGATCAAAAGTGTTTCTTTCTAAAGCACCAGTTGCATGGTAGTAATTTTAGAAATTTCAGACAGCTCAAACCTGCTGCTGGATTATTTTTAACAGGAACTTTGGGTGCAAGGGCAGTTCAGAGACTGCCTGGCCCTAGAGGGCGAGAGGTAACTGAATCAAAGCCCTGGTTGCAGCCAAGAATCCTGTCCATGGAAGAAGATTAATTTATTTCAAATTAGTTTATAAGAAAGGACAGAAGAGTGAGCTGCTGCCTTCTGAGCCTCTAGGAAACTGCCACTATATGCAAAAACCACTTTCTCTTTTCAGTTTTCCCATTTTCAGTCAGATGATGGTGAAATGCTCTACTAAAAACATAGGTGAGGCAGGGCAGCTGGTGTAGGACAGCTGGGGAATGGGCATAGTTCAAGGCTCAGCTATTATTAAAAAGCATACACATCTTTCTATATTTATTCCAACTTTACAGCTCCAAATAAAACACATTCAACCCTGATTAGTTTACAACTCTAAATCCAACTCAGGAGGAAAAACCCTAAGCCTCATCTGGGAAAACCAAATTCATATATACAAAAGCAGTAGAAGATTATTATTTTTTCTGTCACCACATATACAGCTACACTTCTAAAAATATGCTACTAGTGCTGGAGTTAAACACAACAAAACAGAAAAACCACTGTCTTACAAACACAACCATGGTTTAAAATCAAGTGGCCTGTTCTTCACTCTAGCTCCATCACAGACCTCCTCGAAAAGCTGCTTAGGAGGATCCATACATTGCTGTATGCCCCAGCAAGCTCCAGATGTGGGTCTGACAAGCAATCCACAGGGAGCCCAGCAGGGCCAGCTGACCTATTTACTCTGGTTCTTGGGTAGATTTCACAGGGCTCATCATCACTGTTCCCAGCCTGATTCCTCTGCACAGTAACCAGTTCCCTCCCTGCAAAAACCACAAACCAAGTTGACAGAGACATGCCCCTTATCTCGGGGCACGGCTGCATTTCTCCAGAGAAAGAGCGGGCAAGATGTCTGGGTCAGTCATGCACTTAGATGCTTTGACTGGAGGTATTTCAGAGGGACAAAATTATTTTAGCAAGTAAAAGAGAATGCATGCAGCAAAAACATTATCACTGGATTTATCCTGCAGCAGCTTCATCTGAAAAGTAAAGCCTGCTAAGACAAAAAACATGCCAGCTAAGGCATATTCACTGCCACTTTGAAAAAATACTCTTGTAAGAAAATGTGGCTATAACTGAGAGGCAGAGGAATGAAAACAACCATCCCCCATACCAGAAGGCAGAAGCCTAGCACAATCCAAAATATCTTTTCTACATGCCTTGCAACAATCCATTCAAAAACAAACAGCAAGCACCACCACTACCACCACCACAAAGTCATACAGCTGCAGCAGACTCCAGCTGGGAGATAGTTTAATAACCGCTTTCTTTTCTTCCCCCCTTGACATAAGAGAAATGTTAAGCCCGAAGAGTTTGCTGCAGGGCTTAGCACCAGTGTCAGACCGGGCCAGGGATACTCACTGCAGGCTCCACAGGTGAAGCAGCTGTCATGGTAGAGGTTGCCCATGGCCTGGCAAGCTTGGTTTGCTCCATACACGCCCTTGCTGCACTTCACGCAGGTACCTGGAGGAGAGAAGAGGGAGACAAAGGTCACAAGAGGGACCCAACGGGGTGGCTGGGGATACTGGTTGGGTGACAACACATGTAGCTCATCATGGTGGCCGAACAGCTTAGGAACGTGTGCTTCACTGAAACCACAAGAGATAGGTGACATCACCATCACCTGCGCTGAGAGATGCTGTTAACAGTGGTCATTGATGGTCATCAAACCTCCACAATGGAAGACTTTTGCAAAAAAATAAACTGCACAAGAACAGTCCTGTCCAGGTACAGTGACGTCTCCTCTCTTCTCCCATCCATCCTGACAACCTTTATTTACATCTAAACCTGCTAAAGGACCCTCACAAAAGCAGTGAGTATCAGTAAGTGGTGCTCAGAGCTCTTCGCAGATCAATAGCTTCTGACACTTATTGTATAAGATAAGCTTGTTGGTTGCAACTGATGTGAGGAAAACACAGCTCTTCACTTAGCTCCTTTATATCATCCATTTCAGACCCCAGTCGTGCCTGCTGAAGGCCCTAACAATTTCCCAACAAAACAGAGATAGACTACATGACACCTACCTCTCTTAACAAGGAAATGGCACATCAAGCCAGTTTACTTACTTTGTGTATTACCCTGTGATTGTGGCAGGCTGTTTTTAAAGCAGCATCATTCTTTAACTACCTCTAACTGAGAAACCTGAATCTCTGTTTAAGCAAATAAATGAATAAGGGACAGTGTGAAGGAAAAACAGATGATGTGTTTCTGTCTCTGGTCTCTAGTGACTCTGATGTGACTTCACCTCCAGGTCTCTCCTTGCACCACTACCCAGTCCTATTAATCCTGGCTCTTAAAATCCCTGGTCAAGGGACTGTGAGTCACACCTCACTCCTACTGGCTCAAGAGGAGGAACAGCATCATCTTGCTGGAGATCCTTAGTTATGCTAAGATGGTAAACAAATTTCACTTCTTTTAGGGCACTGCAAGCTCCAGAGTAATTGAAAAAGTCTGGTGAAAGTTAGGAAGAAGTCTATTGTGCTTACAACAGCGCTGAAAAGTAACTCAACTCTGGCAGCACCAGGCTTGCACCGCCAGGATGGGTGACAATTTCTTCCTACAGCCTGTAGCCACGGCTGTCAGTTTTCACACTACAGGGATAAAACTACTCAGGAGTCCTTTGCAGTAGCATACACATGGCTGCTGAAAAGCAGACACAGATACTTTTCCCAGGTTTTTGTAGAGCAGACCTGGCTCTCTGTGCTGCAGCTGCCTCCATGTATTCAACCAGCACGCCAAAAGCCGTCCTAGCGCTGCGCCAAGCCCCACTGCACTCAGAGCCAGAGTCCAAACTGACACAAACCTGGAGAGAAGGCTGCAGAGAATAATTAGTTACTTTGTTATGTCCAAATCCTAGTCGAACTGAAATGCTGGCCTGGCTGTGGGCCCACCCCAGCACTCAGGCTGGCACCAAGAGAGCAAAACTTTCTACTTCTTTTTGAACTGAGCAAGTTTATCTCATTTATTGAAAGAAACATTTTAAGAAAGATAAATCATACAGACATTAGAAAAAGGATTAAAGAAAAAAAAGTCAAGGCAAAGATAAGAAAAAATTGGCTTTTCAAATGGACGTGCTCTCCCAGGAATGCGCACATTCAGCGGCTGCCTGAGTTTCTGTGCAATGATCTGACACAAGAGCTAACGACTCAAAATTCCCTCTTGAGTACAGCAAAGCTGAGCAGAAAGTTTCGAGAGCAGAAAACCTGCCAATTTTCCACGACACCCACCAGGCTTTCCACAGAGCCAACGTATTTATTGCACTGCAAGTGCTGCATTTTCCCCTTCTCTGTGCCAATGAGTGGCTGCTCCAGAAAATTTCACCAGCGTGCTCCGATTTCCTCCTTTCCACAAAGCAGCCGGGTGACACTGACTGTGGATGAGCAGCAAGAAGAAGTAGGAGGCAGAAGGCACAGCAGCTGAGAGCAGGCACAGTGCCCAGGAAAGATGCTGGCAGGCATAAGCTACTATTAAGCACGCTAAAGCAAACCCTGTGGAGGGCAGAAACTATCTCTGCCATCTCCTGTCTATTCCATTATGCTTCAGAGCACAGGCATTGCCCCTCTGTTCCCAAAAGGACAGATCCTGCAGGAGCTGTCAAGGCTCTTGCAGCTGTAGCAAAACCTTCCTCCACCTCCCACCCTTGGACCTCCATAACCACCTTTCTTTTGGTCCTTGCTCCATTTCACCCCCTGATTAAACCTTTTACAGGCTTCTTTAAATATTTGGGCCCCTAAAACATGGAATATAAAGTCACAGAATGAAAGGGCTTTTAAAATAAATTCACAATGTTTTCTGTAAAAACTGTAATGTGCTAAATTACTCAACTATGTAATAACCAGACATGCTAGAAATATCCATACATATCCTGCGCCAAGGTTGACAACTGAAAAATCACATTATGGCACATCTGAATCTAGTTTATGTTCTTACATGTATCTGCTAAATCTTACTTGAAAGCCTATTAAATCTCAGTAGCAAGTGAAATTACTCTCTGTGTAAGTCTGCTTTCTCCAGATATCATTTTCTGAAGTATTTTAACCAACATACTTGAGCCTTCATCTCTGACTCTCAGCACACCTGGCCTGAAAGGGGGAAAAAAAGGTTCTTTTAATTGATTTTTCCTTTCCACTTTTCTTTTTTTCCCCACTCACTCCCTGCTATCACAATGATCCTGATCTTTTGGCTTAGGCCACGCAAGGAAAAAGCAAGGAAAAACCTGTTGCTGCCAGCAGCCACTCGCTGAGCACGGCAGCACGTGTGCAAAGCCAGCTGATGGAAGCCAGCACACCCGGGGCCACCTCCAACCCTGTCCCACTGCAAAACAGGCTCTGCGCCCTGCTCCACGCCAGCTCCGATGGCTATTTCCCGAAACAGTGCTGACTGTGCTTTCTGCTGGTGTTAAAATGTCAGCAGCATCACTCCAGCCCCATATGCCACTGACACTAGTCAGCAATTCTGGGTAATTTTCTTGGCATGGAGTGGCTTTTAGCAAAAACTTCTGTCCTCGGCGTGAAGCAGAGGGATCCCGAGTAGCTACAGTTCAGCAAGATCCCTGATTCCTGTGCTTGGTAACTTTGCCACTTGTAACAAGTGTTTATGCAAGCACCAATCCCAGCAGCTATCCCCTCTGAAATTATGGTTTTTAACCTTAGACAACGTTATTAAGAAGACATGACAGGTTTCTATTTTACCACCGGGATGACAAACCCAAACCACCACAAACGCACAGCACCACTAAATTCATGCCCGAGCGCACAGGCAGAATGGTAGCCAGATTTGGGAAGGGAAAGGGATGGAAATTGCTGATTTCGGTTCAATTTCTGCCGGCAGAGCAGCCGGCCCGGACAACAAAGAAATCTCTGTTCCCTTTCGCATCACGCAGCAAGCAACCGCCCGCGCTGCAGCTGAGAGTCTGAACAAAGGGACCTTTGGAACAGAGCTGGGACCGAAAACATGCCCTGTAAGCCACTTCCCAGCACTTGCCACACTCCATCTCAGCACTGCAGACCACGAGGGCTGTCACCAGGAACAGCCTTGGCTCACGTGACCCAACAGGTTGGATGCAGATTTCAAGGGCTCTCAGAAATGAAAGCAAATCCAGCACTCAGTCTGAAATCTCAGTCCCACCCTCAAAATTGAACAAGTGCATTTCCATTTACCACCAGACTAAAAGCCCCTGGAGACATTTTCTTCCTCCAAGTGTTGCTATTTCACACTCACCAGGAATTTAGTTACTTACTGTATCCCACTCACTAAAAATTCAACACAAGCCATGCTGAATAGCAGCATTTTCTGGGACTGGTTGGTATGATTTATTTCCACATTTCAGACAACATCGATCTACAGACCAAGACCACAGTTCTTCCAACAGCAGCACCTCCCTTCTCAGCAACACACAGTACAGCCAAGCTTTCCTACATGTGCTCCTGGTTGGGTTTACTAATATTGTCACTTCATTTTGAAGGGCTAGATGTGACAGTGCTTCGGTGGTGAGATTTCCTTGTCATACCAATTTGGTCTCAGGTAAGAGGAATGCAGTGGCAGGATGATTCTGGTGGTGTGGGTCTGCATATGTCGCTAACCCAGAAACAGAAAGTCTGTCCTACTCTCTCCACATACTCTTTGCAAGCCACATTTCTACAAACAGATTGACTCTTCTCCATCAGATGTAACTGGTCTTTGCCCTCTCCATACAAGAGGCTGGATTTATGCTGAAGGACCCCCAGCTGAACTTAGAAGAAACTCCCCAGAGTCTTTGCACCTCTGGTATCATCATTCCCATCTGTTCACACAGGCACATGGCTAATCAGAAGCAGACCCTGATGCCTCTTGGCAGAAGTTGCACCTTCACAAGAGTCCTCCCTGTTAGAATTCTGCTTGACACTCTATCAGGGAGAACCCTATGCAGGTACAGCTGCTGTGTTTCCAACCCACCTATCTATCCCAGGAGAACCAAGCCCTCCACTTGCACACATGCCTTTCAAAGACTGTCTGCTGAGAAAAGCCTTCATCCTGTCATACACAATGTGATGCTCAGTTCTCCTAGTTTTACTTTAGAATTTCTCTGGAACTTGAACCCACCTTCCCATGGCTCACCTTAACCAAGTAATTCCTGCATCAAACTCTAAATTACACACATTGCACGCCTTGCTATGCTGCTTATCCGCTACTGAGCAGTAACTCTTGTTGGAGAGGTGATTTCAAGGAGATCTGGAGGTCCGGGTGAGATCTAGTGCCTGGAAAACCTGGCAGATTGGTTCCATTTATCCATGAGTGACTGGGCTGTCTGTACAAAGATGGACAGCTACTCCCTGCCCAAAGAACTACTGAGTTGGTAAACACAAGTTTTCTGTTCCCTTTTTCATGCCATGTTCTTGACCCCCGACCTTGCTGCAGACCTTCATGTACACACTGCCAGTGAAGGACAAAAATGCCATCAAACTCACGTCAGTGACATTTTAAGTACCTTCTAGTGACGTGAGAGATTATGATAACTCCAGTGCCACACGAATGAGGCTCCTTATTCCTTTCAGTTCCCACTCCTACTGTATCCTGGCTGAAAGACTGATTCCCCCTCTGCCTCAACTCCTTGCTTTTTCTTTCCTTTTGGTAGATTTTTCCTTAGCTTGCAAACCCAGTTGAGCTCCCAAGAGGAAGGGAGGAGAAGTGCGTACTGCTGTAATCTTGAAGAGCCATATTCCAGGCCAATACTTATTTGCTTGGTTTCTTGCAGTGAGATAAGCTTTGCAATCTGTACACACCCACTTCTCCAAGTGCCGTGATACTTCCAGCTTTCCTTGTTCCACCAGGACCTGTCTCTCCCTGCCTCTCCCTCCTCTCTGCTGCAGGCAGATGTCTCCTTTCAGCTTTGGTACTGTCACAGGAGAAGGTAGTAAAGGATGCCTCTGCCCAGTGGAAATGGCATTGTCATCCTCACCCACTGACAAAACAGACTCAGAGGAACTTTCATTTTAATCAGAAATTCTCCACTTGTCAGCCCTGAGATTACCTTTGCTGCACACAAAGTGTCCTGGTGCCCCACCATCATCAGCAGGGTTCACTAAAGTCCCCGGGTGTGTACAGCCCCAAAGTTAAACGAATTGTGGTTTCAGCAGTGGTGAAACACTAACTTCATTGTGCACTGCTCTCCCAAAGAGCACTGCTGGCCTTTGAGCTGCTCACACCCATTCAAAGGTGCTGGGCTTCCAGGTCGCCATAGGGCTCAGTGATTCAGCTACTGCTCTGCTTCTGCCAAGAGGAAAAGAAATCTACAGACTTTGCTATGAGACATTCTCTGCCTGGCTGCTGGGAAGCATCCCAGCTTTTCGCTGCAAAACAAGATGCCCAGGGCCCTCCTAGAACACCTGCAGCTTATCAGCTCTGCTGTAAATAACAAGGAAGCCAGAATACAACAGTTAACAAATATTTATAACATGAAAACCGTTCATAAAAATGGTTTTATAAAAAGCTCTTGGTAAGGGTGTAGATAATCCTCATCAGGTGGAGATTTTCATCTAGCTGTATGAAAAAATCACTGGTAAAAACGTGATGCTACATGTTACACCTCTAAAAGCATCTATCTGTGCCTGCAGACCAAGGCACTGCATCCTAAAACAGGTAGCCAAATCTCCCTTCAGACCCCAGCAAACCTCATCCAGGCCCCTCCTCTACCAAGTCACTTCCAAGCAGTGCAGGCAGTGCAGGTTGTGCATCTGTCTAGCTCTCACCTGAAAACTCATCAGGCACCTTCAGTCCTTGGGATGGTGCCGCTTCACCTAACCCTAAACATTTGGGTAGTACTAGCAAAGCATTTGCAACTCCTCTGATCACTCCTGTTTAATCTTCTGTGTCACCAAGAGGAGATGAAGGCTGACGCACCCAAAGAAACACCATGGAAAAACACCGTGGATTTAGGCACCTCACTCCTGAATGTTCCCTGGAAATAATGCACCAAAACCTAAATACATCCAAAGCTGGCTTCCAGAGACACCTCCCAGGGACACAGGGTCCCTTCCCTGCTGCATGGGAACCAGCCTCTCTAGGGAGCAACTTCAGCTTTTCCTTCCCCAAGCAAAAGACCTGGGTGATACCTGAGATCCCCTATGTCCTCCTTGACAGCCCACATAAATAAAGTCAGCACTTCAAAAGCCCTCTTGGAGAACTGAAATTCTTCCAGAGACGTGTGCAGACTATGAAGTTCACATGTAGGTCACTATTTAAAAAAAAAAAAAAAAAAGGAAAAAGACCCAGAAAGAATTCTTGGCTTTGTTTGCTTCTTTTCTTTCACTTACTACATCTACTCTGAGCAGACAAAAGCATTTTGCACAGCAGGTTGGTGCTGACATAACCAGGCTGCTTCTCCTCAGCACAGCATCCTACCTGCATTTTGCCTAGTCCCTGGCTTATCCTTTCCTAGGCTTTCATTTACAAGCACACATTTTCATGTATGAAGGAGAAAGCACCTCCTTTACAGTGATCAGAATTAATTGCTCTTTATAAACATTTGGTCCTGGCTGAGACTGAAGGACAGTATATTAACTCGACAAACAAATCCACCTTCAAAAAAATCTCCTTGTTACAAAAGCAGCACACAAAATTAGGAGAACTGAAAACATTTTTTATAAAATACTTTGGTCATTTGTACTTTAGTCCTGGTTTCATTTCCTGGCTCTGATGAACTTCAAAGTTGCTGCAATAGACTTCTCTTCACTGGGGGAAAAGTCTGCAGCAAAACAAACTATTGATCCTTTTTATCACTATTGCATAAAAGCATCCTAAAGTTTGGTAGCTTGAGGGTAGGGCATAGCAAAAAATAATTGAGAAGGGTAGCTGTGCCCTTTATTCCTTCAAAAGAAGTAAGGTAACTACGCAAAAAAATGAAACTAAAAGTGAGAAAGAGAGGGGGAGGAGAAGGCCCAGAATTAAAACACCTCGATACTTGTTCCTTCCTGTTCCTTGGTCCTCAGCAGGGCAGAACCTTTCCCCACTGAGCTGAGGTTCCACAAAACTTTACTTTTCCCTCTGCCACGACTGCATAATTTCTTTTTTCTTCTCTCCCTCTCCTCCTTCCCAAATTTCTCAAGCATCACATACCTGGTGCAAAATCTCCTGGCAGGAGGATGTCAAAACACCTCACTGGGGATCAGGCAGCCTCTGTGTCTTCTCCCTCCCTGGGGCTCACACAGCCACCTGCTCAGCCAGGCTTTCCGTGCTGCCAGAAATACTCCCACAGGACAAAAGCCTCCTCCTGCCTCACATCCTTATTTTATGGCAAAAATGTAAAAGTAATGTAACCATCAGCCCCCCACCCACGAGGCTCCTTGCGCTCATTCAAACCGCGCGCTTCCTGCACAGGACGGAAAGTGCCAAAACTCATTTCCAGGTCAAAACACTGTGAGTAGAGCAGCTCAACACAAATCACGTTTCTGCAACAGGATAAAAAATGCCCCTGCCCTGCCACAGGGCTTAATCCAGTCTCGGATACCAAGATAAACAACCCCAGCACAGTCCTCTGCGGGCAAGTCCCCCTGCCTGCTGCCAAGAAACACATTTTGTTATGCAATCTGCAGCTGAGCGCTCGGTGGTCCCTCCAGCTACACCCCCAAAGCTCGGTGTGAAGCTCTTGTGTGGCTCAGACCACCACTGAGCCACCCGCCGACCCCACCAGACAGGACCGTGTCCAACAGCCCCCGTGCAGGCTGAGATGCAAACCCTTCCTCAGCACCAGGCTGAAAAGTTTAATCTCTCTCTGTTCTACTTCTGTAACCGCGGGTCTAAAATCCTGAGGAAAATCCACACACCTGGCCTGGTCCCATCGTTTCTAAAGTTAACCGTGGAGTTTCCAGTCTTCCCAGCAACTCTGGGTTTCCCTCTCCCAAAAGCTCAGCTATCTTATCTGCTGTTAAATTGTGAAGTGGCACAGCAGAGAAAGGAAACACTCAATTTGCCCCTGATCTCCCGCCATCCTGGGGTAGCAAATCAATTTAATCCAGAAGGACATTTAATATTCTCATCGGGACATCCTCGCATGAAAGTGGTTCCTTTTCACTGCCAAGTGCCAGCGGTAACCTCTGATGGTGGTCTGGACTCCTCACAGACCCCAGATTTAGGGAAGAATGTGCCTACTGCCTGGTCTTCCCGCATCTTCAGGATGCACCAATCCTTTCACTGCTGACGGGAACCAGCACCTGCGGGCAGAGGGAAATCCTGGCAATTTTGGGAAACCACCGCCCTCCCCATCCCCAGGCTACTTCTCTCTGCCCTGAGCTCTGTGCCCTTCTCCATGACTGCAGCCTATGCAGCACGACTCCTCCGCAGGCTGGACGGCTGCCTTCCCGCCCACACGTGGTCGGGACGCATCCTTGTAAGACAGAGAACCAGGAGTTCTGTCAAGAAAAGTTAAGTGCCTCCCTGCTGGCAATGCAGGGCACTTCAAAATACGCTGTTCCAGCTTCTTCCCAGCACTGTCCCGCCCAAAGCTGCTCAACTACCTTGGCTTTAAAATTAGGCAGGATCAAAGAAAAAGGTATTGCAGGAGGAAGAGCTTCTAATCCCTGTGATAAGTAAAAGTTAAATTAAAAAAACCTGCTCTGGGCAACTGACGGAGCACAACCAAGCAGATGTACAGGCAAACACAGGTCTGAACCCTGCCGTGACACTTTACAATGAGCCCTGCTCGTGCCGACGGGCGGACTGCCTCCTTACCGAAGTAATCGGCCTTTGGCCGAGCATCCATCTCCTGCTCCAGGCGCTGGGTCAGCGCCTCCAGCTTCAGCTCGGCCGCCGATGGCCCTTGCTCTGGCTGTGGAAGGAGGGTCTGGCAGGGCAGCTTCACCTTTGCTGGGCTAGAGCCATCCAGGTGCCCAGAGTCTGACCGTGGCCCGCTCACGCCCTCCGGGAAAAGCATCTGCGGCGCATCGGGTGCCACCATCCCTCTCGAGGCCAGGCGCGACGAGCCCGGCTCGGGGTTCGCGCTGCTGCTGCCGCCGGGCCTGTGGTTCTGACCGTGGGCCACGAAGTGTCCGGCCGGGCCGGGGTAGGAAGCGGCGTGCTGGTATTCCACGCTGGGAGCAGCGGGTGCGGAGCCCGGCGGGAAGGACAGCGAGACACCCTGGTACCACGGCTGGCTGCCATCTCCTCCAGCTTTGGGACCGCAGGGCTCCGCGGAGCCTGAAAACCCTCGGCTGGGCTGCGCTGAGGGTGCCGAGAAGGATGATGGCCTCTGCTGTGGCGGGGGCTCCTCTGGCTCCACCGAGGGTGCCGGAGGGGTCCCGGCGTTTGAGAAGGAGGAGGATCTCTGTCCGGCTGGCATCGGGTCACGGCCCCCGCCTGCTCGCCTGCCCTCGCCGCCGTTCTCCTGCCCGCCGCGGCCGGGCTGGGGCTCGCCGGGGCTGCCAGCCTGCTGCTCCCCGCGCCCCGCGCCAGGCTGGGAGCCCCCCGCCCTGGGGATCCTGTCGGGCTCCGCTTCCCAGCCCCGGCGCCCGGCCTGGCTCCCCGGGGCCTCGGCACGTGCGCCGCTCCCTCCGAAGCCCCGCTCCGGTCCCTCGCAGGGCCTCGCCCGCGGCCCCTCGGCGGCGGGGGGCGGCTTCGAGCCCCGCGCCACCGGCGGGCTGGGACGGGGGGGGTGGAAGGCGGCAGCCCCTCCGTTCATCGCGGCCATCAGCATCTCCTCCTGCTGCTGCTGCTGCTGCTGCTGGAGGTGGATCTTGGCCATCTTGGTGGCGAACACCCGCCTGGTCTCCTCGAACTCGGGGTTGTTGCCGGCAGCTTTGTCCACCCGAAAGAGACCGTCCTTGGAGGCCTCGTACATGTTGAGGTCCTCGATGAACTTGCTGGCTTCCAGACCCAGGTCGTCGTACTTGTCCATCCTGCCCGGCTTAGCAGGAAGACCCCCGCCTTCTTCTTCTACTTCTTCTTCCTCCTTCTCCTCTCCTCTTTCCCGCCGGGATCGCGGCAACGCCGGCAGCGGCGCCCGCTCCGTCCCGCCGCGCTCCCGCCGCGCCCGTCCCCGCCGGGGGCGTGGCTGGGGCGCGGGCAGGGGGGCGTGGCCACGGGCGACCACGCCCCGGCCCGGCCACAGGGCCACGCCCAGCCAGCCCCGCGCGCGCTCTGCGCGTCCCCGCTCCGTGCCGGGGGCGCGCACTCCCTGCCCGGAGATGTCGCGTGCTGTTCCAAAGGTGTCCCGCCGTGTCCGGTCGGGCTCGGGAAGGGCTCGGGTCAGGCAGCAGAGCTGGGAGGGGGGCACGCACCGTGCTTAAGGTCACCCGGGTGGCGCAAGGAAGGGGTTTCTGCCTCGTGTCCCCTCCGGATAATATTCCTCTTTTACAGCCCGCAGCCCGGAAACCTTCCCGAAGAAGCCTTGTGAAAAGTCACGGACGCCCGTCGGGAAGAAAACAGCCCCGCACCTCCATGAAAAACTGCGAGGAAAATCTCCTTCCGTAACTATTGCAATAATTAGGAATTGTATGAATTTTCTTGGATATTCTATGCTGGATAGTCACGCTTAAGTGAGCATGACTAAAGGACTCTGGATCATTGCAGGAGGACGACCCCTAGCCTGAGGAATAAAGGATACCCCTGGATGGCCAAGATAAACATCAGCATCCCAGCCTTCCTGACACCTTCAGGAACCCCTCACCCCGTTATCCAGCATCAGACATGTGGCTGCAGCAAGATCAGCTCCAGAGACATTTAGATCAGGAAAGAAGCAGATGGATCATGAAGTCATAAAATCATTGTTGCTTTGAAATTCAGTGGCATATGTGTGATACATAGGGATTGGGCAAATCACATCGTTCCCAAATGCTTGAAAGGTACAGGAACTGTGTGTAAAACTGCATTTGGGGTGCCCCAGTGTGGTGAGGACACTTCATGCCCACGATTAAAGACCTACCTGTGTGAATCTACACTTTGCATCCCAGCCTCCCTCCTCTATCAGCCTGGGCCAGTTGCAAAATTTCCATGGCAAAACACAGCTGGGGGTGCCCAGGGGTTGGGGGGCTGCAATGGGAACGCTGCTGGGCTCGTGGGAAAGGCTGGTTTGTAGGGAGCTGTGGTACCTCTAAGTAAACTGACTGGTGCAGTTGATCCTACGGGCCCAGGCACGTGTCCTGCATTCCCATAACTTGTTATTGTAATTCTCCCCCAGGCTCCAGGAGGGAGGGCCAAATGTTAAGGAATGTGGAAATTCACTGCCTTTAATAACGGTGAATTGAGCTGTGACCAAAACATGTCAGAAATAAACAAAAATCCGCTCCCCTCTTTGACCCATTCCCTTACAAAAACACTCCTGAGCAACTGAGGCCAGACCTAAAATATCTTGCTTCTTCCTCTGAGATTTGGCCCAATGTGCTTAAAAATGATGGCACTGTGAGCCCCTGAAAAAGGTGCCTGTCTTCTTTCAAGGCAACCTCGGAACTGCTGTGCCGTCTCCAAAGAGGCTCCGAGCAGGACTGAGAGGCTGGAGGCTCATCCCTAGAGCAACAGCCTTAGGCTGGAGCTTGAGCCAATAAACTGATGAGCTTTGGACTCACAAAAGTTAGCCCAGCCATAGCACAGCTTTAGATAAGGGGGTTTATGTTTCCTAGGGAAGACAGGCAGATGGGAATCCCAGCACAGAGCCAAGCACAGCAGTGGAGCTCCCCCAGTCCTCAGGACCTGGAGAAGGGGGACCCCAGCAGATGTTGCTACTAACCACGACCTGCCACTTCTTAAAGAAATTGATAATGCTGGAGCTTTTTGCAATATCCGGGAAACATCCCGACTGTCAAACAATCTTATCTGTCAAACCTGTCCGAGCCTTCCTCTGCTGTGGGGATGAGGGAAGGAGGGATATCACAGCTTCCTCAGGCTGATCCCCACAAGCCCTGTTTCACTTGGGGAGAAGCTGGGTGCCTGGGGGCTAAACCCTGCTTTGCACAAGCTGCAACAGTTCAGGAGGAGGGTTTAGCTCTCCATCTGGACGTCTGTCATGTAAAGCACAACAAACCCCTGCCTGTGCCAGGGCCCTTTTGGCCAGAGTGGAAAGGGTTTGCCTCTCATTTTTGTGGCTGGGAGAGGCCACGGTGGCCCCCATCAGCTGCTTCATGCCAGGCAGGTGTAGGCTCAGGCCCACCAGTTACCAAGAGCGAGAGTGAGGGTCCCACCTCTTTTGTGGGACTTGACCAAAACTGTAAGTTTGAGGTAAAGCTCAGCTGGGGCAATGAAAGCCAAACCAGTTTCAGTGTCTAAAGAGCATCCTCAGAGAGGGCTCCTGGAAATCTGTTTTTGGCAACATCCTGGGCTGACGAGGAGAACCACAGCAAGTGGCTGAGGCATGGGATGGCTCCTCCTCATCGCTGGCTTCAGGATGCTTTTGGAGATGGGCTGACGAGATGCTTAACTTTCAGAAGGACCACTTCTATCTGAAGTGGGCATGCTGCAACGCTAAAACAGAAAGTAAGAGCAAAGTTGGTACTGAACCACAGACTGAGTCCATATTTGTATGGAGAATAACAGGAAGGAAACAGAGCATCAAGTAGGTAAGGATGGGAGCAGGAGCCCCAGCACTGCTTTACTCGCTGGAGGAATATGTAATGTGGACAAAGAGCAGTCAGAAAGGAAATTACACATCGTGCACCTTCTTGCCTCCTCCCCAGAGGATGTAAAGTTAATCAGGGGAAGCCACGCTCCTATCCAGCATCTCGGAGACTCATACTTGTGTCTATTGGAGTATTTTTCTTCCAACACACTGAGATGAGGCTCTTCCATCCCTCTAAAAACCAAATCCTTTGGTGGAGCAGAAGTATTTGGGAATGGATGTCTCTATTTTCAACTTTTGGCACACAAACCAAGGAACAATCTAACTTCCCTCAGATCATGTCTCTTTTTTTCTTTCTTTTTTAAGGGTCATGCATACATTTTCTGCTGTTACTTTTTATCTAACATCTCTAAGTCCTTTTACAGTCTGCCCTGCAGGAGCTCACCACTTTGGGGCAGGAAGGAGTGGGGGGAAGCAGTCTTCTTGCCAAATGGCTGCTCTGGATGCTGCTGACCTTCACCAGCTATGTAAAGTACATTTCCTTCCTATGCCAAAGGATCAAATCAGCTGTCTGCAGAACAATGCTTACGTGGACGACGTGGAAAAGGCTGCTGAAGCCTTTTGGATAGGGAACCCCTCGCACTAGGCTTGGCCTCCTTCCAGGCTCCGCATGCATGAACAGACACTTTGATGGCAAGCACCTTCGAGGGGGGATCACAGCCAAGCGATTCAAAGGCATTTTGGAGTTGAATTTGCAACACTTTCAGTGAATGTCAGGCAGCAAAATACCTTTGAAGTTTCATGCTCAGATTTATTCTTTCTGCGAGATTTGGGCTGGGGGTATTCCCAGGTGAACAGATGATTAACTTGAACTTTCTACTAGACTGGAGATGTAATACTACACTGACTTGCAGACCCTTCTGCTGTGATTAGATATGGTCCTGCATGTTTATAGTTCCTGTGACTTTTACAGCCCATGCCTATTAAGAAATTAAGGGGTCCACAATTGCTGTTGTAGCACAGGAGCAAAATCTCTGTGCCAATTTGAATTAACTTATTCTAAACTCTACCCCTTATAGAGAAAAAAAACCACCAAAACAACAAAAAACACTGCTCATTTAATCTGTTTTTGTTCCTGTGGACAAGGCTTACACACTGCATTTATCCATGCAAAATAATGCTGACAGCTTGTAACTCAGCCCCGCTCCACGTGGCAATCTCAGTTGCCTGTGGGGTGGAGGGAGGCAGTGATGTGCGGAGAAGCAGCCCCGAGTGGTGCTCCCAGCGTTCGGCTCCACCGCAGGGCGGGGTGCTGGGAACATCCCCGCAGCCTTGTGCTGGGGCAGCACGGCCCTCCAGCGCCGGCAGGCTGGGGCAAAGCTCCGCCTGCCCGGGTAAACAGGGAAGTCGCGAATGAGAGCAGGAAGGGAATCATCTGTCTTTATTTCTTGCTGCCACGTTGGTCTCCGGGCTCACATTGCAGAGAGATGGAGAAAATGTGAAGTAATTCTCCACCACAATTTCGTTCCCCCCCCCGGATCATTTTTCTATCTGGGAGAAAACGCCCTCATATTTTAAAGCATGACAACAGCCCGCGGCTGTATAGTTTATGGGAAAACATGATTAGGAGCAGTCTGGGTGCCAATTTATAGCCAGATCTCTCTCCAAAAGCAAGTGGTGCATACTCACACTGCCTATTTGCAACCAAACGAGTGCAAGGAACCAGCAGCTGGCAGCACACCAGGTTGTTTGTGAACATGTCCAGGGCTGGTCCCCAGCCCGTGTGTCTCCAGGGCCGTAGCTGTCCCAAGCAGGTCATTTCCTGCAGGACTATGCACATCCCCTCTGGAGTGCCTGAGATACGTGCTCTGGTGTGTTTTAGCAAGAAAGTAATAAAGGCTTCAGTGCTAGAGTATAAACAGAGTGAGCAGTTTATAAGGCAGATATTATTTCCAGGATAGAGCCTGGCTTGGTTCTTGCAGGAGCAAATGCATTTCTCAGCTTCTTGCAAGGCAGTGCTACAGCATCTCTGAACTCTCGACTGAATGAATAGCAGAGGGAAATGATGGGCTTTCCTTCCAGCTTTCTAACAGAGGTTTTCATTAAATGTGCCATTTATCTGCACCTGCCAGATGCTTTATACTGGGAGCATGATGCACAGGACTGTAGGGCAAATAAGAGGGTGGAGGAGGAAGAGGAGGGAGGGATGAAGCAAGGTGACAGCAGCAGTGAGCCCGGGGGCTGCTGTGGGTGGGAAGGCTGGGCTCAAGCCGGGGGCCAGGCTGCTGGATGAAATGCTGTGGAGGTGGGGAGGCCAAACCTCAGCCTCTGCCTTCCAGAAGGTTTTCAGGAAGGCAGCAGGGCAGGGCAGGGACATGTTGTTCCTCCTCACGGCTGCCCCAGGGGCCCCTGCATTCCTCCAGGAGGCCTGCTCTGCCTGCAGCCTGCTCTGCCAGCCCTGCCTGCAGCCTGCCTTGCCTGCTGCCTGCACACTGATCCCCCAAGCTGCAGGGGCAGCCTGGGGACTGGGGGCAGCCCGGGTGCCCACCATGCAGCCTGGGTTGGTGCATGCCATGCCCTTGGGATCAGGGCAGAAATGGATCCAGACTTGGATGTTTTGCTCCTACTGTGGTACAAGTGCCTACTGCAGGGCATTACCTCTGCAGGGAATTATGCTAAACGTATTAATTAACACCAATTTAATTAACACTAATGGCAGAGAAAGGCCAGGGCAGTAGGAGGAGAGTTTTCCCCACTGCCTTTCAGGAGAGGTACAGATGCTTCACAGAAGGGGTTTCAGGATCATGTTCCTTCTTAAATAGCTGCACCTGGTGGGCAAACTGAGGCAGAGAGGGTTACCTGGCAGGTGAGAAGGTTAGAGGAGCCATGGGGAATCACTGAGATCCCAAATAGGAACCCAGGAAGCAGCAGAGAGAGAAGCTGCAGATCCCTGAGCTGCAGCAGCTCAGTCTCCATGAGGAAGGCCAGAGCTGGGTGCTGCTCCAGGGCAGACAAGAACCTTTACCTTCCTCTCTTCAGTTTCTCCAGGTGTCACCAGCAGTGTTGGAGTCACTGGTTTCCCTTTGCCGTCACTCCATGGGCCAGAACACTTCCTTTTAATGGCTGCAGATTTGCACCAGACTAATGCAGACAGCTCTGTTGGTCTTCCTACCCCTGCTTAAAAGAATGTGGAATAGTTTGTTTTCTCCATTTTCTACTGAAAAGAGCCTTTTATCAGAGCAAGAGTTGGCCTGGAGAATTTTCCAGCTCTGTTTCCCTGCCTCTTTATCAGTGCATTAACACAAACAGCACCGTGACCTTTTTAACCAACATATGTGGCCTCCAGTAACGCTGGGCTGGAAGCACTCCACAGGTCAGACGACATCCTGCCATCAGTCATCGGCCTCACGTGGCTTGGTGGACTTCGAGTGGATTTGCCAGATGCAGTCAGTGCATCCACTCTGCTCTTCCGTGCATGTCCTAGGAGAAGCTCTCTGACTAACAGATGTTTTTAAATGCTCTTTCACATGGGAAAATTGGGAATTATATGTTTTTGTTGCACCCTCGCTATTTCATCCAGCCACGTGGCTCTCCAGGGATGGAGACGTACTTAAGAAAAATATTCACTTCTAAAAGCTTCTACAGATTTTTTTTCACAATACTTCCTTGGCTTAACCAGCCCAGCAACGCACACTTGTATTTCTGTTTTGTGGCAATTAGTAAGATTTACTAATTACACCCCTATGTGCTTAAAGACAATTGATTTCCCTTTGTAGCAGAAAGCAATTTCCTGTTATGCCAATTCTCTTAATCTTCATCAGAAACAAACTCAGGCTGCCATTGTCAGTAATGTGTCACGTTCCTTTATTAAATCACTCTCTTTTCTGCCCCAGTTAAGTGCCCTGTGTTTATTATTCCTGATCAGTGGATAGGATCACCTACAGCTGTTATGACTTGTATGTATTTTGCTTCATGTATTGTTGGCACCAAGCAGAGTTATTGAAAAGCAACTCTCTTTGCTCAGCAGCTTGTGTGTCTCCTCTGGCAGCAGGACGTGGGTGTAGGGACAACCCTGGGACCTTTCACGCTTGGTTTTGGCACATGTAATAAAACTACTAGCAGATAAGGAAGTTCAGAGCCTTATATGTGAGTGTGGGCCATCCCCTTGCAGCCAGCCCAGAGAGCACAAAGCACACATTTCTGCTCACGTACATGCATAGGTTCTGTTTAGAGTTATATTGAAGAAGACCAGGCTCCCCAAATAAAAGAATTTCTTATGCCCAGGCTGAGCACCACTAGTGCAAGCAGTGAATATTCAACTCATTGTACTTAAGCCTGTCCCATTTACACATTCCTTTGCTTAGTGAGCAACTCAGCAGCTCAGAAGAGAGAACAAATTGGTGTGGCCCAGACAGATGAGCATGCAAGGAAATGTCCTGGATGTTAAATACTGGAGGATGTTTTTTATGAGATTCATGGGACCAAAATCACAGATTTGGGCCATGTTCACCTGACAACAAATTCAAATATCCATTTGACTTTGACTGAGTTTCAGGGCCAATGCAAAAGAAGGCTGGCAGATGGAACAAAAGCCATGAGGACTTCTCTCTGCAGTGTCGCTACATCCAGGCAAAAATACTCCCAATCAGGGGCACTAACAACTTACAAAGCCAAACTCTCTGAATACCACAGAACACTAGAGCTAACTTTGCATGGAAGATGGTGCTGGATGGCAACTCCCCAGGGCTTAAAACCACACCTGAACTTTTCCAACCCAAGGCTCACCTGAAAGAGAGAAGTGCCATGAGTCACAAAGGCTGTGTGGGACTGGGGGCCTCCTGGGACAGACAGGGTTAGTGCACTGAAGACTGCTTTGTGATACCGGAAAGTCACATTATTCAGGAAAGGGAAAAAAATTCCCACCTTTCCTCCACATGTCAAGCAAGATCTCTTTTATCATCTGGGCTGCAGATGAGAGCTCTGATCCTCTTCCCTTCTGCACAGAGATAATGCTTCAGTTCAGTTCTCCTCCTGCTAGGGCTGGGACATGCTTAAAACTCCCTCTTATCTACTGTGATCAGCTTCATCCTTCTCCTTTGAGACATACACCCCACTTCCATGAAAAGAACCCCAAACTAATCATGGTGTAGTTCCAACAACATTTTTTCAGGTCAAAAGCAGACATTACCTGGACTAATAGTACGTATATTCACCACTTAGGTTCTGTGGTGATAGACTTGGTTTAACATTGAACACTTGTTCAGCTTAGTCCTTTGATACGAAATCAGCTCAGATCATTGAAGGAGAGGACTGATGAAACATGGAAGCAGAAAAAGCATCCAGCAAAGCCAGAGTATGTACTCTTCCAAGTGGGTAAATATACATTAATAAAGCCAGCCCCATCTCTGTAAACTGTAGTAAGTATTGCAAAACTACAAAAAAACCACCAACCAACCAACCAACCAAGCAACCAATCCCAATTCTTTCTTCATTTATAGCAAGCTTTTAGAAAAATCTCACATCCTGCAAGCCACCCTAGGAAGGAACAACCAGCAATGCACTAGTTAACATTCTTTCTAGTGCATGTTGATTGTGAAAGGTTTAGAGAATAGGAATAGCTTTCTTTGAGGTTTTACACAGAAGAAGGAGAGACAAAAAGGAGAGACTGTATGATCTGCCTTATCTGTGGAAATTCTCCCTCCAGGAGAAACAAGCAGGCTTTACAAGGTCAAATCAGAAAATGCTGTTATTAACCCAGTATCAGTTCTGGGGCATTACTGTAGTCTGGTCAGAGAGCACACAGACTTTATTTTGCACCAAATCTCCATGTTTAGGTTCTGATAAAGGTCATAGAAATACACATGCTTGTCCAGCAGTGCCCCTGTAGAGTTTTTTTCAAAGCACAGGTGGGACAAGCTGGCTAGAGATCTATTTAGCTAGTGACCTAAGCTGTTACAGTGTGCTTCAACACGATATAAAAAGCCCTCTTGCCTTGCTGCAAACCAGCACGGGTGTGTCCCTGTCACCTCAGTTGTCTCCCACGCCAAGTAACACATTTTTTCTACACAGTGGTGTCTTCCGGCACATTTCGCTGCCCCCATCACCCCAGCATCTGAGATCCTTTCTCATGAAATCAATGGCATTGGACAAGTACTTAGTGACCTTTCAGGACTTTGCCAGTTTTTTATTCTTCCAGAATCAATGTTTGAGGGCTGGATTTTTTTGAAGTTTAGTCACATGAACAATTTTGGGGTAGAAAGTGTGGCAATAATTATTTTTTAAATTTGGCATTACTTAAAACAGAAATTCAATACAGATTGGATCAGTGCAATGACCAATCTTCTATCCCCTAGAGGGACAGGATGCTGAAAGTGCCCCTTCTGGGTCACAGATGCATTTCTTGGAGCAGCTTGTCCTGTGTCTGTCCCACTGGGTTTAGCAAACTCCCCACATCATCTTTGGATTGTCACTTCATGCAATAAGAACAGTGGCACCACATCCTTTTTAACGTGTGCAAATGCAGTGCAATTTGACTGATCACCTGCCAGCACCTTTCCTTCTTACTTCTCAAGTGTCCCCCTCCCAGACTTAAAACTCCAGCACTATTTACCACTGAGCTCTCCAAAGGGACACAATCTAGACATACCACCTTCAGCATAAAGATGCCTCTACTGTGACAGAAGTAACAACTGCCAAATAAAGGAGACTTCTGTGCTGAGTTATTTTACAAAGGCTTAGTAGCAGGCTGCAGCCTGTATATCATTATCAGTCCCATCTAGGCACAGACTGAACCTGTGAGTCACAATTACTGTAAGACAAATGGTAACTGTGCTTCAGAGCAGGTCAGCCTTGGGAGAAATGTCAGCGGCTGCCAGGACAACAGCAAAGCTCTGCAGCTGGCACCTCTGCCATCCTTCAAACATACACTTACCAGGGGATTAGGCTCTGTCACACTGTCTGCATCATCTCTCTCACTCACTCTTTCACCACCTTTTTTGTATCCTCTAGACCACACTGAATTACAACTTACTGTAAACACACTGGCGGCACTTCTGACCTTACACTTTTTGTGAGTCTGCTGTTCACTACCTTTCCTTTTTTAGCCTGTAGAAATCCATTCCCTATTTTGATTTTTGCCTGAATCACCAAGTGACATCTACAATTCACTTCCTCAGGCAAGAGCAAATACCCTCAAGTGCTAACAGCAATAAACACTGTGGGCTGCTGCCCGAACCTGCAGTGACTGCAGCTTTTGTTTAAAGGCACCACAGGGTTGCTAGGCTCACAATATCTTTCTTCATCCTTGTAAATTTAAAAAGTTTTTATTTACATCAAACATGTCACCTTTCCCCCAAAGAAAAACTCTTTTAAAATGGTTCCACAGGGTGTGTTAAACCTTTAACATAAATTAAAAAAAAAAAAAAAGGCAGAACTGTGCTGGGCCAGAGATTTTACTTTAAAGGATCTCTTTCACAGTCCTTTTAGGGGCTTCTGAACAGGAGTTTTATGAATTTATAACAACATATATGTCAGGCAGACACTGGAATTCAAATTATTTTAACTCCAACTAAAGGCCTGTGTTCGAATGTCTGAATGCATTCCTTTGTGGCTCAGATTTCTGGAGTCTTAAAGAGTCTTAAAACTGCAAAGACCGTATCTTCATTACAAATATTCCATTTCTTAGTCATTCTGGTGTCAAAGGACTGCTGGAGAGAAAATCTGCACAAGTGTGGTCCAGGAGGAAGCAGAAATCAGAAGAATTTTGTTGCAGAGGTAGTGATGTGTAGAGTCAAATATGCTCACTAAGCCTGGCATCTCTGTTATGCATCTGGATATTTGGTACCAAAAATTCATAAACCCCAAATGACTATTGGCATTGCTTAGCTAGTGCCCACATGGCAATGTAATCTGTCTTGGGCCTAGTTGCTGAGGATCTGTGAGACTTATTTACTGTTATGTGGGATATTTTTCTTGGTTTCCTTTCAATCCAGCACAGAGTCTGGATGCCTGCTGGGCTGGAGGGTTGCTGCAGACCTCTGTATTTGCCTCGCTGGTTGTTATTGCTGATTTCTTAACTGTTAGAATGGCTCACAAATGGCTGGCTTTTTGGACTAGTTAGCTGAATGACTGTTAAAGAAAAAACATTCTTTCACAATGAACCCTGCAATTGTTTCCTTGGAAACTCTTTTTCAAGCATTTGCTGAATACAATAAATATTTCCATGTGGATATATCAGCAATGCACTGTACAAATAACCTGGTTAGGATCAGGCGTGAGAATGGCTTTATGCTTTATGAATTTCTGATTGATTTTTAGAAACATGATGGCTATTTTCACTTAATGTAGTGTTTCCTTTAAACTTTAAATGCTAGTTAATGGTAGGGTAGCCAAACATGAGATACAGGGAACAAAGCACACCTAACATTTGGGGTAGCACATACTCAGGGCAGTCGTTTAGTCCTGGAATCACATTTATGCATCTGCATTTAGCCAAACCAACTTTCCAACAGGATACATTCCTAAGGCTGACGCTAAGCCCCACCCTCTTTCTATCTGTTACATCGTGTTACAATTGTTTAGCTCTTCTGTGCTTCATTCTGGTTCTCCCAAAGAATATGGACAAGCAGCATCTTACCATGACTCAATAAGAAACTTTAATTCTGCACATTTCTCCACATTGAAAAGAAGATTTAGCAGCAACCTGATTTTAATAAGATTTCTTTCCCACTTTTACATGAAATGAAATAACCATAACTGGTGTTTTTGCATTGGTTTCCACCTCAAAAGATTCCAGATCCCTTTTACAGCCCAGCAGAGCCTTTACTATTCTTGCACTAAGAAGTTGATAAGGGCAGTTCTGGGAGAGAGAAAGGCCTTTTTAATGGCTCGTCCCTGGAGATGCTTGACTCCAAGCTCACTTTGAAGAACTAGCTCGTGGACTTCTTCAAAATTGCGGGCTGCTTGCTGAGGCACAAAAACTTTTCCACAAGCTTTGTTGTTGATCTGAAAAAGAGACATGAAAACAAGAAAAAATAGAAGTTACTAGACTGTCTCCTACAATTTCATTTCCTGTATCCAATCCATGTTGTTTCAAAAGGAAAGGGGGAAAGTGGAACAAACTCTCTTTTCTCCACACCCACACTTTCTAAGTAGAGGACAAAATTCTTGCTATCTCCTCTCCACCATAAGATAAAACTCTGACTCACGATACTCAAAAAAAAATTGAAGAAGTGGCCACGGGAAGTCTCAGTTTTGAAGACAGCAAGCAGCATGTGACTGTGCAAAGCAGTGATCTTTTAATTTTAAAAACATGACAGTCACATAAGCTGCATAAAATGTCTGGTGGGAATCTTGGTTTATACACACTTCTGGGCAGCAATCTGGATTCTTTACAGCTAAGCAATGTCTTGCAGAGATTCAAATGGAAGATTGATTATTTTTAGAAAAATAGGCTTTAACTTAGTGTATGTTGCACTCATTGTTATATGTTGCACTCAACCCATGGCTCACTAGTCCAACGCTGACCACAAAGACGTCAACTACTCACTAAAGAACATTTTTCTGTGTGTGGCTGGTTTTCAGAGCAGCTTTCATGCTGGTTTTGCTTCAGTGGGGCACAATCATGTAAGTAAAACTGAGTAAGTCCTTTGGTGGGAATCACCTTAATTTATAAAATGGTTTTATAAATCCTTTCTGTCATCCAATAAGAACAGATAACGGAGACAGACTACAGAGCCTGACAGAGTACCCTTCTGGAGCTGGCATAAAATTAATTACTACAAAAGCTCCCAGTTTTATATGGACTATTTTCAGTGGCTTAATGAGAAGAATGTCAATCACACATTTTAGAAAATGAAATAATTTGAATTTTTTAATGCAGTTAATCACATTACTTCCATAATAATCTGGTGTAGGTACTGCAGATCTCTGAGCCCTAGGCATCATTGCAAGGAGATTTCAGTCTTCTAAAAGAAACACACATTGCTTCATGCAGTTTGGACATAAAAATGTACATGACTTAGTTTTCACCTGGATTTTATCCAGGGTATCTGTATGCAACATATGACAAATGAGAAAGACCTAGTTCAATACAAACCCTAGTTTGTATTTTGTTTGTATTTTATTTTATTGAAAAGAAAATAATTTGTGCAATTCTCTGAGAGAGGAAGTTGGGACAGATTTTTAAGGAACAAAATGACGTCTCAAATGCAGCAAGGATGAGCCACTTCTGTTTTTTGACTAGTCTTGACAATAATTTGCAGTGATAATGTCAGTAGGCTTTTAACTACTTCTACATGCATCTATAATGTGGCATCATAAAAGGCTGGCTGGGCTAAACTTTGCCTTTAGCACCTGGTGTAAAGTAAAATCCTTGAAAAACACATAGGAGTTAATTTTTAAAGCTTTTGTGAAAAATAAATACAAGCGGTTCTTTTTGAAGGGACACTTCAGAGAAGAAATGCATTCCACAGGAAAAAGAAAACAGTAAAATCCAAACAGATACAGTTTTAGTGGGAATATAAAGCAAGCTTCTCAGCTTGCTGCTAGGACACGCAGCCTGCAGTTCAAAGCTATGCCTGCCTAGTTAAAATGTCATTCACTGTCCTCCATCGTGCAAATTAATATGTCCCAGTGGATGGATGTTGGCAGGGGGAATTTTCCACAACTAGCCTATTTGGTGCTGTTCTCAACAGAAAAGCCAAGCAGTCTAAATCAACTTGGTAAATACATGACTGCTAGTGGTTGTGTTTTCCTAGAAAGGTCGAGAAGCCTGGGCAACCTGGCACTGTGTACCTTCCCACAGCACATCTCCACCTTCCCACAGCATGTCTCCTGATCTTCCCACACCACACTCTGAGCTGGGACCAAAACTCCTATCAAACCGCAGATTGGTTATGGTTTCACCATGTGTTTGAGCACGGCTTTCATTATATCTTAGGTATCATGAAGCATTTTAACACTATTCTTAAAACAGGCAGCTGCAGATTTCATCAGATGCTGTGTGTTACAAGCATCCTATTCACATAGCCTTTTAGTCCAGGGCTTAGGTTCTCAGCAGGAGAAATGTCTCCTGCTATTCCTCCATCTCTCTCTCTGTATCTCAGCAGACCAGCATAACCCTTGGCATTTCCAGGTAAAAGTGCCAGCACAAGAAAACTGGATGCTGGCAGCCTTGTATCTCTGAAAAACCATGGCAAACTGCAGGAGGAGAAATACGTGAGTTGGGTCCTTTCTTCTCCCAAGGAAAGAAGCTGTTGCTTTTTTATTCTCTTCTTTTCCCTCATTTATTTATTTATTTTTTTTAACATTTGACACTCTACACTATTCCGGATCTACAGGGAGCTAGTGGTAACTAGAAAGGTTATAAAAGTTGAAATGAAATCACAAAACACTGAAGAATAAGCACCATGAGGCTGCAGAGAGGAATTTTTAATTCAACTCAAATATTTTTTTACCATAGATGCATAATCCTTCTAAGAAGTTAGAAAGAAAATAAATAACTGCACTGTTAGGTCTCCCTCAAATGCCAAAGCAAGAAAAACGACACCAACTTCTTTCTTTTATTTATAAAAACATCAGTTATAAGACCACATCTGCTAACAGTTCTGCACCACCTAGAAAATGTGAGGAATGCTAGTCAGAAATGTGTTCATAGGATGAAATGCACACTACATTCAGGTCAGATTTTTCAGAGCATTAATAATATACAGTATTATTAAAAATATTCAACTTTGCAATAACATTTAGAGTAAAAGATACTGTGCCTATCCAGTGAATTTAAATGTCTTTCTTGTAGACAATCTATATTGTTTCAGCCAAGGATACAGTGAGTGGGTTGCTTTTGTTGCTTTGGGTTAAATATGGAAAGACATAACTCCAGCACAGACAGGAAATAATGAAGTATTTTGTGTGAAGAGAAATAAACCCAGAATGTCTCAGCAGACAAATCCCTGGCAGCCTGAGGCAGTTTGATGGCTTGAGAAGAATAGGGTTGTGGCCCAAAGACTTGGTTTGACTGTACAGCCTTGTGAAGAGACACTGACTCTTTGCAGCTAACCAATTCCTCTGTATGGCAAGTGTTGCTTGGTTTAATGAGGGCAATTTATTTTTGCAGCCATACAAAAACCTTCAGTGTCCACAAGATTTCCCTGCACATTCACATTCCCTGCTCCCCCATATTTCCCTTTTGCCTTACTCTTACAGTCGAAAGCCAGGCACACTCTGTAGGCACTATTGCTAAGAATTATTCCCAGTTCAAAAGAGCAACTTGTCTCGCTGGTCTTCCAGTCACTTGCTTTCTCAGAAAGGTGTTTACATCCATCATATTATTCCATGAATATGACTGAGAGCCCAGGGGTTGTTTTTTCTCTTATTACAACAAGGCTATGGCTTTGACAAAGTCAACCAGGAAAAGAAACAAAAATAATTTTCATAATGGCTATAGGAAGCAAAATTAATCCTTTTTCTTGTTTCTTTTTATGAGAAGGAAATTTTCATGTCAGAAGAAAAATATCAGTGAAATGTTTAGGCATTTTCATGTTTGGTTGTGTAGTCTTAAAAACATTGTGTCCCAAGTTTTCCCTGTGTTGCTGAAGTTGTTATTTCAAAGTATATTTAATAACATGTTTGCTTTAACCACAACTGCAAAGACGCTTCTATAATTACACAATTTCTCATTCATGACTTCCTTATAAACTGAACACTGGAATTCAAGATGTTTGCTAGCTGTGCTTGGATGTGAAGGCTTATTTTCAGCTTGAGAGAAGTGATCATACCTCAGTGAAGATTTTTACTGTTACAAGTAAATGGTTATGACTTAAAGAAAGAAAGAGAGGCCAAGAAAGAGGAAGAAGCACCCACAGTGACTATTAGGCTAAGTCTTCTATTAATCCCAGCTGGCAATTGAGTCCTTCTCCTTGGTTTGGGAAAAGATGACAATTGAAAATTGCCTTCAAAAAGACATACTCCTTGGTCTCTGTTAAGGCTATATGTTTAATGTTGGAAAAACTAGTGTTTTAACAGTATTTCTAGTTCTGTTCAAATAAACTGATGGAGAAATCTGGCAAGATATGAAATTATTTGCAATTATTATTTTGATTAAGGAAATCTACAGCAACTTGGCTTCCCCTAAATGCAACCAAACTCCCCTCCTCAAAAAACTCAGCTCAACAAAAACTACCCAGCTGCTTTGCTCCCTCTCTCAAAGGGGTGAACAGAAAAAAATACAACTAAAATGCATTGCTTCTTTTTCTTTTACACACAGAACACGCAGTTTTACATGACCAAATGACATTTCTTCTATAGGTTCAATTTCATTCAATGTCCAGAAACACAGAAAGCAATTAAGTTGAAGCCTTTAATTTAATTTAGAACATTCAAGTTTAGAATGCTTGCATTTAAGATTATCCTTTGTGGAACAGTGAAAAAGGCAGGAGTGCTGCAGATCTAGTAGCATGCAATGATGTTAATTACAGACTATCACAATGCCTGAGCACAAGGAACTTGAAGGCAGGTGCCCCAGGAGTCAGTCAGTGGAAGAGCTCAGACACTGCTCAGGGATCCCACACCTTTGGCTCCAGGCATCCATTCCCTCTGTGCCCAATCTAATGAACAAGCTTTATGATGCCTGGGAGCATCCAGAACACATGCTGGTTAACTAGAGCCACAGGAGAGAAGACAATAAACTATACTGTGCACGTGCACACATTGGCAAATTGCAAATTAACTAAATCTAGTTACATGCCCACTCTTCCACTGAACAGCCAGCTCTTTCCGTAGGCCACAAAGGTGTTAGAGCTCAAAGAGAAATTGGAAGTAATAACATTTCTAAAGATAGCTGGTTTCCTCAACACCATTCCTGCAAATACACTCTTCTGACATGTGCCAGAAATTCAGCCCGAGGCAGATGGGAAACATCATTTGGCAAAAATCACAACTTAGCTCAGCTTATGACTGGTTCTGTTAGGGAGCCATAGCACTACTGATACCACAAGAAATACCACCTAATTATACATTTTTTTACAGGGCCAAGTTAATAAATGCACTATCAGGCAAAACATCTGGGCCTGTATTTTGATCATAGTTTTGACCGTATCATCCTTGCCCATGGCTGTTTTTTCGTCAAATCTCCACAGGTACTAATGTGCAGTCACTCCAAAAGGTTTATATTTAGGGCATCTCTCTTCCAGACTCACTAAATCTTTTTGTTTAGGAAACCATTTTAATTACTCAGCACAGCCATAATCGCAGCTTCTGTTTTGACCTTTCACTGAGCCATCTACTAAGGGAACTGAGTTCCACAAGAGCAGAAATTCCATCATCCTTTGGGCTTGTAACACATTACTTGGCCACTACTGAAAATAAATCAAAATGCTCTTACCAGTACAGACATCTCCACAACATCTGAGGGCTGAAGGTACTCTGGGTCTACTTTGGGCCAGGACTGATGCAGAACATCAACATCCCAGTGATGATGAATACAAAGTTTATTCTGCGTATGTGCCAAACCTGGAAAATGAAAACAGTAAAACATTCATCTGTACTGTAACCAGAACATTTGGTCTTTGGAATTTGTTTGACAAATTAAATCAGGATAAAGTTGGCTTTAAAAGCATGTGCCATAGGAGGAAATGACATTGTTTAGTTTAGCATACAACCCATTATAAACAGAAAGATATACATTTTTGAAGCATTTGTTTTATACCATGCATAAGGATATTAACAATGTGAGCACACTGTAGATTTAAATTAACACTCTATAACTTTGCCAAGAGCACAGAAGACCACTGCTTATTATTTTAAATTGTAATACTGCAACACAAGCTGACCTCTGCTTCTAGAAGTCAATCATAATACTGCATTTATTTTCAATAATGCCACCAGTTTGATTAGAATTTCACTAGCAACTGAGAATGATAAATGATTATGGCTTATTTTACCACCTGTAATATGCTGGGTAGTTTCTAAATTTGCAAGTCGAGCTACTTGCAAGATTTTCTCTATTTTGCAAAGTATATTTTCTCACAAATTAAAGGTGTTACAAAGGAATGCCTTGCACAGCTTGCTCTCCTCATGATTTTTACATTCCAAAACACTATATCCCTTGATTTTATTTTTAAAAATTTCTAAAATGGCTATAAGTGATCTCTGTTTATTAAAGTGGCTACAGTCTTCCCAAGATAATTAATTCCTGATTTAAGTGATAGGAGAATAGGATTCAAATCATTCTGAAGCTGCATTCTGTAACTGAATAGAAGCTCCTGAGTGGGATTTATGTTGCTGTTTACTGCAGCTGTATGACAAAATAAAAAGATTTCATTTAACAAGATGCTGTCAAATATGATCAATATTGATGATGATTGCTCTTGTGATTCTCACAAAGCTGGGGAATTTTTAAATTAAAGGCATTCTCTGTGTATGAATAAGAACACAGACTAAAACTTTTTATAAGTGCATGCTTCATTCAGAACTGCAAAATGTATGTGAGATCTCATCTGGTTTAGGGAAACTCCAGCAAAAGCATAAAGAAAACCCATCAACACAAGATTCACTGGTGACACTGAGGCACTGAAGCTGTTCAAAACAGCACAACAGCAGCCATAGGCACACACCCAACCCATGCACAGTGCCTACATCAATTCAGCTCGCTGGATTGTTTAGACTCATGCGGTGAGTAACAGCCAACAGGGACATAAAGAGCATGCAACCTCCTCCAGAAAAATCCACCACATTTTTGTCAGTGCTTTTTCAGACAAACTGCTTTGGTAAAATGACACACAGCCGTGCTATTTGCTGAATGACTCAGAGAGGGACAGTGTGGAGGACTGATGGGATCTATTTCTATTGGCAAGCAAGAACATGCACATTTCCTTATGACAACAACTATTTATTAGGTAAATAATTTATTAAAACACTTCAGTGGCTCAGATTTTGTGAATTTTTTTTTTTCTTTTGCAGCAGTAGCTCAGAAACTGAGACAGCAAAAGATAGGAACTCAAGCAGAAAAAAACTTCATATTGATGATTCATTATCACATTGACTGTAAAGACAACAGCTGTTAGATTCTTTCCTTTTTGGCTTTTGAACATCCAGATGACCTCATTTCTTTCCAACTGATCACATGCCTTGTTGCAGAAGCATGCATGCTGGCCACTCCTTATTCTACTGTTAAAAGAGAATCTTCAAGCTATTTAAAACCCACTTTCTGATACAAGAGGTTCTACCTATAAAAGCAAAACCAGGGTCACTTTTAATTCCTGTGGAGGCTGTCAGTCTTAATAAACCTACTAATAAAAAATGAGTAAAATGTATTCCGAAGCAAAGTGTGAGTAAGGCCAATGTCAATCTTTTGGTTCATTTTCTTGCTACAAAATGAGCTATGAGCTCATCCATAGAAAAAGTGAGTAGAAAAGTCAACAGAACTAGTTTGAGAAAACAGTTTGACAGGAAACCAAAATGAAGGTTTTAGCTATGTTGCCTGTTTGGCTTCCTGCCTTAATTCACATTTTGTAAGCTGTAGAAAACAGAAAATGCAATGATTTGTTTCGTATTTTCAAAATTCAACACACTAAACCAGAAACTTCATCACCCTGATCCACAATGGTAATGGTTCAATTGTGAGGACCTAGCGAGAGCCTTCTCTAGGCTTCCCACTTGATTCTGAGATACTAGAAAAAAACACTGTTTGATACATTAAAAATGGACCATTTATGAAACTTTGATTGTGAAAACATGAGAAACCTATTTTATTGTGTTACTGTACTGGAAAGCACCTAGTGAAATGTATTTTATGAAGTGGTGTGCATTTTATATCATTTTTTGGATGTATTTTGCTTTTATGGCAACAGATTCTCTTGCAGATGCAGGACAGAAAGGTAACTGAGTACATTTTTACTTACTATAAGCTGTTTACTTATTTGTACCCATCTGTACAGGACAGATCAACAACAATACTTGTGCTCTGTCTGAAGCCCTGATCTTGCTACTGGATCTGCTTCAATGGACTTCCACTAACTAGCAAGCTAATACTAGAGCAAGGTTTCCCTAACCAGTAACTCACAGCATTGGAACCCAATTTAAAGCACCAAGTTAAACGAGTACTATAGTACTGTAAATTAGTGAGTTGAGAGAAAGAGGGGACAGGACCAGTCTAACAACTTTTCAGCTCAGGGCAATGTTTTACTAGCATTACAGGAGTATTTCATAAGCATAATACTTCCCCTAAGGTGCTATCTGACAGGGCAGAGCAGATTCTCATTTTAAAGAGATTTAAGAAGGAAGATGGGGGAGCAATTGTGTATCAACAAGGTGTTAGGACAGTAAGGTAACTCTAGTCTTACAGGAAAAAAGCACTGGAAAAAAATTACCTGTAAAATTCCAGAATTTGTGCAGCTACTTAGACACAAAATTATGTAGGCCAGAGGAAAAGCTGTGATTATGAATTAAACTGAGAAAGAGCTGGCTTGTGACAAGCTCTGGAACAGAAATGTTAAAGCAGAAAAGGAAAAGAAGATGGAAGCTTCAATGGGTGATAAAGGAAGCTAATGAAAGCATCTGAAACAATGGCAGTATCAGAGTTTAGGCTCAGGGGTTTTCTAACAGAAAATGTAAGGAGATCAGAGAGGGATGTATAAGATGACTGTGATGATGAATATCCAAATTCTACTAATTTTTGGATTTAGCAAAATTGAAACAATAGAAATCTGTGTTAAGTAAAATCCACCACACTAGCAGACGAGGCAGGAAAACTTTTTAAAAAGCTCAGATCAGGAGTGTGCAAGGGCAAGTGGAGGGACATTTTGGGTGAGTATCTACTTGCCTGTGCAGCCTCCTTCTGGCATTGTTACCATGTTACTTTGTTCTTGATATGCTTTTTACTATTTAATTTATCTCTCTATTTGACAGATTCAGGCAAGTTACATAGCTGGAATACCTTTCTGAAGCTCAGGAAGAATATGTCTGTCAGTCATATGTGAAACAGTCTGCAATCTCAAAGAAATGGTAACAGCTGTTTCCAGACAGCTCTGACAAAAGCTGTATTATACCAGTGGTAGAGCAGTACAGAACTAAGTTGTGAAAAGCCTGGGTTACTGTAAGCTAACTCTAGGATGTGCTTGCAACCCAGCAAACTCCTTTTAACCTTCCTTAAACAATCTGTCTTCCTTCATTTGAAAGACCTGCTCTCCTTCCTTTTAGGTTATTACTCTTGGAGAAAAAAAAAGTTTTTTTTAAACTCCAAATCATGTTTCTTCTTGGATTTGTAAAGGGGGATTTCTACATCCAGATTTTCAGTGAAAATCTGCAACATCAATTAGCTTTTACTCAACTCCATTCTTTACAGAAGCCTTCTTGAGCAATGGCTGAATTCAGACAAATTCTTGCAACAGAACTATTGTAGTGACAGTTAAAATATTGCTAAGACAATTAAAAGACACCATTAAAAATTCCAAAAATTATGTTTAATTTCAATATTTCCTAAGATGTGTTTATCAAAGGTGTACATGCCTTTCATGTGCCATTTCTAATAAAAATTTAACAACTCACAATAAGCAGTTTCATATCCTTGTCTGAACAGCAAAATACTGTCCTACTACAAGCAAACTAAAAAAAAAAAAGTCTCAAATGGTGTCTGCATATTCCTTAGATACAAGGTTTCAGGAAGGAAACTGATTTCCTCATCCTGTTAGTGTTCATAAACTGCCAAGATATCAGCCGGATGAACTCTTCCCACACTGAGGGGCTCTGGCTGCTTTTTATGTTATTGAGTGATAATCCAGCACACTCACTGCACAATTAACACCATCAGGCTGACACACCTAAACACCAAAAGCTGTTCCTCCTCTAAGGCAGGAGAGGAACTTCACACACAAAGTATTGTGGGTTGCTGTTGTTCAATTGCTGAAAGGTGAGGCACTTACAGAACAGCATTAAAGCAGCTTCCATCAAAGAGTGGGGTCCACTGCTATAGGTGCAATTTATAGAACTAATAATATACAAACTGCCTTTCCTGACTAATTTACGAAAGAGGAAGCAGCATTATCGTGATGTTTGGATGCAAAGCCAAGGTACAAAAGGAGAGACTTATTGTCTCTGTGTATGGAGAGCTAAAGCACAGAGAAAACTAAACAGAATATTTGGAAAACTTAATTTTCATATTGAAATTATTTAAGATAATAAAGCATCACCACTTATATACAACAAAGTTTGAGAAATTGGTTACATCAGAAGAGCAACAGGACTTGGTGCAGCAGAGCGCAATTCAAAACTTGGGGAATCTTTAATATGAAATCCCAATCCCAGGACAGAGCTGCTAGATGTTGGCTATTTCAAAATAATAATCTTACCACAATGTAGTAGTTAAATGTATGCACAGTCTCCTGACAAAATTGTTTAATAACTTCAGTGTAATGCAATGATCACCATGCTAAAAGATACTGTCATTTTCAAATTTAGTAATAAAATTCTTCAGGCAATAATCAACACACAATGGTTTTTTATGATTGCTGCACTGAATTACATTGCTCATGTCTTTGGACCACACAAGTAAAATTTTATCTTTAAATGCAGACAGAGGCTAAGGACAATACACATCCAATTTGTATATGCTTTTTTTTCATTCTTACATTAGAGGGAGATCCAGAAAATGTTTATCATTTTCATTCTTCAGTGATTTTAATAGCAAGAAAAGACTTCCTTATCTAACATTCAAAATGCTACAGGATTAAGCTTTATGTTTGACAAGTTGTTAATTAGGATACCCTAGTGCTCTTTGTCATTTTATGAACCACAGTTGATGATTCTGTATTTCCTAACATGTATTAAAATTCCAAGTTCAGAAGGCACTGCATGCACAAGTAATTATCCTGGATCTCTTCTGCCTCCATCTCAACCAATGTGGAAAACAGTCATACTAATTACTTTTATTTAGTATTATTTTAATTAGATGGCACTTCACAGTATAAGACAGATGGATCATGTCTGATGCCACTCTTTATTCTAGACAGTTAAGCTTGTATTAAGACATTTTAAAATCACTGAAAATGGAAAAAAATGCAAAAAACCCAACCCCCTCTCCCAGCTATATCTTGTTGCTCCATAGGCTCTGACTCTGTGTTATTGCTTTGAACAAGAGCAGTCCTTCCTTGGCAATAAACATTACAGGGCCAGGCACAACACTGAAATATTGTCAGTTTAGTAGCACTGCTCTGCAAACACTTGAACGCACAATGTTTTTTGTGATGACCATTGAAAATAAAACCATTAAAACAGCATCCAAAAGCTAACATTAGGTCCAAAACCACAGAGCAGTTTGTGGCCAGCCGCAATGCAAATATATTCCTATCTTCCCACATGCATCTTGGGACTTTTCCCAATAAACCTTAAAATCAGCTGCTGAACTCTGGCATGCACATCCCTTATTTCACAAGTGTTAACTGTATCAGCACCATGCAACTTAGCCCTTTTGGTCATCAGACCTGTACGACTGTGACAGGTCTTAAGAAAGATACCCTGTCTACCATTCCCATTCTCCAAGGCTGGTTATTTTACAGCACAGTGTCCCTCATCTCTGGAGCTTTCTAAAAGAGTAGGGTTTTTATTGAGCACTCCTTTAGTCTTTTCAGTATCCAGCCCTCTGATGTGGTTCACTTTGCCTGAATTCCTGAAAGAACATATTTGTTGTCCAAAGACTGAAACAGTTACTTGAAAAAGGGCTGTTTCTGTCCTGGTGTTCAGCTCTTAATAATGCCATCCATATTCAGGAGCAGTTAGCAGCTGATATATGAATTCCTCATGCAAGTCCTGTCTTGAATTTTTCTTCTTTCTCCCTTTCTCTGCCTAGTTTCAAGAAATCCATCTCTGTATGCAAGGAAAAAGAAACCAAAGGCAGAAAAGAGAGATGTGGGAATGCCAAAAGGTTCAAGTTTATTTAACAATTATGACAGAAGGTGACAAGCTAGATGAAGAATTCAGAGATAAGTGACACATGTACTGAGTTACAGACATTTTTGCAAATTTCTTGTCCTTCTTTCTGTAACATGTATACAAAGTTTATAAATACCTTTCCACATCTCTGAGGCAATGTGGGGAGCCATAGGTGCAACCATAATGCAGAGTGAAGCCAAAGCATCTTCGAATTCTGTGCTGTGGAGAACAAGAGGCCGAGGAGCTTGCTGAGTGAAAAAGCAAGGAAAAAGAAACAAACTATTAACATTCTGGGGAGGGGAGTGGGGGGAAGTAGTTTAGTTAAGAAGAAAATGCAGTAATAAAACCTAAAACCAATGTCTATGCTAAGGAGAGTGTAATTTCACAATAAACTGGAAACTCATGAAAATGGAGAATTAAAATCCCAACTCTTGGTCATAGAGTGCTCTCTAACACTCAGAAGCTAATCCTAAAGTGGCTGATGAAGACCCTTGGGGATCTGCTGTAGCACAGAACTCTGAACACACACTCATGTGGCCAAGAGTGGCCCTCAAAATAATTTTAAGTGCTGCCTTTTCTAGAAGTGCAATCTTAGGCAAAACCAGAGCTACCTGAGAAGAGGTGCATATGACAGTCAAATTGTGCTGAATGCAACATAGGTTTTGTTGGGACAAGGTTCAATTGTGCAGGATCATAGAATGGCTTCAGTAAAGCTGAATTTAGTGACACAGTGAAGTTCTAGAGCTGAAGGAAGCTTTGGGAATGAAAAGCACAGCGAAGTCTTTTACAGTTTTATGTTCTCATCATATTAGTAAAGTGTCTGGCTTCTTTAGTATAGAAAATGTTCAATTTCTGGCAAAAGGTACTTGACTGACAAAATTTGAACTTCTTTTCTCTATTTAACTGAACTTACAGAAACCTTAAAAGAAATGTAAAAGAAAAGATACAGCACTAAAAGTAATCAGATGAACTTTTTCTTTCATTACCTGTGTAAGAGATTACACCCCATGATAAATTCAGCTGCTGCAGTTATTTTGTAATCTATCTCTCTAATGAAACAGCGCAAAAAATGTCAATAAATGTCAGCTTATGAGAATTATTTGATGTGATGAACACCCATTCTCATCAACTAGAAAGCTGTCCAAATCCAGTGATTTGCTTCACCACAAATGTTGTCAGAGGGCATCTTATCACTTATAGAGCAAACTATATTTGAATAAGTTTTAGTAACGACTACCCACTTTCAATGTTTAATCCTTGCCCACCTCTCCACTTCCTCCTTTTAACTGGGAGCAAAAGAGGAAGTGTCAGCATGCTATGCGGAAACTTGTTCTTCAAAGATACTGCACTGTCTTTGCTCAAGAAATACGTCAGTGTTCAAGTATCTGTCTGGCTGTAGGACACTGAGTTTTATTTTTTTTAACATTCATTCCACCATCCATTAACCCCAAATGCCTATGAGTTGGAGATAAAGAACTGTGTGTCACCTTCCCAACACCGCACGGGATCCCAGACTTAAGTTGTCTCACAGCACCTGTGCATAACCTACTTAACTTTTTGTTAAGTTCCTTGATTTTGCCAATATTCCAATTCCTTGGAATCCATAAGTATAAAATGGTATTTCAATAAAGAAGTTGAAACTTTCAAAATTATATTTAATTTATGGTCCATATAAGGCTACCATTACATAACTGAAGGATTCCTCAACCAGATCTAAGAGTAGTAACAAAAATATTGATAACAGTTTATTATATTTCATCTATCACCACTGGCTGATAAACAACATAATCTAAATTTAAAATCTTAAAACTTAAATTCAGCAGTGTAAGCTGTCTTTGAGGCCTGACTGTGTGTGATTTTCTTTGCAAAGAATAACCCTTTTAAAATCAGAATGTTTGGTAATTCTATAATGTACTACTATACCTAGCTACCTATGCAACTTGGCTAAAATCAAGAGAACAAAGAACAGAACTAAACAAAATGTATCCTCTTCAAATTACAGGATGCAGACATAAACATCAGAATCTAGTGGATCTAATACCATCCAGCTCCTCCTGCTAAACTGTTTATATTTCAGGGTTACAGTGCTACTAGAACATGCTGCATTTGAACTGTGTAACTCAACAAGGCACTTGACTTAGTGATACTGTTTATGAAGTTAATGACTTACAAGAAAGCTAGACCTATAGTTCAGGCATAAAGACTGACAGGAACAGTGTCTGAGAGGAAAATACCTTCATTAATATCACATACTTACATGGAGCACATTTGTGAGGCTCATCAATCGGGAAATAGCTGCATTGAACAAATGATCCTTTGTGAAGTACTCAGTTACCTTGTATTAGAAGAAAAGGTCTGTCATTAATTTCTTAAAATTCTCAAACTTGGAACACTGGGTTTTTAAATGAAAAACAATTACTGATAATCAATTTCAATTTGTGAAATACGTGCATCTTATCTCTTATGTGAAAATCACTTTGGTATGCAAACACATCATATGTGCAATCACATGTGTGTATGGGAAAACAACAATCATGTCTAAAAATTCAACTGACCAGCTTCCCTTCTGTTTCAGGATTTAAAAAGCTTCAATCAATGCTATGAAAAATGTGCATTAGTCACCCTTTATTTTCTTTAATAAAATATCATCCCTTTGCCCCTACAAGAGGCCTTCTCTCTTATAAATTCATTTATACTGGTGAAAACTTGTTCATGGATTACAAGATTAGAATTATAAAGAGTCTGTTAAATGATCTGGAATATCCCTCACAGCAGGGTTTAAAATGGCAAAAGTTTTTATCCATAGAAATATACTATTTTGCAGGTATTTATGTCTCCTTCTGAGTCCTGGATAATTGAATCAATACTAATCACAGCAGGAGACGGCACATAACAAGAGATGAACAACCACTTCAGTATTTTTTTCAGGGCTATGCTAATATATTTTCACCAGTGGCTTTTTTCATTCTATATGAAACAGCAGGCATGATAATGAGGTATGAAGCAAACAGATCAAAAACTTTTGTTAGGGTAACCTACAAAACTCACCTACAGTTTTGTTACTTGAAATGGAGTCCTAGATTGATAAACCTTTAATATCATAACATTTCACCCCTTAAATGAGGCATACATCCTTTGAAAAAGTTCTGCCCCACAAAATTTGTAGGTAGATAAAATTATTTACATGCAGAATAATTCATTTAAAAAACAGCTACTCATCTGGGGAAAAAGCTTTTGGCTCTGTAAGTCAAACATATGGTTTTAGCATAAGAAACAACTTATTTAGTCATTTAGAAACTATGTAAGTGTTTCTTTTAACCTCAGAAATCACCAGATTCTTCTGCTCCCAGATCTTTCTGGCTTCAGCCTTCTCTTTCTTATTCAGAAGCTCAGGATTGGGCATGGTTCCTGAAGTCCTTGCTTCAATGAGTTTGGTTACAAGTGCCCAGAGGCGCGTCTGCCATCTCTGAACGCCGGGCATGGCATCAGCTGAGTTTAATGAGAGATTTCAGAAACTAATGTCAGTTACAAGTAAAGAATCCAAAACTTTTAAGAAAAGCAAGAACAGAACACAGGACTTAAGCATTTTTAAACAAAACCTCTATTTTAAATGAAAGACATTAATGCAATTAAAATGTCTTTTACAAATAATGCTAAGTTGCTTTAATGGAGAAAAAAATCAGTAAGATAAAAAGTATTTTTCTGCAATGACTTTAAAACATATACATAGCAAGAATACAGCATAGAATATTTGCTAAAATCTGTAAAATAACCCAATGTTATGTCAATAGTAGAATGCTCATCTTGTGTTTTAATGACTCCACAAAGGAGCTGCTCTCATTTTTTGAACTCACGGCAGGATACAAACATACACACTTCCCCCCATGTCCGACAGAGCCAGTTGAGCTCAGGAAAAAGGGAGGGATGAGGGGAAGGTGTAAATGTGGTTTTACTTCTCACTACTCTAATTTTAATTGGTAATACAATAAATTAATTTCTCAGTTGAGTCTGTTTTGTCCATGATGGCAAATGCTCAGTGATCTCCTTGCCCTCACCTCAATCCACAAGCCTTTTGTTGCACTTTCCTCTCCCTGTCCAATTGAAAAGCAAGGAGTGATAGAGCAGCTTGGTGGGCACCTGACATCCAACCCAGTATCAAACCCAACACAACCTGCTTGAGTTCTTTAATTTAAATATTAATGATTTTTTATCATTAAGAAATTCAGATCAAAGCATAAAGATTTAAGAGATGCTTTTCACCTAACTTTCTATTTTCTTCTCCCCTGAAAATACATTTAGGCTGCTAAATTCTCCTTTTGTTCATATTTTCCAATACTTTTAACATGAGATGATTCCAAAATCTTACTTTGCATTTCTCAAGTGGTAAACAGGTTGGCTTGAATGACTAAATGCATTTTTTCCAACATTGTAACTGCACGTGCTTAACTTTCTTACAACATATTTGATTTAATAATAATTATTAATTGGTTAATAATAATTAACCAAGCTCTCACATACTTTGCAACTAAGATTTGGTACACGCTATCCTCACAGTAATTTAATTATTCCATTTTCAAGATCAAAAAATACAGCAAAAAGATTGTGCATCACCAAATTAGCTGCCTCAGAGGGAATTGTGTGCCTGTGTAGTGTTTGGGATGCAGCTGTTAGGGCTTGATTCTAAGTGCTTCATTTTTTTAAGAGACCTTTTCAAATGCCTAGCTCTCTGCTGCTGTGATAAGGTGGTGACAGAAAGCCAACTGAGAACTCATAAAGCCCACTCCTCCAGTACATACAGCAGTGCAATCATATAAAAACAAACACACATGAATATAAAGGGTGACAGACACAACTGAAATAAAGTTTAGTGCAGGCTGAACTAAGTAGCAAGAACTTAACACATGAAAGAATGAAGAACTACATTTTTTGAAACCAGGCATGGAGTGTTTTATTAAAGCCTTATGCAACAAGAAGTTGAAAGGTAAATGAATGTATAAGACTACATTAAAATGTATGAACCACAGTAGATAAAAGAAATTAAGATCTGTCAGTATGAGGAATTGCATGATAGGAGTAAATAAGTGCACAGGAGGGTAATTCTTGACTTATTCAAGAAGTAAGCTCATAAAAATGTCATATCTAGAAATATTAATTACAAAGAACTCTGATTATCTTCTAATGAGATTCTTCTGAGAAGTATTTCATAGTCCAGCTTACAAAAGCCATTGCATGTGTGTTAATAAATGGAAGTAACAAAATATTGTACAGTTGTATCTGTGACCTGATTAGAAAAAACAGATTACAAAGAAAAATAATTTTCAGTTAATCAATCAATTAAAAAAAGATAATGAGGTCCAAGTTTTCAGAAGAAAATACAATTTAAGAAGTACTTTCATACATGCTTTGAGATTGTAAGCGGTAAGCTGCTTGCAACAATCTTGCAAGTTTGCCTCTCAATGGCAGCTTTGTGACCCTCTCTCCTTTAAAAGAAACAAGCAATAGAATTTGTTTAAGATACTTTTTTACCTGTTTAAGATACTTTTCGATTCATTTTTTCCAAAACTTGGGCATCAATAATTATATTAATTTTGTGTTTAAAATATAGCACTTGAGAAAAAAGAAACAAACCCACAACAAAACAAACAACAGAAACAATCTGACTTACTTTTAGCATCCCACAAAATGTCCTGTTCTGGAGGAGCAGCAAACAGAATGTAAAGACGCAGAGTGTCAATGCCATACTCTTTCACTATTTCCTCAGGGTCTATTCCATTGTACTTAGATTTGCTCATTTTTTCCCAAGCAACTTGGAGTTTCTCACCAGTTTTTAGGTGAACCGGTTCAGTTCCTAAATATTAAGACATACAGAAAATACTGAAATAAATTTTGCTCACTTGAAACAGCAATTAATTTTGTTCCCTAAGCATGAGAAGAAACAACTACTGCTAGTGTTTTCAGGTTTTTTTTCCAAAACAGCTTAAAGAGGAATACCACCCATTCCAAACACTTTTCCCTCCCAAATTTTTCCTATGCTAATGTTTTAACACCAGTAATATCCCAATGCTTCCATCACATCATGACAAAAAGTCTCCTACCATTTGGAAGCTGTATCAGTCATACATCCTAAGTGCTGCCTTGACAGCTCCTGATATTTAAGCTTTGTTATAACCATGACATTTAAAACTTCCTAGATAGGTGTACTGATTTGATTCAATTCTGACCTGTACTTAGCTTTTACAAATACCAGATTTATAGGTTCCAATTGCAGTAAGTTATCCTGAAAAGAGCGTGCTTTCTCTTGCATGAATTTAGAGACAGAGTGGGGCATTTACACTGAAAAAGGCACAACTGAGTAAAACCCCCTGTTACAAAACCCCAACCTTTTCTAGAAGAAAACAGGATAACAGAGAGTGGCAAAACTTAGAAGGGTGGCTTGGTTGGTTGATTTTTAACTGACTTACAGGGATTGTATCCAGTGAAAACAAGGATATATGAGAGGAATGCTTAAGAGAGGCAAATATGACCAAACCATTTTTGTTGCTACAGGTGCCAAAGCAATGACTGGTCCAGCTTATGCAGTGAAGGCTCTGCAAAGAACTTGAGAATGAGCACTGTTTCCTACAAGTTTTACATTCCTAATATCTACTGAATAGACCTGCACCTGTGTTAGCTTTGCCATGATATTTTTGTAGGTTGTCTGTTTGCTGGGACTAACTGGCTGCATTCAGCAGGCTGCTGAGCACTGCCTTAGCAAAACTGACTTTTGATCTTTTGGACTACACTGGAGCTAAAATAATAATAACAACACCACAGCACTGCTTCTGTGTTTGGATGCAATTAAAAGCTGCTGTATTAGTAAGATCTCTGTGCACTCAGCAGTACATATGAATCCAAAACTCACAGAAGTTGCTCTCCAGTTTAAATATTAGAAGGATTCATTTTCTCTTCCAAATTTTCCCAGCACTGAGACTTGAACACTGAAGCAGTCCCTGGCTTTAGGGACACATCTATGCTGATTTTCCCATGCAGTTCCTCTTACCAGTGAGATCAACCTCCTCCCTCTTCAAACACTGGCCTGTTGTTGCAAGTCTGAATGTCTGATTCTTGATAAGACCTTGAACCAAGAGCTTATGGAAAGGTTCCCTAAGGATGGAAGGAAAAAGAAACTTCTCTGTTGAAAAGAGCTTTCAAAAGCACACTTTATGATAAGCCTCAGGTATTGAGCCAATCAGGCATAATTTTTTAATGAAACAAGAATTTCAAGTTGACTATACATAAATAGTTGCCACCTTAGAAAGAACACTTTGTGCATGTATTCATTGTGGTTGGCTGGCAAGCATAAGTATTTATTTGCATTCTGCTCACATTCTTGTACCCTGATTTAGTACTAAGTTATTCTAACATCACTTTTCAAATTAGCATATGGATAATACACAGAAGTTTCTTGGCCAACAGTACAATTTCCCTAACTTCAAGCTAAATCTCTTGTGTAAAAGCATACAAGTACCTGGCCTCATTGTCTTACAAATATTTAGTTCTAGCTTCTCTCTGAGGAGCACAGGATTTTGAACAAATCAAAATGTTGTTGCACATTTCTGTCTATAAACAGATAACAGTTTCTCTAACATAAGCAGCCACATGGCTTGTCCCTTTGCAAAACTAGCCAGGAAGACCTAGCTGTATGAGAAAGTACACTAGAAAAAGGGCAGTTCTGCAAAGTTCATATCTCAGTGCATCAGGTTTTTTAGCATCTTACTTTTCTAGCAAAATTTACATCAGGGAGATTAAACCCCATGAAATGAGTACATGATAGGGCCAAAAAGAACCTTGAAGGGCAGTAGTGCACTCAGCAAGAAGCAGACTCTAAGTAAATGCTGCTCTGGTTGACGCGCTATTGTGGCCTCCTCCTTTAATGATCTTGCATTTCTAATGCATTGAGTCACATGTCTGTTTTCAACAAAAAAAAAAGGCAACAAAATTAATCTCTAAAGCTTTTGGTTCCCACTGAGTAGGACAGGAAAGTAAGGCAGCTCTAAAACAGCCTCAAGAACAGCAGGGGCCAGGGAAGGAGGTATGGAGACAATCCCAGAAGGCATTCACAGTCTGGAAGCCTTCTCATGGGACCCTCCAACACAGGGACATCAGTGATCATCATTCTGGAGGACATGATCATTTAAAAAAGAAATAATAAAACCAGGCTTCTACATTTTATTTCACATGTACAAAAAGTCATAATCCAAAACATGACTCACTGTTAAGGAGTTAATATAGTATTTTACATTATTAAGAAATAAAAATTACGTGACAACTTATCTCACGATTTAAAACAAAGTAATTTAATAATGCAATTAAAGTATTATTAAATTATATAACAATTAGGCATGTTTCTACCATATCAAAGCACATATCTTCCAAGTACTAGTCTATAAATACTTCTGATGACTCTGCAGTAAGGAGATATTTGAAAACAAATCTTTAAACTGGGACAGAAAGTGACAGGCTTCATATTTTATCTTCAATATGTTCAAGTTTGAACATGAGTTTCCTCCCTTGCATATTTTGTATACTTATAAATATTGTGCAAGTACTGGCACATATTGATGTATCACTCAGTCACAAAGGAGTATGAGTCTCTGCCATGCCACCTGGTTTTATCAACAATGTTAAATAAGAGCAGCAATTCAAGCACCTCTGTAAATATTTTCTAGACAATACTTCAGACTGAAAAACCTTGCTGTTTAGAAGTAAAGGAACTTGAGGGAATGAGAACTAAGTCAAATTTAGACAGTAAAACCAAGAAAAACTATTTTAAAAATAGGATGCAAAAATAATCTAAAATACAAAAGAATTATTATAAATTATCCAAGTGAATTAGAAGGTAAAAATTGGGAACAAAAACTTTGTCACCCTATCAACAATGGTGGGAAAATGCTTCAGGAAATAACAGTTTAGGATACATTTCTTCTAGAAACTAGAGACATTACACCACAGAAAAAAAAGTAATTTCCCTCCCTATCATTCAGTATTTCAGTCTGTTTTAGATCTCAAACAGTTATTAAAATAGCTACACTTCCTGCTATCTAAAGTAAAAAAGCTAATGAGGTAGCCAGATCTTCCAAATCAGATAGGGCTATCCACTGGAAGTGATTTTTCAAGAACACTTATTTTTAATGACAAACAGTTAGTTCAGATCATACGCCAAGTTACTAAAAGCTGAATGCAGGACACGCATTTCTTATTTTTGTTTATGCTGACAGAGGCTACAAAAATGCAATACAAATACATTACCAAGTATGGGGAAAAAAACACCAACCATGTGCTCCTAATGGGAGACCGCAGGAGTATGGAGACATGCCCAAAATGAGAAAACCAGAGCGCATCTGCTAAACACAGGGCTCTAAACCAAATTGAGCCCTGCAGTGAATGCATGGTGATTTTGGCAGTGTTGTGGTGGCTCCATCTCATGTTCACATGCAGAGTTACACTTGAATTCACGTTAATAAAACTGCACACCTCAAACATTCCCCTTCAAATGCAGGGATGCGTTTCTTGGCTGTGTAAGGGAGCTGCCAAGGGGCTGCAGCACAGCAGGGATGATGCAATTCTGACCTAAATACTGCACCATCCGCTCATGGCATCATAAATACCTCCTGATCCAAAACACCGAGAATAATGAAATTAAGCCACTTTCAGACACACTGACTGACATTTCTGGTACAGAAGAGGTGTCTGGAGTTCCTTTGAATGCTTGGTGACATTTCAGATTGTAGGTATGTTGGAATGGGATAGGCCTTCACCTGCCTGTGAAGTTTGTTTGTGCTCATGCTGGAGTATCCACACTGAGACCATGGCCATATTACAGCTTTTGACTGTGTTATACGTCCCACCTGCAAAGTGTGACTGACGCCTCTGAGAAGGATCAGCTGTGCTAGACATGAAGTGTGTAAACCATCTTTTCCTTTCTCTAATGTTTATATACAGGTTCATCTCTATGAGAGACTGATCTCTCTGTATAAGACCATGCAATGGATGGTAAGGCAAGCGTGACTGACAGATCGGGAATTCCTGCTCAGTGCCATGTCCTCATGCTCTTCGCTTTGCTCTGTGCAGGGTGAGCAGCAGGACCTTCAATCCTTCTACAAATGACCTGGCTGGAAAAAAAAAATCTGTGGAGCCTGCCACAGTGACAGAATAGTGAATTCAGAAGAAGGGATAGCCCTAGCAATGGAGCTCACTGCATGTATTAGCACACTGCACCTTTAGAAAGGCTGAGAGAGCCCAAGTGCTGTGCCCTGGAGTGAAGACAAGACTAGGTCAGTCACTGCCAGCTGAGTCCAGGGGGTTGTGAAACCTGCTGTTAGATACAGCTGTACAACCTCGTGGAGGTGACAGAAGGATGTGGAAGCTGGTAATTTTATGCAAAAAAAAAAAAAGACAAAACAATATTGAATGTTCAAGATTCCACACAATTAACAGCTGAGTGCTTTTGCTTAAAATCAGCACTAGTGATAAGGTCCTAAATAAATGCAGAGAAGCTGTAGCATCATTCCTTCACAGAATAAGCTATTTCTGTCACACACACGTATCTTCTTTTATTTTGTAACTCAGCTATGCGAAAAATAGTGCCTTCTTAGTCAGCAGATTTGCCCTCTATCAGAGTCAAATCTGCTGACTTAAGGCAACAATAAACTTTTTTATTGCTTTATAATCCTTCAGGGAGAATGTGCTAGATTCCATTTCCAATTATTCATCAGACAGAACTGATTACTGAAGTCTAGGGCAGAAGCAAATTCTGTGTAACTTGTACTTGCACAGCTGAGCAGGTGTAACCAAGAGTGTCGGCACATGCCTGCCATGGTGGATTAAGCTGGAACAGAGGAGGAGTTTTCTGGCACCAGCTGCCTACCTGGCCCCTCTCCCAGCAGGGGCACAGCTGGGAGGGCTTCCTGGCTTGTGAATTATTTATAGAACCAATGCATTTTACAGACCAGACTGCCAGAACAAATTGACATCAATTTGAGCTTAATCCGGTATCACATGTAGGAATACCCAGAGGGTACCACTTATTCTGCCTTGTCATTACTGAGAAATTGAGCAGCATTTCTTTCCCACTGTCTCCAGTCCAATGCATTAAAAAATAAAATAAAAGACTATGGGGGATCTTTAGGGGATATTTAAGCTATATTGACACCTTTACAATTTTAAACACCTACAAACACTGCATTTTCAATGAGAGTATGTGTGTCTGTAAATGTCTACTTCATACATGTTGCCTATAATATTTCTGTAATAATCATTACATCATATTTGAAAAGATTGCTTTGAAAATCTAAACTACAGGAATTTTAATTTCTGTTTTCAACCACATGAATATATTAATAGCCATTAGTAGAGAATTAAAGACTACCCAGAAATATTTCAATGGATTTGAAAGTCAGAGATAGGAGACAAACAATGAGAATTTCCATAAAGAAAACATACAAAAATGAAAAACTATTACAGATAAGTAGGGGAATCATAAAAATTATTAAGACTGCTCGATGACACTTTAAACGGTGGCAGCTCTCGTTAACTGAGATATAACAACTTTATTTATTTAATCAGGGAAAAAGACCTAAGCTAGCAGAGGAAGATTGAAAATGCACAAGAGGGCACTGTTTTTTAACATTTTAGTGTTTTCCCCCAGAGCTACGGGCTTTGACATCATGACTTCGAGCTTCCTAACAATAAACCAGCCTCTTGTTTCTAATCACACTTTTCAGATCTTTCAGACCAGCCCTTGATCAGTCTAAACAGAAGACTTAGCAAAAGTGGCTTCTGACTTAGACTAAAACATTTAAAGTACATGGTAATATTTATAAAGGAGTTATGACTTCCACATCAAACCAAAATCCTAATTTGACTTCACGGTTTCAAAGCACCTAATGCTTTCCCTTGCATAGAGCTAAAGCAGGTGAACAATTTTGTGCATGATGATGAATTTGTTACAGTCATCTTGCAGTCTGAGCACACGACTAAGCAGTTCACACACCCAGCCCTCGGGGCAATGCTCTAACAGATCTTCACATGTGCAACAGTTCTTGAGATTGTATATAGTGCCAAAAGAATTCTCCACAGTCTTTACAAACTGCTTCTACAGAAAGCAGTTTTGATTTTCTTCTGCCATTGTCACTAGACATAATCAGTGCTTCTTGCGGATTTTTTTTCATTGTAGTTAGTTTTCTTCTGCAATTTACCGTATTTAGATCAGGCTACATGACACAGCTTTTGTGCTACTGCTCTGTCGTACCAGAGTTAGAACAAAACACATTCCAAAGTAATGCAGCTACAGAATCACAGAGTCCTTAGAATAATGCAGGTTGGAAGGGACCTTTGGAAGTAATTTGGTGCAATACTTCTCATATCAGACCTAACTTCAGGTTGTTCAGGGCCCTGTCCAGCTGCATTTTGAAAATATGCAATGATGGAGATGCCACAATGTCTCAAGTCAAATGGTTCCAGTCTCATCACTTTCCCTGCCAAAACTATTCTCCTTCTGTCCAGCTGAAACTTGCTGCAAACTGACTGTTACTCCTTTCCTTTCTCCATACATCTCTGAGAAGAGTCTGGTTCTATTTTCTCTACAAACCTCCTTTAGGTAGCAGTAGATAGCAATCACATTCCCTCCTTAGCCTTCTCTTCTCCATGGGGAACACACCCAACTCCCTTAGCCTCTTTTTGTATGTCATATGCTCCAAGCCCTGACTCTCTTAGTGCTCCTCCCCTAGACCCTCTTCAGTTTGACAGTGTTCTGGAAATGGTACAAGATCTGCACAGCTCTCTCCTTATCCACAGATGGAATCACCTCACCATAGAAGAAAAGCAGATTAAGTTGGGCATAATTTCCTCTTGGTAAATCCATGGTGGCTACACCCAGTTACCTTGTCTTTCATGCCTGGAACTTGTGTGTGTCTGGTTTACTTAAGAGAACCCAAACTCAACCCTACTCTACAGTGGGTAGTATCTCGTCTTCAAACTTTCCTACCAAGCACAGACCTTGACAGCAAAGGCCAAGGCAAAGACTTTCCTTTCTACTTAGGCTCTTCGTTGGATTTTGCATCAGGCCAATGTCTTCCTTGGTGTTCTTTTCAATGTATGTCCAGAAGCTCTTCTTACTACCTTCACATTCTTCACCAGTTTCAATACCTGATGAGCTATGACTTTCCATAATCCATACTGCCTATTCAGTAAATGCTTCTACATTCTTCCAGGGGTAGCCCATCCTTACAGCCACTTTCCTTGCATTTCTTTTGATCTTCTTAAGGTCACACAGGAGGTCCCTTTTCAGCCCAGCTGGCCTCTTTCCATGCCTTTTTTTCCTGCACACCAAAGTGAACCACATACTTTGCAAGAAAATCTCCCCTGCCCTGTGATCTCACTTTTTATTGACAATACATCAGCCACTAACATGGCTAATGTCATTCTGGAAGGCTGAAGAATTTGACTAACAAAAGAACATTTTGCTGCTGTGTGTTACAGCTCCACTAGATGGCTGATGGATTAGGACTGTGAAATCTTTTGGAGAATTAATAAGCCTAAAATTGCTTGCAAGGGAAAGCTCTGAAATTGCCTGCTTGAAGAGATAGCACCTCTGAGAGAAAGGGTCTGCTTCGAAAGGCCCACTCAGAGAGAGAAGTAACAGCCTTCCTTCTGCAGCTACACAAGCTGCAGACAACAGTGAAACATAGGTACACAAATCATCTACATCCAATATTTCAAACACAGCTTTCACTACAAACTATTGCACAGCCAAGAATGAGTTATGAAAACACATTGCCTATTTTCATCAGAATTAGGAAATAACTTGAGGAAATATTCTGTTAGCTGCAGTAGCTTGTCCATCTTCTTCTGGCTCACAACTACTTAAATTCTAGTTTTGTAGTAAAACTACAGCATTTGAGTGAGCTCAGTGACATATATATTTAGGCTTCTCTTTTACATCAAGTTTTTGGAGGGGATACTTGTAAATAATGACTTTATATGAGTAGTGAGCAGAGAAATTACTGAGCAGTTCTTCTCATGGGGTCACTCATTTTAACCCAATCTATTCAGTCATCTCTACTGATGGGAGAACAGGACAGAGCATGGGCCAGTGTTTCATTGTTCTTCCACTAATATCCTCTAAGCTGAGGATGGCATTTTAGGGTACAAAAGAGCAAAATTTCATTGGGAATGGGGATGTTAAGCTCAGAACCTGAGAGGACAAAGAACAGAACAACAGATGACTCACCTTCTTCCATTAAACTTTACCTCTAACTAAAACACAGAAGAGTGAATTAGGCTATAGTGGCATCATCAACAAGAGTAATTAAAAGTAATTCTATAAAACTAATTAAATAAAAAATAAATTGACATCAGATAAATATACTGTTTTTGCCTATCAAGAACTGTTTTGTACTGCTCAGCTCCAATAGTACAGTGACTTACAGGAGTGCTTAATTTTTTTACATATGCATGGTTCCACTGAAATTAATGCTATTACTGGCAGGAAGTTACCTAATTTGAAATAATAGCACCACACAGAGTGCCTGAAGTTACTAGTTTGTGCATGCTTTTGCAGGCTGGAAATCTACAGCAGCATTTTATCACTTGCTCTGAGCCAGTTAATACTCATGCAGTAAAAACGTTTGCATGATCACATACAGGAAGCACAACTCACTGTGAGAAACCAAGTACTGACAAAGCAGGAAAATTCAAGCTTATTCAGTGTAATGTTCCACTGTCACAGCAATGTCCACTAATACTCTTGCAAGTCAAATGAAAATGAAAGATTTTAGTAGAAATATATAAGGCTTACTTGTGTTTTGTCATCTTTAGATCATGGCAAAAATGGCTGAAGAACCTTGCATAGAATAAGTGCATAACTGCATGCTCCTTTCCTCCAATGTACAAATCCACAGGCATCCAGTAGTCTGCTAAGTCACTATTAAAGGGCCTGAAAAAACACAAAAGTATAGAAAAAAATTCAATGTGGAAAAGAAAGATCAGCACTACTAAAGTAGCTCATCATCCTTGACTGGACAACACTGTTTACTGAGAGGAATACATGTGTAATTAAACTTTCATTTTGCTATCAGATATTTTTAATTTTTTAAGAAGTGAAATGCTTATTATAGACAAAAATTTAATTTCCACTGAGATGCTGATCCACAAAAACATTATTTTCCTATATTTCAGGCAAGCAATTACCTGAGAAAGCAATGAAAACAATTGACTGCTCTTTAAATTATTTTTTATAAATACTCTGTGGCTGGCTTTAATTTTTTTAGTATTTATAAAGCTTTATATACAAATATATTAGAGTGAAAGACAAAAGCCACGATCACTCAAAAAGAGTTTATTTTTTAAATTGGTGGTTTGCTTTGTAGCCATTAGAGGGCAATGATGCAGTTTAAGGTTGCAGAACCCTCTGTAGAGTGAGATGGGTCACAGCACTTCAACTGAAGGATGCTCGATGAAATGACAGTAAATCTGTCATTTACAGCATATTTACTATGTCGTTGGAGGTCACCTGAATGGTTTCCCAGCATTGCTTACTGCTTCATTACATATTTCCATGTCTCCTGTAGTGGGCCTGCAAAACACCATTTGTACAGAAGTTCTTCTCTAATGTACGCTTCAAGCCCCCGCTTGAACAAATCTACTTGTTTTGTCAGTCTGTCTGATTATTCCATCTGTAATTTTTGCTATAGTGACACTTTTTCCCCCACAGATGAGTTCAGAAGCAAATTCTGGATCTGAGATTCATGTCCTTGGTGGAACAAATCAAACCTAACTTGTTCATAGGATTCCAGAATCAACAGAATAATTCTCCTGAACTGTAGACCAGTGAAATATGGTTTATGGAAATGAAGGGTTTACATATGCATAGCTTAGTTAAAAGAACTAACTAAATAAATCAAATGCAGGCAGCAATTTAGTGCTGAAGTCCATATAAATGTTCTCATTTCAGTATAAAACAGATTAAGCTGCACTAAGCTGGTACTTTGACAGTTGGATGTTACATCTGACTATTTCTTCTTCAACTTCTGGAAAAGTCCCTCTTGCCCACACACAAAAAATACTTCCAACTGTCATGGAGAGGAAGCAATCTGCCTAACTCAGTAACAGTAATAATACATTCATACTATCACTAGAAAATAATTAAAACTGACATGAAATGAAAGTGCTCACAAACGTTTTTTCCCTAGTTTAACCAAACTAGTGCTGCCAGTACAAAAAAAAATTTGCCCAGCAATATTAAGTCACTGAGTATATGTAGTATGTTCCCAGACACTGCTCTGCACAATGAATAATACATAAATAATAATAAATACATGCCCAAACAGCCCATCATGTGCTCTCAATGTTTTAAAGCGCAACATTTCCTGTCTTCATCAGACTATATAGTAGGGATGTTGCACTACCTCCTCTTTGGAAAAAAACAGTGCTATCAAGCAGTGCAACTACAGGCAGACTACGAAGCAGAAAAACAGCTAAATAACTACATCTGCCTTCCCACACTCTCCATGCTGCAGATACTAGTCCATAGTACAGAAAACATCTTCTTTCATTAATTATGCATGTAGTGGAAGTGCTGACACAGCAGGAGATTGCTGTGATACCTCTTCACTTGAGGTCTGCACACAAGGAAATGGCCAAGAGTCAGAATTCAAAAGCAGAGAAGTGAAAGTGCCATGCTTGGCAGCTGGGTATAACACTGGACTATTCCTCTTCTTGCCAGTGGAACATCACTGCCTATCCCCAAAATGAACTACTCAGTGCATTGACAGGGAAGGTACACTCCATGCAATTCACCAGCCTCAGAGTCATGGCACCCCCACTAAGGACTTCACCTCCTCAGCTGAACATTTTTTCTGTGCCCTGCCCCATAATTCCTGTTTATGCAAATTTCTGCTCCTTGCTCTGTAGTTCCTGTGCTTACATAGTTATGTTTACACATCCTGCTCTTCTAGATCTACTGACATAGGAGCAATCAAATACCACATTTTTAGACCAGCTCCATATATTGTTCTGGTTTTGGCTGTGATAGAGTTCTTTTTCTTCTGAATAACTGGTACAGTGCTGTGCTTTGAATTCAGTATGAGAATAATGTTGATAACACACAGATGTTTTGGTTGCTGCTGAGCAGTGCTTACCCTAAGCCAAGGACTGCTTGAGCTCTCATGCTCTGCCAGACAGCCTGTGCACAAAGAAGCTGGGAGCCAGGAGGGGCTGACCCAGACTGGCCAAAGGGATATTCCGTACCACAGACTGCCATGCCCAGTATATAAACAGGGGGAATTGGCTGGGAGATGCTGATTGCTGCTAAGGCATGGGCTGGGCATTGGTCAGCAGATGGTGAGCAATTATATAGTGTATCACTTGTTTATCTTGGGTTTTCTCTCTCTCTCCCTCTCTTTTTAATTATCATTATTATTATTATCACAATATTTCACTTTGTTTCAATGATTAAACTCTTCTTATCCAACCCATGATTTTTACTGGTATTTTCCTCCTCCTGATTGACCTCCCCAGCCCACAGGGTGTGCGTGGAAGAGTGAGTGAGCAGCTGTGTGGTACTTAGATGTCAACTGGGGTTAAACCACAACATCTACCCTGTGCTGAGCTCACGCCCAGAGGGCAGGCACATAACAAGGGCAGGGCAGGGGTTTACACTTCCACTAGATGCAAGGGCAGCTAGAAGTACCAGAATGTCTCTTCATTGCCTTCTGTTCTGTGTAGCAGGCTTGCCCCTAGTGCCTGCAGCCCTCACCTGTCCGTGTTGTGAGGGTCAGTGTACCTCAGGTAGTACCAAGCGGAATCAACAAACGTATCCATGGTATCGACTTCTCGCCGTGCTGCTGCCTTGCACCTGAGCAAGAGAGAAGGAGAAAAGCTTTTTTAGATAAGTGACAAGCTTGGGAAAAACCCCAAACAAACATGGACAGAGTGGCCACAAAGACATTTAGACTGAAAACAGAACAGACTGGAGAGCGACATGTTCAGAAAAAGTCCAAAACACTAACAGGGCTGAATTCTTCCCTCTCCCTCCCAAAACATAGTAAAAGCAAGCTGAAGAAAAGCCTCAACAGCCACCACATCCAGTAATAGCAGAAGATGGCACTGCACTGGACAGCCCTCTCAATCCTGGAATTTTTTGGAATTGCCATTTTAAAGGATACAAAGCACAGACAAGCATACTTAGCCATGAAGTTAATGGGCACTGAATATATATCACACTCGTTAGGTACCAGCAGATTTAGCAGAAAGGTCAGGTGGTTGCCTCTCATTGATTGTCTGTACAAAATGGTCTTTGCAGATTCCATTTATTATCTCTAGAAAAAATTAACTTAGTCTAATTTCAGCTTTCACTGAGATCAAATCTCTTCTAGACCTTGTAGCACATTTTTAATTTGTGATTACAGCAAATTGATTTTTGCTTGTAATTATATTGGCAGCCCTAAGGAACAGTTTCAAAATAGATTACAGAAGCTCAGGTTACTTTCTCCTTGAATATTCGTTGTTTGTAGGAACCAATAATCACATTTAATAAACTTCCATTTGTTGTAAATGATCCCTCTTAAAACTCTTGCTATTACAAGAATGGGATTATTCTAATGTCAATGAAACATTGCAATCTGTGACACTCTTGTACATAAATGCCACTGATTATATGTAAGAAATGCACACAGTTTGTAATGGTACATAAGTTTAAATGTATGTAGATGTGTAATAAGTACACATAATAAATGGGGACTGGTTATTTTGTATTTTTAAACTGCATATTTAGTCTCTGATCAGGCTTGAAGAGTGAGCTGCAACATGTATCTCTGCTTGTCTGCCTGATACTTCAGCTTGGCCCCCCAAGCCCAGTTTACAAGAGCATCATCACAACATTTTCCTTCATTCTGTCTCTGTCCCTGGTCCTCCTCTACATGCAAGTTTTTTTTTTTCCAATGAGAATAATGTAATAAAGGGGTTTTACTCCTAACTGCTTTTTTTTTTTTTTTTTAGTGCAGAATAACCATTTTATTAAATTGCACATACAAGCAAAGACTTGGCCATTGTAAAAGAATGGCTCTTCTGTCAAAAGCAAGAATGCTTTACAGTCATTGAACCATAATTACATCTGCTTCATGCCTCTGTGCTCTAAACGGGCATGGCTCACTAACACAGAGACAGCATGGGCATCTTCCAGAGTTTATACAATTTATATCAATATTGTGATTACAGGCACAATACTGTAATCTCATTAGACAATCTTCAGACTACTAACACAATTACCTGGACTTGTATAACAAAGAATAACTTGGGCATCTCCTCTCATTTATGATTGTTAACATTATTGTCACTCAAATACTCAGACTTTTGTATCTTTCCATCTGGTTTTCCTTATTCATTCTAGATATTAAATAGAACTAATAAAAAAAACCCTATTACTGGAGAGAAAAACTAAAGGAAAGGGTGATGTAACTTCTCAGAGCAAGGAAAAGCAAGGATGACTGCACACAAAAGTAATAGCTCAAATGATTTGAAACTGTAGCAGATGTGGATGAGCAATACTGATGATAGCTGTCAAATAGGTGAGAATTAGGAAGACAAATAAAGATGAGAATTAAAAAAAGTTAATTTCAGCAAGCTACCACATTTTATGCTAAGAAACTAATCCTGCGTGAATTTGTTTCTGTCTAAACAAATGCTTTTGATTAATTTCTATGCAGCCCAGCCACAATAACTATCCAGAAACCATAAGGATTTGCTATACATCAAAAATATATCATTGCCTGGTAAAGAACAAAATAATTTTTAAGTAACATTGTGGGGGAAGCCAAGAATGCACACAGTGACGTTCAGTCACAACAAGAAAATTTTTCAATTGAAATTAGTAATTGTAGACCAAGGCATTTCTGGAGGTTTTACTAAAGCTGTGGATCTTATTCAGTAAGGCTTCACTGCAAAGGTCACACTTTAAAATACACTACTTTGTGCAATTTCAATAGGCACATCTGAGAAGAAATTTTCTATGCAGAAATATGGGAGTAAAGGTCTGTTTTACAAAAAATTACATGTTATCAACAAAGTTCAAAATACATGTTTCCAGAGAACCATGGAACTGCTAATATTAAAGTAAATTTAGATGTTATGGATCTGCTGCATTATCAGCGAGAGCCCTATTGCCACTTATATGTCTGATTTCCCTGCCTGGCAGCCTGATAACATGCTTCCCATTTCGTCAGTCTGCTAGGAGCAGCAATGCACTGCACTGCTAATGCAAAATTTCTCTGGGATACCTCATGTTCTACCAGTTCCTCCCACAGAACCTACGGACAAACTTGTGTACAGAGTATCTAAGCAGTCCTCAAGATTACACAAGTGATTTTTACAACACATCTCTCACTACATAATTTAAGCTTTTTATTTCTTAAACAGATGGAATACAAACAATAAGGATTACAGCGATGACAAGATGCATTTACTTTCAAATCTGAATTACATGCTGTCTGTAAGGTACAGCAAATGCAATTCTTCATGATAAAGATTTATATAGCTGAGGGAACACTTTATTGTTGGATTACTCCAAGAAAATGAACCCGTTAATTTCCTTAACAAGAGGACTAATTCATTAATCATTATAAACTTTATATGAACGCTAGTGATGAAAGACAATTAAAATAACTGTAGTAAATGAAGTGAGAAGTACTGTTAAGAAATGGGAAACTGAGAAAATTATTCCATTTTTCCTTTTTTTCTTTTCTCCAACTTTCAACCAGTGAGTTTTGTTTCAGCTTGGTTATAAAAACATAGCAGTGGGCATTGAGTGTTGCAAAAAAAAGGAATTTTACAGAGTGTATAAGAGAAAAATCCCTGTGCTGGGTCAAACTAAACATCATTCTGGAGTAGTATCCTGTCTCAGAGCAGTCAGTTGCCAACACTTCTCCCAGGCTGCAGCAACTACAACGCTGACTTACCTGGGACAGGAACAGTTGACCCATTCTGAGGCACTTTCCAAAGGTGAGGCTCCCTTTCCTGTGAACGTGGTTACACTGGGCAACACCACAGGTAAATCTTTGTAAGGCACAGGAACAGTGCCACATGTCTGGCAGTGAATGATGGGAATGGGTGTTCCCCAGTACCGCTGCCGCGATATTAACCAGTCTCTCAATTTGTCACTCGTCAGGTCTCCACCTATTCTTTTATTTTTGGCCTGCTGAGTAATAGCTTTTAGAGCCTCCTGCCGAGTCATGCCAGTGATCTGATGGGAAAAAAAAAAAAAGGGAAGCAGAAGAAGAAAGAAAAATTTATACTTGCTGTCAGTGAAAGTGCAAGAACAAACAAAACCAGTCAGTTTTCTGAGTCAAATAAAATAATAAGTTCCCTCTTCCCAATGGTCACCATCCTGCTATCCAAGAGACTATTCACACACCAGCTGCTCATTTGAACCTTCTTGCTTAAAGGATAAAGTTCTCGATGGTCTAAATAGAACAAGGTTGAGAAAGAATCTTGTAGACCCTTTCAGCCTTTATTGGCAGATATTTGCATTTACTGCTGATATCTTTATCAGTTGCTGTATGCCAAAACTTTCAGAATTCTACCATGAACATAAAGTAGAGGAAATGCAAATGTTAAAACAGCTTTCCTTCTCTTTTGCTCATTTCAGGTTTTTCTATTCTTTCTTTCACATACATCTTAAACCATTTAAACTCTACCTGGGACATAATGTGTATGCTATTAAAATACACATTTTCAAGAGCTATATCTGAAGATAAGATTTCTATGTCACTTGAGGCATATACATTACTGCAAAGGCTGAAACCACATTTCAATGAATTTTTGCAAGAAGGACTAGTGTGTTCATGTTTATCTTAAAAATCTATTGAGATTATGAACTAAGAATCAACTTTTAACATAGGTTAAATTATTTAGTTTCCATTATAGAACTGAGACCAATACAGAGGGTACAACCTTCCTCTCATGTACAAAAGGAAAAAACTTATTTTATTGCTACAGCAGAGCCAACACATTTCATCATTAAATTATTTCTAAAAACTTGGTAGCATAAGCTTGGCTTGGTTTAAAAGAAACCAAAAAAATATCCCTTTAATCATACAAAGTATTTGGCCCTCTTGAGAAAACAGATTTAGTTTGCATTGTTATTGTAAGCTGGAAATAACTCCATATTTGTACACCCACCTCTGCAGAATTAATGACCTTCTCCAAACCATTTGGCAATGTCTCAATGACTTCAGTGAAAGAAATGCCCAGATTCTTAGCTACTGCAGCATCTTCTGCACTAGTACTAGGAATTCCTAGAAGGGATGAAAAAACATTTCATTTCTATGACACTCTCTTATAATGACTTATGTTTTCCCAAAGGAGTTAAAAATTTAAGAACAGTAAAAATATTTTTTTATTCTTTAAGCAGCGAAATTCAAACAGCAATAATTACAAATACATTTCTCAATTCCTCTGTAATTCAAATGATAATCAATGTCCTGTCCTTCTTTCAGAAAAGTTTGAAAACTTGATGGTTCTGAAAAATCTAAAAAGAAAGCTATGAAATTTGGATAGAATTATAGAATTTTCAGTATAGCCATATTATCTAAATATAATATATTTAAACAATACAAATTTAAATTCTATTAGCTAATATGATATTCAAAGACTAAAAGAGCAGACTCCTGTTTATTAATTTATCTCTTTCAAATTTCATGATTTCTTAAAATGTACTATAATGCAACAGTCTCAAACATTACTATCCCTTTAACTTACTATGAAAGACATGGTTTGTTTATTAACTCAGGGAAACAATTCAAATAGCATCAGTTTTCTATTCAGACTATAACACAGCTATTCAGATGAGTTACAGAAGTCACAGTATTTAAGGCCCCCTTATGCTATCTTTTCCTCTGCATTTTATTATTTGGGACAGTTATGCATTCTAATTCTGCTCTGGAGGGTTACCTTTCACAGTGAGTTAAGAAACTTCTTAGGTTTATTATCACATGTATTCTGAAATAATATTAAGATACTAACAGATTCATTATTTACACAGAGATATATATTCTGCATATTTTTCCCTTTCAATGATAATTTAATTGATAATTTGCACAATTACTGTCATCTTTAAAAGGCAGAGAAATTTATTCCAACAAGTCAATGCCAGCATTAAGTTGGTGAAAACTACACACGAAAGGTCTCAAAATATTTGCTGAGCACACTGGAATTATTAACAAACTACTTTGCTCTAAACCAGCTTAACAATCGTCTTAGTTCAGGCAGTGAAATGCCTGCTACACTTTAACTCTGCCAATATATGGAAGTTTGGAAGCAGATGACTAAAGAAAATCAAACAAAACTCCTCTGTGACAAGTAACACCTCAACTAGAGAAACAAAATTGCTGTTTTATCTTTCCAGCAGATGTACACTCTCGCCATTTCAAGGCTCTCTTATGGAACTATGTTTGTGTCTTAATTTGTCGGAGAGCCCTGCAGCCTGCAACAGGTGAACTCACAATATGCTCTACAAATGGAAAAAAGTGGGTTCCACTTTTTAGTCTGCCTCATTTTGAGAAGATTATGCTATTTATGTACACTGGCAAAGCTCAACAGCTGGCACCCACAGCTTCCCAGGAAGAGCTGGGCTGTTTCCAACAGACATAAGGCCATGGTATGTGCCAGCAAACTGGAAGATTTTAAGCAAAAATAAGATTAGGTATCTCAATTATTTGGCTCCTCCTATATGAGGAAAACCTTTGTTTCTCAAAAACAGATTCAAATCTAAAGTGGAAGATGCAGGCATGTTATAAGCAAGGTATACAGCCCAAGTGGATAATTTCCATTAGCCCTGTGAGGGTCACCCAAGATATTTTTGCACAGTCAGCTGGTTTCATTCAGTCCAGTTGTGCAAAAATAGCCAATACTGGCAGCAGTGAAAGCAGCAGTCCCAGGACAGGAAAGAAGTATCAGCAACAGGGAGGCAACAACAGGAGCTAAGGGATAAGGAACGTACTGGAAAAGGGGAAGAAGACATAACTATTTCCCATTAGGACTGGCACAGAACATTGCCTTCTCAACACAGCTGAGATCATGGCAAAGCACAAGAGTAAACAAAAGGCTTGGTGGATGCAGATTAAAACAAATATGGTTTTTAAAACTTAGTACAATTTCTACTTTGACTTATTAGGACAATCATATTATCTAAGAGCATGCACTTAGCTGCCCAGTTTAGGGGACCAGGCTCCCTATTCAGGAAAGGACAGGCAGCTTCATAGGACAACTTCAAAAACAGAAGCTCACTGCAGGTGATCCAGCATCCTCTAGCAACACCCTCTCCCTCCATCTATGGACCTTCAAATCTAAATCAGGTGCCTTCCCTATTATGGGAATGCTACCTTTAGAGATAAAGGATCTAAGATAACTGTCCCAGACTACCTGAAAACAATTATTACCTATCCTGAACTATTTTACTGGCCTCAACACAAATATTACTAGATAAAAGTCAAATTTGGAAGTTTTGTTCATTTACCATCTGAAGCATTTCTCTATAAGGATGTACATAATTTATGTAAGACGCAAAAAAGCCAAAAGTCAGGGTTGTTTGGCAAAAAATGGTACAGCTCTGTTTAAATTAAGGATGATGAGAGACAGCCAAACACATATACGTTGTAGGTAACCAATTTTCTTAAGATATGCAGATCCTCATATTTAGCTCATTAAATACACTGATTTTATAATATTTCCATTTAAAATTATCATCCTGTAAATCTCTTCCCCCAGATAGATTCAACAGAGCTACTTTTCCCTTCCTTCTTCCTTAATGAAGAACAGAATTCCAAAATCCAGGAGAGAGAGCCTCTGTATTCAAATATTTACCACAACAGTATCTTGTGCTCCAACAAAGCAACTGAAAACCATACTATTCACTTACATATCTAATGTCACATACCTATTTTAGTATCAAGAAAATTGTCAAAATTTGTTTTTGCTGAGATGACTACAGGAATCTCCTGATTGGTAAGCAAATTCACAGCTGTCACTGAAGTACGTGAGTCTGAAAACAAATGTAATGACATGGTAAGTAAAATATAACAGAAGATATGCTGAGAACATCACTTAACATTACAATGCAGTTTATCTTAAACTTGCATGAATTTTAAATAACAATTTTCTTTGAAAAGGAAAGAAAATGAAAAACCTATTCACATTTCTAAAAAGCTCAGATGTACTAAAATGCTTGGTAAGTCAGACTGATAAATTTTCATTATTAGAAAACATACTTATAACAAGCACCTGAATAAAAAGAGCAAAATTTGGATTATAACAAAAAATTGAGTCTTTGATCAAAATACTGCCTGCTGCAAGCTGTATGAATTGGCTTTAGTAAGCTCTGAATTATGTACGAGCATGCAATGCTACAAAATCCCACCAGAAAATCAGATGAAACTGAAAGGGGAGCATATATCCTTATGATTTAATGTCTTACAGAAGAACTACAAAGTATGTGAAATCTTTTTTTTTAACCTGTGTTAAAAACCACCTTAGTAACCTACTGATTTCCAAACAGGATATTCATATTCATTATTCATATTCAAAGATGAGGAGCTAAATGTACACAAGGAAGGGGACATAGAAGAGAATTAAGGGTGAGAACTAATAAACTGAAATTGATTTACAATGTGCAGACTGGGTGGCTCAGCAAGAAGAAAACCAAATCTGAATACTCCAAATTTTGAGGATTCGAACCCCAGATCTCAATTTGGGCCTCTTTCTAACTTTTTCAGTGCCTTTAAGTTGATGATAATTACAATCACTAAAATATGGGCTGCTAAGAGCTTCCTTTCAACTTTCTTCATAGCTAAGCTGAGGAAAGGCTTAGGCTTGTATTGCAAAGCACAAAATCTGCTTGAAGTAAAGTAACAGCAATTCTGAGAACAGGGCTGTTCTATCTCATCACGTTTCTTAACACAAATGATACATTTATTTATTTCTGATCAGTACTTTTCCGAATTTCAGATGTCTGAGGTATTCATATTACAAAGAAAATTTCCACATTCAAACCACTGCACACAGCTTTCCTCTGTTTAAAAGAAGCACAAAAGGGACAATTTCATTCTTTAAAAGCAACTAAGCAAAAAGCATCATGAGCAGGAAGCTGAGTGGGCAGGATACTGCTTTTAAAAATAACTTCTCTCTTCCACCCAGCAATAATTTTCATTTTATGCTGGAACCCAAAATAATAACTGCACTTTATGAAGGTGCTCTTTCCTGTGCTCACTTGCTCACATCATTATCATCATAACCAGAGAGAGAGAATGGTACAGGTACAAATGTAAGACAATGTATGCAGAGAGTATTATAATGAGATAATGAACAACATAGGGGTCAAATCTTTATCTCAGGCACCTCCTGCTTTCAAAATCATGAGACTTACCAGATTCTAAATTAACATACATTTTTCTAGGCAAAAAAATTTGAATGTTTGACAACTGCTTGTTCCATCTATTTAAATAATAATAGCCTAAAATACAGACCTGTACTTCACGACTAAAGGTTTTAGAACCTTCAGTTACTTTCCTATACAATAGCTTTATTTTCTATTCTAGAAAACATAAAAACATACCCTCCTAATTATTTAAATGAGAACACAGTGAAGAAAGAGAATTACAATATTATGTCCATTGAAAAGAAAACAATTACACTTAATCAAATTAAAATTTTAGTGTTATTGAGGAATTTTTTTAGAAGTCTTGGCTAATGTGAAAATACAGTCTATACAAGGCCATCCAAAATTTATTTTTATTAAAATGCCATTGTGGGCCTTTCATATGTAAAATGCCAATCTCAGCTAATTTCAACTGTAGAATGTCTATAAGTATATTCACAAGTAGCAGGAGTATACAATACCAGTTATGTGGAATTGTGCTGCTTTTTGAGGACTTTTGGCTGTCATTATTTCAACTGAGAGTTTCTTAATTTAACTCAACCAAAAGCTTTAAGCTTATTGTTACCAGACACATAAAAAAGCTTTTGCAAGTATTTCCACTTAAAAACCAATATAAAAATATACCATTGTCCTTATTAAAAGCTAATTTTGCACTTCCGTGGTTTGGCTTAAAGCACAAGATCCAATAAAGGTACAAACACATGCATGGATGTGTGTTTGTGCAGTTAGTGCTTTGATTTGGTTCACCTGTGAGAACTGCAAATTTGTTCTCCAAAATTCTCCAAGCTTTGCTCACCTCTTAGACAAAGTACTCAACACAGGCTACATTTTTTTTTCTACTGGCAAGCAAACTTTTTAAGGGTAGAAATGAAGCACTCAAAAGAGCAGGTGCTGTACAACCAACAGGATTTCCCACAAGATGGTGTTATACAGACAATGAAGCTTCATCTTTACCAGTATGGGAAAAAGAAAATATTGAACACCAGCGTGAAGTAGAAACAAAAATCATTATATTTAGTCTTGTCATTTTCAAGTTTTCCAAACAACTAAGAAATACTAGACCTAACTAGATACTAAATGGATGCTAAATACAGGCAGAATTGGTGGTAGAAGCCTTCAGGAAAGCAGTTAACAACAATTAAAGAATTATTAGTTGACTCTGCAAGTTATGAACTGCCATAGGGGTACTCTGAATTTACTGCATTAGAATCTTGTATTAACTAAGGATCTGCATAGTAGAGGATTATTTTACTATCTATCAGTGATCCACTTTGCTATGTATTAATGATCTATTGACCTCTTTAGATTCGTTATGACAGGAATCTATCATTGTTGATGTAAGAATTAGCACTGCTGTCTTTGTGCTAATGACAAATTACCATTTACACATGAGATTTTCCAATGGGCTGATATAGTCAAATTTGGACTATAAATTTCTGGAACAGGAGGAAACAAGAATCTGTTCCATTGCTTTTATATACTATGAAGTGTTACAACTATTATAAAAAGAAGAATTCTCGCATAGCTGCTCTTGTCACATCTGAAGCCAGGACAGGCTGATGTGACACTGTGTGACATTTAGCAAGAATCAAAGGCCTGCTCGCTCTCAACAGGAACAGCCCCTGCTCAGCTTGATACACATTCTCCAAAGATCATTCTCTATAATTGTTGCTCTTCTACAACAAAATGCTTTATGAGAAAAATACCACCTTTCCCTGGGATGAACTCCCTCTGAAAGACTTCCTTGAGACTGCTATTCCCATGCAGCAGTCTGTGAGTTGGTAAGATATATAAATGGGAAGCTCCATAAATGGCTTCAGGTGTATAGGTGTAAGCTGCTAGCTTCTCTTCTGTTACTTTGCCATTAACCTGAAAAAGAGCAGAAAAAGATTCCCACTGGAAGTGTGGTGGTTACAGATTTCCCTTCCTTTTCATATAGCTAATGAGGCTACATCACCCAGCAGAAATACACAGTTCCAAATATCAGAGCCGGACACATTCCCACTATAGAAATTTTCCAGAATCAAACCTTGACAAAACTTACTTTTAGGCCTTGAGAAAGTTGCTTTACAGTCTTGCCTTGGTTTATCCAAATATAGCTATAAAAATATAATTGTAATCCCATATGTAATATTGCACTGTGGTACTGAGATAGACTCAATCCCTGGCTAAGCAACCCAGAATCCTTCTAGTCACTTTTAATATGCATGCCTTGTTTCCAAAAAACTGGAATGAGATGTTACCTCTGAAATCTAAAGAGAATTTATGATTTTATCAGCTACAATATTACTTTACTTTACACTCTCTGGTGAAGCGAATGCTGCAACTTCTGTACAGAAATAAAATAATAAAAGGTGGCACAACAAAGAATTGGACATAAAATGAAAATAGTAAACTTCAAAGATTTTCTAAGAAGTACCACCTGGAACTATCAACAAGGTTTACATCTTAGATCAACTAACTGTGGAGTATATGGGGGTCTTAGAAGGAGATTTTTCTGTAATAAGTATTGATATAAATTTTCAGAAACAATTGATAAAAACAACTTTGATACAAAACCACATCTTTTAGCTGGGTGCAAATCAGAGGTATTTAAAAGGTTTAATTTGTCTCAATTTGAAGTTCCCACAAATTCAGTACTTTAAAAAGTCACTTTTAGAATGTTAGACCAGAGTAAATAGGCACAATAAAGCTTTGAAGTACAAGGGGTGAAATTCAATCAGGGTCTCTGAAAATCTCTTCTGTCACTATCATATTCATGGAGTCTTGTTCATCTCTTGACAAAACAGGGAAAATTTGAAGTCCTTTGGTAGATAATGCTACTTTTTTCCAGGTTTCCTTTTCCTTCCTCTCCTTTCTAGCTAGACTTCTCTGTAGCTCAACCACTACCTAATGGTGTGGTTTCCATTATTTTAATTATGATATATAATAAGTGAAATAATAGACAAATGTAAGCAAAGCAGCTTGCCTGAGGTCAGCCTGGGTCAGACAGAGAAGGTGCCATGCAGAGAAAAGCAAAAGTCCAACTAGATCCTATCTGACATGTGCAGTGCTACTTGATACTGCACTTGGCACGAATGTTCTGGCTTTTAGTGAAGCTTATTAGCTGGCATGTATTTTGGCATAAATATACACAGCCAATTTGCATCCATTTGAACACACAAACCCTTTCCTAAGGAGGATAGCAGGGAGTATCTCTCCAACCCACAAGTGGTGTTCTTCAGGAATCTGTGCTGGTCTGTGCATGAATATAATAATAATCTTTTTTAGGATGCTTCAAGCTTTTAAGATCTGAAAATCCATTACCATCACACACTTCAGGGGCTGCAGTTAGCCCAACCAAGAGAGCAGCAATTGAAATTTCTGACTTACCTTTAGCAAGAAGTCAAGAGAGCATCCAACGCAGTCACCTATCCAATTTGCTTGCATTTCTTTAATACCATACCACTCAGGGAGATCAGATAAAGCATCAAACATGGCCTTAAGCAAAAAAGAAAGAATTAGGACATTCAGCTTTTGTAAGCATACAAATTAATACTATGGGTTTAACCATAACTAACAGCAAAATGATAAGGTGCTGGCAAAAACATTGCAAGAGCTGGTTTTATATTGCTGCTGCCTCAAATTAATCTCTCTGAGAATAGAACTAACACAGTACAAAAGCCAGAGGTATGTCACTGCCAACAGAAACCCTGTTGTTATTAAAAGTGGCTTTTCTTTTGAATGAACTAGACCTTAAGATACAGGAACAAAAACTAGGATGAAAACAAACACAGAAAATATTCCCAGTGGCTCTAACTTCTGGGAAGTGTAGGTGACCTACTAAGCCAAACAAGACATAATAGATGTGCTTGCAGATACAAAGCCTACATTTGGATTAGTTGTTTAAGACAATAGCCTAGAGATGGTAGTCAGACAAAAGGTGTTAATATGTCCTAAAATTTTTAAGTTCTGATTTAAAATAGCATGATCATTTCTAGCTATCTATTTTTTCATATTTCGTATTGATATTTCACCAAGCACAACAGGCTTCAAAATTGATTGGGATCTTTAGGTTGTATCATCCTGCAAAAACAACACTCATCATAATAACAAAGGTTCATATTAAAGTAAAAAAATAAATATAATATTCTAATAATTATACTGACGGACTTGGCCGTGCTGGCATAATGGCTGGACTTGAGGATCTCAAAGGATTTTCCAGCCGAAATCGTTCTGTGTTATGCAGCACTGAAGAAATTAAGTGCTGCCTCCTTTACTAGCTGCAATGTCCAACAGCCAAATTGCAACTTCTACGTATATTTGCACTCAACAAGAGATAAATCTATGTATTTATGTGCTTTCTGATGTGTGGAATGGAAGCATAATAGTCTATTCAAAGTCTACTAGTATTTGTCTAAAAATTTGAACAGCATGATTCTAATAAATGGCATCTATAACAATGTAAAGGAGAAGAGAGACAGACGACTTAAAGTTCAGCTCATTTTTCACTGCATAACGCTTCACATTTTTGTTGTGAATACTGTGATTGTCCAAAATCTTTACTTTGGCAGAAGTACAGCCAGAGGCATGAGTCACTTGGACAGATGGCGAATATGCTGAACAATTACAGTCAAAATCTAAGAATAAGGCAACATGTTGAATAATTTCTCCTTCAGCTGTGACTCCCAACATCAAATGTGCAAGCTCTTTATTATCTCAGTAATTGCTTACAACCTGCAAGGGTGGACAGTAGCTACTACGTGCTGCTCAAACTAAACAGTAGCTAGTTGGATAATTAGAGAATATACAATTAATTCTTCTACAAGAATGTGTTTCAAGTTCTGTTTTAATGACATTCTTAAATATTTTCAAAGTGAGATGCATAAAAGTTACTGTAAGAATTACTTTTTTAGTTACTGCTCTGTTGTGCAGCTGTCATTCAAAATACAACAAAAGGCATGTTCTTCATAAATCATAATATTACACCACCACTTGGGATTTTTATTGCTTTCTACATCTTTAAGAACCAAACCAATTTATCAATGATTTATAAATACAAGAATATTAGGCTTCTGGAGGGGTTTTAATCACACTGTATCTTTAATCAGTTTTAACTCAGACTTGCAAGCATACTTTATCACAGAGAATTCAAAGTTCTGAGTATTCTCATTAATTGTACTCTTCCAGAGACAACTAAGCTTTATCTACCATGATCAATCCATATACTTATGTAACTATGAAAGAAAAATGAATAATTAGAGATATATATATATAGAGATATATACACAATACCTTGATATATTCTTTGTAAGAACTTTATGCATTTTAGAAAGAATGTAGTTGTGTCAGTACATTCAGAACTGGCTGTTCACATTAGGTATCCATTCTAATCTACATTACATTTTGCTGGCAGAAGCAGCTAAATGTGCATGTGTTCCACTGAAACTGTACAGTCTATAACTGCTTGCCAGCAAAGCTTCCTGGATGTTTTTTCATTGCAGTATTCATACACCAAGGTTGTCAATACCAGTGTGATAATGATTTTACTCTAATTCATTGGCCTTATTAGAAGCTACAGGCTACGGTTTGACCTAACCCAGTTCTTCTCTTGATAATGCAATTACTTCATGCAACTAAATACAGGAAGAGCCAACTTTACTTCATCTGAATGAAGATAACTAAGCTTAATCTGCATGATGATGCAGCCTAGCAGGGTTTGCAAACATAAACCCTTTATAACTTAATTTATACATGAACAGTTTAGTGTGATACGAAACAAAAAACCCAAGCAAACAAAAAAACTTCAAAAACGTTCAAAATGGAATTATGGTTCTCAGTTCTTTGTACTCAACACACTCCTTTGGTTTCTTGTCAAGTCTATGAACAGCAGGTGAAGCAGAAAATGAACATGCAAACCACAAACAATTTACCTGGTATTACAAAGGCAAATAATATAGAGTATGCACACTGCTAGCATATTTGTAAGTGTTTCTGAATGGTAAATTTACCTAGGATACTCACTAGCAGGAAAGGAGACAAACTTTAATTCTTACACACATGAATGCACTTGTACATTCAAAATTCATCTGTGCAAACTAGGACCTTTTAAAAGATAGCTTAAGGAAAACCCTTTAAAAAGCCCTTTCAATTTCAAATGCAATTGTACTATGCCTTGTAAAATAAAAGCCCATATATGTTAAAAAGCCATATATGTTAAAACTATTATTAATGTAAAAAAATCACATGTAGACTATTTGGGTATACAAAACTCTTGACCAATGCTAGCATTGAAATTCCTGAATGTTTTAAGTTAGTATTTGGAAAGTTAATATTTAACTCCATTGAATTTTGCTTCCACGTTCTCTTTTAAAAATCACTGCCATGTTCAGTGGAACATTTTCTGAATCATTAGAATAGTCCCATGAATTCTCCTCCAATTTTTATTTTGCAATTTGTCTACCCTGGCAGTATTCAAGGCCAGGTTGGATGGGGCCTTGAGCAACCTGGTCTACTGAGAGGTGTCCCTGCCCATGGCAAGGGGGATTTGGACTAGATGATCTTTAAGGTTCATTCCTTTAACATTCTATGGTTCTATAATTAATGATAATTTCCTTTAAAAAACATCCTGATTCTTAAAAATGTGTATATAACTTCTAGTTATTTCTGCCACAAATTTGTTAACTGGAATTGTTAACACAGAGAAGACAATCAGCAAGAAGACTACCAGCACACAGGCAAATAAAGGAAAGTAAAACCATGTGGGAGTCTGCAGGGGACAAAGAACAACAGTAGCATTACAATCCAGTAAGTAGAGAGTGGTAAGATAATCAAATAAACTCAGTTTTCAAATTTCTGGTGATAACTTAATAGTGAGAAATTTGGAAACATTAGGTAGCAGAGTCTTTCTGCTTTCATTTTTCATTACTCAGGAAGAGACAAGAAAACTTCAAATGCAAACATCTGACTACAGGAGAAATTACTCCCATCTTAATTAAACACAAGTCAAGGAATAGCATAAATACATTTTGGCAGTTTTTCAGATCTAAAGATAGGCAGACTCAGGAAAAGCTAGAGAAATCAAGGTTGTGTTCAGGGATGAGAATGTCTAAAAGGTTCTTACTCCTGAAGAAGTTGGAGACCGAAGATAAACCAATGTTTCATAGACTTCTTTACTTTTTCGCAACATGTAGAAAATTCTGGCACAGCCAGAAGATGAAAGTCAACTACCTCAGATGATCAGAGAGTAACAAAATCAAGATGAGTCTGCTGAAAATTCATCAAAGACAAAGATGACCAAGTCTAAAACTAGAGGTAACACACTGTATGTGAAAAACTGGTTTCACATTTCTAGCTGCTTAGTCTGCTGAAGATTATGACAGAAACAGAACTTCAGTTAAGCAATTTTTGGGTAAAATAAATCCAGAACATACAAGAACATAAGTGCTTTACAATTTCCCAAGAGCATCTCAACTCCAAAAGTCTCCCTGCTTGTAGTTCAAAGAAGGATTCTGCTGAGCCCCTAAAAAAATTCAGTCTCTGACTAAATGAACTAAAATTTTTAGTAGATCAATACCTGCCACTAATTTCATACTTAGTGAGAGCAATTTAGCTCCTCTATGACAGTAAATTAAATAAAGTGAAAAATCTAAATATAAGCTATAAAGTCAAATGTATACTCTTTTTTTAATGAAGACACTTTAATAAAGTTTGACAGATCTGCAAGGTAACAACAAGACCAGAATAAAAAAGTCAGCAAAAGGTTGCACTTCAGAAGAATTCAATTAATTAGCAAAATAAAATTGCATTCTACTAAATTACAATAAAATTTAAAAGCTTTGCTTCTGAGGAAGAGTCAAATAAATATCCAAGCTCTGTTTGGATTAAAATGAAATTCTTCACTTTATTTGATCAAACTCCCAAAAGAGCAACCAAAGGTAAACTAAAGATTACATGAAATGATTTAATACAGCTTAATATATTAACATATATTAAAGTACAAGAAATTAAAGCTAGGCTGCCCACTGTTTTATTTTGTACTCTATTGCACAGTTCCAACTGTGATTATATGGTACAGCTTCTGCTGGAATTTAATATCTTCTTGTTTTTTTTCCTCCTTCAGTAGTTTCTGTCTGTACTATTGTAGGTCACTCTTGATTTTTATTTCCCATGTGTGAAGAATACTGAAAACATACATTAAAGAGGAGCAATAACACAGATACCGTGTGTACTTAAAATACTTTCTCATAAATGTCTGAACTGTCAGCAGTTTTCCCATTTCCTTACCCTACAATTTATGGCCAACAAACACCTTTGCTGTGATTATACAGAACTGAGGCAAATAAATGATTCCTTAAAAGCAAAAAGTAAATCCAGAATTATTCTCCAGATTTGCTCTTCAGAGCTGTTCCTTGCTTAAATCACCAAAGAGAAGATACTCCCTTTCCAGTATAATGAAGTATATCTTTGTGATGAGTAATTGATTCCACAAATATAAAATCTATTAAAAACATTTGTTATCATTTTTAATAGTACTGAGTATTCACTGTTTTGATTAACCTCATACCAACAGGAACTGACATTTATGTTGCTGCACCATCAAGTGAGATGCTGTGTTTCAACTAAGTTGAAAAGACCAGCCTGGTCTGGATATCCACAAACAATTTTCTGTCTTGCCAAACTGACTAAACAGGTGCCATTTCTTATTAATGAAGTGCTAAGCAAGCTGAGGGAGCACTGCTCTTGGTCTCTGTCCAGGAGACAGCTCTCAGCCTGACTCAAGAAGAAGAGTTTCAAAGTGAGGTTTATCAGGCCTGTTCTGTTGGGAGAAGACAACTATGAGCTAGACTCCAAGTGTGGGAATAAAAAAAAAAAAAAAAAGAAATCACACATAAAGAATGAAAAAGAGCCAGCATTTTAGTTCTCGGTGATGAGGCATTGCCTCCTGCTATGAAATCCAAAGTGCTGCCAAGACTCTTAACATCCTGAAATGCAGTAATTCAGTTTCATTACATTTCATTACCATCCTGCTTAATATCTCAGAAATAAAATACAAAATAAAAAAATCAAGCAAAATACAATTACATAAAATAATTCCAAATCTATTCAGATAAGACAAAAGGGCTGTCAGATGCAGTGCAAAGCCAGAGAAAACCTGGAGAAGAACTGTAGTTCATTTGCTGTTTTCCCTCCACCATTCCCAACATCACCATGCCCAACATCTGTGCTCCTGCAAACCACAGAAAACGAGAAGGGTTTCTCTCTAAATGTCTGCGCAAAAAAATTAACTAAGAAAGGGTACCACTTATCTGTATGGCAACTGCAAATTACAAGAGTAGAATTTTGTTGGTCATGTTCCCCAGTATTTGAATTAAGCAGACTGTCCTATTGCTGTGCAACAAAGGGAAATGATTTAAGGCAAACTTGAAGTTTTAAAGTTGCTTCTATTTTATTTTATTTTATTCAAGAAAAGATTATTTTCCAGCTATTTGAATGATTTTTTTTGTACAGTAAAATGTGAAAAAGAATTGCATAAAACCAATTTAGGAAGAACAGGGACTACAAAAAGACTAACCTTGCCAATTCTGATCTGAGGACTCAGCTGACCATGCAAAAAAAGCAATTCCATAAAAGCAATTTACAGGTACACAGAGAAAATACTAACATTTACAGATAGATTTTTCCAATATATCTGTCTACCAATTCAGCAGGGTAACCATAGCAACTAAATGTTTTAGCTTAAACATCTTAAATGCACAGACAACAATTTGAATAATAATGCCATCAGTTAAGGCATTACACTTTTATCAAAGAAATACACCAAAAGAAAAATGACAATTAAAATGTTCTCTAAAAATCCATAAATGCTGCTAGACCATTTCACACGCACTTTACAGTTTAAAAAGTGGGTCACGATTACTTTATTACTTTACATAAGCAAAATGCTTTCTGCTAAGCATTAAAAGCACGGTCAATATTTTTGCCCTTTGAACAATACTCATTGCCAATGGCAAATTGCCATGTGAGCCAACACTGCTTTATTTGCAATTTTTATTGCAAGAAAGGAACATGATGTGGTGCAGTAACAACAAAGAAATCAAAGCAAATCCACAGGAGATGACTCCTCTGGACACAACAGAAATCTAAAGAGCAGTGTGTGTAGGAATGAAACACCGACTCCTGCAACACAGCTTCACAGACCACTACTGATCCTGTAACTCCTGCTTGCTATTTGACCAGTAATGTAAGCACTGCAGATGAAGATTACTCTGATTAGTTTTTATTTTCATCAAGGTTGTGAGACACAAGGGAAAATATAAAATGATAAATAGGCAAAAGAGAGGAACATGGATGACTAAAATAGATCATCGATATACACTATAAATAGACTCAAAAGTAACAACAACATAATTTGTGGGTGCCACAAGTAGAAAATAGTTTGTATCCATACATATTCAGCCATTATTGCTAGCAGGTAATTTGCATGAAGAATTAAGGGACAGAAGATTAATTAAAAGTATTTTAAATGGAACTTTTTCAATGAAACAAGGTTATGGAAAGACTTGTATTTTCCTCTAAGCCACACAGGAATGGAGCAAGTTAACAGAAATAAGGCTTTTTTTTTCCCCACTGTGCCAATTTATAGAAAATTCAGGTATAACTTTGGAATGGAATAGAAAACAGATTTGCAGAGAGCTGTTTTTTCAGAAAAAGGGCAAGGAAGATGGAACTTCCTGATATTTGGTCTTGAATTTCTGTAAACTTTTCAGAAGAAATATTAGTCACCATGGAAGGCACAAGAAAAAGGTGACCAGAATCAAATGGCTTTCCCCATGATACATGAAAACCAGCTAAAGGCCTGACTGTGGAAAGATGAGTGAGACACTCATAGAATTCTAACCCTCTAAACCCTCTGAAAGTAGCCAAAGTAGGAAAAAAATACAAGTCTTCCCCAAAAGGTGAAGGATTCAATTACTCTCAGATAGTCTCTTAGAGCCTTCCAATCTTTTAATTTCAAAATGTGGAGTGGAACTTCAGTGGATAGCAGAAATCTGGTCATACAGCTCACTGAAAGCCCAATCCACTTAGCTCTCTACCTTTTTCCAAACCTAGGAAAAACATCTCACACAAGGAAGGATTTAATCTGCTCTGTGCCTGTGACCTTGTCCAAGCTGTGAGGAAATAAAGGGCCATGTGTGTTCTGATACAAATTATAGCAGTACAGCTCAAAGACCTAAATGCTGCTCTATACTGACAGAAAATGTAGATCATTGGATCCCAATGATTTTGACCATGTTAACCTGACACCATCTTGTCTTAACCTTCTGGACACGTTTTAAAAAAACAAAATTGGACAAAAGATGTTCAACAGGCAATTGACTCAGAAATGGGGAATAAAGGACTCCGGACCAGACAAGTTCTGGAAGGGCAAGTTTTTATTTCTATTAGAGTTCTAATGCAAAACAAGTTGAGCATGGATTTGAAACCCCCAGGCCCATTACAGTCTTTTATAATGTCCTCTCAGATTTCCCTTTTACAGAAGTCCGACAAAAAAGGGAAATGAGATCCATAAAGAACTGAACTGCTATACTAATTTATGATTAGAGGCACAAATATCTGAAGTCTCTGAACTGCAAAGATTTCAGGAAAACAAAGTTGTACTGGTAGTGGTTCTGGTCTGTTATGTAAGTCAGGAAAATTTCTTTACAGAAATTAATGTCTTTAAAATCAGGAGACATGAAATAATCCCCCCTGATAAAGTGAAGGTATCACCACCACTAATGTTATCACCCTGAAATCGTATTAGAAATTAAAGATATTTAGCTTCTTAAAGTTAAAGAGATGTCTCTAACCTCCACACCTATTAGGACTAGCTCCATGAAATATGGACCCTCCACTCCAAGAGAAAAGGCTCTGTAAATGATAAAGGTAAATGAAGGTCTCCCTCTCAATAAAGCCCAGTCTCCTGGCAAGAGCTTTTGAAAAGAGGTGGGGAAGAAGATTTGAGGAATAGGCTAGGAAGAGTGATTGCTGTAACCAGGGTGTTCAACAATGCAGGGCAATATGGATTCAGATCAACTGTAAACAGCCTGAATCCAAAGAAAATTGAGACAAAAGAAACAGACTTAGGAGGAAGGATTCATGACTCTTACCACTCCTGGAGAAGTACTGGCATGACTACCAAAAGGAATGAAGAAATGTGTGCAAGGATGTTTTGAGGATAATTAGTCAAATTATTCAGAAAGAGAAGCCAAAGTTGTAGCATTTCAGATCTGTGATTTGGCTCCTGTCAAAATGCTAGTGTGAAGCTTCCTGATTATGTCAGTGTGAGCACAGAGTTTCTAAGAGACTGAAATACTTGGCCTCTTAGCTCAGATCCAGTCTCCTGCCAGTGGACTGCCTTCAATTGTGCCTTGCAGTTCATGGGCCATTCAGATTTGTGGCCAAAATAGTCTTCTTCAGAAAGTAAAACATGACATGCTCTGTTATTTAGTCTCTTGCAACTTGAAAGAAAAATAATTACCAAAAAAGGGACTTTATTTGTCTTAATCTTCAAAGCACGAAATGCATCTACCATCAGATATTGGACTTCATAGAGCAGAGCCTGGTAATCTGCTATACTTATTTGAAGGTTGGGGAGTAGGGGGGAAGTTATTTTTCCCCCTCTACAACCAAATGTTTAAAAGCCTTGCCAAAAGAAGCAGAGTGAGACTGTTTAAAAAGAACCACAGCAACAAAAATAGGAGTGAGTGGAGGGTGAGTAAAAAGGAAAATCCAAACCACCTGCTGCTCCTTGGTAGCATCTGTCACTGTACAAGAAGTGGGAGAACATGAAGGTAATGCTTGCCAAAGCACTTAAGCTGGAAGCAGTACGGCATCATTCATCGATCTGGTTGTATCAGCTAGCACAGACCCTACAGAATATCACAAACAGAACAAAATTTTGGGAAACCTTCACAGAGATCTGTAGAGGACTCAACTGTCCTTTGCAGCAATGCTTTAAGGTTTTGTAGGAGTTGATAGAAATGTTCTTCCCGAAATGAAAAGCAGAAGCAGCTCTTATTCATGTCACTAAGATGTTCAAGAACAAAAGGTCAGTTGCACATTTGCCCTTGATGTAGGTAGGGAATGTAGCAGTGTCCTGCGGTGACATCTTTGGGGGGAAGATGAGGGGGTGTTGTGGAGGAAAAAGTTCCTTCTTATCATAAGGTAAGCCTGCTTACTAGGGAATGACATGATGGAGATGTGATCTGCCCAAGAGACTGTGCTTTTCCTGTAACAGCATTTCTTAGGTAAGAGACTAAAAACAAAAGATAAATCCTTCCTAGCCAAGGGTGGATATTGAGCAAGAGGTAATAATTCTGTAAACCAAGGGTGTTTTCAAGGTTACTGAAAAGCTCCTCAGTCATGTCTTTTGGTCTTGATGAGTAAAAATTTATGGCTGATTCACCCCTTTTAAAGGGATATAAGTAATTGGGTACCAGCATGGATACAGACCAGAAATACCACCCATTGCTTCCTACAACCTGTATAGAGACAATAGACAAAAATATATCAGTAAAGATAGAAACCCTACTGAAGCTCCAGCCTCAAACTGAGCTGGGGCAGACCCTAAAATATCACAAAGGTCTTAATGAAATCTGATGACAAAGGAACTGGAAAAAAAAAAAGCTCAGAACATTGTGTTTATTTTGTGATGGAGCAGACATGCTCAATTTTTCTTTCAGCTACTGCTAATGTTCCCTCCTTACTGCCAGAACAGGAAGCACAATCAAAAAACAGGTATCTCAAGCACTTCTCTGTGTATGAAGAATCAGGGCATCAGGCAGGATATCTAAAGCTTCTCTCTTTGTTATGAATAGACCTAGAGAGAGACACTAACTTCTTCTCCCTGGATGATAGTGGAAATTTGTTTTCTTGAATCTGAGCATTGGGAAAAGGATCAAAGATGAATTTTTAATATTTTCTTGGGAATAACTATCTCAATCTGTACTTGAAGTCTCTATACACAGAACACTCAGAGGGACTAGACATGACAGAAAGCTGATACTTTCATCTCAGAGAGAATAAAGCCAAAACTTTTGTTCAAGAATTCCTGTGTGTGGAAGCCACACTGTCCTAGCACAATCAAAATTGGAGGTCATAAAAGAAAAGGATGCTTAAATAACTTGAAAACATTTTTAAAATAACAGATAATAAAATAGAGTATGAAATAGAAGGTCCAGACGAATCTTCAACAAAAAGCAGTTAAACATAAAGAACTATGGTGCAGACACAGGTGGAAATGATTACTAGGTGACAGGTTGTACTCTGTTGCTTATAAAATGCCCACAAGTCCAATAGGTTGATTTGATAAACAAGTTTTGCACAGCTCTACACTCAAAATATGCAGAAAAGCACTTGATGGTAAATACTGGACGTTAATGTACGAATGGAGCATTCATTCATTCATTCAACTCTAAATTATGCCTTTTCTTCAAAACTTAATCCCACACCAATTACCTACAATTCTTAAAGAGGTAAACAGAACGACGTCAGGGGCAATAATTTTTATGTACACACAGACACAGGGATAGATCACACACATTACTATGCAATTATATATTATTCAAACATGTATCTATAAAGGATCACATTCAGCTTGATTAATATTTCTGGACAAAAAGTCGCCTCTTTGAAGTGCTACCATAATTTCCAAAAACTGTATTCTCATACCTTTGCATAAGCAGTTGTTTGATAAACCACTGTTTGAGGTATTTCTGCTCCACTTTTGCTCCTGAACGCCATGAGCAGCCATTGTCATCCACCTGTTCATTAGCCAGAACAGTCTGATCCACTGGATCCCAGTTGACCAAGGCCTAAAAAAAGAGTTGCAGGAGAAAAAAATACTGTCATCATCTAGTTAAAAACCAGAGTCTTACTTTACAGACGCCAAAACCAAATCCAGAAGCATTCCTTGAAAGTTTACCTGAAATTTCTGTATTTTTAAAACATGCATTTGAATCAGCAACACGGACTCAGCTGGAAAAGTTTTGAATATTCATCTTCTCAGAACTCAAAAGACCCAAAAACGCAGTTGGCAAGGTTTGCCTAGACTGATCATGCTAGTTTGATAGGTTGACACTTGACTGCTTGACTGTTATATATAAGTAAGTGTTCCAGTTGACTATACTGCAAATAACATAGACTGATGCTTAAAAGTTCTTCACTACTAATCCAAAAGTGTTGAGTCAGACTGAGGGGGATGAGTAAACAAGGATGTTCAAGTCAAGAGGAGAGAATCACAAAGAAGTATTACAGTGGTCAACTATATTTCAAGTGAAAGAGTTTATATTATCTGTATGTAACTCCTGTCAACTGTGTGAATTACTTTTGGAATCATCTTTCCTTATCAATACAAAGACATAAAGGAAAATGTAAAGTGAAATTAATGTTGGTGTTCAACTCCATAAACCTTGGTTTTTTTAGCTTTTGAGTCAAATGAAATACCAGACATAACATACTGGGAAAGGAGCAAAAATCAAACTCACCCTTCCTCAGTGCTGAACAATTCAGCTGGTCACTTATCAAAAAGATCTAAGATCACAAAAGAATCCTGTCCAAAAGTGCCATTAAATGCTATACGTTAACTTGAAAAAATGAACAGAAAGAAAAAAAAATATAATCAAAGCACTGGAGCAATCTATTACATTAAATGTTATTTAGTCTTTGAGCTAAATCAGACTGGCAGAAAAACAGTAGCTACAGTTCCATAGAGATCTAATACATTAAACATTTTTTTAAAATTTCAAATTACTTCTTTGGGTATGGGGAGGACTTGTATCTCAATAAAAAATTAGTAACTGTACTTAAATTGTATTTTATATTTTATCTACCACTGATCACCTTCTGATCAGTTTGCAAACAGCTAATATTGCTTCATTTTAAATATGCTACATATTCTTAGAAATAGTAAATGTCACAACCACTTTAGAAATCTTATAGTGAGAAGAACTAAAAGAACGATGCAGGGATCCTCTTGCTTCGAAATACTGCTCAGAGCTGTGTGAGCATAAAGTCTGGCTACACTGATTTATAAAAAATTTATTATCATTAAATGAATGGAAGTTATTAATTGATAAATTTAACCTTGCCTCCAAATGAAGCTTCTGTAAATTTAGACTTGAATTTAAACTTTTTACTTTTTGCCTACCTTTTATCTGTTACCAACCAATAATACCACACCAGATTTTATAAAAGGCTTATGAAATTTCATTGGGAAATTAAAAGAAATCAATATATTCCACTATTATAAATATGTTTTCCTGAATTCCAGAAAATACAGCTTCTTCAGTAGTAATGTAACACATAATGAATGTGGCTGTAAAGTAATGATCTTTTAATTTACAAAGTTCTGAAAAAACTCCACAGAAAGTTAAAGTTACACCTAAAGAGAGATAAATCAGACAATATTGAGAAGTGATAAAATGCCAGTTGTATAAAGCGGTATTAGCATAAGCTTGTATTAAACTGGCTGTGACTCCAAGTTGAGAAAAAATACTGTTTCTATTTTGATTCTATGATATCAAATTCATGGTGAAAATTTTAGACGGTAACTGAAATTATTACATAATTATTTAGCATAACAAATCTTCCTGTTACAACTCATGAGGTTATATCTAAATAAATCCTGCAAAAAATAAAGCAAATGTGCATTTAAGAAATCATTAGCTGAAAGGTCTTGGCTTGGAATTTTTTAAGTTACATTCCTTCCATCTCTCACAGACTTTTGACAATACCTAGAACCTGGCTAATAAATGAAATCTTTAGTTCCTACTTGTACCTCACAAAGGCAACTTCTCGACAATGACAGCCTCTGAAACTATGACCCCAGGAAGCTGCTAAAAGTCATCTACACAAAGAAAGCACAGTGCAAGAGTGTTCAGAGCACACCAATTATCTTGCTCTCCTCACTTCACCAATGTAGACCATATGCTTTTAAGACAGGATCCATCTTATCTAACTTTAAGTCTCTAAAGTGTAGGTATCTATCTCCAGGCTTGCTGTCTCTGGGTCCACTACAGACTACAGGTATCTGATCAAAGTAACAGAGTCAGGGCAGGTATTAACCTCAGTGAGACACTCACATCTGGCCAGGTCAATAACCTCTACAGTGTACTGACTAGATGAGTACTGCAGGAAAAAGAGAGAGGATTTTGCTATGGTGAATAAAGGTGCCCTCTATGGATGCTGCAGCACTCAGGCAGACATTGTTAATCCTCCATAATTGCAGCTCCTGGACATACTGAGCCTGTGTCTCCCTGCCAGGGTAATTTGTGGTCAGACATGCACACTCCTGGAACAGAGCATTAACTAGGCTAACACTCTACTCGCCTTATTCTTATTGTCACAGTAAGGCAATGAATTATCTCCTGTACCCAAAATGAAATTGTAATACAGGAGACTTCAAGCTGTGCAAAAGTACTGCTTAATACATATTGCAGATACACTGACAACATGAGACAAATATATGCTTTAAGTATATATGACTGTTCAAAGAGACCCAGGGTTATGGGCTCTCTCTGCCATCTGTTCCCTGCCAAAAAGCAACTGGTTCATATCCACCAGAGATTACATCCCCTACAGGTTGACAGATGCTGATTTAAGTCCTCAAACTGATCCTTGACTTGAAAGCAGATGGAAGTTGGAAGTAGATTCAATCACTGGTATCCAAACACCTCCAGGATCCCACAGTACTTGGAGCCTGAATGCGAAATTTATTTTGTCTATCATCCCTGCTCTGAATGAAGCAGCAAGCTTGTACTTTTGAGATTCACCTGGGTTCACTTGTCAAGCAAACAAATTCATAGATAAAAATAGCCTTATTATAACAAAGCTAGGGATTTAATTTTTTTTATTACAAGAAAAAAATAATTATAGAAGAAAAAAACCACCCCAAAACCCCAATCCAGCATGGTAGTATATATTAAATATTGAGGGGTTTTGCTGGTTGTCATTATAGATCTCTGAATACAAATGCAAATAGGAGAAATAGCTCAGTAACACCCTGCCATCCTAAATGCTACCTTTCACCATCAATCTTTTTCTCCAGGTTCAGAGAATAATTGGAGTACGTCCTTAATTATATCCTATGGGGTTTCCTGGTTTCTACAGAATACAAATGAAATATCAAAGCATATTTAAGAAATCTTAGTTTCCATTTTAAGTTAGAAACATTCACTAAATTGCTGCTTTGTTAAAGTGCAGCTGTTCAGGTATTTTGGAACTGTGTTGCCTTGGCTATACAGAGAGTGCTCTGGACTGTTCATTCAACATCTTTGTTTCATCTTCTGTTTAAGAAATAACCGAAACCTTCACTTTTCAGATAGACTAATGCACGTTACTTACAAAATATTATAATTTCTTAATATAGTGGCAGCTGATGAACTGCTGTGATAGTCTTATGACACCTAATACTTCTTTTATATTTTGGAGATCACAAATAGGGTTCAGGAACAGGATGGTTATGCACCTAATCTCCAGTTATCCTATCCAAAACCATCAGTTCTGAGATAGTATTACAGTAATGTTATACAGGTAAATAATTTCACTGCTGAAGAGACTCCTAATGACCACCATGTCATGTATTTCCACGAGGGAAGATAAAATCTAGAAAATTCTATATGAAGGCCAGGAAATAAACAACTAAAAGGTATGTTCTGATCCTGCGCTTCAATGCAAATCTCTGACAATAAACACTTCTGACTTGACTTGCTACAATGGCCATTCATGTTAGTTAGTTAGTTAGAAACTGTTAAACAGAAAATTCTGTTATATGTAAAATGGATTCTATTTTAGAGTGTTTTAAAACTAACAGAGCACTATCACTTTATGCCTGTCAATGGACAATCCAGAGTTCTGCCACTGACATGAGTGACCTAAATTAGTGTAGCTGCAAAATATTGAAGGTCAAAGTTTGTACCTACCTCTTTTTGATACACTATCCCAGCTTCAAAAAGCTTAAGAAACAGATATTGTGTCCATTTGTAGTACTCTGGTAAGCAAGTGGTTACCTCCTGTAGAAATGAAATAAAATAAAAATTTCTGGAACTATTCTTTGTATTTTCCTACATTGTTTTAACTTAAACATTTAACCCAGAAGTATATAATATATTCCACAGAGTAAACATTTATGCATGTATTAATGTACAAGCCCATTTATTTGTATAATGCTTACAATGAGTGATATTCATCTGTGCACAAAGCCAGAGAACATGGACTTTGTGTGGGTTTAAGGCACAAGAAGTTTCCCTGTTAACATGGGATACAAAACTCTGTAACATTAAAGCTGATAGATATAAGAACAGAAGATGAATGGAAGTGATGGTAGCTGCCTGATCAAGGAAACAGTAAAACTAGAAAAGAAAGTAGACTTCTTTCAAGGAACCCTCCTACCCAGGCTGCCTTTTCCACTGTTGCTCAGCAATGAGAAGCAGGAGCAGAGGCTGTGGATGCTCAGAGGCAGCAGGGAGCTGGCTGATGTGAGTGAGGCAGAGTTAGAAGCCTACAGTTGAAGCTGTGGGTGCAGGAGGCCAGCGGAACAGTGCTGAGGAACTCAGGCTGTTGGCATACAGAGCATGTGGGGTAGACAGGACGGAATACAGGGTAAGATTCTGAACTTCAGGATGAACGACTTGGGAAGGCTATCTCACATTCAAAGGTCAAATAAGCAACTGTCCCAAAAGGCAAGGGAGCTCAAGTTAGGAGCATGCTCTAGGTTAAATTACCGAAAAAATGAGTCATAAAAGTCACAAATGAGGATGACTGTTAAGAAGGAGATAAAGACAGATAAAAATAAAAGACAACATAAAAAGGAAGAATGGGAGTTAAGAGAACAGCAAGCAACAATATAATGGATAGCTTTTTTAAAACTCAAAAATGTTTGCTAAGTTTTTAGTGAACTCTGATAATTAAAAAACAACCTACATACCAACTGCCTATGAAGTTCCATATTTTACATGTTTGTTCTTGAAAAAACCTAACTTCAAATAAGTATCTTAATATACAAAGACAACTAATGGATTCCATCATTACAGACTCCCTATTTTCTCAACACAAACACAGGTTTCACAGACGCAATGGAAACCCACATACCTGCTTGAAGTGGAAGATAGCTTCTACACTGAACTTCAAATTAATATGAACATCTCTTGATTTTAAAGTTACTGATAAAAACTTTATCAGTAAGCCACTGACAAAATTTATTCCATTTGGAATAGTTATCAAGTATCAGAAATAGCCCCAAATGTGAAATGTCTTTCATATGGGTTTTCCTGTCATCCTAGCTTCCCACTACACAAAACTGCAATATCATCTGCTACTCAAATGACATCTGAAATGCTCTAGCAGAAAATTTTTATTCTTTTTCTACAACTTTATATTCTAGTTGCGTTGAACTTTATATTACAGTGCTGAAACACTGCTTTTAACAATTAATATGACCTTTGAATAGATGTGCCTCAAAAGTATGTATAAGAGGCTTTCAAGAACAAAAAGAGACATTTAATGGCAAGTTTTCAGCTCAGCATGTGAAGACCTAGTAATGAAAAACAGTTGCCTGATTAAAATCCTTTGCTCTGCACTGAAAAAAATCCCACTTGATAAAAATCTGATTTCCATCTCTGTAAGTAAGCACATTTAATAGATTTTTCCCCCCCGCTTCTTCAAACGGTGACAACAGTTCTCGTGCCAGTGTGATGCCTCTACAGGCAACAGCTTCATCACTGGAGTATCAGACACACCAAAGAAGAGATGCAATCCGTTTCAGAACAATATAAGATTATGAGAGCAGTAGGCAGACAGGTAGGACAACAAAAGTGAGTTGTCAAATAAAAATAGTGAAGTGAATGGAGATTTGTTCTTTTGGCCCTGAAGGGCAGATGCGTGTCAACTGAAACAAAAAGATTACATTTCCCAACCCAAACAAGCATGTTACAAGCATGCAAGCTTGAGTTACAAGATACAAGCTAACCCCTGGAAACAGAATCCCATGTACACGCTCCCTCACAAGGAGTAAATTGACATTTCTTTGAAAGAAATGCAGCAGACAGTATCACTGAAAAAAGATCTACTGTGTGGTCGCTGAGATGCAGAGATCACTCAAGCTCAGAATTTAACTTTATAACCACGAAGGTCTGAGTAACATTTCAAATTAATGAAGAAAAAGAAATTACCTCACTACCAAGTGAAATGAGCTGCTAAAGACAAGCCAGCAAACTCTTGCCAACCTTGAAATGTGTTTTGGTGGTTTTTTCCCTATCATTTAGCACAGTAAGATTTATTGTTATAAATAATTTTCTGTGTATTCCAGTTACTGACCTTGATTAAATGAATGATGTCTGGTAAAAAGTTTCCATTAGGCTGCCATCATGTTTAAATTAAGGTGAATGTTAACATCTCTATTTATACTCTGTAAGCATGACAAAGATCCGCAGAACATTAACAGAACTATCTTAACTCAGAAATACACAAAAGAGTTTATAAAATAGCACACACATTCCACCCTGCCAAAAACTGTACATTTCTGCTTCTCATTTGCGATCTGAACACTGGCGTAGCAGCATACATATAGAACCCCATAGCATAAAGCAGTACAGTGAATATATATAACAGGGTATTACCATATTTTCTACAAAAATAAAGTACCTACTAAAAATTCTGTCTTCTAAATATACATAAGATGCTGCTCAGCTGTCCACTGTGTGTGCTCTTCAGTTCTCTGTGACAGATTTAGTGATCGCCCATCACCTCAGCATTTCAGAAGGTAATATGAAATGGGAGGAAAAGCATCTCCCTCTTCTCCCCTTCCATTTTCCTTTTGTCAGCTTTAAGCAGATACTCTCACCAAAATGCATCTTTATCACTGGTTACTGTTACTGTTCCTTATTCCTACAGGAATGGCACTCATTCATTTAAAAAATACATGACAACATTAAAATAAATCACCTATACAGGTGGTTTGCTTTTAAAAGAGCAGATACTGGCAAGACATAGGAAAGACCCCTATCCTTACCAAAACCTAACTTGCTTAATCCATTTATTGCAGCACAATAATTTGCTCCTAACAAATACCATACCAGAGGGGTTGGTAACTTACTTATTTTTGCAAAAAAATTATCAGTTACAGACTAAATGGTAGTATTACCATGGATTTGCTATCACTGCAACTTGGGAAGCAATGGGTCCATGTAAAGGTCAAAAAGCCATTCACTATTATAAAATCTGGTTTTAAAAGTCCCTTTCAACTACCAAAAATGAGTAAATAGTAAAGAATCCTGCATAAAAACCATAAACAACAACTCAATCTGGATGAAAGATTTTGGTGCTTAAAAAAAGAAAAACTAATTTTCAAATGCCTTGTTTTAAAATTCATTATTTGTTCTAAATCTGCTCCTTTCTTACAATTTTCTATTATGAATCTCTGACCTTATTACTTGTTTTTGCTTCTATTTTTAAGAAGAAGGTTACAACTTCAAGCTGCTTCCGTGGTTATTTTTTTTCAAATAAAAGCAATATTCATAGTCTGAATGTAAAGGTTTACTTTTTTCTAAGATCCACTAGGCTTTATGAATAACATATAACTAGACTGGAGATAAGCAATTTCCTAGTTTATTAGCAATAAATTTATTTTTAGCACAGTGTTATGCTGTCCTGAAGACAGGCATGTTGCACCTCTTTAAAGGGAGATAAGAAGAAAAAGTCTGGATGGATTTTTTTCAAAATCCATTTGGGAAAATAAAACAGTCTTTAATCAATTATCTGCCTATTTTGGTTTTAAAGGGCATGTACCACCTCATCTAAAAGTATAATTATTTGATTTTCAGAGGTCTAGAGCTAGACCAACCTACATTTCAAAATTAATTTGAATATTTGTATTTCAAAGGCCCTTAGTTTTATGCTTTATTAGCTACAAATACAAATGTCATACAGTGCCTACATTTTAGAACATGAATTTCTTTTCTGAAAAAAAAGTAGCTTTGAATCAACAGTTTCTTTTTTAAAAAAATCTAATTATAATTAGGGTCAGTGATTATCAATGATATATGGATAAGAAAAAAAATTCATAGGTAATAATCTATCTATTGTTGGTTTTATGCATGCTCAGGCAGTACACACAAATGACAACTTCAAAACAAAATAGAAAAATATCTGCACAAAGAAAATCTACCTAAAATTTAATTTTTTTAATGTACCGAGTAAACTGGGAACATTAGTCTCATGCAAAAAATATGTCACTTGGAATGCAGAAATTGAAAAGACTAAAAAGCCTTCCCAGAACAAGCTACTTTCCAGAAGAAAGTTACAGATTGATAATAATAGCGGCAAACTGGGAACATGCACTCAGCCTGATGAAACTCCTGAACAAAATAAAGGAAAAATGTTATATGCTCTTCATCTTTTGTTGCTGATGATAAGAATCATCAAAAATGATACTGCCTAATTCCCCTGAAAATCAGGTTTCAAAGAAGTGACAGGCAGTTTGCTATGCTGTCTGGGGTGGTATTTTCAAAAAAATCTGACCATCAGGAATGCTCAGATTACTGTTATCTTAAAACCAAAACATAATGGTGGGGATTTTAAAATTTTCCTTGTGTTTTTAATGTCTCGTAGAGACATTTCTCTCATGCTCAAACTTCAGCTTTTCAATCTTCCATCTGAGAAACATACATGTTCAGAATAGAAATGTTCTCTCACTTACTGATTTTTTAAAAAAATCTCTCCCCAAAATCACACTATTTTCAAAATGATTTACAAATATAATACTTCTAACTTGGGACACTTAAAATATCTCCATGTTTCACGTAAAAAATCAGATAATCACTAGTGTTTAAAACTACGCTAAGGCAAAGTACTTACAGAGTTAATGTTATGTATTTAGTTTCATTTTTCATTTGCTTAGATTTTCTGTTTAGGAGAGCAATTTTAAAGTGTCTTTGTAACCTGAGTGAAATAATCTAATTAGCTTTTAATAATGTATTTATGCATTATTTATGGTACCTTACCAGATAAGTAAGTTCACTGACAGCTGCAACACAAAAATACCTGCACATTTTGATTTGTAAGACAGAGAGAATAAGGATAAAAACCCCACAGAAAAATAAAAGGAAATTTCTAGCATTGCAGGTGCACTGGGATTTTTTCATAACAATTTTAGCAAGCAATGAGATTTAACTAGTCTTCATATTCCTGGACACAAATTTCTTGACCACCAGACATGACTTCATAAGAAGGTAGATTCTTTAGGACAGCTACATGCACTAGGTACTCAAAATGGATTTTTTTTTCTTTTTTCCACTTCTCTTTTCCCTTACCATATGTAAAATGGTAAAGTTTACATAAGTTTCCTTCCCATCATCTAAGCATACACTCTAAGCTGGCCACAGAGGATGGAGACAGCTAACATAAAAGGTTCACACTTTAAAAAGGCAATTCACCACACACTAAAATAATGATCTAAGTTAGGGGAATGGGTTCCTCCAGCATTATTTGCTAAGTACTCTGCAATAGCCCAATAAAGGGACAGATTTAAGCAACACCAATGAAATTAAATTAAAAACAGGCCCCTGTTTTGTATAATAGTCTTGGTTAATTAGACCAACCCGTATAAAATTTGTTTTTCTTGGATTGTTCATAGGAGTCACTAATACTAGTGGGTTTTTTTGCAGCGTCACAGTATTTTGTAAGCCACTGATTTAGAGCCATACAAGTATAGAATACTATTAAAAAAATACTCCTTACCTCATATAGCTCACTTTTAAGATAAGCACTTGCAGAGCAGAATGCTTTGCTGTGCAAAGACGCTTGAGTTAGCCCAGGAGCAGCACAGCTGAGGCAGGAAGATGCTCTGCCCAGCATAATGAGCCCTGCAGAGAAGCAGGCTTTATCAGCCTGTAAAACACCCTGCTACAGCTTAGCCCTTCCATTTCCACAGGTAGTTCTTTCATGGCCAGCTCAAATATCTGTGCATTTGGAGGTCACATAATATTTTAGGCATCATGAATTTTTTGCAAATAATAAACATACCTGTTTCTAATGGCTACCATTCAGGATACTCTTAGTCCAATCAGTATGGCAGACTTTCCAGGTAAAACAGAACTGATAAGCTAAGGAGTGAAAACTCTAAAATGTGTTGTGTTTCAAGGAACATTTTTCAGCTGTTTTAAAATCTTACCTTTCAAAAACACCAACTATGTGTCCCTAGAGCATTCTAAAGCATTTCAATTACACAGCAGTTCAAGTGGAGTTAGTTATAGAGTATCAAAGCCCTTTCCACAAGTATTCAGAGACTCCTGAAAGTTCATTAACCAAAACACAGTTTACTAGAAAAGTGAAGGTAACTCAGAGAATAGGTGCAGAGATGACAAATGATTTTTCCCTCTGTACTTCTTGCCATGGTTTTCAATACTGCCTGTTTTCCATCTGTTCTTCAGAATGGAAGGTCTAAACAGAAGTTCATACACACGAGAAGAATTTTCTCAATTTTCTTGAAATGCAGCCTGCAGCACTGAACTCACGTGTGTGTGTGTGTGTGTGCACGTGTGTGTTCCATAACACAGCCTACACACAGGATTCCACTGCTCTCAAGTATTGCTGCACTACACATACAGACAACCTCAGAGATACCAACAGATCTAAACATTAGATGTCAAGAATGTGTGCAGTGAAGTGTCCACAACAAATCTTTTATTTTCAGAACAACTTTTTTGGCTACTGAGAAAACTTAAATCTGATTTAAAAGGCTGAAAAATCCTTCCGTATATGAGACATGACGAAATGGTTTTTTAGATGCAAGACATACAAATAAACAACTTCACCTTCATGATTAAAGAAAACAGATGGCACGTCTCAGACTGTCAGAAAACCAATGCTTTTCCCTTTCAGATCTACAATACTGCTATAAAAATCCAAGATTAGAATCTCCATCACTCTATTCAAAATCACATTAAGGTGATAAGCAACAGCTACTGCTGTGAATATAAAGGTAGTGACTGACTCTGATTCACTGGTAAATGCAATAACCTCACAATAGCTTCAAACGCTAATTTCTTTTTTATCTGGAAAATGACATTAGCTTACGTCTGATTGTGTTTGGTAGGTTTTTTAAGGTGAACACCTGATTCTCAAGCATTAGTGTTTTAAATAAAATTTCTCATTTCTATATGATCCTGATAGAATGATCCTAAGAAAATGCAGGTTTATACTTTGAAATTTGGAATAACATAACCGAGCCACCATTTCAATTTACTATCTTTAAACCCTTGACATACACATTGAAAAGAGCACTCCTCAAAAAATACATACCTTAGCACAAAGGTATTACTGTTTCATAAGTATTTGTTTACTGCTTTATTTCTAACACAGAAAATTGATACTTCAAAGAGAAGAAAAAGCAGAGAGAAAAATCCAAATATAAAACTGAAATCACTTTAAAGATTTTCCTACACATTGTTATTACCAGATTATATGAATATGCTAAAAATTAGGGAAATCGGATAAAACGCTCAGTTTTAGTTTAACAACTTAAAGTGGTCACTACCAAATACTCCTGTATTGTCCTAAGTAAAATGGTGAAATTCCATGGTTTACAACGCTCCATCATACAATAAAATAAAGCAGTATTCATTTTAAAAAGAAGATCTTACCCTTTCCCATGTAAAAGACAGGCCTAGTGCATCAAACTGTTTCCTCATGTGTTGGATATTACTGCAAAATAATGATAATAAATTTAAAATTATTAGCTTAAGATATTTCTAACGTGTGATCATATTTAAAATCTGGTGCTTATAGAGTCCTGAGAAATCAAAAGCACTAGTTAAACCTCTAAACACTGATCTCACTAGCAGTAAAACTCAGAATTGTCAGAATACTCAAATAATAATTTTAGACATCCCTAATGTACTCTGGTCCAATTTCCATGGGTATGTATATGAGGCAGTACATTTTTTTCTCAACTTGAATGCAACTTAAGAGTAAATAGAGCACTGCAGTTTGAACTAAGCGTTACTTCTTACTATTTTTAATTCTCTTTACAGCAGTTGAGCCAAAAGGCCTTCTTAAATCTCAATGCAGTAGGGGACACTTCCACTATCAGCTTAATGCTGCTCTATTCTGGCAATGCTATCCAGGCTGTATTTTGCTGTGGCTCTGGTGATTGTGTGGCTGTAGGATAACCTGAATCAGCTTACCCATCCAGCTGAAAACATGCCCTATAAAAATTCTCCAGAAAAACTCCACCAGTTTTCTTTCTTCCCTCTGATCAACAAGCTGATCAAACCAGAACTGTGGCCCACAAAACCAGCTGAGCCAGTGCAAAGGAGGTGGTGGAAACATGGATCCTGGGAGGTGACAAGGAACTACTAAACTTCTGGTGGCAGCATCACTGCAGATAAATGTTAGACAGCTAAAACACTGTTTGAAAATGTAGCCCTGAATGGATTGTATTACAAATGTAAAATAAGATACATCAGGATATACAGTGAAGCTTTAGTTGGAAATGTACTAAACACACTATGCCAATACCCACAATTACACAATGTTAATTAATGACCTGGTGGAAATTCATTCACATACTGTAAAACGGATTAAAATTTCTTAGGGACTTTTACCTTTCTACTAAAATACATTCTGTCAGATAAAGTAGTATATATCCTTCCGGAGTGGCTAAGCTGACAGTCACGATACCAAGCATTTAATTCCAAACCAGAAAAAACCTGCAGTGCTGAATAATTGAGTAATGCAAGTATTTAATATTAAGAGGCACAGAGCCCCAGTTACACTGGAAAAGACCTGCCTTTTCTGGTAAGCCACTTTTCCTGGTTTGGCTTTACCAGGAAATCCTCTTACAGACTCATGGCTTTCACTGAAAGAAACCATTCTTTCAGTACTGCTGCTTTAATTAAAGTCCGATTCAAAATTAACTACCATATATTTTCACAATGCTTCTGCCGTTTTACTAACTCTTATGAACAAATTTTTCTGTCTGTATAAATAACTCTGTCTTCAATTTCGTTTATTTCTTTTCCTAACTTTGAAAATATAAGAAGTAATAGCCAACTGGAGTTAATTTGAAATCACCTCTTCAGAAAATCAAGATGCTCTGAAAATTGGTTGCTTATTCCTGAAACAAGCAAGCTGAAATGCTCAGTGTCCCCTTCTTACAGGAGAGCTATGTCTGCAGTAGGGACAACTAAAACACATCGGGTTGATATCACAGCTCCCTGTCCAGTTCAGTCAACCCTGCTGCAGGCATGAAAAACATTCAGGACAGGACAGGGGAGAAAGTGGGAGACAATTACTTCAATGGTCAGAATTTAAGCTGCTCATATGATGAACCAACTACCTTCCTTAGTATAATCCAAAAAAATGTGTACGTAAATAATTTTCCTGTTTGGACACTATCATAATTAGCGTTCAATTACTATGTACTAACTTCTCTCAGTTTTTTTGGTTATAATATTGTTATCTAACTCTTAAAACTAGAAAATTGCTCAAGGCAAAATCTGATGAAGTTTCCAACAAGATAATTGAAGTAAAAAGAAGGTACTTATATAACAGATAGGTAGATTTGTTTTACAGATGAACTTCTACAGACTTACTGAAGGAAGATCCATCATCAACTTACTGGCCATGCTACATATGTAATTCATAGCCCACAATACATTGTGCACAGGGATTTTCCAGACTCCCTCAAATGAACAAAACCAAGCTTTTGTGTCTTGAAGGCAACTGGTTCCCAGGCACACTCTTGTTTAAACCATAAAGGAAGGAAATTTTAAAACATTGAGCAGGAGTAACTCAAAATTTGTGTGTTGTGTCCACATGCATTCACCCCAAGCGAAATAATTTGCCATCATATTTCAGTTGGAAAAGTATCAAGAATCTTAGGATGGGACCAGAGGCATGAACAAAACCCAAAGAAACAGCATTATCAAAGAAGGTCTATAAAGACACCACAGATAGATTACTGCATCCAGAGTACAACAAACAACTTCACTTAGGAAGATTGGTTTCCAAGCAATTTTTAGAAATTGTTTACTTATATAAGTTTTTACTCATTTTAAAGAACATTTGGGGAACATAACACCCCATTCTGTGATCCAAAGCCAAAAATGTTCACAGAAATCAGCAGCAATAATGGCTGCTTAGCACTTCCCAAGATCCAGTCTCAAAAAAACCCCAACTATCTCCTTCCTCTCTCACATGGTACTAAAAACTGCTAGTAAATCTAACCACGTAACTCATCATTTTCCACTGTGTATTCTATACTAAGATTTACCTCACCATAATGAAATTCTGATTTATTTATACCCGCTGGTTTGGGTGTTTGGGAAATGCTTCTCCTTTGATATTCCAGCATTTTACAACTTAAAAGTTATTGAGATAAAAACCTTGAAAATCATCCCAATATATTTATTTTTCAAAACAGAGTCATCTGCACAGTCCCATAAAATGCTGTCAAGTAGCCTTGGTCCCAGATAACCCAATTTTTTCCTCTAACATCTTTCTTCTACGCTAGCTTTGCTCTGTTTTGTTGGTTTATGGGGGCAACAGTACATGTGTTCACAGTGAAAATGCCGTATTTCAATTCATTTCACCTTTGTGTCCAGCTTGCAGGGTGAAGGCCATGTTCAACTGCAGCATTTTCTGCTGGTAAACCAAATGCATCCCATCCCATTGGATTTATCACCTGTCAGCAAAAAGAAAAACCACAACGTTATGCAACTTTCTGGAATGGCATCAGCAACACACTGAGGCCTCCAAATAATGAACAGTGCTTGGCATTCCAGCATTTGCTTTGCCTGAACTGAACTTCTTCACAACCTGCCAACTATGTCCAGCTTTGCTCTAAAAGATGGCCATGAAGTGCCCTTGTCACCTACAATGAGATGTTAGAGGGAGTTTAAAGTATCTTGCAATAAACTCTCATGACTATTTCAATATCAGATTGACATCAACAAAAAGCAACTCTTTGTAAGCTTGTGTGGTGGTAAAAGTCAGCAGTCGATGCTACCACTGGACAGAACCAAATGTTCATTCTAAAACAGAAGATGTCAAGTAAAAATAATTGAACCAACAGTTTTATAATTGTAACTGATGTGTAGGCTACTATCTTTTTCCTTTGTGTTGAAAAACAAAATAAAAGAAAAATACCCTATGACAACTTTAAATCCACCAGATAAAATTAAGAAGATGAGGAAAAACAGTTTTAGTCAAATTTTCCTAAAATATCTGACAGACTGAAAAGTTATTTCATGACCACAAATAAATAAAGGTGGGGAAAAAGTTTACTACAAAATATAATAGATAATTTCTGTTGAAATAGAGATATATTTTTCCTATTAACATGCACATTATTTAGTAAAATAATCTAGCAATATGATAAGTATTCAAAAAACCTGTTCAATAACCAAGGAAAGAAAGGCCAGTACTTAAGATACTGTCATTAAATACATATATATTGAATACCCGATGAAACCAATTCTATTTAACCTATAAATATGCTGTAAATTCAATAATCATTATTAAAATTACTCAAGTTTAACAATAGCAAAACATGACTAACATTTTACAAGTTGTAAGAAGCAAAAATTTTTACCCCTTAAAGTATGTATTTATATAAAAAATGTGTTTCTTAGTGGCATGTAAGCAAACAAGCAATAAAAAAGCAATCCCAGCCATACTAATCTCATAACATATCTCTATGTGAAAAATCTGCTCATTTTGGAAGCATAAGAGCTACTTTTGTCACTGCTTTGAATTATTTTTATTCTTCTTTGCCACCACTTTCCAATCTTCTGACTTAATGTAATATTTCATAAAAAATATTTTATAGATGTGTTTATAAAGACGCCCTAGGCAGCAACACAGTGTAAAAGCAACAGGATTTAATAGATGTGACTCTTCAGTGTTCTCATTTTCAGTGCTGATCTAAAACTAAACCTGCTGTCTATCATTGCTCTATTGGTGCAGCAGCAAAACCAAAGGTATTAATCTGTGATCATCTGTGATCCAAGCCAGCCCAGGAAGGGCCCACGCACAGCACATTTTTGATGTCTATATCTAACAGAAATTGGAATGCTGTTCCGCGTTACAAATTTTCCCTACTATCAGACAAACTGTTGTTCCTCACACAATAGCATAAGAAATTATGAGTCTCAACTGTCTATTTCCTCACATTATAGAGGGGGGAGTTTACATGGAAAACGTCAATTGGAGCCTAAACCACTTCTCAACACCCCACTGAAGCACAGGTCTGCCCAGCCCTTCCCCTTCCTGGCCACCCACCCAGCAGTCAAAACTACTGGTGTAAAAGAAAAAAAAAAAGACATGTAGACAGGTACGTTTTACATAAGCTATAAATATCAACAGAATTTCTTATGGACATTTTAAAATATTAATTTATTCAGTTCTTTTTGACTGCTAGTTTTGCTGACAACCTATCTCTGGACAGAAGTGATAAAAAACCAGATTTTTTTTTCCACGTGTAACACATATTTTCTCTATTCAAATGCCCTAGACTAATACCCTGCCTTTACATTCCTACAAATGCCTTCTCTTACTACAAGTTGATGCATATTGAGTGAGATAAGAAAAAATCACCCTTGGTTAATTTTTGTGAATTTTGGCTTCTGAAGATCTCTTGGATATAGACAGGCAGCCAAAAACAAGGCACAATCTCATTTCTCATGCTCCTGAGCAAAAGGATATGGGAAAAACAACTTCAGTACCAGCTACAGACTCCCCAAAAGGGCTGACGGATGCTCCAGACAGTTCATGTGCAGACATTTTATCACTGTACCATCAGTGTTAGAAGGAGAAACCTGTGCACACAGATCTTCCAAATTCTAGCATTTATCAAAAATATCACATCCACTCTTCAGATTCGAAAGTTCACTTTAATGACCAATAGCATTCCTCAAGTTAAAGGTCTAAGAAGTATGCTAATTCAAGTTTCAATCCGAAAACTGAATTTAAAGAGACATTAAAAATATCCTCAAATTAGCCTCCAGGATAGATCTATTTATGTAGTTGCTATAGAGATGAATGTAACATGCACAGTGGTTTAGAAAATGATTTCAAGTTTATTGTCTTTTTTACTTCTCTACCATGAATGGAGCTGAAAGGTTTGCAAAATGGATTTGTCTAAACAACAGGTCAGCTCCTTCTGGCTGTAATCTGTGGCAAAAATGCCACAGTCTCCATGCAGCATTTGACAGTACATCTTAACTCTACTTATTCAACACAAAAATCTGAAGAGAAATGGAAAAGGAGAAGAAAATATGCAACTAACACGTCAAAAGTTGGCACAAAGGAAAAAGGAACAGTTCCACTGTTCAAAACAAATTAAAAATAGGAACAGAAAAATAGAAAGCAGTTTTGAAGACCAAAGGGTTATTCCTTGTAGCTCTTTGATGGGTTGGTCACTGGCTCTAACTAGCAGAAAACATGGCTGCTCTCTCTAGCAGCACAGGTGAGCAGAAGAAAAACAAGTCATCCATCTTCTTGAATGCTGACTTGATTACTTTCAACAGCAACCTCTAAACCTTATGCAACTGAGGGATCCATTCTGCTCACTGCAGTGACCATTTTTCTGAGCATCACTTCTCTAGGTAGTCAATATTTTCTCTAAACCTCAAGGAGAAAGAAACAAATAATGACTGTATCTTGCTAAACAGGAGGCTGCATAAGCCTAAGGGGCCTACACCAGGTAAAACAAGGCAGACTGTAGTTTCAGCCATTTTACAATGGCAGAAGCTAGTGCTATCACCAAAGGCAGCTGTGTGCTTATCCTCACAATGAAGTGGACAGGTAAACTCCTCCTGCTGAAAACTCCCAGGTTAGTCTTGAACACACATGGCATAAGTTCAGATGCTCAGAAGCTCACATGATGAGGCAGGATCAACTATAAAAGACTGGCATTTTCTACCGCTTGACCTGGTTTGCACAGGAGCATACAATGTTGCACAGAAGTGATTAAATGGTGCATGGGGAACAAAGTGCCCAGTAACTACCGCACTGAGTGGTCTTTTTGGGAACAAACTTTTAAAAATGAAAACAGTTGCATCTTGAAGCATTTTAGATCACAAGACTCCAGCTTGAAGCATTTCTAAGAACCATTTCACATCATGGTCAAACTTCAGTTGTTAATGATGGCTAGAGCTCTTCGGGTGACTGAGAGACCAAGGGGAGGAAGACACAGTGACTCCACTGATTTCATGCTGAGACCTCCACTCTTCCTCTTCAAGGGTTTTCATCTATTCACTGCAGGAACAATCAGCTCATCACACTGACATCGGCAGGTGAGATCAGTGTACTATATAACACAGAGCTGACAGTGATCTCATAACACTCAGTTCTAAGCCTTCATCAACATAACCAGGACTGCTGATCCAGTGAATTGTCCCTGGTCTTTGTAAGGAAACGAAGAACATGTCTGCTCTCCTGATGTGTTCTGTATGTCTCAGAACTGTGACCGGGGAGCTGATATACTGCTCTTGCACTCAAATCAATGCATTCTGAATTTTAAGAAAGCCAGCAGAACCAGTGTCAGAAAGGCCTGCAAATAAATATATTTAATTCCGAGAACGTGCAATAAAAGATGATCAGAAATGAAAATTAAGAGGCTTGCTGACAAATTAGTGGTTTGAATTGATACATCAAAGTCTACATTCCTATCCCTACTTATAGCCTCATGACACACTCGACATGAACTAACCAAAAGAGGCTGACAAAACAGGTGATCCACAATTACAAGTTCCAGCAGCCAGAAAACACCCCTAGCACCATTGTGGATCTCACAATTGTGCAATCAGACACATGAGACAGTGAGGACTCGAAGCTGGAGAGGGGAAAGGAAAGGACAGCTGCTCCTTTCAATGGCTGCCTACAGTGGGCTGAACTTGCTGAAAATCTGATGTAAATTGACATATTACAGCACACTTTAAATACAAGACCTCCACCTGAGCGAAGCCTAGATTCTCTTTTAAGCGTACGAGGTAATAGACACCATTACACAACAGGAGAAAATTACCACCATCAAACAAACAAACAACCCCCCCAAGCAGGTAAGGCATGCCTGGAAATAGATTAAAATAAGGAATTTTTGAGCACGGTGTACATTCTAAAAAGGACTATTTCAATGCTTCTCTGCAACACAGTGCTGCATATTAGGGAAGGCACTTTAAAAACAATCAGTTCATACAGATTTCTATCAAAACATAAAATGCCCATTTATTTTTATTCTCACAAAACATAATATGTGAGAAATTATTCAACATCCACAGAGCATCACACACATTTTGAGAACAAAGTTATCTTTCGCCTCCTTAATCTCACACATTCTTGTCTAACATAATTACATTTAAAATTATATCTCATTTTCTCTTTTTCTTTCAAAACGAAACACAGTGAGTTCATTAACACCTTCAGTACAGGCTGTGGGAAAACTGAAATTAAATAAGATTCAATTCACACACAATACTTGTAATATTTGCTACTTGATTTATACCACATGAAATAACCTGATTTATACCACATGAAATAACCTGACAAAAGGGCACAACAGTCTCACACAAAAAAAGGTGGAAAATAGCAGCTAGTGATGATCAGAAAATGGATCTGCATTGAAATAATTCATCCTACTGATGAATTAATTATAGAGTTTTAATTAAACTTGCCTGTCTGGCTTCAATACCATTCACTTTTGCAATTTCAAGAGTATTAAGATTCACTGCAGAAAGGGAAAACAATTAATGAAGATACATGCAATTTAAAAGAAAAGATGTTATGAATAAAAATAAAATACTCTTTAAGTAATTTAGGGATATTGCAGAAATATCACTGACTATATTCTAATCCCAACCATCCCAGTTTAACTATAAATTAAGAAATAATAAGTAAGTGTGATTCTAGCATGCAGGAATTTCACCCTGTTTTGATTACAGAAAGGATTATTCTCATTTATGTACAACTCTCACATGTGACTGCCTTGCTTGGTACCAGTTTCACTAAGACATCACAAGAACTATTGAACTGAATCACTCTCTGTTTACTGATCACTAAGGGAATTATTCACAGTCCTCTGAGAGGCACAAATTATCCACTTTGGAATTTATCAAAGACATGATAATGATAGCATGATAAAATAATGGTAAATACTTTTTCCCAGAGCAACAGCAGACTGGAAATCATCCATAGTGAAAATCATCATGAATATCTCTATCATTTCTACACAGCACTCTCAAATAATGAATAGGAAATGTCTTTACTTCTTACAAAACTCCTACATTTGAGTTCACAACATGTATGTAAATTCACAGAGTAAACACAACCAGAAACTGCACATCGTAGTTCTGGACTGATTTATTGATAGCTACAAATCTGTAACTAAAATACATAAATTACTTTTTCATAGCATTTTATAGTAAGTATATTTGTAATAAGATGTAGACCTTGCCATATACAAAAACTGTTTTAATTGCACTTCAAGAAATATGTCACACTTAAGACATTCTGGAAAGACTAGCTCAGTGCACTCACGCAAAGTAATCTATATGGCTTACATTTCCCATGCAGAGACTTCAAACTTCAGTAATCAAAATGTAAACAAGTTATCTGGCTTATTTGTAGAGCTGTACTCTACAAATCATTTATCCAGCAACCCAATCTAAGTGCATGGCAGCTTGTTGCCCATGCACTGCCTACAGGTCCTTGAGGAGTGAGTGCTGGAATAAGTCAATGCTTCACAATGCTTTAATCTACAGTTTTATATTGAAGCAGTATTTCTTTCAAAAACAAGGTAGGGAAAAGAGCAATAGATATTTATTTTCCCACTTAAAAGTGCTGGTGTAGTACAGGTTTCTGGGAAATATCAGCAGAGTTTAGTGTGCATTACTGCTCTAGAATATTTTAATTGAAACAAAATCAGACTTTATTGAGTTGAAAAAAATTGAATACTAATGTCCCATTTTAGAAAAACCAAAACCACAACAGAATCCAAATGAGTTGAAATCTTCCCAGTTTAAATTTAAAAATACCTCCAATATGAAGAAATTACACAATTGCATTCCAAAGGAAGTCTAAAGGATCTCTAATCCCTTTGTAAATGTATTCTAGCCTATCCTTACTAACATATTACAAAATATGAACCAATTCTTGCCTGTTCAGATTAAATCAATATGCAACTAATTTACTGTTTTCTCATTAGAGCATTCTTTATGAAAAATTCCTCCACCTTATTCAACATAAATTGCTCGCTTACTTAATCATATATTCTTGTCAACTAGGTACACACCACTGACATTTCTCCTCACTGTTTATTAAATAACGAATATACACCGTAGTCTGAAGCTTTCCCCGGGAACTGTAAATCTGAATGGTTTTGCCTGTAATTTTCAAGGTAACAACCCATCATTCCTCATTGCCTTACACTTTCTTTTTATTTGAAAATGATGGATGCAAAGTTTAAACAACATTGCTGCTCAAAAATCTTACCCTAACTTTGCATTGAATACCTGACATGAATTCACTTCTACTCAGATTTTTGATTGGAGAAAAATTAGCAGTCCCTAGGCATTCAAACATGCAATATTAAAGCTGAATTTTGAGAAAGAAATAGAAAATCAATGGAATAACTTCAAAATTATGCATACGAACTGTTTTGTTTCTAAAGCATTCTTTCTTTTTATATACTGAAGAATTCTGGTAATTCCTTGAATACAGGCAAAAATTTATTTTTATTGGGAATATATCAGATTTTACGATACAACCATGTCTTAGCCTACAATCATCACAATATCTTAATCATCATAACAACCTTTGACAGATTGTACAACCATGACAAAGGGCAGAGAGAACTTTTAGAGGCTGATTAATTGCAAGGAGATAATCAATTATAAAGACTCTAATTCTAAGTGATGGAGAAATTAGCATGGATAATAAAGGAAAAGCTTTTTAAGGTAATTGTAAGTTCTAGCAAGTTAATGCACATGACTAACAAAATGTTTCTTAATCTGACATACTCAGAAAATCATCTGAGAGATTTTTAATGTCTCTTAATCATAAATGAAAGTTAAATTCTTTGGCTGCCCACCTTTAGTCAAAAATAGATGTTCAAACTGGTTAACATAACAGAAGATACTAGTATTTTTAGAAATCCAGCATGTTCTACAGGCACTTCTTCAAAGTAATTTTTTCATGAAATATAAAAATATGCTGAAATGCAAGATGTAAAATCTTGAAAAGTCTGGAAAATTTTTCTGGAAAAAAACCGGCAAATGTGGAAATAAAAACTTACTTGCACGGTGGCTCTTGTATTTCATTGGAATTATATTATCTTTTTACTTTTCTCAAAATAGTTCTACTAAAGGTGCTTACTTACCTTGTATTCAAAAGCTTACAACTAGAGCATGCTACTGGATGTAGATAATGACTTTCACTTTATTTTAGCAAGTACAAGAAAAAGCAAGTTTTCATCTTTCTGAACAGCAATTTATTGGCTACCTACTCTGCTATTGATAAGATATGGCTATCTCCTGAAATGACATTTCATCACTGGTCGCAACATCAAGCAAGAATCAAAGATGTCTTCAAATGCCTCATTAGATAAAGTTTTTTAGTGAGATCCGAGTTCTGGTCATTCAGATGAGTCAGGAAAGGTAAGTGTTATAAAAGATATTGGGGTTTTTTTCTCATTTAAAGTCTAAGGCAGTTATTTCTTTTTCCTGTAATTTTGAAAGCCTAAGAACGCATTTCTGTAAAGCAAGCATTCAGTGCATGGTATGTTCATCACTGGCATAAAACACATAGTATATGGAAAGGCAGCACACTGAATAATGCAGTGACGATACCTATCAGTCTCAAGGATGGTGATAAATCCAGGAAATGCTACACTTCTACAGCACTTGTAGCAAGGAAATTGCACTTAACTATTGCAACTAACAATTCTTTCTCAATTTCATCTTCTTTATACTCTTTTGAGGTTGGTACCTATAGTCTTGAGCTGCTCCTTCTCTCTTGTACATTAGAGAGAATCCTTCCTGTCATCCTAGATCCTTGCCTATGCTGTATTTCCCTTTTTGTTCCCTTCTCTTTCCATATTCCTCCTTCCTACTGTTTTCCCAGATTCTTCACATTTTCTCTCTACCAAATGTCTTTCCTCTATAATATGGCTGTCACTCAGGCCACAGTTCTCCCACACCTTCCTTATATTCTTCAAATTTTACCCTGCCAGCCTTTACTGCAGAATGCCAGCCAGGATCCCACCACGGATTGCAGGGACAAGGCTCCCAGCTACCCCTTCAACCTAATGGAGAGACAAAAGGGAGCAAGGGACAAATGATGGCAGCCATGGGGGAGAGTGGGAAACAGAGAAAATGGGATTTCTCCTTGCAGATGTAGCCAGAAAATTAGGTTTAGCCTACCCGTAGGCCTGCAGAAGATATTTCATATATACGAGCAAGGCTGAAATGGGCAAGCCAAGTGGTCAGATGCTACCGAACAGAAACTTTTAGCTACACACATGATGTAACATGTGACACGATCCCATTCTTCTGACTTGCAGCAGTCACAAAAAAGAAAATGTTTCCCTCCCAGCTGGCACAGAGGCTGTCCCTGTGTCTGACTAATGACATGAACTGGTTCTCGGGAGCAGAAGAGGCGAAAGTTGATTTTGGTGGTGTCTATTTTCTCTTGCCAGGTACACCCTTTCCTCCCCCCAGTCCCACCCAGATGGCAGGAGGGCTGTCAGTCTCCTCTCACAGAAACTGTGTGGCCCACGGGTCTCAGTGCCACACATCAGTAGATCCAGGCACCTGATACAGCATCAGCTGTTATCATCTGAGGTAGTGTCTAATCATCTTTTACTGAGAGTGAGTTCTGAACATCACCGGCTTTAATAAAAGTCTCAAATTTCAATATTCAAAGCTTCATGGGTCATTATCGACACATCTGCAGCACATATTCCGCTTGCATGGATTTTGGAAAATACTATTTTCCTGATCAGTTATGATATTAAAATATAAAAAAACCCCACCCAGTCCTACCACTGATCTATTCTTACCTGCATCCCTCTCATTTTCTGGAACCGAGCTACTGCATCACTGATGGTGTAGACACGAACATGGCCCATGTGAAGCTTCCCAGAAGGATATGGGAACATAGAAAGCACATAAAATTTTGGTCTTGATTTCTAGAAAGAGATTTTTAGAAACTAGTAACTACATGAGTTAGCATTTCACTTGAATAAACACACGTGCACATTCTAAACCACTACATGACATAATGAAGAGAAACACGGTTCTGCTGGAACTGATCCAAGTGAGCACTGACAAAGTTCATCAGATCAAATTCTTTGTAAACAGAGATGTTTTACCAGACTTTGCTGCTATCTCATCAATTTATACTGACACTTCTGTGGCACTTGAATGTTATGAAAATTAATTCACTTTTACTCAAAAAAAACTATACTGACATAACTGAAACTTAACAAAGCACCATTGCCACTGTAACATCTGCAACTGATTATCCCTGTGTTCTTAGTCTGCCCCAACAAAAACATGAAAACATAGCAGATTAAATTACTCTCATAACAGTTTAAATAATTAATGTTTTACTTTGTATCTACAACAAACACAGAGCTCACTCCTGGCCAGTTGCTTTTTGTCAGCTGAACTGCAGTAACTCCCAGAGTGACTACATCATTTGCAATTGCATGAACATCTGCTGAAGGGAAACTGTTCAGTTTCACTATGTATGCTCAGATCCAAACACATCTTACAAGCAATATTTTGCATAATGAAAAGAAACTAAAAATTTCATTTAGTTAGGTTTAATTAAAATGACAAAAGTTACAAAGAAATCACAAATCCTCTCTCACATTATTATTCCTAACACATCTTGATTACCACTGAATTCATCACAGATACATTGACAGTATCAAGTATCACTGAAACCTGCAAAGTTCTTGCATTACTTTTCCTTATGTTAATAATAAAAAAAATTACAGGCAGTTTTCAGCTTTTACTGTTCTGAATAAAACTAATAATATTTGTCAAATAATACTTCTTTATCACTTCCATTCAATCACAGCAAAATCAGAAATAATCTGAGTACTTCATTGCAGCAGTTTGCTTCTTAATATGAGATTCATTAAATCTACTTCAACTGTAAGGATAAAACAAAAATATAATTAAAAATACAATTTAGAACTTAGCATATGTATGCCATATATGATACCTATGTATGTATGTATGCATATCAAAGACCAAGTCTGAATGAATGCTTTCTCTGCTACATGTATACATGCACACCATTTCATCTCAGTTTTCTTCCCCATAAAAGCAAGCTCTGCTCTCTCATCAACATTTTGATATAATTATTTTTGTCCCAGAGAAGGCGCATTTTAAGAGAGAGAAACAAAAACCACAAAGGGGCACAAAAATGTTTTTTATCTATTGTGACAGAAAAATTGTGAAGGCAAAAAGAGTCAGAGACTGAGATACCATTGTTTTCAAGTTCTTTTATTGCATGGAAAACTTTTTTTTCTTCGAGTCACTTACTACTCCTATGAGACTGTAAACCAGAAAATATTAAAAAATCATTTTCCCTTAACACAGATTTTAGTGAGTCACAGGATGTAGTGTAATAGATTTGTCATAACGTTGGAAAAGAATCATGAGAGAATTGTTTACCAAAGTTACGAATTGATGTTTCTTTTAATACTTTAAATAATTAATTCCCAAATATTGTATAATACACGTAGAAAGAATTGATTACTTAAACACTTTCTAGTTTTACAAGTTTATACTTTGCCTGTCACTGTATTTTTCCTCAGGATTTTTTAATTATTTTTGTTTACCTATTTCATGAATGGTTTTTAATAATCTACATTGAAGTATTTTCCCCTGAAATGTAATGCACATCTAATCATTATAAGCCATCTGTACTAAGTAAGTTTCAATTAATTTCATTCTAAGAAAACAAAAATATCAAACATGGAATCTCCAAATTTCTCATAATGCTTACATCAGTTTCTGAAATTCTGCAGAACTGATCCTTAATTCTTGGGAACCACCAATTTTCAACTCGTTTTCTTGTCTCCAACCCATAGTTTTTTTCCCATTTTCCCGTCTCACTGTAAATAGTTCTCACACAAGCAGGAACCAGTCTTCTCTGCCATTTAATTAGTCCCAGGAAGCCATTTAATTGTCTCTTCAAACATGAGGAACAAGGGCCAACTTTTTGACAAACCGACTGCATTCTTAAGGTTATGATATCTGAAAAGAAAAAAATTATATTTAATGCTGCAATATATAACAAGAACTCAATGATTATTATGATTATACTGAAAATTGGTAGCTATGAAACTATTTTAGCTTGACTTAGACTACTTGGCTGTTTTCCATGGAACTTGCAATTTATTTCCAAGTCTGAATTATAAAAGTATGTATTTTTTAGTCAAGAGAACTGTGGCCTTCGCACGGAACAAAACTATTGTGTTAGATGTCTTATCTAATCTAATAAAACACAGTTCTTGCATTCAGTCTCCCATAAAGGCATAATCAGTCAATTGAAGGTTCCAGAAGCTCCATCGCCTGAATAGAAGAAGATGGCTAACAGGGTGTTAGTAAAAATTCAGAATGAAACAGAGGGAAGAGGAAGTTGGATGAAATTATACTGTAAAAATACTGAATTTGTCATCACTGAAAAGAGATGGGGGAGGATGACTATAATTAGTAGATTTCAACCAGATATTCTAAACCAACTATTTTGCTAAGGCTTCCCTTTTCAACTAAAAGTTGAATTAACTCCTCAAATGCTTTAGAGAGAGTCTTCTAAAGCTACTCAGATGTGAGAAAGATCACACAGTTCCCATATTTGGGATCAGTCTCAACAAGATATTTGCTGATTTTACCTCCTACAGTAGGAAATACGGCATTAAAAGATCTCTACTCTGAGATTTCCTCCTCATCTTGACTGCTTTTTTTTTTTATGGCATTTTTACATCAGTATTTCCTAACCTCTGTGGTTGGTTTTGGTGCCTGTCTCATTACCTAACTACAGAGTTGCTTGTTTTCTCTCTTACTTATCAAGCAGGGTCTTTTAAACATTTTTTCACTTATGTCACACCAGTGCTTTGAATTTTTTGTTGCTACCCTCCATAATCCCTCTCATTTGTAATAAAAACAAATCCAGGACTATACTCAGGATTCCCAGTGCAGGTGCACATGAGTCATTTAGGAGACTCCAATTTCCCCTCCTCCATAACATCACACTCATCTCAAAATTAGCATTTGAGTACTTCAAAGTTTTTTGCTTATTTTTATTAATTATTTCCTTCTTACTTATGTCTTATTTCTATTACTTTGATTTATTTTACAACATAAACGAGTGCTTCCTTATGCAAGCCTACTTCAGCACTGCTGACTTACAAAGAAACCATTTTAAAGCCCAGGGTTACACGTGAGTATAATGCCAAACTGAAGGGAGACCAGTGGATGAGAGGACAGAGTCCCAAGCTGCACATGGGAAGGTTTATGGTGGATGTTAGGATGAATTTCTTCCCAGAAAGGGTGATTAGACATTGGAATGGGCTGCCCAGGGACGTGGTGGAGTCACCACGCCTGGAGGTGTTTAAGGAAAGAGGATGTGGCACTCAGTGCCATGGGCTGGTTGACAGGGTGGACTCCAGGACTCCAGGATCTCAGAGGTCTTTTCCAACCTAATTGATTCTGTGATTGTGAGACAGAAAGAATACAGACGCCGTGCCTGGGCTCAGCTCAAGGGAAACCCACCATGCCTGAGAGGGCACATTTGGGTGACCTCAAGCCCTACAGGCAGGGATCAGAGCAGTGGGTGGGAGTGAGAAAACAGCCAGAGCCAGGGGCACACAGCACTAAAGCTCAGTTCATTCAAACACATGGAATACCAGGATGAGAAAGAGAACTCAGTGTCCTTCCTGCGCCCAGGTACCATCATGCACAAGATCCAATGGTCAGCAAATCAAGTGCTGGGCCAAGCCAGGATGCGTGGCACAGAGGATAATCAAATCCAAAAGACATGGCACTAAGCTGTTTTTCCCTTCCCAGGCTTGTGTGCATGGGACTAGGACAAGCAGAGTACCCCTCCCTGCCCCAGTTAAGCGCACCCCAGCCCAGCGCTGTGTGGGTCTTTCAGGGAGCACGTTATGAGCCTAAAACTGTCTGACTCAAGCGGGTGTGCCAAGAAGGGAGGAAGGGGCTGGTCTTATAGAAATAAATCACAGAATATCCTGAGCTACAAGGGACCCTCAAGGACCACTGACTCCAAGTCCTGGCCCTGCACAGGACACCCCAAGAATGACACCATGTGCCTGAGAGCAGTGTCCAAACGCTTTTTGAGCTCTGTCAGGCTGCTGCTGTGACCACTTCCCCGGGGAGCCTGTTCAGTGCCCGACCACGCTCTGGAGGAAGAACCTTTCCCTAATATCGAATCCAAACCTCCCCTGACACAGAAAACGTCTGGAAAGATGTAGTAAGCACGCGGGAGACCGAATTAATATCCCGGAAACTGCTTGACGAGGCCCAGCACATCACACACAGCCCCGTGGGGGTGTCCCGCCGCTGGAGAAGGAAGCATGGGGAGCAGGCGGCTCCATGGGCGGGACAGAGCGAGCGGGGTGGCGGTGACGGAGGGAGGCTGGAGGAGGGGGGAGCTGCGGGGGCACAGGGCCGGCGGGAGAGGCGGCTGGGCGCGGGCAGGGAGCCGGGAGCAGCGGGCGGTGGGAAGCCGCGGGCAGCGGGAGCAGCGCGGCGCCGGCGGGCGGGGGGCGCGAGGCGGGGCCGGGCGGGGGGAGCGTTACCTGCGCGCGCGCTCCCTCAGCTCCCCCGCCGAGCCGCGGGCGCCGCCATCTTGGCGCGTCGGTGTCGGAGCCAAGCGCCGCCTCTGCCTTTGGCACCGCCCGCAGGGGCGGGAGTTCCGCGCTGCGAGAGAGGGAGCGGAAAGAGCTTCCCGCTTCCCCGACTGTAACGTGGAAAGGCAGAACAACGATAAATAATAAAAATAATAATAAAACATAATTAACCGGGGTTGAGCTCTGTGTAAGTGGCACAGAGCCTGTTCAGCCCCGAGAAAAGACGGACCTCATTAATCTCTATAAATAGCTATAGTGGGGGTGCCAAGAGGATGGTTCCAGGCTCTTCTCGGTGGTGCCAAGAAGTAGGACATGAGGCAACGTGCGGGCAGAAGCTGATGCACAGGAAGTTCCAGCTGAACATGAGGAAGAACTTCTTTACTGTGCAGTGACCGTGCACTGGAACAGATTGCCCAGAGAGGCTGTGGAGTCTCCCTCACTGGAGATATTCAGGAGCTGTCTGGACACGCTCCTGTGCCGTGTGCTCTAGGATGATCCTGCTTGAGCAGGGACGTTTTAACTACAGACGACCAACTGTGGTCCCCACCAACCTGACCTTTTCTGTGTGATTAGTTTTGCTCCCCTCTGCAGCATAAGCAGATGCCATGTAAAGTTACTGTATAGGTTAGGGCTAGAGTTCAGTCATTTCAATAATTTTACTTCCCTTCTGTTTGCTGCTGTTGTTTGTTTGTTTGGGTTTTTTTGGCATATTCTGAAATAAAGGCTATAGTTTAGGGATTTTTTTGGTGATGTCTTTTCGACTAGTCAGAGTAAAAAGCAGAAGTCACAGAAACACAGTATCAAAAAATGGATACCTGGGGGCAGGAAATGCGCTGCAGTTCTCTTTCTTATCCTGGAATTCCATGTGTTTGAATGAGCTCAGCTCCAGTGCAGTGTGCCCCTGGCTGTCGTCTGGTCTAACCTCCCTGCTCCAATAGGGTCATCCTATATAACATGGCACAAGTCAATAAAGGCAATCTAGCACAACATAATTAATTCTACCTCCGCCTGGAAAGCAATGTCTCACCCCGTTGTCAACACTGTGGAGTTCAGAGCTGGTTTTAATTACTGCAAGTAACTCATAGTAGCCTCCAACGAACAAGAAATATGATTTTTTTTTTATTCACCCTGTGTTTGTGCCCTTTTGCTGCTGGCAACTGTTGATTCTTTTAATTTTTAGATATTTTTCTTCACTGTTGTGTTTCCAGCACAGTTCAAACAGACACATTCTGTTTATGCAGTGCAATGCCTACAGTAAAGTAAACCTTATGTGACTAAATGTAAGTATTTACTGAATAAAAGCTTTCCACTTGGATGTATGTACCTGTCAAGTGTGCTTAAATTATAACCTTTTCACCACAAAAATGAACAGAGAGCTGCTCTGATGGTTACCCTGCTGATAAACTAGTACAGTTCCCCCATTACTGTGTGCATAATTTTATTTTGCTTTTCAGTTCATCCCTCCCCTCAGCAAGTGATGGCGATTTGGCTGTAACAGGCCTTCCATCCCAAATCTCTTCCTGAGCTGCTGAGTGAGTTCCTGAACTGAGGGAGAATGAAGCATTTTGTTGTGTGTGGGGACAGGCAGTGCAGCCCTTGGCTGAGTCCCTTCCCCCAGGATAAATAAGAGCTCATGACCAGCTAGGACATGTTTTCAACTCAAAGGATGATTTCCCCTCACACTGTCCTTAACCCCTGCACTCTCCTGATTCACGTCTGAGTGAATGGATGAAAATTATCTCAGAAGGGTTAGCAGACTGGATGAGACCACAGAAAAAATGCCAGTATAAGATTTTGGAGGAAAGCTTTGGAGTGCCTTCGGCTGTCCTCTTGGCACCCCGGGACAATTATTCATTGCCGTTTCTAGGCACTGCTGACATGGGATCTTGACAGTGTTTTTGAAATGGTGCTGCCAGACAGTCAGTGCTTAATAGATAAGCAACTCCTACCATAAATAAGGCAATAAAAAAGCCCAAATGCCAAATAGCAGTGTATGGCTGGATTGGTTATGGCCTTCATGGATTCTCATACTATGCAGAATACCTTTGCTCTTCCTTCTTCTAGGAATGTTTGGTCTTGCTTTTTCTCACCTAATTTCAGTTTCTGTTTACAGAAATCTTACACCTTGACTAGCTTCATTTGATATTGACTGTTTTCCTCACTATTGGAATCCAGATTGCACAATAAGCTCCAATAAAATCAACAGAAAGGGACACAAATTAAAATTTCAGTGTATTCGCAGAGTAAGTTTCCAGTAGTATCTTGACAAAATTCATCTTCTACACATTGTAAATAACACACAATTCAAACCCATGTCAAACCTGCTTGACTTGTTTTTGTTCACAGCTAACAAAAGTCATACCAGCAAATTCCTTCCAGAAGAAAATAAAGAAATGATATTATTTGGGTTTTTATTTTTCTCCAGTGTATTTTTTTAAATAGCAGCTGCAAAATGGCACCTATATCTAAGACTTGGTACAGTACTTGCCATTTCTTCAGAATCCCAACCTACATCTGAATTTGACCAAACCCAGTTTGAGTTGTTGGTTAATATGATAACCAGAGAAGAGCTAGAGGCTCCACATGGGCACAAACCTAAGTAAGTGCTCCTCAGGTATGGCAGGTCTACTTTTGTATAACATACATCTAACTTTCCAGGAAGCATTTAAGACTGTGATTAATTTAGTATTAATCTAAACAGATTAACCTCAGCTTCGAGCAAATCAAATACATAAGTAGATTGCCAGGATGAGAAAGCAATGTTTTAGTGAAATGAATGGATTAAAAAGATAAGACAAAGGTCTAACTACTCGATCAGCTATAATCTTGATGGCAGAGCGTAAGAAATATAGGTCAGTATGTTTAATGTTAGATACTTCAACAGTCCAGAGGTTGAAATCTATTTAAAAAATCATAACTCTAAATTTGAGGCAGTGATTGAACTTTCAAAGTGTTTTCAAGACAACAGAAAATAATCCTCTCATTATTTTGCTACTTTTTCTCGCTCTGAGCTCTACGGTGTTTTCCCCAGTTGAGGTGAGGAGCACTACACACGCAAAGTAAAGAGGTTTTCATTTGCAAGCAAGGACGGCCAGCTGCTCCTCATCAGATCTTGTCTTTGGAAGTGGGAACCTCTCAGGTTCCTGAGCAGAATCCCATAGCAATTGTGAATCAGAGCTGTGAGCTGCACAGCACACCATATGAATGAAAATTAAACCAAACAACACCTTGATAGCCCAGGCAAGAGTTGGAGACACCACCCACTCGCCTCTCTCTCCTTATTGGGCCAAAACCCATGCAGAGCGCAGGGAGCAAGCAGGGACACAAGCCCTAAAATGGCTCAGACTTTTCCAAACAGTGTACCTAGCCCTCTCTGGCATGATCCCCACCTTCCCCATCTGGAGTTTTGCTTCCTAGCCTGGGCTATTTGCTCAGTCTCCTTTCATTATGGGAAATTAATGATATAGAAATATTTGTATTTGCTTTAATAGTCATACACTATTTCCCATCAGGCTGACAGTCCCCTGATTTTGTTTTTTAGACTTTGCACTAATATGTTTGTTAGCATTTTTGTTAGTCCACATAAAGCCTGGAGCTGATTGGGTTATTAGGTAATTCATTAGTTCCTGTGTGGGAAATGTGCAGAAGTGCTCCAGTTGTCTGTCACTTAAATAGACATGCTTCCCAGATTTCCGTACAAGTATAATTTTGCTTTGGCAGATAGTTACTGGAATTGATGTTTGTGCTTCCTGGCATTGTTTTTTTGCTCCTACATCAACAACATGACTAGTATATTTTCAGCCTCCTACAGAAAGAGGATTAATCCCCAGCACTTGAAATACAAAATTATCGCCTGCATACTTCAAATCCCAGCCCCATTTCATGTAATTAAAGAATTTATTTGCTTATTTTTTTCCATCAAACTCCTTGAATGTGGCTTTTGCTACTGAGTTTCATTTTGCTGTTGTTTACATATGTGCATATTTAGCGCTTTTGTTTTAAAACACAAAGATAAAAAATGAAGGTGATTGGATTACAGGGGTGTGAAGAATATCACTTGAGAATATAAAAAGGCAAGAAATTCATAGATTATATTTAAGAAAAATCTTCTCAAACCCTATCTACTATCTGAGCCCAGATCTCAAAGGAAAGAATTCTGAGTGAGACCACAAAGATCAGTAGAAGCTTCACTTTTGCACTGGATTTTGTTTGAAAAGAATTCAAGTATTGTGGTAGTGGAAGAATAAACCCTTGAAAGACGTAGAAGAAGCAGAGTTACACTTTTGGGATAGAAAGGAATGGATTTGGGCAGGACTGTCACATAACTAGAGGTGGAGCTTAACCTGTAAATTGTGAGTTTTGGTAACTCGTAACAGGTATTACTTGTATTACAGGTATTACTGTTTGGTGCCCACTTTAGCTGGGGACTGGCCTTGAAAGCAGAGGAGGTTCTTGTTATCCAAACCAACACAGATTTGTCATTCGTTGGTTTGTCGAAATGAGGAAGAACTCCTGCAATGCGTCAGTGGAAGAAGAGGTCAGCTATATAAGAAGTCAGAAACCTGCCTGCCCCATCCTCTGCCTGGTGACCAGGATGGCCCTGTCTTGTTGGAAAATATCTGTGCGTGTCCCCATGCCACTCATTAAAACACTGAATGTTGTGGAAGAATTTTGAAAACATGCAAGATCCAGATTCAGTGGAATCGTATTTACCAGCAGTGTTTTAGCAGGCTGATCAATTGGTCCCTGAACCTGGAGCTGACATGGGACTGAGTCATTTTTAAGACCCAGGTGAGTCTTATTCTGAGGGGATTTTATGCAGTGCTTGTATTGTGTTATTTTACAGAAGGGTGCATTGAACCCAAAATGCACATCCTCTATGTTCCATGTGAAGGTATTAGACCAGTGACAGTCAGCAACTTTGTACTGATTCAGAGTAAAAGTGTGAGTAGGTGTGTGCATGTGGGTGGGGAGAATTTATCAGCATCAATGCACCTTTACTTTTTTGCCTTTAATCCACAGCTTGTTTTTCAAACAAATTAATTGGTACTGTATTTTTGTCTTGGCCATCTCCTAATGCATAAGTGTAATTTTGCTGTTGGCTGGAACTAATTATACTACTGTAAAACTACCCCTTTGCAGCATTCAAAGCTACACATTTCATGCTTTTAATCTGGAAATAATTTTTTTGTCAGACTGTTTAAAATTTTGGATTTACAGTCATGGGAGTAAGAGCTCAGTCCTTATGAGCTGGCAGACTCTGGTCATGGTGACACCATATCGTCATTAAACTATCCACAGCTCAGGGGCATGTGGGAATATTATGTCTCCTTATTACAGCTAGGAATGCAAGTTTTGGAAACCTGGCTTTTTCATTCTTCTGTGTTTCTTGAAGTGTGTAATTTCAGATGGTAAGTCAGTTGTATGCCGAGAGGCAGCTGATTCCAGCTACTGGAAGCCTTTAGTGAAGGCTGCCACGTTGCTGTGGTGCATATTCTCTACACGTGTGGGGCAGAGGATCATCCATTTGGACCGCCACCTTATGGAGAAGCACTGCACCTCTCTTCCTCCTCCTCCTCTCACAATAAATTTTTATATTACAGAAGTGAGTACTACCATGTCAGACAAGAGAGGCACTTGTTAATTAAACACTTGTCATGTGTTGACCTTTCTTTCATTAAGAACCAGGCCTTCATATTTAAAATAGATGGCAAATGGACATTTTCTGTTCACCGTGACTGTTAAAACAGCTTTTTGCACTAATGGACAAACTTCATCATTGCAATTATCCAACAACTAGATTGCACTTGAACTTTGTAATGATATCAGCAGGAAACAGTTTGAGTGCTGGGTAAAACCATCCTGCACACTGGGCTTGTCTCAGTGGCTTCTGGCTCCAGAAGAAGAAGTAGAAAAGGAAGAAAATATCTGCAAGTCTTAAAATTAATGAATATTAATTAATCCTTGTTGTATGGACAAGTAAAAATGGTGGTAATTCCTTTAAAAGCTCAATGCAGTTTGGAAGTTGTTGTGTACAAATATTTACATGTATGTGTATATGTTGCCCATGTGTATATGTAATATATAACATTCATATGCACATATGTATACTCGTCTTTTCTATCTACATGCTTATCAACATGCCACAGATGGAAGTGGATGTGATCTCCCTCAACTTTCTTCTATGTTTCTACACATGGTAAAATTACCAAAGAAGAAGGAGTGTTTAAATTATTCTTTCTAGTTAAACATGAAACAAGATGAAAGGAGCCTGGTTTTACCAAAGGGACATAGTGCCAGAATAATCTGATATCTTTCCTTAAATGAGATAATGGATTTTCCAAACTAGAAAACATAGTAAATCTCATTTGTACCTTAGCAAAGCAGTTGATACACTCCTAAATGAGAAAATACTAATGGAGCAAAAGAAGATGGGGGTTAACAGATGACATGAGAGGTGGGGAAGAACTGGCCAATGGAAAAGAGCAAAAGAAGAGAAAGAAAAGAGAGTCAAGAAACAAGTTACAATGAGTTCCTCAAGGGTCAATTTTAGGACCAGTGCTGGTAATATTTTTATTAAGTACATTAGCATATGAAGTCAGGGGGCTTTTGAAATCTGAAGATGAAGGGGCATAGGTAACATGTAAGACTTATAATTTATTAAAAGCTTTCTGACTGACAGATAAGTGGGAAGAGATATTTGATTAGAACAGAATGTCAGGGCATGCACTTCAGGGTTAACGAGGATTTTCTCTAAGGGAGACAAGAGATGACTCAGGTGGAGAGAACTCTGGGTATCAGAGATGATCACAGTGATTGTGAATCGACCATGGGATGAACCCATGAGGGTGTTTGTGGCCATAGCATACATCAGACAAGGTATTTCCAGCAGAAAGTGAAAGCTTCATTGTAGAAGGCATGGATGAATGCACATTTGCAACACAACTGCTGCCACATTTCTCTGAAAAAATTAATTAATCTGCAAGAAGTGCAGAGGTGCCATTAAGCATGTCATATGAGAGATGGCATGAAGTGCTGCTTAGTCTAAAAAATTAAGGCTGTGGTAGGATACTGAATTCTTTCTAAGAATATATTGGTTAGCCTAGTACCAGCAACAGTGAAGATATTCCTTTTCCTATTTAGGGAAAAGAATAAAAAAACCCAAGTAACCTTATCACATTTAGACTGGATGGAAAGAGCAGGTTCTCATTATTGAATCAGAGAGGTTCTCTAACAATCTTGTAGACGAGTGGAAACAGCTTCCTTCCTCCAATAACTCTAGCAACTTTTAGGACAAAATTCTGCCCATTAACAGCACACTCTCTGTGGAAAGCCAGGGCATGGTCTAGGTTTGGTAGTGCCAGTGGTCTCTGGAAATACTATAACTGGTCACTCAAGTCCCTCTTTCCCTGGAAAAATTCTAAATTACTTTGGGAAATAACATTTAAACGGGAGCCTTGCTTGCTAGGATTTAGCTTGGAATCACAAAGTAAGGCGGATACAGCCATGTTATCCATCCTGCAGTGCAATGGGAATCCTGAATGTCTCATAGATATGTAATGCAAAGTTGGCATTTCTGTAAATCACTTTCTGCTACCCCTTCAAAACTCGTTATGCTTTTACAAAAATGAAAATTTACATTCCAACAGGGGGAAGGTTCTTCTGCACATTTTTCAGCAAAACTGCCAGCATGGCTTGCAGGCATACCAGATGTACCGGATAAGCTCGCTCAGCGTTTCTTATTGCCTTTGAAATGACTTGCTAGAGACAGGAGGGGATGTTCCATGCCTTCCTGTTCGAAAAAGAAAATTCAAGCAAAGGACATGCAATTTCAGCATAGGATATACCTTGATTCCTCCTTTATTGATGAAAGAAAATCACTTGTTTACTCAAGAATGAGCTAAGCCTGGGAATGATGGTTATGGGTGGTGACTCAATGCTGTTCCTTATTACCATTTTTTTACGATTGAGCCATGGTATCTCCTTGCAGTCAGGGTGATAAAGTAGATAGTGCTTCAGGGTATAAACTGTTTTCTTGTGCTAGGACACTGTGCCTTTTTTATACCTAAGGTAGCCAGACTGTGTGTGTCACTTTGTTCCAGGCCAGTGAGGAGCCACGTGTGGGAATCTGACCTTGGATGGACCTTTGTTGAGCTCATTGTGGGCATGAGGCTGGGACAATATTCACTAGGGCCTGTTATCAATCTGCTGCTTCTTATGATGCATGGACAGGCAAAAAAGCCAACAGGGCATGAGAAGTGAGCATGAGAAATTTCGTGAAACATTGAGTGTGATGTTTTGTCCCAACCTGGCTGCTGATCAATTCCTGATTCAGGAACGGTGAAGGCTATTTAGCTGGAGGAGCCCAAGCAGAACCAGCACAAGAGTAACTAGATACTGGACCCAGCAAGCCACAATGTCAGGGATGATGCACGTGGGGACGGCCTGCTTACAGTCCAGCAGTGTTGCTGCTTTAGGGTATTGCATGTATTACAACTGGGAAAGTTATGATGTTGTTATGGTCCCCTGCTGTCTCATGCAATTGCAGATACCTTATATTCTTCATTAGCACTATTTGCATCTCTGAGTCCGGTTAAGGGAATTTTTAATTTAATTTCCTTTGGAAAAGAAGCAAAACAGGATTGGTAAAACATTGTGGATGCTGTTTGATGTCTGGCCGTCTTTCCTAATGATCATTTACCTTTTCCCTTTTTCTTTTTATTTTTAAATATTTTTTACTAATTTTTATGTGACTATCAACAGATATATTTAATGCCATGTAAACTACACAGATATTATGTCCATTATGTAGAATGGTCTTGGTTGATGGCTATGATGCATATGCTATTCAAATCCATTGGTACTAGACAGAAATCCTCTTACTTTTAAATTATTAGATTACTAATAGGACTTTTGAATGCTCTGGACTGCAATTCTTAAATACCAATTAACAGCTCCTTTTCAGGATTTGATGTTATGAAACCTGCCACTCATTTTCTCTTTGTAGTTGAAATCATAAGAAAAGATGTCACAAAACCTGAATAAGAAAATAGAGACTATATTGCTTCTTAATAGAAGATGTTTGAGATCTGTATGATATAGTTAAAATTAGAAAATGTATTTTAAATGTTAAGTAGTTCTATTTCAACAATATGGGACTTTTTAAATGAGTGAAACTTTAAACAGTTGAAAGAGTGTCTTTGGAGACTATGGCTCATTAAAGATTCCATTGCCATAAATAAACTCAGCCATGCCAGGTTTTATTCCAGAATGCATGGAAATTTTCACTTCCAGTTATGCGGACTCAGAGGGATGCTGTGGTCACCTGTTTGTGTTTCCTGTCATTGTGTACTACACGAGAAGTACAGGGTTGCTTCAGTAGTTGCATTCCACTTCTTTATTTTGTTCAGCTTGAACTTGTGAAAAAGACTTTGCATGAGGTGAACAAAATACCAAAAGACCATTCAGGTACTCTATTACTCATGCAGTCAGTTTCCTACTTTTGATTCTTCTAAAGATTTTTTGGATGTATTTTTTCTTGTTAACACTCACAAGTCTAAGCAGAGCATGTAATGTTTGCAGTTTTTACATATATTTTGCAAACCAAATACTTAAACTGTTAACCTTATGTTAATTTAAATATTGTTTTCTACTCTTTAACATGCAAAAGCCCACTAGAGGAGTTAAGATTAGAAGGTAGCTTGACAACTAGGATCACCAGCCCACATTATCACTGCTTTTACATGAACATAATGCTAAGATTTCTCAAGGCCTGTCCAGGATATTTTGTGCCTTTTCTTTATTAGAGTGTTTCACTGTATGTGAATTAAAACCAGGCCATGGTTTGTATAAAGAATGACAGAAGATTTGAGGAATACTTCTTAGTCCTTTCAGGTTTCCATTGAAGTACTTCTCACTTCTGTCCTAAACCAAGGGTTTAAACCCAAACCTGTACTTGCCTCCTTGAGGCTGAGGTGATAATCCAACACAGGGCACTTCCCACAAGACACTGTGGACAATCATTCAGCAGCAGTTTCTGCACTGCAGGACACGGTGTGCCTGACAGCATGCTCTCCTGGTAGAAGTCTACCAAATGACTGTACTACAGCTTATTCACAGATTGGAAGCTGGATGATGTCTGTCTCTCTATTCATCTGAGCTTTGACAAGAAGAACAACTGAAAAGCAAAATTTACGTGCCAACAACTATCCAAAAATCTGGAAGGCATGATGAAGAATTAGGTAGGTTAAAAGATGCCTAAGAAATCTGCATCATGCCTTTAGATATACCATCAGAGAAAATAAAATAATTAAGTTCTTGATAATAATTTAGAAACTCTAAAATGGTCTGTAGTGCATGTGCAAAATGCACTGGGCAGTGCTATGGCTCAGTGTCTTGTGAAGTACCAGCTGCAGACAGAATGCTTTTTATTCCCTGGGAAAGTAGACAGTCTCGGCTTTCTAATGATATAAAGCAATTCATTCCTGCCTTAATGCCTCCAAGGGTTCCAAATCCCAAGCCAAATTCTGTTTCAATGCTTGTAGACTTGCTGTTTGGGGGCTGCAGGCAAGTGTAATTTTTGGAGATTAAATTCATATTTTAGGAAAGAAAGAGAAACCTTTGTCTGGCATGTTGTTTTGTGTTTTAAAATTGTAAATACTCTTTGTAAAATGTTGGGGTGAGAAGCCACCATGTGGTGTGTACTTGTTGGTGCTTGTTTTCCCGGAAGTCAGGCGGCCAAAGGTGTGTGATAAACGGAACTTATTAGACATTTAGCTGTTTGGCTAATTACCTACTTTCTGAACAGCGCATAACGGAGAATGCCTTTTGTCCCAGTCTCCTGGATATCACATGGTTAAAACTGACCACCAAGCTTTGTGAAGCATTAGTCATGAAAGTTCTGTTGTGAAGGATGTTGGTTTCTTCATGACTGCTACATCACTACATTTTCTGTTTTGCTTTTTTCCCCCCAAAACCTGGGTGCAGCATCTGAGTAATTAAGCAATACTCCAGGGTTTTCTTGATCTCAAAGATCAATAATTACAGTAAGAAAGGCTTTTTAGAAATTAGACCTTTATTTAGATACTGAGAAGGGGGAACCCAGTTCATTGTTCCTTGAAAGCATGGGCACTTTGCACAACCGTAGCAGTAAACTATGAAATGATCTCAAAATAGTTAATTAATTTTTGGTTTTGAAACATTTTTTAAAAGTTCCCCACATCCAGTGATTTACAACTGGAGAGTTGAGACTCTATAACCTAACAAGGAGTGAACTACTCTAAAGATCAGTTTCCTTGAGTCTACAGGAAGACATGAATGCCTTTACCAGCCAGGGATCTGCCGAAGCACTCAAGACTTTGTAAAAGCAGTTATTATTTGTCATTGACTGGACATTGTATGCACTGAAAGGGGAAAGGAAAGATTCTCGGACATGACAGGATTTTCTTTATGGATTGATCTTTGTTTTTATTATCTGTAGGAACTAGTGAGCAAGTCAAAATGCCAGCTAATCTATTCCAGAAATCTGGATTCTTGCAAAGATGAGCGTGTAACAATTTCTTTGTATTTGTCCAAAATAGGGAGCTTTTTGCACTCCATTGTATCCTATAGTCCCTCATCTCCTCATTAAGCTGCTGCAGGTAGAACCTTTCTACTTCCTCTGAAACCATTTTGATGACTCTCTCCTTTTGATTTTTGTGATTAAAAAATACAATAGGAAGATGTCGCCTTACAACAAGAAGAGGCTCCCACTTGAGATATCTTTTATAGCTATAAACAAGCAGCGATGGTTTCTTCCCCAGAGAAAAGTGAGGCAGACAAAAGGAAAGAGACAGGATTTACAAGGTTTGTGGAAAGGAGATAAGTAGCAGGCCTCAAAACTGAACCCAGATACCCTGACATCCAGCTCTGACTATAACTGAACAGGCATCTGCATTGTTTCTTTGTTCTTTGTTGTGATTGCCAACACAGGGGTGTAAATCCAAGCAAGCAGCGCTGAGCTTTTTCAGCTCACACCAAAGTGAGTAGGGCTCAGAGGTGCTCAGGCCCAAGCTGCCCTCGGCAGGAAGGTGGCACTGCTGTAGGCCGGTGTTGGTTCAACCCCTGCCATCCTCAGGCTCTGCTACCTGCCTGCGTCAGCCACCTTCTTCTATTTCTCATATGCCTCTAATCCACCGAACACACACGTGGGAGTATCTAAATTAAAAATAGCAACCCAGGGAAAAAAATGCAGTGCAGTTGGAGAGCTGATTTGCAGCTGAATTATTCATCCCCACATATCCCTCTCATCCCAGGACGATAGTACTGGAGCTGCGCAGGTGCAGCCTGGCTCAGGGACTGGTCGTGCAAGGGAGAGACAACAACTTTGTGTCTGTCAGCAAGCTAAACCTTCCACCTTTCAGCTCATCTGTCTTTTTATACCAACTGCTACATGAAAACACCTTAAACCTCCACCTCACTCCCCTCTATGCCACTCCTTTCGCTTATTACTTATTATCCAGTAACCAGATTAATGTAGCTTGGCTCTCTCCAACCCAAAGAATTGAATTAGTTCAGCTTTCTAAAAGGTTATTGGAATGTTCTGTTCCATTAACACCAAACTTCAGTAGAGAAACACATGAAAAAGCTGTTCCTGTGCTTTTATTGGCTGGACCTGAGCTGGGGTGCTTTGGTGGGTTGCCAGCTTGCGAAATTGCAATTTGCAAGAGACCTGGAATGATTTTCCCCATGGGTCTGCAGGGGTGGCCTTTGGTTTTAATCAGTGCTCTGATAATTGTGATTGCAGTGTATGATGTAGAAAAAAATCTGGCAGTTAATTGTCACTTTTTTTTTTGTAAGGAATTTTTGTAAATAACATTTTGTTTCCACCGAGAATCATTCAATTATCAGAGCAATCATAAAAACCTCAGAAGCCAGAAGATTCTGCGACATGAAAGAAAGGCACAAAAAACCCCTGGACTTAACTTCAAAGTAGTTTTCATGGTTCCTGGCTGGCATCCTGCTTCCTGTCCTTGGTGTGGCATATGGCATGGCTTCTCTCACCACCATATTCCTGGGCTGGAGCCTCGCGGGACCCCCATCAAGCATCCTCCCCAAGGATCACGCCCTGCTGTGAAACTCATGGACACATGAAAGCTGAATGGCATAATAATTAGAAAAAAACCTATGTATTTGGTAGGGCCTCTGCTTTCAACAGACAAAGCCTCCCATTTCAACTGGCAATGTAAGCAAAATATTTGTGTTGCTTGGTCCTAGAATATTCTGGACAATGTCTTTTATGTCTTCCTTCTCTCCATTGATTCTCCTGTCTGTGGGGTCCCAGCCCCAATTCTTCTCTTCCATGATTTCTATAGGATAACTACATGAGTGTGATACCCCCATCTCATTCCTACAACCTGCTGTCATATGCCACCAACTCACACCCAATCCAGTCATGGCTGCTTTGGAAGTGTGTTGGTGTCTTAGGAGGCTGATCTTCCCCCACAAAACTGCAATTACTTCATTCTGAATTACAGCAAATTCCAAGAAACACATTATGAAGACATGAGTCCATGTAAGGATGGTCCCACCTCACTTTGCTGCTGCATGCATTCAAGAGGGAAGATACTGAATGATTTCAGTAGCACACAACCCTCTCCTGTGATCCAAATATCTTTCCAGCTTCCTCCTCAGCCTGAGGTATTGCATAGGTGGAGCAAGAGACACAGATTGGCTTTGGATGTTAGCCAAAGTAATCATGGGACTGAAGTGACCAAGAGAAATGGGTAGACAGCAGTTGTAAATCAGGGATTGTCCAAGGAAGCACTTGCTACTTCGGATAGAAATGCTACAGTCTCTCTCTCATGTTCCTAACCTATTTCTGCAGCTCAGTGATACAGGAGACTGTGCTAGACACCAGTTTGGGCACTTGCCTCAGGCCTTCTGCTTTGCTTTCTCTAGTAGTTGGCACTCACTAGCATCATCCCATCACTGCAGGGAGATTGCTCCCAGTGGGAGCTGCAGGGAGCAGGTCTGCTACTCATACACATCCAGGCATCCTTTTCTGGGATGTAAATGCCTAGGCTCATGCACTTCCAATGTACAGCCAGGAAAAAGCCCTCCAGTTTTTACAGCTCTCTACAGCTTTTGCTGAATTTTGTATCACCTTGTCTTTAGCTGATAAATCTCAGCTGGGGAAGCAGATGTTCAGTAACCACTATAACAAGGCCAATTTCTCCAAAAAGGAGAAACCATTCAGAAACAGTCTTGCTACTTTCTGTATTCATGCATATCCCCCATATCCTTCTTTTTTGCAGCTAAACATTAGTTTTGAGTGAAGATTTGCTGAGCAGTGAAAGATAAAGCAGGCTGGAGAGAGAAGAGAGCCAGGGAATGCTATTTGTGTGATGTCAAAAGAGCACCAGATTTTACTGTTACCTCTGATGAAATGCTGAAGGGCAAGGTGAGAAAATGGAGATTTATTATCACTGATCATAGTTCTTCTTTCACTAGACTCACAAAACAGCAGGAAGTAGAGAAAAGAGAGAATTTTGAGTGGCTTTCAGCTGTATATTTAAGCGTGAATCATCCTCCATCTATTGCAAAATCTTTTTTTTATGTAGTTGAATTTTCATGAAGGAATATATGAACTTTGGCTACAACAGATGTCATCTTCAAGGTTTTTCTTTCTTTTGATATCTGACTGTAGCCTCAGTGTAATATGCAATATTGGGCTTTCATCTTTCACCACTAGTAGCTATAAAATCCAGAGGAGATGATCATTAGCATGCATGACTTAAGAGACATACAGCACTCAGTGAGTCAGGACACAGACTAAGAATTAACTGTTGAAGAAATTAAAAAATAATTCAAGAACGTTTGAGAATATTGCAGTCTGTCCAGACTCCGAAGAGCCAGTGCACAGTTGTCTTAGGTTACAATGGTATGTATTCTATCACCATCTTCGTGGGATGCTGGGGGCCGGGCGTGGCAGTGTTCCTGATGGCTGCAGAATGGTTTGCTAATGGGCCAGTCGTTGGGGCCGGATGGGCACTTCACTCACCCCAAACATTGCAGATAGTGGCTCATCATCCCATTGTGAGATGCCCCGCCCAGGGGGAGGAACCAATGTATCCCGATCTGCATATAAACTGAGATTTGAAGCACTATAGGCAGCTTTTCCCACGGGATTCCCAGAGGAAGACCAGATCCTTCTACACCACCACTGGACCTTCAGAGGAGAACTACACCTTTCACAGGATCATTGCTTCAACAGAAGCGCATCTATCACTCCCAGAGGACTGCAACCACCTTCTAAGTGGACCACTACCAACACCCTGACCGACAGGGTGTCAGGTTGTATTCTGACTCTGTCAGTGGTTTTTTTTTTTTTTTTTTTTTTTTTGTATTACTACATTTTTCCTATTAAATTGTAGTTCTGACTTTGAGCCTCTCACTGATTTGCTTTCAAACTACCACAACAGTGAAGATGGCTGTGGTAATACATTCCCCTGTGTCTTCCCTGAAGGGATGAGGAGAATTTACTGGGAATACAGTGGCCGGTAGGAACATGTCTGGGTCTGCAAAGGAAATTCTGGCAACATACTGCAATATGAGTGTGGAAGGTGAGGTTGGATGGTGAGGGCTTCCAGCACCAGGCTTGAATTTTCATAGAAGTAGTCATTCACTGAGCTGCAAATGGCCAAGGTGGCTGTCAGAGAGGGGAGCAAGAGCTGGCCAGGGTGCAGGTTGCTGGAGGCACCTTTTTACAAGCTGCTGAGGAGCAGGCTTCAGTTTTCACAGCCCACTAGTATGGATTGAACCACATGCAACAGGGTGGTGGACTATAGGATGTGTATGCTGGGTGGTGGACTATTGGATGTGTATATTGGAGATGAGTAGAGAAGTGTGGAAGAGGCCATGCTCTGTGGCAGCACCCTCAGCCAGAGCCCAACACCCAGGGCTGCAGCTGAAACAGAGACTTTTAGTAGCTCCCTGCATGATTGCCCTACTGAGCTTTCTTCAAAATATTTAAATCTCTCTTGAACAACTGTCTTGGTGGCAAATCCTAACCCTTGCCACATTTTAAGGATGCTGGGAGTTCTTTGTTGCTATTATTATTCACCCTGCTCTTTATGCAATGCCAACACTACTGCTGATTTATCTGCTGTATTCAGAGCCTTTTTCAAGACCTCCTTTTCCCATGAGAATATTTCTTACTGATTTACATGGGCTGTAGTGAATTAGGCCATTAGGACAGGAATGGCCACACAACTGGCCTCAACCTGCAGGCTGCATGGCAACCTGTACAGTGAAATATTTATGAAAGAACTGCCTCAGAGCTCTGGTTTTTGGGGCGATGAAGAACAGGTTCAGCCAATGCAGTGTTTCTCTCCTCTCCCAGAGTAATTGCTGTGTTCAAGAGGCCAGTATTTCTTACCACTTTCTTTGATTAGATAATTTCTTTGTAAAGAAATTATTTTTGATAATCAATCATTGTTCTGCTAATTTTCCACAAATTTCTCCCAGCTCTGTCCTGTACTGCATCATGCATGTGCCCACTGGATTACACTGTCCTGACAAGTTTCTGTTGATTTCATATCACTGCAGGACAGTGCCCCTTGAATGGCTCCACTGTGGCCTCTGCTCAGCAGACTCCCCTGAGCTTGCTCTGAATCCTGGTGTGAAAATGGGCTCTAGCAGGTGTATATGTGTAAGAATGACAATCTGGAAGATGGAAATTGAATCAGCCCATGTGTCCTGCTCTCAGAAAGCAGGAGAGGGCTTTACATTGTGTTCTCCCATTAGCTAAGACGACAAGAGGATTATTTTTCTTCCATGGACCTTGTGTAGCACAAGACTCCAGAAATGTCACTCTGTCCCCTGACTGAGGGTGGACAATGGACTGTCCTTGAGCTTTTGCCAATGGGACAGAGAGACTTATGGGCATGGGAAGATGTTTTGTCTGTTTTCAGTGCCAGTACTTATTATTTCTCTGATCTAGAAGTACAAATCGCCAGATGTTAAGTGGTGCCCCATTAGAAAGCCATCATTTTTAGAGACAAGTTTGGCCCTGCCTTAAAATCAAACAAGAACCTAAAAGACCTCTCCAGTTGTTTCCCTCAGACCAACCAGATACTGGGCATTTCTGCAGATAAGGGCTTTCATTCATTTGTCACACTATGACTTAATGACTCAGTAAAACAGTAGAAATAGCGGGTTAAGTGGGGAACTATTTGCTTATCATTTTCACAAGCTATAAGTAGTGGAACTTTTTATTGCCTTCATAAGTGGTTTCTGCCCTAGTTCTGCCCCCAGCTTCCTGGCCACAGGGATCTTGCCCTCTTGGTTGTGCCAGCACTGAAACAGTCATCTTTTTATAGCCTGTCTCTGACAGAGGAGACAAAATCCTCCTCCCTTTGTGGGTTTGTGGGAAAGGATGATAATTGGCAGTTACTCTTTGTGCCTAATGCATTACTGCCCAAGCACTATTTACAAAGGTAACAACCCTGTCTGAAGCTAAAGCAAGGGTGCAGCTAGGAGTGACAAAAGCCCTGCCATTAGAGCAAGTGTATTAAGGAGTTGATGTCAGTTTACTTGTCTCTTGGTGGCACAAAAAACCTAATGCTAAGAGAAAAACAAGAAGAGCTGTCATATATTACTTTACTGATTATAATCTCTGGTTTACTCCCTTGGTTTGCAGTTTGTCATAGAAGGTCTGTGCCTCATTCAGGGGCACATATGAAAGCCCCAGTGCCTGCCCAGGTTGTTCCTGTGAGATAAGGAAACTGTCTGATCCTGACCCTTCATCTGACCCATGCTAGCTTTCCCTTCCCATCTCAATATCTTGAGTGTCTGTGCCAGGGCCCCTTGCAATTGCAGGTTCTCTCTGCCATGTGAACAAAGGGGAGGTTCACACTCCACCACAGGTGAATGGAGCTGGAATCTTTGGCTGGAGACCCTCAAGGGGGCATTTAAGAATCAGCAGCCAATGGTCCCAGCCAATGGTGTGAGCACTGTTGTGGAACGGAGGTTCAAAAGTTGCATTTGTTCTGGGAGTGGAATAGCATCCCTCTTCATGCCCGTGCTATTTGCCTTACAGATAGTCACTGATGTGGGTTATTTTCTGCTACTGACTAGAAGATTAGGTTTAGAGCTACATGTCACTCCCATTTCACTTTTAAGAGACAGTACTTACTTTTAAAAGAAATTACTCACAAACAGTAGGTTTTCCTGGCCATATCTGCTGATAGAAATGTCTGTATTGCAGATGGCAGCATGTCTAATCCTCATGAGACAAATTTCCTGGAACTGAACAGAAGACGAAGTGTGAATATCACAGCTTCGTGTAACTGTGCCTGTTCAGTAGAAAATCAGTCAGCAATACAAAACAATTATTTAAGAAAGCAATGTCTTGGGCATCCATCTTAAGTTGCATATAAACAGCTCAATCTTTCTAGACTTAGTTGTTGCTGGCAGAAGTAAAATTGGGCAATGAAAACATTGTTTCAAAATGAAAATTAGTGAATGAGTTCCTTAGTAATCGGAGAGAGGTTTCTTTGCTGGCATAGATAGATGGCCTCTGGTTTCTTTTCCTTCTTGAATGATTATAATAATGAGACAAAATAAAAGCTTTTACTTTTTAGAGAAATACTAGCTCAGAACTACCTTGCAAGCCGGCAGAAGAAGAACAGGGTCTTGAAGGGCCTCCTGTCGACTTTTCTCCTTGTTCAAGCTGAGTGAAGTAGCTACAAGCTTTCAGAGATGAGCAATCAACCAACCAGAGGGACACCACAACTCGAACTGGACATGCTTATAGGGAAAGGCTACACTTGATGAAAAGGTTTTTCAGATCAGTCTTTGCTATTCAAGTATATTGTAGGGAAAAATGGTATAAACAAGTTGAGGAGAAAAGAGAGAAGCAGGTAAATAAAACAGAAATTTTGACTGTCGTAAGAGATCAGGACTACAATGCTGATGTAAAAGGCTTTTGCATTTATGTTTTAATATTCCTGGATAACTGCAAACTTACGAAGAGTAGGAACCAAGAGTATCCAAGCATGGCCAGTGCAGTTGTAAATTAGCCAAGGTGATGTATTTCAGAGTGATCTGCTTTTCAGAGGAAGGTATGTGGGGGGATTTACTAATATAATAGAAAGGGAAAACTTATTAAATTATGTCTGAGGAAGATATTCTTCATATCTCTAAAGAGACTTAATCCCAAGGTGATTCAAGAATAAATAGACAAAGCCCAGGAGCAAGAATAATAAAACTCAATTTTGTTTTCTTCTCTTCTTTTGTCCTCTTCATTTACTCTTCCCACCTCCACTCACTGTTTAAGTCTAAAGAAAAATAATCTGCATACAGTAATAAAGGGAAGGTCAAGATGAGACAGAAGCCCCAGAACTCTGACAGCAGACACTGAGACCTTTTCCCTTACAGAACTCAGCACAGGGTGATGGAGGGAAAACTTCACTTATTTTCCTGTCTCCATTTCAGCAGGCTGGGAATTTGCCCTTTTAATCCAACCTTCATTTAAGTGGAAGGGGCCTGAAGCATTTATTCCTTAGTTGCTCTCTGTATCCTTTCCCATCCTGGAAAGCAAGATGTGTTTGGGATACCACAGGTGAGCAGAACCACTCCCAGTACAAGCACGATAAATATTAAAAACTTGCGGCAGCACAATCTGCTGGCAGAGGAAATAAAACTAATATATGTTTATACAAATCAGTGTATTGAACACAGAAAATACATGGCCCAAAGGCTCTGTTGGCTTTTTTTAGGTTTAGTGTAGGTGGGTGGAAAGTTCCTTTGTGCCTACAACAGAGCAGAATGGCTAATGACTCTGAGAGAGAAGGGGGGTAGGATGGACTGAACGCTGTGGATGAATCACTGGAGGACGGCCCTGAAGAAAACTTGGCATCTCAGGGTTATGCTACCAGGAATGGACTGGGGCTCTGCTTATGCATGGGATGGAAGCTACTTTAATTTCTGTTACCTAGTCTGATAAAGGAGATAAATAGCTTCTTTATGACTTCCTAGAAGGATTCATTTTTTGAGTTACTAAACAAAAACTGAGGGTGAAATATGTAGGAATTGTATGAGGCTGAAGTTACGGCAGTTTTCTCTGCAAAATAATTTCAACATCCCTCATGCCATTTGAATTATGCCCTCTGTCACTACAGTGAATTGCAAGTGTTTGTAGATGTCTCCCTGCATATATCTGTGCACATATGTGTTTATATAAAAGAACCATCTTCAAAAGAACTGCTGAACACCAACAGTAGCCTGGCTGTAGACTTAGACTAGAAGGCTGGTGAATCTAAGTCGGGAGAAGAATTCATTTTCAAGCATGAATCTCTCTTCTTGATGTTTGCTATCACTTAGATATCTCACATTTTAACATGGTGTATTTTCTGTGGGGTGAAGGCTGGGCAAGAGGACTCAGGAGAATGATCTCTCCATGTCTAAGCAAACACAATGCACAGCCAGGAACACAAAGAATGCTTTGGTCTTTGTTCAGCACGCAGGCTTTCCTGGAAGAGGAATATTAAGTAAACAAACCACTAGCTCTGAAGACATGCTGCCAGCTTGCAGCTTTAGTACTACTCCAGTCATTTCAGCCAAAAAAATATTCCTTCCAAGACTTCTGTATTGCATATATGGAAAAGGATCTCTTCTGACCAATGCAATTCATCACCATCAGAAAGAATATGTATTAAATCTTACGTGGCTACAAGCACCAACTGCAGAGCTTTTTATAAAACTCCTCTTTGTGACAAAAAGAGAAAATTACCTCTTCCCAGTTTCTTATACCTCACTTGCTCTACACATTTCCCCATCTCTTTTCCAGCCATCGATTCAATCAAAGGAGTTTGGGTTTACTCACTGTTGCCTCCGTTGACCCACACTGAAGTATGTGGTGGGCGAGATTTTGGAATTCCTCTCTTTTAGCAAAAGTTAACTAAAAGAAGAGAGAATGCCTTTTAATTCTTACCTACCAATATCAGGGAAAATGGAAATTTTCTTTCACCTGTGTGTAGCTTTTCCCCAATGGATAGAGGAAGAATTTACATATGATAGATCTGTTTCAATGTTCTTACAATCATTTGAGATGCAGGTCCCCTCTTTACTTTTCAAAAGGGAGATTATACCAAGAGTATATGGGGACTGTTTTCTTTCCTGGACCAGATCTACAGAGCAGAATAGCTTCTCACAGCCTCACCTCTGCAGTCTTTGCTGAATCTCATCCGTTGTGGGAAAGCTGCATTTTTCCCTATCCTGCTGAGAAAGCCCCTCTCCACATTTCTTACGGCAATGGTGAACTCAAACCATGGCACTTCCAAGGTCAGAGTGTCTCACTGCTCTTATCTAAATGACTTATTACCAGGCAGCCTTTCTGGAGGAATAGCAGCTCAGCTAGTCCACAGGTTACCTTACTATGCATTAATCACCTGTGCTTAAATTTCCCTGGCAGTTTGCATCATTGTGTGACAATCTCTGGAAATAAAACCTTTAATGTCAATGCAGCCCCAAACAACTCTCTGCATGCCGCTGGTCAGTGAATCTCAGCCTTTAGCAAGAGAAGTGACTGCTGAGTTTTTCTCTGACTCTTGTGACCCAACTGCTACTGAGAAAATTAAACAGGCAGCAAAAAGAGACCCACAACTAATGCCACACATAGTTGCCATAAGGATAATAGCTGGCATTTGACTCTCATTGGCCAGTTAAGGATAGCATCCATGATGCCCAAGAGGTTGCCATACCAGGCTCAGGATTTAGAAGAGAGATTAGAGGCAGCTGTTCCCTTATCGGAGTAAAGATGGAAGTTCAGGGTATAAAAATAAAATGCAACTGATCATAATTTTCCTCAGAGGCTGTAGCCAATTTCAGCAGTAGCAGCAGCATGGCATGCCCACCCTGTCTTTGTGGAGGCTGCTTGGGAGTGCCAGCCTCAGCCCTGTGGAGTGGCTGCTATTGAATAAACAGCCATGAATTGGAGCTGGGATAAAGGGCACCTACTTCTGTTTTAATCACACAGAATAATTTTTCTGGAAGTGTAAAGTATCCATGCAGGCTGGGGAGGAGCACCTTTTATCGTGTTTCCAGTCTCCTTGTCCTAAGTGAACAGAGCAGGGCTGAGCTGCTCCATGCCCAAGGGGACCTGACTCGAGTCCTCAACACTGGGCAACAGCTGCCACAGAAATGCTGAAAATCATGCCTGATGGGCCAGGGCAACCATGGTTTTTCCTAAAAACCAAAAATGTAACTAACTGTCACAATGCAAACAGAAATTGAACTATTAAAGCCCAGCTGATCTTAATATGTCTTCATCTGGGTAAGGTGTTTTCTTTAGAGCATAATAAATTATAACTCTTTCTCCAAGCTGTCTCTGAACAATGAGATGAGAACAGAATTCAAACTGCGGGAGAAATATTTCAAAACCTTTATCCCAAGAATGGGTACTCAAACACTGCTTATAATTTCTGTGGTATTTTAATGAACATTTATTAACATGTCTCTTGCTTAGAAAAATCAGATTGTTCAGAACAAAATAGCATTAAAAAATGGTCTTCAACAAAAAATGTTTTCCCCTGTGAATGTCTCAGATTGCCATGATCAACTCAAGTGAAGCATTTACTGTTGGCCTGCAACATTTGTTGAGTTACATGTACCCTCTAAAATCTGCCCCTTATCCTGTGTGACCATACTTTAAGCAGATACCTCTGTTAATCATACAAAACAGTGTGCTTATATAATGTGTTCTTCAAATGCAGACATGAAGCTAGAATGATTATGAACATCTACAAGAAATCATCTTTGGGAAGGAGCTAAGCTGTGAAAAACTTCCTTCCCCAAAGTGATTGCATCGGAAAGTTAAAGGCTGACTTTAATGACACCTTCCTAAAGTACTGCTGTGTCATTTATTTTATGGATAGTCTGATCATCTGCCTTGAGACAGTACCACCACTGGTCATAATTCATAGATATTACACTGAGTTACTGGAAAGTGCTGTTTTTTTAGACAACTCAATAGATAATTACCAGCTTTCTAGGTAATCAACTTCCTTTTACCTGGCACTTAAGCCATTTATTAATGACAGCATTATTTTGGGTAATTAAGAGAAGGATATACTTAAATCCTCATTTTGGTTCACTTCTTACAATGGTCTTAATTTACTTCACTTCTGAAAATGATAAAATCTTTAGTTCCAAGTTTCAATGATATGCAAACTAACATGGCTTAAGTTAAATATTTGATCATTCTGTTAAGCTCTGGAGCCCTCTGCTCTGCCATTGTTGTACAGCTGCACAGAAACCTTGGGTACTTTCTATAAAATACTGGGAAGCTTTGTGAAGTGTGTGGTAGTCTCTGGTTTACACATCAGAACACACAGGGAATCAATCAGAAAACAAATGAAAACGTGAAGAATGAGGAATCTCAGTCACTTAATTATTCACAGACTCTTGGTCATAAATTAGATCTAGCAGAATGTCTCAGTATGTAAAATACACATGAAAAGAAAAGTCTCCTAATGGGCCAGCAATTTTAATCATTCCCATTTACTTAATGCTTTCAACTAGTTAAAAAATTGCAGGCAGAAGAACAGGGTGGTTACTAGAGAACTGGCAGGGCTGCTCTGCTCTTTTGCCATGACAGTAAATGTATTATGTTTCAGGAGAGTTATCATACCATGAAGCAGGGGAGAAAAATGTTCCTACCATTACTTAGTCCCTGCTCAATTCAGTGACCTTGTACAGTTTAAACAGAGTGAAAATCGATCCGCTTTCTATGCACAGCATGTACAAAAGAATGTACCATAAACCAGCTGAACTGCTCAGGTTTGATCACCACTTGCATATTTATGCAAATAATCCCAGTGATTTCTGTGGAAGTGGCACAAAGAATAGGTTCCAGTGGTTCATCTGTGAGGGAGGGGGGTTCTTGTCTGATCACCCTGGGTAAGTGAAGATACCAAGGCACTTGCTGACAGTGAGATATATCATCCTTCCCACTGGACTCTGCCTGTCCTAATGAGTGCCTGCTAGACCTCTCTCTGCAGAAAATGGTCTTCCCTGTGCTAAACAGTACATTTAACACTGGCACTCATCCAGAGCCTAGGGAATGTCAGCTGTATGCTCTGTCTCAGTTCCTTTTCTGCCAGGTAGACCCATATATGTGATCAAGACTGCACATCTTAAAATAGCACGCTGGAGACATAGCACTCTCCAAATGTTAGCTAATTGTCGCAGCAGCCTGGCACAGCACACGCCTAGGACCCGAGCTCTGCACTGATTAGGGATTCGCACACATGGGGAAGAGCAGCACACATGGGGCGAATGACAGCGAGAGACAGAAATAAAGAGAAAGAAGATCAAATCAGACAGGCAAACAGGGAGAGAAAAACCAATAGATAGAGTTAGGAGTGTCAGGGATGAAGGCAGTAGCTCCCAGAGGATGCATGAGTGTTACAAGCAAAGGACAGGAAACAAAGGGTTTGATTTCTCCATGCTTGCACCAGCTACTGCTTCAGTTTGATGCTCTTGGCAAACTGGCCTGTTCAGAGATTACAGAACACTCTCCAACCCAAGAGGATCTCTAAGCAAAGGATGGGCTTCAGGGAGAAACAGAGAGGTTTCTCATTGATAGGCTGGGGGAAGAAACCAGGAGAAATGAGAAATGCATCTGCAGAACCCCAGTGGGTGTCAAAAACACACACACACACACACACACACATGTTCAGTTCCCTGCCTTCATTCCCTGCCTTCCCATATAGGCAGAGACACTAAAAAGCCTTCAGACTCACCATGGTGCAGGAGTGCATCCCCTCTTGATTTAGGAATGAGGAAACACACACATACTTTTCAGTCTTTGTTCAGCCCAGGTTTAGAGCTGAAGTTTCTCAAGTATCAGCTTGTTAGATCTCCCACAATTCTGGGGTTTCCTGTTTATCAAAGCATCAAAGTGTCTTGGTGAAGAAGCTTTTCTCATCTGCTTTGTTATATGTGCTACACACACTTGTAATGTCACATACTGCCATAACTAGATTCTCCTTGTAATAAATATTAAAGTTAGGCATGTAGTTAGTACTGGAAGGAGCATAACTCCCAGCTTTATTCCATATCTGGCACGTAATATTTGGATTTTTGTGTTCTTGAAAAGCAAAATCATGAAACTCCTGTTATATGTTACTAATAACAGAAAGTAAGCCATCATTTTGTTCACATGCAAGTTGTGGAGTAGCTAATGAAGATATCTGTATTTTCACTGAATTGGTGTCTAGAAGATAAAAGATGCCTGAACATCTGTAAGTTCTCCCCTAAAATTACACTTTGAGAAGGAAGCCCTGGTCAATATTGCTTTATTACAGTGTTTGCAAGAGTGAAATTTAGCTGCATAAGCATGCTGGGCCAGACAAGTTCTGCCTGACTGAAGAACTCCCCCACGCACCTGTTCTTGTAGAAATGGAGAGAAAACTCTTTTAAGAGATGAAATACAAATCTGAATCATGACATCATCAGAAGTATCTCGCTGGCTCACATAAGCTGTGAGCAGGTTACAGTTACCTAGCAACTCCCGCAAGCAGCTCGCTTCAGCGCCAAAGCATTAGGGTTTAAGTGGCAGACACGGACCTGGCTCTAACTGCTCTATTCATCGTCAGAACATGGTGTTCGGCTGGCAGAAATCAGAAAAAAAATTGGGAATATGATTGAAGACCCCCATTGCAGCCTCCAAAGCAAACCTTGGGCGCTCACCCCGTTGCGGTGCTGCATGGTAGATGGCAGGCTTTCTGTCCAACTCTGAAAGGCAAGCTCAGGCATGCTGGTGAGACAGGCAGCTGAGCAAGAGAGCACATGAGTGTCTCACAGATGTGTGTGTTGCTTTTAGATGACACTGGAGGCCGATGCCTATAAATTTCCCTTTGCAGTTCTGTACAAATCCTAATTGCATGTGTCCAGTTAATGCACATGTTCGAGAAAGGCAGATGGTTTTAATTGGAAGGCACCAAGCATGGAGGAATCGACCATATCCTGCATTCTGCAGCAAGACACCTACATGCTTCCCTGGGAATGCCTACACAGTCTCCAGGATAAAGAACGCAGAAACGCCTGAACAAGACAACTACCACCAAAACTGCTCCACAGACTTCAAAGCCATCACCACCGACTCCATCAAGTGAATTATATATTTATTTGTCTTCACATTTTCAAAGAACTGCAACTCTACTTGCCTTTTCCAACACATGCTGGCATATCCTGAGCCATTCTCACGGTCAGGATTTCACTCAGATTTGCCAGTTACATTGGCACCCGCAATGAGACACCTCCTATTTCTGCATGTCAGTATCCAAATTGTCTCATTTGTGGGGGAGCCAAGAGATTGCCAAAGTCTGCAGCAGATAAGGGGTGAACTGATAGCAGTCTATACTGAGTAGCTGAGGAAACACAAATTGTGTGAGCATGGTGTAACGCAATAGATGATATTATTTATAATCTCATCAGGCTTTTCATGCCTTCAACTGCTTCCTCTGCAGATTGTCATAGATTTATTTCTACATGACAGTCACCGTTTCTATTCAATATTAAGGTGCCTTTTGCTTTTCTTGTTGAAACACTGCAGTTCTAGGAAACTCATGTATCACTTAGGTGTCCAGCCCTTTTGATGGACGGTTCTCAGAAAATCCTTTCATTAAAAGGAGGTGAGCCATGATGTTCCATCTCTCAATGTTTTCATCATGCTCTCCTCTCCTGCAAACCTGTCTCTGTAGGAGGATATTGTGGTCTTGATTAAGATAGGGCTTTGATGGGGTGATAAATACAGATGTAGATAAACTCCCCTGAGCAGGACAGAGCAGCAGGTAAGAGGAGCCCTTACCTGCTGTGTGACAGTCGAGGCTCTGACACTGCTCTTTCTTGCCCACTGGTCTCTGGGGACCATCCAGAGACCATGGCTGGTGTACATGGGTGTGCCTACCTGTAAGAGGACAGCTTTTTTGTCTTGCCACAGTACCTGGATAAAGATAAGTTGTATCAGAGTGGATGAGTTTGCAGCCATATCGAAGAGGTGGATGAAGAGGCAGCAAACCATTCCCTGGCTGTGTAACCCAGAGGACTGGGTCTGTATTTCACCACACCAAGCTCACGGCTGCATTGCTGCTATTTCAATATCTTTCTTTGGAGGAAGGAGGGTGGAAAAAGAGAAATTTGCTCTCCATATACAGCTGTTACTCCTCTGTCTACTCCAGTGGCATTAGTGTATCTGAAAAAGCTTAGCCCCCCCAAAAATGTTCCCCAGATTTAAACAAAAAATATGAAGCCCAGGAGTAAGATGAGCCATTCATGAACACACTCACTAAGCTTTATCAGTTTTCTTCTTAGTAGCATCATAGGTGAAAATGCAGGAACTGTTGTCAAGGAGCAGGTGAACAGTCACTGTTATCATACCATGTCACTGATATCACACCATGTCACTGATTCTTCCATTCCACAAGAGTGTAGAGGAAGATACTGAAAAACCAAGTAGTAAACAAAAAAGAGATTTGCCTGCCCATAGAAAAGGAGACCACTTCCTATCTTTTTCTTAGTAAATTGAGTTCTCTAGAGACAAAGAAGATTATAATCTTACATGAGATGGGACAGAGAAAATAATTAAAATATTAATATTATAATAATGTATAGAAACATCTAATCCTTTTTATAGCTTCACTAAGTTCTTGGCTTCAATGGTTATTGTATCAGGTTAGTTGGACTTTCAATAAAACTGACTTCCTTTTATCAGATTTCAAATTTGTTGCCTTTAAGTTAACATCTTGTTCTTCTATTATATGAAAGGCTAATGAGCAGCACTCATTTTACCTTCTCCATGGCAGACATGGGGAGTGGGGAACATGAATCGGTAACATCCTTCTTGTCCATGCTCTCTCCCAATTCAGTGTTGCTAATTGTTCCAGCTTGTTTTCCTGCAAATGCTATTCCTCTGTACTGAGGCAGTCTTTCAGAACACCAGCTTCTCTTTTCTCTGTCATGGTGCTTTAACTGTGGTGATCAGAGCTGTAGGGAACTGAAGGAGGATGTACCACTTGAGTCTCACAATTTAATGCTTTTGGGGGCATTTCAAAGTCTGTCTCAGGCATCTCAGCTGTCTTGGGGAGGACTGACTTCACCTAAAGATGGCAGAAATTTTGCTTCATTGATGAGGCCATGGCTGGGTTCCTCTAGCAAAGAAGAAAAGTAAAATTGAATGCTGCTGTCCTGTCTAAAGACTTCAGCAATCCTAGAGAGGAAAGGGACTGATTGTTCTTTAGCCTTCCATTTTTCTTCTCAACAAACTGTTAGGAAAGAGTAGGAGCTGCTAGAGACATAGCAAGAATAACAAAAATCCTTGCAGTGCAAGATGTGTGGAGGCTCGGAGAGCCGTGGTACCATCTGTGCCTGTCTATTTACAGCCAGAACAACTAACGCCCAACTAATGGTGAAGAGAAGCAGAGCATCATGTCATGGAGACAGCTCTCTAATCTTACATAAAAGCAGCTCTCTGTAAAACCTGAATTGTTCAGACGGAGAGAGGAACGGTCACAATTTACACCTAGGAGGATTTATTTATGGAATGGTAGAAACGCGTTTTTGTTTCAGCCACATTCTTAAAGCAATCTTCGTCTGAGACTTCCAGGCAAGTTTGGTCAGTGCTTTTTCAGCAATACAAAGATTAGTGCACACAAAACACATCATTACAGATAGATCCATGGTTACAGCAAAAGATCGGTAATGATGGGAAAAGCAACTAAGCTGTGAAAGCAGTCTGCTTGTTTTGATTTAAAAAAAAAAAGATTTTTATATTTGCAACAGCTGCTGGGTGCGGAGAATAGGTATTACTCAAAGGGAAATGAATGAGCTTTTGCCTTCATACACTTCAATGAAAATATGTTTTGAAAACATACATAAGACTGAAATTTTAAAAAAATCATGTTTGAAAAGAAAACACAGAGTTAAATCCCCTGTATTTATGTCGGTCGAGTTGACCTCAGGGATAATATTAGGCTCTGAATCAATTTGACTCCAGCAAGGATATGAGACTGGACAGGAAGTAATTGTTTTTGGGTGAAATGGTTGCAGGCAATTATCCATCTAAGGAACAGAGCTGGGTACACAGGACAGACAGGGAATGGAGAATGTGGGGACCAGAGAAAGTCCCAGATGAAGGAAATAAGAGGTAGAAAGGAAGGAAAAAGCATTCAGAGTGAGGGAGTTCCTGTATAAGGGATGGAACGTTCTATGTCTGTGGTTAAGAGAAGTCCATAGAATAACAAATTTGGTTTTATTCAAATCTGTTACATGTAAACAAGTCTCAATAAATCAAGACTTTTTCTTGTTTCATAAAATATATATGGATTTAAGAACTCAGCTTCTGTCATTTGAAATTTTAGATGCTAATGGTAAAAGAAAATCCACCTGACTTACATCTGAAACCTTGAACTCTACCAGAAAGTATGCTAAATTTGATTGCTGTTCTGTCTTCATTAATTTTAGTGGAGCAGGGAATTAGTCTCTTTCTCCCTTTATGTATATTTTATGTATTTACTTTTTTCAGAACAGATATCTAGACCTCTAAGCACTCACAAAACTATAATTAGAAATTACTAAAACCCACAACACAAGAAGAACAAACGGTCACAATTAAGACTAGGGACACTCCTAGTCACACCCCAGTGGATAGAGGGAGTATCAAAAGTTCTGGAAGAAAATATGAGCTTTTAAGTATTATGTTTGCTCAGAGAAACAGGCTCCTGCAAGCAGCTGGTCATTTTCCCTTCTGAGTGTCAAATTTCAAGTGATGAAGGAAAAATAACTCAATTTGCTGATACATCGTGATGCTGTAGAAATAGACCATACAAACTGCTGTCTTGAAACATGTCTGGAGACTTCCACCAGCCTCTCAGTACTCTCATTTGTGCAGCTCAAACCTTCTAATTAACAAAAGTGCCTCTGAAGATTGTTCCACCAAATAGATGCAAATTACTCCTTTAATTTCTTTCTTCATTAGATTGCTTGTTTCCTTTGATGCTGCACTGCCTTTTTCTCCCCATGACAACATATCAGTGATGGCTGATAACACCTTGAAAGTATTTGAAATTTTGTTCATAGTCTTTTAAGAACTTTACTACATCTGGGGATTCTTCCTACTCCTTCTTCAGCTTTCTCCAATTCTGAAAGAATTTATTACCCTTTTCTCTGGAATTACAGGACTCTTTGCTTTTGTTCTCTGCTTTTCCTCACCGACCTATCTTTTTTTTTTCCCCCCCCCCCCCCCCCCCCCCAAGCTTTTCTTGACCAACTATGCTAACAGCTCTTTCAAATTATGCTATTTGTACATGGGGAAATGCTACCAAATTTAGTGGAATTGAAATACACTTCATCCTGGGGGTTTTTGTGAGGCATTTATGCCCATATCCTCTGTGATATTTTAGGTAACAAATTCCCTTTGACATCAGAATTGCCTAAATACCTTTGAGAAAGTGAATGTCTGACAAGCACACCAATGCAACTTGCCTGCACTGAATGGGTAGATGTCTCTTTGTTGGGAAAGGAACGGAAATAGAATTAAATGCCCCATCTGCTAGCAAAAATTAAGTTTCTTTATATGTATGATAAGGACTTACATCTCTCAATATATAGTTATGGCTATTACACATTTTCATCAAAATGGTAAGATTTTTAGGTAATTATATATGTCCTATAGTTATTCAGTAGAAACAATATTTTCATCTCACAATATTTTACACAAGTCAAGCTCCTAATAATAGAAAAATAAAGAAACTTGAAGTAATTTGGGGTTATGTGAGTTATGAAAAGATGTCCTTGACTATTCAATTGTCTGTGTTTTACATGTTTGGGTTCTTGGCAGTAATACCATTAGAATCCAGCAGATTTTCCTGCTTTCAACATTTCTTGGTTGTTTCCCCTTTTGCAAGTCAAAGATAAGGATTGTAAGCACAGGAAAAAACTTTCACCTTTCATTTGTTAAAGTTCAAAATCAAGCTTATTTCATAAAGCAAGCGCAGGATTTACCATTGCAGCACAGCTACCAGATCCCACATGGGAGTGTGATCAGAGGAACTGAATGTCCTACGTGGGCTACAGCAAATGAATGTTTCACATGTAGACACTCAAATAGTGCTACAATTCCTCTGTGGAAGAGGTTGTGAAGACATTCCTTTGTTTAATGGAGCAGAATATATCAAGGATATGCTATAAATTAAGTAATACTGACTTAGGTTTCAGTGTACTGCCAAAAATAAGTATACCAAGTACTCTTAGAATGGGGTATGTAAAGAAAAGCAGGACTTAATCTGATGGTAAAATGAGTTATTACTGAATCCATCCAACTTAGCAATTTAATCATTTAGTAATCAGTAATATGGACACTAAATAAGTGTTTATGTGTACTACAGAAGAGGTGAACTTAGGAAGAGATATCTTATTACAAGAACCAAGATAAAAAGCAGTATCTGGACTGCAGAAAATCATCATGAAATGGTAAGAGAGATCCTTTCAATGTTCAGCAAATCCCCTTAAGTATTGGTAAACATTTCTGGGTCATGCAAGTTTTCCTGAATATAGTTATAAACATGTAATAAGGTATGACTGCAAATCTCTTGCTTTTGGAGAATTTTAGGAAACTAGTTACCCTAGGGCATTGAAATCACAAATGAAGGTTTTTCAACTCACAGCACTCCCTAAGGAAATGGATATGTTAAAAATAAAAACTCAATCCTCTTTCATTCTTCAGACATCCCATAAGAACCACATTGGGGTGTGGGGTGGGGTGACTCATTCAGGGAAGTCTTTGTCTTGGATTAAAGAAAGAGAATAAACTCCTTAATCCTTCTGCAAAGTCATGGTGGACTGGCTTCAAAGAGCTCTTCTCTAGAAAAAGGGCCATTGTTTTTGTCTGACTATGGCAAAAACAGCCCCTTTACTAGATAACAGAGGGGAGCCTGCTCCCTGCAGACTGTGAGCTATTTTTCTTCTGAAGAAGAAATTATCAGATCATAAAATGTACATACCTATATATGCACATATATACACACACAGAAATTCCCTTTGCAAACAGCTGTACCACTCCAGCTGCCTGTCTCTCCATTTGTATTGGTTGCCACCGCTTCAGCTCTGCCAGAGGAAGGGACCTTGTGAATGCTCCCTCACCTGCGTCAGGAAAAACTGAACTGTTGGTGGGGTCATCTTGCTTTTAAGGATGAATATGAACCAACAGTCACAGGCAGATTAAACAGAGCTGACAAAGCAGAGCAAGGGGCTGGCAAACAGGTACCTCCATGTCCTGGGCAGCTCTATTGTCCCCAGACAGCCGTGAGCAGAACCAGTGCTGTTCTCAGGCAGCACTGCTGGAACCAAGAAAGAACAACTGCCCAGAGCCATGGGCAGATATGGGCACAAGACAAAGACTGGGATCTCACTCTACACCTGACAGCATCTTGATCACCCAACAGTAATGACCCTGTTTGGAAAACATTTCTGAGTCAAACCTGGAGCATTTGTAGTGATCTACTAAACAAGTTGCTGAACTATGAAAACAGACAGAGAACTTGCATTAACATCACCACTACTGAATAAAAAAGGATAATAATTAGTATGATACTCCACTCAGAAAAAGGATGTCATACAATTTTTTATATGGGTTTTTTTCAAAAATAAGATCTACCTGCAGTGAATAGGCAGGTTTTCATTGATTTCCTCATCTTTACACAGTTTCCCTTCAACTAAAATCAATGTTATTTTAGATTTGATTCCTCTGGTTTCTGTTTACATTTTTAAAAATCCACTGTTGAATTACAACAAGTGTTACCATGTAGGTTTCTGATTTAATGAACTATAAATAGAGAGATTTCCTTTCCAGGTCCTGTGCAGTGACTGTAACTGCTCAAGGTTGAATGTTTAGTGGTGTTAATGGAAATTCTACAGGGTGATATAAATATACAACAGGATAATCTGATATAAATATACCACGGGAGAATCACTATGTAGAAAAATCTAGGTAAGTCCATCAAGAAACACACAAATACAGGCATTAGATTACATAAATCTAAATAAAGAATTAGATTATCTCTTTGTATCTGGTTCTGATGGGATATAAGCAGGCGTGCCCAACAGTAGATAGGAATTTGTTTCCTCCTCTGAAGAAAGGGCTTATAGGAAAGGGTCTACATAAAAATATCAGTGAATGGAAACAAGAGCCTGAATTCATTAGGAGGTTGGACATAAATGTTACTTCACTAAAGACTGTCTTAGGTTTCACAAACTCTTCCCATATTCCAAGACCAAAAATACACTTCACAAAGCCACTTTGTTCTTGAGATTCCTACAGGCATTTTTATGTCTTTGATTCCATCCCCTTATAAGCTTTACTTGAAGTTTCAGCTCCACAAGTGCCCAAGTCTAAATAATGGAAGTGAATTGATCAGAAATGATACCTGCTGTTTACTCTCACCCTTATCTTTCAGATACTTTTGAGTAACACACAAAAAAATCTGGTCGGTAAAAATGGCACAGGCCTTCCTTAAAAGATTTTCTTCCCTTAAAAGGTTATGTATAAAAATTCTGCTAGCCCCAACTGATGCTAGACTCCAATTAGTAGAAAGGTTCCCTGCTGTCTGTAAATCTGGAGCTAAAAGTGAGATGAGTGGAGCTAAACTTTTGATAAGTTTCCTAACAAAACGGATTTCTATTTAGCTCATCTGTAAGAATAATTTTCAAGCAAACAGATCTGCGATGAGGCCACAGTCCTCATTTTACCAGAGATTATTTCTATCTCAATTTCTTTGCTCTGGAAGCATCAGACCTCATGCAGCGTATTCCCACTTCTCTGCTGAAGGCTCAGGTATCTCCACAGCTGCGCAGACTTTAGCCACCTGTGCTCCATGTGCACAAGATGCTTGTTGATGGGGCTTCATGCCCGTGGGAGCCTTGCTAAAACTCACGTCCCACTGCAGTGCTGTGACTCCTGTCATCTCATGGACCAACACATCCCTCATGGGAGACCTCATGTCTCTCTCTGCGTGTGCCCCTAATGCAATCCATTACTGCAGTGCCCTTCCCAGTGACTCACTGTACTTGTTTCTCCAGCAGGAAGAAAGCTTCAAGCAGGCAGAAAACTAAAGCTGCTGAGGTCTCAAATCAGTCAGCTCAAAATATTCTGTCATTTCTGGGAGAAATCTGCAGTCTGTACTAACCCTCAAGCTCAATAATATAACAAAATAAATTAGCTCACGGTGAGCACTATTTTGAAGTGACTAGTTCATTATCTCCTCGCCTAGGGCAGAGGATTGACAAAAGGAAAAAAGATCCAGATATTTTCTGGATTCTTCCTTGGGATAAGTTACCACTTTAATTAAAAATGCTGCCTGGGAAGATGGCTAAAGTGCAAAAACTCTGTTGGTGCCCAGAATGGAAAACGTCTGTCTCCTCAAAGGGTAACTGTGCACATGTAGACTATGTATTGCTTTGTCTGTCTTGATTTGGAATGGTGAAAAGGAGTTATATTTATTTTGGTAGTTTAAGAAGAAATTCAGGATTGTGCCTCCCATGCAGAAAAAAAAATGCACTGCTGAAAAACCAAGGAGCACCCACTGTCTGTTGGTCATTCCACGGTCATTCCAGGTGCTGGCAGAAGTGGTGCTGGTCCACAAGCAGCCCCTGCATCACCAAGTGGCTGTTGGCAAGGCTGCAAGACATTCCTCCCCTTTCCCACATGTACATCCAGCTCCACCCACATGGCCTTCCTCTGCTCCACGATGCTATTTGCAACTGGAGTCAAGGCCTTGTGTCCATGTGCATTCTAAACTATCCCTTCAAGACAGGCTGGCAAAGAAAACACCAGGCTTGGGGATAAATGAGCTGTTTTTGGAGGTGACACCTCTGCTGGAAGTGAGCCTCCACTTTACACAGTGATTTCATTCCAGTGTGACTTCCTGCTGAAGTCATGTGAAATACATGCATTTGGTTAATTTTTGTCTATATGGGGATCATTTTCTTCATTTAGAATAAAGATGATATTTCTGGGACATACAAGCATCTGTCTGGGTATGGCAAATGGGCAGCACCATCCTGTGCACCTTGAGTGCTGCTTTGATAGAGCCAACAGCACTTTTACCCAAAAGACCCTGAAGAAATTAAATAAATATATATGAGGCAACAGCTGCTTCCTTTCTTTCTTTCTTTCTTGAATGCCAAACGCAATTCCAATTCCTTAGTTCCTCAAAATGTTTTCAGTGATTTCTGTCCTAAAGCTGCTTTGCTGCTATCATCTGCTTCTTCATAACTAATGCAAACCCTCATAAGTCCTCTCTACTGGGGCAGGATTGCTGATAACTTTCCATGGCATTTAGGATGTGAGGTGCTGATTCCTAGATTGATTCCTTCTGCTTATATAAAGCTTGCTCCTTGTGGGCAGTCGTGATTATGTTTGTGGTAAGTGCTTATTGCATGGGTTCTTCCTTTGCCTGGGAATTAATGTGTTAGGGGACACAGATGTGCAACACATACCTGCAAGTCCCTTCCTGTCATGAGGAGGTAGTTGCATTCTCAACCCCTCCCATCCCTTCAGGCTTACTGGTTCCACATCCAGCAGAACATTGCAAAGCTGATTGAAGCAATATCAGCCTAATAGAGGGTTTAGAAAACAGGAGCTAAAGTGCTGACCTCACTTCTCATGAGGTGTCATAAAAGAGTGCAGCACTGGATTACATTTACTTCCTTGGCCTGACAGATAAACTGTAGGTATTTAACCTGCTGGATCTTCATAAGCCCAGGAGTTCCATATTCATCTCACTGTACTAAACATGCTAGGAGGACACAAATTGTGTGACCTAGAGCCCAAATCCAGGAGACATGGGTGCTGGAGTCTGTTCCCCACTGTGATTGATGCTTGAATGAACTGCTGAGGGCTCCAGAAGAGGCTGTCTTCTGAAGGCCGTGTTGGCAAGTGGATGACCAGTGAATGACAGATACCTCTAGAGAACCAACAGTGATACTAGGACTGGGAAATTCCTAACACAAGCATTGGTGTTATGCACTATATCCAAATTATCAACATATCTGCTGTACTGGGGTGATGTACAAAAACTGACTTGGCCTTTTTTACAGATACTTGCACAGGCTACTGCTTAAATGGGTCATTATATGCAGTTTAGTGAGGATGCATTCAGTTACTCAGGTGGCAGGAGGTTACCTAGAATTTAAGACTTTAAATAATTGCAAAGTCACAGGTTCTTGACTGCAAATACCAAAAAGGCCACAGATTATAAGAGGAAAGAATGGGGGGAAATCTCAATTCCATAAAATATGACCTTCCAGGAACAGAATTTGTCTTGTAACTTATTCAGTATAGTATTTCCACTTCATTTTTTGCCTTTTTACACTACTTAAGACAAAGAAATGGCATGAACTCATCTTTGAGGTATTGGATTATCCACAGGAAGATTTAAGCTATCAGAGTCTTTTATACACCATCAGGCACAGCTATTCCAGTGATATACTGCCCTTTTCTGTAAGTCAATAATAAACAAATGCATCACATTCTTTACCCTCTTTTCAAAACACAGACATAATGGATGCTATTTCATTAAGGAAAAAAAAGAAGTAGCCGAAATTCTTGAATTGGGTAAATTGGCCCAAGCTGCAAGTTTTAAAGCCCTTTAGTGCCCTGGATCACTCTTAATAAATACCATGCTGGACCAAATTATAACTAGGAAAACTGACACAAAACTTAGCAAAGTTTGGGTTCAGATTCTCAAAGTCTCTTCATTCAGCTTCCAGAGTTCAAGTCTGATAAAGCTGAAGTGTTGCAGAACAACATATAAAGGCTCTGTTCATAACAAGCCTTTTGTGTCACAGTTTTAATTTGTTGGGGGGCACAGATCCTGTGTTTTGATGCTGCAAAATTGTGTGAATAGAGTTTGCAAAAATTTAAGGCTGGAGGGTAAAATTCTTTGCTTGGGATATACTCCAATTCATGCCAGACCCCCTTTAAAGGGGTAAAGCTACAGCATATCAGAAATAGACCAGTTACATTAAATTGTAGTTTGAATTGAATTTTGGGCAGGAAAGTCAAGGAGAAGAGACGAAAGAGTTCTTATTTCATGGGAACATATTCATCTATTTCTCCATAATTTCTGCCTGCAAAGGGGTTCTTTCTCTTTCTGGTCAGGCATCTGCTACTTTGCTGAGTAATACAGGCATTAAAGGCTCCTCTACACCTTCCCATCCATTTGTCACTCTTGAACAAAGCTTCACATCAAAACATGCATTAGAATTGGAATAAATGCCACACAATAAAGTCTTCCAATGATACATCTGAGTGACTGTAAGAGCAGTGCCATCATCTTTAGCCTGTTAAACCCAGGTTCCAAAGGTACACTGAAGAGTGCTACTTCTAGCTCTTCCAGACCACATCAGTGCTTGCTCTTCACCCTCTGCATTGTTGAGGTAAGAGCAGGTAAGATAAATCTGTTTTGGTTTTTCCGTAGGATAATTACATGAGCTTTAGGTGAAGCATGCAGAAAATACCAATTTTATTTAATGATTTGTAAAGTGGTTAGATCCAGAAGAAATGGGACCGGTTAGATCATGTTTCTAGATGACCTGAGCACCATTTTGCAGCCTCCACTGGGATAACAGCTCAGTTGCTGGTTGCATAATTCATTTTTATCCTGCCCAGCTGCATACAAAGGTTAAAAAAATACATAATTAGTCTCCTTCTCTGTTCCCACCTCTGGCCCACACAAACCCTGTCTCTTATTCAAACCTGTCATTGTTAGCAGTATAATCCAGGTCTCCTGAAAAGAGACAGCAATGAAAAAAATTATGGTAATTTAATTCAGAATGATCTTTCCTTTGTAGTTTTCACATTACTTTTGCAGATACATCTATTAATAACCTGTAGGAATCAGCTTCTATTTACGTAGCACTTCTTTTCCCAAAGGGTCTCTGAGTGCTTTGCTAACCTTAGGGATCATTTCATTCTTTCCTGACAAATGAGGCTCAGTTTCACCTTTATGGCAAGCTTCAGGGAAAGGATGGGGAGAGAAGAATACTGAGCCTGCCCCTCAACACTCTGCAGAGCCCCCAGCTCCCAAAGTGGGGTGCAATTGTCCAGCAGAAGGTCTCCTGCCCCACACAGGTACGTATGGTCACTCCAGCACCCAAGGGGATTCACACTGTTCCTGTGTGGTGATGCTCCTAGTTCCCACTCCATTAGCACTGAGCTCATCTTGAGAAATGTCTATGGTGTCAAATGAATTATTTATTCAATTTAATCAAAAACCACTGGAACCTTCTGGGAATTGTTGGGGACAGAAATCCCGCATGACTGTTGCTGCTATTTCTCTCTGGGGGTTTTTTGGGCTACAGGGGCACCCACAGGCACCCCCAAAACTAATTCTCCTTGTGCTAGGTGCTGTAGTGACATCCATTGAGTTGTAGCTCAGTGCTACTCAGTTAAAGGACAAGAGGCAACATGCATATATTGAAATAAAGGATATTCCACCTAAGTATAGATGGTCAAAGATTGGCACAGGTTGCCTAGAGAGGCTGTGGAATCTCCATCCTCAGAGATATCCAAGACCTGACGAGACATGGCCCTGAACAATCTGCTGTAGATGACTCAGATTAGAGCAGGAGGGCTGGACAAAGAGGTCCAATGGTCCCTTCTAATTGACCTATTCTGTGCTTAGCTATTCTTGCTTGTAAAGAGCAAAATGCAGGACATATTCCCAGATGTTTGCTATCACAGGGTGAAGATGAAGGAAGAAGTGGCAGAATGAAGCTTCCTGTTCTGCCCAGTTACCAGACAGGTTGCTCAAACTATTAGGATTCCCTCCAGGGCCTTTTCTGATACAGTCTTTCACTAGACCATGCTGGGGAAAGCATACAGAGGGCCAGGAGCTGCCTCCCATTCAGAGCTCAGTTGTTACAATGAGCTTCAACATTGCTCAGGGCATGTTTCAGCTTGGCTTTTATAGAAAACTCATGAGAAAATGAAAATAAATGAAAATTATGTTTCATATGAACAGAATACTATCTGTAAACAATACAGATATGAGTGTATCTGTATTTACGGAGTCCTCCTGCCTCAGGTATAGGTGTTCAACTCTTGGAATAGTTTCATGGGCTACCTATGAATAGGAGCACTGCCAGTTATCATCCATATATTTTCCCAGTGCCTCTTGTAAGTTCTTTGAAGTGAGCTCAATGGATCCAGGTACAGTAGTACTGCAGGAATACCATTTAAATAAACAGAGATCAACTTCAGTGGTGAGCTCCTGGAGATCTTCATTTAGTGCTGACAGTTCCTGTGGGACTCAGGAGTAAATACTTGTTGTGAAACAAATAATTTTTGAAGGGATTTGACTTCAAAAGCAGTTTCTAGTAGCTGAAAAACATGACCCAAAAAATTACTTCTGAAATCCCAGAGAACACCATTATTTCAGCAGGTGCTTGGCCATATTGCAAACAAATTTATGGTTTCAGGCCTCTCTACTCTCCTGTCTACATCAGAAATCTCTCTGTCAAAACCAACAGGATGATGTTGATGTAAATCCTGTAATCTCGCCTTTAGAATAAATAGTTTAGCATTCCTATCCATGCCTTTTTGTAGCCCTGGCTCACTGGACACAGAATATTATGAGGACTAGAAGAATCTGACCATCTGTGAATGACCAGATGTAAAATCCCTACAAAGGATTTTTCTAACCAAGCTGATAATCAGGGCAGTGTTAGGTGAGTAAATGAGCCAAAAGCATGGCCCATAAAGTTTGTACAAAATGTGTCTTTGTCAAAATCAAACCATTTAGTGACAACTTGCAACTTTCTAGTTCAATTTTCAGTGATGTAACCTCTCACCTTTTTAGTTTTGTTGTGGACTTGTAGAAATGCTTAGTTTAATAAAATGCTTTTGGTGTTATTGCTTGATCATTGGCTTTTGTATGTATTATCTTCTGTATTTTGTATTAAATAATTAGATAATATATAAACATGATATTGCAGATGTGGGATATTTGAGACATTAATTTGATGAAAAGCCTATGCAAAATTAATCAAGATAGTGCAGCTGGCACAAAGCAGTTTTTGTTATTGACATGACAATAAGCAGTAACCCAGCTCTTTAAAATCCATATAATAATAGCTTGGAAAGAAATTTATTTTGAATTTTAATTTCCTGAGGAATTTAATTTTTCAGTTCTACCTCAGAATGATTTTGTATTTGTTTATTTAAGGTCAGAATGGCCTGTGGAAGAGGCCTCAGCCTAAACGAGTTCTAATCATAGTAAACAAGAATTTTCACAAAAGAGGCTCTACTGCCTTGAAACTGTTTTTGTACTTTGCCTTTGAAGATGCCTTTTTCAAGCATATGTCAAGCTCCTCTTTTCAAGAATGACACAAAAAAACCCCCAGTTCTTGTGTCAAATTTTCTTCCAAGGACTATCACAAGACCACCTGTGTTAGTTAAGCCTCAGATTCAAGTTATATGGACAATTTTGCTTAAATTATATAATTTTCTTTTACTACAGGGGAAATCCTTGTACCATATAATGTCAATTTTTGACACTTAAAGACACTATTTTGAATAAAGAAGTAACACTACAAAATTAACTGTATTAATTTTCACTTAGCAGTAGAGCCTCAGTGAGTACTGTTCATTAAAATCATCTTTGTTCCTTATGTGTGTATTCAAAGGTATAAAATTATGGGACAAAACCAGCATCAGCATTTGCAAAATCTCTAGAGAAAATCAGCTACTGGTGTACTTGAGAACAGGGAGAACAGCTGGAGAATCTAATACCCACCTCCTCCAACCACATAAAACCCAAAAATTCTGCCAAACTAAGACTAATGCACCATACTTTTTCCTAATTTTGTCCCTATAACATGATTTTTGCTGTAAGACACAAATTTTTTTGTTAAAATACGGCACTAAGCTCTCCCCTTATGCTTAACAAGCAACTACCTTTATTTAACGTTCCTGCAGTTTCCTTCTCATCACCGCCGACATATCAAATCTGTCTTCCAGTTTGTAGGCTAGAAGCAGGGAGAAGAGAAGCGAGATAAAAACACCCCTAAACCGAGACGGTGCTCCTTGTCTCCTAGGACCAGCCATCCAGCAGGTCCATTTAAGCAGAGTTGCTGGCAGAAGGTGAAACTAAACTACAGCAGGTCACTTTACATAGTGAGAGATGTCTAAATGGGAGACAGCTGCTCTGTCTCAGAACTGGCAGATACAAATCACAGAAGAGAAGGACTGGGAGTGTTGGTTCAGATACTGCAGGTAGAAAACCTGTGCTGCCTGGGGAAACCTCGGCAGCCTCTAAGAATGTGAGTCAGGGTCCAGCCTTCTGAGCAAGGATTTGACATCAGCATATTAGAAAACAAAAACTGTACAGGGATGATAACACAGCAAAGTCGAAAACAGAAAGCCCAAGAATGACAACGGGGTTTAAAAAAAAAAAGTTACATTGTTACATTTTATATACCATATATGGCTCTGCACATAAAGGCTCTGACATCCTTTCAGAGATACTTCAGAAGTCATGATCAGTGGATTAACATCTATCACTTTGCAGCACAGAGCAGCCATCTGTTTTACTGTAGGCAGGAATACGTGTATTGGCAGACATCAGTGTCAAGAGATATGCATCAAGATCAAACACAAAAGCATGAACACAAGTTAACAGAAAGGAAATTGAGGAACTTCTAAACCAGGATATTCAGGTAATCCTGATTCAAATTTCTGAGCAAACTGTTTCCCTATGGAAAATAATACTCTTCTGGCATTGTACTTGTACATATGCAGTAAAGCTGGGAAAACAGATTTTGATCTGACCTGCTGCTTGCAGATGCTATTGATCTGGCATGAAGAAGTAAATGTAGCCAATGAGTATTTTATGTCAGGGATGAGAGCTAATTCAATATTTAAATATGCAGACAATACAATGGAAATAATATTCTCATAAGGCATTAGGCTAATTGAAATCTTATAAACTCTCTCTCAGATTATCCACTTTATTCTAGTGGTCCAGTGGTGTCAGCATCCCTGACCATCATGGCACATGGAAATCCCATAGAGACTAATTAAATTCTCCTGTCTTGCAATAAGAATACAGGGGATTATTTTTAAATCCTATTTTTATGTCTATGATTTTACCCAGCTACAATGGATGCAACCAAAAGCACAAATATGCCTACGTCACCTTCTCAAAACTGAGAGTTTGGGATTTGTGTAACAGAGCCTGGAAACCAGGGGGCCATAGCAGTTCCACCAGCAGTTTGTTGACTGCAGCAGGATTAAAACATAGTGTATGGGTATAGGTGAGAAGAGAAACAAAGCCTTCATTCACAGCTAGAACTTGAGAAGAGGGACCTAAATACAGTTATGACAGACTACCACCTACCAGTCTTCATGAGAAAATAAAAACCCAATTGTCAGCCCTAGTGCTTCACAGCAACATAGTAAAAAGAGCCAAGGACAATTGCAATGATGTGGGTGATAGACCTGTATATATTCAAAATAGTAGTATTTGACATGATGGTTTAAGCAAGAAATCCCACAAACTAATTTAAGATACACATTTTAGGACTGAGGATCAAGCCAAGATATCATAAATATCCAGGCACACCTTCTAAACCTGGTCAGTTCAGCAAAGAGCCAGGCACATAACATTGGAGGCTACATTTCCTACTTGTTTTGTGATTATTAGTTCGTGGAAAGAGCAGGTTATGCTGAGTGAATATGAAACTCCTAGAGTACAAGCAGTTTGTACTGCATGTATTTTCTAAGCATCTCCTTCTGCTTTAGAACACTGGGAACATTTGCATGAAAATAGAAAATCTTTTTCTCTGAAGAGCCAGTGTTCCTCTGCAGCTTGTTCAATGCATCAGGCTGGCAGGCATTTGTTCTTACCTATGTACCCCTGCATTACGGTTGAGTCTGTAAAATACCATACAGAACAGCATTTGTGAGTGCAGGGTCCTGCTGAAAGCAATCAGCTCCCTTGTTCATATGCTGACTTTGCAGGACTAGGACAAGAGTTCTTTAAAAGTTAGGAATTAAAGCTCTGACTCCCTTGGCTTCCACAAAGCTACTTCAGCTTAGCAAAGGTATAAGACTTGAGGTTTGAGTGATTAATTATGGCTCATATGGACTGTGGCTATTGCTAGGAAAATAAGTAGTATGAACAAGCAAATTCCCTGGAAATTAAGAACACTTTTAAAAAAATCTGGTTCTTATCTAACTCAGAAACAGCTGTCAGTTTTTTGAATGACATTAAAAACTGTCTGCTTTTTTGCAAATAATAATGATGCTGGACTGATGAGCAGAATGGGAAATATTAGCACCCTCTCTTTGGCAGCTCAGGACTGTTTCCCAGCTGAAGGAACGGCTGGGCATCAGGCTAGCTGGATCTGCTTGGATGACTCAGCCCCATTTGCTGGCATTGGCACTTCCACAAAGAGTTAATGCTGTTCTGCTGACTCACTGAGGCAGATGAATCTCTTTTCCCGTTTGATGTACAGCAAAAGTGTCTCACTGGAGAAGGGACAGCCGGCAAGGCACAAAGCAGGGGCACACATATAACTACTCTGCTGACCACCACAAGTGGTACCTGTGTGCTGCTTCAGAATTCAAGTCTGTTTCTGCACCAACAGCTCACAGCAGCTCTGAGAGCTCCAGTCTAAGGTGTTGATGCACAGTCTGGAGGCAGGGAAGAGTTTAGTTTTTACTGCTAATTTTACTGATAATGTTGATCCTGCTGTACTTCAAATGTCAGTGATTTGTTTCATGCAGCATCTCCAAAGTATTACAATTCATCTCAGCTTGCTCTGCTGAAAGTCCTAGCCAAGGCCTGTACATTTCCCCTTTTGTAATCTCCTCTCTGGCTACACCATCTGGAACTGTTCATTCATTTGGGCACATCACTCTTTTTCCACAGTTCTCTTGTCACTTCTCCTCTTTGCTGCTCCAAATGCAAACTCCTTGTTCTCACTTTTAAAGCCTTTCACAATGCCTCATACCAGTTCTGGTATTTGTTATCCTTCCACCCACCCTCACGTTGTTGATTGCAGCCTCCACTTTTCCTTCTTTATTCTACACTTTCCTTTACGGCTGGGGACAAAAACCTGCAGTGGGACCAGTTAAGTCCATGCTACAGACTCCCTTACAATGTCTGTGTCCTGTATCCTAGAGCACTGAAGGACCATCTACTAACAGAACAACAGAGGATGCTCAGGGCTGCAGGTTGGATAAGGAGCTGCACACAGGATGCCCCGAACTCAGATTCTCTTATTCTCACATATTTTTTGAAAAAGTTCCTTAGGATATAGACTGCCATTGACAATGCCTTGTGTTTGTGTGTCTTCTGTATGACAAAACAAGTTTCAAATTACCTGTGAACTAGCTTGTCTTCCTCTCCTGTGGAATAGGATTGTTTCACAGTCCAAGTGCCTTGCAACTTCCTAGGGAAGCAGGGTTCTCTATTTCATAGCTGCACTTTAAAGCCACTGAGAGACTGAGGGGACACTGGATGTAAGTGCCAAACCCACGTGTGCTTAGGGCAGACTAATACCTGCCCTAAGCAGGTATTAGTCTCTTCACCTGTCTCTTTTTCTCTACAGAGATAAATAACAGTAAAGACAAGCCCTAGAGCCATGTTCAGAACTGGCTGGGAAACAAAGTATTTGTAGAATTAAATGCTTTTCAGGGAGCTATTTTTCAGTGTATTATTGTAGTAAATGTTTAGATTTTCCAAAGGCAAACTCATAAAATAGTCATTAAGCAATGCTATTTTATGTACAAATATTTTGCAGAACAATTTAATATGTAATCACACCAAATGTTTTTCCATTCCTACTACCTCCACAGCATTGGCATTAAACAGCTCCTGCTTTACTGGATCTCTTTTCTTTCAAGAAGGGCTGTGACACCTCAGGGCTTGCTCAGAATCCCAGGGATCATTTAGACATTCAGAACATCCGTGCTTCAAGAACCTTTGACACCTGATCAAACCCGCCCTACAATGGCCTTTAGCAACTGGTAGTAACTAAGCCTGAGTCCTGCAATGTGTATACTCTGGTGGGACCTAAGTTCTTACATTGCTCTTTAGCCCTATCTGAGGTGTCTTTAAAATGACCCAGATTGCTGCCGTCTCTACCTGCACCATTTCGTGTGGATTCTTTTTTTTTTCAGCATATCAGATGCTAAATTTGCCAGTTTCAGCCAAGCTCCAGCACTGGATGGGTTTGGTGGTAAGATAAATATGAGGCAAATAGGTTATAAATATCATCAGGCTCCTGGCCAATAAAATATAAAATAAGCAAGCGTGGTAGTTACAAGACAAAATAAATATAGTCCAGGGCTCAATCTTGCCTAAGCTTTAGAAATTCAGCTGGGAGGAAGTCTCACATGAGTGAGGGTTTTGATCAACCTGCAAGTGGGAACCTAGGGAAGAACATGAATCCAGTCTTCTGGAACACTGCTTCACATTAAACCCGATCTTAAAAACTTCATTGTATGAATGGAATACATGAAAGTACTGCATTTAACACTGACTGTAGGCCAACTAGATCTATCCAACCTATATTATAGGGGGTTTATATTTTGCAATCACCTCAAGATCACCTTCAGCTGTGGAGGTGCAAAGTTTGTTTCTTGGAATACTCTCTTATACCCATTCCCACAGAATCTTTTTTTCCTGTTTTTTTCCTTTTGGTGTTTGTCTAAAAGCCTCAGCCTATATAAAGCATGCTACAAAAAAAGTTCTGAATGTCTATTAATACATTCCTGTTAGCGTTCTCTGCATATTTCACACTGATCTTTAGAACTGAAACAGTGTTTTTAGTCTGTGCTCGTACAGCACACAGTCTAGTGGCATACCAAAGATGAGTTCCTAAATACTCCTCAAAGTTCCTAGAGCCCTCATCCAGCAGGCCCTCTGTCTCACTGATACCACCTGATGCTCTGAAAAATGTTTTCCTTATTTCTAGCAGTCGTATGTACAGATGGATTCCACTCTGTAGTAATTGCCATGGGCAACTCCTCTTCAGTGCTCCTTCTAGGAGCCCTGATGGGTGGTTGCTTTCCCTTGGTCCACACTTCCATCATCTGTGTGGCCTGCAGACCATGGGAACCCCACCAGAGCCCATTTGACACCCAGTAAACAGCCCTGGCCATTGCTGCTCAAACCCCTTCCCTTGCCTTGCTCCTGCAGCTACGCAGGAGTATGTGGTGATCTGGATAAGGGGTTAAAGATTGTGGTTGAAGTCAGGCTGAAAATGTTTACAGTTTTTTAATTAAATAGGGCGTGATTATAGAAGTTATTTTAAAATTGCAGTCATCTGCCCCAGCTCTTGCACGTGGGTCATTTTTTGGCTTCAGGGACATCTGTTTGTATAACTGAGAGGGTGGTGCAGAGGCAGAATTTGCTGCTGATAGAAATGCCTGTGAAATGATGAGTTTAGTGCCTGTACTGAGAGAGGTGTGTTGACTTCTCTGGAGAGATTATGCCCTTGTTGTCAGCCTGCTTGCCAATTGGCTGTTCCCTTTGTCTGGGCTTCTGATATTCAGGTAAAGAGTGGTACAAAACCCTGGTTTGTTGTGTGCAGCACATGATATCTGTTCTCTGCAGATAAATCGTTCTGACTTGATTTAGCAGTAGCAACCTGCTTAGTCCAAACAACTTCTGTTATCTATTTCAGAAGCTTCAGTGGCCTTTAAGTATTTCATCACAAATAATTTCTGGCAAATCCACAAGAATACCAAGCAAAAAGGAGGACAGTGAAAGCCCTGATTACTGTACTTACAATCAAAGAAACACCTCGTGGGCAGTACAAAATACCCCTTAGCTCCTTCCTCAACCAGCAAACTACTGATTATCGATGACTCTTCAAAAGACACATTCCACAGACATTATGTGATCAGTTCATTTCCTTGCAGTACTCTGAGACTCTCCCCCCACATCAGCTGTGAAACCATTAGCCAACCAAGCCTTCTAAATCGTATCACAGAAACATTTTTCCTCAGCTAGGAACGACTGTATCTCTCAGAACAATTTCCAGGATGATTTGATCCTACTCATTTCACAGAATTGAAACTGATTTTTTTTTTCTGAGAGGACTCAAGTACCAACTTCTTTCTCCTGGCCTAGCCTCCCTCTTCATCTGTTGACTGTGAAATTCTCCTTATTTACCTGGCACTTTTATAGAGATCAGTAATGCATCACTATACTTACTTGCCCTCAACGTCTTTTTTCCTGCAATTGACAGGAAGAGTCTTTCCACAGAAAAATATCTCTGTGATGTTGCAGCTGCATATCCAACCCTGTACTCCACTCCTTTCCTCTCTTCTCTCCCACATGCAACTCCTTTCAGAAATGACAACCTCAACAACATATCCTCTGTCAAGAAAAGTTCCACAGTTACTCCCTTTCCTCAGGGCAGAACAACACAAGTTGGCTGAATTCAGAAACACTGCCTGAGCATCACAAGCTTTTGACTTGAATGCAACTACAGATTTCTTTCTGGAATCAGTATCTGCTTAGGATCAATTTTCACAAGCTGCAGTGAGACTTGAGGCTCTGAAACAGCACCCTCATGAGAAGCAATCTTAATGGCACTTGGGCAGAAACACTTATTCTTGATTTCATCTTACTTGAAGTATTTCCCAAGCAATACTTTATTAAAAATGTTTAGTTAAAATGTCACTAAAACAATTCCGAAGATTCTGATTGTCCTTTACTCGTAATCGTCACCCTCCCAACAGCTCTGCAGTCTGTCTCATGAAAATCCTACTGTCTTGTTACCTCATTATTCCCTTCTAAAATTCTATCATTATAGCCCACTTCACAGCTCCTCTATCATATTGTCAAATGCTACTGTGACCTATGGTACATATTATAGTTCTGGTTTTAGATAAAGAAGCAAACCTGCAAAACCTACACTCTGCCTGTGACATGTAGGTCATCTTTGGCTGGCCCCCAATATCTTTATGTTTCAGCCTCCTCAGCCATAAGATTACTTTGTTCTTTGAGATTTATGGCTGAAAACAACAGAATAGAGCTATATAACAGTTCTGCTTACAAATTTTTCAAGTGTGCTGTAACCTCTTTGAATGACTGAATCCATGCAGAGATTAATTATATATGGTAGACCTAGAAATAAAGTATCTGTAAAGGGCATTGCTGGACAGTGCCTTTCAATCAATGATCTGACACACTTTCTGCTTCTTCCACCCACTTGGTCAATTATTCCTTGATGAAGAGGAATAGGTATGAGGCACCCATGCATCTCCAACCTGAAATAAATTGCTGTCTTTTAGCTCTTTGCTATGGAGGTCTAAATGATGCTGAATGCATTTAAATTTCCTATGGCAAGTTATCTTTCCTTGCAAGAAAAAGAAACTTAGCTCAAGTCTTCCCCCCTCCAATTTCTTCGCAAATACCCCTGACTGCATTCAATTGGATCCTGGGAGTGGAAACCAAAAGAACTGAAGCTCTGCCTGAGAACATTTGCCACCCACATACTGCAACAGTGTTCAGGAGCTAAATCTTATTTATGAGGCTTAGTTTCATTTCCAGTCCTTTGTGCCAAAAATCCCAATGGAATGTAACTTGTGCATGCAGAGGCCACACACTTGCTACACACTAGCCCTCTGTTAATCTGGTCTGGGGAACTGTAGCCCCACAAATGTGTGGGAGTGTGGATATGACAAACGACATCAGGAGAAGCACGTGGAGACACATTCAACAGGCAATAAAAAACATCAGAAAACTCTTATTTAAGACACACTGAGAAATGTATTAAGTGCACTGCAACATTTGAGCATGAGCCCAGAATTGGAAGTAGACAGCTTGCTCTGAACATTTCATCAGGCATCTTCCCCTGTAGTAAGCAAAACCAAAAACCTAGCCAAACCGTAAGTAGCCAGTACCCTTTGGATGAATTTGGGACCAAACACAAACACATTTTGCTGCTCAGGTATCTTTTGAATAGAAGGCAAACAACTCTGGATTTTGTCATTATATATTTAGGCACAGGTTTTAAAAGAAAATCGATTCACTACCTTCATTCATATTGGATAATATCAAATTTAAAATTCATTCTCTACCCTCATTCACTACCCTCACTCACCTGAAGGATTTGATATTAAAGGAACTCATTCTCCAAGTGAGAACATGTCCATGTGTCACTTCGGCATGGAAACGTCTGACATGGGAACAATGCCAATCTCAAAGGAGAGCCTTATGGACTTCAGTTCTATCCTTTGGGAAATACTAGTGTACCCCTTTTGCATCTCCATTTGTCAAAAAAAGGGCTGCAAAGAAAAGAAGACAGTCTCAGTTCTGGATGCCTGCCAGGATAATGTAACTCTATCCCATCCTCTGCTCCACGTTAAGTCGAAGAAACGTTCATCATTTGTGTCATCGATTCTGGCCCTCCCCGAGGCTCCGAGCGTCAACCTGCCATACAGCAAGCCTCAAACCGTGTCAAGAGGGATACTGTAACTAGCACAGGATCACAAAACAAGCCTGACTATCTAGGCTGATTATAAACTATCATGGTTATAAAGCAGCGTTTCAAAACCGCTGCCAAATCTCACGGTTACCACGCTCAGGAGCTTTGCGCTGCTTGTAAGCAGCTTCCTCGTTTAAATCATCGCCACAGGGACCAATAGCGCCCGTCGGATGGGTGGGATGCCTGTGGTCCAAGGCCAGGTTTGGACGCCCGGCTGCGGGAGCAGATCCTGGAGCCGAGTCGGGACTTGAAGGGCACCGCCGGGGAGGGCGCAGCCACCGAGTTTAAACTCCCTTTCTCCGCGCCTCCCCCGTCCCGTCCCATCCCGTCCCATTCCCTTCCTACAAAGTCGCAGTGAAAGCGTGTGCAGTCGGTTCCTGGATGCTGTTCCCGGATCCGCGCCCCCCGGCCCGGCCCGAGGCGGCGGCGGAGGGCGCTGCCCGCTGCCAGCCCCTTTTCCTCGCCCTTGCCCACCGAGGAGGGGCAGCGGCTGCACGGCAGCCCCGCGGCTGAGGCGGCGGCGGTGGAGCTGGGCGGCTCCGGCTCTCCCCTCGGACACGGGCGCGGGAGAGGGGTCCCTGTGGGGAGAGGGTCCCGGGCTGAGGGGACAGCGGCTGCCCCGGGCCAGCCCCGCCGGGCGCGGCAGCAGCGGGGCCGAGCGGGCGCACGGCTCCTCCCGCCGGGGCGCTGCCGGGCCGGGCCGGGCCGGGGGCGGAGGAGGCGGGGAAGGGGGGAGCCGCTGCCGTCACCGAGGCTCCCGGCTCGCTCGGCTCGTCGCCGCGGCAGCCCCAGCCCCGCTCCCACCCCCTCGCCTGCCTCCACCCTCCTTCCCTTTCTCTCGCTCGCTCGCTCGGCGAGAGCACTGTGCCTCCTTTCCCAGATGGCAGCCGGCAGCGCCATGCAGCCTCCCGTTCCTCCTCCTCCTCTCCCTCCTCTCCGGCTCTAAGTTAATGCCATGCTGCCGCTGCTCTTCCCGGCACTGCTGGCCGCCTGCCTGCCGCCCTGCCAGGGCTGGAGCCCCTCGGCGGCTGTCAGCGGGCAGGAGGAGCAGGAGCAGGAGCTCTTCTTGCCCCCTGCCAACTCCTCCTCCCGCTCCTTGGCCAGCCTCGAGATGGACCTCGACGGGGCAGCGAGCAAGGAGGAAGGCAGCACCGACAGCCCGGGCACGCCGGCTGCCCCTAGCCAAGAGCCTTTCCCTTCCGCTCCCACCACCTCCGGGCAGGAGCAGCAGGGGCAGCAGCAGCAGGAGCAGCAGCAGCGTCCCCAGCCGCAGGGGCAGCCGCAGCCCGCCGAGGACCCGCACTGCAACATCAGCGTGCAGCGGCAGATGCTGAGCTCGCTGCTGGTGCGCTGGAGCCGCCCGCTGGGCATCCAGTGCGACCTCCTGCTCTTCTCCACCAACAGCCACGGGCGGGCTTTCTTCTCCGCCGCCTTCCACCGCGTGGGGCCGCCGCTGCTCATCGAGCACCTGGGGCTGGCGGCCGGCGGCGCCCAGCAGGACTTGCGCCTCTGCGTGGGCTGCAGCTGGGTGCGGGGCAGGCGGGTCGGGCGCTTGCGGGGCGCAGCACCCCAGCCCCAGCCCCAACCCCAGCCCCCCGCCGCCGCTGCTGCCGCGGCCGCTGCCGCCTCCTCCTCCTCCTCGCTTTCCTACCCGCCGGCGGCCGAGCCCGGCCAGTACTGGCTGCAAGGGGAGCCGCTGAATTTCTGCTGCCTGGATTTCAGCCTGGAGGAGCTGAAGGGCGAGCCCGGCTGGCGGATGAACCGCAAGCCCATCGAGTCTACCTTGGTGGCGTGTTTCATGACTCTGGTCATCATCGTGTGGAGCGTGGCCGCCCTCATCTGGCCCGTGCCCATCATCGCCGGGTTCCTGCCCAACGGCATGGAGCAGCGCCGCGGCACCACCGCCAGCACCGCCACCGCCGCCGCCGCCAAGTAGCCTCTCCCGGTGACCCCCCTTCTCTTCGTCTTGTGCTGTGGAGGGACGCGGGACGGACTCTGTCGTGTTTTCCTTGTTTCCAGCGTGCCACGGGTGCGCGGCGGGACGTGGGGCGGCCGCAGCGCCCGGCCCGGCCCCGAGGGCAGCGGCGCCGAGGGGACCGAACCATATGTGCGCGTTTTATATCTTTAATACCCGTTTTAAACGAACCTTTTAGTAAAAAAAGCAAAAACACCACCAAACAACCCCCCTCCCCCCAAAAGAAAAAAAAAAACAGGCAAGAAAAAGCCCCCCTAAAAATTCAGTGGAGGAAATCAAAGACCCTCCTATTCGGCTGCATTTGTTGTCGGAGTAGCGTTTTTGTATAGGATGTGGTTTGAACGGGTTTTTCCTTTATGCACAGAAAGGGATGTCTCTCTTTGACAGAACCGAAGTGGTATATATATTGTTATTGCTGAAGCTGAACTTTAATGAACCTTTCACACTGTATTTCCTGGTTGAGATAGTGTGTATTTATTATTGTAGCTCCGCATTATTTGGCTTTTAATACAGAGGTTTTCTTTCTGGAGCCACTGTAGCCTTTTGTTGGTCTGTTTCCTCCAGGGTGGAACAGAGGGTTTGGCTGGCCTTCCTGTCTGCGAACCTGCCACGAAGCTCCTTTCCCCGTGAAATGGTGTTACCGGGGCTGTTGGTGGCAAAAGGAGAATCCCAGACCCTTTCTGGCTGGTATTTGCCCTATCTGTGCAGCAGATGTGGGTCTGGATGCCTACACCAGGGTTGGGTGGAGAGGGGTGGGGAGCACGGCTGTACCAGACATTCTCCAGAGCAATTTCATGTGCACAGCTCCACAGACCACGGCTTTCTCCTTGGTTCGAGGTCGGGTGGCTTCAGTCCTGGGAAGGTGAGGCCCAGTCTGAGTTATGCTAAACAGCGTGGGGCAAGACTCTTGACTTCCACAAAGTTCATTCCTCAAAACCAGCTCAGATGCAGTGTATTTGTTGGAGACACAGTAATACTGTACCTCTTTTTAATCTACCAGTCTGCAGGGTTGCTCACAGCAAGTCTGTGGGGTGAGAAGGCAGGAGCTGCCAGTCCAGAACTAGATTCCAGCTGCTGCTGTGCAAGCATGCAAAGAAGAAAGATTTCTTCTCTCTTGTTTGAGCAGACAGTTGTGTAGCCTGAAATATCATTTGTTGTATACTTCCAACTGTTTAGCCTTATAAAAAGTTATTTCATTTGCCTTAGACATGATTAGTCCAGCTGAAGTTTCTAAAACCAAAATACAAGCTAAGTGACAAATATTTGCAATAGCAGTTCTCATTTTTTTGTCAACATCAATGTATTTAATTTGCTCGGAACGCATGAATTTGCTTGGGGCTAATTTGGTGTATTCGTAATGTATGGTGGAAATGACTGGATGAAAAGTCTGCAAGGATTAAATTCTTAGGATTCCCATATTTTTTAACTGAGAACAAAATAAAATAAATGCATGCTCTATGTGTATGCTGTCTGGAAAGAAAAGGACAGAGAGAAAAAGATTGACAAACAGCAGAAATAAATCAAGATTTTAAAATGCTCCATGTTACTGGGCTGCCTCTACACCCACTGTTTCTCCTGTTAATCCTATTGTTGGGGTTGTCACTTGAGTAAACATTGCAGTTGTGTTGTTTTCAGAAAGTGGAGGATCCAGTCACTGCAAGAAGTGTTCTCTTGACCTGTTGATCCAAAGGGCACCAGTCCCTGGACGCCTAGTTTAGAGAGCTCCTATTTTCTTTCCTTGATGTGTAAAACAGTGTAATTTCCACCTTGTGCAGACTCTCGTGCACAGACATTTGACATGCTAGAGAGCAATTCTTTGCCTGTCATGTTCTGTGTGACAGGGACGCCTCTTTGTGCTGAAAGGCAGGGCTACCAGGAAAACATGAAGATACTGCCAACACCCTCTCAAAAGATGAGTGTTCTACACATGGAATAGACCTCAGAAAAGTTGCCGTGCTAGGGAATAATTTCATCTTTTGAATGAGATGCATTTAAGCAGAGAGTTAACAATTTTTACTGGAAGTTTTTCTGGCTTTATTCATTCATGATGTATAGTCTTCACTGTGATCCAGGCAGCCTGTGCTCAAACTCAAGGGGGGAATCTCTTTTTTGCTTATCCTTGTTTCACCAGTGATGTGATATTGGGTTTTTTACTGAATTGCATCAACATAAGCAAGGGCACGGTGTTACAGTCTGAAACAGGCAGTTTCAGTTATTAAAGGCTTATTATTTGCAGTTCTTGCAGACACGTAGCAGGTGGTACACCAAAACTAGTACAAAATGGCTTATTTGTCTAACTTCTATCAGTATCAGCTTGAACACAAATTTTGTGAATAGACAGTGCCGCACTCAGAATATTTTGCTGCTTCACTTAAAAAACATGATAAAAGAGAGGGATTTTCTCATAGTTATTCTATAAATACATTTGTAACTGGAGCTATTATTACAAATCTGCTAAGACACGAATGTTTAGAACACAGGGATGGCATTAAACAAGCAAAGAAAGCCTAGAGGCAAGTCTTGTCCAGAATGCAAAGAACTGCAATGTTTTCAGGGAGTACTGATCTCAGACACAATGGGCAAAGAGCCCTTGTTAGGTTAGGGAAGGTGTTTCCTTAGATCACAGTAACCGTGGTCACGAGCGTGTTCCCTTCGCAGAGAGAGATGCCGTGTTTCTGTACCTTAAAGAGGAGTTTAAGGCACAGCAGGGGGCACAGGGGTTACCTGCTGTACAGGCTTTAGCCTGGATCTCACTCCCTGAACCCTCAGGTTTCAGTGAGGTGGCAGCAGGGCTTCTCCTGTAAAGAACAGAGAGTGGAAATGCACTATGCAAACTGTGAGCTTTCTTCAGTCACTGTTACATCTAGCATCAATAACTCTGCTCCTCTAGCTGTGACTGCTACTATGACTCTAAGTAAACTATAATTCTGGGTAACTTTTGCCTTCACTCATGGGAATTTCATCTGAATGCAATCCAGAAGAGGCAAGCCCAGGGCAATGTGAAATGATACATCTGCATACCAGCTAGTTTAAGATTATAAGTTTAGACACTGAAATGTCAATTTCTTTTCTTCTTCACTGGCAGTGGAGCTTTAGTGTCTCTTAGGTGGAGTAGAGTCTAAGCCATTTTTATTCATTTGGATTTATATTTAAGACCAGCTGGTAGCAGGGTCAGCACGAGAGCAGATTAGTCACCATATATAATCCTTTATGTACTCAGGGAGGGCATATATTTGTATATATCTATCTACATATGAGGACTCACTGTGTTGAACAGAAAGTTAAAGCATAAGTGAGAAAAGGGATGATGAGAAACAAATAATACTGAAGAACTAGTACTGGTTTTCCTTCACTATTTGTTGGATCGTGTTTCCTGGTAAATTATCCTGACTTCATTTACATACAAGTGTTTGTTGGAAAGCAAAGGATATCTAGAAACAGAGGAAGCTTCTTGATTTACTTTTTAAAATGTAATTTAACTCTATTACAGATTTTTTTTTTCATTCCAGGAACCAAGAACACTCTCGAGATTCAGCATTAGAAGGTACTAGACTTGTCTGCTAGTGTTAGACTGGTACGATTTTTTCTGTGTATTCAGACCTCAGAATTTAATCTCTCACCTATTTTCTTAGCTGTGTTTCATAGATGTGTGAGAAGCAGAAGTATACAGAGAAATATATAGTTTTAACATGGACACAGTTTTGCTGTTACTTAGTGCCACACTGATTCCAATAATAAAAATACAAAAAATGTAGTACAGTATAATAGCAGTTATATATTATGTAAGCACACTGTTGCTCAGTAGGTTGTCAGTAATTGAGCATTTCTGTATGCCAGGAGGTATTTGGATATTTGGGGCAAAATTGCCATACTAGGTTAAATGTAAGAGTTGTTACTTATCTAGGGCTTAGTTCACCGGTGCTTTGGATGATTCATGCGACTGCAACAGCAGGACTATTTGTGCAGTGAATGTTACTCAATATGAGTAAGGGCTACTGAACCAGACCCCAAAAAAACCTAATTAAAAGCTGTAGCTGGCTGAATAAGTATTATTCATCATGACATCTGCTTGCTGAATAAAAGTATCTCCAGGGCTAACATGGCATGATCCCAGGGGCTGAACAAAAGCCTAGTGAAATCAAATAGTTAATTGAAGTTTTGTAGTACTGGAGATCAAAGGATTTATTTTGAAGATATATATATATATATATATCTATATCTAGATGTAAGGGTAGGTGTAATGTTCTTGTTCCTCTTTGGTTTTTATACACGTAGTTTATAAATCCATAGCCAGGATTTCTCAGTCCAATATAAGGCCTTGCTAGTTTGGAAGTTAGCTTCTTTCTGAAGCTGGTATGAAAATGTCAGTTATTTTTCAAGGAATTTCACTGAATAAATGTATTTTTTTTCCAATATATTTCAGGTAGAGGCCTTGACTTTGTGAAAAACATTTGTAATGATTCTGGGAAAATGTGTAAATATCAAATCCCAAATGTATTCAGACTTCAAAGCTTAAAAAATCTTTTTAACCAGTAACTGATTTTTAAAAGCATATTTTTAAACAAAGGAATCAATTTCCATTTTTCCCCTCAAAAGCTGAACATTTCAGTGAAGATCAGAAGTGCATTTGAGTGTTTCACATTGTGATTTTGTATGTGATTTTTTGTGGAAAAAAAATCTGTTCTGTGACTTGGAATTTATAACGGCTTGTGACAGATAAGTTACTGTATTTCTTGTCCCATCTTCATAATAGTTCTGGTTAAATAAGTTGTCCAAAATAATTGTAAATCATAATAATAAAAAAAAAAGTAGCTTAACCCATTTGTTGTGTTTCTGTTCTACTGTGCTGAGGAAGAAAGCAGTCTGGTATAAAATTTGGGATATTAAAGATGTTTATTGGAAATATCTGGATGGTGTTTAATTAGATCTGTGTACTGGCTTCAGTCTTACAATCACATTTTCAACTTTTTATAAAGTTTGGGTTCATAACTGAGTGTAGCAGTTTCAGCATTTATGTGTCTATCAGAGTCCCTGAATCTGGATGTTGGGAATACTAGGATCTAAAATATTCTCTTAGTTTTGCTTTCATATTATCTTGGCAGGTTAACAATGTCAGAACAAAACAGAGCTAAATTGGGAGATGCAAATAGCCTATGAAATGCTGTTTGTTTCTGCACGTTTGACTTGTTCTTAGCTGTCGTAGAAAACATCAGGTTAATGAGACATAAATAAGAGATCAGTGCCGTTCTGAGGAAGTGAATTCGTTGGGAGTGTGAAGTTAAATTATATTTTTGTTCCTTGTAAGATGAGGCTTGTTAGAAACAGTGGGATTGTACCTTGTTGGTGTCATTCTGGGTGTTGCTAAGCAACATGAAGTGGCTTAAATGGAGATACAGAAGAAGATCGTGGAGGAATTAAAAAAAACGAGACATAGGAAAAGCATAAAAGGGAGTAAATGTGCCAGTGCATCCTGCAAAGAAGTTGCAAAGTATCAGCTGGGAAAAAGACAGCATTTAAGATCATAGAGAAAAAAGAAAATTGACACAAGGTGAACTAGGAACTTGATTACGTACTTCATATTCAATCTTTCCATATTCAAACTTTTCAGTTCTTGCTTGAAAAACTGATAGCATTTTGGCCCCAAATGGCACAATTAGTGGCAAAAGAGGATAAAAGCCTGGAAAGAAATGTGAGGCTTAAGAAAAATTAGGAAATGACACCACCATACCATTAATAAAAAACGAGTTTACTCTATGTATTGCTGGCAGCTAAACAAAGAAATGGCAGAGCACTATTCATGCATATGTTATCTGTTCTACCCCAGGGAAGTGGTCATGGCACCAAGGCTGCCAGAGTTCAAGAAGCATTTGGGCAGTGCTCTCAGAGACATGGTGTGTTTTTTGGGGTTGTCCTGTGCAGGAGCAGGAGCTGGACTTGGTGGTTCTCCTGGATCCCTTCTGCCTCAGGATGTTCTGTGGTTCTGATTCTGCTCTGATTTTGCTTCATGTGTTCTCTGAGGTTGTAAGGAAAACATGCTGAAATATGATTTTTATGGAACAGGTATGGTTCTTCCATCACATCTTGCATTGATCCATACCAAAATTACGTTTCTCATTGTCCAACATAAGAATGTTCATTGTGATTGTATTAAAGCTTTCCACCTGAACTGAAGCAATGCTGGTGTGACTGCATGTCCCAGGCTGGGTTGGGTCACTGCTGTAGACAAGAATGTGTGCTGGAATGCTGGGGATGGCATTCTGATCTATACTGCCAATACTTTCTCACTCAAACACTTTAATGACTACCTACAGAATCTTGCGCTTTTTTTGTGCCTATCTTCATTGTTTCCAAAGTTTCACTCCATTTGTCTTCTCGCATTGAAAATTAATCATTCTTAAGATTTGTTCTTTCTCACTTGGTATCTCCCTCTTCCCTTCTCTCTTTCCATAGCATGTATTTATGTTGACATTTTCTGCCTTCAGATTTCCCACCTGTCTTTCCCACAAGTATGTCTTTTATTGTCAAGCCCTAAAAAAGTACTTCAGGAAACTGTGCTGTCAGTTTCTTCTGCTTTTCCACTCTGCTTCCCACCCATTCAGACTGTACCTCTCATGCCTTTGGTCTGTGACACTTCTAAGACAAAGATGAACAGGAAACCTTGTGTTCAGGGTAAAACCCAAGTACAAAGTTGTCTCTCCCACCGGTCCTTTCATCACAGGATTTCTTCTACACATCCACCCCAGGCACTGAGTGAGTGCCCTAACTTATTTTGTCTTCTGGTAAATGAAAAGTAGACCCATTTGAAGAATTCCTTCCTCCTTAATATCTCAAAGTCCTGTCTCTGAATCACCCTCTACTGATGTGCCTGCCCAAAGCCCTATCTCGTGCATCATGGGAGCCCTCACATGTCGGTTTTCCCACGTATCCTCAATTGAAATGCTTGGATGTGTCTCATCCTGCCTTCTGCTCTAACCAAAGGTGGGTGTCTCACAGCCAGAGCAGAAATTATCTCACTTAGGAGTGGATCAGTGTTCAAAGTTACACTCGGCTCAGGTATGCAACCACAGGGCCAAAACCCATTACTTTTCAATTAAATGTTGGATTCTGCAGAGAGTGAACACGGTTGCCCTGGATGATGGCCCATGGAAAGTTGTATGAGCAGCGGATCTGGCAGATTCTTCAAGTGTTGCTCTAGCAGCCTTCTGGCTTTACTAGTAAATGGCTGAGTGGCCAGGCTAACTCACCACAGCCCTCCTTTTATAAGATGATAGATGTGTACAGCTCAGACTGGGGCTTGTGAGGTTCAGGCCTTAGGAAAACTTGTCTGTGTGCCTCTAGCTGTGGACAAAATATTTATACTTTTTGTACTGGTAGTGAAAGGATTACTGAGGTAAATCCCATACGGCTTTTTGAGCGTGTGAAGCACAATAAAAATGCAAAGCATGAACATGATTTTATTCCTTCTGTGTTCATTTTTGCACTGGAGGGCATGTATAGAGCCTTGTGTTTTTAAATTAAGGTATTCTGCACAATTTGGACCACAATTTAGCCAGGCAAGAGCTGTACTCCGGAAATGTTTTTCCCATTGATAGGTGTTGCTGTGAGAAGACATATTAAAACAAATCATTACTAAGTGATGAATGTTACTGGAAGAGATTCTAATTAATCCAAAAGAATATGAAAGAATCCCCCAAAGTGTAAGAAATATTTTTTAGGAGGGTGAATATATGAAAGATTTGGTGTGGAGGTAGCTGGTGGAGATTTAATCATGGGGCTATTTAATTTCTTTTCTTGCAATTTGTGTTTCATCACATTTTCTCTGGAGAATATGAGCTGTGCCTAATTATGCCAGAAATGTAGTTGCTCCTAAATGGAAACTGGAAAGTACTTTCTTCAGGCAATACTTAGTATGAATTCTTGAATTTTTTTTTTCATTTCCTCCAGGACTTGTACAGCACTTAATGATGCAGGGTCACATCATTTTCTTAACACAGAGAAACCCACTTTTGGGGCATGATGTTTATGTGCAGCACCTCATCCAGTCCCTAAGATGAGCATTTCCCATGGCACCTCAATTACTGATATCTATTTGTAGGATTGCTTAGGGAGTGAGAACATGAAGACCGATGTCTTATCCCTCTGTATTCCACCCCAGCCACACATGACCTTTCCTTCTTTGCTGGAAACACAACCATGGTGGATGTTACTGTGAATAAATTTACAGCAAGCCCATGCAAGCAGCAGTTTCTCACAAAAACTAATGTAGCAGTACTGGTAGCAGTTCATGGAGAGGACCACTGCCAGCAGACCTCTCATTCCTCTTGCTCAGTTGGTTGCATTCCATGCCCATGGAATGCTCCTCAGCTCCATGACTGTGGACCTTCCTTCTATGTCCATGTGGGGCAGCTAAGGAAAACCATATCCACCATTTTGGAAATGAAATGAGGCTTGACCTAAAAGTAATTTTGAGCAGAAGAGATCTTTAGCTGAGCTGTCCAGGAGAGTCTGTGCATTATATGAGCCATGTACTGAAGTCTTTATCCTATACTCCGAGTTTTGCAGGCATTTTGGCTTGCTTTATTATTTTTTTCAGAATTTGACTTTTTAATTTTTTTTTCAGAATTGATTTGTGGGTTTTTTGTGGGTTTATTTTAGGATTTTTAGATACTACCTGGGAAAACTTCTTTGCCTTCCATATAAAATGTAATTCCCTAGGCTTTGCTCTAGCTATCCAAATGATAGAGTGGATTGCCTATGACAAAACCCATCCTCCAAAATGTCACTTACTTATCTCCATTTCTGAAACAGAGACTCATCTCCTCTCCCCATGAGATCCCCATTGTAACACTTAAATGCATTCAGCCCATGCTGGGTTAAGACAGAAGAAGACAACTCTTATTTTCTTCCTGCAGTTGGAATTTTTCATGCCTGTGACAATTGTGGGTTCCCTGAATTCAGCCAGGGAGATTGATAATGGTGATGCCCAATGCTAACTGAAGTGCCGTGGGTGGAATGGGTCAGAGAGATTTACTCTCCTCCCACACACCAAGTGCAGAAAGAAAACAACAGTGGCTAATCTGTTTTCCTACATGTGCAGAGCACAGTGAAGCAGAAATCAGAGGCTTTAACTGTGTAAGAAAAACAAACCCCCTGAAGCACAGATGCTGAATGATCCCGTTCTACAGAAACAAAACAGGAGCCTTTTTCTGTGCATGTAACTCCTGCTGACTGCCATGAGAACAGCCCCCCTTAACTGCATGATTAGAAAGTCTTTTAACATAGTGACAGGAATAGGATCACTTTTCTAACATTTCCAAATTAATTTCATTAAATTGCCTGTGATTCATCTGATAACTGCACTATCTTTAATATCTTTGTGTCAATCAAGTGGTCTCTATTGCTATGTTTCTTTTGTTAAATATAAAAAGATAATGCAAAGCCTATGAGGATGGATAGTGTTAATGACATTTCTGACCAAAAAATGACTTAACATCACAGTTAAATCCTTCTAACAATGATATTTGGAGAGCTCATAAGATGGAAAACACCAAAGAGTTAATACATCTCTGTAACATATTTAAAATACCAGAACCCTCAGTGTTGGGGGCTACAGGTTGACTGTAACAACAGAAAGCATTCACAGTAAATTCCCAAGCATGTGTTGTCTGCTATTGCTTGGCAAATAATCATTGTCCTTAGCTGCCTCCTAATATCTTCCAATCCCACATTCACAGTGAAACTAGTTACTCATGACAATGCACACAGAATATTTTCAAGCTACTACTGTGAGTGTGCTGGATGTTTCCTTACACTGCCTGTTGTAATGAGTGGAGTGTGACTTCAGAGAAAAACAAAATCAATGTTTGCTGCAATGATTTTAAGAAATTGATCTTTATTTGTCAGTTCAAAGCACTGAGTAGTCAGTCTGGGTAAAGCATAAGGAAAGGAGGATGTATCTGCTCCTGTGTTTTGAATTAGAGGGGTCTAACTTTCCACGTTACCATAGGTTTTTATGTTATTTCAGACAACTGAAATGTCGGGGTTAGAGTTGCTTCAGAGAAAATATAGAATATATATATATATATATATATATACTGAAAAAATACATCCCACGAGAGCATTACTGACAGAAAGTACCACACAGCAGCCCATGCCTTGTATTGACTCACCCCATGTGTTGCAGCATGTGCCAGTTAACCATACTGAACTGGCAGGTCTGAGCCTTCTCCTGGGTGAGCAGGAGCGTGGAACTTCTGGGAGAGGGCAGGCAAGGGCTGAGGACAGCCATCAGCATCGCTGCTGCAGGGTCATCCCTGTGCCACCTCGGAGGCACAGCCCTGCATGTGTCCATGAGCTGTGGGCACGCAGAGCAGATAGCTGGCACAGGTCTGAGCAGGTGATTTCCTGGTGTGGCTGCCTGGTGAGAGCTGACACCTTGTGCTACCATGGCTGTCGGTGTGAGCGCTGCTTCAGAGACAGCAGCACGATCATCATGTGTTCAGGCTGGTCTAAAGAGGCATTTGGAGTGGATCTGATGAACTCTAGTTTCCATAGAATCATAAAATCGTTTAGGCTGGAAAAGACCCTTAGATCCTCAACCATTAACCTTGCACCGCCCCTGTTCATCGCAAAACCGTATCTGTAAGTGCCACATCTACACGTCTTTTAAATACCTCCAGGAATAGTGACTCAAGCTCTTTTCCTGGGCAGCCTATTCCAATTCCTAACAAGCTTTTCTGGGAAAAAATTTTAATTAGCATTCAATCTAAACCTTCCCTGGTTGAGGCCATTTCCTCTTGCCCTATTGCTTGTTACTTGGGAGAAGATGCAGACTCCTACCTGTCTACAACTCCTTTCAGGGAGTTGTAGAGGATGACAAGGTTTCCCCCGAGCCTCTTTTTTTCCAGGCTAAACAACCCCAGTTCCTGCAGCTGCCTCCCATAATACTTGTGCTCCAGACCCTTCCCCACCTTTGTTGTTCTTCCCTGGGCCCACTCCAGCACCTCAATGTATTTCGTGTAGGGAAGGGCCCAAAACTAAACACAGGATTCAAGGTGTGGCCTCATCAGTGCTGAGTACAGGGGGATGGGTGATCACTGTCTTAGTCCTGCCATGCTCAGTCATGCTGTCATGTTTTCACTTTGTTAGGTACTCATGGGAGCCAGAATTTTTAAAAAGCATTTCAATTGAGCAAGATTTTCTGCAGTTTTTTACACCTTAAGGTGCTGTGCAAGTGGAATCCAAATGTCACGGCTGAAAGACATTTGTGTTTACATTGCCTGTTTCAATGCTCCAGGTTTCTTGAATTTTCAAGGTTTCACACTTCCTTCCCTAAATGATTTTTCCCCATTGGTGGTTTGGCTGCTGGACCCCACTGTGGCTTTGATGGTTTCCTGCTTTCCCTGACCCACCTATCAGAATAATGCATGCATGATGTTTTTGAGTAAAAGTATATTCTTGTAGTGTATTTCATTGCATATCCTGAATTTTCTTTTCTGTAAGCACATTTTTGAAGATGATGGCAAGATAAACCAACTACTGCTGTTGTTCTCACAGAGGAATCCATTCCTGTCTCTAACTTTGTTAGGTGAACATTGCTTGTGCCCTAAGGTCTGACTGATTAGCAGTAACATGTCTGGTATTTAAATTCAGCACTACATCTGGTTATAGTCTCTGTGCACAGATATTCATGCCTCATGTCGTTAATAACCAGTAATAGTGTCCAATAAGGTTATGTTTATGTGTACATTATACTGTGAATGACATTTAAAAAACAAGCTGTGCCTTGTCTTAAGGGTCAAAGTTGTAATCAGATTACCTTTTGCATATTGAGAAATGGAAAAAAATTAATGTATGAGATGGATAGAAAAAGCATGTGTTTGAATAATAATTGGGGGCAATATTAATGAAAGCTGGGCCTCTGTGAGGAGCTACCCAGTATGTGAATGATAGATAACATGATCCACACACAGGTGACCTGTGAGAGGATGTGGGCAGTGTATGATTTTACTACAGGTTTTCCAATCCTAGCATGAGTACACTGTTGTGTGAACTTCAGCAAGCCCATTCTGATGTGCTGCACACACAAACCAGTACCAAAGCCGTGTCCCAGCAGCAAATCCAGCCCGTGGCATCATGATCCTTCCTCACAGGATCCCCACGGAGTTTCCAGCTGCACACTTCAAGCTTAGCACAGTGCAGCTTAAGAGGTGCAGTGCCTTTGTTGTGCTGCTCTTGAGGAGGTCTCTGGCTGCTCCATAGTGTCAGTGGTATTCTGAGCCCAACCTGTGGGTCCCAGGCAGTCGAGCTGCAGTTGGTCACCAACCCCTAGACTGTCCTTGGGGGGTTGCTGGGATGCCCTGGCTTTGCTTAGCCCAGCTCTTGGCTGCTGTTATGCTCCAGATTCTTGCTGCTGGTCACTGTTTTAGTCTCCTACTGTTTGACTCTGCATGCTGCTCCTGCCTCTGAACACCTTAGCTCTGACCTGCCTCTCTGTTCTCTACCACTTCACCTGGTCTTGCTTCATCCCTGACTGCATCCTTCACTATCTCCTTTGGCCATCCCAGGCTTCTGACCTGACTCTTGGGATATGAGTTTTTCAGATGGGAGACCTGGAGAATGGAAGGACTTGCTCCTTTAGAGCAGATAGCTGTTCTCTTCTATACCTCATCATGGCTCATGATTAATTTTGAATGTAAACAATTCACAAAGTTAAAAGCAGCAAACAAGAAGTTTAGGTAGCCACTGCAACTAAAATGAGTGATTTCTCTAAAGTATATCAGAGAAGAATGGGACTGTATATATCTTGGTTTCTTGAGGAAGACAGAGACTCACAAAAATACAGATATTCACAAGGCACATCTTTGTTTGCTCTACAGAGATGGGTATTTGCTTTAACACCAGTGTGATTTATGATGTAATCACAATCTAATGATGCCATCAAAGACTGGCCTGTGCAGTGAGCAAAAGTGACTCATTGGCAAGTTAAATAGCAGAAAAGAAATGAAAATGTGCATTCACCAGTGTCCCATTAATGCACAGTGGCGTAAAGCACCATGAACACCTCAGTGCATGGCAGGCTCAACAGACTTACCCAAATCAGTTTTATTACCTCAGTATGTGTGTGCTTTAGCCTGCACACCAAATCCCTGTGCTGGCTTTCCCCCAGGGAGCAGAGCTGTGTCCTGTCATGCTCTGCTGGCTGCTTCCCTCTCCACACAGCAGCACCCACATGACTGGGTGCCATCCTCCCCGCAGCCCCTGTGTACCTATCCATGATCAGCCTGTTTCCAAGACAGCAAGAACAGTCATGACAGTAACTGTGTCCAGAAAGTGCCACCTGTTTGTCTTTACAGACCTGCTTTTTAACTGTTTATAGTGAATTAGGAAGGATGGATGTTGTGTATTACAGTGCTATTAGCCTAGTAGCAAAGATGTTAAAAATTGTTATAAATCATTTGTTATGTAGTCCTTCAGCCTCCAGAACAATTGCCACCAAACATTTATTTCTTTAATGAAATGTCCTTTCTTCTCTGCTTGACTCTCTGTAACACAGCAAAAATTGAATCCTCTGTGTGATCAATAAATAACAAGGGATTATTCCCTTGTAGCCACTCTGCTTTTAATGCTGCAACCCCAGTGGTTTCAGCATCGTTCCTCCTGATTTGCACTAGAGAAGCTGAGGTCAGGCCCTTTTTGTTCTCTAGCAAGTAAGAGCAACCTCTTCCACATGTAAAACAAAGTGCCCCTGGCTGTCCCTAGCAATTGGTAAAATGTCAGGGGACAAACTGGCCTGGCATCCTGGGGCTGGCCATGAAATCTAGAGGGGAGGAGGCTGGTGGGGCTCCTGCAGCCAGCTCTCCATTATCCTCCCACTGCAGCAGCTGCCTGACCAGGAGATCTCTGTCTACAGGCTGGAGAGGGATTGGTGGCAGAATGAAATTACTCCCAGGTACAGGCAAACCAAGTGACTCCCCACGGCTGAGCCATAAATTAGTCTCTGCAGCCCGCCAGCATAACCAGACTGCTGATAGCTTATAAATAAGTCAGCTGCAGAGCAGGGTTAATATTTACCTACATGTCTCAGACGGGTGGCATTCTGAGGATGAAAAGTGTTACAGAAATGCTAGAGTAAGTTATCATTAAGCCTCTGCACTGGCATATTTACTCGCCTCTAATAGCTTACAGAGGTGCAGAAATACAATTAAACTAGAAGAAATCTATAGCTTCTTGCCCCCTGATAACACCTCATCTTCCCATGTATTGATTTAATGCCTTGTGCTGGTGGTGTAACATATGTTTACCGTGTTCTACAAGTACCACTGTGCTGATCTGATTTCTGTGTACTGCTTATGGCTGTTTCTTTGCTCCTTTGGGTGGTATTTATTTATTTATTGTTTCTGGTAAAATACATGGAAGCTTACCAGAGAAAGGCAGGGTGGCTTCTCCATAGCTCAATGTTCAGTGTGTTTCTGTGAGCAAAATATGTAGTAGGATTAGACTATTTGGCCAGTAAAAGTATCCTTTATTATACTTCATCAGGAGGTCACTAAACCCTACCTTTAGCCCTTTTGAGTCTAGTGGTTTAGAACAGAGATGGGAAAAGCACAGTTATCTCCATTTGCTCTGGATGGAGAGATTTTTTTCCTTTCCACATGATACAGCTGTTGCAATTTGATTTTTTTGTCTTTAAGGACAATAACAATGTCCTAATGTACACCCTTTATTACTGTTTACCATTAGCCCTTGCGAGTATCCCTGCATCTTCATTACAGGCACTATCAAATGAAAAGAAACAAGGAGCATGTGTGTGTGTATGTGTGTGAGTTCACTGCAAGGAGGACAGTTTTGCTGCTGGCCTTCCCTGTGGGTAATATTGAAATAAAGAATTACATAAAAAGGAAGAGGTGCATATCTGGAACAGAAGGAAAGGCATTATTTTGAGAGTCATTTAATATATTATCTTCTGACAACTTAAGCTGTAATTTTTCTTTGTTTATATAGAACCTGGTCATCCGACACTAATTCTCCCCATCTCAAAAACCACAGTGCTGCATAGACATCTGTGTGCTCAAGAGAAAACCTGGCCTTCACCAAGGTAACATTCCCTCTTCCTTTCTTCCCCTGGTCCTTCTGAAAGGATTCATAGGAAGCATGACCCAGGGCCAATTCCGAGCACATGACAAGAGGAAACAGGGACACTTTTATTCTGCATAAGCATGTGGTTTTTCTGACATGGTCATTGGCACTCACAGGATGTGCTACAAATGCAAAGTATGATCCTGATCACAGCACAAATTGGATGCAGCAGTTGAGCCTGCTCCAGGGTTTGCTCTTTGCCTCAGCAAACGAGGATAAGGGGGGTTAGCAGCCGCTGGCACCTCATCCCACATACGTGGTTCATTTGCAAACTTTAGTGTTTATGGCTGTGAGAGCAGGAGCCAGTTTGGAAGTGCTGGATGCAAGAAACAGGTTGCTTTGCTGTGGATGAAAAGCACGAGGTGTTGTGAAAGCTCTATTTTAGATGTCTATTTTAGGATGAGATGATCAGTGCTCTGTAAGCAACTCTTCCTTTCCACTGATACAGATGAAACTTAGATGGAGTATTTACATGGTAGATGTCTATGTTTGCTTAGATGAATCCCACCCTTAAAGACAAATCTTAATGTCATCATGTGTAATTTAAAGCCATTATTCCTGTCCTTCTCGCCACACCCTTTCCACAACCAAATAGACCCCTTCTCTGTCACTCTTCAGTGCTCTCTTTGCCTAAAAACTGACATCCTTCCATTTCTCCTTGCAGGTCTTATTTTCCAGACTTCCAAATTTCTGTCATCAGGGGCCTCTTGTGCAGGCTGGCCTTCCCAAGCCAGTCCATCCTGGGGTGTGACATTCTCTGTAGGCTTCCTGCAGAGCTGTGCTCACCTTGGTACCACAGATGATCCTGCCACTGTACCTACCTCATACCCACTGCTGCTTTTGGTACACCCAAGCAAATCCCTTAGCCTTGACTGCCACAGGCTGCCCCCCTCTCTCTCTCCATGCCATTCAATATAATTATATGATGAATGGAATAGGAATAGAGCATAATAGGAATTATATTCTATGAAGAATAAATCTCCTCCTTATAAGCTGTGGATGGAATTCAGAAGCACGCTCCATGGAGGTCTGTCTTTTGGAAATGAAATGAGGTTCATCATCAGACACGTAAAGATGCAGAATATTCTGTTTTCTCAGCATCTAACTTTTGTTAGATGAACCCCATCTTGAAAGTCCAGATAATATCCCTTCTTTCTTAAAATAGCCTACAGCAAAGCACTAGAAGAAAATAATTTATTTGGCAGATCTGTTTTCATGCTGTACTCAGTTCTAGCATTTCCTGAAGGGTCCTCAACTAATAGTATCTTAAATTCATACTGATTACTTAAAAGGGAAGGAGCTGGGAACACTGGATGTCCTGCTTGCGTGAAGTGCCACAAACATCTAATTACTGGACTGGGGGTTTTCAGAGACCTATTGTTTGACCCATGAAGACACCAAGAAGTCATTCCTCCCTCTGAAACTTCACTGGTAGAGGTAGGAGCCTTGTTTGAGCCTTGGAAACATCACATATAATACCTTTGTTAAACTAGTTTCCATGGTAACAATTCCATGTCACTGAACATCATTAAAGACAATAAGAAATATGAACTATTCAGTTTGCTTGTGTTTAGAGTTCTATTGACCTTCCTCTCTGAATAACTGTTCTCCTGGAAGAAAAGACCCAGGGCAAAACAACGGATGCTGGAGGTGTAGTTGCTTTGCTGTCACATTATTATCAAGCCTTTCCTTTTCTTCCAGCTTGGGATTTCAGAAAAAAACTCTGTAAATATGAGTAGGCATGGAAACATGGCACAGATATTTCTGTCTCTAACACAAAAATAAAGCAACTAAAGATGACTGCAGTTAAATGCCTTGTCCAGAGGGGAGTAAAGGCAAAGCACGAGGAGGCTGAGCAAGAAACTGTGTGCTGTGATGACTTGACTCCCCCGTTTAGCCTCCTTGCCAGAACATGATGGTTCCACTTCATGTTAAAGCTGGATAAACCACTGTCAGGCTCCTTTGCCACCTGTCCCTCTGGCACAACTTTAAAAATGAAAACCCTGGCAAATCTTGACATATGTGAGCAGCTTAACTCTTCTTACAAGAAGCTCTAGCAATAAAACAGAGTGAGATGCCCTAGTAGGAAAATTCAGCAGTTGTCTGTCATTTTCTCTGTGCATTGGTTGAGTTTGTTTTAGCTTACATAATTAACATTTGTTTTCTTACCCAATGATTTTTTTGTGTACTACGTTCTTCTCTCATGGGCAGCATTTGTCACTCCTTCTGCTAGGGCAGGATTGCAGCCCCCAGCAATGGGAACAAACCAGGTTTTGGCTCTGGCTCTAAACCCATAGTGACTTTTCCAGCAACCTGAAGGTCTCCTGTGGCACATCACCTGAAGGGACTTGCACAGCACTGGGGAAATTGAAAACTACTGCTGAGAAAAGCAGTCCATAAGAAAAATTTGTGAATGCCTTCTCCTCTACATGACATAGCAAGCTGGGAAGGGTCTTTCAAAGTGGGAGGACAACTGGGGAAAAAAAGTCACATTTTTTGTATCAGGACCAAGCCCACAGATTCAAATACTTCTCATTTTTATATTTGCAGATTTGATATTTGCTGATATGATGCTGGCAGCCCATGTTGCTCCAGTGTGTTAGTTTGGGGTGTGAACTATATCCAGAAGGTGCAGAGTGTAGATTACAGAAGACGAATGGTTCATCAGCTGAGATATGCATTCAGGATGCTGCCATCCTATGGCAAATAGCTAACTGGCTGCTATCACCAGCAGGATGCCAGAACAGAAATCAAAGGAAGGATAAGTGTTTCATTTTTTGCCTGGTGGAAAGCTATTTGAGGAGGGATGAAATAGTGCACTGTGTTACTACAGGATTATAATGCAATAAAGAAATATCTCTTTTGGACTGACCCTAAAATCAAGCATGGTTTTCCACAACAAAAGAAAAGGTGGAGAAGCTGTATTTCAGGTTAAATGAGAAAATTTATAAAGCTTTCACAGAGGCCTTCAGCAGCTTCTGCTGCAGCCTGAGAGGCAGGAGGTGGAACACACTCCCTACAAGGGAACAAGAGGAAAGGTGACATTCCTGTTTCTTTAAAAAGTTCCAAAATTATTCATATTCAGGTACAGTATCACATTCTTTGTTCTGGATAGTGAAGACTGACAGCATCATGATCATTCTTCTCCCTTCCCAGAGAAGCCTTTTGGGGCATACACCCTAGAGGTGGGAGGACAAAGCTGGACTTCCTCATCTCTGAGTTGAATGCTGTGTCTCCAAAATTCACTTCCTTAAATATACATGAAAATTCTTGACATTACACTAAGCCAGCAACTCCCTGACCTGGTAGTGACAGGCTTGGTGGATGAAGGGCAGGTGGGTTCCAACTCACAGAGTAGTAAGGTGTGGATTTTCCCACAGCACTGCCAAATGTTGTGATGGATTTGACATTACCAAGCGTTGTCCTCTGTTTCCTTCAGCTTTACAATGCTGCAGCAGAATGAAGCACCAAAATCTCAAAGTAAAATGATCTGATGTTTTCAAAATATTTTTTTTCCTGCCTGAATTATTCAAAACATTGAACATGAAACTTCAATAAGCATAGAGGCTCCTAAACTGTCTCTCACCGACAAAAAAATTATTTGCTACAAAAATCAATTTAGGCACCCACTAGGATTGAATGAGGCATGAAAAGTTCCTTACATTTGTATTCTGATTTGTAATTTTTCAAGGAAAAAAGCCCCTAAAAATAATGTAGCATTGCAACTTAATTTTTTAAAATAACAGTCTGCCTGCTGGAATGAAAGGAAATCCAGAGACTTTGAAATGAGAGAAACCTCAACCACAACCCCACTTCCAGCTTTTTTAGCTAAGCCCTGAGTACTTTCCCAATTCCAGGGCAAGCAGTTCCCCAGGTTATTGAATTGTTTTGGTCCCAGCTATGTCTACCTGATGGAGCTGAGCAGAGCTGCTTCCAGCAGGGATCTGGGGGTCCTGGCTTTGAGACAGGCTCCTTTACAAGCTGCAATGCTGCTTGCCCAGAAAGTGGTCGGCTGAGCTGACAGAAACCCAGGACAAAATAACATGCACAAAACTTTGGATTTCAATTATCAAAAAACGTTTTGCATCTGACTTTTTTTCCAATGACCTTTTAAAATGAATTCAGCCTTCTTGGCACATTTATTATCAGTGAGAAAAACAACCTTTACCTTTGAGCCTACACATGGTATTTTCCTTCCCTTTTTTCACTTTCTCTGCTTCACTGTCTCTTTTAAACCTTAGCAACCCTCCTATCTTTTCCCTCCTCTTGCAGCACATCCCAAATCTGGCAAAAAAATGCCTCGTTCTGTTGGTACAACTTGGGACCTTACCATTTACATGGGCATGAACTATGGTGTCATCTGACACTGGCACTCATTTCAGATGCAAAGGAGGAGGGGGTGGGCATTGCTATTTCAAATGATGTACATGACATCAGATGCCTTTTCTTTCTTTTTAAAAACTCAGTGTCCTTTCTTAGTCCTAAAAAAATTTTTCCAAACCTCCTTTCTGCTTTGAGAAAATTAAAAGCTGTGACTAAGGCTTGTCTCTATCAGCAACTCAAATCATTCTTTAATGAAGAGAACCAGAATCTTGTCTCTTTGTTTTCACACAGACTTCAGTTCAAAGGGACTTGCTTGAGGATAGCATTTAATTGACCTCAGTGATGGAGCACTTGCAGGATGCCTCTTGCCTAGCAACAACCACCAGGTAGGAAAGCTTTAATAACTGCTGGGATTTAGACACCAGGGAATGCTGTTGCACAGCTGTGATGGTGTCTGAGCAGCCCAAAAGTGAGCCAGCCTGGCTCCCCTAAAACACCTCAGACCAGGGAGGCTGGCTCATAGGCTCTGAGCTGAGCATCGGGAGGTCGCACCTGGATCTATAGGAATGCCAAACCCTGCTCCGTCCGGGAAGCTGCAAGGGCTCACACAAGCACACAGCAGTTCTCCTTCACCCATGAGCCACTGCTGGGGCTCTCTGAGCCATGTGGGTCAGGTGTGGTGGCTTTCAGCTTTGCACGTACAGCTTGGAGGCCAGGCTGGCTGCTCCATGCAAATGGCTTGCAGAGAACGACGTGAAAGCTCGAAATTTCAGGTGGAAATTTCAAGAACTGTATCTTTTTGGTAAATAAGCAACTGCTACCTGGCCAGGGGTCATTTTATGTAATAAAGCATGTTAAGTGACAGACCAATCAAAGGAAAAAAACACAGAAAAAAGGAGAGAGCACTCAAGGTTAACCAAATTATTTTCACAAAGAACTGTTTTCTACATCTTCGGTTCCTAGAAAAAGAGAATTTCCAAAGCCAGCTAACAGACTTCCTCCTATTAAGCACATGTTGGGGTTCAAGTCCTTTGTCTTTTAAATATAGGACACTGGGAAATGAAGCTGACAAAAAGATTTTTAGAGAATGATCAATATTTCCATTATCCTCATTCCAGGCACAGTTTTTTTGGGAGGGATATGCAAAGAATTGTGCTGAAAAAAGTCTTTGTGTGCTAAACATTTCCTACATTTGTCTTACTGCTTTCAGAAGTGCCCTTTGGCTAAAATTCAGCTTTTATTACTAATTTTTTGATTTGCTAGAGAAATTTATATTTTATATTTTATATTTTATATTTTATATTTTATATTTTTTTTTTTTATATTTTTTATTTTTTATTTTTTATTTTTTATTTTTTATATTTTTTTATATTTTATATTTTATATTTTATGTGCCTGTGTTTGTATGTGTGTATAGCTCATACACAATTCTGATGGACTTTGCAGTCTAATCCCCTTTCCACACTTTCTTCCCCCAGATCCATTGATTTTCTTGGCATAAATCCTCAAGCCAGCCATGTTACCTAACATCATACCTATTAGAGACAAGAATAAAACCTGATAGTTACTGTTGCACTCCTGGTCCTCCTCTCTTTTCTTCCTTCTCCTGTGCATCAACATCCATAACCACACATGGGGATGCCACATGGGAGGTGAATACAGTCAAGTCTTGCTAGCTGCTGCTGAGGGAGATCTACAGCCACAAGGGTTGAAATGATCTCTTGGGATGGCCTAAATAGGGTAAAAGTGGATTGTTTGGACAGGAAGAAATAAAACCAGAAAGTTCCCCCCAGGTGCTGAAGTAGGACATTTGGACCACATCATAGCTGGCAGCCTGCACTCGTTTGGTCAATGTCCTCTGGTGGAGCCACGCTTTGGTGTTGGTAACAAAGGGAGAAGGCAGAGGCAGCTGTTCATATCTTACCCTCCAGAGTGCAGGAAAAGTTTCCCACCTTACGCTTTTCTTTCCTGTGCTTTTGTCCAAGAATGTATCTCTGTGGGCATTTGTGTCCTTACAGGATTGAGCTCAGGGTACACTCTGAGAGTCAGCTCCAAGGTGGAAGAATGAGAGCTGAAATCAGCATGGAGATGAGTCCAGTGCAGAAGCCCCATCCTACAGGGGGCTGTAGCTTGTGCAAGTCCAGCACTGGGTGTATTGTTTCAGCCTGGCTCAGAGCACTACCATGACAAGCTAAAAAAAATCCATGTCATCTTATCACTGTTTTTTTAGTCTAAGCTTCTTATAGAAACACAGTTTTCAGACATGTCTGGGTAATATCTGGAGTAGCTGGCCATGAGATTTCAGGGGAAATTATATTTTCTTGAAAGTGTGCTCCGTTTGGCTTTATTCTGAGGCAAAACTGAGGAGTGGACTTCGTTCTGTGCTGACTGAGAGTGTTTGCAGCAGCATTATGGACACCAGTTCAGTTAGTATCCATTTATAACATCTGAGAGCTGAATCTGGCCTGCAGTCGAGCCAGTAAGTCTCATGGGATCTTATGCACACTGTTTTGAAAACCTGCTTTTTAAGGAAAACAAAGGCAGTTCCCTTAATTTGAAGTTCATGATGTTTTCAGTAATCCAGCTATACAAAACAAATGCCCGCAAAGGAAAACTCCATTAGGCAGCAAACAACAATTTTTTGCCTTGTGCCTTGCTGCTCTGCAAGAAGTACCAGCCCTGTTTTCTTCAACAGAAAGCTCAGAGGCTCCAGTGCATGCATACCTCACCAAGAAGGGGTGGCTGAAAGGAAGGATTGACTTGAGTTTGAGCAGATCCAAACCCTGCTCTCATGCAGGCTGCCTGGTTGAATTTGAGCATAGCTTTGCTTCTCCTCCCATCTGTCAGATGGGATTACTGCTTCACTCAGGCACTACAGGGATGGGGGCCAGGCAAGAGCCTGTAGGAAGATGAAGGATTTCTGATCTTGCAGCTCCTGACATCTGTGCTGGTAACAAAAAGGCCACTGGTGTAGGTGGCTTTGTGATGAGGAAACTGCATTGAGACCTGAAACAAACTGAGACCACTGGCTTCTTTGTCTTACCGAAAGCAGCCGAACAAAGAGTAAAGTCCTTTTATTTCCAACAATTTTGATCTGTGAATAGGAATCCTCGTTCTCTGGGGAGCTAGGGTTATCATTTCCCATAAGTGTTCATGCTGCTCCCCAATAATACCTTCCCTTGTCTTTCGCTCATCTCCTTTCTTCCCCTACCCCCTCAATTCCCTATTTCTATTTCACTGCTCCTGCTTTTCTTTTCTTCCCTCCGTCAGTTCTCAGAATTTTTTCAAAGCCAGGCTAGCTGTTAAATCACAGCCTTCTTTCACAAACTGTGACTCCTGATCTGTGCTTATATTTTAGCCCAAATGTACTTTTCCCATCCCACCTCTCAGTGGTTGAAATAAGCAGAATGCCTGAACACGCAGAGCAGCACATTTCTATTGCGTAAGGAAGGGAGATTAAGAAAAATCCATATCCCTGAGATTCCCAGAGGTACTGGGAGCTGGTACCACTCCTTTCCCTCAGTTTTGCAGATACCAAAGTGCTGTTTTCTAATCCAGTAACTGGGTTTACACTGATGTGTCTATATTCACACTGTAATCAACATCCACCTCCTGGCTGTGTTTTAAATTGGATTAGGGTGTGAGTTTCCTTCTCATTTTACAATCAACATGAGCAAATGCTTTGTTTATCAAAGCAATCTGAGTGATGCATAATGGAAAGCATTAGATCTATCTGGAACAATTATAACCCTGGAGTAGGTGCGTTACAGTAACGGGAAATCTATTCTGCTAAAAGCTTCCTTCAGGATCATTATCTGGAGACCTGCTAACCCTGCAATTGTTCCCACAGCCCCAGCACCTTCTTCAAAAACAACATAAAGACCAGAGCTGCTGCTTCTGAGTATGAACAGTCCAGCTTGCTGGTGCTCAGACGGATGCAGCTTCCCATGTGGATGCAACGCTTCCCTCCCCAGATGATGAGAAAATGTAGACGGTGCTTTGAGCAGAGATTTCTCTACTAGTGCAAATCCTTCTCGTTTAAAGACCTTGAGGGAAAGAGTGCCTCTGTGTCTGACTGCCTCCTTGACTTCTTTTAAACTAAACAGGAGAGTTTTATAAATAAACCAAATGTATGCTTCCATTTCCAACGAGTGAGGGCCTGATGTATATGCCTAAATCAATGGCATCCATTTGTACAAAGTAAGATATTTACAGTGATATTTTTATAAAATTGTTTTTAAAACATTGCTTTCTTTCTTCTCAAGGTTATTTACTCATTTGATATATGGACAAAAAATATCTCTGGTATTTTGTGTGACTTCTTCCTGAGCTCAACAAATTATTCCCCTATAAAGACTTCTATAATTTTTATAACATATTTTATTCATCTGACTAATCTTGATTTTTATAAAATAATTCATGTCAACGCACTTTATCCTCAAGCTTCTTCACAAACCTGTTGCTGTGGCTGTTGTCACATGCATGGTAAAGCAGACCCTCTCAGCCTAGTGGGAGACAGGGCTTGGTAGGAGCAGGGGAGGGACTGAGCCCTGGCTTTGTCCCCAGCTGGTTGGAGACTCTGCCATGGGCTCAGCCCCTCTGGATTACCGTGGAGGTCACTCCTGGTCTGTCCTGGCTACCAGTGGATTGTTAAACTATTATCACAGAAACCTCCTTTTGTTTATCTACTGATAGCAGCATTAAGCCTCTCTCAACAGAGCTTTGGCACTCACAGCCACAAATGCAAAAATAATGATGAGCCAAAATGCAAAAAAAAAAAAAAAAAAAATGGACAAAGAGCAGCAGGACGCTCAGACTTGCAAAAGAGATGATGCCTTGCAAGGCTGTGCTGCTGATCTCCAATGACTAATCCCAGGAGGGACCTCAGTTGAATTGGATACCCTTGGAAAGGCAGTGCATGGTGATTGGCAGTTGGAGGAGGTGGAATCAGAAGGGAAATGCTTTATCAAGCGGATATTTGAGTGTGTTAGCCATTGAAGGGAAAACAAAGGCAGAGCAGGTGAGTAATATCTGTGGAAAAGCAAAAATCTACCGAGAATGAAAGATAGGAAAGAAGCCAGGAGAGAGCTCTGAGCCAGTGGGGAAGGAGAAACTGGGGCCAGTGCCTTGCAACCCTTGCTTCAAATCCTGGCTTGAACACAAAGTGCATGTGTGCCACTAAGCTGGGATGGATTTGTGTAGGGTTACACCATGTGTGTAACAAGCCTGGAAGGCCCAGAGGTGACCAGGAAGCATATCCAGGTCACCAGAGTTAGACATGGGAAAGAGGATCATGGGTTTGTGGCCTTCTGGACCTATTGTGTGTGAGTATTGTGGTTTGTGACCTTATAGGGTATTGTTGATCTTTCTTGTTTATATGATGGCACATCCTGTGTGTGGGATGGTATAGAGGGAATTTTCACTGCGTAGTAGGAGGCAGTAGCCATAGTAGTAGTCACAGGAGTAGTCTTAGCAAGTAGCCATAGAGTGATCTGTAGTAGTCTTGGTCTCTGTCTGTATAATAAAGGACCTTGCAACATCACCATCTCGTAAGAGAAGTCCTTGCCCCTGCATTGAATACTGCAGATTTGGGCAGTGAATTGTACTAACCATGGCAACCCACCAGCTGGAGCTGTAAGCATCACTCCTTAATGTCTGCCTGCCCCTCCCGGTGTACAGCTCCTCTGGAAGAATTTATTCCAGCCTGTCCTCAAACCTACTAATGCAAGTCAAAGGAAGTAAAACAATTTTGTAGCTGGCCTGGCCCTCTGACAGTAACAAAGCCTCCCACCACATCAGTAATACCCAAGGTTCACAAAGGCAGGTATATGGCATTGCTGTGGGAATGGTTTTGTAGAAATATTCCTCTAGAAAAGAGGTTTTCATTGTGCAGAGGGAGGACTTTCCCCAACCACAGTACTTGTAGATTTCACACCAGAATAGTTTTTTTGTGGTGCAGTTTTGGGGTTATATTATGTGATATCATATTTCTTGTATTACTATTGGAATGTTGTATTGTATCTTGTTTTATAATATTTTTTCAGTAATACCAAGCATCTCACTGATTTAAAATCACACTCCAAATTGTCACAAAAAACAACGGCTGGTGGCAATAATTATGCCTAACCCTTAGGTCTCGAGGCACAGTTACTGCAATGTCATTCCCAGGAGCTTTGGGCCACCATGAGAAGGGGTTTTATTGAGAACTGATAAAACATGAAAAAGCAACTGTCTCTTGAAGACAGCAGAGACCATGGGAAAGTAGATATGATTCTCCTTCTGATAAAGGCTGCATGCTGCTGCTAAAGAAATGATGATTCTTCTGAGCAAAGTAACCATCTACTGAATGGAGCCAGGATCCATCTGCCACTGAAGCCAAAAGAAAAGCTCGCACTAAAGCAGGTCATTGCGACGCAGTACCAGGAAAGTAATTTTTATTTCTCATTACTGCTGTGAACTGGATAAAGAAGCTCTTAAATGCCTATCAGAAGTATAAAAGAATGCTGTTTATCTGCTGGGAATGCATTAGGGAAAGGAAGATGTCAGAACCTGGAGAGAATAATGTCTTTTATACATCAGTCTAATGCAGAGGCCTGAGTGCACCAGTTGCAGTTGAAGGACTGGAAAAAGATGTACAAATAATCAAGTCACGAGTTAATATCCATTTGAATTTTAAATACATTTGGTGTAGATGTGCTCTCATACCTTTTGTGCTCATTTGCTTGCAAGTATGGGGAAAATCAAGGTTTCCAAGTTCAAATAAACTCGGAAGAGAATTTTCAAAGCTCATATGCCCAACTGTTCAAACAAACAAGCACTGCATTCATGTTTATGAACATTTGTACTGGAAGTGACTGCAGATGTATTCGACCAGCAAATAAAAATGACATAACTTGATTTATTTGACCAGTCACAAGAAAACAATGTGCATATTAATGAATGTGAATAATTACTTAAAATTAACATTCAATCTACAGAGCAGTAGGATCATTAAGCTGTAGCAAATAAACTTAACTAAGGAATAAATGTAGAAGAAATTAGTGATCCTCTGGCAGTTATTAAATAAATGGGAGCAAAGACTGCATTAATTGTATAAATTATTCATTTTTAATTATTTGTTCAACTGTGGTAAGTATTGATAATAACTTGATGTCTCAGGGAGGGAAGAATGATGACAAAGCAGCTTTGCTTAATTCTCCTTAACAATGGTAAAGTAAACAAAACTGGAGAACGAACTGAAAAATCTGGGGGCATTTTTAAGTGTGTTGGGGACATCTTGTTGTTTGTTGTTTTTTCTCCGGTCTGCCCTTGTGCACAGCACTACTGACCCTTTCTAACAGACATGCTTTTTGAAAACCTGACTGATTACAATGTTGGTTGGAAGACGAATTACACAAAATGAAGCGAGCCTTGATCCACATAAAGGTTAGATGACGAATGGCAAATACACTCTCTAGAGAGGGTGCAGGTTCATGTGGCTGCAAGTGAAGCTTGCAGCAGCCTGGTGAGATGGTTTCTCAGCAATGTGATAGCAGAAACATCGTGTGCTTTGGGGATCCACGAGACTGCAGCAAAAATAAATTAAAATTCTTCTACTTCTTAGCATGTAGCTTTTGATAGGTGCCAATACACAGTGGTGGTCACTGAGCTCCTGAGACGTCTTTCCTGAAGCAGATGTTCAATGCAGAGGGCAGCAGGGATGCTTATCTTGGAAGTGCCAGCACATCATCCTCCAGGTGTTTTCCCACCAGGACAGGCAAAGCTTCATGGCGTCCATTGCAGGCACTATTCTAAAGACAGAGCTGCAGATCTCCTCCTGGGGCTGTCTCTGTTATTCGCTTTGTGATTTTGGTTCAGTGAAATTTTCAGATAAGACAAACTTTTATCAAAAATCTTGGTTCTGCTGCTTTAATCTGAGAGAGTTACCCTGACTTACCTTGACTTGCAACTGTTCTGTCCTATTTCCTACCTTGTTCCCTGTCTCACATCACCTCTAGAGCGTGTTGCCCTCTTATTCCCTTCCTCACATCTCCTTGAGAGCTTGTTGCCTTAAGCTTCTTGGCTCAGCAAACTGCGACACCTGAAAACTACATGGCATCAGCAACAGAAGGCAAAGAGCTTTCAGACTGCCAGAAATTTTGGAAAACCCTAGGCAGACAAACCACCCCCATTTTATTTCTAGTTTGTGCTCCAAAGCATGTGAACAGCACAGTTTCTTTGAAAAAATAAATGCTTTTCATATTTTTTTACCTGCAATAAAATTGAAATAAAATTGAGTTTATTGAATCTGTAAAATCAATTTGGCTAGAACGTACTCAAGGAATACAGGATGAATAAAATAGCATGAAAAATTTCAGCACCAGGTGTACGATAGGCTTACAAACAATCAAAAACCATTTTAGAGAGAGAAGCATTAGACAATCTTAACCAAAAAGTGCCATTCCCAATTTATAATGGGTGAAAATTATGTATTCCATTCAATGCCACGTATGATATTATATGTACCTCCCACGGTACTGGACAGTTTTCTTGAATTATGATGATGATTATTTTATTTCTGTGCAGTTATATTTTCATATATTCACTGGGGTCTTTTATTAAAGAAACACAATTCCTCTGTGCAAGGAATTGTGTTGGACCTTGGCAGATCCAGCATTAGCTCATACTACCTGTATAAAGTGTCTGCAAAGGAACATATGTCCCAGTGAACTGCTGGGCACTAAGAAGTTTTTTCTATGTCTAGCCGTTGTCTATTGAAAAGCAAGAAACTGGCTTTCTATTTCCCATATTTCCACTACAAAATGAACTAACCATCACTTTAAGTTATTGCTCTGCTGAAATAACCCGAGGGCCACTCAGCCTCCACACAGTGAATGTGGCATTCAGCAAAGCAATCAGTTTGAATCTCCCCTACGGTCTCTGCTCGCTTCCAAGAAGCCTGCTGGCCTCGCCGATATCCCGGGGACAGCGTGTAAGGAATCACGGCGGGATCGGGAGGTGCCGCTGCCGGCACGAAGGATGCTGTGAGCTGCGCCATCTCGTGTAGCTCCAAAAAACTCCATCTGACAGCACGAAGATACTCAAGAATATTTCAGAAGGCAATTAGCATCCATGTACCAAGTCCTCCAGAGTGGCTAAGCTTTAGGAAGGCTCCTTAGGATTTTCAGATGAGTTTGCAACCCAGCTCTAAATCCAGGAAGTTTTTCTACATTTGCTGCATAATGCTGGGAAGGAGGGGACAGCAAAGGTGAGTAAATTCCCTGTTTGTCCCTACAAACCTGCACCAAAGGCCTCTGTTTTGAATGTATTACAGAATGTGCAGAATTTGAAGCCAAAAATGTTCAGGCATCTAAGCAGGGATTAGGTATAAATTTCATACCAGGATCTGTCCCTGCTCTCTTCCACCAATGTGAATTCCCCTGACGTAAAAAGCTGACAGAGGGCTTGATGTTCCAGCAGGGGATAGATTTGTGCAGATCTCTGCAGCTCTGACATTTTCATCCAGCTGACTCTACCTTTGTAGAACAGCAGGAATATTTGACAGCACAAAGGAAGAGTCAAATGAAATCAAGCAAGGAAAATAATAGCATTTAAAGCATACACGAAAGGCTTATGCTATGTCCTGTTATGGAAATAAATGGAGATGTTCTGCACCTACTTTTCTCAGAGTATTTCTCTGAGGTGAAGATATGAATTTGTGTTTTGCTAAATGTGGAGTGAGAGCCAACTGACTTTCACAATTAATTCGTGATACAGATGCAGCGTCCTAGAGAATATGCTTCCTCTCTCCTCCTGTTTTATATACAGCTTTGCTAGGAGGAAGAGATCGCAGGCTCAGTCTGTAGGGGCTCATTTGAGAGGGCTTGGTGCTGTCTGCTGAGCCTGAATGCACAGGCAGGGATCAGGAAAGAAAAAGAGGTTGAGCCTTTTAAGGCAGAAGGATCTTACATTGACTGCTGTCGCCAGCATGTTCTCCTTGTCCAATAAATTGGACATTTGTAAAGTAATTTTTCATCAAGTCTGTGCTTCTCCTAAGGATGATAAGTCTTTTTAGTGTAAAGTAGATGGTTTTTGAAGTCCAGATCTGAAATTCTAGGGATCTTTTTGCTGGAAACATTATTTGCTCTTGGAAAAATCAGTATATGTGCCAGGTAAATACATTCTGTGGTATTTTTATAATGGCTATAGGCAATGTGTGGCAATTCTCTTCTGAGAAATGCTGATTTTCTAGTACATGCTTTTCACTTGAGTTTTGGTCTTTAATTGATGAGCTTTGGGACCTGTGAATGTGGCATCTCTGTGGCAGAAGTACAACAGTGTGCATTTTGAAGTTAGTACCCAAAAGAGCAGTGGGTAAGCTGTAGACACAAAAATAGAGCTAGACCTCACCCCAGGCCTGTATATTACCAGGTTCTACAGAAATTTTCTGCTGGCTTTGGTGACAACTGGATCTAACTGCAGACTTCGGTTAAAACAAAACTTTAACACTTCACGTTAGCCTGTTGGGCAGAATCTCACTTTTTTCTTTTTTTTTTCTTTTTTTTTTTTTTTGTGATATATTCTATATAACTTAAAATAGCGTCAGCATATGCTCATTTCTTTCTCGTTAAACATTTCCAGTAAAGTCTTAGCAGTTTTTCATGGGGAATAAGAAGTTTAGCTTCAGTTTTCTGGACAACATGCTGCCCTTGAACCTATAAGAGCACCACTAAATCTCATTCAAGTCCACAATTGTCTTTAATCCTTGACCTAGTCCTTTTCCTTCCATGTCCACCTGAGATGGCAAATATTTTGCCAGAATAGGACCAGGTATGGGGGACAACAAAAAATCTTGGGATGCAAGCCCCCTGCTTGGGAGCTTTATAAATCCATGATGGAAAGATTGTCAGTGCCAGGCACAATCAGCATCTTTGTGAAGTGGATCATTTCAGCATGTAACACAACCCCTTTAAAGGCAGAATAGCATGCAGTAGGCACCTGGTTCACTTTCATAACAAAGCCATAGACCTTTATGAAGGCGAGGGAATGCTAAACTCTGTGTGAAGCCCAAGGAGGAAACTTCAATGTGTCAAGGTCTTTTCAGTTTTACCGTGTTTTGTTTTTTTTCAAAATAGCTGATAGTTCAGGCACATCATTAATAGTTCCCAAATATAAAGGAGCCATTTCAAAGGTGCCATGGAGAAGTGCTGGTTTTCCCTTGGAGTCCCTTACGTGGGCTATCTCTGCTAAGTGCACATACAGGCATATTTGGTAGTGGTATTCTATTCTACAAGTTGTTTACCACACATACTATTTATAACTTTTGTTATCAGAGCTTGAATATCTGTACCAGAGATGTCTGCACAAAGTGACAGAGATCCATACAGTATGCAATAAATAACCAGAGCTTGCATGATGAGGAATGTTCCTGCTGTTAAGCTGGTTTGTTAGGGTTTCTCTTAGCGACAGATAAAGATGATGGAATATGAATTCTCCCTGACAAAAAATTGGGTTTCTTCCCAGTGGCTCAGAAATGCCTGAACCTCAAGACTCTCTCTCCTGTCTCCTTTGCTTGTCTGTGTGGTAAGTGATGAGCGCTCCCCTCCTATGCAAGCAAGTTACTCCTTTCAGGCCACAGTGTCACATGTGGGAAGGGAATACATTTTTTTTGCTGAACCACCCCTGACCACTGTTTGGGGGCAGATGGATACAAACCAGCCAAACAGCCACTTTGACTTGCTGGTGTGTTTTTTCCTTCCCCTGCATTTGGCACAGCACAAAGCAGATGTGGGGAATGCAGCCCCTCATGAACTCCTGCTTGTTTCACTTCCTGAGTAAATTCCCTTTCAACTGTGATGAAGAAGAAAACGGTAACTTTATACCAAGGATAAATGAAAACCTAGCAGGGCGGTAGCAATTTCTCTCCCATTCTACTGTAACAGCACCACATTTTTCACAGCCAGTTTCACAGGAAAATTACAAGTTATCTGTTTATTGAAGCGTGCTCAGGGATAAATCCCGCTCATCTTCTTTACGTGAACGAGTGAGCCTTGTTGCATGAGAAGTTTGGCCAGGGGCAGAGCTGGCTGGCAGCCTGTGCCCACCACCCCCTGGCTCAGGGCACAGCTTTCCGCATCCCTCTCCGCTCTGCCGCTGCATCCAGCCCCGCTTGTGACGTCTCAGGCAAAGGGCAGGAGATGGCAGGATAAGACCTTGCACATACAAGTTGCAATCTTTGCAGAAGTCTGATTGTCTCATCATTTTCACATCAAGGCTATGATGAGGGAAAAGCCCCACGGTAACTAATCGAAGGGAGAGGAACCAGTCAGCCCCGGGGCTGTTTATTTTGTGGCATAAAATCATTGAATAAGCAGTAACAAATGTTTCTGCACTCCCTGCGCAGACCTGCCAAGTCAATTCAGAGATATCAGCAAGAACATTTTAAATGTTTTGGCAAGAGAAACATTTCTATAAGCTATTGAGGTACTTTGTGGGTGTATTTTCAGGTAACAAGCCTTGGCTCAAAGCCTTGCATTCAAGCATCACTGAATATCACTTGTATTCAAAAACTAATCAGAATCAGCATTCAAGTGCTGTAAGCACTATGTTTCCTACAATTCATCTAACCACCATGAGTAACTTGGAAATAATTAAGCTTTTGACCAAAATTATGTGCTGCATAATTTCAGTCTATAGACTTGATTTGTTGAATCCAAAATATTCCATGAATCATTATTATAGCAGGACACATTTTTTTTTAAATTAATGATCAATAATTTATGTATTATGACAGATCATGCAGAGTTGTATTGCTTATTTAGCATCATGTGCATCCTTGATAAACACTACAATAGAGTAGCTCCCAAACGCATTTCAACTCAGGAAACTTCTTCTGATCCTATTTGGATAGCAATGCAAATTATTCTGTTTTATTATGGAAAATTCTGTTTTATCCTGCAGAGATGGACTTAATCCTGTGTCCAGAGGACTGAGTGGATTAGATCCAGTGCCAGTACAACATTGATCACACTGATAACATAATTTTCCAAGTACATACCTACATTTATCAGAAGGGTCCTGACCCTAATGCACCTTGGCCTTTATATTTGTTGCTCTCCTTTGCTCCTCCTGAGTCACTTGCTTCCCCCAAGAAGTGACTCACCAGACCTGGTCAGGGGTGCAGGGGCAGACTTAGCCTGTGGAACCACTTCAGTGGAAGAACTGCTTTGGCAGAAGGATAGCTTTAAGAAGTTATCAAGGGAATGAAATGTGCTCATATGGCTCACATTTTCACAAATACGTAAAAGACCATGTGGAGTTGTATGCCTGGCAGGCAATAAAAATCCCATCTCCTTCCTTCCCTGTTTGTTGAGACAGTCATGAGACTTCAACTCCTTCTTCTCCACACAGCTGGCATGCACAGCAGAGAGGAGTTGCATCCCACGAGTGCTGTGACAGATGTGCTGTATCACTACAGCTGGATGTTCCTGCTAGGATTGAAGCAGAGGAAACAGTGTCTTTGGTTCTTTTGAATAGAGATGAGAAAACATAAAAAGCTCTCACATTTTTCCTTAATATTAGCCTGCTCTGTCTTAATTAGTCTGCTAGGATGAAGCAACTACAGCACAAGGGGAATCGATCACTTTCATTAAGCATGGTAAGTAAAACTAACTCAAAAAATAAATAGGCTATTACATATTTCCGTGCCTACCTCTGGAGGTAGCACATTCATTATATTCCAGTAAGCTCCAGGTAGAGATAAAAATATACCAAACATTTGCTAGGGTTGAAAAATGCATTGTGTCCTGTGCTCTTGCAGGAGATGCTGTACTTTTCACCATTCCCCTGCCATTCTGAGCTGAGCTTCCAGCCCAGAAAAGCAGATGCTGTGTATCATTGCTGTTCTCAACTTCAGCAGAACCGGGGAGCCAGCACACAGCAATTTCCCCAGTACTTCACACCCCAGTGATGTGTAGCTACACTCACCCCTGTCTGGTGCATACAGCCTGAGTTCTGCTCCCTCTAACACATCCTCTTCTCCATCATGGGCTTCTCCCACCTTTGGCTCGTGCATTTCCAAGCTCTTTGAAGCAAGGCTCACTCTAAGAGCTAGCACAGTGACAAGGCTCAAGCTCTTCACTTTAAGGTCTTTAGGCATTACCATGGTATAAGGTCATAAATCATCTGCTTGATCTGATCTTACAGAGGAGATTAAATACTTGGAAGTTCAGCTGGAACACCCCATGAGTGCCCTAATTCCCACCGGCATTCTCACCAGGGGTACTCTCCTGGTGCTCTTTGGACAGCTGGATGAGTGTTGCACATCTGTCAGAAAGCTCCTTTGGTTCACCCAGAGAAAGCAAATACTATCTCATACAGCAGCTGTGTTTCAAGCATGATGAACTGCATCTTGGTCGCTCTTTTTGAGTCTGCATTGGCTCTCTCCCTGCCTCACGGACATCTGCATCCTGTCAGTTCAGGATTCACCAAGTTTGTTCTGGTGTTGAGAGCCAGTAGAGAGCACCATCCTAAAAATTACTCATGTGAACATTCTCTCATTAGGACAAAGAGCACCTGTGTCTCTCTCTCAGTGTGCGGCGATTGGATACCTTCTCATCAGAATTTTCCCCAAGCTGACCATAAGGGTCTATGCCCATAAGCCTTTATGATTATTTACTTTAATGGTTTCTTTCTAGGTGAAAAAAAGTAGGGAGCGGAATCTCTTACTGACAGCAATTGGTAGGGATAACACTGTCCCAGTCTTGGAGGTGTTTATTTAGCTGTTACACACACTGGATGGGGGGATAAGGAAGCTGAAGTGGAAGGTTTGCTCTTCAAAACCAGTATGGTTCAGAATTCATGTGCTTCCCTTTAGAGCTTTTCAGTGTTTTCTTGCAACTTGTTTATGGGTCATTTATAGGGCATTTTCAGGCAAAGGATATGATTCCCATACTCGAAGAAAAGGTGCATTTCCCATAAACAAGTGATAGGAATGTTTTTGACTAACCTGCACATACATGTTTTTTCTTATTTTATCCCATTTCTTCCTCTTCCCTGGATGCCCATGATGATTAATCCCAGCCTTTCCTTAGAAGTGTGTTGACATCGCTGTGGTCAGTTAGTCAGCAAAGCTCACCAGTGAAATGCAGTATCTGGCCCATATGAAATGGCTGCTACAACACACTGCAAGACTTGCAGAAGAAGAATACCATAAAAAAACCAAACAATGTTAATGAGGATTAAACTGTATGATTTCTACACCGTTTCCAGCTGGACCAGGGCACTTTGCATTAGGCTAATGAGAGGTGAAAGCCAAATTAGACATTCTTGATGGAGCTTTCATTGTGTGTGGGCGCGCACTGACTGCAGACGCAATTATTTTTCAACCCGTGGGAGCTTCAATCCATAGACTTGCACACCACGTCAAGCTGATCCAGTAAATCTGGCCCCCAAATCTGACCCAGCTCATTCTTGTTCTTTTCTGGGAAATGACTGTAGAGCAGGGAGGAAGAATGTAAAATGATACGTGCTGCTCTTGCTCGCCTCCAGCCTGAGAGGGTAGGTTTGCTTACTAACACTTTCACGTTTAACTTACTTTAGGACTAAAATTCAAGACCCTTCCTGTCACTGGCAATATATAGGTATAACCAAAAAGAAAGGAAAAATAGAAATACTTTAAGCAACAACAACAACAACAAAAAAATCAAGATGGAACAATTAAAAAGAAATTATTTGTCTTCAGTAAAAAGACAGACTTAGGGAATTGTTCACCAGTTGCAATAGCCAAAATAGACACATGGATGAATTAACAAGATGAATCACAAGTGCTCACCTTCTCAAAAAAGTACACTGAAGTGAAAGCTGATAACTATTTCAAAGGAAAGTTTGGTAAAAAGATACGTGAAAGGAAGAGTCTCTTCAAGTTTTTCTTCTGTCATCTTCAAAACAAAGGTGAAGCAATTAAGGTCATAGCAAAGCAGATTAAGTTACTTTTATGTTTAGCAGATCAACTCCTGTCACTAGAGTGAGAGTTTTTCACCTGCAGTCCTCACATTTTGCAGAGGGGAAAAGTGTGATTTTAGCAGGGTGCCTATTTAACAGCATTCCCCTTCAGAGAATGCTTTCTTACCTCCTAGATGCTCAGATATAATCACATAGGATGATGCACCTCCATTTGAACTGTACTCTGAGGGTCAGGCTGTTTTAGGGTAGAGGTGATGGATTTCTGTAGCAGGGGTTTGGTAGCAGGGGTGGCTTCTCTGAGATGCTGCTAGAAGCCAATGCCAGCCAATTCCAACACAGATCCACCACTGGCCAAGGCTGAGTCCTTCAGTGACAGTAGTAGCACCTCTGGGATAACATATTTAAGAAGCGGAAAAGCAAAACAACCTGCAGAACAGCATCAGAGAGAGCAGTGAGAACATGTGACAGAAACAACCCTGTAGACACCAGGGTCAGTGCAGAAAGAAGGGCAGGAGGTGCTCCAGGAGCTGGAGCAGAGATTCTCCTGCAGCCCCTGGTGCAGCCCACGGTGAGGCAGCTGTGGCTCTGCAGCCCTTGGAGGTCCATGGTAGAGCAGAGATCCACCTGCAGCCTGTGGAGGGACCCAGCTGGAGCAGGGGAATGTGCCTGAAGGAGACTCGTGTGGGAAGCCCATGCTGGGGCAGGTTCCTGGTGGGATCTGTGGACCCATGGAGAGAGGAGCCCATGCTGGAGCAGGTTTACTGGCAGGACTTGTAATCCTGCAGGGACCCACACTGGAACAGTCTGTTCATGAAGAACTGCATTTTGCATAATCCTACTCTGATTTGATTGGCAATAAAATGAATTAATTTCCTCAAGTTAAGTCTGTTTTGTCTTTCACTCTATTTTCTCTCCCATGCTCAGCTTGATGGAGTAGCTTTGGGCATTTAGCATTCAGCCAGGGTCAACCTGCCACATACATGGAGCTCTGTAACCAACTCTGCCAACGCCTGCCTGAGACTGCTATAGCATCCTGGCATGTCTGGACAAAATGTGTGATGGAGGCTGACTCCTTCACTGTCACTTATCAGCAACAACCACCAGGATTGCTGCTACTGTGAGGAAGTGCATTAGCTGTTCAAGCCTCAGTGAAGACAATGGAAAGTGCTTTCACTTTGTGTTGGTGATTTTTCCCCCATAAAATTATATATATACAGACAGGTCGACATTTTTTTATTTGAAGCAGTTGTTTCTGTATGCTTTCCCACGCTAAGTATTTTAAATATCTTAATCCAGCTATCTACACTGTTTATACAACAGTAGATGTCCCAATCTACTAGGAAGTGACTCTCATATGTGGCCAGTCCATCACATGCAGCTCTCTGGACCTTATGGAGGAGAAGCACGTATTCTCTTATCACACCAGGAAAGTCGTACAGATTTGTCCCTTAGCACATCAGCTCCAAATCAGAGGGAACTGAACCGAGCTGTCTGACAGAGGTGATGTTAGCCTGGCCAGCAAATGTTTATAGAGCTTACAAAGGGATTAGATGGTGATGTTCTTGCTTGGAAATTCTGGCAAGCCACTGGGAAGACCGAGGACAACATAAGGGCAGCCAGACAGTGGGCGGTTTCTGGTTCTGTGTTCCTACATCAAAATTACAAACGACAGAGTAGTGTTAGGATTTGTAATGGACATAAACCCACATCAGTTTTAGGAAGTCTAAGCTTTTTCCATGTTTACATATTGTGGGTGGAGAAAAGAGGAACTGTAAGGTAATATGAAACTGAGATAAGAATTACTTTTAGTGGGAAAGTACTGAACTTTATGATGATGTGAAATCTGATAAGACACAATTAACATAAACTAAATGCTTTCCTATTTCTCCAGTAGAAGAAAATAAAAACTCTAGACCTCCCCTAGTTCCTTAAATTAATGAAGTGGCATCAGATCTGATTCGAACTCCTCAGAATCTTTCTACACCTCCTCATGTGAATGTGAAACTTCTATCCATTAATTTCTCTGCAGACATATAACCAACTAATTACTTTCTTATTAACACTATCATTTTCTAAAGGCTGTTTTTTTTTCTAAATATATTTTCTTTTAATTGCATATTCTTTGTTAAGATGAGTAGAAAGCCATACTATGCAGAAGATAATTGAAAGACAGATTTATTTATAAAGGTGGTGTAAAGATCTCCTAGGAGAGCCGAGTATCCTCACTGCCAGCTGAAATCAACAAGAGTAGAGTCGTCTCCAAAGCTTAGTCTCAAATCTGTAACAGGCTGTGAATTTCTCATCTTATTAGGACTTTTCTCCTTTGAACACGAATATTCCTGTGTACATTCCCATGCATTCCTGTAACAGCCGGGTGCTGCTGTAGGCTAGTATAAATGTACTGGGGTTTTGTAATGATATTGACAAAGAAACAAATGCTCCAAAGCAACTGCATGGGATTACTAGAAGATGAGCTGTCTGGCGTTAGTAAGGTATATAGTCATTGGGCAAATATCTACTCCGGAGTATGTCATGATGGTTTCTGCTCAGAGTTTTCCCTTGAAAAGTCCCCAAATATTTAACAAGCAGGATACAAACTGCTTTTCGCTGGGAGGAAGCTACTTCTGTCTGCAACGTGGCACTTCCAAACATAGAATGGTTTGGATTGGAAAGGACCTTTAAAGGCCATCTCGCGGAAACCCCTTGCAATGAGCAGTGACATCTTCAAATAGATCAGCTTGCTCCGAGCCTTGTCCAACCTGACTGTGAATGTCCCCAGGGATGGGGCATCCATCACTTCTCTGGACAAGCTCTGCCAGTGTTTCACCACTTGCATCACGAAACATTTCTTCCTAATATCTAGTCTGAACCTGCCCTAGTGGTTTAAAATCATTAAACCTAACCCTAACCCTTGTCTTATTGCTAGAAGCCCTACAAAAAGAGTCAGGCCCCAACTTTAAGCTCCCTTTAAGCCTTGAAGCTCAGAGATGCTTCCGCAGGCAAGGGGCCCTTTACACGCCGGGCACCCCCCGAGGAGAAGAGGGGAACTTGGTGACCGACAACTCAAACCCCTTTCGGTAAGTGTTCATGATGCCGGGAATAGGCAGGGAAAAGCGTTTAGGGCAGGGATAACACCTCTCTGACAAGCACCCGCACCTCCGGCGCCCCGCCACGCCGGCTCCACCCCGCCGCGCCGGGGCCGGGCCGGAGGCAGCGCCCGGGCGGGGACGAGGCAGCCCCGCCGCCCGGGAGGAAGAGGAGGGATTTCACCTGCCCAGCCCGGCCCGCCCCTCCAGGTGCGAGGTGGAGCAGGAAGCGGCGGCAGCGGCGCCGGAGGGGACCCGCGCCCGCCTCGGCGCCGGGCCCATGCGGGGAGATGGCGGCGGGCCGGGCGCTGGCCGCGCTCCTGGCCGCGCTCCTGGCCGCCTCAGCACAGCTGTTCCCGCGGGAAGGTACGGACAGGGACAGGGACAGGGATGGGCCGGCTCTCCCCGTCCCCGGCTCGGTTACCCCTACCCCCCGCTCAGTTCCCCATCACCCCCACCCGGGGCTCAGCTGCCCATCCATCCCCTCGCCGCCGCCCCTCAGGGCTGCCCGGGCTGGCGGGACCTGCCCGCTGTGCGGCTGAGCCCGGACTCGCCTTCTTGGCGGCACCGTAGGCTGGTGGCTCTGCCTTCATCGCCGTGTGCCGCTGCTGATTTAATAACTATTAGTTATTATAAAAGGGGCGGGGGTGGTGGGGGAGAAGGGGTGGAATCGCACCCCTAATGTTTGTGCGGTGGGACATTTCAGTTTCAGCACTTCTCGTCCGAACGCTCCCTTTTCTTTCTCTTTGAAAGTGCTAACAAGATAAATTATTTGATCTTTACATCCTCGCTTGCTGGCGTATTGATTGTGCAAGTAAGTTCACAAAGTCCTTTTCCCTGGACGCCAGAGGGGAGGCTGAATTCTTTGTAAGGAGCAGAAGCTCTTGGAAGCTCCGTGTTCTGTGTCGGAGCGTGCAGTTGTGTGAGCTGCTCAGCAAAGAGAATGGGATTATTTATGCAGGGCAACGGGTGAACCGTAGATGCAGGGAAATGGAATGGCTTATGTGCCCATCTGGGTCAGATGGTTTGATGGGGGCTGCTGCTCACTACCAGCTCTACATCTCTTGAAATTCCTGGATGCTTGTTGCAGTCCCATGTATCTAACCCTGTCTGCGACCTCAAAAGAATTCCAGTTATGAATACAGGGACAGTGTGTGGTGTTTTCCTCAATTTCCAAAGCTGCTTGATTGCAAAAAATGCCCATCCTCAAGTCTAAACAGTCTGTTTTGTTGCTATCATAGTCCTTTTAAAGGCTCTTGAAGCATGAGTCCTTATGTACAAAATAACTGGTGTGTTATGTGAAGTGACTGTGAATTACCTAAAGAGTCTGATGTGAAATTTGTGCCTTTTTAATATTTCTATTACCTTTAACTGCACTGGTTCTGCTGAAGTGGAGTTCAGGGTATTATTATCATAAACAATACATGCGAAATGGTTTCTGTGAAATTGGGCAGCCCTGAGGTTTAAGTTTCAAGCTGTGTAGTCTTTTAAATAAAATATTTGCATTTAATGTATTGCCTCTGAGTTGAGTGAATAATGGCAATTTGCCTCGCTAAGCCTCTTCAAAGGAAAAAGAAAGAACATAATGCTGTTGAATAATTGTGTTTTGTTTTCAGAGTAAACAAATATTTTAAACCTTAGATGGGTCAACAGAAGAAGCAGAGGAGGTAGACTGTCCAAGGATCTTAGCTTAATCTAGAGGAACCTGGGGGAGAGAGCTCCCCAACCTCTGGCCTTGCCCTTTGGCAAATCCTGAACTTGCTCTTTAAAGCAAAATTAATAAGAGTGAAGTTGCACAAAACAGCACTGATAGACCCAGTGGTTTGCTGCCACTGATGGTGACCCCTCTTCCCACCTCCTTCAGTCCCTTCCTTTCCAACTGTTCACTTTTGCCCACTGGTCTGTCTCCTGCACAAGCACCACCATGCTGTGTGCCAGGTCCTCTGGCATCCTCTCAAACTCTCTAACATGGTGTCTTTGTGAACCCCCAGCCCCCCAAAAAAGAGGTGGCTCAGTCTCAGCTGCACTGGCAGCATGGGTTGGCTGAGGGTTGCGATGGTGTGAGCGGGATGGCAGAGGGGAATGGTGCCTTCCCAGGTTTGTTGGCACGTGAGATCTCGTGTGTCCTTCCTTCCAGTTGGAGCTGCTGTTGTTATTGCACAACCAAAACCGTTGGACCATTTCCCTGAGCAAAGGTTTGTCCTGAAAGCCCAAGACAGCTCAGGTTAAGGTTTTCCTCTGCACACCTATGTAGTTTGTAATTTTTAAGGAGTTCCTGTTGCCCTGGTGCTGACGTTGGTACTGGCTCTGTTGTTGCTGTGTTGTGGCTGCCTCCCTTCCCTTGGCTGCAGCTTCCTCCCTTTCAGCAAGGCTAGGTTTAGGCTGGGTGTGCACATGGGGTGTGTGTGAGGCACACGTGCCTCTTCTTGGGGAGTGGTGATGCTCTGGTGGGGCGGCTACAAATTTTGGTGTCTCTAAAGCTGTCTCTTGTCACCCTTGATGAAGTTCTTTGTCCTCTCACCCTCTCCCTCCACCCTTTCCCAGCAGGTACAGTATTACAGCCGTGTTCTGTAGGAAGGTGTAGGTCAGGCGTGGCTGGTCACATTGTCCTCAGAGGAACTTGTGGGTTTTCTTGAGGTGCAACTTTATGCGTAAAATAAATTATCAAATGAAAGATTGGTTCTAACTTATAGCTGGAAAACTACAGAAAGAAGTATTTGGTGTAATAGCTGTGCATGGACGTGGGAGTGTGAATGGAGTATTGCGTATCTGACCTTTGAAAATGTGTTTTCCAACTAAAAATCTGTTTCTTTGAGGTACTGATAATGAAGTTAATCAGACTTTTATGCTGCCTATGGAACATAAATGTTTCAGGTTTAAAGTACCCTTATGAATGTGATAAAATCTGCCTATGTATTCAGGGCTTTGTCTTTAAAATGTAATTGTTATAATAAGTGAATTTAGAGATAGTGCCATGTTGATTCTTGTTCTACCCTCTGGTTACCTTTTTCTTGGCAACTGACTGATTTGAGTCACACGTCAGTCTTAACATGTAAAGCTGCTTCATTTAATAAAATAAAAATCCCCAAGCTGTTAGCAGGGTCTTTCTGCTGCTCTGACAGAATATAAATAACCCCCCTGTTTGTTCTTCTCTGAAAGTCAGTGGAAACTGGATTATTTCCATTCTGAATCACCATTTGCTCATTCGATTGAGACCTCTCCTTTTAAGACTGCAACCAATGTACATGTGTTGTAACTTTTTTTTTTGCTTGCCTCATGCCATTATCAGTCTGGAGTGCTAACTTTTTACTCTCTAGAAACTAATGTGTTTATAGTAAATTATTTATAGTGTGTCTCAGTTCTAGTACTACTACCTTAAATTCTCCACCAGAAAATACCCTTTTTTTTTTTTTTTTTTTCTTTTTACAATTCCAGAACTTTGTGTGTTTGAGATGTTTGTTTTAAGAGGTGAGCCTTGTCTGTGTGTGTTTTTCATTCATCTATAAGTCTGAAGGGATGTAAAGGTAATGGGAAGGCTTGAATGAGTGTGTGAGGTGGTGGGAACATGAAAATATTTGAGGATTGATACAGTGAGCTGAATTTATTGTCCACAGCAGCACAAATAACCGTCAATTTGAGTGCCCTCCCACTAAAGATCCTCAGTAAGGCTGTTGTCTCTGGAGTTGTGTGAATGAGGTTCCTCCAAGGTCAGTACTCTTGGTCCTGGGCTTGTACACAAAATAGCAGCTGTTTGGCTGCAAAGTGACCCAGGCGAGAAGAAACAGGATGTGATGAACCAGCCTGGCTCCTGAGGTGGCTGGTGTCTTTTTTGTGCCTGGGGATGTCATTTGATGTGGTGGCTCATCAGCCAAAAAATAATTAGGGGAAAGCAGGCTGGAAAGGATTACTTCTTGGCACTGACTCAAGGCAAAGGAGTCAAGGGAGAAACAAGGTGAGGAAGTCCAGGAAGCTCTAGGAAGTAAGGGAAGAACCTTTCCCCTACCTGATATCAGATATCATTTGGGTCAGTTGTGCTCAGGCTTTTTAATTGCTTATATGAATTATCTTATCTACAAATAATGTTGGAATAGAAAAAAAGTAGGAGAAAAACTCCTGGAAAATAATCTGACTTTTTGAAATATGTAATAGCAGCAGCAGTATTTTCACAAATAAATGTTGCTGAGGTTCAGTTTATTAATATAGCCCTTATCACCCAGCTTAATTGATATTTATACCAGCACATGTTAAATGAAAAGCTTTGTGATCCACAACTGCCTAGCCCTCAGTCTTAGGCAGAGGCTGAACAACTTTGCAGTCAGTGCATTCCAGAAATATTTCAAATTGGAAATATCATGAGGAACCATCCTGTGCTGAGAGCAAAGTCAAGATGCTTTTGGCTTTACCTGTGTTGACTAAAGCTATGGGTGAGAGGGGCATGGCATGTTTGCAGATGATAGCTGAGTAGCTCCTTTCTTTCTTCACCAGTTTCTCCATATTGATCACATTCTCATTTGCTTTTTTTGTAATTGCTGATGGCAAAACATGACCTTCTTCAGGTCCTGGGCAGAAGAGCAGTGAATGTGTGTGGAGTTGTATTGCTTTGTGTTGTGGTCAGGGTGAGATCAGTGGTGGTGCTGGGTTATTCCTGGGGCTGTGGGGGAAGCTGGGTGCTGCTCACCACTGCCATGAGTGGGCTGTGCCTCTGAGCTGAGCAGTAGTTCTCTCACAGCAGCAAAGTCCTCCTGCTCTCTTCTGGGTGCTTCCTGGAACTCTCCCTTTGGATGTTTTCAGGTCCTGGTGTCCCTGAAAGAGCTCCTAGAAAGGCTCAGCTGTGGCAAAGCATGTGTTAGCTAGAGAATATGGGGAAAATAGCCTTGGGTGCCAGTTTTGATCTAAATGAGCTCTTTTTTGGGATACTCTTGTAAGCTTCTGTTAAAATCTTTGTTAAAATATGCACCTTCAATAATTTCAGTAATTTAGAAACCTTTGCCCAACTGGGGGAAAGACTAAAGATGTCACTTTAACAAAGCACTTCCAGCAGTTTCTGGGACAGCGTCCAACTCACTGATGCTGCTCAGGTGTCTCTGTCAAACCTGGGCTCTGGAGAGGGCAACACACCCGCTACAGCACGGGTTGGCTTGTTGGAACCAAGCCATTAACTAGTTCCTGAAGAGCAGCTGTTGACTTTTGGTGCTCTCTTAGTAGGATTCAGCCAATAGAGCTGGGTCACCATCCCTTGATTCGTAAACTTCTTGAGTTTCTTGCAGATGTTACCATACAGTTTCTTCTTGCTTCACATCTGCTTGTGCCACCAGGGTGTGAAGGAAAGGACGTGGGTTGGGCTGTGCTAAGTAAGTTGTTGGCTACTGACTTTTATGTCAAAGCAACATCTTCGGTTTCTGTATTGGCTAGTGACAGAGGCGAGGGTTTGCTGCCTGCAGCTGGGCCTGCCTGGTGTGGATAGTATGGATGGGACCTCCTGGAAGACCTTCAGGAAGACCTTCAGCTGAAGAATTGTGCCAAAGTATCTAGTAGACAAGCATTTCATGTATGCTAGTAAGATTGAGTCTACTTGTGACTGCCTGGGCTGCCATTACTATGGAAAAAGTGATTTTTTTTTAAAAAAATCTATCTTCTGTACAATAGACAAGGTCTCTACTTTGCCTGTTCTATTGGACACCTTTTAAGAAGCATCCACAAGGGTGCCATGGGGTAACCTGCTTTGGGCTGTGCCTTTTGGTTTCTTGGGGAACAAAGTGAGTATGGTTACTTGATGTCAGATCAAACTCTTATTTTAGGAGGTACAGTAATGCTGGTGTATTGGAGTTGGCCCTGGATTTTTTGAGTCAATGGCTGTGAGACAGAGGAGAGAGCAAGATGTTCGGAAAGAGATGTTCGGGAGTTCCTCAGAAGTGAGAGACTAAGAGCTGAGGCAGGATGTTTGTCGTGGGAGGGATCCCTGATTGCGAAATGTGCTTTTACACCTTTGTTAACCAGAGCCAAGACTGAAGAGCTGCTCAGACATGCTCTGAGATGTTGTCCTCTTGCTGGCTTGTCCTAAATCAAGGTAGGGATAAAAACTGTGCAAGCAAACACCCTTTTGATCAGGGGAGGCTCCTGCAGGGACCTGTGTGGTATCAGTGTTCCTCGAGCCAGTGTGGCATTTTCTCATCAAGCTGTGCAGACCCATGTGTCCAGCGTTTTGTGCTTTGTATGCCAGCTGGTGGTCAGCTCATAGACAGGGTTTGCAGAGCTCTCCATCTCACCTCTACAGAAGCAACAACACTTCATATCTGCAAAATAATAATTAAGAAAAGGCAGCTCAGAGACAGCAGTGTCTTTTTCCCACTTGTGGTGAAAAGAGCTTCTTTTAAAAAATCTATTACACAAGTTACATGAGTGCCTTAATTATCTTCCAAAAAGGTTCTAGAGAGAGCAGTGTGAGTACAGAAATGTATAGTTGCTGGGGGTTTTTCTCAGTTATTTTAAATCTGAAGGTACTTTATTCCTGTTAGGCATTAAAAATTAATGAATTAACAGCTTTTGAGTGAGCAACCTTGTTGGCCTGGGGTGCTGACAGATCTTCTCTGGTGAGCTGTGTTGGAATGGCTTGTAACATCACTGTGCCAGAAGTGTCTGCTCTCACTCCTTGATGAGGAGGGAAATGTGTGACATCTCGCCTGCTTTGCATCCCCATCCTGGCTGTCAGTTTTAAACAATCAGTGAAGATTAGGGGGCTGCACTGTGATGGCTGAGGAATGGGTATTCTCCCCCAGGTGCCCTCTCCTGCAGTGTGGTTACCATGGCATAATAGCAACTGGCAGCATCTATCTCTTAAGAGTTTACCAGGTTTGCGGACTTTATCACTGTAATTTTTCTGGGTGATTCTCTGAAAGTAATCCTGTCACAAAATATGGACCTCATATCCCAGATAAGTGTGGTGGTGGAAGACAGGTCCAAATATGGGGAGATAATCATGTTATGTAAAGAGTAGTTTACATTTAAATGAAGAAGGGTTGGCTGTAGCTTGTGATGGTGCTTTTGATCTCCCTTTTGCTTCTCACAGCACTGTTCAGGAGGTGAGGGGAATCCAAACTGTGTGTGGGTCCCTGGGTAACTTTGCTAAGGGCTTGAAGAATGTGAAGGCAATCACCTGGATTACATTGAAGGTGAGATTGGAGAAGTGGATGATGCTTGAGCAATTGGGTTCTGAAGTTAAACTGGAGAGTTGGAATCAAGTTGTCACAGAAGTTGTTAATAAGACAGGTAGAAAACAACTGAGTTGGTAAAGCAGGGAGACATTTATGCTTTCAAATATTCCTTGCTGTGTCTTTGGCCAATTTGGGTGAACTGTGCACTGAATTGTGTTGGAGGTGATGCACCACCACACTGATTTACTGTGTTGTACCCCTTGCTTCCCACCCTCTTGCCATGACTCTTGCAGCAGATTGTGTAGTGGAATAACCTCAGCAGGCTCTGAGTGTGCCTGCAGGTCAGCATCCCTGCGAGGGCTTGAAGAGGCAGCGAGCCTCCAGGAGAGCCTGCCAAGCTGCAGAGGAAAGCAGCATCCCTGTGCTAGCCTTGTCACGAGCCAGTGGCACAATACACTGCAGGGAATGAGCCTGTTCTCTGGAGAGGTGTGTTGGCTGTGTGGGCTCAGATCTACCTGGGGCAGAGCAGGGGTTTGGATGCAGGTATTTCATAATTAGAACGAGTGTTGCTGCTGGTCTTGCGTAGCAGCCTGGCTCCTCCAGCTGAGGTGGCTGAGTCAGCCCCATCCAACTGGGTTTCGGTAAAAATGGCTGTCACGGAACAAGCCTGTGATTTAACCAGAATGAGCAAACCAACAGGTTTTTTTGTACATGATTCTGGGAAAAATTAACATCTGGGATTTTGTTGTGGGTTTTGTTTTCTTGGTCTGTCCGGGGCTTTTTTGATTGTTTTAATCCATCCAGTCAAGTCGTGTGGAATAATCCATAGATCCTTATGGGTAAATTACTGCAATAAAATGCAGCTGTCAAGCCAAAACTAGTTGGACTCTGTTCTGGCTCATGCTTTGTGTAGCAAGGCACTTTGCATAGCCATAAAAACTGCTGTTCTGCCAAGTCCTTTGCTTGTGTTAACATACACACGCTTTCTGTGAGCGCTACTGCCCTGACTGTTGTCAGCTGTCTGCTACATTGTACCCCGCTCTTGTACAGGAAAAATGTCCTTTTGGCATTTATATATACATATTAAAACTACTATGAGATTGTCAGATGCAAACACAGTAAATAAATTTAGGTTCAACTCTCTGGAGTGATCGAACTTGTTTTACACTATGCAGTTTGCTTCTAACCCCAGTGAGAGAGCACTGAGCACTAACAGAAAAGTTTGGAAATATCATGCTGTTAAGAAGTAGTTGTGTTTGTGCAGAGAGGGGCATTACTCTAGTGATAGAGGGATGCTGTGATGAGACAACTCTCATGAAGGCACATTCTGAAATGAGGATGAGCAGTAGAAAAATCCAGTTGTAGAAGGGAGGGTGTGGATTGAGATTAGGGCAGTTGATGAAATATCCAAGGGAGGCTGCAAAACTGTAATTGCTTAGAGGAAAAAAGAATAGGGTGAGATCAGCTGTCTGCATCAGCTATGAATCAGCTCAGGACTGGAGGCTTTACCTCTAACATCTTCTAGCTGAGCAATTTCATTGTTGTGTAGACAGAGACGAGATCCAGCTTGGCTGTGCTTCCTCGTGTTGGTTTGGATATCCTGTGTGTCATCCCTGTGCAGCAGCAATAAGGCGTGGAAATTGCTTCTTTTCAAGAAACATGTCCAGTTACTGGTAATCCTAATAAAAAGGCATGCAGTGGGAGTCACAGACAAAGAGAGATTAGTGTGAGTCATGAGGAGACTCACTCATGTTTATAAAAACTCTCCAATAAAGGTGCTTTTTCAGTAGTCTATCATGCTGCTCATGTGTGGCTGTAGTTTGGAGGGTTTTAGCCATTTGCTCATTAATTTTTAATGAGTTTGGGATCACTGCATATAATTTCTGCGTGATTCTTTTATTCTACTTTTCGTGTTAGATTTGATAGTCTAATGCAGCTTAGCACATCCCTAGCAGCTGGCTGCTGTTGATGTTACAGCACCACGCTCTTATTTCTTGGCCAAAATTATTATCTGTGGATTTTCATGCGTGCAAGCTGTTTGTTTATGCACTAAAGGTGTCTTTTCTCATGTGGGCTTCTAGCAGGCAACTTTGCTGGCCTAATTTGGTATAGATCTGCATCCTTCTTGTCTACAGCTGTGATGATATATTGGTCATGGAAAACATATCTGTGATTTTGGGCAGGTCCTTTTTAGGAAAGCTGAGGAATGGGACAAATCTATGCTGAAAAACAATATTGAGCTGACAAATACTTGACGTTCTTGCAGAGAGATTAAATGAAGAATGATTACATAGTCATGAAGTCAGCAAGAGGAGGGGGAAGGAGAGAAAAAAAGCCCAGGCAGCAGAATTTGGATCTTTCAAGGGCTGGGGAAGACTGCTTTGTTTTGACCCTTGTAGGAATGCTTTGTTGAAAATTTCTGTTCCTTGGTTTCGGCTCAGGGTGTGTATTTGTTTTGATTTAAAACTAATCACGTGCTTAAGGCTATGCTTAAACTTAATCCTCATGACTGAAAAATCAGAGCTTAGTGCCAGCACGTGGTGCAGGAGTGCTGGCTATTGGTGGTCCTGGTCTCTGTCCTGCCAGACTGGCTGTGCTGTCCCAGGGATGGGGAAAAGAATAGTGATAACTGTTTGACCAGGGAGTTAAAAACAGACTTTTCTGTAATACTTATAAACTTAGGAGTATAACAATTACTATGTGCAAGAAAGAAATCTCTTTTGTCCGTAGTTATTAATTATTTGGTTTATGCTATTAATACTTCATATCTGGATGACTTAAAGATTGGAAAAATTATGACCATCATGGTCAAAGGTATTTTGTGCACTAAGTTGTAAATAAAAATCTCAAGAGAACCCAAAAAGAATCCAGTGGTATGGGAAAAAAAAGCTCTGAGCTAGGTTGGAAATAGGTGTTTCACTTTCTCTTCTGGAGACTGCTTCCTCCTGAAGAATAAGGAAGAGCAGCACTGGCTGCTTGCTTGGCTTTACTCTCTTCTCTTCCCCACCCCATGGACATTGCCCCTGCAATTGTCCTCTGTGTGCTCGGAAGGTCATACAGGCAATTCCCAGACTACACCATCATATTTTTTTACTTCCTCAGGAAAATCCATATGGAAAATATCTGCAAAAGCAGTTCTAAGGCAGAAACCCAGATGTAAAGTGTGCCAGCCATTGGAAGAGGCAGGAGAATGCAGTGTAGGCTCTCAGGTCAGAGAACTGTCCCGTCACTTAAAAGCTGTAGGAAAGTTACTCAGTGACCAGGTACTCACTAATGGTATTAGAGGGTTGGTAAACTTGTGGTTAGAAATATGTGCTGCAATTTGGCAAGTCTCATGGTGTTTGAGCTTTTCATTTTAAACCTTTGATCCTGGAGGCAAATAGGTGAGGCAGTTTCAAGGACTTGCTAAGTCTTTTGACTCCAAGATCATGTAGAAAAGCTAGGAAGGCTGCAAAAAGGCTCAAGACCAACAAAATTCAGATAAACACATGATGGGCTATGTCTTTGAGTACTCTATTGTGCCCTACTCCCCGTAGCAGTGGGGTTTTTGATGCCTGGTGCTGGCAAACCTGGAGCTGCAATGTTTTCAGTGGCAGGGATGGATCGTGCCGACTGCTCAGTCCCCAGGGCTTTTGCAAAGCATTGCAGTGGAAGTCAGGCCTTGCAAACCAATAAGATTCCTGTAAAAATAAGGAGGTTTTAACTTTTCTTCAACAGAACAGATGGTTTTTGTTTGAAATTGAGTCACTAATGCAATAAGCTGCTTTCAGCAGCTGTGATGGCTGAAGTTTTGAGCTGGGTGGCTGTGTTTGTTGAGGGTCTCTGGTGTGCTCATATGCCATTAGAGGGCTCTGCTGATCGAGGGTTCCCATGGTGTGTTCAGCCCTGCTCCTCACAACCCCACCAGGTGAGCCCCTGCATGTCTGAGCTCTGACCAGCATCCTTATCACCCCTGCACCAGCAGCAGCTGGCATGGACCAGACTGGTGCTTGAGAGATGCTGAGCAGTTGGACAGAGCCTGGGGCATCCTGCAGATGTGTGTGAGCCAGCTGTTCTACACATTCCTGACATGCTGCCTGGTAATTGGGATGGCTTCAGGGGCTCCCTCAGGGCGCTGCTCTGCTGGGTTTGCCATCGTAAATCTTTCTTCACTGAGGTTAATGAGCAAGAGGATTCCCAACCTGGCATACAGGCAGAGCTTTCTCTCAAGGCAGAGATGCTTTTGAACCGAACTTGGGGTACCTTTATTTCTGTATCTCTTACTATTTTTTATATGCATGATTTTTTTCTCATATACACTATAAAAGCACAGGTGCTGTAGACACAGTGATTCTGTCTTCCATACAATGAAATAAGGAATGGAGAACAGTGAAAACAACCAGCAGAAAACTTACTGTCTGTCATGTCCTCAGATTTTCACCTGGGAATGGGGTATGGTTGACTTCATTGCAGACTTGACTTATTTCTGCCAGGGCTGGGTTCAATATTTGCTAAGCATCCAACTGAAGTTAATAATGGTCATCTTGAATGTCCAGTCAGTGCTCCCTGGTGTCTTATATTGTGTGTATAGTTTTAGAAGATAGTCAGGTTTGAGCCATTTTTTTTATAAACCTCTACCCATAAAACAGAAGATTATTCAACAAGCAGTTTATTCAGTGGCTCTGGTATTTCCTGTGAGAGCTGCTCCTGCATCTGGCAGTACTTGAGGATAGGTTGGAATCTGTGAAGTATTTCCCAAAAGCTGTGAATCAATGGTGGCCGTGTCAGAGATGGAGAGGAGGTGTCCAAGCACACACAGTTTGTTTCAGGCCACCTTCTGTGGTGGTGAGGGGCACTGCACAGACATTCTGTACCTTCAGGGAATGAGTTGTGAAGGGGAGGGTGAGGGTGGGAGAGAGCCATGACTGCGTGTAAAAATATCTGTTGGTATGTGCTTTTGGTATTGCTAGGATACCTCATCTGGCCTGCAGTTATTGTTGAGGTATACCCAGAGATTCACCTGCTACCATTGTCTGTGGTTAAAGTTGAAGCTCATTTTTTGGTTTGGCTGCTGAATAAACTTCCTGGATTGAGTCGTGACTTGGTGGGTGCCTTCAGAAATGAAGCAGGCTATGTGATAACAAACTGAAAATAAAAATCAGGAGAACAAAAATTTGAAAGGAATAGCTGAGCTACTTTTTAAATGTGAAATAAATGACACTGGTGAGGGTAAACTGGAGCAGAACTGATTCCCTGTATACCTCTCCTGGGCACATGCAGCAGCATATTTTTATGTTGTCTGTGCTGGAAGAGAGGAGGCATTTTCTATTGGTACAACACCAGAGACTCCTGAGCATATGGATGCTAATATTCCTTTGGACACTGTGGCGTCTGCGGGGCTGTGTGGAGAGCCTGGTGTTATTCATATGTGCTAATAACAAAACACCTCTATTCTCTATACTTTTTCTTTCTTAGCTTCCTTTACAATCTCTCTTCATAAAGCGGACAACACCACAGTTATGATTAAACCAAGACCCAGCCCTTCACCAAGCTGTCGAATCCGCACTAAAAATGTCATCAGACCTGAACTCAAGATAAAGCCTGGGGAGAATGTGACTTTTACCTTCACCTGTAGTACTCCAGAGAAGTATTTCATCACAGAAATTCAGAAAAGTATTGGTAAGATACAGATTTTTAATTTTTCCCCTGTGGTAATTTTCCTCTGGTAAAACCATGTGCTTTTTTTCCTGCTGCTGTATTAAGGTATCTGCCATAATCTTAGGTAAGAAGAAATCTTTGAGCACTGATAAATAACCTTGAATTACTGCTGCTACTATGCAAGCTAAAGAAGTCTGTATTGCAGCTGGCAGAATTAATGTTGACTTGGCTGTGTTGGAAACAGCTAGATGGTAGTTTCTTGCATCAATTCATTGCTGCCTTTCCTTCTTCCACAGTTTATAAACTCATCAAAGAATCTTTTTGTTCCTGTCAAAAGCCTCTGAACACTTATAATAATATATTATGTATTTGATGAACAGCTTGGTTGTGTCTATAAGGACAATAGAAACATTGAAGACCTGCACATGTTTCTTTATATTTAATGAATGTTATTGAAGTCGAGAAACTGTAAATTCAGAAGTGTAACTAAAACTGCTTCTGCTTTGAATGTTATCCCTGGTGTATGTTCTCTTTAATGGCATGAACACGTGCTACTTCTCAACTAGAGACCAAACTTCATTGGGTATTCAGTCTTTAGAAACATCTTAATTATTTTTGGGGTGATGTTCAAGGATAATTCTCTTCATGTTCTGGAATTTTATTCATGTGATTCATGCGGATAGTAATGCTCACTATATCTCATACATTTGCAAGACACACTTGCGATATTTCTTCTTTTAAGTTGAAATGTAGACATGGATTAAAGTATACTTATTTTGAGTGTCAATCAATTGTTTGGATTTTTCAGATAAAAGTTTTATGGGCTCCCCCCAGAATCCTTCAGTGACAGTTGTTCTTGTTCATCCGGGCACCAAGGGAACAAAAATACAGTTCATGGCAAGCAGTAAAAAATTTAAAGATGAATGATTTGCCAGGAACTGTCTGGGGGAGATGGGATAAAATGGATTCTCTAGATCTGTGATTTCCAGCTCTCTTGACACTGCATTTCTCCCTTTTGCCCATTCAGACTCTACCCTATTCTCTAAATACCTTCTAAATTCTTCAGCAAACAAGGCAGAATACTAGAGACAATGAATCCCTTCTATTAGTCAGCCTGACTAAAGCAGGTTTATCCTGTCTTTTCTATGGGCTGGGAGTCCTGTTTGGAGACAACTCTGTGACTGTGTTACAGAAGTGTCTTCTAGTGCACATAGACAAAAAGTTAAGTGCAACCTAAAAATTGTGATAATAGCAAGGAAGGGGAAGTATCAAACTCCCCATTTAATGGAATGCTTTCCAGAGTGTATCACAGCTCTTCTCTCTCTGCATTTAGACTGTGTGTCAGGCCCATGTCCCTTTGGAGATGTTCATCTTTACCCGCTGGGGCTACCTCGCCTCAACAGGACTTACATCTGGGATGTGAAGGCGAGTACAAAAGCTGGACTTGAGCTAAAGTTTTCTACCCCGTGGCTAAGACAGATTGAACCAGGAGAGGCGTGCCCAGACGCCATCAGCTACGACATCAACAGCTGTATTGATAATGCCACAGTCAAGATTGGCACCTTCTGCAGGAATGGCTCCGTGTCTCGCGTCAAGCTGCTGGGAGGAGTTGTCATGTCCCTGCACCTCCCATGGCACTCTTCTCTCACCACCTCAGGCTTCAGCATAGCCAACAGGGCTTCCATAAAACGTGAGTACTGAGTAGTGCAACTGCCTCCTGCAGATTGGAGCAGAATTTGTTTCAACCTTTCTTCACAGCTAACCTTCCAGTTTTGGTGCTGCTTTCCCTAGCTCCCTTCCACTTCATCTTTTCTGGAAACTATTGTTGTATGATTTTTAGTTTGGTTAGATGGTGCTCTTCTGGAGTCAAAGTATCCTAGTTTGGTCAGTTGTTAATTATGGAAACTGTTCCGTTGCTGGTTTTGGTGCACATTAATTATTTTAAATCTCTTTAAACTTCCTAAAACTTAAAATGTGTCTGCTTTCTTGTTTTTGTGCATTCAGCTAGATGAGACTAGGTAGTATAATTAGAACGAGACAGAGAGTTTTTTTCTGGTTGCAGTGTGTAGTTGGGCTTGTTTATTTTTAAAAAAAGTTTCTTTAACTTCTGGAGCTTCAAACCAATGCCTCCCTTCAGGAGAGGCATGTGGGAAAAAGTGAGCAGTGCCTGGAAGGCACAGGAGGCTGCTTAAATATATTTATCTGTGTTAACCTGCACAGTAACATAAACTGTTGTGTAATAATCTTCCTGAAATACCTGGAATATTATACAGCAATCAGTGGGTTACTTTGTGATCTCATGACAGATCCTGCTCTGTCCTTGAGTTCTCGTGTTGTTGCTATCAGTTATAAAAGAAACCTGGTCCAGGTTCAAGCTTCTGGAACATGAGTGTTTTGTAATTCCTAGCACTCTTCGCAGTTGCACATCGTCACTGGAGTCCTAGAGTGGGACCATAATCTCTATGTACCCAACTTCACACTGTCAAGAGTCATCCGAGGATAAAGTGCCTTACACAGCCTGCACATTGTGCATTTTATTATGCCTATTTGAGGCTCTTTGCTGGTGTGCTTTTGTTAGATTTAGGAGGTTTTTGTAAAGAGAGCTACATGCTGCTATAAAAGCTTGAATCTTTTGTTTCCCAAAACCCTGTGAAGCAGAAGCAGTTATCAGGTTGTGTGTTTGTTCTTGCAAAGCCAGATGTAGAAGTAGGAATTAGGATCTTTCCTTTACCAGTAATAAAGGGTTGTCTGTCCATGTGCTTGCTTGCTAAACTGAGAATGCAGTATTAATATATTCCTTATCTTTTCTGCAATTGAAAACAAAAGAATCAACTCAAGTGTGTAGTCTGAGTGTTTTGTAATAACCTAACCTGTAACTGGAGTGGGTGATCTCCCTGTGAAAGTAAGAAGACTCTGCTTCTGGGGTGCTCAATATGCCAATGTGTCTTCAGTAACTGGAACTTGTTTTATATGTTTTGGTTCCCTCCTTGTTTTAGGGTTATGCATTATTGAATCCATTTTGAAGGGAGAGTCTTCAATCACCCTGATGTCCCCTAACTACCCCCTGGGCTTTCCCGAAGATGAGCTCATGACGTGGCAGTTTGTGATTCCCTCCAACATGAGAGCAAGCGTGTTCTTCCACAACTACAGCCTCTCCAACTGTGAAAGGAAGGAGGAGAGGGTGGAGTACTACATCCCCGGCTCCCCCAGCAACCCGGAGGTGTTCAAGCTGAGCGACAGCCAGCCTGCCAATATTGCTGGCACTTTCAACATGTCCCTGCAGGGCTGTGATCAGGATGCCCAGAACCCGGGCATCCTTCGCCTGCTCTTCCAAGTCGTCGTTCAGCACCCGCAGGTTGATGAGAGTAAGTACCTGCCTGCCCCTTTTGTTGCTTTTGCTTGTAGATATCTGGACTGAGTACCACAAGGTGTTATTTTCCTTGAACTTTGGTCCCTCTGTGAGTTTAAGGAGGCTTGCTGAGCAACACTGAGGCCTGTTTTGCTGCCCGGGGTACCACTGGCCACCCAGTACAGCGAGGCAAGCAGCGATGCTGAAATTTGCAATCTGCAATGGAGTATTAAGTGCTGTTGTATTTTTTACATTGTAACTTATAAACGGAGACTCTTTTCCCTTTCCATCACCTGAATCATGTAACTGAAAAATCCCTTTAACAGTTTTGCTTTCAGACATAAGACTCGACATTTTTAAGGTCATTCTTAAAACATGAACCCAGTTTTTTGTTCCCCACATGAGCAGTTGCACTTAACAAGGTGAAACCTGCTGCCTCGGTAGGTAGCAAGATCTGTGGCATTAACTGGTGAAATGAGAGATGTAAAATTGTCTCTGTATTGCGAATGGCATCAATATGCATCTTTCCTTCCTTTCTTCCTTCCTTTGAGTTTTATTTTGCTTCCTGGAGAAGGCTGAACATCAACAAATGTGAAGTCATCACATTAAACACAAAAGTCATCAGTAAGATATTCCACTAATAACATCCCCTACGTATTTGGATGTTCTTTACCTTTCTTTCTCTACACTAAGAAAATAGTTTTTTTTTGTTTTCTATCCCAAAATTCAGATTGGTTTAGTACAATGCCTTGTAATACCAGAGCATTTCTCTAAAAACAGAAATAAAAGGCCTGTCTAGGTAATGAACCATGAAGTTAGTGATTTAACCTCTGACTTCACAGCTCTGACCTCAGTTCGAGGTGGAGGTTAATAATCAAGGTGCACTCACTGCAGAAGAGCAGGTGGAGGAAAGTCCACACTTGACTGCCACTGTGTCAGGAGCCACTTAGAGGCTTTCTTAGTAATTTTAGAGAGAATAAGGTTTGAATGGCTTGAGACCTGAAGTCACATATCCAGAAAGGATCTGTAGCATCTCACAGTTAAAATTCTTTGTTCTTTGTCTGTCTAGCCTGGCTCCATTTATGAACCACAAATCCTCACAGAACTGTTAACAAAATTGCATTTGCTTACATTTATTGTGTGTTGCATCTTGGAAGCTAGACAGAATGGAAACATTATATTCAGTTAATCAGCTTTATCTCCCTTCTTCTTTGGAAAGCAAAAAGAATTTTAATATATTTATGGCCAGTAGACAAGACGATAATCATGTAAAAAATTAAAACAGGTTGTCATTCCGTGAATGAAATGCAAGTAATAAACCACTTGGATTTAAGAGACAACAGTGGTTTCTCTAGGGATTTTACAGGATTTCATGATTGATTTTGTAGTTATATAAGTTCCATCAAAGATTCAAATTCAGCCCTCAGGTTGCCATCTGCAACATTGCTCTTATTAAAAATGCATTGGTATCTGCATATTCTCAAAGCTTCTCAAACATTTGGGTATTCCACAGCTGTCTGTGGTGCTTGTCATTAAATAAGAAGAAAATATAGCTCTTTCCAGTCACAGTAACTTCTTGATCTAACTCTTCCTGTGTTTAGCTGCTGCAGGAAGAAAACATTCTGAAAAATGTTTACTCCTTGTAGTAGAAGTCCTAGGTTATCTGCTTGGTTGTGCCAATGACTTGGATAATTCCATTTGACCACTTGCCTTTTTGACTGCCTGATTTCCCACACAGGAGAAAGCTATTTTATTCACTTTTTTTGTATGACTTTGAGATCCATAGCTAAAGCTAAAACCAGGAAATGAAGAGTAGTAATAGAGTATGTTTTCCCCCCCGTCCTTTGTAGAGTCATTGAATGGTTTGGGCTGGAAAGAACCTTAAAGATCATCCAGTTCCAAACTGCCCTGCCATGGGCAGGGACACCTTCCACAAGACCAGCTTGCTTTCTTTGACATCAGAGAGAGGTACCTTATTAACAGCTCCAGGATGTTGTGTGGATCCAAAATCTATCTTTCCACATGACACTCAATCTTTATGAACTACATTTGCATTTGTTTTTCTTTCCTTCTATTTTCTCCTTTCAGATGTTCCAAGTATTTGCTATAACAGCTGCTCATATAATGGGGTGAGAAGAGGTGAAAGAAGTTCTGTTTCACATCATGCTTCTTGCCTGTAATTGCTCTGGGGTGTTTTTCATTGCAGATGTCACCTATTTGATTGACCTGAGCAAGGAGAAGAACATGACTGTGACAATACACTTGGAAGGGTGGCCCAACCTCATCCCCCCCATGTCTGAACCCATGTGCCTGATCTGCAAGGATCCTCGCACCTGCGACCGTGCCTTGACTTTAACCTCTGGTGCTGTGTACAGGATCTCCTTTCTGTGCAAGGACTTGTCCCGGCTGAGGGTCACGGCTGAAAAAGGCATAGGTATGACAAAAGTGGCTTAATGCTGTTTCTTAGGCAATGCTTTTGCATGTTTTTCCCCAGGGATCAGCCAAGCCTGCTCCCCCGCTTTGGCTTTAGATGGATTGAGGTTGGAAACCAGGTGTTGGCCAGCTGGGAGATGGGTACAATGACCCTGGCAGTGACCTTGTTCAGTACATCATTCCACCTTTAAGAATAGAAACTGTGTAGCTGTTCCTAGAAGGGAAGAGATAGAAGTCACCTGACAATCTTCTCACTGCAAATTATGGAAACAGAGCCAGAGAGCCATAAATCTTCCCATGAAAATGCAGGACCAAGGTTGCCATCAGGAGTGCATCTTGTGCTGCTTAGTGTCCCCTTGATATGTAGGATTTTCCCAAATGCTTTCAACGACAGGTAGAAAAGAGTTTTAAAGGATCTCTTGATAGTGATAGTGACTAGTGACTAGTCTGCAACGGTGTCTCAGTCAGCAGGAATATCTTGAGTGAGGGACTTTGAATATGTTTCTGTTTGATTCTTTGGTGTCCTGCACCTGTTAAGGAAAGCTCTTCAAACACAAACAATACATGTTTGGATAAAGGTTATTAAGAGATGTTATTAGGTAGATGGTTGTCTGAGTCTGTAATGCAAACATGACAGCACTCTGCGTGTGCCCAGGTATTTCCTCTGCAAGAAATACTCAGCCCTTGGGGTTTTGTTTTTGTTCTTGCAGGCTGTATGGATATTCGTTGGTGTCAGAGGAAGATCTATTCCCTTTCAGTGCCCAAGGCTATTATCCGATTGCCAATTCGACTGCATAAGTTTATTTGGAAGCTCTTGGCTACTGATCTGATCAATGTAGAAATTACATCTCCGTCCTTGAAACTTCAGCAACACGTCCCAGAGCAGAGGTGCAACACGAGCTACAGTTACAGCATTGTTAGTGCCACCCCAGAGACAGAACTGAATGTTGGTGTATTCTGTCCTGGTGGATCTATTGAAAAGATTCAGATGAGGAATAACATCACGATATCCTTAAAAACATTTGGTAAAGGACTCCTCAATGAGTCTATCCCTCAGGATCTGAAAATGTCTTTTGTGCCACATATTAAAGGTAAGGTAGTGGATTTTATACTACTTTGTTGTACAGTGATAGATCTCTCAATAGGCTTATTAAAGCACGTATGGATAAACAGAAATTAAGAGTTCAATTCTTTAGCGATGGCTTTAGGACTGGACTCTAGAACCAGTCTTTATCTGAACCAGTTTATTTTGGGAAGAGAGAAGGATCTTTGTATTCCAGGTAGCAGGTAGTTGATTGTGGGAAATTCTGCAGGTATGTCTGTGTTTATTGATGTGGGAAAGGACGATAATCATCAAAACTAAGTCTTCTTTTCTTCTTTCCCTTTGCTACAGATGAGTGCATATTCACCGTGAGTCCAAATCCAAAATCTAAAGTTTACTTGCAGACTCCTAACTGGCCTTATGGTTTGCCTCTTTACGTTTCAATATCCTGGCTCATCATTGTGCCTGAAAACCAAACCGCCCGCCTGGGGTTCTCCAAGGACCGCATGGGCATTGCCTGCGAGATGGGCCGTGCCTATGTCAACATCAAGGAGGAGACCCCGGGAGCAGAGGAGGTCGTGCGCCGCGAGGACGAGCTCCTGCCTCAGCCCCGAAACATGCACCACAACTTCTGGGTCAACGTCTCCAACTGCAAGCCTGTGGATAAGGCACAGCTGACCTTGCAGTTCTGGGTGGCCTTGGCTGACAAGCAGACAGGTGCGTCCTGTAAGGTCGTGGTGGTTTGTTTTCTGCTTGTTTCCTTGCTTTGCCTTGGGGTGACAGTAATGGGTGGTGGTCCTCCTTGGATGTGGGTGATTTGTGAGATTCCTGCCTTTGAAAATGTCTGTCCCTCAAAAACTTCTGAGAGTTTCAGTTAGGTACTTCTAGGAGCTGGGGAGGAAAGAAGGGTTTTAATGTGGTATAGTTTTTTTGGGGGGTGGGAGATGTATTTCTGGGTTTTCTTTCATTGACACAAGAAATTGCAAGGATCAGGGGTAGTACGACTAGATTTCATTTTTTTAAAAAAAATTAATTTAGCTTTTTTTAATTGGAGATAACAGACAGAATGTATAATAAGATCAAGTGGTGTTTTTCCTTTCCAGGGTCACAGACCTGGTGAACAACTTGGGATTTGATTATGCAAACTTATTCATCCAAGTAGTCCTCAGTTCATGTTAGCAGTTCAATTAGTCTCAGTGTTCACATGAGAAAGAAATCCTCCCTAGGACAGATCTAAGCATTTAATGGAGATTGAGTGCTAGCAGCAAATTCTGGATTCTTGTTCTCTTTCATCTCCCTGAAACAAACAGTTTTTTAAAAAAAGATGAGGGGGCATTTTTAGGGTAGGCTTTGCTTATGTGAATTTGCTTCGCATTTGCAGTTTTAAATTTTTTATATTTTCTTCCTCTTTTTTAAAAAATGTATACTTCTTTTAAAGCATACAGCATTTTTCTTTGCTCATGCATGGACTTTTCTAATCAATTTTGTGACTCCTAGAAAAGCCCAGGTCAACACAACCTGTGTATTTCAGAGGAAAGGATGGTTTTGAGGGGAAGCTGTGGAAATGTTGCTATTTCTTCTTTTGAGTCCTTCTCTGTTTCTTTCTGTGCTTTCATGTCTTGCTTGCCTATTCAGCCAGAGACATGTGAGGTTCTGTGGGTAAGTTTAGCAGTGCATGAGCTGTATCAAAAACTCTTGGAGGTGGGTGGGTTGGTTGGGTTTTTTATTGTGCTCCACTGCTGACAGCAGGAGTTTGTTGTTGCTTGGCCTTCAACCTCTTGGAAATAGCTTGTGTTGCCCTGTGACAAGCATGGCTTAGGAACTCCTGCTCTGCAGGCAGCTGCTGTGCTTAGAAGCTCTTGAAGGGGTTCAAACCCAGACAGATTTTAGGAGAAAGCTGGGTGTTCCTTCTTTTGCTCAATGTCATTGTTTCTTGTTTTTTGCAGACCTTGGAATCATACTTGCTGTGGTGGCTGGGGCTGGAGTTCTCACGGCAATCGGACTGACCGTGTGCTGTGTTAAGAAGAAGTAAGTTCATAATTCAACACGTGTCACTTTGCAGTTCAAGGAGGCATTTTGGAAGAACTGCTGGACCCTCTGTTTTGTGTGTTGATATCCCTTGAACCAGGGTCTAAAGCATGAGAAAGGCAATGGTGGTGGAAGTAATGTGACTCCATTCTTTACTCTAAATTGACTAACTTCAAGAGCAGAGCAGCATTCCTTGAGTCACATTAGTTCAACCTGCAGAGTGCTGCTTATTTTGACCTTAAGTGCAGGCTTTTGGATGTACTGCAAGTCAGGTGTTGGTTGGATCTCCTCAGCAATCCCTGCTGGGACATGAAATCCCAATGAATGTGGCTGTTGCCACATTCAAATCTTTGTTCAGTTAAGCTGTGAACTCACAGAGATACACTAAGAGCCTTCCTTCATCCACATAGCCTCCAGCAACTTCTGGAGTGAGAGCATTTTTCTGTGAGATGAGCCCCTGGGGAGAGAAGAGGGTTGTGCAAAGCTTACATGCATGGCATTACTCATATGAGCAGAGTCTGCAATCATTAATAGCCTGGGCTTTCTGGTACATGCATGCTCAGTGCTGTCAGGGTGGTTGGGTCCACAAGCTGTAGAGCTGGAATGAATTTATGCAATATGGTGACTGGTGCAGTTAGGAACACATTTTTCTGCCACACAGGAAAGACATTACAAATACAGGCTTAAAAGTCTTCAGTTCAACCTTTGTTCTTTCCAATTTAGGGACACTCACTCAGGAAAGCGTAATGAAAAAAAGTTAATTTTACTTTAATTTTGACCCACTATCTTGTCTTCAATAACACTCAGCCTCATTTTTGTGAGGACCTAATGGTCTCTAGGTGTTATTAATGCCAGTCGATGTTGTTGGACTCAGAACAGTGCACAGCCAGGACCCCAGTGCTTGGGAGACCTCTGGAATTAATCTTGCAAATTCAGGGTCAGCAGAGCAGCAGTGGGTAACCAAACAGTGTGAAGTTATTTTCTGCTCTGTTAAAAAAGCATGTCTAGTCTCAAGAGTTATTTTTCCCAAAATTGCAAGTAAAGCCTTTAATCCAGGTAGGCTGCCTGACACTGTGTGCTGGGATGAGTGAACAGAAGCTGTTGTTACTAAGTTTCAGCACACCAGACCTGTTAACAATTTCACCTCTGTAACAGGAAGAAGAAAACCCAGAATCCCATGGTGGGAGTGTACAATGCCAACGTGAATACTCAGATGCCTGGGAAAAAAGGCTTATTCAGAAAAGGGAGGCAGAACAATGAGTCTCATGTCTATGCAGTTATCGATGATGCTGTGGTCTATGGACACTTGCTGAAGGAGTCCAATGGCTCAGTCGCTCCAGAAGTCGACGTGTACCGGCCTTTTGATGGACCCATTGGTAGCTTGCCACCTTCTCCACCTCCATTCTCCTTCAGAAAAGACATTAAACCCTCTTTTAACACCGAGGAGGAACCTCTGCCCCTGACGGACACAGACCAAGACACTTACACATTTGCTCATCAGAAATCAGGGCAATCAGAGGGCAATGGAGATGCAAATGAAAAGGATAAGGGGGATACAAGCGTGCCCTTGCTGGAAAGTAAGGAACAGGATGGTTTTGTGGAGTAATTTTATGCCAGGTATAGCAGCTTCCTCTGGAAACACAGGTGTAAGGACAGTGGCCTAGGAGAAAAACATACTGAAGAGGAGTGGTTTTTTTAAATATGTTTTTATGTTGTTTTGTTTCATGTGTGTGTCTGCAGGTTTTTTTGTCTTTTTTTTTTAAACTTCAGCTGTTAATAGCTTCCAGCTTTAAAGTGAACACCTAACAAACTCTCAATACCAGTCAGAACTGTCCAGGACTGGTTGTGAAACAGGTGCCAAAGGTACTCTTCTGCTTTTTACTATAAAGGCATCAGGAAAGTTAATTCCTAACCACTAGCTTAAAACTGTGGCCACTGATAGTGGGGAGAGTTTTCTGTCCAGTGTTTCCTCCTCTCACAAGCCATTGAGTGTTAGTTGGTGACTCCTAGAAGATGCAGACTGCATCACTGCCTCAAGGCAGCTCCGTGTTGCACATGTCCAAGCAATCTGCTAATACCTCACCAAAGGTGGGACACCGTCCTTTCCATCACTTGCAGCTTGAAAAATCCATCATATTTAGCATGCCAGTGGCTGTGTGAGTGTAGTGAAAGATCATGAATGCTGCCTGGAAGAGCTCAGTGCCCGTAAATCAGTGTGATCACTTGAGCTTGGGCTCTTCTCCTTCCAAAGATTAAGTTACGGGTTTTCTCTAATTTCTGACCGATGGTGTTATAACTTGGATTGCACCATGTGAGCTTACACCAAAGACTATTTTATTTGCTCTTTTACAAAAACAATTTCAAAAGTCGAAACCAATTTGTGCTTCTCTTCAGGTGCCTGTGACATTCACATTTTACTGATACCTTGCACTTTTGGTTCAAGTGAGAGTAAGGATTCAATAAAGAAATGATGACGTGGTCATTCAGCTGTTTACCAGTGCTTTTCACTTCACCTGTTACTAAGGTTTAAAAGACAGGGTAAAGAAAATTGTTTTCAGCAGCTGATGTCTCTGAAATGCAAAGAATGAATCCATAAGAAAAGCCTAGATGTTTTAAATTATTTTTTGTGTATCAGTCGGAATTTAACAACCATGTTATGATGGTGGGGACAGTTCTTGACTTCTGGCAGACCTTACACTTCAGTTGTCTAGCTGCCCCTGAAAGGCATCCCTAGAAATCAGGTGAATAATAGGTCTCATTTTAAGTGCTGTAGTTAGCATGCCCCCCAGTTTCTGTGCCTTTTACAACATGAGGGTCAGATCCTTGTGGGTATATGAATGAAGTTGCCTTTTATGTACAAACATCTGCCTTGACCAGGTGTGCAGTTTACTGAGGGTGTTTGTAATTTTGTGTGCAGCACTAGACACAACGACTGGAGAATTTCTCTCCAAATATCATGCCGTGGCTGCTTCTGGCCTAGTGATACACAGAGGGGACATGAACCTTTTAGACAAGTGTTGCATGCAATAATGTTAATCATTTAATAATATTTAAAATGCCTTTATTAGAAACCTTACTGTTTACATTAAGTAAAAATGTGGGTTTCTTCCTGTGTTAACTCTGCTGGCATTTCTCATTGACTATTTGGGCAAGTGTGTGTATTTAACAGTGTGTACCATTATACTGCTTGGATCACTACATGGTTCAGTATAAAGTCATATCTGACACAGTTTTCTGTAGTATATATCAAAACACATGCCAGCTAAAAGTGCCTTTTAATTGTTTCAGGTCTCTTTCTGCTCATTTTTATCACTTTCAATGCAGAAATGTGTATTCCTAGATCTCTGGCTACTCATTGGGATCACATATTTCAAAGTGTACTGGATCATTTTGATGTCATTTCAGAACTTACAAAGGTTTCTGCAATACTGGTATCTGTTTTTCTCAGGTAACTGAATTGCCAAAATCATTTTTTATCAGAGTTGTCCGGTTGTGCATTTGTCTGGTCAATGTTCCTCACTTCTGTTTAATTGAATAGGCTGTAAAAGAAATGCAAGGCTTTCCCATTCCTCTAGTTCAATTTCTGCAGTTCCTTAGATGAAATTTTTAGTTCGTATTCCTTCTAACCACCTGAAGAAAACATAATGGAGGTTGGGGTTTTGCTCACAACCTCTTGATCCTTGAGAATATGATTTTTGTTGAATGATACTTTTATGTGTTCTATTTTAACTCAGCTTTTCGTGTGGCAATATAAACCTTAGTTTACAGATGTCTCCAGCCTAAGGTTGACTTTAACTGTGCTTATTTGGTGTGTTTAAAGAAAGAAAGAGTTCAGGCACAGATTTCAGTTTGCTTTACATTAAGAAAAAGTTGTGACTTTGGTTTTTTTAAAGAAATAAATTATAATGCTACTGTCAACTGGAGTAAATAATGTATCTCCTTTTTTTGTGTGTGTGTGAACTCATGCTGAAGTGTCATGTCTGCCTGTTGGTAGCTATGCCATCACCCTAGACAATGGAAAGGGGTTTCTAGGGACCCTGGTTTCCTGGGATAATAAACTGTTCTCTGTCCTTATTCTTGCATAGCCAGTGATATGCTGTTAGTGACTGTTTTTAAAGGCATGTGTTCAGATCATTGAGGAGAAGGGTTGTAAAGTATTTGTGGATCTCATATAAAAATAAACAGTTCAGGGGCTTCTCAGTAGGGTAGAGATGTTTGTAATTTATTCATGCCCAGCTTGACACATAGAGTTGAGTTCAAAATTAATTTATTTTCAGGGATAATACCACAGTTTATGGACAGCCCTTCAGCCCAGCAGTGACCATTATGGAAATGTGTGAAGCCCATTTTGTCCTAAATATAAACTCATGGAATCAGTACATACTGATTGCTCTTTTGGGCATTTTTTATTTATTAATTTATTTATTTGGGGGCAAGTTTAATGCACATAGAAAATTATGTCTGAAATTCTTACTACTGAGGATCCCAGTAATTGCTAGGGGTGGATCCTTGGCTTAATTAATGAGATCTCCTCTTGGAAGGCATGGGAAATGTGGCAAGGATCATCCAGTCCCTAGGCCCTCTCCAAAACTGCCATTTATACAAATGTAAATGCAAGTGCTTATCATTTGTGTCTTTACTGCCATTGTGCCATCCTGGAGTAATTCCCTGGCAGTGGTCTTTATCTAAAAATGAGAATTGCTAAGTCTGATTAGCTGTTAATTGAAAGGTGGGGATCCATAGGAGCACAGCAGTTGCAGAGCTCCTGGCCCAAGTGTAATTTGCTTCTGAAGAGCAAAGAGAAGCTCAGGGTTTTGTTGCACAAACCACCAAAGCTGAAAATGGCTTCTTGGGCTTGAATTGTAAGGTTTGGACAATCTTGAGCTATTAAAATACTCAGTAATTGCTTTATTTTTAAGCATGTTTGTGAATAGTCTAGTTAAATTTCCGGACAGATCAAAAGCCAAGTTACTATTTTGTTGCATTACAGCAAAATTTGTAGAGCACCAGTAGGAAAAGAGAAAGTAGGTTTTTTTTTGTTGACACAGTGAGACTTCAACTCCTTGACCCTATGGGGGAAAAATCATGTTACTCTGAAGGAACTATGCTGAGATACTTGTGAGTGTGACAGAGAATGCATTTAAGTCTGTGAACGTTTTGGGGTGAGAAAGCAAAACACCAAATATCCCTCATCCATGGCCAGCCATCTAACTACAGACTGTGATATACACAAAGGTGTGAGCATATCTGCCTTCCCAAAAACTTTGAAAATAAAACAACAAAAAAAGTGGAGGATATATTTTTTCAGTAGAAATGGCTTTCTACATCCAACTTAGTGATCTCCTTTGAAACTGAGGAATCATGGCGTGCAGAACTGATGCAGCCTGGAGGAGGAACAGTCCTTTTACAAGGACTTTGAAACAACATGCCAGAAGTTTCTTCGACATAAATGAAGCATGGCAAATTGTTTCAATTAGCAACACTTAACACATAAAAGGTGGTTTTTGTGGTTTGGGCTGTATCCATTTCTTGTCCTAAAGAATTGCTACACTGCCGCACACAAACCGGGCTGTACGCTTCTGGGCAAGATGAATCTTCAAAGAGCCAAGGAACTGCTTTGTTCCTTGCTCCATTTGTGAGTGTATTTTGTGTATAGATATGTGCATTTATGCTGGTACAACTGCTGCAGTCACTCACAGCTGTAGAAAGACTGCCATGGTGCACCCTGTCAAAGATGCTTCAGCAGAGCCGCACACTCTCAGCACACAGCACTTTTTTTAGACATGAGACTAGAAAAGATGACCTCACTTACTGAAAAGTGTTTTCTCAAAAGAAAATGAGAGAAAATGTTTTGGCAGTATCCTGTCATCTTTGCAACAGAACTATTTTATTTCTTTCTAACTGGAGATTATGTGATTTGAGAAAGGGTTATTTCCAACCAACTAAATGTTTCATGTAAAGTATGTGCTCCCCTTTAGATTTATTTATTAATTTTTAAATAAAATCTTAAAACTAGGTTATTTTTTATTTCAAATTGCATGTATTTAATATTTTATTTCCTTTAATATTTAATTTATTAAATTGATTTTGTTAATTTATTTTAAATTTTATTTTTATTTTAGCTGTTGGTTGCTCTTGTTGGTTGCTGTTTGTTTTGGAGGCTGCACCTGCAGTGGGTTGGTTTGGGTAAATGCGGAGAGAGGTGAGGGGGCACTTCCCTTTCACCTCCTTAGATTAAATGGGAACAGGTTTGGGTGTTCCTCTTCCTCAGGAGCCCTGGCAATGGTTTTGCCTGAAGGTGATATGGCCTTTGCCACTTGCCATGATGGGAAAAATATCACATATTGGCCTTTACCTTAAGAGCTAAAAACGGCAGACAGAGCCCATATGGACACCTCCCTTCATACATGAGATTAATGGTGGCAAAGCAGCTGCTAATTACATGTGTAAATCTAGGTTTCTGCACAGAAGAACCTGTCCTTAAATGAGTTTCACCGCTTGGTCTCAGGAGTAGGAACTGCAGCTCTTAAGCCAAATTGTTTTAGCATCTGCTTCAAATTCATCATCACAAATGCTTTTTATTTAAAAGGTGGCATGTGGTTTTCCGAAATAAAGGAGAAGCAAACCAGTGGTGTATTTTTCCTCTCAAAATACTACTTTTATTTAATTGCTGGCTTCTGGAAAAAGTAGCCCAGGAACAAGTGCACAGAGATGTTGTTTTGTAATACAGGGTTAACTACAAAGGGGAAAAAACCCCTCCTGCTCTACAGTTAAAGCTGCTAAGTAGAGTTTGCTTGTGCTAAATTCTGCATGTGCACTTTGGGGCATGACAGCCTGAAGCTTTCAGCTTTGAAGACCTGGACATCCACTGGCAGCTTCTCCTGAGAGAGAAAATATCAGAGTCAGGCTGCTTGGAAAAACATCCCTGCTCCTGATACCCTCAGAAATGAGGGCTTTAAAGAAAAATGCAGCGATAAACGTTTTTGTATAAGAATTATCACTTTAGTAAGATGCTGGCTCAACAGCTTGAATCTTTTTAGATTTCACATTTGCATAGCAAATTAAAACTGTTCTACTTTCTGCCAAATCAAACCTGTTTAGACACTTGTTAATTCCTTTCACGGCTGAATGCTTTACCCATTCGAAAGCTTATAAACAGTTAATAGGTTTTCTCATAGTTTCCTTAAGTTAGCGAGGGTTTATTTAACAAGAGGCAAACCCTAAAAAGTAACCAAAGGCCTAATAAAATATTCTAGTAAGATTGTTTGGTGAATATTTTATAGGTTAATATTTCAGAGCAATAAAAACAAAAAAAAACAAAACAAACAAAAAAAAAAAAAAAAGGCAGCAAGTGATTAGATCTTCCTCTCAAATTTCTCTTCTCTGGGTTATTGAAGAATAAATTTCTAAGTATTTTAAACCATCCCAGCAAGGCATATGGGTTCAAGCATGTGTCTAATATCTCAAAACACAATATTTTTCCTTGCTAGTCAAACATCTTAGGAAAATGGGCAGTTGACTATATACCTGTGTATTCTGACTTTCTATACATTTGGCTGGTCAGTTCTGCAAACTCTCTCTCTCTCCCCTTAGGTTTTTATGGTCACCCATCTGGGTTAAAGGACAAGATACAGCTTCAGCTGAAAGGAGTTGTTGAATTTCTGTGAGAGTGCTTCCCAATACAGCTTGTGGGGGGTGTTTAAGGAATCGGTGCCCAGGTTATGGCTGGGAAAGTAGTGCTTCTGAACCTCAGATAGCTCAGCCTCAAGAGGTTGAACCATGTGCCAGTGAAGGTGCTCCTAACACCACTGAATGCTGGATTTTTGCCTTCACCCTCCTTTATTTTCCTACTGTTGTATTTTCATGTCTTGCCTGCCTTTCTCCCCACACTCCAAATCAGTGAAGTTCAAGACAGAGCTCTAAAGAAACTGATTTTTTTGGTGGATGTTCTCTCCATGTTGGTGTGAAATACTTATAAACCTCTGTCTACAATATATTTCTTACTCTAGCCTCACCTGACCCTGCCTGGAATAAGGCCCAGCTGCTGTGTGAAGTTTGCTACAGCAAGGTCCCCAGCTTTCACCATAGGGCAACCACAAAGCTGCTTCAGTGCTGAATGAAGTGGAAGTACTTGAAGTAGTTGACATCTCAAGTAGCTGAAGAGGTACTTGGGAACGCATAAATATATGTAGGAAAAACTCAAATTAGTCTGGAAAGTACTGCTTCTCTTGACATGAATGACCTCTTGTATAAGTAACACCTAATTATACACCAAATTAGGTGGAAGGGTGCAGAACAATAACCCAGATCCATGAATGGTGCAATGAATCATATCTCTACCAGTGACCTTTTTCCAAGATGCTTTACAAAACCTGTACTTGCTTCACTAACACTGACTGCAGTAAAAACATCTCCACCAATTCACTCTGTGCTTTAGGTGATGCAATAGTCATGACTTGGTGGCTTTCTGTCCCTGAGGGCAACACAAAGGAGTGACATTCCCCTTCCTGCCACCTCGAAGGAGAAAAAGATGATGAGAAAAAATCATCCCTTCACTCTTGAAGGCTCAGATATCAATTTTAATTTTAATCATAAAGATGAAACTTCGTGCTTATTCTGAGGGTAGAGATTTTTCCATATGTTTAATTTTGGGATGATTCCACCTCCTTCTGGTATATCTTATTTTCCTGATTTTAAGGTCCGGAGCTTTACAGCCATAATGTCTCTTACTTTTTCAGTACACAAACTGAATGCAACTTCAAGTCCCTGTCTCTGGAACTATCAGCTTTAATCCCCAAGGAGTGTGAGTTCAGGTCATTGGGAAAGGGCAAGGCGAGCAGGAAAGGAGTGGTGTCCTTGGCCCTGCAGGGAAGGTGAGAGGATGGTGGCCACAAGGCAATATCACTACTGGGAGCTCTGCCTCGCCTGATGCAGCCAGTTCCTGAGACTCAAGACCAAGATTTTCTAGGGACCTCCAGGGTCATCCTAGCTCCCTCATTAGCACATGAATCAAAGGCTGAATCTTTGCTTTGCTCGCTGAGGTCTGGCCTTCGAGGCTGTCTGCTCTCCTTTTTTAATGGACATTTATCACCTGATCAAAGTCAGGAGGTGGTTTTATATCTGGCTGTGAACACTACCTAAAGGCTTAAAAATAGGCTACTCGTATAGACTGGCAAACAATTCCTATGAATGTTTAAAAGAAGGCAAAGTTCCCAGTAATGATGATTTCTGGCTGTTTCCAAGCTTTCCATATTTTATCTGTAAGGTGTGTTTTTCCCTAGTACCATGCTTTCAGGATTGTTGACCTTTCTCCAGCGACACACTACAACTACTTGCTGTGTTTGCATTCTTTTCTGGTGCATACATTTTAATTTAGGAACAAACCCCACTAATTGCTCCTCTTTTCCGAAAGCAAGTTCAGTTTCCAGGCTGGGTATAAAACTTGTCAGTCGCTCGCTGTAGGTACACAGCACCCCACCCACACAGCTCCTTCCTAGTCCTCACTCTTCAATGGAACCAATTGTTTAACCCTGTTTATAATCAGTGCAATTCATGGAGTGTTTGCTAAGATTTGACTGGTTTAAAGTCACTTGGTGTTTGGCTTTCTGCTCTGATGTATTATAGAACAAAGTGTGAGTGCTTACCTCGATAAATGTGTGTTGCAGCACCACTGTGCTGGTGCTCAGGCAGGTGGAACCTGTGCCAGTGCCCATCTCCTGGGGTTTGGATCCCCCATGTCAGCATGGCTTGGCACTCAGGGGCTTTGGATCAAAGCCTTTCCAGTGACAGAGCAATGTCCACATTGCACATGAATCTAGATGAAATTCAAGCTGCCCTTGGATTGTCCTGCTCTAACAGTAAAGCAAATCTGTCACTGTGGTTGAGCTGATTCACATCTTCATCTAAGCACTCCTGAATTGTGTGTTTGGATTGAACATTTAATATTTTTCAAAAAGTTTAATTTCCTTTTTGGTGATTTGGTGGAGTTCGTTTCCAGTTTCCTTTTGGTTGAATAACTAAATGAAGTTTCAGCTCTTGTCTTCTGATCACACTTGGCAGAGCAGCAAGACCTAGTTAGTATCTAGAGCTCTGGCAGCACTACAGCATAGAAATCACATCCCACGAGGGATTATTTTACTGGCTTTCTTGCTAACCTTTTTCTGTAGGAAGGCTTTTACATGACAGCTCATCCATCAGGTGACTGAGGTCAGCTGTCTGCTCCCGAAATGCCTGTTTTTCTCCTGTGACTGTAGAAGAGGAGTAAGTTATGTAGGTAGGATCCTTTGCTCAGTGGCTGTGTTTGCCCAGAAGCTGATAGGGGCCTCTTGAGATCGCTGGATTACAGCTCCTGCTCAGAGCAAGGGCCACGTCCACTCAGGTTTTGTGTCTCTCCAAGGGTAGAGGCTCCAGAGCCTCTCTCAGCAACCTGTGCCAGGGTATGATTACCTTCACAAAGAAAAACAATTCTCTTCTCTTTAAGCAGAATTTCTCATATTTCAGGTTGTGCACATGGCTCTGTCTTCATTACCCTCCCCCATCAGGCATTTAAGATAGGATCCCCTAAGCCTTCTCTCCTCCAAGCTGGGCAGTCTCAGCTCTTGCTCTCTCCTCACACAACAGCTGCCCAAATCCCTTCTACTTCCCTGCACTCACTTCCCTAGGTCCATGTCCCTCCTGTGCTGGGGAGCCCAAAACTAGACCTGGCACTCCAGATGTGGCCTCACTGGTCCTGAGGAACATAGAAACAGGGTGAGCTATTGAATGTCAGAGACCTCACTTTTGGGATCCTTGTTAAGGGGCGTGATAGAAATAGAAGTTACTGACACTGCAGTGGGAAACCAAGCTGTCTGTGGGGCATGTCTGCAAAGCAGGAGGGGATGAAGGTTTTGTTTCCCTTCCTGCATTTCCTTTTACTTGAGACATGTTCTCCATTGCCAGGCTGGCAAGCAGCTTGGGTGTTGTGTTCTCTGCCTCAGGCTCAGGGCCAGCTTTCTAACAGGGCTGAGGCAAGAGCAGCCATGGTCTGCCATCAGCACCTGCCCTCACCTCTTGGCAGCACTGCATCCTGGGTTTTTCTTTCTTTCCTTCCTGCAGGGATGCTGCAGGCACTGGAGTGCCTCGTGGCTGCTGCCAGCATAGATGGCCCCAGGCTCCAGCACAGCAGGACAGGGGGTCACAGGGAGGTGATGCAGACACTGACCTGTCTGCACAGCACAGGACAGAGTGGAGAGGCTGCCAGGTGTGAGGCTAAAATGGTTGCGATTTGTTTTCAGCTGTATTTTGAACAGTCCCCAACTGTTACCTTTGGACTCCCGCTGGGTGCTTCTATATATAAAAGCAATAAACCATCTTTTTTTGTTGTTTTGTTTTGTACACCATAGCCTGATATCCTCTCTATCTTCTATCCCCATAGGAGTTTATTTTTATGCTCCCCATAAGTGACCCCCCCCCCCCAAGCTGGTTTATATTTGTGCTCCCAGGGGTGTTCTGGCTTAGCCTCATTTGCTGAGTCTCACAGATCTGTGCTTCTTCCCTGTCTGTGGTGGCTTCTGAGGTGGAGAAATGTAATTTTAGTTTAGCTTTTTATTTTATTCTATTTGTAAGAGAGACTGGCAGTGGGGTTCAGTGCTTACACAGGAGCAGGAGCAAACAGTAAAGCCCACAGGAATCACAAGACTCAGTGGTTCAGGGGCAGAGGAGGTCCTTCCCTTTTGAGGTTCATTCCACCAATGGTCTCATTCTGCAGCCAAAGAGGTAGGAAGCATGTTCCCCTGTGTCAGGCAGGAGCAGACATGGTGGGGGACTGTTCCTTGCCATGGATGACAGGGAGAGGGTGCACCTGATGTGGAGAGAGCCTCTGGTCTGAGTAACACCCAGGCTGAGCGGACATACACAAGGAGCAGAGGTGTGGGGTTGGGTTTCTCGTTAGGACTACTAAGTACCAAGTCCCACAAAAGTGTTCAAGGCTCAAAACAAGCTTTTGGCTCGCAAGTCCCAAATTCTCTACCCACCTTTGCCTACCCAGCCCTTTCACTGACTGAAGCCAAAAGCTACCTGGCTGCTGAGGTGTGTGAATACTCTGCTGTTCTGGCCCTTGTGCAGAGGGCGACTTTGGAAAAGTATTACCTGGTTTATGGTTAACCATTTGACTCTGAAACCATTTTGTCCTTTCCTGGACCTTCAGGCAAAGGCCTGGACCAGGTCCTGAACTTCCAGACCAGGGTGAATTGGGGTGGGGGCAGTCAGTGGGGTGGGTCACTGCAGCTCTGTTGAAGTCAGCTGTGGATGGTGTAGTGCTGGGGGAACTCCTGTAGGCTCACCCAGTAACTTGTATTCTTTTGTTTATATAAATACATGTACACTTCATCTTTCCTCTGCTGGGTCACAGAGCCACAAGCAGCTGAGCAGTGCCATCAGTGGCACAAGGTCTTACACAACATCCTCTATTTTTAATACCATGAGGTTCATTAGGGATTGCAGGCATCACAATACATTAGTTCAGACATGATCACTTCCACGTTTCCTTTTCCTTGGGGAAGAGCTGAGGTTTCTTTCCATTAGTCTGCATGCCTTTGGATGAGACCACACTTCATGGACAGCAGATGTTCCACTCTGCCTTGACTGCCAAAGGATTTAATGGAAGACCAAAAAAGTGATGCCCCCAGCAGATGGACCACATGTGGTTGGGACAGTTTCCCTATGGAGGCAGCCAGTGGCTGTCTCCTGTTCAACCCCTCCATCCTGGCATTCTCTGTGACCACAAAACACAGGGCTGGACACAAAAAACAACATTGCTGTGGTAAGCAAGAACGAGGAATCTTCTAGAAATTCCTTCTCTTTGGCTTTTCAAAGGAAATTTGTAGTTCATAATGTACAGTAAGAAGAGGATTGTAAGAATAAGATTAAACTTACAAATGTAGCACTGAAACTACAAGGTCAGTTTTGTCATCCAGGATCCAACAAGTACAGTGAGGGCAAAGCCACCCTTCCCCGTGTTCCTCCCAGCTTCAGAAAAGGAAAACACTTATGAGGAATGGTGCTGGCAGGAGTTTAGCTTTGTGAAAATAGAGAGCAAGAGAGTTACGAGCAAGGAATCTGCTGAGAGCAACTTGTTATTTTTTAGATTTGACAGACTGACTCCTTCATGTCCTCTCTGGGAATATCCTTTGGCATCCATCTCCATGGCTGTTTTTCAGATTCACACTCCATGCAAAGATTGTCCAGCTCCAGCACCCACAACTTCCCCAAAGCTCAGCATTGCCAGGGTCCATGGCTTTGACACTGCCCCTCTTTTGTTCCTGGGCTCCCATAAAAACCCTCTGTTTATTTCTCTGACCACACATTTGTGTTTTAAGACCTTGTGGTTTATGACCAGTCAGGATTAAAGCCAGCAATGCTGCCAGCACTGCTGCTTTGCCTTCACGTGTATCTCAAAACATGGAGGGAACATCTGCCAAAGGAACTGGAGGATTTATATTGAGACAAGCTGGCTTGTAGGGGTGTAACCATGACCTACAGCAAAGAGTCTTGGAAAACATCAGGAGCAGGGTTCAAAGTAAAGCTCATTGAAGGGCTGTGCAAGAGACCTAACTTCACATGCAGTCCTGCAGCAGTTGAAACTTCACAGACTGGTGTGAGGCACTGTCTTCTACATGAATGGCCTTCTCTCCTACTTGCTGGAGAGGAGGAGGAGGAGGGAGAAGTCATTACCCCCTCAGTGGGTGAAGGAGAGGGACTCCTGGTGCTGCTGCAGCTCTGCTCATTGAGGAGGAGGTGGGAGGCAGCCTGGGAAGGACTGGCTCCATGCTGGGACCTGAGGTGCCACCTGCCCTGGCACCACCACTACTGCTGCCAAACAGGGCTGAGAGAGGAACCTTCATTCTGGGTTAGCTTGTATTTCAGAACGGAATTTCCCAGCAGCAAGGGGAGGGGAGAAAGGAAATCTTATTTTCCTGTAAAAGGATTCCCTGCCTGTATCCTGTGTATGGCATGTGACTGGGATGATAACGGGGCAGGAGGGGGAGAATCCTTTAAAGCATATTACAGGGTGGGAGGCTCTCACTTGCTGCTTTCCCCCTCTGCTTTTGTTATCTCCAACCTTCAGACAGATCCCTGGAGCTGCTCTGAAAAGAAAGACAAGGAGAAGAAAGCACTCCAATCACATTGACACAACTCCATTCCTTCAGCAAGCTACATAGATATTTTTATTTTATAGTTGTTTGAACAGCGGAGCGTTTGGCAATAGTGACAACCTCAGAAGCGTGCACTCTGCATTTGTGTGTGCATTTCCAGCTTGGCTCAGACCTGATGTCTTGGAAGACCTACCACCATGCTGCTTTTAAACCAAGCAGCAAATTGGAATACTTGTACCATGGGCAGGAGCCTGTCTTGACACCTCCAACCTGGCAGCGCAGGGTATGTGATCCAAACTGGAGGGGTTATTGCCAAGCACTGGACTGCAAAGAACCACTGATACCATTTATCCAACAGCCAGCAAAGCTTTGTTAAGCTGCCAGGGTGACCTGCACTTCTTTCCCACCATTGCTCTTTATTTATTTTTTTTTACTTTAAATCTTTTCTCAGTAAAAAATCACTGAGGTCAGACCTTCAGCTGGGCATGACTATATTGGCACAAACAGCGCTCAGCAGATTTATGTTTGCAAGGACCAGCAAAGACTGGACTAGTTCATCTGGATTCCCTTCATACAAACAGGTCAGGTCATTCCTAAAGCTGCCGGAGTGAGTTGTCCTGGGGCTTGTTTTCAATACATAGCTGTTTTTATATAGCAACATACTCCCTAAGAGTATTACATTTATGTTATTTATGCAACACACACATCTTCTATTTCTAGTAATATTGTTGACTAACTATGCTCCAAGTCTTCGCTGCTTTCCCCTTGATACTGCAGCACAAATAAAGCTTCTGATGGGATGTTTTTTTCAAAGAATCTGCCAGTGGGTCTCGCTCTCTCACTGAACTCAGTGAAATCAGCTTCTGGCTGGTGAGAAAAGGACCAATCATGCCTGTAACTTGCTAATTCCTTCATACACATAACTTGACTAGTTGGACAACCCCTTGAGCAGCTGGCACCCTGACAAATAAGCCCAATTGTATCTCTCAATGCAAAGCAGGAGCAGCTCCCTCTGCTCGTTGAGGCAGGATCTTGATCCTCACAAGGCTGAATCAGGACACTGTGAGGAACAAGGAGCTCCCACAGATTGCTGCCAAGGCTTATGGGGAAGCAAAACAAGAGAAGAAAGCAGAAACTGCCTATGCTGGTGTCGCAAGAAAGCTCAGCAAAATGGGAAAGGACACTGCACGGTGACAGCCCTGGGCAGCCGAGGCAGCTGTATGCCAGGCCGGACTGCTGCACTGGCTCTTTGTCAGAACAACTGAGCCATCCTAATAAATCCCCTGTGTAAAAAAATATATATCTCTAAATCGTGCCTTGGGAAGAGCAGTGCAGCAGTGAGCAGGGCTGGATGTGGCTGAAGGAAATGCTCTAGCGCTCTATAACCCGAGAGTGAGTCGCGGTGGCGACTCTTTGCAAAGGGTGGCTCTACTGGACACGTGCGTGCGGGTGTGCGGATGTACATGGGCGCGTACACGCAGCTACAGCTCCATCACCCTGCTGCCCAGCGGGGAGATCCGTGCTGGGGCAGGCACGGCGAGGCCCTGCCGCTACACAATCATGAACTGGCAGACATAGGGCAGCTGCTCTCGGCACCGCTTGTCGAACCACTTGCCGATGGCGGTCCCCGACAAAGCCGCACAGTTTTCCAGCTTGCCGCCGTCGGGCTGGGTGGTGATTTCAGTCTCCCAGTTCTTGTAGCGGATGGGGCTGCCTGTCATGTCGACCCACTTGCCCTCGGCGGCCATGTCGTTGAGGCCCAGCCAGATCTCGGCCTCGGAGCCGATGCTCTTGCGCATGTAGTCGTAGAGGCCGTCGTTCTCCTCCCCGTTCTGTGGCGTACTGAGCGTGCCGCCCTGAGAGATGCAGTTCTCACTGGCCTCGTGGTACGTCTTGGTCTCCGAAAACGCCAGAAAGCATTTTAGGTGAATTTTGGTGCCTTTCAGGCAAACTGAGAGGTTACCACATGAACAGAACAAAAAGACAGAAAGAGAATTTGGTTTAAAAATGGTGCCCAGGAAGAGGCAGCAGCAGTAAACCCAGCAGCCGAACTACAAACTTCATTTCTTTGGCAGCACGGGATTCCAAGGATCCTTTCCCTCCTATGCAGGGCAGGACACAGCCATGGGGATGTACCCTCCCCCTCTGCAAACCATTGGGCAAAATGGATTTTTGGGGTGCCCCCACCACCCTCCTGGGCTCCTCTGCTGGTGGAGCAGAGGCACAGCATGGTCCTCCTGCCCTGTCCCTGCCCTTGTTCTTCCTCAGCCAATGCTACTCTTTATCTGACGAATTTGTTGGAAACATGGTTTGTCATGGGCACTGCCGAGTGTTGGAGTGTTTTGGGAAAAAGCCTGCAAGCCAATTAAATCATCTTAATTATGCAAGATGAAAAAAAAGTCTTTTTTAATAAGCTTTGATCAGAAGTGTTGTGCTTGCATAGCTTGAGGTCTTCAGAGGAAATTTCTACTTGCCTCTGATTTTAGTGTTAAGGATATCAATTTATTTTGTTTTTCTTTAAGCTCTGAACCTTAAGAGTGCAGGGTACTGTAGCCAAACAATACCTAATCAGTGCCACACATTAATATCCAAACCAATTACTTCTCAATGAACATGAGCTTGGAACTAAAGCCTTGATTTTGCTTGTGTTCCTTTTCTTTTAAGGAGAAAATTCTCCTTAATTTGCATTTTCATCTCATTTCTGCTTCATGTTTTGCAAATCCTACTTCTACTGATGTCAGTGGTGTTTGCACAGAATAACTATGGCACATGTCTGGAAGATGGACATTTTGGGACTGTCCCCTGTGTATGTTTAATGAAGCAGGACTGACCTGCAGTGCAGTTCCCTGGATAATCCCATGGTATGTATAAGAGACCAGGTTGCCATTTCACTGGGGTTCAGACAAAAGAGTCAGCTGCATCTGGTTAAAGCACAGACTAATCCAAATCCCATCCCTCCACCTCATAAAGGAAAATTAACATCTGGCTTAGCATCATAGGAATATCCATAGCTGTACAAATGGGAAGTGCATAAAGAGGGGGGCCCCACACTGCAGAACTCGAGTCATTAACTGAGGAAGTTCACCAGCCCTGAGGAATTGCAGAGACCCACACTCTGCTTTGATCCCCCAACCTCTCTCCCCATGGTGGGCTTGTTGCTGTGGGCTGCTGGGGCATCTCTCATCAAGACATGTGGAGCAATTGCAGCCACTTTATGAGCAGCTCCTCTCCCAAAGCAAAAGCCATGTGTTCTTCAGCAAGCCTTTCACCTGTCTGGAGTGCTTGCTTCTCCTTCAGCAGAGCAACCTCCTGAGAGATGTTGTCAATCATGGCCTTCAGGTCTTCAATCATTTTGAGGCTCACACCATCTGTTGGAGAAATCAAAGAAGGAGCACAAATATTGGTTGCATCCCAGGGGAGGCAAGCAAATCTGTTCCTATCATCAAAACTCCATGTTTCTTTGCCCTCAGAGAAGGATAAACAAAAGGAATCCACGAAATCAGCACCTGTGTCCCCTTGCACATCCATCAGAATGAGTGTTTGCTTGCCAGGCTGGTTCCACTATCAATGACAACCTTGTTTTCCTCGTTCAGGTTTTGGGGCTGTGCACCCCTTGGGGCTTCCAGCGGCACCCTCTGGGTTGCCACGGCAGTGCTGGGGAGGAGGTCACATGCATGAGCATTGCAAAGTGCAGGCTTGTCTCTGGCACCCCTGCGTAGAGAAGTCATCTGGGATGATGCTGCATTGGGATCAACTCCCAAAATTGCAGGAGGACACCATCTGATGCTGCCCTGCCTGAACAGAAGTCCTGACACACACGAGTGTTTTGTGGGCAATTTGATGCTAACAATGAACAAGATTTATTTTTTCCAGTTCCTCAAAACCATCCTCTCTCTCTCCTCACAGCACACCCTCCTGGCTTCCCTTAAGCACCCTAACACATGATGTTCTCTGTATACACTCCTGGTTGCACCACCTTGAAGGTGGTGGGAGATCAGACATTGAGGCACTTGTATGCATCCAGCAGCTCCTGTGTTGTAAGCATCTAGTAGTTCTCCTGGGGTGAAAGGAAATGGGACAGTTTGCCCATGAATGCAGTAGGAGGGGCTTCCTTGAGGGCCACGGAGCTGAGGCACCAAGCCAGGCAAGTAGGGAAGCAGCTTGGATGTGGACCAAAACCACCAACCCAAGATTACATGGTGCCATGAATATGAAAAGCCAGACACATCAGGAGGAGGGCGTTAAGCTGCTTAACTCATTGCTCAATTAACTTTAATGGATTCACTTAACACTGAGGCACTAGATATTATTTTGCTGCCTTTGATGAAAACACTTTGTGGAAAATGGCTAATTAATCATGGGGGTTTTTTTTCATGCAAGCCTGTCTTGCAGCAGAACAAATGTTCTAAGGTTTAAGTAACATCCAAAGGCCACGGCAGGACAATGCCAATGAGTCTTGATGGGGCAGCTCCTTATGGTGTTCCAGCTGGGTTTGCTGGTGGGTTCCCACCATGAGAGTTCCTGCCATGAGAGGTAACATGTCTCCTTGATAACCACCTATGAGCCCTGTCCCTTTTCAGTGTCTCACTTCCAAATCCTGGGCCACAAGATGTTCCTACAGCTGTGCATTCTTTGGGATGTCTCACGGAGAACCAGGACTGGTTAACTCGGCCTTCAGCTATAAAGTGAAGACCATGGATACACCAAGAGACATTGTGTTTTCTATTTTACTGCCACAGGTTTTTGTCTCAGTGCTGTCATCTCCTCAAGGCTCACCTCCTGAAGCCTGGGATCAAGCCTGTTTACAGTCTGGGTTTTCTGTGATGGAAGCTGGCATACAGGATGCTGATGATCCCGTGGGAGCTAGAGTGGGTCCCTGTGCAGGATTAAGTGTGGGCACAGGCAAGACCAAAAGGAGATTCACAGAACAGTCACAATAGTCTGTTGGTTTGAAAGTCTGGCCAGGAATGTATTTAAAGTTGCAAATGGGAACTCTCACCCATTCTAATTATATGCTGAATAACAAACAAATCCCTCTGTAATTAATTTTAATGTTTTAACTATTCCTGCATGAAATCTGGATATATATATATATATATATATATGGGGTTCTTAGCTTCGCCTGGAGGTCCAAACAACTTTCTGTGCCCCAGAGGAATGAGCATTGCTCTGGTTCACAATGTCATCAAAGCTCTCTGGCCATCAGTTTTCCTTCTGACACCAGGCATTTCCCCGAAGGTACCAAGTGGAACAGTCAGGACCCATATTGCAGCCTGTCCCTGGATCAGAGGAGAGGACTGAACTCACCCACACTGGATTTATAGCAGTGTAAATGCTCACAGACATTTTCAGGGAAGAGCACCCAGACAAGAGACCACAGAAATTTTGGGCAATAGGTGACATTAGGCAAGAAGCCCAAATTAGTACCTATCCACTGAATTAAGCATCTGGACTGATTTCTGTCTCCAGTTACCTTAGAAATACATGTGAGAGCTACACAAAGATGCTCCCTTCTGTGATCCCAGCACCCCACCATGGTTGTGACCAAGAGGAGCTCCCCCAGGGCTGACACCTGCACCCCCAAGCCATGGGGCGTCAGCACCGCCCAGGCAGGGATGCCAGTGCCTGCCTCCCCTGGGAATTCTTTTAGATGAGACCTCCAGAGCTGCCAGATGAGGGCAAATCTCATCTGTACCCCAAGACATTGGGGCTCAGGGAGAGTTTGCTGAGCTACTGCATTTGGAACAACAACTGGGGAGTAATTTGAGGGGGAAAACACAACAGCAGGCAAAGTGCATGAGCTGTCTCAGCATTTTCTAAATGCTGTGGTTTGGCTTTTTCATGTTGAAATAGCATCATTTTTCGTTCTGAAGCAGATCCAAACACAAGCAATAATTACAAAAAAAAAGGGGAAAAAAAGAAGAGAAAAGAAAAAAGAAACACAAAAAGCTTGGCTTAAATCAGTGCTTTCTTTTCTAACATTTGTGGCTTGGTTGCATAGATTAAACAAAAATAAATCCAGCCAAACACTCCAACCCTCCAGTGGCTTAGCCCTGCCTGACCCTCCCAGGCAAAGTGCAGGGGTGGAACCAGGACTGGGGGTACTGGAGGCCTGGATGAGGATGAGCTGGGGCCATCCTGCCATTATTCAGAGAAGTGACTGAGCCCTGGCCCCTGTGGTGGCTGGGCAGGCAGGCTTGGATGTGGCTGGAGGCAAAGAGGAGCCTCATAGGGGATTTTTAGAGCTGTTCTCCCACTTTCCCACCCCCTGGCATTGGTAAAAATCTGAAAAATATTAACCAAGAAATACTGGAAGTTTCCAGTAAAGGCAGGGCAGCCAGTCCCCTGTGGGGCTAGATGTGACTGATTAAAAACTGCCAAGTTGCTGGGTTTTTTCCTTTTCTCCACAGAAAATATGACCTCTCCTTTGAAAAGAAATTCTGAGTAAAACCTGCCACCAGCTGGTCCAGATGGCTTGATTTTCAGGACACCCCCCTCAAAAGTTTTCAAATCAGAGCCAAATTTTCCTGTCAAAAAGGTGATTTTTCTCCCACCTTCTTGTCACTAATCAATTACAAACAACAGTTGCAATGACACCTGTAGAAAAACAGAATTTCTCTAAGAAATTTGTTTCTCCTGGTACCTCCAGTGAGTGCAACGCATGTATGTGCCCTGTATGAGCCCAAGAGGGTATTTTTTGTGCTAGAAAACCGTCACAGATTGTTTTCTCTGTTATTCCATGTCCTGCAGAATAAGATGTGGAATAAGCAGCTATGTTGTGAATTCATAGAAAGATCTAATGGGAGGAAAGGCAAAAATTTCTCAAGGGTGGAATCTGACAAAAATAGCCACTGGGTGAGTGTAGAGAGCAGCCTGGCCAAGTGAATTCCAGGGATGCTTCTTCCTTGCTCCCCACTTCGTTCCAAGCAGGGAAACGCCTGCCAGAAGTGGTCCGAGCCCAAGCGACTGCGGTCGGACACATCAGGCAGGCAGGCAGGCTCACATGCTGCTTGCTCACCTCACCTGCCTTCTCCCAGTCTTAATGTGCACTGAGTCAGAGGGACAAAGGATGGGACAGGAGGAAACCGAGAGAAGAAAAGGAGAAACAAAGCCATTAGGGAAGAGAAAACCCAGGCACCTTTGTGTGTGCACTGATGTCTGGCAAGCCTGAGTAGTCAGAGCTCCTGTCCGGTGTGAAACACACCCGAGGCCAGTGGTTTTAAACGAAGAACCCTGATGATGCTTAATGGCTTGGATATTTTCTGCTCGCTCTTATCTCCAAAATAATGTCATCTGCTACTTACTTGCTTCTGAAAAATGAATGGGGGGGGTCGTTATAGAAAGGGAGAGTTTGCTAGAGGAAAAGCTTGGGATGAACCTTAGAGGGAAGACGGAAAAGGAGTTCCCTCTGAAATTCAGACCAAGCTGTTCCAACAAATTTATTCAAGGTAGGAACCCACCAAACCCGTTTCAATACCCTTACTATTTTACAGAAGAGCTACACAAACATTCCCACGGAGGAGGGGGGAGAAAACACTTTATTAGGTTTTTAGATGTTTTTTATGAAGTTTCACTAAAGCACTGTTAAATGCCCAAACGAGTGGGCTGAGTGCAACCCCCTCAAGCCCTGCGAGCCTTCCTTGCCGGGAAGCTGCCGCTGCCCCTTACCTTTCTTGGAAGCCGCCGGCTTCGGCCGGGCTTTGCCGTTCTGCTGGCCGGAGACGTGGGCGAGGGAGAGGAGGCAGAGGAGGAGGCAGGCTCCCCGGAGCGCCATGCCGCTGCCGTGTGCTCCGAGCGGAGCTGCAGTGGCTCTGCCCTCCGCCTGGACAGCGGCTGGAGTCAGGAATGGCTGTCCCAGGAGCCTCCCGCTGAGCCCGGGCCAGCGGCAGCCTCCCGGCCCCGGGGCGGCTCAGGCGGCTCCGGCCAAGGCTGAAAACCTCCCAGAGGGCTTGCAGTTCTTAGCACGCTGCTTGTTTTTGTTAAGAAGAAAAAAACCCCAAAAACCAACAAAAAAAAGGAATGAATGTACCGACAGTCTGCTAAGCTAAACATAAGAAAAGACTAGGAGTGTAGCTGGAACGATTTCCTGTGGCTTTTAGCAAAATGCCACGAGTTTGATCTCGTGTGTCAGCGATGGCAACAGCAACGTGAGGTGTGAAACACGACTTGGGTGGCTGAGGGGACAGAGAGGCCACCTGTCCCCCGCCCCTCGGCAGGGATGCCCGTAAGGGATGTGCCGGCTCCGATAGAGGCGGACTGAGCACCCCGGCTCCTTGCTCAAAGGGCAGGGTGGCTCTCACCCCTCTAAAAAGCAGTTTCACTGTGGCTTTCGTAGGATCGTCCTGCTATCATTGTTTCTCCGTGGAATGAGTGGGACTTGGGATCAGGGGCACAGGTTCCACGAAAAGCCATTCTCCCCGAGACCCCTTTGCAGGTTCCCAGTCAGAATTCTCGGACCAGCTGGGCTGTGCTGAGCAGCTCTGCAGCCTAAACCAAGATCACTGCCTGGTTTTTATTGGTGGTGGGGCTGTTCGGCAGCTGCAGCACAAGCAGGTAAGTCCTTCCCTCAGGAGGAACAGCAGAGAGGAGGGATGGACATTTTGGAGAACAAAGTCTCCGGACATCAGCCATTAACCTTAAAGCTTTTCTGATAATTTAAGGCAAGATGCCACCCAGAACCTCTGGAGTTGTAGGAGCATAAAAAGTCCGAGATAAACAGGGATGTGGCTGGAAAAAGAGCAGCCATTGAGTTAGTTTGGCAGCCACGGTGTTACCCTGCCTCACTTCTGCTGAGTAAGGAAAATCCTGCCCTGATGTCCTACCTGAACAGAGAGCTCTCTTACACTCCAAGCTTTTGAGGCATAGGAGGAACAGTTTGATTTTTGCTGCCCTTTATCACATGCACCAACACTCAAGTTTAAACTGGAAAATACATATTTTGGGGATTTACTGTTCTCCTGCCTGGACTATCCCAAAATGGGATGGATGGAGCCCAAGAGATGCCAGACACCTACATACACATACATGTTTTGTTTCCTTGACACTCCAAAGTACTTTTGGTAGGTAACTCAGTACCTCCCAGTTTTCCTTGGCCCCAGATATGCTCGCCTGCCTTTGCTTTGATTCATGTGCTGCCAAGCTGGGGAAAAAACCAAAATGCTCCCTTTGCTGCTGCCCATGAAATGGATGGCTGTGGTGTGGAATCCCTAACCTCAGATTTCTGTGTGGCTAGGACCCACTGGGGTGTTGACAAGCTGAAACAAGAAGGGCAGGGTGGCTTTCCATTAGTCCCTGAAGAACAGGTCTGCACCAAGAGGGCCTGCCCCTGCACCAGCCAGCAGGTCCTGTGCTGGATGCCACCATCGTTTTTCTTGAAAAATGAGAAAAATGAAAACAAGTAGACTCCAAACACTTGTCTCCAGCTGTAACATCTATCCACGGGGGTTTTGGCCCAGTTCTGTCCAATGTAGACTGAAAATAAAAATCCTTGAGATTACAAAAGCTCATAAACCCCCATCAACCCAGAAAGCTGAAGTGTTGCTGCACTGGATCCAGCATGAGCACGCTCCAAGGAACAGCCATCCCCTGCTCAAGCTCCTGCTGAAGCCAGAGGTTCCAGTTAAATAATGGGGCTCTCGATGGTCCTTTGCTTTTGAGATCCCAATGATTCACGCTTATATAAGAGAGGTGTAGGAGGTGAATAGAGGAAATCCTTTTTATTAGATGAACTAATAGAACTGGAAGTCATCAGCAAAATACTAAAATTATGCCAAGAAACCTTGGTTTTGTCCATTATTTTTAACATCTGTGCAATTATGGATTTTACTTCCCAGTAAAGGCATTTACTCCCTGGTCTCAAGCCCGGTCTCCTGGTTAAACAGAGAGCAGCTCCTGTTAATTGCAAGGTAAATGGTTTGAGATGAAAAAAAGAGGGCAAAAGAACCTATGCTTATGGAAACCATTTCAGGGCTGCAGGGAAGCAGACAGAAAAGTTTACGTGGCTTTGGGAAAACCAGTAAGAAGGCTGTGATGCTGAGTTTGGAAGGCTTTCAGTTAGCAAAACAGTAGTTGGAATAAGCCCAGGAAAGGAAGCTGGATGCTCCTGGCAGCAATGCAGACCTGTGATTTCATGCCCAGCTAGGCAAGGAAATGGGCAGCGAGATCAGAGGCTATTTTGCTTTGGCTCCTAGGAAAAGAGCAGGTATGGCCAAGCCAAGAAAATGAGGCAGCGCCACTGCACAATGGCTGGAAAGTGCAAGGGTGGGCTGGATAAGAGTATTCACACGGTTATTATCAACATCAGCAATTACCAGACCTGGCCTTTCAGGGCTAAGTCACCAGTTCAAAGGCAGGCCACTCCAATGCTGAATGATGCCAGCTCTTTGCATGAAGGCCCCCTCCTCTGGGAAGGCTCCAGCACTGACAGCAGGAGAGCAAAGGGGAGACCCAAAGCCTCTTTACATGTGGGGCCCTGCGGCTCAGGGGCCTGATTCATGGCTGGGGCAGCACACTGGGATTCACACCTCTGCTCCCTTGAGATTAACTCAATCCACGAGAAGCTGGTGCTAAAAGTGTCAGGAGTGTGAGTTCAACCCCTGTACAGGCCATTCACTTAAGAGCTGGACTCCACGATCCTTGTGGGTCCCTTCCAGCTTGGAATATTCTGTGATTCGATGACATCCACTCTGCAGGGGCAGGATCTGTGTGTCAGTGGCACCACAGTAACCTCAAAGAGGAACAGGAGAGAAAGAGCAGTGGACAGTAAAAAACACTCTGCGAGGAAGTGGGGCTAGCAGAAGAAAATCTCTGATATTCATTAGCCGCTGCCTGAACTTGTGCTGCCATCATTCCTGATTTCCACCAGCATAAACATCTGAACAGGTTAAAATGGAGAGAGCCAGATCTATGGATCATTGTTTTGGAGACCAATTGAGAAGAAATGCAATAATAGTTCAGGAAAGGGTGGTTTTCTTAAGGACAATGATGGGGAAAACCATGGGTTTTGCCAAAGTGCTATCCCCAGCATCAACTTTAGGAAACTGGCTCAGCCTAAGGAGGGAACCTTCTCATCGTATCCCATGGCAAGCACGGCTCACATCCTTTCCCCATGTACACCAAGGGCTACAGGACAGAAGGATCTGTTCTATGGAAGATCCTTGGGCTTTAAACTGGGTGCAAATGTGGAGCACTTGAGTTCAAGTAGTATCAGCTGTTTAAAATCCTTCTATTTGCAAAGGAGCTGCACCAAAGGACTCACACTCCCTTTTGTTTGGAGGCTGCAGCTCCCGTAGGCTGGAGGCAATGTCTGTCTTCACTGCTTTGTGTTTGCCCACCACCCAGATCCCAAAGTCCAAACAGCCAAAGGAGAACTGTAGTGAAGTGTCTAAATTTAACACCAAAACTCTGGAGGAATTCCTAACTGTCCATGTCCACTGCTGTCACAGCATCAGTTCAAGTGAGGTCACCACTGAACTTGATGTCAGTACTTTTGGACTGGCAAGTAGACAGCAATTCTGTCAGCTTGCTCTTACTTCATGTTGTTCTCACCTCTGAGCATTGGTTTGCTTTCATATCACTGTGGATGCTGAATTATGGATTGTAAGAGAACTTCAACCTCAGCTTCATGAATTCCTTAATTTTTTGAATTTGGAGAAAAGTTTGCATGATCAGACAGGAGAAACCAAGCCATCCATGGCCTTGAAAACCTCATTAGGTTTAAGTTGGTCTTTCACTGGAGGGAAGGAAGAGAGGTAGGACTTAAATCACAGCTTTTCAACCCATAGGTTTCCAACTGTGGAAATACCCAAACTCACCATTTGCCGAAACACCGAGAGAAGAGGCAGTGCGAGAGCTCCTCTGGGGAGAGTCTGCAGGCTGGTGCTTCCAAGTGCCTCCAGTGCCTCAACACACTGGCTTGGCTGTGTCCCCTGCCACAGCCAGATGGGTGGAGGAAATCAGAAAGGGCCCGAGACTTCCTCTTAGCCCTCTGAAGGTACAAGCTAAGGGGCTGCAGCCCCCAGCTATGATGATCTCTGCTTAAATAAAGGAAATTAAATCTCATCAACAAATGGTGTGACATGAAAACTCAGCAATGCCTGTGCTGCTGATCTTACCCAAATCTTGAGATCAGGATAGCAACAGAGATGTTCACCAAGCTTGACAGATAACCACAGCTTTTAAAAAACTGTTCCAGTCGATGAAATGGAGGTTTAAACCATCACCAGGGAGTCATTAGCAGCATGTTTGAGATTCTAATGATGTTTTGCAGCAACAGCAAAAACATCTTTGTTCCTGGATAGCTAGAAATGCAGCTCCAAGAAAATAGCTAGAAATGCAGATCCAAGGAAAACCCAAGGCACTGCAGTGTCTCTGTGGGGAGACCCATACCAAAGTGCCCTGCTGGGGCTGAGCACTATCACTGTGAGCTTGGGACTTCAACAAAGGTAAAGAAGCCACTGTGAGACACAGCTAACAGCAGCAGCCACATTTTGCCTTGGAAGGAAAAGCTGTCTTGCATGGGCAGGGAGTGCCATTAGGCCAGAGTGCACCAGGAGACAAAAGGCTGGGGGGCAGTGAGAAATCACAGAGGCTGATGGCTGAAGAGATTCAGTACCAGTTCCAGACCTGCTCTTGAATTTTGCTCCAGCGTGTTAAAGGAAAGGGGAGAACAGGCTCTGGGGTAAGGACTGGAGCACTCAGCTCTCACCAGTCATGGCTTTGCTTCTCTCTCGGGGTTGGTTGGTTGCTTACCACAGGCACAGTAAGCCAGTGCCACTGCAGGGCTGGAGAACATCCCGCTGCTGAGGAGGGCAGTGGCATTTGCTGCAGTTCAAAAGAAAAGCTAAGAGGCAGTCCTAGCAGAAGTGGGTAAACCTCAGGTAATTGCTGTTTACAAAGCAAATGCAGAAACACCCTATTGTCTATGGCAAATCAAGAAGCCAAATCCCTTGAAGAGAGGCTTGCACACTCCAGCCTCACAGGAGCCGTGGGCAAGCTCTGGCTCACACCAATCTGTCTTTATAGCAGGCTGTGCTGAAGGAAGGCCTCGTTTAAAGCTTCACTGCAGGTGGCACAGCCACACTCCTCCTCACTGCCTCCACCAGGCAGAATGAGCTCCCCTCTTCTCCCCAAACTACACAATTACAGTGTTGAACTGTAGTTGCAAAACGTGGGATTCCTGGGCTTGGTACATCTGCCAGGTCCACTGACCTACAGCCTAGGCCTCTTCTGCTTCGAGGGGAATGCTGTGCCTGTGAAACAGGTACACTGCAGGTGTGTGCCTTTTAGGCAATAGGAGTAGAAGCCTAGCAGGAATTGTCAGACTCCTCATCTCTGGTACACAGCTTTCAGCCTCTCGACACTCCCAGCAGAAGCAATTAATTTCTGGGACAAACAGAGAGCTATCCCACTCCACAGATGTTTCCTCTTAGTTCTACTGGACTCGAGTCAATGAAAACGTGGCAGTATCTGCACAGCAACACATGGAACTTTCCACCAGCCCAGATGGGAACAGGAGCATTCTCAGTTGAAGTCTCTATTAAGTCTGCTATTTTTGTTTGGAATAGAAGGGAGGGGTTAAAGCGAGCTAAGAAAATAGAAATTAGCCCTTAGCATGCCTGAGAACCACAGTCTCAACAGATTTCTTGGCAGATATTGTATCAACTGGGAGAGCTGTAGGACCTTTTACCCCTGTCAGAGCTTTGTTTACCCATCTGGGACATGAGCTGGTAGCAGCAAACCTCCAGGGGCAGCTGAGACCAACTAGCAGCTCTGTAATGCTTTTGGCTGGGCTCATTATTTCTATCTCAGGGGCTGAAGCAGACCCCATCTGAACTGGGGGTCACTCTCCACACCACTTTTCCATGCCCACAGATGGGAAGCAGTGACACAGAAGGAACAGGACCCCTTGAGACCCCCAATTCATTCTGTGCCTGCACACCCAGCTACAGAAGACCTGGGGGAGGACACACATGCGTAGGGGAGGCACTGCAGACACTGGCACCACATTAATTTACAGTGTTGCTCTGAGGAAGTGCTTGGCACCAAGTCTCTCTCTTGGGCACACAGCCTGGATCTCAGAGTGCTAAATATTTGCTACCCTTATTAAGAAATGGGGAGGGAGTGCACATGTACTCCCCCCTACAGAGGTGTCAGTTCGCACACTTGAAACACAGTGATGTTTCTTTTCCCACCACCACCTCCAGCTCTCATAAAAATATATTTAAAATTAAAAGGATCTGGAGAGGGGACAAGCAGCATCTTAAGTGATGTAACTTGCAAAATGCTTGGACAGCCTTCAGCTGGAAGGCTGCGTAGAAATACACTATTCATGTTACAAAATTCACCCCGAGTGTAACTCAGGGCAGTCTTTTGGTCTCCAACCACTAATCTGCAATAAAACAGGCAATAGCTATTCAGAGAATGGCTGAGTTTCAAGACTTGCAGTCTCATTTACATTAACCATTTTTTGAAATGTTAACCAATATGTGATCAAAAACTCTGCCTGTGATAAGTCTAAGGTGCTTTAAAGGTTTTTTTTCTCCCTTCTGTTTTCTTTCTTTCTATGTTTTTACAAGCAGCTTTGCATGGCAAGGACTGGATCACAGCTACTGTAAAGCTGGTGTGAGGTTAGTGTTTGCCTCTCACAGAATAACTCTGCTGAAGTGATAAAAGACAATATATACACTCATTGTCACTCCTTGGCTCTACTACTGCGTAGCACCACTACAACCTACCAAAACCATTACTTAAGGTACTGAAAAAATCCCAACCCTTCAGAATACAAACCCTGAGCAAATTTTGCAGGAACTACTTTTTTTTTAACCACCTGCCTCCTTGTTACACTGCTTGTTATGGCAGTGGCTACATATACCTGAAATACACAGCACTGCTGCAGTCAGCCTTGAATAATTATGTGTATGACCTTGAGCAAAAGGACTGTAGAGATTTGGGAACCTTAAGTACTCCATATATTTTAATGTGATCATGATTATTAGTTTGAGCTGTAATATGTTCTGTCCTGTATCTACAGCTTTCCTTCAGCAAAACCACTCCTTCCCTTTTCCTCACCAAACATGTTACAGTCAAGAGAATTCTCTTAATCTGATATTATAAAATTGAAACAGAAAATTCAGAAAATGTTGCTTGAGTGAGAGCTAAATAACTCCTGGATTATTGTAACTTCGGCCCTAAAGTTTGTTCAAAACAATCCTTAACACTTGCAGATGAAATATCAACTTCTTAAAAATCAACTTCTTTGACTTTTTCCATCTGTTGTCTCTTCCTACCATGCAAAATAAACACCTCTTACTCTTTGCTGGGCCATCCAATTGATGTAGGAGGGAATCCACTGCTTTCAACACCTGGTGATGCAACTTGTTTTCAAGCCTTATCTGTCATCCTCTGCTTTTCCCTGTGAAGGATCATTACTGACAGCCACTATGCTTTTCCAGCTGAATTATCAAACTCTTAAAGATCAACTTAGTTTCCTGTTTACCTTGGCCACGTCCCTTCTCCTTTGCCACTGTGAGATGTTTTGGCTGGGTTACTACAGCACCTGTCGGCAAAAGGGGAAGGTAGAGCTCTAGGGAGCAAGGAGATCATAGCATATCCTGAGTTGGAAGGAACTCACTGGGATTATCAAAGCCCAGCTCCTGTACAGGACACCATGAATCACGACATGTGCCTGAGGGCATTGATCAAACACTTTTTGAACTCTATCAGGCTTGGTGCTATGACTACTTCCTGGGAGAGCCTGCTCCACTGCCCAACCACTCTCTGATATCCTTTTCCTGCTATCCAACCTAAACCTCCCCTGACACAGCTTCAGGCTGTTCCCTTGAGTCCTGTCAATGGTCACTACAGAGCATAGTTCCGTGCCTGCCCCCCTGCTTCCCCTTGTGAGGTAGCTGTGAGGCATTTTAAATCTTGGTTTAAAATATGGATTGGGAACTTGGAACCATGTTTTATTTATAGTAAAAACTAACCGCATTTTATTCAAAGAAGAGTAAGATAATTTGAAGGAAGATTTCCACCTAGTGCTGCTCTCATTTGTGCTGCACTGAAGATAATCCCATTTACATTCTGGAACACAGCAGCTGGTTTACAGAAGTGAAACACATGCAAACAGAATTAAGTGGAAAGTACACCAGTCACTCTGGAAAACAGACTCAAACACTTCCCAGGCAGCAGCATCAACTGCTGCTGGTGCACTTCCTAGGTGCCAGCAGTTACCCCTATGGAAAGCACCTCAAATTTACTTATTTGCATTTAACTGTAGCTTTTTTTAAGCTGAGTAACATTTTGAAAGCCTCTTAGCCAGAGGATGACTCTACTGGAACAAAAAAAAACCCAACCTTTTCTTTATATACAAACTGACAAGATTGCACAATCAATTAAAAACAGTTTTGAACATTTAATAAAAACTCATCCTAGAAATCCAACTTTTGGTCGTGAGGTCCCCAAATTCTCTTCTTCATCCAAAATCTTCTGAAGGGCTATGTGAAGTGATTTGCCTACTCTTTGTCCTGTCTGCAAAGCAAAGAAAGCAAAACAAACCTGAGACATATGCTTATTTACAGGAAGACAACTCTTACGGAACACTTCCTTTTGACAAATATTTTCCCTTTGATGATTCATATACACCAGCTGGTATCATAAAATATGCTTTTAATTTAGAAAAATAATGGTGGTGAAAGTTTCATTTTAACTTGATTAAGTTTTGGAAAAATGTACACACAAAGGCAGTGCTCTCATTCATCAGAGAAGCATTCCATGATCATTAATACCAGATCTGTGTACTGCTGGATCACCCAGGAATACAAATTAAATTCACATCAGGCACAAGCACACATTCAAATTAGCCAGCACGAAGCAATATTCTAGCTGCCAGAGGACAAGAGACACCTGACCAACAAAGCAGCCTACTAATGGAAAGTTCAGTAGACTCCTCTGAATGTGCTCAGAATCAGCAGAAGGAATTTAGATCAGCTGAACACCCTGTCCTGTGGGCAGAGAAGCCCAAAATGCACACTGGCTGCACCACCAAATCACTCTGTGGGCACATCCTTCATGTGATGTGCAATTCTGTCCTGTCCAAGGACCTTACAGGAGTTAACAGAATGCTTTCTTTACAGAAATAAACTCCAGCAGTGAAAACCCACCAGGATTAGCTCCAACACTGACCTCTACTCTTCCCACATGCCCAACTGCACTGTGGAAGCTGGAGGGCAGGGAAACATTAGACAATGGTGATATAAAGATCTTAAGGCAGTGGTGCCCATTGGAGCTTCCCCTGGGTCTCTCTAAATGACCTGAAATACTGATTGCAGACAGAGATGAAGAGCCCACCCATCCCTAAAGAGCCAAAGGCAGATAATATTAAAACAAGTTCACTGGCTCCTGACCTATGCAGCAAAACCTAGGCCTGCCATACAGCTGACATTAAACTGTTTCACCTCCTGGTGACTATTACTGAAACCATGCACGAACCTGGATGCACAAACCTGAAAATAAGCTACATTTTTAATTGAAGAGCCAGGTGCCGGAATATGGCCCATGGTACCAAATGAAATTTGGAAAGAGTTTTGGTACTTTGATGCAGCAGGGTAGCTGTCAATCCTAGACATCATGAATCATGCTACATAAATGGAGGGGCACAAGAACTGTTAAAGCTCTGCACTGGGACAAAGATCACTGCAGCAGTCCAGAGTCAGGAGGGCTGATACTCTTTCTTCTCCTCAAATCACTCATCCTGGGTCAAAGTGAGTGGGAACTGTGCAGAACTTTGGTATTGACCCAACACTGTTGCCATCTTATTCCTGCTTGCCTCTCTAGTGAATTGGATCATAAATTCAGTAAAAAAAAGCCTAATGCTGGCAGCTTCCCAAAGCTTTCCCATGAAACTCCCTTCCTAAGAGATATGTCCTAGAATGTCTGTTCTCTACCAGTCAGGAAAAACTGAACATCCTCTGACCTGCAGCCAAATCATCTGGGAATAGAGGTGTCAGACATAGGTTACTCAGCTCCTCCACTGGGCCTTCACAGGCCTTTTTGTTTTTCTTGATATGCTAATCAGGATGTTAAGGCAGGACCAAGGAGATAATGTCTGACCTTACAAAAAACATCTTGAGTTTTTTAGTGATCAGCTTTATCTCTCACTCCTGCAGAGGAATTAGAGATTACTCCTCTCTACCCAGGTAAGGGGGATAAAAGGCATGTCTGAATGCAAATAAAAAGCCCACTGGTACCAATGGGATTAGCACTCTGGACTGACATCATGATGCAGTCAAGTGCCATTTACTCAGCTGTAATTCCCACTTGAGAACAACTGTTGTCAAACTTGGCTCCAACTTCAGCATTCCTCACTACAGCCATGCAGAAATTAGTCTTGTGTCTCTAGGAAACATAGCCATCTTGAAGTATCTAATTTTCATTCTTACTTTCAAGTTCAAAACCCATTTCTGTCTCATGCTTAAGGCCAAACTCAAGCATGAGAATTTACACTGGAGAACAGATTTAAGAAGAGCCTGAAGAAGGGTTTAAAATGGATCTTATATGGATGTGGACAATATCCAGATAGTAGTATTTTTATGAACTAGGAACAGATTGTAAACTCAATAAAGAAGCAAAGAAAAATAGCAGTAAAATGAGAACAGTAAGTTTATCATAAAACAAATGAGTTATGCTAGAACACCATGCACCAGCAATTCCAGACACCACCTCTTCTCTTATAGGGACTTTACCATGTTAGAAGTTTTGCTCTTTCAATCTTTAAAAGAAGCAACAAAAGAGGGAACATGTTCTTTAAAAATACTCGCTAAATTTCTCAGCTTAAGCTTTACTGTCTTACAGCTGTGAAGTACTTGCCTGAAACAAATGCGAGTAGCATACATTTCAGGCATCTCAAAGTTTTAGACTATGTCCAGTCACATTAGAATCTGTTTCAAAGAAACTGCCTGTGACCTTCACAAAGTCCCTTGTGCACCAAATCAAAGCACCAAGGTCTCTGCTCTAGAAGCCCTTACTGCAGCTTTCCATACACCCAAGTTCCAGTACATCCCGTATCATCCAAGACAGTCAACTGCTCAATACTCCTTACCTCCATCATTTCAAAAATACTCTCAGGATCCAGGCTACCTTTCCCCACTTTCTTCATAGAAGTGATGGCACCTTTACTGGTCACAGAAATAAGCAGGCTTGCCAAGGAACAGGCTTCTTCCTGAAGGGTAGCATCCACCACATGCCTATATCCAATCTGCAAATTAGTGACAGAACAATGCATTAGTTTGCAGTTCTCAAAGCTCCCCCACTGAGAAATCAAACTGTAAGTAGTGGCTTTGTTACTTATCTACAGCTTCCCATCCTAAAATCATGTGGCCTTTGGAAACAGTCAGAGACTGAGCTGATAGCACAGGATTTAAACAGCCTCTGACCCCAAATTATGTGTACATAAAAAACAGAGGTGAGATAAGCATGTCCTGTTTCATACTGTTTTCCTCTCTACCATCCTTTCATCTATATGAAACTCCATATTCACCTTCCCTGCAACTCTAATATAGACTTGGCTCCCCGCTACCTGAAAATTACACATCCCAGGACTCAGGTGACCCCTTACTTCAGCAATGGCCCCTCTACCGTTTATGCAATTTGCTTAAAAGAAATGCCAAGCAAACTTTCAGATATCTAAGCAAATCACTAACACTTGCAATAGAAAATGCAGCACCCATAAAATCAACTGTGTTAGCTGTGTGCTATATATGGAAGACAAAAACCTGTTTGAAAGGAAAGGGATGGTATTGTACCCATGAAAATGGTGTTCTGTCCTCAGCAAAAAATACTCATCATGTAACTCCAGGCAGATTACACAACCTCCACTCCTGAACACAGTGACCCTCTTGCTTTAACATACTGACATATCTGCTGCTCTGGATGTTAAGCATAATAATTAACAAACAACTCCTCTGCATGCAAGAAGATGCATTTTAAGAATGCATCAAGTAGAAACCTACAAGTCCGAGATGCAAAAAAAACCCTTATTCAATAAAAGTTCTAAATCAGGAGGCCAAAGACAAAAAGTATATACATAGTGGACACTGACCGTTTCTATAACTCTAATTTTCTCTCTAGGGAAAAAATAAATGGCAGGTGAAATTAACAGAAACTGGTGTCTCGAGGCAGAAAGTGAGAAATTTGTCAGGCTTACTTTGCTTAGTGTGACAATACAGGGCACCTCATCTACATTAAGTCGAATACAATCATAAGGGTCATCAGACAGCTCAATCTCTTTGGTGCCTTCTTCATCCTCCAGAACACGCACTTTGGGTATTCTGTGGAAACAAAAGGTGCAGGGTCATTGCCAGAACACATAACAACTACAGCTGTTCTGCAGTCAGAACTCCAGGAAGTCCCTGTTCTTCTAAATGAGGCAAAATGTTTAGAAGAACAGTACAGAATGTGATCAAAGTATTAACAACTCACTCAAAGAAAACATTGTAAGTGGGAAGATACTTAGGATAAGATCATCACATCTACATCATTAAAACAGTTAAAATTTGAGCTGTTTTTTACACTATTACATGGGGAGAAATTAGTTTGGAACTTCCACAAATCAATTCTGAACAATTCTTTGTATGTACAGGAGACGAAGTACCAAGACTGAATCCTTTTGTTCTGTGGTTCCCAACCTCGCAGAAAACAGTAAAGTTGTCAGAATTACATCAGCTGCACTGCTTGGCAAAGGTGCGACATCAGTAGCAAATAAAAGTAGAAAAGCTGGTCAGGAAAGAATAGCACCAGCTAAAGAGATTTGGGGTAAAGAGAAAAGATGACATTAGTAAAATCCTTTCTCTAGCAGGATGAGAAGATTGGCAAGATACTCTACTGTTCTAAGGACAGATATACAAGGGATATGTAACGTATCAGGAAGGAGTGATGAAAACCCAGGCAGAAATCCAAGAAATGCTTTCTTCTCCATTGTGAATGATAAGCTCTCTCACAAATGAGCTAGACAGGCTCCTTATCAGTCGTACATACATTGTATTTGTGATAGCCATCTAATGAAGTTTTACAGGATGATTTAAGGCAGTTTCCTTAGCATAATGAATAAAGTAATTTAAAACAATTTAGTAGAAGGTGGTATCTCAAGCTGCCAAGAATGTCAGCATCTTATACACCCTCATTTATCCAGGTGCCTGCTAGGAGGGAGTACTGACTGAGAGACTTGGCATTACTGGCCAGTAAAACACACACAGCTCACCCACACTCCTCTCTCTTTCACACATTTGCACTTCAAAACAAAATATTTCAAGATGTCCCAACACAGATAACTTCAGTAACCACAATCTGGTTTTATGTTAGTGCTTTTACAGTAGCATTGTGTTTTATAACTGGACTCTGGAGGTTACATTCTTTTATGCCCTCTGTAACAAATCTGTTTTAAAAGAGGAGGAGATAAGGACTGATTTAATGAACATTTCCCCCCACCAAAACAAAGTGATTTTTATTATGGAAGAGTATTTTAGTTATTTGTGGCTAAAAGTCCTAGTGACAACTACCTCAAAACAGCTAACCCTGCTCCAGTGACAACAAATTCCCTACAAGCACACTGGCCTGAGCCAACCCAAAACTAAGACTTTGAGTAAGCAGAACAACTGTGATGTGCACTTTTTCCTGAAATGAAATTCCCAGTGTTTTCCAACTCATTAGAAATGGATCGAAGTCTATTTTCCAGTTCAAAATATTCCATTAGAAGTTGATGGAATAAAGTCACAAGGTGACTAACCCTCAAGCTACACAGGACAATGGACAACACTGAACAACAGCCTAGTCAAGCAAGAGGTGTACATGCCAGAGCAGTGTTTAAAAAACAAAGCAACATTCTAAGAAAATCTGTGAGATTAAGCAATTTTTAACTCCAACCTAAAATAGCTTTGAAACCAGAGCAGTGTTTGGTCTGCAAGAAAAGGTTGCAAAAATTAATATCTGAAAAATGCCTGCAAGGAGCTTTTTTGGCCAAGAACAGATGAGAGAGGTGTAAATTGGAACTACTGCAAAGGCAAAAAGATCAGATGTGAGCGTCACAGTTGCATAAAAAGAGGGTATATGGAGACAAAAACTATGCAAAGCAAATTTAGCACAAAGCTTTTCCAGAACACTGTAGATTTCCTCTCCCAGCTTGTGAAGATTTATCTTAAGAAATAGCTGTACATGTTTACTTTGCAACTTTTATTTTTCTATTTTGATTCCTGCAACTAATCAGGACAGAGATCTGTACAGCAAGAGTCAGTCACGTAACAAACAGTGCTCTTTTCTGTGTGTGCAGATCCAGACTTCACAAATGCAAAACAAGTCCCATCCTTGCAAGCAGGCATCGGTTCTGCCTCTACCATGATGTGCCACAAAAACCTCGGTATCTGCAAGGCTGTTGTGTTATGAACTTTGTTCTTTTAGTAACTTGTCTATTCTCTGCAGCCTCGGTTGCAAGTAGGCACATTCCACAGGACCAAGTTTAATGTCCTGACACAGTAGCTAACTGCACATTTTGCAGTATCTACTTCCATTAATAAATCCATCCTTAAACATCTGGGAGACATGGGTAAGAAGAAAGTCTGGTATCTGCTATCTTGTGCACGTGATCTTGATTGTAGTTTTAGAACTCGATGAACAATACAAAACTGTGAGGGGTAAATATTCTCCCCTAAACCAGTCCTGTTGTCATTGTTCCATGCCTGAAGGGGAGAGAACAACTCAGGTCAGGCATTCAAAGGATTTAAATCCCATGCAAAATTCCTTAAGTCGTGATGTTGGATTTACTTAGCTCTAAAGCAAAATGTGTCCACAGATATTACAAAAATGCTTCGAGCAAGATTTTAAATTGAAGCTGAAGTTTTCAAATGCCTATCTGAATATCTAAAATTTTGTAGCTTCAAAGAAACAACAGCAGCTTGAGCTCCCAGCTCTTTGTTCCAAGGCTGCAGTCAAGGCTGGCAAAGATCTGAAATCACTTAGAACAAAAACCTGGTTGTAAACAAAGTAGGAAAAGCAAGTAAGAGTCACAGAGGGACACATGTCGAACACAGTTCAGAACACTTAATCTGAAGCAATCTTCAAACTGACATCTTGTCTTGTTTGGAGAATAATATTTCATGGAGAACAGGCAGCTACTCTTAAACAACCCTGAGTCAATCCAAAGAAAATCCAGTAGCTACCAAGAGAAAGGGAGAGGAATAATGAATGAGGACAACAGGTTTTCACTTTGAATTTCACCTCTTGACTTTCTGAGCTTGTATGAGATGAGCTGTACTGGCATTCCTTACTCAAATCAATATGATAGGGTTTTCAGAGGTAAAAAATCAACAGGCTGTGTCATACTGTACCATGTTTCGAAATGATACCCAACTTCAACAAGACTCACAATGTTTGCTTGCAGTTTAAAGATCATATAAAGGACACAGTTGTCAGAAGAATAAAAATAAATAGAGAACATTAAAATAATTGCACCCTCCATCATGTTATCCATGTTCCCAGAGCAACAGAATTTCTTTTATTCACTTATTTAATTCAGTACTTTTTATACGATCTTCTCTCTTTATTCTGGTTAAAGTAAGAAAAAAGACCTAGTTATCTTGTAAATAAAGTATGAGCATTGGATATGCAAAACAACTCACATGGTAGTAACTGTTTTAACTATACGACTTTTGCATCCTGGCAACTCACACACAGAAACACAGGCATTTCTTCCTTTTAGTGTACTGCCAACTCCTTTGTGAGCCATTACATTTCTAAAAGTATTTCTTAATGTTATAAAAACAACCTACTGTTAAAAGTTACTGCTGAGAACTTGATTAACATGAGAAATTTCTCAGCAACACATACAACTTCTAGTCTCAGATGGATTTTCCTCTTATCCCTTTTAAAGTGTTTATAACCTGATATACTGCCTGTCTTCAAAAGCATATTTTCGTCTTCTTTTTGCACGTACTTTTCCAGATGCAGTACTGTGCCTTGATTCCCTGACAAATTAGCCAGAACTACACTAGTGACTTTAGCAGATCTCTAATTTAAGAAGAACAATTTGAGATCCACTTTTAAAACATTTATGCTTATAGGAGTCCAGGTTTTGCACCTCTACCAGCTATTTTTGCCATCTGAGTTTTTTAGCAAAGCTATTCACTAGGTTGTTTTTCTCAAGGGTGCTACAGAACTCTGTACTCCCTTTCACCTACAGATAAAGAAGACAAAAACAGTAGAAAAAATACTAGTGAATCTTATTAAAAACACACAAAGAAGACTTGCATCATTCATTCTATTAGATTTTATTTTTTTCATTCTTTGAATTAAAATGCATGGGGCAAAGTTCTTTTAAAGACACATCATTTCCCCCTCCCCAGAATCTCTCACTACCACTTTTTTCCTCTTGGTTTTAAAAACAACTCTAGGCTGACAGTTAATGAGAAGGAAATCAAAAGTGGAAAATTAGGGCTAGTTACAAATCAGCAATCACACTGACAGAGGACTTCTTATTCACGAGCATCACATATCAGTAAATACTTCTCATTTCAAACCCACAAAGCATCACCATCAAGGCCTCCAACTACTTGCAACAAAACCATATGGTCAACATTATTTTTGCTGGATCTGGCTACAACGAATGTTATATTGTGAGCATGATAGTACATAACATGCAATATGATAGTTGCTCATTAAAAACTGAATGCAAATAACATTAGTTCACGTTACTTACATGCAAATAACTGCCTTGTATCTGAATGCAGGCTGTCTTGGGTGCTTCTTATTTAAATAATTAAGCATTAAAAATGCTTTGCTCACAGAGAGTACTTCTCTTCCACGTCCCATGCCACTTCCACCCACATGAAATGAGATCTGTGCTTTACCTTGTGTTAAAGAGAGCTGCCTTCACTGCGATAGAGATTGCATCAAAGATGTTCCCACCACATTCCAATAACTGAGGAGGAAAAGAAGAATCTCTTTAAAAGAAAATCAGGCCAGTGCCTTTAAATGAAGCCTTTATTTTATTTAAACCTACTTGAAAAGGAAGAAAATTAATTACCAGAACAGTTTTTAAAAAACAAAGCTGTCTTTAAAGCCTATCTATGAAAAGAAACAGACAGGAAATTAAGATTTCAGCTAACTGTATTACACATGCAAAATAGAAGAGTTAATGCACTTCATAATAACATGAATGATAAAATTTAATAATAAAAGGTGAAATGAAACCACCATTGCTCTTAATCTTCTTGTGCTAAGGTTCTGAACTAGACTAAGACCAGACTACTCTTTATAAACTCATCACTCATTAATTCTTTAGTGTTAAATCAAGCCAATCAATTTTCTGTATTTCATTTCGAAGAGGAGCCTTTTTTTAAATATCAGCTGGACAAAACCAACTGGGAGAATTGCTTTCCCAGAAGAAACACACATTGTCACCGAGAACATGGTGTGGAAAGCTGGTTACATAAGGTACAGTTATGAAGGTACATCATTCATTCTCTTTGTGGGAAAGAGTCATCATCAGGTTTGTCTCGTAGCTGAGTAATCTAAGGAAATCCTGATGTCAAAGTCTATTTCAAATGAGTGTTATCAACAAGTGAAGTGTGTGGAGGGAGCCTAGCTCAGCTTCTTCCCATGAAGATTGGGAAAACAACAGTCAAAGGGAGAAGCAGCACTGCATACAAGGTAAAAAGGGAGGGCTCCCAAAACCACGAACACCTTCTGCAGGCTGCCAGACATGTCAGAGATGTGTCTGTCCATAGCCTGCTGTCACTTCTCTGACAAGCTCAGCTCTCAGCTGCCAGTACTATCTCCTGAGAAAACACACACACACACACACACACACACACACACACACACACACACAGAGAGAGCAGGCATTTGGAACTACTTCAGCAAGAACACATGGATGCTTCTCTGTGACATCAACCTATTCTGTATGATGAGAGCAAAACAAGTTTTGCAATCCTGATTGCATTGATTGTTCTTCAAAATCTATTTAAAAATGAGATAAACTCCTGCACAGGGAGCAAATCATAAACTAGATATTTTGTAAAGACAGTTTCTTTTTATGAAGACAGACTGAATAATGTAAAAAGAATGACAAAAAGTTGGGATAGGAAGCTAAGTACAAAGGTTATCAGATTATTTCTTTGCAAACAGCTGCTGGATACAGAGAGGTTAACTTGCCCCTTTCAGACATTATTGGATTTTACTTGACAACACAGTAAGCCCCACAATATCTTTGTTATTAAAACACAATAATGGGATGTGCCTGCACTGTTGCTAGGCTTGTGCTCGGGCTGCTGTTCTAAAGCCTCATCTGTACTACAGTGGCTCCTAGAGGCAAGGAACACAGTCTACACAGAGCATGGTGCAACAATTCCTCTGCAAGGAAATGAACTTTTCTCAGCTGAAGCACCTTGTACTGACATCCCCCCATTTATATAGCTATTTTTAGGACTAAGAAAGTCTGCACAACTGTGAGTTATGGGAAGCAGAGGAGTCTTCTCTGCTTTTAATTTACTGATATGCAAGTGAAAAACTTACTGGAAGGAAAAGATAACACATAGACCACACCATACTCAGAGACACTTTTTCTCCAAAAGTAGAGATTCCTAACTTTTTTAAAATCAGACTGGGGGCAGGGAGGGGAAATAGAAAACATGAGGAAATTCTGGAAGGTGCTCAGTAGTGAACTGCAGAAATTTCAAGAGAACTTAAATGCACCCTGTCCTCCTGACACACAATCTACTGTGACTGGGTAGGGAATGATAAGAGATTGCGCACTTTGATTCTCCTTGCTTAGCACAGAAGGCTGCTGGGGTAAATCATGTGCAGAAGGCTATACATACATATCAAAACCCACTCAAAAATGCCTAAAAGCTTATTTCTGACATCAGTGGCTTGCTTAGAAAGTGAAAGAAATTGAGGGAAACACAGAGGGGGTGAGAAACAGGCTTTTGTTCTCACAAACACAAATGTAAACAATTTCCAGGAATTCTGAAGGAAAGCATCACCCAAAGGACTCTCTGTGAGTGTTGTTTTTATACTTAAAATCTGTCTCCCTCAAACAACAAATAATATGAGTTGCTCCTTATATTTGCTCAGGTGTCATCCTTCCACCACACCCTATTAAATGCAGAGTTCTATAGGAATGATTCAGCAACAGCAGCTTCAGAAGAATCTGTAGGTGTCAAGCCCCTACATTAAGTATACACTATCACATGTAATATACACGTCTACCGTTTAGAAAAGGAAGTATTACAAATATGTCAAAAAAGTGAAAATACAGAGGCCTGAGGTGGAAAAAAAAAGGTGGGGGTGGAACAGAGTAAGAGAGAAATGTTAACAGTATCTTGCTCTAACTGTACCAACAGCTCTTCAATGGCTCACACACAAAATCCCTGCAGAACATAACATTAAAAAGACTCATCAAATTTAGAGTCGTAATTATGAACCTGCAACAGATTCTTTACTGGCACTGTAAAAAGAGCTAAATGTAAAATTCCGCACATAACACAGGCAGCCCTGATGTTCATAATTCTGATACAACTACTAGCATGAAAACACTGAGGCTGTTTTTCTCTGCAGCTGTGGACAATCAACAAATCTATATAGGAAGAATAAGATAATGACCAGCTATATCTCAAATAAAAGCTTTACAGAACAGTGTATATATATACACACAGAGAAGCAGACAGCTTTATGAAAGTCTTTGTTTATGCTGTGTCTATGCAATGTAAAGCAGCATGCTGCTTAAATAAGCACAGCATTTAATATTCTGTACCTCTGCTTGTAATTACCTAGTAACTAAAGGCCCCAGTGTGATTTCTCAGAACTAACACTTCATTCTGCATTAAACCATGCCAACCTGCAATGAGCCAGTGACTCGGGCTGTTAAAGCACCCAGCAGAGGTACATATCCCATCATTCTGTAGCTGGACTGTTGTGGCACGTACCATATCTACTATAATTAGGCTAATGGTACTGCTTTTTAAACACCTAGTGAGCTAATTTTCACATTTATTTAGGTTTTAGTCTTAATATTCCTGTTTTGTTCAACAAAACCCTGTATTTAATTTTCTGGCCATACAGCTTAATATTTTGCACATTATTTCACAGACATTAACGGATTGCTGTAAGATCCCTTAACATATTTTCACTTCCAAATTTGACAAACAGAAACTCAACTTTGGACCAGTAAGAATTGGAAATAATGTACAGGAGAGTCTGACTTGCAGACCCCCATGACAGAGTGCTTTAAATACAGTGTATTTTGGAAATTGAGCTTCTGCATGCATCCAATTTGTGTGTATTAAATTCAGTTTCCATTATTGTCATGGAAGAAATATTCAGTTTATCTCCCGCGTTCAATATATGCATACAATTTTCATCAAAAAGCACCTAGGCTAAACCTAGCTTTTGTCAGAAAAGTCTCTACTTTGCTTTACTGAATTAGTAGTGATAAGAGTGCAAAGAAGCATAGAGGATGGACAGTTCCATTAGGGCTAACATACACCCATGATAACTTACATTCATTAGAACAATATATTTGCTGTTACATCTAGCTGAGTTTATCCTTCTTTCATGGTAATTTCCTTGTCAGTATAAGATCACTGATTTTTATTTGAGACAGATTTGGAGTATTCAATGTTTTATTAGTTCTGCAGTGGAACAGCAGCATCAAAAAGAGTAGAAACAGAACAAGCTGAAATTAGTGATTAACTACTATAAGTAGATACACAGGAAAATGGACATCCATGCTGTGATACATTATACCACATTATGAAAAGCTTATTTTAGTAAGAAAATACATAAGTTTATGCTAAATCAGTCTCTGCCTTAGAAAAATTTTGTTGAACCTTAGTTTTCGTTTCTGTACTTACCAATACATCCACATAGAGAACCCAGCAGTGCTCTTTGGGATTAATACAAAGGGATTTCAAGTCTACAGTGTTCTCACAGCTGAATACTCTGTACAGTGTATTTGCTATATCTGTGCCAAGTTCTTCTCCTCCCCGGCCTTCCAACTCAGGAGAATTTGAAGAACTAGATAAAGAAAGAAAAGAATGCTTTCACTTCTGAAGAAGCAAATATCCAAAGAAGGTTTCTTAAATATAAAGCATTAAAAGTATCTAAGGATTTATTTGTACAAGAATAAGCATCCTATCTGAAAAAGAATTATTTCCATTTTGCATAAGAGAAGGTTTTGATGCAGATAATATACTGACATTTTGTTACAAATACTACCTAATCCCACTACTGTCTTCAGTTCCCAAGTTATAATTAAAGTAAAATTTGGTGAATTCTCTCAGAGATTATTTCTTAAGCTCTGTCACCTTCTTCTGTCACCTTCTATCACCTCAACTCTTAAAAAACAAAAATGAGGACATCTGTACTACGTTTACAACAGCTATAAGACAGCCTAGTAAGAGTTGAATGTTAAATTATTAAGAAAGTGGCTGAGAAAGATATGATGATAAGATAAGGAGAATACTAATTTCTTATAAGTAACATGACTGTCTGACCTTAATGGGTAATTTCTTTACGGAGTGTATTGTCTGCTATCAAGCCCCTTAAAGAAAGCACGTTATTACTCTCTGCAGCTTATGGAGAACAGCAACTAAACAGCACATGTTCCTGAAGGGATGTGACAAAGTGTGTGGTCTTCACTTCCCTGATTTCAACATGAACTTTATTTATGGGCAGTCATGCAAGAAAGTCCTTGGGTGCTGCGGCCTGGTACACAGCTAAGAACAAAACCCTAACAATAAAAGAAAACAGGCCTACAAAAAAACCCCCAAACAAACAAAAACCAAACCAAACAAAAAATGCCTCGCCTCCAAAGAACAATAAAATCGAACAGAAATGTCCAGAGATGCACGTATGGCAAAATAATGAGCAAAGATTCCAAACCCAGCCTCTGGTTTATAGAGAGGGCAAGAATATTCTCGAGCAGTGGACCTGTAGCAGCATTGAAAATCTTATTTTGAAATAAACCAGTCAGACCTCCATCAAATTAATTTCTCATTGCAGAACTTTTTAAAGGAAGTAGTTCCACAGAAGTAGTTTTGGTCTGGTCAAAATCTGTAATGGCCAAGCCCCATATTCTCCTTGCGGGGCACCTCATAAGGCCAATTTCCCATATATGTTCTGTATCTGTATGATGATACAAAACTTTAGCACACCAGGAATACAAAAATACAGCAGAAAACTAAGTCTTGGAATATAATCCCTTCACCTTAAAAAAAAAAAACCCAAACAACTAAAGATTCACATTATCAAGGCATGACTTAAACCATCAAGTGAGCTGTACCAACAATACTGCAAAACCTATAAACTAACATATAATTATCTACTATTATCCTTATCCAGTAATTCTCCCAGCTTGCTGTTTTGCAGAGTTGATGAAAATTCAGAATGCCAGGAAGAACTACTGGATTTTATAGAATTTATTTGCTGCTACTATAAACAGACAGCTCCATACATGCTTAAAAATACAGAGAAACATCACTGCAAACTAAGCACTGATCTATGCTTCTAAACTATATTTGCCACACGATTAAGCACTGCAAGTGTGACACACAATATTATTCAGGGTTATTAGACACCAATTTTGTGAGATAGGATCTTATCTAAGTACACCTCAGTGCTGAGTCAGGTCTTCAGGTTGTGTTAAACAAGCACTTATCCATGGAAGCAGCTTTAATGCAAGTTAACAACATCATTTTGTTTAAGCCATTCTGTTTAAACCATAGTTATGCAAGCCTTATGACCTCTATGGTAAGTTGAGAGAATTATGCAAACTTCAATCTATGACTCATTATTATTTCTAAACACAAAGTTTTATCAAATGTTGTGTTTTTTGATTGTAAGTGGACGCTTTCTTTGACAGTGAGTAGGAAGAACCTAAGACTCAATTGGAATATCACTGTACATTTCACTGCATCTTAATTCCATTATTATTTTAACACTTCACTTCCTTGCAATCAAAGTGAAATAGAGAAGTAAGGTTAGCAGGATGTTATTATAATAACTATTTGGTAAATACTGCCACCTAATGCCTACAGACTATTGCAGTAACTTACACTAGGCAAAATTTGGAAAGGGTTTGTCTTAACAGGCTAGAAGGAGAAAATGCCAAAAAAACTTGGCTTATGGAGCACAGGAAGAACTTAATAGTGGTACAGAATTTCTACTCCCAAACAGCATGTAACTTTCAAGACTATCAAAATCATTTCAGTGTCACACTGCCTAACAATCTAAGTTTCCTCCTAAAGCATAATGATGCTTCTACCACAGATCTCTACTGAATTTCAAAACTCTTCCTATTGCCAGTCAAAGTCTTTCTGCTGCAACAGTAAAACATTTCCCACCTATTGCTCAGGCCGTTAATATACTGTAATCTACAGATGGTCAGACCTGGACAAATATATTCCCTAATTCCAGAAATAAAATCTGATGCATTCAAGGAATTCAGATGTCTGCTTTACTTGTTGTTTCTGTTTCTTACAGTTTGAAAATGACAAATCAGATCAGCCACAAAACTCAAATGTAAGAAAAGCAGACACAGCAGTCAATCAAAGGCCAGGATGAATGTCTTCTCCAGTGATGATGGGCAGTAAAAATACTACATAGGACATGGACTTGTTTTATTTATTAATTTCTAGGATCACTAATCAGTGCCCTAAAAATCATCCCTTGCGGAGACTTGCATTAAAGTCTGTCTCAAAATGGGACTAAGTGTGCTCCTTGGATTTCAGGTAAAGGACTCAGAGCAGAATAAAGAAAAACAGAAGTCTGGAGCAGGGAATTATACACATGATCCAGCAAGTGATTATTTTCATCAATAAAAGAAACCATGAAAGTTTTGGGAAATAAGCATTTTAATATAGTAATCACTGCAGTCTGAGTTTTTATTAGCTTCACCAATTTAAAAACCAAGTAGAACACACAGGAACTTCACCAGAAGATTCAGGGTGTCAAACTATGCTCTGTTACTACCACCCAGTGGCAGTCTGGAAAAGCATCAGGGTACTGAGAGCAGCTCATTCCCCTTGACAGAGAAGAAGCTGCCTCCACTTCACTTTTTATCTTTTTCATCTTTCTGGAGGCTAAAGGACACCTCTCCCCACGCCACAAGAATGTGACAAATGACAACACTTCTCTGAAGTTCAGGTTTTTGGCCCCTGTTGTAGCAGAAATTAAAGATTACCTATTTCCTTAACTGACAAGATTCAACCCCCACAATATCGATGCACATCTCCCTCCCATCTCATGAAGCAGGGACTAACAAAATACAACCTAACATTAATCTAATGAGTTGAAGTTTTTTTAATATCTATTTACATACACAGGAAGTGTCACAGACTTGCCACATGTCCACAGACCACTTTTTTAAGGAAGGAAATGTCCCTGCTGTCAGCGGACTTTCTTCATACAGAAACATCCAGAAAAAACACCAAAACAATAAACACGTACCATTTAAGGCACTTCATATAAGAGTTTTAACAGCAGGACCACATTCAAGATCATCTTCTCATCTGATATTTTTTGGACAGCAATTGTAAAAAAACTATTAATTCACAGGTGAGTGCTTTCCTTTAAAGCATAACTTTCCACAGGAAACTATAACAGTGATGTACAGAGGCAGTCTTAGATAAGGCTGCATAACATGATGTACCAATGTTAAGGCAGATACAGACATTAGTCAGAAAGATTAGGTCAGAAAGGTCAATTAGGTCAGAAAGATTATCAGATATACACTTAGTAACTCTCATACCTTAGCTTTAACAATGGTATATTGGTTTAATGTCAGAGTAGCAGCATTTTTTGTTTTTAATAAAAATAAAAAGAGATGTCACATGCAAAACCGCCAACCTGACAATGCCAAGGCTTTTATGAGAGGTCCCCAAAGCACTTTACATCATAAAGAACAGTTCTGGGGAAGTCTGCAAGACATGGATACTGTAGTCTCATGCTGCAGACAGTCTAGACTAACACTGAGATGTCACTGTGCTATCTCAGAGCAACCTGAAAACAAGACTTCTCAGTTTCCTTCTAGCTTCCTCCATAATTCAAACCCTATATAAGGATAAACAGTTCATTTGTAGCAAAATGCAAAAATTCTGATTAAAAGCAAACACCCTTTTAGTTAACGAAAGATGGATTCACTGATAAAAATGTAATTAAAATTTTAATTAGCTTTGGCAGTGAAGTTTACATCGGGGTTTTTTTTTGTTTTGAACAAAAAATAAGTTTTGTACAAAACACACTTTCAAACTTTTTCCACTGCTTTCACAGACAAAGTAAGCAAACCTTTAAAGTACAGTCTGTGCTGGTCAATTCTTTTCTTCTATTTCATCATAGTAAAAACAACAGGTGATGTTTTAGTCATGAAGTCCGGTTACAAGTGTGTATACTTGAACCAGAAGTTCAAGTATACCCTTTTCCAGCTGCAGTGATGCTATGCAGTTTGGGATTGTTTTATTTAACCTGTTTTCATTCTTTAACTCCTACTGATTTTCCTTTGGGTTTGCAGGACCAGTAGAAACTTTCTCAACATTCACTGCTACTGAAACAGTAAAATAACTTGTTTCTATTACTAAAACCCCTGGAGGAGGTTAGTGGAATGAAGACATAAACTTCTGAAGAATGGCAAGACCTGATTAGTCATTTATTCCAAATATTAGATCTATTTCATTCTTTTCTAGTATACTAACCAGTCAACAAAAAATTCCAGGTAACCTTCATCTGGTTTCTCCAACTTTGGTGTCCCCATTTCAGCTTTTACGCCTACCAAGATATCAGTTTCTCCCTATTAAAACAAAAACATATCACACAACTGGAATTATAATTACAGAACTATTTGTTTTATTTTTAGTAAGCTGACAATTCTACCTTTCAGTTATCAGATCATTCTATCAGAGTGAACGTAAAACAATTTTTTTAAAGAACAAAAGGCTTTAGGAGGACAATATTAACTGTAAGAAGATTCTTCAAATAATTACCATACATATTATCTTTCTCTAGGTTAAAAAGACACTCTTAATATCCAAGACTACTTCTGTCATTTTGGTTCTGTAAACAGCTTTCTGCAGAACCTTCATAATGGTGCACAGTACATTTATCTTCTTCACAGTCAACACATGTCAGAAGCAGTTTTGCTTCCTTCTAATGGCACAGAAATTTTTGCACTCTTCCAGGAATTAGGCGCAACAGCAACTTCAGTTTTGAAGATTAAATGTTAGATTAGTTCAGACTGAAAGCTGTCCACCCACTTCACAGTAAATCCAGCTCAAGATAGTCTGAACTAATTAAATATCCTGTCATTATTTCCATATCCCATAGTTCCAGTGACTGCTACACACACATTATTATACACACAAACCCAACTAGTCACATAAACAAGCAATTTCATCAGCAAGACACCAAATCCCTAAGAAATTTACATACCAGCTTTACTCTTGCAGATCCACTTGTGTTTGATACAACATCTGTTTCTACTTCTGCACATCTGTAGTCTTCACAGCCTCGGCCATCTACACGAAGGTCTTCCTAAGTATGACAATTGATATATTGCACTTAAGGGAATCAATAATGAAAAGTAAAAAAAAAAAAAAACCAACAACAACAAAATTGAACAAACCAAAAGCCCTGTGACTTTAAACTTTCCTTTTCCTATACCAAACACAGCAATAAAGAGGATATAAAAGCAACAGCTCATAGTTTCATCATGGAGTACAAAAGAACCAAATGTGCCTTTTCATTCCTATCTCATTTATGAAGAGCTTGAAACAAGCAATGTGCAGGCAGACATGAATTGCACCAAGCCCCTCCAATTCCCAAAAGAAAGCTTCAGATTCCAGAACTGTAAAGGTCATGGCTTTAAATGGTACTTAACTTAACACAACCCAAGTCTTTCTGGGATAGGCAAGTTCTATACTTTTGTATCAGTAATCAGGACCCCAGCACACAAAAATGATACATCAGCCTTCCAAACGCTTTCATCCACTTGTATTCCAAGATCAGGTATTATGCAGCCTCTGATACTTCACAGCTTGTTTCCATGAAAACAGGTTGTTTTTCAGTAAAACTCAGTAAAAGTACAGCTCTTTTATCTTCGGGGCTTCTCCTCAGGCACCCTTCACTCTTCCTCCTTAGTCCACTCATGTTCCTTTGCTAAGTGACAGGGTAAAACTCCTTCCAATGGCAATAACTTGAGAAAGAGCCAGGGAAGAGCAAGGAAAGAGGAGCAAATGGGGACAGAAGAAGGATATTAAGCTATTAGAGAGCATCCAAAGGAGGGCAGTGAGGATGGTGAAGGGCCTTGAGGGGAAGCCGAATGAGGGGCGGCTGAGGTCACTTGGTCTGTTCAGCCTGGAGGAGACTGTGGGGAAACATCACTGCAGTCTGCAGCTTCCTCATGAGGGGAAGAGGAGGGGCAGGCACTGATCTCTTCTCTGTGGTGACTAGTGACAGGACCCGAGAGAATGGTCTTTAGTTGTGCCAGGGGAGGTTTAGGGTGGACATCAGGAAAAGATTTTTGACCCAGAGGGAGGTTGGGCACTGGAACAGACTCCCCAGGGAAGGGGTCACAGCACCGAGCGTGACAAGAGTTCAAGAAGCATTTTGACAATGCTCTCAAGCACATGGTGTGACTCTTGGGACTGTCCTGTGCAGGGCTAAGAGCTGGACTTTGATGATCCTTGTGGGCTCCTTCCAACTCAGCATATTGTGTGATTCTGTGAAAACAAATCCAGCCCCGCTCTCCGCCTGCCGCCCATTCCGATGCTCAGTGTGCTCAGATGATTACAACCCCAGAGGTTCGCCCTCAGACACAACGGTGGACGGTTCCCTCCTTCCTCCCCTCCCTCCTCCCCAGGATAACTCGCTCGCTGCCGCCCGCCCCAGTACCTGCACGCCGTGCACGATGTAGAGCTTCTCCGCCTCGCTCAGCACCACGGACGCCATTCCCGCCGGCTGCCGCCGCACCTGCGCAGTGCCCGCTTCCTCCCTCCCTTCCTGCCTTGCCTCCGCCCGCCGCGGGGCCGCTGCCGGCTCCCCATAGCTGGTGTCCCGCCCTGCCGGCACCGGCACCGGCACCGGCACCGGCACCGGCACCGGCACCGGCACCGGCACCGGCACCGGCACCGGCACCGGCACCGGCACCGGCACCGGCACCTCACAGCGGGGACTCCCCGCTTCTTGCAGCCGGAAAGCCACAGAAGCCTGTCACATGGAGTAGGCGCAGCGCTCTGGACGCGGTACCCACTGGGCACCCCACATCCCGGGAAACGTCCCGTCCGAGAAGCTGGCCCTCGTGGTAAACAAAAGCACCCGCTCTCTGCCTGCCCTCTGCCAAAAGCTCCTGAAGGAGGCGGTGGAAGTATCCCAGTGCTCAGAAAAGGGATCGCGTAGTCACAGTCCTCTGCGTTTCTTCATTTTCCTTGCGGAGTTTTTACCTCCGAAAGGTCCAAGCGAGGTGCGGTGCGCGGGGAAGGCTGGTGCGGGAGCAGGGAAGAAACCAAATGCTTTCCTTAGGAGATTCTGTTGGTCCTGTGCCAGATATCGCTGGGAAAGTGGCGTGGGAAATGTAATTAAAAACTCGCACTATGTATTGAAACAATAATTAAGGGTTGGGGTTTTTTTTGACAGCCTTAATTGAAAGTTTCATAACAGTCATTAATGTAAGTTTGCACGCCTTTTTGCACAGCTCCTGTGTATAATTTTCAGAGTATTTTAAAAGAAGTTATCTGACTTCGCGCTGATGCTTGCTTGGATAAAAATGGATCCATGGCTCCCAAGGATTACACAGCACGCTGCCAGAGTTTATCCAGCTTTCCACAACTCCTTGTTCAATCAAATGTACAGAGCATTCCTGGCTGTGCCTACCTGAGCAGGTGGCGTGATGCAGTGGGAGCAAACTTCAAGAGCAATGGATGGTTTTGGAAGTTTTAGCTTGGTCTGGTCGCACTGGCAGGCTGCTTATCCAGTAGCAGTCAGGGCAGAGCCGATGCGTTTCTGAGACTCTTCCTATGGCTTATGTGCATCTAAGAGAAGCCACATTTCTGCACACTAGGGCTGTTGCCTGGGGATTGCTTGCTGCTTGTTGGTGGGGAGAGCCAGCAGTGGAACCTGGCAGAGCTGGGAGCTTGGGTAGCTTGTCCTCCCTGCTCACCCTAGGGAGGTGACCAGGGCCAGGTCTACTTCCTGGGCCAGGGGAGTGCGAGACAAAGGCACTGCCCATGCATGAAAGGGCCCTGGTTTGTGTGTTCTCTCTAAAATAGCATCTGCCAGTGCTGCTGTCCAGCACAGATTGACCCTTCGTTTGACTTACAGTGCGATACTTGAATCCTCGCATTCCACAGTATGAACCAAACAAGAGGAAGAAATCAGAAACTCCCTGAAAATGTGAGTGAAATCTTGATCTGAAACAGTGTTAATGCAGATGCACCCTATAATTTCCACTGAGAGCGCAGGGAGATGACATTCTGGCTCTCATCTTAGTTCCTGCCTCTCATGGCTTAGCCCACAGCAGCTAACAGTTCCAATTGCCAGGAAAGAGTTATTTGTTAATTTTTTTCCCACCTCTGCCATCCCAGCTTGGAGTCTATCTTATGTTAGTAAAATTCTTGCATAGTCCAGAGGCTCTGCTAGCAAATATTGTTCACATGCAAGCAGCAGTTTTTCAAAGGTGGGAGGAGGCCAGGTTTGGTTTGTTTTTTCCTCAGGGATCCTACTGCCCTAAAGAGCACTTCTGAGTACATTCAAATTCCAGCACAGTAGTGCACAGGCACAGGCAGTAGTGAAGCTTATCATACAAAAAAGAATGCTACTTGTTTCTTGGGTTTGTTGGTGGTTTTACGTTGGGTTTTTTTTAAACAAAGGCAAACCAATATCTTTAACTTCATTGTGGTAAATGAATGTCGTGGTTTGACACTGGCCAAACGCCAGGCACCCATAAGAGCTGTCCGCTGACCTTCTCTTGCTCTCAGCTGGGCAGAGGAGAGGAAAAAAAATTATCAAAGGGCTCATGAGTTGAGATGAGGACTGGGAGAAAACACTCTAAAGGCAAAACAGGTTCAAATTTAAAGGTATAAAGTAAATTTATTATTAACAGAGTCAGCGGAGGATAATGAGAAGTAAAATAAGCCTTTAAAACACCTATTTTCTGCCCCAGCCCCTCCCTCTTTCCCACCAACAGCACAGGGAGACAGGGTGTGGGGGTTTTGGTCAGTTTGTCACTCGAGATCTTCTGTTCGCTCAGGGAGAGGGGTCTTTCCTCTGCTATGCTGTGAGTCCCTCCCACTGGCAGTCGTCCCAAAACTGTTGTGGCATGGTCACTTGTGCACGGGGTGCAGTCCTCTAAGGATAGGCTACTCTAGTTTGGAAGCAAGGGCTTTCTATCTCTGGAAGCAGGGGCCCTCTCTCTCCATTTGGGTCACATTTTCTCTGGCATCCACCCACTCCAGTGCAAGTACTTCTCTCACGGGCTGCAAGTGGATCTCTGCATCCCCTATGGACCTCCTGGGCTGAAGGGGGACAGCTGCTTTACCATAGTCCTCACCATGGCCTGCAGAGAAATCTCGGCTCTGGTGCTTAGAGCACCTGCTCTCTTTCTTCTTCCACTGACTTGGGTGCCACCATGTTGTTCTCCCTCACATGTCCTCACTTCCTTCTCTTCTCTGACTTCCTCCTTTTTTCTCTAGAAGAAAAACTGCTGCTCATAGGTGCCATTGCCAACAAGTTCCACCAATTCAAAGGTTCCTGCAGGATCCTGCAGTGCTGAGGGGTTGATCTTCTCTAGGTTCTGTGCCAGTGAGTCACTCGCCATGTTTTCACCGCCGGCCAGGCAGTCCCATTGCCACCGAGCGGGCAGTGGTGGCTGCCGCAGCACTGGCGCTATTTTATGCCTCTTGTCATGTGGGGTGTTGGGAAGGAGAAGCCACCGCCCCTGCCCTTCTGTCTGTGGCATGGCTGAGTAGGGGCAGGCAAGGCTCGCCATGGGCCGTGCTGAGATGGCAGCGGCCACGGTTCATGGCCGCATGCTGTGTGGGGATGGCCCCCAGCAGCGGTGCTTCGCCACCCCTGGAAAAAACTGCCCGTGTGCTATTTTGATTTTTTTCTTAAATATGTCATCACAGAGGTGTTCCTAACCTTTCTAATTGGCCAGCAGCACATCCATCTTCAGAGCCATCAGAGATTGGCTCTGACACGGTGGAAGCTTCTAGCAGCTTCTCACAGAAGTCACTGCTGTGGCCCTCTCCTGCTAGCAAGAAAACAGGCTATGCCAAATCAATACAGCCAAAATTGAGGGAACCCCCTGAAATGTGAAGATTTGCACTGCATGAATAATACCTGGCAAGGCCACAAAGGCTGGAAGCAGTGGCTTGGCGGGAGTGTCAAGCAAACTCAGCCCTTGCTCTGGCTCTGAACATGTCACCTGCAGTGGAGCGCTCTGTCACAGTCACAGAATGGGTACGGTTGGAATGGACCACAGTGGGTCATCTGTTCCAACCTCGTCCTAAAGCTCATGGCACAGGATAGCATCCAGGCAGTTCTTGAGTATCTCCAGTGTGGGAGACTGCAACCTCTCTGGACAACCTGTTCCAGTGCATGGTCACCCACACAGTAAAGAAGTTCTTCCTCATGATCAGGTGGAACTTCCCGTCCATCAGTTTCTGCCCACTGCCTCGCATCCTAGTGCTTGGTAGTAGGAGAAGAGCCCGGGTCCATCTCTTTGGCACATCCTTCCCACCCCCCGCCCCTTTTAGACATTTATAGACATTAATGATGTCCCCTCTCAGTAGTCTCTTCTTGAGGCTGAACAGGCCCAACTCCCTCAGCCTTTCCTCGTAAGAATGATGCTCCAGTCCCCCAAACATCCTCACTGCTCTGCGCTGTACGGCTCCTCCTTGGGTACCAAAAGATTTTGGATACCTCCAAACCAAAACTACCCTGAACCTGCCTGGGGCTCAGAGGTGCCCGCTGAGGCAGAACCATCTCTTCCCGTGTCAAAACAAAAAAGTATGGGGTTTTTTCCTCACAAAACCCGCACTTCCCCTCAGGCCCCTGCACGCCCGGGCCGTTAACGCGCAGCCGGCACAGGCGCTCCGCAGCCGCACGGGGCTCGGCGCCGCTGCCCGGCCGGGGCCCGGGGAGCCCGCGGCAGGGCGGGGAAGGGCAGGGCCGGGCCGCGCTGCCTCCCGCCGCCGCCGTTCACTTCCTGGTTCCTCCCGGCGGCCGCTCCACCTCCGCGCAAGGGGCGGGCGGGCTGGCGGCGGAAGGGGGGGTGCGGTGCCGTGCCGTGCCGTGCCGCTGCCGGCGCGGGGGCGGCGGGGCGCGCCGGACCCGCGGCGGCGGCGGCGGCCACTGGGGTAGGTGGGTGCGACTGACAGCGCGGGGCGGGGGGTGCTGGGGGGCGGGCAGGTGTGTGCGCTGGGGCGGGAGCGGGAACTGGGAGCGGAGAGCTGGGAACCGGGAGCGGGCCGCCGGTGGATGCCATCCCGCCGCCGCCTGCGCCGCTCCGCCGGCTGCCCCCCGGCCCCGCCGCTGTCCCTGGTGTCCCCGGCCCGCGCGGCGCCTCGGCCGTGCGGGAACCCGGGGATGGCGTGGCCGCCCGAGGGCCGCGCTGCTCCGCATCCTTCGGCGGGGCCCCCGGGCCAGGGCTGGGCGGCGAGTCGTGTCCCGCAGCGGCGTCCCCGGGAGCTGTGGTCATCGCTCGGGAAACGGGAGACGGGCTCCCGCTCTCCCCTCGCCGCCTTCCAGCGCTGGGCTTTAAATACTGGGTGGCTGAACACGTTACATGATACTGGGCTAAGTACGTGGTTTAGGACTGCTCCGCGGCCTTTCGGAGCAGCGTTGAGTCCCCTCGGCAGGAAATTTAAAGTCGGAGCCTCCAGCGATTTCGTCGGGGTCCTGTGACCTGTCAGTGGATTGCAGAGGTCCTGTAATGTGCTAAAGCGTTGCGGCGGTGGGACGTGCCCGCCAGCGAGCAGCTGGACAGCGAGCGGAGCTGACCCTGTCGCTTCCGAGGTTGCCCTGGTCACCAGGCGTGTGGCTGCGGCTGTCCGATGGCACCGTGGGCCAGGTGCGCCCTCGGCATCGGGAGCAATCCGTGGCGAAACCATGGCGCTGTACTGTGGCGGGTTTAGTTGAAATGGATGGTGAGTTTTACATGGCAGTAGCAGGGGATCCGGACTGGTTTAGAACGGCAGCTTCTGAGTGTTACTGGAGTAGTTCTGTAAGGTAAATTTTTAAGAAGCAAGAGTTCACGATGGCTCATTAGAAAATGGTCTTCAAGAAAACAATCAAGAAAACGGGCCTTGGGGAGGAGGGGGCAGCAGTCGGGTGCCTGATGGGCTCTCCACTCCCTTTAAGCCATTGAGGGATGCGGGATGGACAGCCAAGTTCTTTTAGACCTCTTCCCTTTGATCCTGATTCAGAAAAGATAAACTGTGTTTTTCAGCATGAGAGAGAGCGACAGTGTGCCAGACTCCTGGCACAGCAAAGGTGGGTGTGCAGTGTCAGATCTGTAGGAAAGGAGCCCAGATTTGGATGGTTGTTCTGATACAGTGGAATCACAGAGAAGGGAGGGACTGGTGAGTTACAGTGAGTGAGTGACTACATTGGGTGTCTCGTACATAGCAAGGCATTAGTGAGGACTATGTTTTTGTTTGCTTAATGAAAGCAACAAATAAGTCTGTTGTGTAGTGTTACAAGCATTTCAGTGATAAGAGTCATCATAAGGGGAGCCACGCCATTCTTACGCCTTTTAAAAATGCAGCCCCATGTGCCATAAAGATCCGCTGCTTCAAAGGCTATGACTCTGTCAGCGTAGCTCTTGGTGCTGCCTCGCTGATGCAATAGTGTTTGTCACACCAGTGGGACCTGCTGCTGGTAGTAAGTTGAGTCTGACTGAATGTTCATTGAGATTTAGGAGGTGTGACCCAGAAACTCTTTGTGGTTATAGGTTTATAATAGGGCAAATACAAGGTCTGCCTAAAACCCAAAATATTTGTTGTGACATTTAGGACCTATAGCAATAACATCTATTGGGTGTTCTCATATGTTTCTGCTTCCTTTTAATTTTCATTTTAAATGATGTAGTTACAGACAAGGGTGTCTATTTCAGTTTGAAATTGCTTGTTTGGTTGTAGACAAAAGTACACAAATGTAATTTAATCCAAATAATGGGAGCAGGTTGCAAGAAGATGAATGCTTAATTCCTCAGCAGTTGCAGGTCTGCTGTGCCCAAGTAGTTATGTGTTTTTTCTGGGCAGTTTCCTTTGCGTCAGCAAGGGGGAACAGCTGACAGTCTTCAGCAGTTTGTGTGTATCCTGGGCAATGGTAGCTCAGCTTTGGTGAATCTGTTTTTCTTCTCTAATGTGAATTTACTTTTCTCAGTGGGTGGATTGCTGTGCACCTCCAGCAGAACAGGAGCTAGCAGTGTTGCATAGCCCATGCAGTTTAAACCTGTGTGTTGCATTATTTCAGGAAGATTTGCTCTTGGAGTCAGTTTTACTGTGCAGACATTTCCCATATAGCTGTAACAGGGTATCTCTCCTGTACAGGAGACTAAGGGGGCACCCATAGTGGTGTCAGCCTGAAAATGGACTGGCTGTAGCTCAGCCAGTCTCTGCAGATGTTAGTTGGCTGAGCTTATGCTTTTCTCTGATCCCTCTGCAGTGTAGACATGACCTTTTCCTTAGGGCAGTATTTTGGGAATACAGTTTTTCTTCCTTCCTGACACAAGACAGTAGATAATGTAAAATATGACACGACAGAATAGCTTGTTGTCAGTTTTTATTTCCCCCATCCTGTGCTGAGCTGGTTGAAGCAAACTAAATGCGACCAGCTGTACCTGAACCATCATATTTGACCTGTGCATGTAACTGATCTGAAGCTTCGGGTTGTGTTCGAGAAAACGAGAAGTTAAAGATTTCCTAATTGAAGCTGTGTGTTTCCTGGGTTGTGCAGGCAATAAGGAAAGAAGATAGCCCTTGCCTGGAGCTGCAGTGCAGCAAGTCTGCCAGTAACACTTCACACATTGTCCTTTTGAGAGGGAGTCCAGAAGGGCGAGCCAGCTTGTCTGTAGGGTGTGGGTGCCAAAGACCTCCCTGTATGGCAGCAGTTTCCTGCTAGTGAGGTGTGAGGTGCTAGAGGTGAGGTACAGCAAGGTGCTGGCTCACTGCACGGGTACACTGGTGTGTGAGCTCCTGTCGCCTGCTTCTGGCTGTGCCCCCAGCTTGGGGGGGGGTGCTTGGGAGCGCTTCTGGAGACTGGAGCGAGAGATTTGTCTAGGCTTATAGCCCCAGATCTCTTAGCACCACCAGGGTACAGGGTTACCGTACAGAACTGCTGCTGTTAACAGCAGAAGAGATAGGAGTGCAAGAAGAGTGGGGAAAAAGAAACAGAGGATAGGGATGGGAAGGTAAGGAAATGAGAGGAAAGGGTAGAGCAGCAGAGTTCAGCTAGAAACATGTTGGGAAATGCTATTCCAGGAGCAAGTAAAACAGCAAGTAAAAGAAGGACACAGAAGACTCACTGTTAAGATCCTTGGACAACAGAGGAATGTTGAATGAGAGGAAATGCAAGGCCCTTGTTGATATTTCTGCTCCTGGGCTGGTGGTGGATGATGTGTTTGTCATGTTCAACTGTGAGTTTTGCAATAATACAGAACTGACAGGGTGGCCAATTGTAAATGTGGTGCAGCATGCAGAAGTTAAAACAGGTGGGCTGAAGCTGAAACAGTGTGAGTGAATTAAGCCAGTGTAAGGTACTATGCTATTGAAGAAAAAAAAGGTAAAAAAAAAAAGACATACACAGGCCTAGTGGAAAGGCAGTAATACCGTACCATAGATACAGAGAGGGCTGTAGCAGGTGATAAAGATAGTAATGTGATATGCATCTTTGTTCTTTGCAGTAACTACTTGAATTATTGATGTCCAATATAGCACAGAATAGATAAGGAAGATATTATATATTGTGTCTGGTCTTGTCTTGAACTCTCTGTATTTCAAAGGATAGGAAAATTAAGGTTTACACACAGAAACTGTATTTTTTATGGCAGCAAGGATCCCCTCTGCTTGCCTGTGCAAAAGTGAGCAAAACAAGAAATGCTTAGTTTGCCAACTCAGATGTTCTTTGCTATGTTTCAAAAGCTTTAACCTACAGCAACTTTGAACCTGCAGGTTTTTCCAGTTCTCTGAAGTAGCAGCATACGCTTCTTCTAGTTGTGATTTTAACTTTGCAGGATAGAGGTGATAATTTTTTGGTCCCTGTGTTGTTAATGTGCTGTTTTAATGTATGCCCTATGTACTTTCTGTAGTTGCCTTAGGGATCTACTTAGGTGTAGTATGTAGATTTAAAATCCAAATGCCTTACAGCCTTCATAGCTATATGTTTACCTACCCCTATGTGGTAAGGCAGAAGAATAAACTACAGGCAGAGGAATAAAATCAGAGAGTGAGTGACTTGTTCATGCTTGTGAAGAGGGGGCTGTAGCAGAAGCAGGTGAGAGCCAAATCCTGCGTTAGACCATCTTGAGTGAAAACGTATGTCTGATAGTTAAAATGCTCTTTCTGCCTTGAAAGATAGTATTTAGAATATTTTTTTTAGACTAGAGGGGTTCTGCCAGCTTCTTATTATGATTAAAACTTGAAAGCTGCAGCTCTTTCCTGCTCTGCAGAGCATATTCCTTATGCTATGAAAGTTGCATGGTTTTTAAAATAGATGCTAAAAATAATACCAGATTTACAGATGAACCTTCACCTTTAATTTTTGTCTTTCTTTTTTTTAAAAAAAGGATAAAGGACAAATTGAAAATTTGCATTCCCTTAATCCAGTGAAGTCCTGAGTCAGCGTGTAAATTGCAAAGCTGTCCAGAAGACCAGGACGGTTTCTCCTGTTTTGTCTCTCATAAGGCTGTGTATTCAGGAGAACTGCAATGCTGTGGGAAAGCATGACATCCCCATCTGTTGTTTTCTGTTTCCTGGTGCACTCTCTCCTGCAAGATTGCTCTTTCCTTCCGATGCTTAACTTCAGATAGGTGGCAATGTAAAAAAGAGAGTATGTTCAGGATTAATATTTCTCTTTTGACATAGGTTAAGTAGCTCGTGTGTATTTGTTCTATTGGGATACTGTAAGACTGAAGTAACAGAATATCTCTGTTTCTCTTGCAGCTCTGATAGTTAAAAACTTGTTTTGTATTTTGTAATGGTTCATTATTTAATGGTAGTTTTATAAAGTACCTTCTATCTCTGATGAAAGACTTATTTAGATTACTGACTTCGTGATCAGACCAAGTCAGATCCAAGTCTGACCTCAGTCTTGGTGTCCTTGTGACTTGTGCCCTGTTCCTACATGTTGCCCCAATTTTGTCACTCATCCATAGAGGTCCAGTGTTTTTGTACCTTGGACAGTAACTACATTGTCTTTGTTCTCCTTTGCTCAGGCCAGCAGCTGACAGGCCTTTTGGTGGGGGTGCAGTCACCAGATAACTCAGACTCTTAGGTCAGTCTTTATTGCATTATAATTTATTTATACAATACATGTCCATTAGTTAAACAGAAATGAAGCAGACATTAACCAGGAAGCTGTTACCATCTGCCCTGAGAGACTGCATACCACAAACATGAGGATAGGGAAACCCCTGTGTTTGTAATTCAGAAAACACGGCCTTATTTTCCTTTCAGTTCTACTAATGGAATTCCTCTGGCACTGTTGAAGCTGCTTCTTGTCTGCACTGATGTAAATTAGAGGAGGACTGAGGGGTTTGTGCCTTATGTGGCTCCATCTCTTTTGAGGCTGTCACTCTCAGCCTGATCCAGGCCCTCAGGATGGAGTTCCTAGATCTGACAGACATCTTTGAGGTAATTTCCCCCTCCTCTTGCTCTCCTTAGGGAGAAGTTCCCTCTGTGTATTTGTACTCCTATTCAAATGTGTTCTTCAGAAAGGCATGACTTCAATTAAATCTTCCCCTCTAACAAGATGCTTCTAGTAAAAATAATAAAAGTATGATTTTAGTGGGAGCCATTTTTATTACGGTCTTGTTCACGTGTGACCTCTTTGAAGTAAGAAATAAATTAAAAATAGAAAATAACATCAAAATAGTTGATGATATAAACAGTTTTCTAAGCAATTACTATAAAGCATTGTAATATGGCCACTTACTCCCTTCAAGTATAGAAAAATATTATAAATTTGTTACCATCTGGTTTTATGTGCTGTCTATTCCCCTTTTCAAGGGAGATAATTCAAGCCTGTGCATTTGCCCTCAGGAAACACAAATTTATTTTAAGCCTTGTAATTTTTTAAAGATTTCTTTATGCCACTTTTCTTTAGTGTGGGAACTAAAAGTGTTGAAATTGCCTGTCTTAAGGATTTGGGAGAATCGTGAGATGTTTGCGAACCTTTTGCTAAAAGCAAATGCATAGCTGGTAATGTATTTAGGCTGTAATGATACTCCTTAATGTAGCCTGAATTTCCAGGAGAAAAAAGAAGTATCTGTGGTAGGCACAATCCTGTTCCCTTCTCCTGGAGTGGCTGGAGGAGGGCTGGCAGTGCTGACTTTGCCCTGTGATAATTCGATCTGAGTCATCGGGTGTCCTGAGAGCACAGCGTTAACTTCCGTGCCCGGTTCTTCACTGTTGCCTTTGCCATTGTAACTCTAGATTAAGTTTTTACCTGTTTGGGTTTTTAGCCCGTATTGGGGTGAGGTTTGTTTTGTTTGTTGTTTGGTTGGTTTTTTAAATCATGTGTGGAGTCCTGAAAGTATTCCAGTGGAAGAACAGCTCTCTATAGCAAATTTGAGCCTGCTAATAATAGGCTTGCTTTTTTTAGCTGCCTTTCACAGACCTGTTAGAAATGTCCCATTGACCCTCCAGGGTTTTGTAAACCAGGGGTTGGAAACTGCCATGCCAATGGATATCTGGATGAATCTGCAGGAGACCGCCAAAAATTCTCGGCATGGCTGGCCTGTTTTGTTCCGCTTCTAGTGATCGGATAAAGCTTTTTAGGCCTTGTAGGAGCCATTTGGAAAATACATATAAATACTGATACTTTCTTACTATCTCTGCTTTGGCAAGTTTTGACAAGCTTGTTAGATTTTGGCTGCGTGGAAGTGTGGCAGGAGAAGCATAGGTAAAAACCCTTTTAGTTAGGAAACTCACCTTCTCTTATGTCTGTTGCAAAGGAAGATTAAATATGCAGTATTTTAATCTGTGCAGTTTTATGTACAGAAAAAATGAAATCAACTTAAAAATGAATTCTCCTGCAGTTTCTGTCTGGAGCTGGTTGATTTTGTATAGAAGGCCATATGTCCTGTGGATCTAGATTACCTACTTTAGCTGTTGTGAATGTAGTATGACTAGTTATGTATGTTTGCTTTCTTTTGATGATAAAAATTTAACTTTAGTGTTGTTTTTCAGCTCTCAAGGTACTCTGTGTGTCATAAAATCTGTTTGGAAGTATTTCTTTCAAGTAAATAAAAAAGCAAACTGAAAACCTAAAAAAAGGTCCATAATCTGCCTGATCTCTCTTCTTTTTATTCTGTTTTTTCCCCAGTATTGTTTTCATGTAATTGGCAGAACTTGAAATTCACTTAGTTTATATGATAGAATGAAAATGTAACCTCTTCCCAAAGTTCAGTGTTAATGGACTTGTAATAGAGGAAATGGTTGCAATGTACATAGTAATGCTGTAGTTCTGCAAGTTATACCATGTGCTTGACTTCACTAACATGAGTAATTACATGAAAATCAGCAGGTTCACGAGGATAGTGGTTTTAAGCTTGCTGTAAGTTTTACATCAGAACCTCGGGTAGCTTTCAGGTACTTACTGGGTGAAGGCCCACATCATTTGTTTGTACATTCTTAGAACATTCTTTGGCCGTCACAGGCCATTAAAAACCAGATCTTTTTTGACATGGCTTATGGCAGGTAAGACAGTTTACATAGGGTGTAATAGCATATTTTAAATGCTCATTGTAGCAGGAAGTGGATTTTCATTTGTTTTGTTTACATTTCTAACTTATGTGTTACATGTTTTTTGATTGTTCCTGTATTGCCGAAAGCCTTCCAGATAAAAAAAATATAAAAGGTCTTTGCTCTGTCATGTCGTTAAGCTGAATTGATGTGTGTGTTGTCATTGTGTCCCACACTTACCTAGTGGCCTCTCTTGTAGCCTGACACCAAGATTAAGTCCTTAAGCCCTTTGCCTACATTGTTTACATATTGTTTGCTCCAGAGCTGGAGGAGCTGACATACTCCATCTGTATTATAATTTAAGTTCATATGCAACATGATTGAAGGGCAAACCAGTTAGGACAAGTTAGTGCTTCCACCCTGCTACTACCTTTTTTTTTTTTTTTTTGGTTGTTGTATTATTTATAAGAAAATACCAAATTGGACAACATAAACCAAAACAGATGTTTGTGTATGTAAGAACAAGGAATTAAAAAAACCCCACTGACTGGGTCATGCAGGAGAGAAGCTGACACTCTAAGCTCCTATAGCTTGACTCTCAAGGTAATGAACACTGAAACACACATGTATTTCTCAAATAATGTGTTGTGTTTATGTACTGATTACTGATTTATTTTGTTGTCTAATGAGGCTTCTAAAGCAAACATTGAATGGCAGAGTAATTAAATAACAAAATTGTCCTCCAGCTATAACCAGAGGCCTATGCCCTGTCCTCTTAACTCGCTGCAGAAATGAGTCTCCAGACTTTCAAACTGAGGGAGCCTCAGGGCTCCTTCCAGTTTCTCCTTAGACAGTTACACAGCAGTAGATTTTATTTTTTTCCCCAGTTTAGCTCAATAATATTTCTCAGAAAGAGCTGTAGAACTTTTACTGGAATGAAACCACTCTGTGCACTTGCAAGAAAGATTAATTTTTATTTCACTGCTGAAGTGTGCTGTTCAGGACTAAAGCCACAGCTTAATCACTGTGTATTTGTTCAGCTTTCAGTCAGTCTTTGCTAATACTGACCTTAAGGTGACTTGTCAAACTAATTCCTTTTGTTAAATAGGAGTTTGCTTTTCCTGTGACTCTGATTCCTTTGCTTTGGGATACAAAACCTCAGGAGAAAAAAGGCTCAGAGTCTAGGCAAAAAATCCTGGGAGTCTGTGTTCAGGACTGTTCCGGCTTGTTACTGCACCTGATGTGTGAAGTCGAAACTTTCGATTGAAAATTGAACACCTAAATTACAGTTCTCTTTCTTACTTTTTAATGTAATGTGATGTTCTTGTCAACTAAACACCGTTGTCAGGCATGAGTCTTTAATTATGTCATTTTTATTTTGAGCTGGCAAACAAGCATAACAATTTTAATAAGATTATTAAACAATGCAATGAAGGTTAACCTGTTTCCTTGAGGGAGTGGAAGAACTGAGTCTTAGAAATACTTGTTAAGTCTGTGTGAATGTATGAATACATAATTGTCCTTACAGAAATTGTGAAAAACGGGAGAAAAGGTATGGTTGTATTAGTATGTATAGATTTATCTGAACTTAGACTGCCAGATTGTTTGCGTAATCACTGTTACTGAAAATTACATAGCTTGTCTTCCTAAATATCAGGAATCATGAGGCTAAATTATAGCTGTGGTTAAAATGCAGAGTAATTACAATGTGTTATATGAATTTTGTGAATGAGGAGAGGGTTTTTTGTTGTGGGCTTTTTGCTTGCCAAAGTAAATGACATCCTTACAAGGGCATTTTCATCTTGATTTTTCTGTTCTGTGTGATGTGTGTATAAATACAAGACTGATATGCTTTAAGCCACGTGACTTTTTTCAGATTCATAAACCATCTTAAACTCGCTTGGCAGCATACTAAATGTTCAGAGTGAAAAGATAAGAAAATACCTAATTCTCCTAGTTTATTTATAAGAGTTGTGTTAGAAAACAAATATTTTAAATACTCTAGTTCATCTGCTTTTGTGCACCTGGGAAGTTTGTGCTCCTGGCTTTTGCTTCTCACTGTGGCTACAGCAGTTCCAGAACCTCTCTTCATGTCACTTGCACTCAGGCGCACGAAGTTGGTAATTTCTGTGCTTGATTGTAATTAATCATGCTGCTCATTAATAACCTTATTCTTTGGCCATGAAAGAATAATTGTCCTCTTATGAATTTGGTTTCCTTAAAATAACAACTGAAAACTATTGTCTCCTTCCCTGTTGATATAGGGGCAGCAACATCTCCATTTAGATTGGTGTTAGGCAGAGTAGAGCTTTCTGCTTGTACTTGCCAAAACTTAGCCATAAAATTTGAAGAAAAGTTTGAAGTCCTAGGGATTTCTGCAGTTCTCTCACTATATTTTCTGTAAAATATATCTGTTTCTAAACAATTAAAGACAAAAATAGCTTTAGTGTGAACTTTTTTGGCAGAAAACAATTAATGCTATACATTTTGTATGAATTAAAATGGCATAATGAACACTCCTTTTGCAAAGCTGTGAGAAGAAGCCTTATATTTTGAAATAGCAGGAAGCTGATCCATTCAGGGATATGCAGTTCAGTGTATTTGGCAGTAGAATTATTGTAGCCATTTTTGTAGAAGGTGAGTCTTTAGAGGGTGTAGTGTTATGAAGCATTTAGAGCACTGAGCAAATACTCTGAGTAGAAGTGTCTTTGGAAGAGGTTGCTGGGTGTGTAAAGAGCAGCTTTCAAAGTGGAGCATTCCAGGTGTGCTCCAACATTGAGTGCCGGATGCATTGAGTGCTGATGGATTGATCCCTTGCCAAAGACTTAGGAGCACCTTCTCTGTTTTCTCAAATGCCTACTTTTGGTGGGAGTTACATTGAAACCGCAGCAAGCATGGCACATACCTGGAGCATTACTGTTCCTGGTTCCAAGATGGATCTTACCCTCTGGATACACAAGGTGTCTGCAGAGCTGGAGAGGAGAGGACGGGGCAATGTCAGTGTTGGTGCTCTTGCTACAGTAGAGTGGAGTTGGCTGGAAATCATAAAGGGAGGCAAAACAAATGCCATTGAGGGATGGAGCAAAGGTGTCAGGAGAGGCAGGGCACAGCAGAAGACTTCCAAGGGATGTGAGGCCAGAGGAGGAGGTGAGAGTGGGAGACAGCTGTTGTCAGGAAATTATGTCCTCGAGCCAAGACTAGAAGTTCCTGTCAAGATCTTTTCTGGGTTGCTTCTTGATCAGTTCCTGCAAATCTAACTGTACAGCTGTTGGTTTTTGCACTTTTACCCCAAAGCTGGGAGGCAGTGGGTAAGGAGAAAGGAAACCTCTTCCACTTGCTAAGTTTCCTAGAGTGCGTAGGAAAGACCCTTCCCTTTCATAAATCTGAAGCAGCAAAAAGGGATCCTGCCAGCTGTGCCAGGACTTTCTCTTCTGCCCTCACATGACAGTGCTGAGTTCTTGCTTCAATTCCTGTTGTGGCAGCTCCTGTTGGCTCCTACCTGATGACTTTTTCTTCATTAAAATGCTTATTGCCTTTCCACTTAGGGAGGTGGAGGTGGCACACAGGTAGACCTAGTGTGTAATTAAGCACTTCTTAAAAGCACTTAAAGTCTTCTGAGTAAGGAGTGTTCCGATAAGCGCAAGAGTGTGGTTTCCCAATCCATTATTTTGTGTTTTTTTACCTTTTTTGCTTTTTCATTTCACTTTCTGCAATTTTCCCCTGTGATGACCGTGCCATTACGTGAACTGAGGTCTGGATGTCTGGCAGAGCAATGAGCACTGTTTCTGACTCTCTTTCAGATGCAAGTATGGACATAATAGCCTATGATGATTACTCCAATCCACCGCTTCAGAGATATTGAAAGGACACCTGAATACCTCCAGCCGGAAAAGTGTGTTCCACCTCCTAGCCGTGCTTCCCTGGGAACAATGTGGTTTATTCGAGATGGCTGTGGTATTGCATGTGCTGTCGTTACCTGGATGCTGGTGTTCTATGCCGACTTTGTAGTCCTCCTTGTCATGCTAGTTCCATCGAGAGATTATGTTTATAGTGTCATCAATGGCACACTGTTCAACACCTTGGCTTTCCTCGCTTTGGCTTCACATTTTCGTGCTATGCTGACAGATCCAGTAAGTATACACCTCTCTCTGTGTGTCTCGGAAAGAAGCAGGCGGTGTTTTTCTTGTCTGCTAGATGTTGGGTAACTCAGTTGCTGAGTGAGTGGCAGATTTAAATAACTTCTGTGTGTCAGCCTCCTAAGTGAGGCTGCTGATGTGGTATGCTAATTTTTCGTCCCACTCAAGTCAGATGCAAAGTCAAGGACCCAGCCGTAGATTCCTGGTGTGTGAGCAGCTCTTTTTGCACTGGGGAGGAGAGTGTTTCTCTCTGATGCTGTTTTCTCCCCAGTGGTAGATCTCGTGTTTGTGGCTTGCTGTGTCTTGACAAACAGGAAAGCTGGAAAAGCTGGTTTTGGTTGTCTGCCTTGGCAAGTACTGCTTCAGCAGAACTGAGCAGAACGTGTGTTATTTTGGAAAGCTGTATTACCATCTCTTGTTCTACTGATTTTGTGGAGTTTATTGAACAATGCTGAAATAAATACAGTCTGAGCATGCTAAGAGCTGGCAGTTCCTAGGCAAGTTGGGAAGCATCAGAGTTGTGAGATTCTCTTGTATGTATCCTTAGGACATGGTTTTGAGAGATCAGATCTGCTGCTTTCTCGTCATTCAGTTGTGACAAGATAAAGTTTAGCACCATGATGCTAATTCTGAATAGCCTGTGATGGTTTATTTTGCTTGGTAACCTCTGGACAGTAGACTGAGTTGAAAACCCCATCTCCACTAGTCAGTGGAAGAAAAGACAAGCGTAGACTTCTCCTGTCCCCTTCCTCACAAGTGTTCTTGTTGCTGTTGGGAGTGGTGGTGTGCCTCCGATATTCTGTCCCTTCCGAATGTTATTTCCCCCTTGAAACCTTGTTAGGTGCCATTAAGACTTCAGTATAATCTTTATTTCTTAGATTCCAGCTCTTCCAGAAGCCACAGCACTGCAGAAATGGCTTGATTTGGGGAAATCTCACAATTTGCGGTAAAGACAAAAGGTTGAGTTGCATGCAACTGCTGCTGGGCAGAAGTGTAAGCAATTAGTTCAGCCTCTGAAACTTCTGATCACTGTAGAGGGTTGCAGCAGTTTGTTAGATAGTTTGTATCCTGTGGGTGGTTGTTAATTATTGTATGTTGTGTGATTCTTATGCTTAGGGACCTTCAGGTCACTAGAATTATTTTGCAGAGTTAGCAGCAGCTCTTGTGAAACAAAAGCTGCATTTTGAAATGGGCTAGGCACGCAGTGTTGGAGAAGCAGATGCAATCTCTGCTGAGTGTATTTGGGAAAAAACATGTTAATTCCTAGTGTGAGGTGGGATTTATCTATGTGGATGGAAAGCCAGTGGGATTTTGTTTCATTATTTTAATGAGGACTTCAGCTAAATAAAATGCAGGGGGGAAGATACAGAGAAGGGATGCACTAACATCTGGCAGACAGTGAGAGTCTGGGATTAAGGAAGCTTCCGGGACATGGGGGACCAGGAGCATGTGTAGGATCAGGATGAAACAGAAAGCACTGCTGAGGCAAACAAGCAGAATTCTTACTATAAATAAGTGAACAACTCAGTTCTTCACAATTGATAGCGTATGTCGTGCATTTCAGGAGCTGCTTCCAATGGGTCCTTGCTAAAAACATTCCTGAAGTGTTGAGCTTTGCTGCATACTGCAGAGATAGAACATGAGTTGCAGCATTTTGTGGAAATTGTTTTTGGTAATTTTTAAATTAGTCAGGCCTGTTGGGAGTTTTTGCAGGAAAGAAACCCCAAAGACTGCTTTAGAAAGCCTTATAGTACTGGTTTAATGTGCAGGTCTCTCACTCATGTGTATCATTTCTGTTTATTGCTGTTAGGAGGTTGTATAGATGTATTAAAAGGAGACTGTTCCATCAGAAATGTATTGAAATATTGCATCTTTGTTTTTATTTCAATAAAAAAAGCTTTAAATTCGCAGAAGTAAATTGTGCCAGTTACCAGCAGTGATTTCGTACACCATGTTTCATGGCTTTTTTTTTGAGCAGAGGAAATTTCTTTAGTTTGTTTTTTTTTTTTTTTTTGAGCAAATTTATGTCCCTGTAAAGACTGGAAACTCATGAACTTGGGCTCCTGTAGCAGCAATGTGTTACCTATTTAAAGATATACATTGAAGTGGAAATTGCACAGCTAAGAATGTTTTACCTGGTCTTATCCAGGTGTGACAACTCTTAGTGTTCACTATTTGAATGTTAAACCCCAGTTTAAATAACAAACACACAATGGAAGCAAAACTATAAATACATGAGTTGTTTACCAGCAACTCTGAGTGTACACAGTGATACTTCAGAAGAAGCTGCTTCTACTGGCATAAGACATCTGCAGATTTCAGTTTGTGATAGGAAGCTCTGACATGATGAATTTGTTGATGTGATGAGAGGGATGAGGATTCTTAAATATTTTAAAGTTACTGTAGAATTACAAAAGACTAATGGCTTAAGTGAAGGTAGGTAACAAAAGACTAATTGCTTTATTGATGTTTTAAAAAAAACAACGAAAGCCCCACCAAAATTAGGTTTAAGTGTGTGGTTCCATATTTTAAGACCACATTTAAATTTTTTTTCTGAATTTTCTTGCTCTTCTTGAAACTCTGTTGATCTTAGGGAAGTTTTTATTTCTTTTTCTTCCTTCCCCTCCCATAGTTTAAAGTCATTCTGTTGTTCTTAGCAACCATAATGTTCACAAGTTAATCTCTTGGTTTGTTTGGTTTTTTTCCCTGCAGGGTGCTGTACCCAAAGGTAATGCCACAAAAGAGTTCATCGAGAGTTTACAGCTAAAGCCAGGACAGGTGGTTTACAAGTGCCCAAAGTGTTGTAGCATCAAACCCGACAGAGCACATCACTGCAGGTAAAGTCTTCTCTGAGGATGGCTGTTATATCAAGAGCTCAAGAGTGATTCACCAGTGTGCCTTGTTATTGGAGTCTGAGACTGGATTGGGTCAGTTGAAGGATTGACCTACAAATTCTGTTGCCAATAGTACCAGACATATTTAAGCTTCTTAGAAGAAATCTTGTACCTTTTCTGACAAATTTTCACATATAGGAGACCGGGGCTACTTTGTGCAAAGTGAGAAACACTTAAAATTTTTGAGTGCTGCCTTGGTTCCAGGCTTGTATCTGACATTCCATAAATTTTCATGTAAACATGACTTGAGAAGAGACATTGTATACCAAAATGCATAGCAGTCCATAAAACATCTCCCAGAGGGTCAGTGTCTTTTCCATTTTTGTTTTTATTTGCAAACCCATTTGTCTAGCTATGTATTCTGTTTAGAAGTGGTATTTAAGTTAAAACTGAAGTGCAGGTAGCTGTATATATTTTTTAAGAGTTCTGACTTCCACATTTTCGTTGAGTACTATGACTTTGTTTTGTGCTGTGTGATAGATCAGTATGCTTACTGATCTGTCATGTCCTTTCTTTTTCTGGTAGGATAAACTCCCCAGAAGAAAGTAAATGGTAGTGAGCTTTTTAGTACTAAAGGCAGTGAGCAAAAAAATAACTACTTCCTAAAATTCTCTTCTGCTTTTAAAGCAAGCGAACCTGCTTTCCAGTAAGTAGTTAATAAGTTTGCACTGGTGTCACTTCCTTACCTACTCAAAAACCAATGCATACAGAGAGAGCTTGTACCTGGACTAGTGCTGATTCACGCAGTGGTCTTGTGGGGAGGGAGATATATGGTAATGAGCTGAACAAACTTGTTCTGCTGTTTGCTTTTTTCATATTGGTTTTCAGAGCTTCAGTTTGCAAATGTTTTTCTTTTTTGTTGTTGGTTTTTTTAAAATTTTAATGAAAATCAGGAGTTGGTTATTCAGCAGGAGCAATGTGATCATGCCTATCACTTATTAATGCTACTGTAAAATCCCCTCTGACAGCTTTTCAATTATGAATGAAACTTCACATCTAAAATGCTGTCTTGATGATGACTCACAGTGTAGGTAAATGAGAGACTCTGGCTAAACACAAAACCTTGTCACCATGGTCCTTTTTTCTATCCTTTAAGACAAGTTTTTAGACATTACGATTTGGGAAAGTGTTCCACTGAACACAGATGCTGTTGAGAATCTTCAGTCAGACATTTTTTTTGTGGCCTGGGGAGATTTATCAGACTTTAACACATCGAGGTTGAGCGTGTGCATCAGCAGGAGATACTGCTAGCTGTATGCCAGAGGGACCGGGGTGTTTTTGATGAATGTGCTATTTAGTGAGTCCCCTGTGCCCAGTAAACTAGTCCTGCCAGCAGTCCTGCTGGGTGGTTGAGTGGGGAAAAGTGTCTTGACTATGGGCAATCCCCGCTGCCTGTAGTGTTTAGTTGTGGTTTCTGTGTTTCCTTTTCCATCAGCTAGCTTCCTGTTCTGCCTGTCATCCGTTTTTGATATGTGTACATGGAATAAAACCTCCCCTCCCAGCCTCCTCTCCTATCCCTTTCACATCTGTGGTTTGGCTGCTTCAGGTTGGCCCTCTGGAGAAGTAGGAGCAGTTGAAGGGTTGCTTGGGTACTCATCTCTCCCAGAGCCCAAGGGAAGTGTGTGCACACCTGCACAAAGGGAGGCATCCTCCTCCTTTACCACCTGCCTCACCTTACCCCCTCCTTTTTTTTTATCAATGATAGATATTTGTCATATGAATTACATTACTTGGCAGATAAATTGCTTTTACTGTGTCTGCTGATTTTAGACTCCATGTAGCTCAAAATAATTTTAAGTTGCTTTTTCTGGCAAAACGAGGCTTTTCTTGTTTCCACTGCACGTGGGGTTGACAGGTAGTAGGACACCCAGGTTTGCCTGCGGAGAAGGAGCTCCTGATCCGGCCCTGTGCTGGGAGGCTGGGGCCTGTCTGCCTGGACTTTCATTTAGGATCAGGCCTATAGCAGCTCATTTGTTTTTCAGGCATAGCACATATCCTTGGGGATTATCCCGTCCCACCAATTAAAGTGAGTGGAAGGCTGTTCTGACAGGGAGGTTTTCTATTATTTATTCATACATGCTGATAAGAACATGTTTATGTTTTTGTTCGAGTTTCCCTTAAGTGTTTGGGTGTTGAAGTTTATTATTTATATTAAAGTCAAAATGTTTTTCGTTATAAGAAGAAAAATAAAATTAGCAGAGCACTCAGTCCTGTGTTTCATTGCTGCCAGAATTGTTCTGGAATGGCTGTTTCCTTTCTGGGTCTATTGTTTGTTTGCTTTGGGGTTTTGTGTTTTTTCATATTTGATTTCTGTGCTTGTTTGTGCAATGTGGTATCAGGAGACTGCCTTTCGTCCCCTATCATATGAGAAAGCAGCAGAGAAAAAGACTTCCTTTATTATGTGAGTTGAAGCAGTTACTGACTAAGCAAGAGAATGATGTTCAGACAAAGTAATAATGTTTTAATTATTTGACTTCCAGCCACAATTTGCACGCTGGCAAGAATTTGAATTTTGATTTTATTAGTCTGGTTTTGTGAAGTGCTTTAACATCTAATTTCACCTTGAATATATATATATATTTTGGTACCATCTTCCTGACTGACTGTCACAACTATTTTCTGCTAGCATGTGGCTTACCTTGATCTCAAGAATCTTTTTTAATGCCTTATTTAATTTTCTTTTTTGCAAGTTCCTGCTACCAGCAAATGCTGGCTAATAAACCTTAGCCTGTTGTTAGCAACTCTGAAAAGTGTCTTTATTCGTTACTGCCTTTTATATCTTTGTGATTTCTGTTTGGTTTTAATCTGTGGACATTTTTACAGGCCACATAGATTAAAACTAAACAAAATCACAGATTTTTTCCATCTGCCTGAATCTGTCGTTCAAACCATATTTTGGAAAGAGCCACTGATGTGTGGCATTAATTTTTGCAGTGGTGGTTTGGTATTGTATGGTTCATTTTGAACAGGCTTAGTCAAGTAAGCAAATGAGAAGTATAAATATGGTGGCAAGTAAATTCTTTTATATTCAGATTTCACCTCTGATTCTTTTCTGAATTTATTTGTCCCCCAAACCCCTGTGAAATCTTGTGTTCCTGGAATGAAAAGTGCTGCTAATAAAGACCTGTGTTCTTTCAGTGTTTGCAAGAGGTGCATTCGGAAAATGGACCATCACTGCCCGTGGGTCAATAACTGTGTGGGAGAGAATAACCAGAAGTACTTCGTACTGTTTACAGTAAGTATTTTGCAGGTGATGCTTGAGGTTGTCCAGTGGGAAGTGCTGAAATGCAGTGCACAGTCTGTGAAGCAGCTTCCAGGGCTGGTGTTCTCTTCCTTCATGTTTTGGAAGAACTTTACGGGGACCTGCTGCAGGCTTCTGTTTCACTGATTAGAGAACATCCCCCCTGCACCCATCCCTCTGCAACAATGGGAAAAGGCATTACAGGAAGCATTTGCCAGGGGTTTTTGAGGTTTGTATTGATGGTTGTTCAGCACCTATTTTGTAATGTGAGTAGTTTATTGTGGTGCTGAGCTCTTTGAGGGAGGGGCCATCCTTCTACATCAAACAGTGTCTGGTGGGGTCCCAGGCCATATGTAGGGTTCCTAAACATTATAGTTGTACGAGTATCTGTGTGGGATCACGTAATAAGAGCTGTTGCCATGTCTCAGAGAAGGAGTGGGAAGTCTGCATCCCCTTGGATAAGAATTACCCACCTTGTAATTGCAAGTGGTTTATTTTTGTGCTTGAAAACCAAGGAGGTGCTTGACTTTTTGTGCTATATCTGTAGCACCATGAGTAAGAAAACAGGAGTATAAACTTGAACACTGGATATTTCTGGAAGGCTTGAAATGTGTTTCATCAAAGTGAACTGCAAATAGCCCGTGGGAGTAGTGTGAACATTACAAGGCTGAGTTTCAATGATGCTCTGTTTTATTAATAAATCTTTTGAGACATCTGTAGGTTTGAGGAAGTATGTTCTCATATTACCAAGCAGAAAGGAGGAGATTTTCAGTTAAATGAAAGGCTTAATGTTCTGTGCTGTGGTTTGCAAGGACGTGGATTACAGAACAAAATGAATCCCATTTCTTTCCTATGAGCAAGCAGATTTTTTTTACCTTGAGAAGTGAGGTAGGTGTTTTAGTTCTGTCAAAAGGATTTCAGTTTCTATTAAAACTATCCACTTTCAATCAGACTGTATTTAACACTTAATTTGGTTGAGAGAAACAAAATAAGGGATGCTGGTTTTGTTCTTGGATATTCTTTTTGACACATGAGGAGGTGAAAGAACAGCAGCATGCTCAGCTTGCAAGAGAAATCAGCATACTCCTCTATTGCCTTTTACTGCTTCCAGAGGTGTTTCTTGTTACAGTCTCTCTCACTTCTAGTATCTGCCTATCTTTGTCAGAGTTTGTAGGTTCAGGAGTGTAATTTTTTTAGTCCTGAGTAAATTGTAAATGTGTGTCATTGCACATAGCTTTTGTTCTAACTTTTAGTTACCTATACTTTTTATTACAATACTAAGACCTAGTTTCAACCAAAAATGACTAAGTACAAAGTATTAAAGCCTGAGAAAAACTTCCCATGCTAGTGCCTGTCTCGGGAGAAAGTACTTGTTAAAAAATCTGTCATTTTTCTGAACCTCACACTGGAAAACAGATAAAGTGCAGTTTCTGGTTAAAACAAATTGACTTGTTTCTCTGGGAAGCTGTAGTGCTGTCAAGAGCAAGGATGTAAGCTTTGACAACAGTGATGTTGATCAGTGTTACTGTTCTCTGAAAGTGGTGCAGTACTCAGCTGAGGTAAGGACAGTAAGCTGTGTGGAAGGCCACTCTGGGACACAGAAGGCTGGGTTTTGGATCCAGCTGGATGGATTCAACTGCTGTTGGATTCAGCAGTCTGCCTTGTGTTTGCTCAGAGCTGTTAGTAAGGAGAGAATGAGTCTGTGTAGTCTTGGCATTTGCCAGCTTTGTGGTGCTTTTTCAGGGCAGAAGGGAGAGCTTGATGATTTTTGGAGTTGTTTGTGGTTTGGTTTTATTTTGAAATCTTAGCTTAAGTAAAGTGTTGGGAAGATTTAGCATTTTGGTCTTTGAACTCACTTGGTACCTGTATTACATCCTTTATTTTTCAGATGTATATAGCACTGATTTCCCTGCATGCTCTAATCATGGTGGGATTTCACTTCTTGTACTGCTTTGAAGAAGACTGGACAAGTGAGTATAAACAAAATACCTTATTAAAATAACAGATTACCCTTTGAATAAGAACTTACAGTACAGTTTGCTTGTTTCAGAAGAATGCTATCAACATTCTGCTATGCTATCTCAATTTTTTTTTTTTTCTTTTTAATGATCAGTCCTGGAACTTCATAATTCTTTTTGACTTGCTGGAATCACTGTCCTGGAAAGTCTTGTTTTAACTTACACCTGATAGTGCCTGATATGTAAAGACACCTAAGGAGTATGTGTGCAATAACCTATTGTTGACATGAACACAGCACTAATTTCCTGAACGCCAACAAAAGATAAGAAGAATGTGTATGCTTTTTTAAAAGGGGAATGTGAATCATTCTTGCAAGACTGCCAGGAAAACATGGTAGCTCAGATCCAAAAATCCACCCTCACGAGAACAAACAATTCCTTTTCTCAAAAAAGAAAAAAACAAAAAACTCCAACAAACCAAAAACAGAGCCCAAGCAGCTCAAAAAAGCCAAGCTGAAAACCTCAGCATTCACTCTCAAGTAGTGAGTACATTTTCACAAAGTCAGTCTATCTATGTTCCTAAAACCACAAATGGAGATAAGAAATCCTCAAGGTAACACTGGGTTGAACAGCAAGGTGTCAAAGAATGTGTGTGCACATGTATGTACTGCTTGTGGCTTCTTTTGGAAAAGGAGGAGGGTTTTTTTCCTTGGAATTTCAGTAGTTTTATTCAATATAATGACTGCTTTTAGTTTATAGTACTGCAGAGGATACACATATGAATTGAATTTGACAAGGTTATTCTGCACTTCAAAAGTTTGTAAAACAGCTGCCAGCTGTCACTGAGAACATCTGCATTTGACTGGAGTGGCCAGGGCCATAAGGGAAGGATACATCAAAAGGTAGTTCCCCTTCTCTCCTTTCTCAGAGCCTTTTCCTGTGGGGAAAGCACTTTCCTACCTGTCCCAGGTTTAGGTGGCAGAACAGAGCTGTTAGGAGAGATAGATATGTTGTTCCAGCTGCCTTGTGTTTGTGCAGATTGTGTTAGTCCATGGTTATGGTGTATCTGCTTAAGCTTAAGATCTCATTAGGAAAATACGGGCTTTTGGTGAGAGTCTTAGATTTTGGAAAACTCTGGAGACGTTCTGACATTTACAGTGCTCAACACTATGTCTTTGGCCCTATAACATTACTTTCTTCTCCTCCTTCTTTCTATTACCTTCTTGGGATTTTTTTTCAGCTCTTGCTTGAGTTTGCACTATTGAGTACGAGTAAAAATAGGAACTTGTTTTAATCTAGCTTTCTTAAGTTGCTGCTTAGAACAGTTATGAAAGGAAGCACACCCTGGTTTTATGTTGGTGCTACATGTGCTCATGGCCTGACTGCTGTCTTGAGATTTCTAATGGACTTACCACTGTGGAAAACCTGTTAATGCTAAGGTTTAAGAGAGAAGCTCCAGATGAAATGAAGGAATATAGCATCCTAGGCGGTGTGCTGGGGACACATTGAAGCAGAAAAGAAAGTTACAATGTTGAAGTGTTGCAGGGTCTTTGGTGGGTTTTTTGGCTTTTGTTTAAACTTGAGGGAGTGATTGTTTTATGGTTGAATATCCTCAAGAATGTCAGAGCTTTCCTGTGTATCTTTCTGGGACTGTTGTTCATATAATTTATTTGATAGTTCAAGTATGGGAAACTCGTGGCTTAGCAGGTGTTTTGCAGCTGGTATATTACTTGATGTTTGCCCTTCCAACTCCATTGTTTTGTCTTCACAGAATGCAGTTCCTTCTCTCCACCAACTACAGTGATTCTCCTCATTCTCTTGTGTTTTGAGGCTCTCCTATTTCTCATCTTCACCTCAGTTATGTTTGGGACCCAAGTACACTCCATCTGCACTGATGAAACGGTAGGTGTCTCACACTCTCCCCTTTACCCTGTCTCTCACCATTTGTAGAAACAGTGATGGGCTACAGGGTTTTACGTCATGACACAGGGAGTCCCATGTACCCTTTGGGAAGAAATCCAGTGTAATAAAGCTGAGCTAGCACAGTGCTGGATGGTGCTCTCTGGAGGTTACTGTGGGAAGAAGTGTATTCCTGTGTATTGGCTGGGGTGCTGTGCTAACAGTACCTCCCATAAGGTAGACTTAGGTAGCTGGGATTTCTCTGTAGAGAGTATTTGTCCCTGTGGATGGGAGAACCTTTTTCCTTTAATGAAGTGCTTTTACACTGGTATTGTCAGAAATCCAGCTGTGTGTCCTGGTTGTCACTATTCATACAGTTTTGTGCTGGAAAGCCAGGATGAGTAGGTCAGGGAGGAATACCCACAAACACACACACACACACAACACACACAGAGACTTCTTTTAGCCTAGATTTTCCAGTCTTAGCTACCTATTCAAACAGTTCAAAACCTCTTGCCTGAGGGAAGAAGACAAGGGAGAGGAGTAGGCCCATGGAAGCCTGTTGGATACAGTCTGCTGCAAATCCACCAAGCCATCCCTAATTTGAAGATGGCATAATAGAGATTATATAGTAATATTACTGTCCTAAATCTGTGTATTTGCCCACTTCTGTAAAGATGAAGCTGGTGACTCCTGAGGGGGTTCCCACACATGTGAATACTTCCACTCTTCACCAAGCACGCTCAGGTAATTGAATTAGCTGGAGTGGCTGGAGAGAAGTGATAGTCTTGAAAGAGTGACAGCTCTTCTTTCCTCCCTTGCCTCCTTTAGGTTTCTTTCCCCTTGTTTGCCCATGGCCAGTTGAAGCTAGAGCAGGTGTTTTTGCTGCTATCAGGGAGCTGTGATTGGCATTATATCCTGTATGGGCCCATTGCTCTGAGCCATATTTTGCAGTGCTTTCTTTAATGCTTGGCTTCTGCAAAAGGGTGATATTCCACCTGCCTGTGTTCAGAGGAAGACTTCACTGTTCTTTCTGATGGGGAGAGCCCCAGGAAGAAGTACAGTGTGGTACAGATCCTGCTGAGCGTATGTTCATCAATAAGTGTGCAAATTAGCAATGCTGCCTGTGAAGTCATCATTTGAATTTCTCTATCTTTGAAACCTGTCAAGAATTTTTAGAAACTGCTTCCTACAGCTGGGCACCCAAATAAGTCCCCAGATTTTCCCTTCCAGTCAAATTCTGGGGACTCATAGACATTAAAGGAACAATGCCACATTCTAAAAAAAGAGAATTAAATATGGTCTCTCCCTCTTGGGTTGTGGGCTTTTTTTAATATGTACCAGTAAGGATTTTGCTCCATGGAATGTCTCATTGTTGGTTTGCTAGCATTGAGCTAGCTGTCTGCAAGCACTCTATTTTGAGCAGAGGAATATTTCCAGGTGAAGTGCTTCTTGATGTGCTCTCTTGCAATGTTCTAATTCGTATTTTAGAGACAGGGCTGTGTGTTGCCTTTTATTCACCTTTCTATTCCAGTCACTGGGAGACTTCATTCCTCACCTTGAGTATACTGTCCTGCCAAGATGGTTCCTTTCCTCCTGAAGGGACCCCTGGTATTTTGCTTTTGTCCCTGGAGGTGACATTTACCAGGGACCAGCACAACTCCTGCAGCTGACCCATGTTGTGCTCATCAGAGCTGCCAGTATCAGTAATTTGAGGCACTCAGATGTATTGCAGCACATTGCTGCGTAGTGTGGGAGACACGTGTAGGTCAGGAGAAACCTTACCTTGCAAAAGATGCAGAGTCAAGGAACTGGGTGATCTGCCAGCTGCTGCTGCTGCCCGTGGGAGAGTGATGCTCTCCAGTGACTGCTCTTACTCACTGTGCTTCTCTAGCAGCCAGGCATAAATGGCTTTCCTGAAGGACCAGATTCACTTCCTGTTCTTCAGACACAATGTGGATTTTTTTTTTCTTTTTAATGTTTAACTAGTGAATGTTTCAGCTGATTGCTTGATGGCTTATTTTTGTTCTGCCTCTAACCTTTACTAAACAATGCCAATGATTTCTTAAAATCAGTATCTTACTTAACCCTCTCTCCCTGCTGTCAGCCCATGCATGTTTTACCAGTGATTCTAATGACACATGAAGATGCACCAGGTAGATTCAGCTACACTGAGCCATGGGCACTTCCTGAACTTGCTTGGTGAATCTGGGAGCATTACAGAGATTATCTTTGGGTTTGTGGGTTTTTTGGTTCTTTTTTTGTTGTTGTTCTTTTTTTTGTCTGCAAGCTTGTAATGGTTTCTTCTAAAACATTTCCATCTGGTTAGCTCATAATGCATTCAGCCATTAAAGCACACACTTTTTGTTTGATTTTAAGTGGTGGGGGTTTTTTTATTGACATCAGAAGCAATTGGATGGCAGGTCTTAAAATGGTTCAGAAGTATGTAGGTGTGAGGAAAATGAAAGCAATTTTATTTCCAAGGAACAATTTCTAGCTTTAGTATTTTTTAATATAAAACACTGAGAAGAAATGGAAAGGCAGTACAGATGCATTTGTATTTTCTTACTCTGTCGTTTGGATAAGGGGTAACTGAGAGTAGACTTTTCCCCGAATCCAGAACTACAAAACCTGAGTATTTGACTGAAAATGTGATATTTCTGTTTCCAGGGAATAGAACAGTTGAAAAAGGAAGAGAGAAGATGGGCTAAAAAAACAAAATGGATGAACATGAAAGCAGTATTTGGCCATCCGTTCTCTATAGCATGGCTTAGCCCATTCGCAACACCAGACCAAGGAAAAGCAGACCCGTACCAGTATGTGGTCTGAGGAATTCCTGACCAGCATTTCCACTAAAATAGAAACATATTACAGCACTACTGTTACAAATTTTCCATGAATGTTTAAAACAAAAAGCAAAACGAACTTTTTTATGTCTGTTAAATGGCTGATAATTGCAGAGGAAAAAAAAAAGCCCTGTATTCCACCATTTTAGATAATTCTATATCTCTGGCTGAAACTGCTGCTGCTTTTTTTTTTTTTTTTTCTTTTCTTTTTTTTCCCCTTTCTTTTTTATCACATTAACTTTACTGGCGTTTGTTTCTCTCTGCTTTCTGTATGGCATAACTAATGTGAAGGGGATCCTCTCTTCTCTGTTATGACCCACCTCTTCTGAGTAAATTCTCATGCTGTCTCCTGACTGTGATGAGCTCTGTGGATGACATGTGAGTGCCAACAGCCCTACACAGACACCTTTGGACTTCCTGAGGGAGCACATTGCTCTTTCATAAGTGAACTTGGACGGGGAAGCAGATACTTCACGTACCAAAAGGTGCAAGACCAGAAGGCAACACAGCAAGAGAGCCAGTTGACCTGGTGATCACAAACAGTTAAAGTACTTAAACGTTGCCAACACCAATTCCCACTCCACCCTCCTTTTTCCTTCCAGCCACAGAACTGATTCCATCTTTCTGGCATTATTTTATCTGTTCCCTCCCTTGTGTGCAGGAAATTGTTGCCCCTTTAGGATAACTGTGGCAGATTTAGAAGACTCTTTGGATTATTACATGCCTTACACTTCCAGGAAAGAAAGCGAGCTAATTTTCAAGTGTTTAGAATAGCAGAATCATGTTTTTTGGTGTGTGTTTGTCTTGGTAAATGACTTGTTAGAGCAATGCCTGCTTAAACGGTGTTAACGTGAAAAACTGACATGAATGCCCAGATTACTATAAAGACTAATATTGATGGGATGTGTAAGTGTTCCAGGGTGACTGAGTCTATATTGTTAGCATTGCCCTGGTTTAGAGCTTTGTAAATCTTTTCTCCTGTTTATGCATGCATGTGTATGTGTGTAAGCACACACACATGTATGTGTAAGGGTTTGAAACTGGGAAATATTTATGGTAAGGAGCATGCATGCTGTTACGAACTGTGTGGTGATGAAAGTGGGAGGGACAGAAGGCATTCCGAAAACGGGTAGAGCTAAACCATTCATAATTACAACTGACATCTTGTGTTCAGGCAGGAATTTTATTATATTTTTGATTCACAACTCCCATGAGCTCATCAAACGAATTGCAAACAAAGGAAATACACAAATCAGCTGCGTCTGTGACTTCCAAGGAATCTTTTCTTTCCTTGGTTTAAAATATTTTTTTGGAAACTGACCTGTTTAGACTGCTTCAAAGCCACGGGGAAGGGAGGGAAATCAGGGAAGGAGAAATTTAATGGATGTCTCATTTTGGAAGTAATGTGAATGCTGCATCTTTTCAATCTGTCAATGCTTCCATACGGAAAACAAATGCAATAAAACTTTTCCAAAAACTTGTTTGCTGTTCTTCCTTTCTTCACTCCAAATATTGGGAAAAATCTGTAATGGTTTTCTGAACTTTCACTTCTGCATGCAAACAGGCAGAAGCATATAAAGGTTAATTAACTTGAGTGTTCAGCTTCTAAGTTGAAAAGTGAGTTAATTGGTAATATACCGATCTGTTAATCAGTGGTTTATTTCACTGCTTTGGAGAGGCTGTAACTCTGGTTTTAGTATGTGATGGTGTTTCTCAGAGAACACTCCCAGCATAATAGTTAAGCTGGATCTTGGGCTGTGGTCAGTCCAGCCAGTGAGACATGTGCAGGTGATAATTTGAACTGGCAGAGAATCTGGCCCTAAAGCTGCCTTGATTCAAAATCAGATATATTGAGGGGGGAGGCTTTAGTCCCCTAGGCAATTAACTAATGAATGCATCTCTCTATAGTTCACTACTTCAAAACTTGTTTTGATTACAAATTCTACATTCCAGTTTGGGTTTATTTTAATTACCCTTATTAGCTATGTGATCTGGAGGAAGATTGGTTACATTGTTCTGGCATTTTGCCTATTGTCGAAAAATGCGTTACTGCTGAGTTTTTCTTGTTTCAAACCAAGTGCAAATTGTTAAACAGCATTATATAGTACTGATATTTTCAGTCAAACTGTGTGTTTTGTTTTTTAAATGAGGCACCATCACAGAAATGCCACTGGTACCTGTCATATGTGTGTGGCAGTAACCAGGGGCTTCAGATTTCCTTGTTCTGTACCACTCAGTGGTGCAGTCTGATGCAATTTGAAGGGTACTAAAAGTAGGTCGGTATTAATATGAGAAAGGCAGACTTACTGGTTTGCTGATGGAAAGTATTTTCTTGGTCAGGACTACCTGATTTCAGGTGCTGGTTCTGTTTTACTGTGGCCAAGAGAAATTGAAGAACAAACTCAATCAGAGCACTTCTGTTCTGGAAACTAGTTGTGGAAAACTAGGTGATGCTCCATGCAGAAATGAGTGCAAGGAACTGCTGTAAGAGAAGTTCTGCCTTAATCATGATTTCCAATGCCAATGCTTCCTGTGTCTTCTTAACCATCAATTTGTCTCAATGCTTGTCTGTTTGGTTTGCTCTTTCCTTTCATATCTTAAAAGTGCATAGAAAGAAATTAATGCATTTCTTCTAACATTCAAGAGCTGTTCCTGTATATTGCTTCTGGATCAGACCATGCAGCCCACCATCCTCCTCTGGCACTGGGCAGGAGCAGATACTGAGTGCAGTAGTTGGAGAAACAGGGTATATCCCACAGCATCGCAGTGGTCACAGGTCAACCTTGTCTTACTGTCCCCATGTTTGCAATGTTGTGCCTCTTACTTAAAAAGGAGTGTCCAGTATTTTGTATTTCTTAGTCTATGTCTTATCTTTTCCGTATTGGTTCAAAATTATGTAATTTGAAATAGGGAAGGGTGGTGCTTTCTAAGCACTTTATTTTAAAGTGGAATAGCTGCATGATGGAAAAGAGAAACAGGTGCTGGTTTAATTCAATACACAAAATTCTCACTTTCTAAAATAATGGTGAGAGATTTATGTAAGTTTGTTTTTTAAAAAAAGTTTCATTAAACAGTAATGAAATGTCTTCAACAGCTGTGCATTCCTTCCATCTCCCTTAGATTCTTTTTAAGGCATAACCTCATGCCCTACTGACCATGTGGCCAGCAGCCAAAATTAGATCAAGATACAATTGTAAAACTTCTGTTTATTTTGAATGCATGCTGTGAAGGGATTAGTGAGGTCAGGTTGGGAGAGAGAAAGTACGCCCCTGGCTGCTCTGATGAACTGCTCTCTAATTGGCATTAGCACAACCTCAGCCTGACCTTGCTTATTGCCTTAGCAGATGCTGATAGGAGCAGGTGAGCAATGTTTTTTGGGGGGAGGGAATGAGGGCTTGCTGCCCAGAAGTGTTCCAAATTTGTATTCCCAGTCTAGATGGCAGCAGGGATTGAAACGGATTACGCAAATGACCGAGGGCAGGGTTGAAGCTTGTGCTCTCAGGGAAGGGTTTAAATGCCTGATGTCTGTCTCTCCTCCTGCTCTGTCCTACTTGTGTTCCTTCTCTTTAGATGCTCACACAGTCAGTGCTCCAGCCGTGCTCCAGGCAGTTTGTTACTAACACACAGGAAACCTCTGCATTTCGCTAAGGAACAGCGCGCAACCGAAGGTGGTCTCCTGCTTTGAGCTGCCAAAGCCTCTGCCTCCTGGCTGCACAGCCACTGAGTGCTGGAAATTCAGCATCCTGGAGGAAAAGCTCTTGGTAGTGCTAGAACGCTTTGCCAAGGGTCTGCTGTGCACAAACTCTGCTCCTCTCCAGCTTGCCCAGCAGGGAGGTAAGGTCTGGCCCTGGCTATGGCACACCAAGTGTGGCATCCCAAGGGACCAGAGGCTGCAAGGGATTTTCCATGCACCACTTGAAATGGTGCATTGCAAGCTGTGGAGCAGGGTGAGGTGCCGTAGGCGTGTGCTTAGCATTCAAAGTCCTTCGGGGCTTGAATTTTTCCCAAATGAGAACCCTGAGGAATTCTGATTTGGTATTGTGTCATTCCTTTCTGCACATTTACTGCTGGGTTTCTCGTAAGTCAGCACGAGAAACGGGGCATGAATGAAGGAATGAAGCTCACAAAAGCTTTGCATGCAGTGCTTGGGTTTATGGTGTGTTTTCTCATGGGCCTGCTCGTGCTGACTCAATGTTGTTGCAAACTGAGCTGCTGCTGTTGTGTTGTTTGTGAGGCTGACAGTGAGTGCAGCTGTGGTGCTGCTGAGCTGCTGCATGTATTCCTTTCCCCTCGCTGCAAAGCTTTGAATGTTTTGTGTCATCAAGAAAAATCTGTAGAATTAGAATGTGACAAGTGTACTGTTGTTCCAGCTCTTCTAAAACTGTTCTTTCTTACAGTTTTAACTGAATTTGCACATTTTTTTCCCTTTCCTTGAGTTTCTCAAAACTTGGATCCAGTATTCTTGCTTCTCTAAGAACAGACTTTCTGTGTGGTCACTCATATATCATCACGAGTGGATCATATACAGCTGCAAATCTGACTTCTGTCTTGCACAAAACAAAAGATGGGCATAAAATATTGTGCCCTGTTTCACACAGTGGTAGCCTTAAAGAAATCATTAAGAAAATAAATTTTAGTTCCTTATTTCTGCATGGAGAAGACTTCCAGGAAAAAAAATGTCGCTGCTCAAATTTGATGGATCTGTTATTTAAGTAAAATCAAAATGTTTGCTTTACTAAAAGTGACGTTCTTAGAGGGAGAATGAATCAGAATATTGACTGACCAAGGCTCTGGTCCCATTTTGAAGCCTCCACTTTAAACTGTACAGATTTTCTCACCTCCCAGCAGGTTATCTGGCTTGCATTGTGATTTGTCTTTGACAATTTGGTAAATGGAAGTTGTGTTCTTAAATATTTGCTCTTAACTGGCACAGAGTGAGCTTCTAGTGACAAGCCTGGGTGTGGCGGTGGTAAATTCCTGATCGCTGAAAAAAGGTGCAGTATTTTGGCTGTGCCTGAACTATTGAAAAAATGCCCAAACAAGGAGAAACTCTTAAGTTGTAACTGCATTTTGTCACTCCTTTGAAGGATTAAAAAAGCCATGTGAGAAGAGGTCCATGTTTCCCAAACGGCTGGCTTTTCAGAAGCCATCTCTGTACCCTAAAAATCAATAGCAACTGATGCCAAAATACATCATAAAGATTCAGACTGTCCATGAATTTGATCTTGTGTGAGGGTTTAATCTGGAGATGAAAGTCTCAGTAATGCGGAGTGTCTGTTTTCATTGTTAACTCAAGCTGGAATAGCATCAGCCTGGCTATAGGTAGGCAGTTCTGCATGTGCCACAGTGCTTGGTGCCCAAATACCTTCCATAAGGGTGAGACGACCATAAACTCTTCTCTCCTTGCAGGGTATTGAGCGACTTAAAAACCAGAAGCCAACCTGGGAGAAGATCAGTGGCTGGGAAGGAATGAAGCTGGCATTTGGCGGTGGCTTGTCCCTGGGTTGGTTCAACCCTTTCTCAAACCTGGACTGCAAGAACCCAGCACCAGCTGAAGTGGTGGCAGCAGCTCCTGCATCTGAAATAATGACCCAAGAAGAAATCGAGCAGTTTCTGGCTCGAGATGTTGCCATCCCAATATTGCGTGAATAAGCAAAGTGTCCTCCACGATGCCAGGAGAAGCTTTCAGGTGGTTTTTTTTTTTAATAATTACTTGTGCTGGAGATTTAAGGGTTTTTTTTTAACATACTTTCTGGTGCATTAAAGAATTCAGGAGTATTGTTCTGGAACAGACACTGCAGCACAAGCAGAAGCAATGCAAATCTCCAGAGTGAGCTTCATAAGTGATGGGGTTCATAAGCTCCTTTTCAGACCTGTGTCAACTGCTTTGTCAAGCTTTTCTTACATGGCCTTTAAGGACAGTTTATAATTGTCAGATAGGTTGGTTCCAGTTCCCAGAAATGTGCCATCCTAGGGAATCTGGTTAATCTTTTGTTCTTACAGCCCTTTGGAGGACTAAATCTGTGATGGCAACATCAGCCAGCTCTGAAGGTTTTCTGGAAAAAGGCATCCTCTTTAGCCCATCCCATCCCATCCCATCCCATCCCATCCCATCCCATCCCATCCCATGGGTGCTGCCTCTGGGTTATGAAAGTTGCTGGTGCGCTGGTCTTAGCAGAGGTGGGATACAGGGCTATGGACACAGCAGATGGATGAGCTTACCCTGGGTGTAATTCCTTTGGGCTCTGAAATATCTCCAGGGGTGAATTTTTACCGTCTGTGCTTGTGGGACTGCCCAGGACTGGTGGTGCTGGTCCAAAGTGGTGGGCTTGTGATGGTGCCAGGCTGGTGGGAGCATTTACCTGTGGCCAATGCTGCCAAGAATGGGCAAATGTTGGCTGAGATGTCGAGCTGCTGGTGCTGGTGGGGTGAAGCTTTTGCCCCTGGTCTCTGGTTATTTCACATGTAGGATGTGTGGAGCAGGAGCTGCCTGGCTGAGCTCTGCAGCCCAGGGAGCAGGGAAGTGGTCTAGGCCAGGTGCCAGGGCTATTTCTGCAGTCAGAGAGGGCAATGTGAACACCCTGTGGTGGAGGTACTACCTCTCTCTGTTTAACTTGTCTAATTTGGATGTTTATCTTCTTTTCATGGTAGCTAGAGTTGGTAGAGAATGAATAGTGCCTCCTAATCTTACTGGGGCTTAACATTGTCCTGCCAGTACGTGCCATTATGCCGGGTTTCCTTACACTGATTTTGCAGGCAGCTCCTGGGGAATGCTGGTGACCCCGTAGAAGGAACACCCATCACTTGAAGAGGGCATCACTGCAGGTGGCAGTAGTTGCAGCAAAGACATGCAGAGCTGTTGCCAGCTGCTGCATTCAGATGCACTGCAAACACTTGGCATCCTCTAGATGTCAGGCTACTTTTAATTTAGACTGTTCTTCATTTGTTTTTTTTTTCTTCTTCTGTCATATTTCTTAGATTAATTGTCATTAAATTTGCAGGAGACTAGAAATATGCTCCTGGTTTCCCCCCCACAGAACATGCTTGCTTTTTTTCTCCTCCTCCCCTGTGATCTGGACCAAAGATAAGTGCTTCCTCTCAAAAGGAAGAGAAAGGAGTTTTTGGGATGAAAGCATGGTATAAGACCTGTATTAAGATTTTATTATTTATAGGAGTAATGTCAAATGGAATTTGTGCAAGATTTTTTTTTCCGTTTTTTTTTTAACCCCTTGGAAAGCATCTTGGTGTGCATTAATTGTGTGACATTCAGGGCTACTGTGGAGGGATGAGATTCTCTCCTGCACTTGTCCTCTGCCACAGCAATTCCTTTTTTTGGCAAAGGTACTGGGAGCAAACAGAGTGCCTTGACTGTTAGGAGCACTTGACCAAAACCCAGGGGGTATTTCTGAATAGTTGTCCCATCCCCTGTTCTCTCTGGATGTCCCTTCTCTTTGTCAGTGAAAAGTAGATCTAGAAAACATCATTAGGAACTGTGTATTTATAACCTTTGTGATAAAGGGAAACACCCCACATTTAAGGGGGAACGAGGTATCCTCTCCTGTCATTTAGACATGAGATCTTGAATGTCTTTGCTCTGTGCAGCAGGGTGTTGAGGGAAGAAGCTCTCCTCCTTCTGCACTAGCCTATGTTCACCTCTGTCAGCATCCCACAGGAAAGGGACATCAGGGACACACACAGGTCTGTAAGGGATTTCCTGTGGGGAGCAATGGCAGTATTGAGGGAGGGAGAGTAAGAGTGCCCTTTTTAGCTCATGTTTTCTGATTGTGGCTTGCTGCTCCACCTCTGCATCCAGTTAACATCCCTGCCTCTGGTGCTGTGTCTGCGGTGGGAATGGGGCTGCAGGGAGAAACTAATTCATGGCTGAAAATCACCTTGAGGCAGGCATATAGGGATGTCAGCCTGGGAGAGACCCCGTGCACTGCATTCCAGGGATGCTTCTCAGAACAGGGACCCCACTCTGGGATATGGCTTTAGGTAGGCATGGATGGAGGCAGCCTAATCTCTCCTCCACTCTCAAACCTGGTTCACTTCATCATAGGAACAGTTGTCATTTGCTTCTGTTTCCCACCTCTCATAGTGTTCCTCAGGTGCTGGCATTTCTGGGTTTGTTTTCTTATTAGGGGAAACAGAAAACGAGTGTGAAGTGGAGGGTAAGAGCCAGAACAGTAATTTCCCCTCCTCCAGTTACAGTCTGAGTGAGAGACAGGGATGTGTCCCTGTGCCTTACACAGAGCATGGACAGCCAGCTCCAGCTCTGGTTCCCCCAAGACGTGTCAGGGTGACTTCCAATGCCCAGCAAATCAGTTCCGGTGGTCCTTGGCTGTCAGTTTCCCTGTCCCCTTCCAAAGTCCCAGTACCCCTTGGTGTATCTCCTTTCTGTCTCAATGTAGTGTGACAACTGTCAGAAATCACAAGTGCAGTTGGAAAAATCTTTTTTATCCATAGCTTTTGTATAAACCTCCTTCTTTAAGGATTGATTGGTAGCTTGAGACCAAACATGATTTACATGGAATTGAAACTAAGCTCACTGTTTACCTTCCCTTCCCTCTACACACTTCTTGCCCTTCATTAGAGCATGCCTTCATGTTCAGGCCATGCTGCTGTGGTCCTGGCTGGCTTGCCAGGTCCTAGGAAGTATGTCCTGGAGGGCCTGCTTGTGGTGCCCTGAATGTATGGGGCTGGGGAGGATGCTCCCCCTGCACTGCTCAGTGGGACATAGTCTGCTGAAGATCCCAGCACTGCTCTGACATGAAGTGTTAATATGTGATGGACAGGGTTGTGGCAAATGTAGGAAGTGTTCTTGTACTTCTCACCTGGTATCTTCTACAGCAGGTTTTCTATGCAAATAGAGAATTTACATCTCTTGAAAAAATACATTTTTTGCTGTTTGTAACCTCTTTTTGTGCCTTTGGTCGCTGTTGTACTTACTGAAGAACTAATACTTCATCTGCCAAGCACCACCTGCTCCTCCCTACTCTGCGGACACGATGCTCATGGACCCTGCACACGCTCTGCCTGTGGAGAGGAGCTCCCACTTCCTGGTGTGCCACCACAGGAGGTGGCCTTTCGGGGACACTGTGCTGCTGTGGAGTGACACAACACTGTGGGCAGAGGGGCAGCAGGGGTCAGGGCAGCCTTGACCCCCTTCTGTGGCCTGGCAGCCACCTGCGTGCTCCTCTGGGTGTTCCCCAAATCTTTGAAACATGAGAGAGTGGTTAAAACCTTTTTGCCTTTTTATGTCCTCCCTTTCTTTTTTTCTCCTCCCTTTTTATGGGCTGGCACAGAACCAGATGTAGTCACCATTTCTTTTTTCCACTCTACTGCCCTAATGCTTGAGCATTTGCCTTTTAAATAAACAAATAAATTACCCCCTATACTACTGTGTGACCTGATTTCCTCTTGTGGAAATGCTGGAAACCCCAGGGCCACTCTGTTGCTGGCCACACTGTGGGACAGAGCAATCCCTTGCTAAAGGTGGGCTCCAGCTGTGCACAGCTGTTGTCTTCTCTGGCATGACTATGGCTGGAAGAGCTCCTGATGTTCTCTGCCATCGAGGTTCTTGGTGTAGTCCAGCAGCATTCAGGGTGGAAGGGGAAGAAGGTTGCACATTTCTAGGGAAGCCCTGATGATGAATGCTGCTGGAGATGGCACCTCTTCCAAAAATGCCTGAAAACCCACAGTAGTAGGATAGGAAGATGTATGAAAAATGGTGTTTGGGAAGCCTGTGCTCTTTTTGCTCTTTCTGTGCTCTTAAGACAAGGAAAGGCACATGCTGATATGTTCCCCAGATGCAGTGAGGTCCCTGTATGTCCTTCCATGTAGGACCACAGCACTGCTGGCCCCTCCCAGGCTCACACCCATCCCTGGCTGAGGCTGGCACCAACACTAGCTCCAATGCCTGGTCTGAGATGGGAACGTCCCCTTGCGGATTCAGAGCCATCCCAATACGACGATATCATCAAACCAAATCACAGTCAATTTTAACAATCTTTATTGAATCACGATTTACTGCAATAAATGCAACTGTGCCCTTAAGCCAGTTTAATTCCCTTAGCTTTATGGCATTTTTGCTCTTTACTTTAAAAGTGCTATGCAGCAATCAAGGAGAAAAAAAGTGCCCAGTGATGCGATACATTTAGTAAGGCCAACATTTGCACACCGACAAGACACCGATCCTACTCGATGATAGTGATGGCCTTCTCTGTGGAGATCCCTTTGATCTGGTTTGAGATCAGCTTGGCTACGATCTTCTTCTGTCCTAGTCTTGTTGGAGTGCATATTACTTCAGACTTCATGATCCTGCCAGGCATTATATCCCTAAGGACAAAGAAAAAAACAAAATAGTCCCAGCGTGAATTAGGGTTATTTGCCACTTTTGAATAATTTCACTTAAAGAAATAGTCACTGCATGTGTTCAGGGTGGGTGTTTCCCTTCCCCCATGACCAATGTGCAGCAAATGGGGCCTGTCATGGTGGTACTGCCTGGTGGTCCTGGTGATCCTGGAGACCTTCCCCAGAGTTCCCTGCACTGCAGAAACACCAAATTCAGCTCTGAAGGAAGCAGCTTCTCGGGCAGCACAGCAGGAGCACAGGGGGAGCCCGTCTGCCCGTCTGCCCTAAGTCTGTCAAATGCTGTGTGGGTCTTTCTGGCCAAATGTGATGCAGTTTCAAACCCAGCTGGCAAAGGTTGCTCTTACTCCAAATCTCCTAACTGCTTCTTCAAGGATATTAAGAAAGACATAAACAGAGCAGAGTCCTTCCATGAACATTTCATTGGCTCATCTCCTTACCCCTGCTCAAATGTTGTCATCTTAAGTATGCCCAAGCCCTCCACCAGCAGCTTGCAGTTTTCCAGGGTCACATTCAGCTTGTTCTTGAAGATGAATGCACAGGTGAAGTCGTTGTACAGTTGGGCTGTTTCTGGCATCTGGCAGAGGAGGAAAGAGAGAAACAAGATTGGGGATCAGAGGGGTAATAAAGGTGCCAGAGATGCTGCAGGTTTGCTCCTCACCACCAGCATGGTGGGGGGACAACCCCTTCACATCCTTTCCATCCTCCTGAAGCACTGTGTTTTTCCAGCTGGTTTCTCAACAAGTTTTTCTTTCCGAAGGGAGAACTGTGAGATTGGAGATGGGCCCTGTACAAACTGTCCTCTCCCATCCCCTTCCCTCCAGCAGCCCCTGCCTTCCCCTTTTAGATGGGGCAATAATAAAACTTTCATTTCATGGCTGCTTTCAACCTTCAAATGAATGTTGAATAGCCAAATAAGATGCCAAGAACTGAGCACCCGAGGGATATTCCCAGGGAGATCCCCCTGGGAATGCCAACACCACCGTGGTGCTGCAGTGAGCAGGGCTTTAACCTTTTATCCCCCAGGAGCCCAGCTGGCGGCTGCCTCACCTGGACAGTGATGGGGGGATACTCAAATCTCATTGAGGTCTCCTTGGTGAGTTTGTCATTTGTTTCCTTGACCTCGGCAATGGCAGTGACAAGGATAAGCACCTCATCTTCCACAGAGGACAGCGTCTTCATGTAGGCATCAGGTGCTATTTTCATGGGGATCTGCATCTCTGCAGGAAAAAAACCACAACTTGATGCTTCATCACATGCCCAGGAATTGGGTGGCTAAGTCAGCTCTGGTGGCTGGTGTCCCAGGGTGTGGCATGGGCTGTATTTGCTGAGACCATCCTGCCTTCCCTTCAGGCCTAGTCCCCTGTGGAGGTTTTTGTTTTTTTGGGGTTTTTTTTGGTTTTTGTGTTTTTTTGGTTTTTGGGTTTTTGTTGTTGTTGTTGTTGTTTTTGTTTTTGTTTTTGTTTGTTTGTTTGTTTGTTTTTTTGTGAGTGGCTCATGCTAGGAATCAGCAAGGGTTGTTAATTATTTATGACTCGTTAGTCTCTTGTTTAGCAAATTTCAGTTACATTGCTGGGGATCAAAAACGCGGCCCAGGTTACTCGAAGATGTGCAAAGCACAGCAGCAAACAGCTCCAGGGAGCAGCCAGGGAGGCTGTCGTGAAGTCGGAATTTGCTTGGGCAAAGAATTCAGAAAATAACACTCACCAGCATACCCACCACCCAAATTAGACTGGCAAACACAAGAACAAAAAAAGGCTGAAAATTCCAGCCATCTAACATCCTGTGAGGGATCATAAAAGCCTGTGGTGCGCACAAAGCCTGTGGTGACATCTTTGATGTTTACACAGTGAGGACAGGAGGGAGATGCTCCAGCACATCTTGCTCACACCATGAAAACCTTTGTCTGCCCACACTGATGTGTTTCTAACCACCTCCTTGAAGCTGCAGCAGGGCCTGCATGTTTTGGACCCTGCTACAGGGGGATCCCAGTCCGTAACTGAGATTTCCAAATGTAGTAAAGAGGGAGGTAGGTTGCAGGCAGGCAATTTTTGCTCTTCACAAAGTACAGAGCAATACACTGGTCTGCAGTGGAGCCACTACAAACCCCAGACTGCCACAGTAAATTATTCTACAGAACACAGCAAGCCTTCTGTGCTTACCAGATGTGCCATCAAGGTTGATGATCTCCTTGATAGTTCCAAGATTGGCCTTAACTGTTCCAGTATAGTACTGCAGCTGGCAGGAGCCAGTGAGCTCAACGGTCCAGTTCCCAGGAGTAGAGGTCTTCACTCTGATGGCTATTTCAAGGGGATTGCCAGGATGCAAAGCTTCTACATTGGTTATCTCAAGATGGAGCCCACTCTTGGTGGCTGGCTCCTTCAGGATCAAAGGCTGGACAACGCTGCCCATTGCCTGCACAGTCGAAGCGTAGCCTGAACGAGGCATCAATCCCACAGGGCGTATGAAGCTATAAGCTCTTTCCATGGACTTCCTTTCCTCTTTGGAGCCTGGATGAAGAAAAATATAGGTGACAGTTTTATCTCAGTCTCCTCACCCAGAGCAATCTTCCCTTTATCTATGCTTTTGCTGATAAGCAGACAGAATGTCAGAGCACCTCCAGCCTCTGCTCAGGACAACTTGGTTTATGCTACCACCAAATCTAACTGTAGCATTCTGGACTGTGGGAGAATTTCCTGGAAGAGACAATTTAGAGGATGGATACTCTAAAATTTTTCTGCCTGATACTTTTGCCCTCCTCACTTAGGAGAGTTTAACAGTCTAGGACAACAAGGCTGGATCTTGACAACTGTGGGGAAGAAATGTGAGATTTTTTCTTTCCAATATGGTTTGGGGAATGGAAAGACAAAATGAAGAAAAATGAAAAAATAAAGCAAAGGTCAGTGTGATGACTAGGTGCATCACTCAGCCCATTTCTTTCAGTGTCTGGAGGTTTGCTCGTGTTCCCTGAAGAGCAGCCTATAGGTGTCACTGCGGGCATGAGGATGCCTGGGAGCAGTGCTGCCTCCCGAGGGTCTCCAGGCCTTACACTAAGTTTGCCACTGCAGCTGCTCCTGCAGTTTTCTCCTGGAAACAACACGTGCTGTAGGGTGCCCTGCTTGGTTGGGATCTCCTCTTTGGCACGGCGTTAGAGGATGGGGGCTGTTACCTTCGGGGTACTTGTACTCCCGGGTGATGTCTTCCCGCCTGTTCTGCCCCACGGCTTTTGTGCTGATGTTCTTGCCAATGTCCTGGGTCTCCGTGCCGACCTTGATGTACTTGTCCTTGCCGTTCACCTTCTTGACCACCCAGTAGACTCTGTCAGCGTTCACCTCTGCGTACACAAACTTGCTGTCGAAGGGCAGGTACACGTCTCCTTCCCGGACAGCCTTCACCGGGCACGGGCCACACTGGAAACGACCTGGAAAGGGCATTCAATACCAGCTCATTTTCCAACACCAGCAGTGACTCCAATTTTTGCTCCACTCTCAGACACACTCAAGTAAGAATCTGTGGCCATGGCAGTTGACACTTAGCAGTAAAGAGTCCTCCAGCTCAGTAATGGACTCCAAAAACTCTCATTTATGCCACAACTTGGTAATTTTTTCTAGATGACCAAGGTCTGATAGGACCTTTTGCCTGTTTCCCCTCACTTAGATAATTTTAAGGTTAGAAAGTCACAGCTTGGTTTGATAACAGGAACAGAACACAACGATGCCTTGTCCAAACAAGGGAACAATGTGTTTTGAAGAAATAGATAAAAAAATGTAAAAGTAGCCACACAGGATGCTAAACGTGGCTGGAACCAATGGATAAACAGATAATGAGGAATGTAGTGACTTTTGTGGCAAAGTTATGTGACAAGAAGCAATAGCATGTGCCCTAAGAGAAGTTCAAGGCAAGATCATCTGTAACTTTAGGGGTACTTAGTGAGTACAATCACCAGGGACCCCTTCAGACAACCCTCCAGGACCATAAAAGGCCTTCCAGTAAGAGGCAGATGCATGCAGATTAGATCCAGGAGAAGTGATGCTTATGTATTAGCCAGGCAGTACACTCTAATGAATATGTATGATCATGATGGAATAAATACCTCATAAAGTTTCCTGATACACCCAGTTAGAGGAGATATCCTCCAGGTGTCCAGCGTGCTGCAATAATGAATACCTGCTTTCTAAAACTTCAGAATTGTCTTAGAAAGTTTCTTCCTTAGGCAATTTGAGTATTCAGGCTATGAAGTCAACTGTGTCCAGACACCTGTGTTTGATCTCTAGGCAATATTCCACTTTCTACACTTCCCTGAGGATTAACCTTTTGAGTTTTTTTCCACTTTCAAATTCCCTGAACCTGCACAGGGAGCGTAGTCATCAATTTTGGTGGTTGCTCCTCTCATCTGCCAATGAACAGGCTCATGATCCCAATGACTTAGACATGCTCTAACCTCTGAAACAACATCCATGTTTCCACAAGGTTTGTTTTCTGCCTGCCAAGGAATGCTGTTCCTTCCATCCTGGGCTGAGGTGGCAGGAGTGAGACCTCCTGCTTGAGAGTGTCACTGCCCCAGTGCATGAAGATGTACATGGGGAGTACCTGCTTTGCTGACTGGGAAGCATGTTTTTCACACAAAATGTCCCTGCCTCCCTCAGGAGTTGCAGAAGAGCCTTTCCAGGCAAATCCTACCTTGACTTTGCTCCTGAGGGGTTGAATCAATTGCCTGCCAGCCATCAAACCCATCTGGCAGGTCTTTCCTCTTCATCCAGACATCATTCCACACGTGGAAGTTCCTGCATGCATATGGGTTGGAAAGAAAAGGAGTGAGCTGTTACAGCCTGAAGAGTCACGATCTCCTCCCTTAATCCTTTACTAAGGGCAGATTTAATGGTATTTGCAGGTAACCCTGTGAAACCCTGAGCTTTCTCTCTCTCTCTCTCTCCTGGGGAACAAACCCCAAGCAGCAGTGAAATTCTCAAAGGAATTGCTGGGGCTGGGAAAAGGGGCACTGCAAGGCAGCCCAGGGTGTAGAAGGTGTTAAACCCATTTGGCAGTACCAGACAGAGTCGAAGGTCAATGAGTTCAGCTTTTCTCCTCTTTCATTCAGGTAAATGTCAACCCTCAGGTTCTCCTCCGTGTCGTGGGCAGAGTCAAAGGTGCTCACACAGCGGCTTGGCACTCCCAGGCAACGCATGACTACAGCACACACAGACAAAACACAGGGTCACAAAATCCCCCAGACTGGTGGGCACCTCTGGGGATCCTCTCATCTAACCCCTCTGCCCGCCCAGGGTCTGCCCACCCAGGGTCCTCTAGAGCAGGTGCTCAGGACTGTGTCCAGATGGCTTTTGAACATGTCCAAGGATGTAGATTCCATAACCTCTCTGGGCACCCTGTGCCAGTGCTTGGTCACCCTTACAGTGAAAAAAGCTGTTTTCCCACATTCGGACAGAAGTTCCCATGTTTCAGGCTGGTGTTGTCATTGGGCATCACCGAGAAGAGCCTGTCTGTGCCCCACTCCTTCCTGTCAGATATTTACACGCAGGGATCAGACGCCCAAAGCCTTCTCTTCTGGCTTAGCAGTCCTGGCCCCCTCAGCCTCTCCTTACAGACAGACAGTAATTTGTCTTATTGGCACAGTAATTGGGGTGTCAGAGAGGGGAGGCAGTTCACTGTTCCCTGCTCACCTGTGTTGAGGACTCCTGCGAAGACCCAGCACTGGCCATAGCGGACCGGCTTCTTGGTTTTGTAGTACTTCTGCAAAATCGTCACACTCCCAATCCAGTCCATGGGGGACGTTCCACTGACGTAATTCCCTGACCAGTTCCCCAGCAGGACACCGTTGTCATCGTTGGCATTAACCTGTGGCCACACACACACAAACAAAGGAGAAAAATAAAGGGATGAGGCTGAATGAGGCTTAAATCCCAGGGTCTCTGCCAACTCTGTGGCTTCCCAGGTGCTCCGCAGCCATGTGGGACCCATCAAGGCTGCTGGTGCTGGCTGGGGGCTCCCCTGGCTGGAAAGCCTTCACCTGGATATCTAGAAGGAGGTGGCACCTCTGCTCAGGGCAGTAAAAATTAACTCTGCATCTTGTATCTTAAACCACAGGGCTCCAAAAGGGTCCCACCACAGAAAGCAGGTACCCCCCCAATACACAACCCTTGTGCTGGCCCTGCCAACACAACTGATGAGGAAGGACAATCATGGGGGCAGCTGCAAGCTTTGAAGATGGGGACATGCTGTATTTTGTTTGCCTCTTCCCTCCACCCAAAAATGCCTCTGTCTCTTTGCTAGCAGTTCCCCAAAGGAATCTATTGCAGATGCCTCCTGAAATGGTGTTCATGGTCCCAGGAAAAGAAGAGCAAGTAAGAAGAAGGAGGGAGTGCTGGAGGGGCAAAGCACTTCCTTGAGAGAGGCTTACCAAAGCAGACATGGCTCTGGACACTTTTGCAGGATCCCTTCTATCACTCAGACTGAGTTTGCTTTTCTCCAGCAGGTACATGCAGGCATCCAAGATGAATTCCTCAAACTTGTTTTGGGGAGAAAAAGGAGACATTTTTATATGCTGCTCTAAAAGAGGATTTGTTTCTCACTGTAAAGCATGTACTTGGAGGAAAATGTATATGACTAGCTCTAACTTCTGAACTTCCTTTATGCTACTGAATTTTCAAGGCTGTGGGGCTTTTCAAAGCTGTTCTCTCCATAAAGGGGCTAAAATGAAACCCAGCCTTGGAAGACAAAAGCCTGTCTCATGTGTCTTGCAAACAGTTGGAACCTGACCCAGCAATCTTTACTCCTGTGCACAAAGGAGTTACCAATGTCATCCCCCACAACCCTGTGAATTACTCACAAGAGTAATGAAAATTTAAGATCTCTACAGATATTTAGTCTATTGACATAGGTACAAAATGAACAGAAAGGTACGTAAATGCTAATTATTATAGCAAAGATTCCTAATTAGCAATTGCTGATAAAGCTCCCTGAGGTCCAGTCCAGAGAGACGTCAAACATCTGATCCAATGAAGCTTGTCAGAATATCAATATCAATTCTCATTGCTTAACAGCAGAATAAATATTAGGAAAGGAACAGCCCTGCAGATGATGCCCTTTGGCCCCTTTTGCATAAAGGCATCAGTGTGAACACCTTTGTTGGGCTCTGTGTCCTGCAGATATGCATTTGGCAGATATCCTGCAAAAATTGCAAGCCTATGAAACAAAACAGAACAAAAACCACAGAAAATCCCCCCAGATCTGAACATTTTTTATGGTGATTTCTGTCTGGGTAGGGTGCAGGATGCTCTGCTTGTGTGCCTGTGTGCTTTCTATAGGGTGCAAATAAATCTGCTCTGGCATCCACCTCTTATCTCTAGCCCAAGCCAATTTGACATTCCACTCCTCTGGAGTTATCTCAGAGGCAGCGTGCAGGAACACCCTTCCTGAGAGAGTGGCTGATTGTGTCCTGCACACAGCTGACAGTGAAGGCACCACTTGACAGGTGATAACCTCTGCCAGTAATTTTACCCTTTTTATTCCTGATTATGATGCAACAGAAAAATCAGATTTTTTTTTCCCTGCCAGCCCTCTTCATGTCTCATTAGCTGATTAACAGCACCTACGGTTGGATGAAAGCAGGAATTTCCTTAAGGGAATTTTTTTCAATCAGAAATACCCTGTCCCCAGTTTCCATATCCTTTGCCAGGGGGTCACAAGATCCAACTATAAATGTGCCACTAAACCCCGTTCTCCAGCTGTGAGTGGGGAACATATGCAGGCACATAAGTTACTCTAAACAAGTGAGCCCTCCCAGGGAAGCCAGCAGGGTGATTCCAGCATTTTGAGCTACTCAAGGGCTTCATGCTGAAGGGATGAAGAAGGGTGATAGGGCTGAGAAGACAGCTGTGTTTTACCTGCCCAAAATTCCAGGGCCTGTCGTAGATGCTGTATGAAGACCCCACGTAGATGCAGCCGGTGTCGTTGAGCACATACTCCTTCTTCTGCTCCTCACTGGCCATGTAGACCACATCATCTGGAGAAAAAATCCCAAACCCTCAGACATCAGGTCTATTTCATTATATGAAATTTTCCATGGAAAGCTAAACTTGGGTAACGTAGGGTCTGCAACATTCATACCAATTGATGACCTTGCACCACTCCCATGTTTTTGCTCCTATCATAAAAGAATTTCCTATAAGAAATCTGTAAACCAATCTTTAGTTTGCCCCTGTAGGTCCATTGCTACATGACCACTCTTTTATTATTGAAAAAATATTATTTCTGAATACTGTAGTGTACTAGGTAGACAGCAAAGAGAACTTGGGACCTGATGTCAACCAACCACACAATTTTTTATTCTGGTTATTTTTTGTCTGGATTTTAAGCCAACTCAGTTCTTTCAGTTAATCTTTGGCTGACTCAGGGAAACAGAGAGGAATGATACAGAGGTGCAAAGAGATGTGACAGATAGAAGTCCCTCTTTGTCCTGGCACTGGAGAACATCCAATGAGGAGCTGGCTCATTGCAATTGCTCAGCTTTCCACTGCCTCCATGAGGATGCTGCTTACAGTGTTTTATGGGGGAAAAGCAATGCATGTAAGAAAGAGAGGAGGGAAAACATGAGGCAAAGATCCATCTGGGACAATCCCTGGCAGTAGTTATTATCACTCCCAGTTGCAGGACCACTCACCTTCACACCAAGGATTGAACAAAAGGTAGATGATGCCATTTTCAGGCTTGTGAATATTACTGCCAGTCTTCACATGCAGGTTGTATATGCCCACAGCGGCACTGGGCGAGCTGGTGACAGACAGCAGGCACTGAGGAGACAAGGAGAGATGGCATGAGGGATACCCTACCATGGCCACAGGCATGGCACAAACATGGTGACACAGAACTGGCATGAGTGGCGAAGTTGGGGGCCATGGAGGTCCCTGCAGGGAAAGAGGGAAAGGCAGTGGGATAGGGTGAAGCCTGCCTGTGCATGGGGGGAGCAATGAATCAAGCAGGACAAGGCTGCTGCCCATCTGAAATCATAGGACTAAGGGAAAACAGGACAGGGGTATGTGGATGTTTTGCTCTGTAGCTTCTGATGGGCTTGGGGCTGGGCATTGGGCCCCTTGCCCACAGGCTCTACCTCTTTGCCGCCCTTCTTGACAAGGGAGATTTTCCACCCAGTGAAATCCTCCCGCTCCGGTTTCAGCGACAGCAGGCTCCCCCTGATTTTCATTGGATTTTCACCTAGAAACAAACCCAAGACAATATGTGTGAGGCTTGCACAGGTCTGCAATGCCCATGCAGCACCAGGAAGAGGCAGATGGATGCTCCTGGGGCTGTCTGGCTTTGCCTGGTGGCCCCAGAGCAACTCCTACTTACCGATGCTGAAGCTCAGGGACATCTTGTCAGCAGCCCTCAGCTCCCTGTTGAAGCTGAGCTGCACCATGAAGGGCTTCCCCCGCCGCACCACCAGGTGCTTGATGTTGTACCCATCTGTGTGGTGCTGCCGGGTGTTCTGGCTCTTCAGAAAGTCAACCCCAGTGACCTTCAGATCGCTCTCTGGAAAGGCATTAGGAGAAAAGGAGAAAGGAAAAAGAAGATACTGATGGTAAATTGCTCAGTTAAGACAGTTTTTTTCTTCTTAATGCAGTCCTGTGAGACATCAAAATATCTAGAGTAACAAGTGATATAGCATAAGACAATATAAAAAAATAATACATATATATATATATATATATATATATATATATATAATAAAATAAGTACCCAGAGGTGAACTTCAGACTCCCTGGGCAGAGAGGGAGAGAGGAAGAGGCAGAATCATGCTGCAGCAGCTCAGGGCCGGAAAGTCAGAGGGCAGGGCAGGAGCTTGTCCCTGCTCTGGGTGTATTGCTGTAGCACACTCACCACAGAGCACTGCCCCCTTTCATGCCAACTGCTGCTTTTCCCATTTGGCTTCAGCACAGATTTACTCCCCAGCAAGAATCCCTTGCAAGTGCCTTGCTCCCATTCATTCCCAACACAGCAGCTGATTTTTAAGACACAGCATTTAAAATGACTGCCTCCTCTCCTGCAGCTCTGGATGGGAGCAGGGCAAAGAAAAGCCTCAGCATCTCTGTGACCAGTGGCTCAGGGCTGTGGCATAGGAGTGGAGAGGCACAACCCAGTGCCAAAAGAAAGCCCTCAGCTTTGAGTGATGATGGAGATTTGGGGGTCACTGCATCAGGCTTTGGCAGGCTGCCCAGTTGCGACAGGAAAAGCCAGAGCATGCTGGAATGTGGCTGAGCTGTATTTCTTCAGGAGCGTTTTATGCCTTGTACCTGCCCATTAAATATCCTCAAAGGATGAATTCCGTGTGAACAGTAGGGAGTAACAATACCTCATAAGCACTCTTCTCATGAGTGATTCAGATGAAGACATGGGAGAGGCAAAAACGGGTTACGGTAACTTTGAAATTAGCAAGTCAAAAGCATAATGGTTGAAGAGATTAATTCACCAAATGTCTTGACAGATTTGCATGGTACCAGGCAACCATGCTAATCTGAGTATCAACAAGAGCCATCCCTAACTCTGAAGAGGCTGGAATCTGCTGGCAGCTGCTGTGGTGTGAGAGATGCCACATGCAGGGCTGCTCCCAGGGCAGGCTGAAATCAGTGGCATGCTTCCTACTGCAACCTGTGCTGTGCAGCCACTGCAGCCTTGAGTAAACTGAACTGACCCCCACCAGACTACCACCTCTGAGCAATTCTTCTTAGTAAATATATAAACCATACTTATCTTAATTACATAACAGGTATAAGTGGCACAACAAATAGACCTAAAATTCACCAGCATCTTTCATTAAACAATTCAACCTTCGAGTGCTTTTTGTTTGCTTGCTGCATGCCAGTTGCCAACCTCGGGCTGATGTTTTGCGCAATGGGGGGGTGTGTGCATTTATGGCAAAAAATTTCAGCTGGGACTAGCTGCCTAACCCTCTTGAGGACAAAGAGGAAGTGCATCTTCCTCAGCATTAAGACATCTCCAAACACTAAAGCTTCTCAACTTTGTTCTTTATGGAAAACCCCGGTGCTGTGTTGAGAAGATACCAGAAAGCCCTGATCCTGGAGAGGGCTGCAAGGGAATGTGAGACTTGAACACATAGGACAGCTGTGGGAAAGGGCCTTAGGAAATCCATCCTTCCAGCATTTCTTAACTTAAGGACTGAATATCCACCCCATTTCTGGACATCACCAGTGTTGTCAATCTCTGTTGAGGATGAACCGGGAAGATTCACTGACAACAGCTGCCCTGGAATATGGCCTGACCATGCTGAGCACCGTGCCAAACACCTGTCTCCACTCAGCACTGCCTGTCAATCGTGCTGCATTTATTGCTGTGCAAACACACCTGTGATGCCCTGTGATCTGACTGGCACGGTGTCCTGTGCCAAGGAATGCCTCAGAGCGAGCCAGTGGCGCACCCATCACCACATCCGAGGGGGCTTGGCCGCAGCCTGTCTTCCCTGGGCAGCCCTCACCTGCTGCTTTTGTCTTCCTGCCCCGGGCATGGAGCCGAGCCCCCACACACCCTGTGTCTGGCTGCCTGCAGGCACCCTGGTTTGCCAACATGGAAATTAATGATTTATAGAAGAGCTGAGTATACCAAGAATGCGCCCGCTCATGGGACAGAGGCTCAGGCTGCTAGAGGCAGCACAGTCTGTGCTCGCTCCTGGGGCAGACCAGAAGCAAACCCAAACCTCAAATGCTGTCAGATTTCTTTTCCTTCTTAAATAGAAAAAAAAATTCAAGGCAGTATTTTATCTCCTAGTTCCATGATTTATCCCTTATAGAGCACCTTCCTATGCCAACCCACGTGCCCCATTGCATTGCTGCCTGCCTGGAGAGATGTTCAGAGCTTCAAGAGAACAGTGACCACCCAGATGAAAAATGGGGACATGAGGGCTTGGCACTGGTAAGTATCTGGGGCCTTTTTTCCATGATGATGAGGAGGTGATGAGGTTAAAAAAAACTCCTAATATGGAGCAGAGTATTTCTAGTATGTCTGGCTTCAGTGGGAACCAGGGCTGCTCAGAAGGACAGAAGTGAAGAAGGATGAGAGCTGTAGTTTTTCAAGAGAGAACATAATTTGGATACCTGCATTTACTCCTGATTTTTGCCCAGCCTTCAGGCAGACACTCATGCACATCCCAGAGATGTGAGACCACATCCCAAAGATGCTGCTGTCCAAGGCTTCCCGGAAATTGTCAGTTCATCCACACTCAGAGCACAGAGGTTTGAAATTGAGGGACTCAGAGCAGTGTCAAAACACCCCTCCCCTCCTGAAAGCCGTGGAGACCTGCTCCCAGCTCTGCTGCAGGCATCACCCAGCCTGCATGTGCACCTGCTCAACTACATCCCAAACCCCAGGGGTTTTGGGCATTCTGGGGCTGGGCTGGCCAGTGGCTGTTCAGCAGCTGCTGCAGGTGTGACCCAGGCACCTTTCTAGGTAGGTGCAGGATCTCCTGACAACAGGGAAGGCAGGACAGCCATGGAACAGAGCTCAAGCCCAAATAAATCCTTCTTTAGGTTCTTTTGAATCTTCCATCAGATGCTATCAGACATCACTAAAGAGCAATAATCTACACGATTAAGTAGCATGAAAGAAAGAAATTCTTTTAACACTGATGTGGAACAAGTTTAAAAGAGCTGGATTTCCTTCCCATTATCACTGACAGAACCTGATGTCTACAAGTTGAAGAACAGTGATGAAAAAAGAGTTGTGTCTTGCAGTTAATTTACCAATCTGTCAAAAGCAGAATTTGCACAACCAGGGCAAACTGATCCCTGATCCTTTGCTGGCACCAAAACTTCTTTCCCCAAGGTGTCACCCATGGCAATCAAAGGGGTGAGAACCTCTGGAGCTGCCATCCTTCCTGCAGAAGACCTGCCAAACTTCACACCTAACATATATCAAGCATTAAAAACTCACCAGTGTTGCTGAACATGGTTCTTGTCAGAGTTTCTACCCAAGATGCCTGTGATGCCAGCAGCTTCCAAGCTCCTGAGTAGTCTCTGCCACTTGCTTCTGAGTGTGGAGAAGGAAGACAGGCTGCCCTTTTTATCTGTGTCTTGCTCTGAGGTGTCAGCAGGTCCACTGCCAAGGGGTGGTGTTTCGAGAAAGGAAGTTCCAGTGAAAAAAAAAAAAAATGACTACAACTCCCTCTGCACATAGTCAGACCCTGAAAAACAGCGAAACTTAAATCCCGACTCACATGAAACGTGAATTTGCACAATCAGATGACAAGTGGACAGACCCTTCACTGACAAACAGTAAAATCATGGGCTAGGTGAGTAACAAGAATTCACCTATGCCCTAATATCCAGGTCACCAGGACTGCAACTCCAGGGCTAACTTTACAAGGAAGCCCACAAACATTTAATCCTTAGGAGAACAGAGTTCCCCATTAGGACCAGTCTACTTTCTTTTAATTTAATGAGATTTGTGTCATCACATTTTGGACAGAAATACTTGGAGCTGTGGGTTAAATCCAGCATTTACACATGTGGGTTGGAAAGCTGAAGGATCCTAGCACTGCCCCCCTCCCCACAAGGCAAGCTGGATGTCAAGGGAGATAGCCCAGTGGAGCCCTGAGTGGGAAAGAGGAGAATCAGGCTATGTCCAGGAGGAGAAAGAAACATGGTGGAACAGGAGCTGTGTGCTGGCTGCTCTGCCAGAGGTCTCTGCCAGGACATGGTTGGACCCCACATGCTCCACTGCCACTCTGGTCCTCAGGGTGACCAAAGATGGAGAGATGAGTCTACCCCACAGAGAGGAGAGCTGGTGGCACACAGCCCACCAGTGACATGGGCACAGTGTCCAGAAAGAGATACAAATGTCCCCAGGCACCCAGAAATGTAGAGGTAGCTCAGCTGTGGGAGCAGCCTTAACCTCCTCATGCCTCCCTCAGTGGCAGCAGCCCAGGGTTCAGCAGGGTAGAATTCTGTTTGCAAGGCTGCCATGTCTAAATGTAAGTTCTCCCTAAACAGGATCCCCCTGGGGAAGCCTTCAAAGGCACCGGCTTTTTTCCACTGGTTTAGGTAACTAGGTATTTACTTTAGGAAGACTGTTTCCCTCGGTGCAAACGAGGAGCTGAGTTAGCAGATGCCACCCTCCGAGCATGTCACTGCTTGCTGGCAGGTGAATGTTGGGTGTCCTTACTTGAGAGCGTGACTAGGGCATCACAGGGCACCGAGGGTTCAGCGCACATCCATAATCTCGCAGGACATCTGCAGGAGATCTGAACCACTAATGTTCTGAGCAGATGGAGCATCACTCACCATTCAGCACCAGACAATGCGCTGGCAACTACATATTTCACTATTGACTAAAACACTGCAACCCTGATTTACCTTTCAGTGTCGCTTTTATTCTGCATTTCCTTCCTCCTAGAGGGTGAAAGACATTTTTGTTTAGAAGCAATATGGGATGAAATAAAGTATACACGGAATGTCAGTACAACAACATAACCAGTAATGCATGTAATCTGAACATTTATGATGTATCTTACTGGTTCCCACTTAACTGCAGCAAGAGTAATCCACATCAGCTGAAGGCACTGACAGTAGCTTCCTAATCCAGTCTCAACCTGTTTTATACATCATTCTATGCTTGACTGGAGGCATCTTAAATTGTATTGACACAATAGTCCTGCAGCAAAATTACAGATTTTTGCAAACAGGAACAGATTTATGTTGGTAACACTTTGCTTCTGATAAAATTTCTAGATGTGTGCTGGAGGGTGAGCAAGGGAAGTAGGGCATGTATTCACCAGGGACAGTCATACTTCCAGTCCTGTAGAGTTTTGCAAAACCTTGATTTCAACAGTGTGCATGTTCTGACCCTCACTTTAAACCTCAGAGATCGAGGAAAGACTGAAAAAATTAAATGGGTGAGGGTTCTGCCCTGCCATGAACCTACTCTATCTTGGAAGGTGGCCGATGTTTTCCAGAGTGTTTTTTGGCCACTGGGGCATAGTTTCAGTTCTTTAGCTTTGTGCAGCTGCTGATCTAGCCCGTTCCCATTATCTTTCTCTACACACTAGTAGTATCTCAATTCAACAAAACTAAACTTGGCACATGGTACCACACTCCCAACACAACCTTCCACCCCTGGCTCGTACGAGCTTGCCCTGCCAGGAAAGGCCATTGAACTCTAATACTCTCCAAGAGCTGTTGGCAAGGTCCGAGAAGAGGAATTTCAGTTTAAACTACAGGAATGTTTTTAAAAGACATGGTTTCAAATCCTTTCATGTTGTCAGCAGGTGATCTCCATCATTTTACAGGCAAACCTCCTTCTGTCTTTGCTGGTTGGAGTGGCTGGCAATGGCTCAGCACCACGATTTTTTTCTTCTTGGTGAAGCAATGAAAAATACCAGCCCATTTTAATTTCTTTTTTTCCCCCTCAAACAGTTACAACAGTTAACCACTTCAATCTGTCTCATAAAAATATACTCTTTTAATTAACAGTAGCAGGAGGTTATTTTTTTTTTCACAGGCAAACTCCCTATTCCAAATAATTTCAGCAACTTACTTCCCAGCTTGCAAAATAAGACAACAGAGACGGTCAGCCTTATCTGCATCTGTCTGTTGCAAGGTCACCTTATTAGCTGGCATAAGAAGGTAATAAAATGCAAACAAATAAAATAAAATTCCCCAGTGGCTGCTCCCCTATTTACAAGCTTGCCCTTTGTCTCAGGTTTTGTTTATTTTGTGTATCTAAAATGACAAAACAAGTCAAACTTCCAGAGCATGACCACAGGTATTGATGCCAAGCAGGAAAGACAAATCCTGGCAATTTTACATTTTCATTCATTTGCAACCCCATGAGAAGCTGTCTTTTGTAACATCAATTAGCTACATTTTTTATTAACACCTGAGGCTTTGACTTGCTTTTGTTTTGTCGGGGTTTTTTTTCTATGTCTAGTCAGAGTAACACTCAATATAAATAACAGATCAAAAGCAGCACAGGTTTCCTTTTCGGCACTCTGGAAGGGTGAACTCATCCTCTCAGCCTTCCCACAGAGTTGCTCTGAGGTGTCAGAGGGTGAGCAGAGCATCCAGTGTGATACACATGGACACAGCCCCTGTCTGGGGCCTGAGGGGCACCATGGTGAGGAGATGTCCTCCCCTGACCACAGCAGGACTGCTCCCACCTGTACCACCCAGTACATGCTGAGCCCTGCCTGAATCACAGCCTAGGGAATGATAAGTAGTAAGAAATCTTGGGGGTGTCAAAGACAAAAAAAGCATAGATGGAGAACAGTTGAGGGTCTGGTTCACCTCTTCTGAGCTGGATCTGAGGTGCTACGTCGGTCCTGTTCTCACAATTTCATTAAGCTGTACCTCAGTCTTTAGGAATGTCCTAGTATCGAGACACATCACATCCACACCATGATCCTGACGTGCCAGTGCTGCTGTTACTCTGAAAGCAGCATTGATTCGATCACTTCTCACTCACGTACACCGACTACGGACCCTGGCAGTGGCCTGTGCCCACAGGGCATCCCATGTATCCAGCAGGCAGATTCTCTTCTAATCCAACATGAGCCAACTTGTGGCAGGCATTCGGACGTCAGGGGTTGATGCAAGATGGCCAAGCCCAGATCTTAACTGATTCCAAGTCATCTGGCCCCAGATACCTGGTAATGAGTTTCTCACAGGCAAATACCAGAAAAGTGATTGATGCCAGTATAATTATAATGGGAATTCCACTGTTTCACAGAATCATGGAATCACAGAATATCCTGAGTTGCAAGGGACCCATAAGGGTCATTGAAGTCCAACTCCTTCCTTCTCACTGAACACTGAAAGAGGATTTTTGGAGTTAGGGGTATAGGTGACTGGCTTTGGGCATTTACCTACAGAAGGAATGAAAACTGTATCGTTCTGTGCCCAATCCAAGGGCTCTGCTCATGAAGAAGGCAAAAGATAGAGATCAAACAATTCCTCCACATATATCAAATATAGACTTATGGCTACTCAGGCAAAACATTCTTGTGTAGCACTCTCCCTGCCCTGAAAGAGAAGTTCTGTGGGCATCACAGAAAAAAGAGGTTTTAGGCCACTGACAAAACAGAGAGCTGCTATAAGAGCAAGCAAAAATGCTACAATGTTGAAATATTTTTTAAAATCCCTTTCCTGGCTAAGGTGCAAAAGGCAAAATAGCAGTATCAGCCTAGATATACGGAGCAACGTGTGAAGGCTAAGCCCGGAAATTCAGTACTATGGCTTCTTGACCCTCAATTCTAGTACAGCTGTTGTACTGGAAACACTGAAATATGCATGCTCCAGTGCCGAGACATTATGTGCTAGTCTAAAACAACTCAGCATGAGGTACTTCTGCTTCTCAGTAGAACACTTTAGAATTTTGTGCAATAAATTACAAAGAAAGATCTCCATCGTGTCACCTTTTCCGGACAGTAGCTTTTTTAAGAGTAATTGCCCACGTTTTGAACCTGATGAACCATCTAGCCTCTGCTGCTTCCTGCAGGCAGGAGTTCCTCAGCCAAATGACACACTGCAAGAAGAGGAAGCTCCTCTGGCTTTTATGCTTCCTGGCTTCCCTTGTGGCCCCCATCCTCATGGCAGAAGAGACAATTGACAGCTTACTTTCTCCATTATTCCAGCTTACTTTGTCCATGCAACTCATAGTCTTGTCAGCCCCTATTACAGACCACCACAGTCCCTTTTCCACTCTGAATGGCCCTGGCCTGCTAACTCCCTCTTCATACTTTCCTCCAATCCAGAGACCTGAAATGGGGAGAAGGACCCCCCTCACCACACCATCCCATAACCTACAGTGTTTTTGGAAAGGGTCCAACAAGGTGGGTGTAGTTATTCCAGGACTGTATCCACCCTACTGCCACTGACCCATGAACTTGCTTGCATGTATGACCACACTGACTGATTGCAGTGTGAACACATACCCACAGCCTACACCTAAAGCAAACAATATGAAAAGGTACGAGGAAAAATAAAGCATAAGAGGGCTGCAAAAAATAAATGGTAAGGGCAAGGAAATCAACAGCGCAAATATTGAACCAGGGATAAAATAGTTTATCCATGTATTAAAAACAGCTCCAGTGAACAAGGAAAACACTGAAAGAATACCTTCCCACCTACAGGATATGTTTGGTTGCAAATGTCTAAGTGAGAAAACAGAAACTTGCATGCCAGTGTCTTCGAGTAACATTTCTTTCTGCAGGGGAGGTGTAACAGCTTCTCCCACCTGTCTGTGAGGGTGTGTGTGTCTATACACATCGAGTTGTACACGGTCTAGAGACTACAGGTCACACTGAGCCATGCTGTATTCCTGCCAGACAGCACTGCAACTGAAATTGTCATGTGGGGGGAACAGAGAACCTCCTAGACCTAGGTTTGCAGGGAGGAGATGATCCTGCACAGTGCTGGGGATCTGGCTCATGTGCTGTACCAGAGCAGACCAAAAGCCCAGCAGATACAAAGGTTTTGTTCCACCCCTGAATACATCCGTCAAGTGGCAGTCTCCAGGTGTGGTGGCACTGACTGAGCCCAGGGATCTGTAGCTATTTGCCCTGAAAAGCAACCAAGCCAGCATACTCCCACCCACCCCTCGCCACAGCATCCAGGCTGTTGTCCTCAGCAGCTCACAATGCTGACTCTATGCCCACCAGTGTTTTCTAGGAAGCATTTTCATGCAACACTGGTTCCTGGCAGAATCATGGTTGCGATTGCCTAACTCAGGAGTGTCCTGAAGGGAACAAGTCACTTAAAATACCTCCTATCTGGATGAGGAAACAGTCGACTGGCAGCGGAAAATGTGGTATTTGTAATGCTTCATCCTTCCCTGTGGCAGTGCTCATTTCTCTTTAAGTGTTGCCTTAACTTACTGAAAGCAATTAGGGTCGAAGGTGCGGCTGCTGTTCAGACATTGCACACTGCAGGTCAGTGCCAAGCAGAGCTGTCCGACTTTCACCTCTCGCTGCAAAACTAGAGATGCTCTGCTTGTGCCAAGGGAGGATCCAAGCCTTGACTCTCACAGGCAGGATGAAACCACAGCTTGTAGTGACCTCTGAGCCAAGCAAGGCTGAGCAACAGGTTCAAAATGTACAAAAAGTGGTAGCACCATCTACTGCGCCCCACCTACTACCACTCTTTGCAGTCCTTCCCTCTTGCTTATTTCCATTGTCATGGATTTACCCCCTCAGGGTGCAGTGGAGCCTCAACGTTGTGCAAAACCTGTGCAGGGCTAAGCAGGGTGTGCATCATCTCCCCCCAGCAAAATGGGAGTGGGAGGCCCCACCCAGGAGCTCCTCAGGCTTTAATCCAGCAGGAGCAGTCCCTCAGGACTTCAAGGGCATGAAGGGAGCTGCTTAGGAAGTCTTGGCAATTAGTACCTGGGAGCCATTGCTAACACTGCACCTGGCTGTCCCCTCAACCAGCAAAGACTCAAATTCACAAAGCACTTCACTATCATGGAGTCCTTCTCCTTTGAATTGTTTTCAGGCTATGAATGCACACACAAGTGTCCATTATGGTTTCTGTGGTTAGGGTACAAGCCTCTGGCAGCCTAGGTCTGCATGGTGCCCCAAGGAGGAACCTCCTTTCTGTGGCACAGCAGGATTTAATGGGAACTGCTAATCATGGAGGCAGAAGGTCAAACCAGTTTCCATTTATAGATGGCACTGATCATGGAATCAGCCCCTAGGTCACAGGAAATCCAACTGTCTGCCCAGATGGGATGGTCACCAACATTAGATTGAGTCACTTGAGGTTCCGTCTAGCTGAGTCCTGAAAACCTCCATGGGCACAGACTCTGCTGCCTGTATTGGCAACTAACCTCCTAGTGACATTTTTTCCCCTGATGGCCAGCTTTAAAATCTTAAGACAGAACCTGTGTCTGTTGCCTCATTTAGTACTGGCCATTTCTACGTTGCCCCTGTAACTCCTTTCCAAGGCTAACTGGGTCAGCCTGAGCCTTCCTTGTCTCCAACCAGCCCACGTTCCTCAGGCTCTCTTCCTAGGCCCCTGCCATCTTGGAATCTTTGAACCAGACCAGTTTCCTACACCTCTCTTGAAATTGGGGATCCAGCACTGGAAATAACACTCCAGGTAGAACCATTGACTATGTCAGGACTCAGAGCACCACTGGGACTGCCTGCCCCCGCCCATGACCCAGGGCCCCATTTCAGATTTTACAAGCAAGTTGCTGACCTTTGTTTTTTTGGTGTTAAAGTATCTAGAAAAAGACTTGCCTTAGAAATGGCACTGAAACACACAGTCCAGCAACCATCTACCTAAAGCTACAAAGTGTTGTTTTACAGTCTAAAGTACTTTGTTCCTTCCTCGGGAAAGACAACATTTTCAGGAATGTTGTCTTCTTCAATCCTTTCCATTAAAAATTCACGTGGTTCAACACTCCACACACTTGATTTTTAGGGGCAAAGCCCTGGTTCTCCTGGGAAGGCTTTCACCACTGACCTGAGCTCACCCAAGATTTTTCTCCAAGACAAGTGAGCTGCAGGCACTGTAACACTTGCTGTGGATAAGTGCCCACCTTGTGCAACTTTCCTCTGCACCTCTCAGATCCCCAAAATGAAGGTTTCCTGCTGCTCTTCTGCAGAAGGCAAGCAGAGCACCTGGTGCCTCGAACATGTCAGGATCAGTACCCATTTATTCCCAATTTCATGTTTTTCTCTGTGCCAGACAAGGTCGGAGCCAGTCTTCTGGAATGTTGCATCACAGGACTTCCTTCTCCGAAAACACCCCACTGCTTGCAAGATCATGTAAGTATGTGTGTGTGGGACACTCTTGAAATGTGATCATTTAAGGTCTCTGAAGAGTCAACAGAGGGCACGGCGTCAAATTCCTTTAAAAAATTTTAAATATACTAAACTCAGCAGAACAATCGACCAAACTTATTTATCGCATCTACTTCAAATAATTATCACCTGGGCAAACATACCATCCTTCAAGTGATTTCAATAAATGCTGTGATTGAGATGCTGTGCGAACTTTCCAAGTTTCAGTGACTCCTTGTCAATGACAACAGGGATGTTTAAAAGTTTTTATGTACATTTCTTTATCTAATCAGTCAAATTATCGTTTAAGGTTCAACAGAAACTATAATTTCATATGACTTTGTTCCTTGTAAAGGTATATGAGATGCTGTTTACCTTAGAATACAATACTCCTGGACCTTGTTTACACAACAGATTTTTCTGATGCTTCCCACCATTAATTCAAGTATACTTATTTGAATATTCCTGAGTGTCATTGTGAGCCTTCCTGTTAACCATGCACCTGCTTCTTCTACTCTTTAAAAGTAGGACATGGTATGGCCATGCTTGATGATGAACAAGATGCTGAAAAACTAAGTGTTGTGTTTGAGAATGAGAGGTAGGTGCAGGAAAGACTCATTACAGCCAGCACTTGGGAGGTGAGAGAATCATGGGGCTTCTATTTGTGTTGAAAGGGCAACAACAATTTGTGTTAAAGATCATCTACTGCCAAACCCACTGCCAGGAGCAGGGACACCTTCCACTAGACCAGGTTGCTCAGAGCTCCATCCAACCTGGCCTTGAACACTGTCAGGGATGGGCCATCCACAGCTTCTCTGGGTAACCTGGTCCAGTAAAGATTTCTTTCCATCTCTCTAACCTGAATTTCCCTTCTTATAGTTTGTCCCCATTACTCCTTGTCCTATCACTGCAGTTCCTGATGAAGAGTCCCTCTCTGGCTTGCCTGTAGGCCCCCTTCAGACACTGGAAGGTTGCTATGAGTCTCCACACAACCTTTTCCAGGCTGAACAGCCCCAGCTTTCTCAGCCTGTCTTCATAAGGGAGATGCTCAAGTCCCCTTATCAATTTTGTGGCCTCCTGGACTTGCTCCAACAGTTGTATGTTCTTCCTATGTCAGGAGCACCAGAGCTGGATGCAGCACCACAGGTGGGGTCCCATGAGAGCAGAGTACAGGGACAGATTCACCTCCCTCCACCTGCTGGCCACGCTCCTTTTGGTGCAGCCCAGGATTTGTTTTGCTTTCTGGGTTGCCAGCCCAGACTGCTGGCTCATGTTGAGTTTCTGGGCAGCCACCACCCATGAGTTCTTCTCCACAGGGCTGCTGTCAATCACATCTCTGCCCAACTTGCAGGTGTGCCTGGGATCAAATCCACGTCTCTCCAATTTAGAGATGAAGATGTTGGGCAGGACAGTGTCTAATGCTTTGCATAAGCCCAGGTAGTCAACGTCCATGGCTTTCATGGCCTTGTCCACCAGTACCAAGGATACAGCATTTTTGTAAGATGTGCACACAGAAGTGTTTTTTGCTGGAATTTGAGTGAAAACATATGCCCAAGACTCTTCTCTAATAATACCTTGCCTCAACTGAGCAAAAACTCCATGCTTGGCTCCCACCACCACAGCAACTAAGCACCCACATAAAGGCAACCCACCTTCTGCCCCAGTGAAAGTCTTGGAGTTGGCCATGATCTTCAGCCACCTTACAAGGTCCACCATATCTGAACCACTGATTTGTCAAACACAGCTCATTCATTAGTCTCATATTGGTTATTTGTGTGTGTGAGTGTGTGGTCTAAAAGATCAGTAAATAAAAAATTTCTGCCATTGAGCTTCGGACACAGTTTTATTTTTGAAATCCCTTTTTTTATTTTACTGTTTAAAATTTATTGTCTTCAGCCACATATTGGATGATCCCACATGAATGGTTTACCAGAAGTGCACTTTGGCACACAGTGATTGCAGTTTTTCTTGTAGCCATGGCCCCACTGGCAGACATGGCCAAACCCTGTGTACACAAGACGGGTGGGATTCTGCCATAAAATGAACCCTGCTTGGCAATCTTTTCTTTCCATGGAAATTGGAGGAAAACCTACTTCCGTTCCCATCTTCAAGTATTTATGACAGAATTTACAGCCCTGGTTTATATTCATCCGCCTTACAGTGAGCATCACCACATCAAGTGCTGCTTACATCTTCTGTGCACGAACACCTCCTAAACCTTGACCTCCAACAATGACCGTAATAAAGAAATGTCAGTTTTGATATAGTCCAGGTTAAAAAGCTTTCCAAATGGTTTATTAGGAAATGGGACAACACCCAAATTAACCAGAGAGCCTGGTCCTTCTACTGCTGTTTGCACGAAGGCAGCCATGGCTTACAGCTGGCTGAGGGTTAATAACAAGGGCAAATAAATCAGACTTCATTATTTTTCCATCATGTATGAAGATCTAAGGAGACCTGATATACTTAGAAATGCATGGTTCTTGCCTGTCATGTCTGCAGACCTGTGAGGGATGCCGGGTTCCTGTGCCAGGTCCCAGCTTCCCAGGCAAGTGAATGTGTCCCACCCTACCACTGCTGCCACCCAGAGAGCTCTCCAGGTGCAAAGACCCATGGTGGCAGGGAGGAAAGGCATCTGGAGCACTCTGCCCTCTTCCCTACCACATCTGCAGCTCCCCTCTTTGAAGAGAAGATTTGAGAGCACACTGAGGGGAGAGGCAAAGGCTTTGCCCCTCTTGGGACAACTGCCAGATGTGGTGAGATAGAATGGGATGGAATGGAACAAACAGCTCTTAGCCTCTTCTGGGGGACAAGGACTCTTCTTCTTTCTGATTCAAAGAAGAAAAAGGCATAAACCCAACTCCAGTGGCATTTCCATCCACAAGTCTATTTTACACTTGACATGGCGCAGATCTGCCAGTCGTGACAGACCTGACAGGTTCCGATACAGACGCTCACAGAAATGTGTCCTTAGGTTTTCTGCACATGCCACAACCATGACTCACCTTCTGTTATTACAAGATGACACAGACAACCTGGCAAGCCCAGAGCAAACAAGTGATATCACCAGCATGATGCATACATTTATAGGCATCACTGTATTTTTTAATTAGGACTTCAACTGAAGAATTTCCAAGGAAAAAAAAGATGTAGGGCAGGGGAATGAAGCCGATACCTGACAAAAGGTGATTCATGACACATTCACCAAACTGACACCTGACACAGAGTAATCACTGATGCAAAATTTAGCAGATACCTGGATACCAGTGATGGTTGATCACATCACATGAACGGGAATAAGCACCATCCAGAGGTGTAGAAAAAATATGGCCAGAGAAACTCCCTTTCACCAAACATTAAAGCAATTGTCAACTAGAGTGGGGATGGGGGAAGTGTTGAACATGGACACTCCTAGTGAAAGCAAGTGACTGCTCACATGCTGCCTGTTGTATTGTCTCATAATTAGTTTGACCTACAAAAAGCAAGAATGGTGATCAAAACCCTATTCAGGGTAAGGGTTTAAAGGAAAGAGCAGCAATCTTACAGTGAGTAACATGTTAGGAATGGGTAAGTGAAAATTCTAGATGTCAGAGACAAATTGCAAGTTAAAAGGTGTATGTGACTGATAGAGGAAGCTGAAGGAATTAATGAAAGTCTCCACAGCCTTACAGGTAGCAGCAGGTGTACAACCATTTCAAGAGACAGAAAGTCAGGATCAGAAGAGCAGAAATAACAGCTGCCTTCAGCATCTAATTCTGACTGCTTTTCTATTTTGGTCCCTCTATGGAAAAATACTGATGCACAAGCACCTTCCACTGCCACCATGTTTACTTTCAGCATTCCCCAAACTGGGAAAGCTCCACAGCCACAGGGTGTGAAGAGGAGGAGCGGCTGATAAGCCTCTGGCCCTGATTTTCACAGTACTGACTCAGAGTTGACCAGCTCCCTCCGAGGCTGTCACTGCCACCACACCACCACCAAGAAAGATGTGACCAACGTGATTTTGCAAGTCAGCAGGTCAGCAGTGAGCAGGGGTGAGCAGCTCCGTGGCCGACGGGTTCAGAGGCCGGTGGGGATTGGGGACGCCATCACGAGACAGGCTGGAGAGGGGCGGCATGGCACCGTGACCCCTCCAGCAGCCATCATTCCTTCTTCTCCACTGGGACCTGGGCCAGCTGGGGTGCAGCCGTGTGCAGCAGCACGAGCCCGCAGACTGTCATGGCGAGGCCGACCCACCACAGAGGCGTCCACGTCTCCCCGAAGAGCAATCTTCCTAGGATAGCCTGAAGAGAAAGAGACACAAAGCTTTGCTGGGCCCAACTGCCCCAAGGCCTCTTGTGTTGCCAGAGCTGTGAGGACCTCTGGAAGAGACAGCCCTGAAAAAACCTGTTTGAGGCAACTCCCACTGGGATGACCAACAGGAATGGCTGCTGAAGGTGATGCCGGAGGTGACCAACTCCACTAGCAGCCTGGAAGCACAGCCATATTGTGGTCCCAAAGCAAGATCTGGCAGATGCGCACGTACTTTGCTGCCTTCCCAGCACTTCCCAGGAGCCAAATCTCCCAGTGACTGGGCAACTACAGCTGATTATTGGACACCACCATGAGCTGTCTGCCAGCTGGAGCACAGAAACAAGGTGGACTGCTGCCAAGAGTGAAAAGCAAGAGAAAAAAACCTGCGGGTCAAAGACACTCCTGTTATCGCTGGAGGTGATGCACCTTCACACCCAGCTAGGGTGACTCTGGCTTGTCTCAAGTGAGGTGCTGCAAAGGAAAAGCAAAGCAAAGCAAAGCTCCCAGATCCAGCTCCCACTGGCAATTAGAAAAGTTCAGTAAACTGTGCTGCTGCTGCAAGGCATTGTGCTGGGCAGCAGCACCCTTCCTCCTGCACCACCCACGAAAGTTCTACCACCTGTGCCGTGAAAAATATCAGAGCAACCAAGGCTTGACACAATCATTTCTCATCTGTCTGTAACTCTCCTTTGTGACCACAGATGCTGGTTGCACTGGGAGCTGAGATACAACCAGTGTGGGCATACCCACCTTGCCACACTCCTCAGACTTCAGTGCGTGGTGAAGGGCTCTACTCACCGAAGAGATGAAGTTGGAGGCTGTCGTTGTCACAGAGGCAGCAGCTGAGGAGGAGGAGAGTCGTAAGGCTCTTGTAAAGACTGTCCACATCACTGCATTGCACACAAACACCAGGCCAATACAGCTGAGGCGAAGCAACACTGGCAGCTGCAGGACAAAATGGAAAACTCTGTGCATTTTCACCCTCCACTCATTCAGCCTCAGTAATTCATGGGCACTTTGGAGCCAAATCTAATGCTGTGGGCTTTCAAAACTGAATTACAGCTGGTATTACATGAAGATGAATATATTAAATCACAGAAAGAAATGGAAATGAAAAAACAGCCCTGGACAGACTGTGAGCCTGCCATGTCCTACTGCAAGCCCAGCCTCACATTACAAGCTGAGAAGTGCTGGGATAATGTACAGCAGCTGCAATGCCAGAAGCCAATCTGCAGAAAGCTCTCCAGCTCCCAACGTGGTGCCACATCCAACACCTATAAAAGCCCTTCACTTATCACTTGATGTAAGTAAAAGGGTCAATTTCAGACTGACAAACACCAGAGATGTACATGCTGGCACTGTGTGTGCTCCAGAGCCCAACTGTTGTGAGTGTGAGCCAAGACCTGTGTGTTCCCAAAGCACTTGTCCTTACAAGCTCCCAGGACCTGGCCTGCCTCACTGTGGCAGTAAGGGCAGAGCAGGATCTTTGGGAGGAAAGGAAGAGCTGAGTGGCTTCATGCCTTGCTCTGCACACTCACTGGAGAGCAGGTTTACTGAGAGGTCTCTGCTCTGGCATTTAGCAGCAACAAAGCCACCTCTGAATTCAAGGGCCTCATTAGACAACCTGACCAGATGTGTAACAGCCTCAGTTTGAAAAAAGGCACAGTTGCACCTAAAAAGCCTTCACAGTGTCCCCCACACCTACCTAGTTTAAGCAGCTGAGGCCATCTCCCCAGCCCCTGGGTACCACATAGTTGATGTGAAGACACCAAGGGAGATCAAGGCAGGCAGATTACAACTTTTACAAACAGTGACAAGTGAAAGCAAAGCTTTGTCTAAGCCCACAGCAATCAGAGCTTCATAGCCTGTCACCTTCCAGTCCATGGTGGGATCCATCTTGAGGCAGACAGAAATGCAGGTGTGAAACCACCACCAAGCACAGCTCAGAGGTGGCACCTGCCCTGTGGGAATGGCTGCACTGTGTCCTCCTGACAGCTGCCCAAATCAACAGGGTCCACCAACTGTGTCCTGCTCCCACTCAGAAGAAATTACTAATTGCAAGCAGTGGGGGAGCACAGAGTTTTCTGAAGCAAGTGATATGGCAAGTACAAAGTTAAAAGGAAAACAATGCAAAGCAAATCCAAGCTTGATGGCTGGTGCAGGCTCTCCAAGGCTAATCCCACTCCAGTGAGGGATGGTGCAGGTGTGTGGCCTCATTTCGCCCCACTTGTGGCAAAGGTCCCCAACTTCTGCAACTGATCCGGGTAACAGTAAGGATTCAGAATGATTCCCACCAGTGAATCCTTTTGTTTTCCCACTGACACCCTGGCAAACCCTGTGTGGATGGGTATGAAGGCCAACCACGTCCAGCTATTCCTCTGAGGAACAAAACTTCTGCTGTGTTAGGGCTCACCACAGGATGGGGTTTGCCTCCCAGTTTCACCCTCTGCCTGTTTGACCAGGCAGCTCTACTTTCCTCATGCGGTTATGTACATCCATACACCTCTAGTGAGTAAGCAGACTTGGGAGCAGAGATGAGAGGGAAAACCAATTCTCTGTGTTTCATTTAAATTCAGTGTATTTCTGGATCAGAAAGACACCACGCTGCTGAGGTTAAAAAAAGCTTTAAGAAATCTTGTTACTGCCTTCAACTATTAGCCTGAGGGTGTAGAGGGATGGAGTCCAGGCTCTTCTCCACGGTCCATTTGGATATGACAAGAGGAAACAAGTGAAGTGTGGAACAAGTGAGATTTTGATCTGTTCTGAGGAAAAGCAAAGGTAATCAAGCACTGGAAGAGAGCTCATGGACTCTCCAACCTTCTAAATATTTAAAACTTAACTAGAGAAGGTCATGTGCAACCAGAGGTTGGACTAGAGACCTCCAGAGGTCTTGCCCGACTTGAATTAGTCTGGGACTACCAGTGGTGAAGCAAAGCCGGATCCCACCATCACAGCAACTATGCCCCCTTCAAAAGTGCCCCTGGATCCATGGCATCTTCTGATCTCCTAATGCAGAGCCAGGGAAATCAGCTGCAGGTGGCACATGCCCAGAAGGAAGGTTTATCAGAGAAAGGTCAAGTTCCTCTGTGCCCAGGCCACTGGAGTGGTCATTGCAATGCTACGCAGACAGAGAGATAGGAACATCCCCACGTGTTCCCCACAAGGAAGGAGGGAGATAAATTCCTCCCCCGCTAAGGGCTCAGCTGAGCCACCCCAATGACTCAAGGATTACTGTTCTGATTGCTTTTCTAAGCAAAGATTAATTTCAGTGTACATTTCAGATAATCCAGAATCACTCCTGAAGTGGCAGAAGTAATTTTAGATGAAGACTGGCAGGGGAGCGGAGAAAGCAAAGAAGAACTTTTGTTCAAATGCAATGACCCCTCCTGGTCAGGTCGCTCTCAGGCTGAGCCACCACAACACATCCTTCTGGCCAGGAAATCCATCCCTGTGCTGCCGTGGAGTATCCTGCTACCCTGCATCATCAGCTCTTAGAAGCGTCAATACACTTTTTTCTGCCTTGTCCCAAGCTGCACAAGTGATAGCTGCTGTTATTCTTATTTTGGGATTTCTGTAATTCTTCCTCCAAAACCCCTTGGATCTCTGTCCCCTTGTGGCTGCTCTGCTGAAATGCCGTTGCCACATTTGTGCACTGAAACATTCATGCGTCTACAGTCCCATGCAGTTTAAGCTAATAGGAAGATTACAGCATTTACACAGAACTTGGCCAGTTTTTCAGCCAAGCTGACTAATTTAATTAATAATTTTCACCCAGAATGGACCTGAAAATGGAAAGAAAGCAATCTGCCCAGAAAGAAGAAACAGTCACAGAATCACAGCACGGCTGAGGTTGAAAGGGACCTCTGAAGTTCATCTGGTCCACCCTCATCACTCCAGCAGATTGTCCAGGTCCATGTCCGGACAGTATTTGAGTATCTCCAAGGATGGAGACTCCACCACATCCCTGGGCAACCTGGGCCAGTGCCCGGTCACCCTCACAGCGAAAAGGTGTTTCTGGATGTTCAGAGGGAACAGCCCATGTTTCAGCATGTGCCTATTGCCTCTGGTCATGTTACTGGGCACCACTGGAATGAGCCTGGCTCCATCCTTTGTGTGCCCTCCCTGCAAGTATTTCTACAGATTGATAAGATCCCCCTGAACCTTCTCTTCTCCAGCATGAACAGTCCCAGCTCTCTCAGTTTCTCCTCACAAAAAAACATGCTCTGGTCCCTTCCTCATCTTTATGACCCTTTGCTGGACTCTCCAGTAGCTTCATCTCTTTTTTGCTGTAGAGCTGTGTGGCCTCATGAGGGCTGAGTAGAGGGGAAGGATCATCATCCTTCAACAACACTCCACATCCAATGACATCACACTTTGTCATAGCACATTAAAAAAAAAGAAGCACCAAAACCCCCCTCCTAAACAAATGGGCAATATTTTTATGGGTCTCAACACAGCACAATACTCAGAAAAGATGCTGTCAGCATTTTCAGTAATTCCATGCTCTGCCACAAGCAATTCTACTACTACGAATTGCAACACTGATTCCTGTCAGCACAAAGCACAATTGGGGTTTTTCTGGGTAAGGGGAAGAGTATCAGGATTTTTTTTTAAATTCTCCTTTCCGAGGTATCAGAAAGTATCAACAGGATTGGCGGGCACTGAGTTTTTGCCTTTTTAACCCTCTCGAATAACCATACAGGAAATTTCTTTTATTTTTCTCAGTGCACGGTTGTATTTCTTTCAGATCTAGTTTCCTGTGTGATCCCGTGTGATTCCCTTTCTGATTTCAAATCCACACGTACATCAGCTTTTAGGATACACTCACGTTGCCTTCCTCCTCTCCCCACTCACCCACAACCTGGCACCCATCTCCACCTCTGCCGTGGCTGTGCCAGAGGTCACTCCTGGAGGTAAGGACACGGTCTGAGGTGAAAGGCCAGCAGCCCCATGTAACCCCAAGCACACGGAGGTTTGCAGAACACGACCGAGATAAAGATCATCACCCACGAGCTCCCAAGGAGAAGCACAGTGGAAATCAAGGGCTGCACGTCTCTGCTCTGGTCAGGGCCGAGCACAGATAGAATAAAAGGGAGAAGGGCGCTGCTATCAGCAAAACAGTGGGCTAAGAACAAGCGTTTGATGCTCATTCATACTGACATCCTGCTTTCAAAGTAACACTGACGTAGAAGGACTGCAAATGGGCTCCCAGAGCTGGGCTGGGTTCGGGGCATTCCCGTACCACGCTCATTCTCTTCACACCCGGCAGCCTCGCTGCGCTTTCCCCTCTGTTTACGTCGGCACCGCGCATTAGTCAGCCCTGTAAGGCTGGGCTCCCCATGGGTGAGTCACGGCTCGGCTCTCCGAGACCGCCCCCCTTTCCCCGCAAACCGAGGGGAGCCCCTGTGAGCTCCGGAGGAAGAACGAGCGCGCTCCCTCCCCTCCGCCGCCGCGATGAGCAGCGCCAGCCCTGGCGCCGAGTGCCGCCTGCGGAGCGGCCGCACGGGAGCTCGGGGCGCCCAGCACCGCCCGCCCCCTTCCTTACCGGGCCGCCGGCCGCTTCCCCGCCCGGGCCCAGCGCCAGCTTCGCCGCGGCCGCCGCCGCCGCCCCCAGGCCCCCCGCGGCCGCCGCCGCCACTCCGGCCCCCGCCCGCATGGCCCAGCCCGGGCCGGCCCGGCTCGGCCCTCACAGCCCCGGCAGCGGCAGCGCCGCCCCGCGCACGGGCGGGCCCAGCCGGGAGAGAGGGGAAGGCAGGCGAGGGAAGGGAACGTGCGCCGTGATCGCTTATGTACAAAGGCTTTATTGAAACAAACAGAAAAGGATGGAGAAGAACAATACAGAAAAAGGGCAGAAGCCTCTAACGACATAGAAATAGTCCCGAAACAGACAGGAAAGGAACACTTGTAAATTTAGAACATGGCAGTCACAAATAAAAGCATCCCTGATGAATCCCTCTCGGTTCAACTGCTCCTCATCTGTGGTAGTTCTGACCTTGACTCATGCCCCAACACCTTTCCCTTTAAGGCCAGCTTTTTATTTCAGTACTTCACATCTCAAGTGGGAACAAATCCGCAGGCTTCGGAAACTTGAAAATTAATAGATAAGCCAGTGGAAATTCTTCTTCCCCTTAGCCAAGTAATGTAGAAACTCATTAGGTATATCCTGCCCTTTACCAGACACGCATCTTTCCTCTTTGTTGCCTTTTGCCCCAGCGTTTGTGGTCAAAAGTAGTATTGTATGAAGTAGCCAGAAAACAGAAGGATAGGATTAGTGGCAATAAAAAAAGCTAGTTTGATATTGCTATAGAAATCAACGTTTTGTGTTCCACTAATAAACATTTCAGTTATTTGCAATAAATCTTAAGTGCAATTAAATGAACTTATGCTGTACTTCTAAAATGTTCTGCATATTTTCACATCTTCTTTCCTAACATTTTCCACTTCTTTGATAAGAAAATGGTTGCAAAATACTGAGAATTTCCTACGTGCTAATACAAAACTCTTAAGTCTATACTATCAGGAAAAAGGTTTAAAAAGCATTTTATTTTCAAATAAAGAAAGAACAGAAATAAAAAATGTATTTATAGTACTATTTACAAGCCTGTTACTAAATTCACATTTAGGCTTTATTGAACAAAGTTCAATATGAAAATAATTTTTAAGCAACTCAGGAAAATCATCCTATGTTTAACTAAAGAAATAATGACAAAGAAATTGCGCTTTTTGAATTTTGGCTCTGGTGGAAAATGTAGCATTTCAGAAGAGGTAGGATTCTGAATAAAAGCACAAAAGGAGACAAAAATCCAGGTGTGTTCCCAGTGAGAAAGCTTTTCCTTGGCAAGGTACAAAAGTTTCAATGAAGTATCTACCAGCACCTACATAAAATCAGTTTTTTATATTGAAAAATTACAAAAAGGTTTTAAAATGTCATTGAAAGCTGCCCACAGAGCTGGAATAACAATCGTCACTTAGAGTTATTACCAGCAAAAAATCTACAAACTAAAATACTTGATTATTCCAGAACCATAGCAAAAGTCAAGTTTGACAACTGACTTTTGCTTATTCTGTGCACTTAAAAAACATGGCTCTTCAATTTTATTCAGGTCATCACAGCTGATCATAATGTCTACAAATGTCACATCTTTTTGATTCTTTCAAAAAAGTGTTTTCAACTCGTAGTTTTTCAGTCTCCTGTAAAACAGAAAAAACACGGATATATTAAGGAAATTATTCTCACTTTGTTTTTGTATTTTTATACAAGCAGTATCTAGAGTTGTTAAAATGTTTTATACACTATATACTCAAGGAAATAAAATGGGGATCCTTGTCTGGGGCCTGTGAGGAGACACACCAGCCATGACATACTCAGCTGCCTAAAATCTCTGTTCCTCTCCAACAGAAGAGCAGGAATTTTAGTTTTCATTCTCAAAGCTTAGCTCTTTTCTATGTCAGGCCATTACTCCATCTGTAATCTACTCTTCAACTTACCTCAGTAAGTTTAGCATAATCTTTCTTCAGTTTCACAAGATACTGAATCTTCTGGTTTAGGTTTTGATGACCAAGTAATCTCCCATTCTCCTCAGCAAGCGAGTCAACTTGCTTCCTCAGCAATTCTATTTCCTGTAATAATAAATACGTGTACTTCTTAGCAGTGGCCTCTCCTCTTTTCAGAAGAAATACCTTCTTAGAGCTATTAACATACTAACATTTAAGTTTGTTGTAACATATGATGCAAGAATTGGTTCATTCAGGAAATACGTATTTGTCTTAGGTCTCATTAGATGCTATGTTAGAACCCTCTAAAAGGCAAAAAACCAGCACCACTTGATTTGTACTACTGTGAATTGCAACAGTGATTTCTGTACCCAGACTTTCACTGGTGCAGAGAACATTACAAATATCTCTAAACTGCAAATAAAAACAGCTGTGCCTCTGCTAAATAAGACTCTACTGGGAAGATGATAAAAAAATTACATATGTGTAACCTTTTCAGTCCTGTCTCTTTCTTCATATGCTTCCTCCAGTTTTGATCTAATTTCTTCTTTCTCATTAAATGCTTTGAGCTCCAAAGTCCTTGTTCGTTCCATCTCCAGAGTCATTTCACGACAGGTCTTCTCTTGGATTCTGAGGATATTTTTGGTCTCTTCCAATCTGCCAGAATAAAAGAATCATAAAACATTAAAAACCAACATAAATATCATACAACTAAATTGCTAAGTTAGTCTTGGACATGGAGGGAGGCTCCTTTAGAGGCACTGAGATATTGTATTTCCCTTAGAATTTAGTGCTAAAGAAAGGAAAAAATCCACTCTGCTTCACAGTTCTTGCGTCTGATACTATCAACTAGGCAGTGTTTTAGAGCTGCTCTTCTGTTTGGGAACTGTGCTGTTTGCAATCCAGGATATACAGCTCCACTCATGACTGGAAACAGAAGCTTAACCTACAAGAACACTTTAAATTAATTCACCTAAGGAATGTAAATTTTCCATCTAAACTCATCTGCTCTTCATGCTTCCCCTAAAATGCTTGTTTGTCTGTGGCTTTTCCTTCAACAGCCTTGGTGCTCAAAAACATCTCTGAGCAGCTCAGATGGTCTGAGCTTGTTTGGCCTGGTAACAGAAGGACCACCACTTTGTATAGAATTAAAACATTTTCAGCAGATGAAGTCACACAATATTAAATTATGCCATCAAACTTATCAGCCTATCTACTGTTTATATGAATTTGAGTAATTTTGCAGATCAATTAAAATATTGGGTACATTACATTTTTGTCATTGGTTTTGTTTTACTGAAGTGTGGTGTTTAAGACCTGCTCTGTGAAAACAGTATTCATTCCCTGAATTTGTCAAGACATTTTCTTGATGAGAAAGGAGTATCTTCCCTCTTCGTCCATTATTTGCTTGTAAGACACATTGTAGCACTGTTATAAAGGGTATTTTGGAACCAGACAGGAATGCAAAATCAGTGCATCAAATAGCAAAATAACCCCTAATTTCCAGACTAGGGTTTCTGGAAAATTTAATATAAATTACTTCTGAAATGACTGTGTGCATAAAACCTGTCTTCCTCCTTAAAAGAAGTTACTTACATGGAAAGCATTCCATCAAATGTAAGTAACTCACATGTTAGGAGATTCAGCCACTATGAATCCTGAAGCAATACAGATTAGGAAAAGAACAGCAGGACCAACATTTTCAAACTAATTTGTATCCATTAATTCAGTATTTTCTTCCTTTGCTATTAGCCAACCAAGGTGCAAAACACTTGAATTTTGAGGACTACTTGTCCAACAGTGCAAACTCAATTTAGAAATCCTCTAACAATAAAAATTTTTCACTGTTCAAGCTGAACCGCAAAAATTTAAACAAACAGCATAAAATGCAAATAATTAAATTATGTTTAAAATTATAAAACACTTACAATATTAATAAAGAAATGAACAGTATTTCAATTTAATTTGAAAAGGATTGTGATTAGAATTCACTGCATATAAGTAACTTCTGGGAATTAAAAACATCCCTTCCAATTTAAGTTTTTATAGTTCTACCCGTTAAAGTATTGGCCTGATATAATGCTATGTAGTGACAGGTGCTACTACCATCTACTGATGAGAAAGTGTAAGAACTCAAGGTATCTTGCAAAAGTATAAACACTTCCAAATGATGTCTTTTAAAATTTCAGATCTTGGACTTCTATTGCTTAAATATATCTTTTTTTTGTCATTAATTAGTTTAATAGTAGTCTCCAGTGCAAGGAACAATAGTTAGACTTACTCTGCTTTGATTTTCAGCATTTCTTCCACTGCTTTACTCTGTAAAAGTTCAAAAGCATTAGATGCAGTCTTAATGTTTAGTGTACACATGCATATATGTTTAAAAATATTTGTCACTTAATTGATGCTACATATCTCATTCCAGGTCATCCTAATACCTAGCAGTTCACATCTCTCATATTCACTGTAGGTTCATCTCTTTGCTGTAGGCACTTATTTCCCATTTCATGCCAGCACAGCTGACCCACAGCAGTGTCTCTCTGCCCACTCACACACACAGCAGAGCTCTAACAGGGAGCTCTTCTGTCTGGGACATCCATGGCAACAACCTCTGCTGTGACATTAACTTCCCTTTGACAGAGCCCTGACATTAGCAAGTGACACAATCTTCACTTTCCAACTCTGGGGATGAGTCAGATGTAGCAATCAGAATCTGTTTTTGCTAATTGTGCAATCTGATACCCAGTTCACTGGTGTTAGGCCAAGATAGAAACCCGAAGAGCTAAGTGTCAGGCTGTGCCTGTTAGAATTCACTAGAAATCTGTGTTTTGCTGCCATGAAAACAAAAATATAAAACCAAACCAACAATAAAAAAAAAAAAAAAAAAAAAAAAATCACATTAATACTTCACAGCAGGCCAACAGCAACTGACATGAGAAGGATAATATACCTTGGCAAGTCGCTCTTCAGCAATCTCTTCCTCTTTCTCTTTGAGGTACTGAACATCAGGATGTTTCTGATCACTAGGAAATTCGAGAATGAGAAAAAAAGTTTCTCACAAACAGAGGAAACCAGTTGTAAAAACATGTTATCCAGATTAAACCAGTAAATGCGTGCAGTTGTTTTCACACATGTTCATACTCAAAATACTGATCATGAAACAACTCTGGAAGGATTTAAACTTATATACACATTTTTTCTTTCATCAGAGTATAGAGAAACTAATGTTTTAATGAAAACAGTTACAAATGTAATAAATAGGCAACTGTTTGTTAGACAGCTGTGCTGGTTTTGGCTGGGGTAGAATTAATCATCTTCACAGCAGCCATGACGAGGCTGTTTTGGATTTGAGCTGAACACAGGGTTGATAATGTAGAGATCTTTTTGCTGTTGCTGAGCATGGCTTGCATAGAGAGCCAAGGCCTTTTCTGCTTTCCATGCTGCCACACTGACTGGGAAGTTGGGGTGCATGGGAGGCTGGGAGGAGACACAGCCAGGACAGGTGACCCAAACTGACCAAAGGGACATTCCATACCATACAGCATCATGCTCAGTGTATAATAAAGTGGAGGGAAGAAGGAGGAATGGGGGGATATTTGGAGTGATGGTGTTTATCTCCCCAAGTAGCCAATGAAGGTGATGGGGCTCTGCTCTCCTGGAGTTGTCTGAACACCTGCCTGCTCATGGGAAGCAGTGAATTCATCCTTTGTTTTGCTTTGCTTGTGTGTGCGCGTGAGTTTTGCTTTCTCAATTAAACTGCCTTGATCTCAGCCCACAAGTTTTCTAGGTTTTGCTCTCCTGATTCTCTCCCTGATCCCACTGGTGAGGGAGTAAGTGAGTGGGTGTATGGGGCTTTGCTGCTGGCTGTGGTTAAACCACAAGAGCAGCTTTGGGATGGAGGTACGTGTTTTATTAGTTCACAATGTTCATGTGTATGGAGACTGCAGAAAGATTTCCTACAAGATCACTACTCAGTAGTCTTGCCAAGGTAAGAAGGCAAAAGCTTCTTGTACTTAGAAGACTTCACTAATTTTTAGTTTGGTAGTTCTTAATCAACAAGATATTGGATGGAAGTAAGAAAACACATACAATTAAAATAACTCACAAACCAACTTCATCCTTGTAGTGTGCCATAAGGGAAAAATTAATTGATTAGGAGTTTTATAATTGCATCAAATTACAATAAAATAACTATTTTTAGTAAGTTAAAGTATTGTGAACAGATCAGGTAAGGTTACTGAACAATGATGCTGTTTCTACAGCTTTCTGCTTGGTTTGCAACAGACATTTGAAAGTGTGTTGTGAATTGAAATGGAAAACAATGGTTACATTGCCATGGAACACTAGTTATGTGGCTTTGTTTTTCACAGTTTGTGTAGGTTTTCTACACCAAATTTTTCCATAAAAAAACATTACTTTTATGTTCCTCACTTGTTGGATTCCTGACTTGGGACTTCAGGATATAATTTGGATATGCACTAAGAATTCCCTGCTCCTTTTAGTTGATAGAAGTTGTGGTTCGAATAGACCAAAGGTTAATGGTATATTGGAGGCTTTAAAAGTTAATTTATGTCTATATTAAAACTTGTGTTGCATTCATTTGGACGTTCCTTATCTACTGGACCCATAACTACACAAGTGACATGGCATTATATAATACCCAGGAATGACTATGCAGATAATGATTTTACATTCTGTTTCCGTTCCCTTTATAAAACTTTGTCACATTTAAGAACTTGTGATTTAAGGGCCATAAAAGTTTACAGCATGGCATGTAAACAATTTTCATAGAAAAGTTCGAGTCAATCTCTAAATATACAAACAATGTAAGATCGCATTTCAAATAAAACCTGTACATTTTATCTTAATTATTTCAAGTTAAGAGATTTTTTTGTGTTTTATTTTACTTTACCTGTTCTTGCTTGGTCTCTGAGCTTCTACAAGGCTCTGTAAACTCCTGTTGTTCTCCACCAATATCTGCATTTCCAGACGCAAGTTCTCCACCTCACTTAATTGTTCCTAAGAAAATGAAATTTGAAACATTTTATTTAAAAACCAAATTGCAATTCCTGTTTTCATTTCCAGTTGAAGATGTTTTTGAGTAAAATAGATGACACAAATTATTTATCAGAAAACAAGCATAGTTCTCTGGCAAATACCTGCATCATCCTTCCATCTACAGTTGCGTTAGAAACTTCATTGAGAATAGATTACAAGTGTTTCAGCAGCAAAAATGTTACCGTTTGACATTCATGAACACAAAACAGCACAGTCCTTGGGAAAAGCAGACTTATAGACATCTGAAGCAAGTTGTCACCACTTGTTCCCAGCCTAGGTAAAGGCAAAACCAAAAACTGCCTTCCTGCTTTAATAAACATACTACTAAGCAGAACTCATTAAAAAACCAGAACTCTGCAGTCTGTCTTGTTTTACCCTTACAAATTAGCAGCAGAGATTAACTCATAGTACCTTCAGCCTTAAAATTTCATCATTTTTTGCGCTTCGTTCTTCATTCAGTTCATGCACAAGGTGCTCCAGGTTTATTGCAGAGGCCCTTCGATCAGCTATTTCTTGCTCATGAGTTTCCAAAAGCTTGGCCAAATTCACATCAAAATTAGGAGGAGTTTTTGGACACTGGCAAGTCAAAAAAACCAAACCACACAAACTATTAGTAAAGGACTGTTTCCCCTATGTATTGATTACATGTTTTAATACTTCACTGGAGACATTAATTAATAAATTCCTGGCAGACGAACCATCAGTAATTACAATCTATGTGAAAATGTTTCTTTCAAATGGCATACCTGAGGAAATGTTACTGAAGAGGAGTCCACAAAGCAATCTATTTGCTTCATTTTCAGTTCATATTCATTCTTCCTGTTCTCCAGTTCTTCTGTCATTTTGTCCAACTATTAGAAACACAGTAAGAATTAAAGCAGCTCATAATACACACAAAATAGGAAGCAAAACAACACTCAGATCTCTATTTTGAGCAAGCTTAAGTACATCACAAGTTGTTCTAGATTAACAAAAACTTCACTTCCATAACTCTTCTATGTTTAGTCAATCACTGTTAAACTTTCAATAGTTGTATAGATGCTTTCAGAAATGCTTGTGGCATACATCTAACTACTGTGGTGTTCATCTGAATTTTGTCCCTGTTAGTATTTGATTTGATTCAATCTACCTTTCAAAGAGTGTGCTAACAGAGAAGAAAAACTATTATGAACTTAGCTGGCAAACATTACTGGTCAAAACATGATTTGATACAAAGATTTTAGTGGTATAGATTTGATCAGCTTCCCCAAGAGAAGAGAACATGCTAACTTGACAAAAATAACTTATTAGAGTCTTTGCCAACACAAATATATTACTTAGCACCATGGCACTGTGACAACTAGAGCTAAAACTTGAGCAAAGGTTTAACATAGCTATTTAGTCTGCAGCAGCTCCAAACCACTGCATAATTTATAGAGCTCAACAGTTATCCACAAATGGTATCATTATGCAATAGAGATAAGTGTTAAGCAGAGGAAAAAGTAATCCCCTGCTGATAACCTCAGGTTGCTTTGTCCTTACAGGTACTGATAATTTCACTCTGCTATCAGAGTAAATATTTTTGTGATCCCTAGACAACATTTCCAGAACATTAAAAGTTACCTAATCTTAGTTCAGAAGTTTTTGAACTACTTTCCTTTTACAAGAAGGAGCATTTCTCTTCACCAAGAGTACTATGTACAAGATGTTCTAAAATGATAAGGGAAACCTTTTTCAGAAGCTACAATTGACCATAGCTCCCTCTCAATGAGGTAGTTGTGAAAATTTCTGTGCTTTACCTGTTCCCTGAGTTCCTGGATTACAGCTTCTTTCTTTGCTATGTCTTCCTGTGCACACTGGAGCAAGGCATCGTGTTTCTTGGAGGCCTCTGTCAGACTTATCAGCTGATCAGCAGTATGACGCAATTCCTCACACAGAAGGTCCCTCTTTTTTAAGCCATTGGATGAGTAAAAAAAGAAATGTTAAAGTTATTGCTCTAGGTCAGTTGTTTCAAGATGTTTTGTCATTGGTGCCAAGATTGTTAACAGCTACAAGCATCTCCCTTTTCCTTCTACTTTTTCATCACAAATTGTAGCAAGCATTCATCTATAAATTTCTTATATTAGCATGCTTTCATATCCTTGGTCTTGGTTGCAGAACAAAAGTGAGGACTTTCCTACATTATAGTGACAATTAATATTATTGTGGAAGATCTTTGAAATTAATCACTATTTTAAAATATAATATGTACTTAAAAAGATACACGGTTCTCTAAATAAGAAACCAGAAAAGAATGTATAGATTTTAATCCATGCTGAAGTGATTACATCTTTTTTAGTGCACTGATATTCTATAGATATTTGGATTTATTCTAGGATCTATACTCCCACCCTATCTGATGGGGCATCATACCTACACAAGGTGTGTTAACCCATAAGGAGAAACTTTAGTCTTTTAAATGCCACTTCAGATTAGTTCTTCTTGTCCAGTTAAGAAAGCATGAAGAAATCAGTAACTGAAGTATAAAGGAGAAACACTGTAAGTCCCTGGTAGACTTTATTGGTGCTATATGATTGGACTAGCAAATCTAATCACAGATGATCTTGTAGAAATTACATGTAAGGAGGTGCTGGTGTTTTTGACTGATGGACATGTTCAACAAAATAATGGTGACAGCAGTAATAGAAAAGACAGAGTTAAAGAAAGATACAATATTAAAAAGCAAAACCACAGCTGAATCAAAAGTGTGCCCTAGATCTGTTTCCACCAGGTGGAGCTTTTAGTTAAAATTACGAGTAAAGAAAAAATATTACTGAATATAGTGCAGTGGGGGAAGAGAGGATGTAAAACATAATATATTCTTCTACCAATTTAAATTGCTCAGCTGCATCATCTAAAGCTGCCATTAAATTCAGCTGATGATTCCTTAGTGGCCTTAACAAAATTAAACCAGGCTCTTAGCATAGGCTTTTTTGAAGTAGCTTATAAAATATTTATGTCAAGTAACGTGATAATTTAACAGAATTTGTCAGGTATCTCATGAAAAATTCTTTTAAGAACAGCTTAACTAGCTATAGTTTGAACTAAAATGAGGTTAAGTTTTACATGAGCATTTTAAGCAAAATCACATCCAGTTGGTCTGGTTGAACAAATAATCATAATACACCAACAATAATGTTTTTACCTCAATGTTATCAGCTATTTCTCTTCCTTCCAAGGCTTCCTTCAGTTCTTCAATCTTCTTCTCCTGATCTTCTATGATTCCCTTGCTTTCTTCTTTTGCAGCCAGAACAATATTGTACTTGTACTACAAAAAGCATTAAATTAAATTTGAAAATATTTTAGAAAAACATATTATCAGGTAAGGTTGGCAAACAGAAGAAAAATAAATGTACATCACAAATCTTATGATGACAACTACATTTAGAAATCCTTGTCAATGACTAAAACCATAATGATATATTCTACTTGCTAAATTATACAAACTGTTAATAGAGATTAGTTGTCAGAATGAAGCAAAAAGATTATTAATGTGGATTAGCGACCACAATACACATTACCCACTAAAACCATTATTAAAAAAAGAGATAGCCACATTTAGAAATCTGTCTTATCAAGATTTTTCTCTAGAACCTTTTGGATTCATCATTCATACATAGTATATTATCTAAAGCATTCTTTTGGTTGCTCTACCAGTTTGCAAGCCTGACCTATTTTAATAAAACAGAAGCATTGTATTTATTCATAGTTATTCAAATACAGTTTTAGTTCTTTATACTTGTTTTCAGATGTAGAACGTAGTAATACCAGCAACATAAAAATTCACTTCATCAAAAGTGACTTTGCAATTCAGCTTCAATTGTTGAGCTCTTAAATTGCCAATTTCTGAGAAAATCTAAATGTGACTGTCAGCTGAGTGGAGTTTACAGGATGTGAATAGGTCCCTTTAGAGACACAGCTTTTTACCCACCACGTGGAGAGGGTTCAGTTTTTGAGACAGCCTTAGGCATAAAATGTTCAGAAGATTTCAACATGTCAAAACAAAGAAGTTTCCTTCTAAAACACTACAGCAAGTTACACTGTTTGAGACCCGTGGTAAGACATGTCACTGCCTCCCATTTCTAAAGAACGATACCATGTCCTTCAAAATGACAGAACATACATTTATATCCTCGAGCTCTCTTGTCAGCCCATCTATGGACTCAGTTTTATGATTAATTGAAGACCTCAGCTCCTGGATCTGTCTCATCAAGTCAGTTACAACTTCCTGCAACATAAAAAAAGTTAATTCTGATAACATACACATAAAATCCATATAATGTATTACTGGACTTTTTTTGGTATATAATTTGTAAATCCTAAATCTCAATCAACTATGTGAAAATGAGTCTTCAAATTGTACATGTAAAGAATAAACAGAATTTGTTGCTAAATCACTGTCTTTTGTTCTAAGCACTTGAACAAAGAGCTAAATAACCTGTGGTGTTCATTAGAAGAGAAGACTGGCCTGCTGATTTAGTTTTAGGCTGTAATAGGTTATTAAAAGAAAAATAGAACTACTGTAATTTAAGGGTACATTTGTTTGTAAAGGAAAAAGGCTCGTTCAAGAAATACCACTGCACTGACAATACCAGATGATTCTGACCTTATGCATGCCAGATTTTTGGGTTTATGATGGAAAAAGCAATACTTACCATTGCATCATGCTGGGTACTAAACACACTATGTGATTTCTCATGCCTGTTTTACAGACAGCATATCTACTTGCACTAGGGGAACTCTGGCTATTTAAGCTTTCATACTGCAACAGTCTTTACATAAATAAGTGCTTTGATTTTGTTAATAAAAATAGTGTGACACACAGTCACATTCTTACAACACCTATCTTACCTTTTCCATCTACTCAGTACAACATAGTCCTGACTGGAAGGCTCTATTAATCATCTGGGGAATTACGTGTTGTTTAGACACTGAATGTTTTGTCCAGTAGACAGATTTACCTTCAATTTTTTTGTTTAACCTTCAGTCAACTTGTGTTTTCTCTGGATGCATACTCGTTTTCTACCTCCCTGCAAACTCCATGCTAGGAAAAGGTAGGATTTATTTTACGTAGCTGTACAGCCAGGATTGCCTAAAAATTACAAAATTACTAAGCAGCACAGCAAGGCTCTAGTCTTTCATCTCTACTACAGGACATAGTTACCCACAAGACTGTATCAGTAACAGAAATAAGCCCAAACCTTATCTGTATCATTTGTCTTCTTCAAAGAAGCAATAGTCTCTTCAGCAGCAGCCAGCTCCTGTTCCAAAGTCCTCAGTTTTGCTTCCTAGAGGAAATAATATTTGTGAAGGAGGGTTTTCACCACCTTTGAAGTGTGTCTTATAAAGCACCAAGTAATGAAAAAAAAAAAAAGGAAGTAAGTTGTTAACCTTACCCAGAAAATTAACCAGTAGCTTAACAAAACAATATGTAGCCTCAGCACTGTACATTTATTTTTCTGGTAATCAACCTAACAGTCAATACACCAATAAAATTATTAATGCCCAAGAAACACCATAAACACAGAATTTAGATATTCAAATCTGCTGTTGTACCTGCTGCTCACACCGTGCCACCGTTTCTGAAAATGGTTTCTCCACCTGTGCTTTTTCAAGTACTTTCAAGAGCTCCCTGGTGAAAAAAACCCACATTTCTAGTGAGAAATATAATCAAAACATAAGAGAACTTTAACAAGAACAAAATCGTAGGAGTTTATTCTATTTGCACTTGAGTTTTTTTAAGAGTTCTTCAGTTACCACATTCCCAGTGCTGTACAAAAGACTAATAGTTTAGTTACTAGCCTTACACTGCTGTTGGTGGAAGAACTTTATCTTTGACTTGAAAAACTATTCTTACAATGAAATTACATTAAAATGAAGTGCTGTTCTGATATGGATAAAATAAAAAATCCATCTGGGAAAAACACCTCTACAAACGGGATCCCTATCTCAATACAACATATAGCATTAATGAGGTCAGATAAAAAAAACCCCACTGCTAATTAAGACTTACTTTGAATTGTTTTCTTTATCTTCTTGTAATTGCAATGTTAGTTTTTCATTATGTTCTTTTTCTGTTTTCAGAAGCTGCAAAAGATTCTAGGATATCAAAATACAATTGTAAGAAGTTACAATATAAGGTCTCTAGAGCAATCCAAAACAAAAATCTAAACAAATCCTTAAGATGACTGAAAAAAACCAACAACTCCACAAAACCTTAATTGGAAACTGGAAGATCTTTAGTTTGTCCTGAAGACATTCAAAAGTAAACTCTTACTTATATTAAGTCATCAGATCTTTTCACCTCCCATTAATAATAATTTCATATACCTATGATGTTCCTCAATATCCAAGGCTGTGAAGGGAAAAAATAGTCTTTTCAATTGTAGATTAATTTGGGGGCATTTTAAAATTCTATATTTGTTCAAAATATTGAAATGTATGAAATTTAAACCAGTAATATTTGATCTGTCAGCATTCTTTTAAACACTAATATGGAAAATTTCTATCAAACTTCCCGAGCAGGCACCATGTACCCTGCAGAAATGTGGGCAAAATTATTTGCAAAAGCCCTTGAGCAACCTTGCTGCTGTTTTGCAGTCACTGCAGTCTGACAGGCCTTCAAGGACACCATCAACTAAATTGCAGGACAGTGATCCACCACAAGCCATAGATCATTTTAACAAGATCACATCCACTATGAAAATTTTTAAGAAACTGCTTTGTAAAAATAGAATAATTAGGCTAGTCCTGACTAGCCCTGAGATAAAAGGTCATCTCAGCATTTCAATGTCAGGATTCTTTTCTGAAGAAGCTTCTTATACCTTTACTAATTAACCCATATCCCTCAACATTTCCAGAGCAATTTCTTCAGCCTAAAAACTTACTATCCATGATGCTATTGGATATTTCTGATAGCCTGTGGTTGCAAATATCTTGCACTAAGTTTGGAAAAAGAATTTGGGTACATCTTCCAAGTGAAATCACCAAGAAACTTATTACTACTTTGGAATGTTATCAGTGATGCAATAATAGGAATTAAGCAATCTGGGTTCTGTATAATCGAGTCCTTTGAAATCCTTGACTGTCTTACACAAAGCTCAGTTTTCATTGCTTCTGCTTCTTGCTTCCTGTCCTCAAGTTGTTGCTTCAGCTGGTCCGTCTCAAACTTGGCTACTTCCTGCAAATTGTCGTAGTCATCCTGCAGGCTTGCCTTCTCTTCAAGAATCTTTTCATGTTCTAGCCTTTACAAAAAAACCCAAAACCAAATAGTCTAGTAAGGGTTTGTGTCCTTATAAAAATACTCCAATCAACTGTATTTTAAAATATTAAAATAATATACAGAGTACAATTATTACAGAAAGAAGTGACTGACATAAATGTTCACCCCTTTTTTGAAAATAGAGACACCAAATTTATGATGTGCATGGGACACTGATGTGGCATTGGCAGAGAAGGCAGAGAATACTTTTTCTGATTTCTAGAAACAATTTACTTCTTACAAAATTCTACTGAAATTTTAGTCCCTGTGTCCTCATAATGGAGTTCATCATTAAAACAATTTTGTTTTTTAGCCAGCTGTTGGATAAAAGACTCTGCTAGAAGGATCCTCAGTATCTACATCTGCTTAATTGATATTTAGGTTATTTATCCCATATAAAATCATATATTCCGTACAAGTTTGGGTTAGTCCCCTCTAAATTGTGGCACTGAAAATTCATTTAATTTTTTACCAAAGTGAAAAGCAAAGAGCATTAAAAAAGCTGATACACAAGTGTTATGAAACATGTTACTAGAGAAGGAATACTCTCCAAACAATATTTCGGCTAACACAGAACACACTGGTGAAAACACAAAATTTAATTTCAGTTCCAGGTTCCTGGTCTTACAATGACTCATTCAAAAAATTACTTCAGCTAAGGCATGACCTGCTATAATGCAAGATGCAGTTAAGTTTTCCAGGAGCAAAAACCAAACCCAAAACATAAAACCAAAGCACAACAAAACAAACTACAGAAACAGCAACAAAACCCAACATAACTAAATCACTTTAATAAGTAAAAACCATACTGATTTTCACCTTCTAATAATAATGACAATAGTTGCAGACAAGGCAATGAACTTTTCTGACTTTGATACTCAAACTTCAGTTATTTTTTATGATTTCTTTCTGCTTGCATTTTTAGAGCAGCATCATTATTGCACCTGCTTCATGTGACCAGATTGACAAACTGTCTCTTCAGCCACCTACATTTTGGAGAGCAGCAAGTTTATAGATATCCTATTTAATGAGAAAATCATATCGGAAAGAAAAATTAAGGCAGCCACATTTTCTTTTCTTTCTAATAATTCCACCCTTTTGACTGAAATAGGTATGAAAGAACTGAGCAAAAATAACCCAACAAAAAACCCCCAAACAAACAACCCCTCCCCCAATTAAAAAAACAAACAAACCAGCAAAAGACAAAAACAAAACAACTTTAAAGGAAACATGTAAAGTGTAAGTTCACATAGAGGAGAGGGTGACTAAATCACTGGATGCATCCGGAAGGGATGACAAGGCACTGTACCAAACTGCCAACATACCTGACACTGTCCAGCTGGAACTGTACGTCCATGTGTCTACCAGAAAGCTGACTGATTTCTTTATCTTGCTTTTCCCTAAAGGCATTATATTCCAGTTTTACAGAAGACAGCTCCTTGTCTGCAGACTGCAGGACAATGCGCAAGTCGTGGACTTCACTTTTTAATACTGTCAAAAAACCCCAAAATAATTTTCATGTTATTTGGAAGACTGTGGTAGATATAGGACACACAATGCTACAGAACCTGCTGGGAAAGTCTCACAAACCTCTGCATGTTTTCAGTGGAATTAACCTTGAGAGTCACACACAAAAAGGCTTTGTGAATGGAAAAAGACAACAAAACACTGACTTTACTTCACTTTATGAAGTAAAGGTGAATCAAAAATATTCCAGACAATATCACTAATTTCCATAGACAACAAAGGTTTTATAATTTCTTTTTATTTAATATTTTATTTTTAAATACTATATCTTGTACCTCCTTCACATTCAAAGTAAAGAAAAAACCATGCAAGACTAGGCAAAGATGATCTGCAAGTATTGAAGACTGCTTTCTTTATTAAAAAAAGAAAAGCAAAGCAATATGTCTAGCAGTTACTCAGCACATGCTGTTCTTGATTTAAAACAGTAAAACACCTCAAAACTTTTAATGAAATATTAGTTTTACAAAGACTTACTGTCAGCCTTGTTTTGACTGTCTTGAAGCTGCTTTTCGAGTGATTTTATCTGTTCAAGGAGCTCCTGGCGCTCTTTACTCCAGTCATTCCTTTCAGATGAAAGAAGCTTGAAAAGAAAAGTAAAATTTATTAAAGAGAAGGAAGTAGGAGTGGCTAAGTCACAGATTGTAACAATAGCATAATAGTGTATTAAAGCATTTCATCAACTGATTATAAACACATTTTTCTTTAAATTCAATTATTTGGTGACTCTGAAATCCCTAAAAGTCCAAGGCAAAAAATAATTTGTATAACTGAAGACATTACCTTGCCTAAAAAGTTCATTTAAAAGGCATCCACAACTTATTAACTGATATCACAGATATCAGAAATGAGACTGATCTGGAAAGAATCCAGGCTTTATTTCCTTTTCTATGATAAATCAACCCTAGCAATTAAGCAAGACTTGCAAATACTTGATACATAGTTCCAACTGAGACAAGTATTTACAGCATTCAAAACTTTAGAATTTCCTTGTTACTATTGTTGTTTTCCAGAAATCATGAAGTTGGCTAAACCCAATCACAACAGTATTTATTTGCTTTATTTAAGACCAAATAGGCTCAGATTCACAAGATTTAAAACACCAAAACCAAACTCAAAACTGCAATGTTATGTTAAGTGAACCTTCTCTGATCACTCCAACTCCAGGGGGGTTGGATTAGATGACCTTTAAACCAAACCTAACTATTCCATGATTTTAAGTCCTTGTCTTCCTGCACAGCCCTGAGATATGATGCTATATAAATTTGTCAAAATGCAAGTAACATTGCAAGACCTCACCAGACAACACAGCAGTATGACTGCATTACAGTTACACAAGCCCTATAGGAAATTGTTCTCACCTCCTGTATTTGTGCAGAGTGATGCTCCAGTTTATTAATATGCTGCTGGAGTTTTATATTCTTGCTTTCCTCTTCATCCAGCTTTGTCTGCATTGTGCTCAGTTGCTCCTGTGACACAACAGACACTCAAAATTAGAGCACCCATCTTGCACTTACTTTCACATGCCATATGGCAGTCTGTGCATATTAAATATAAAAACGTCAACAAATTTCTATTTTTATGACTCGAACCAACAGAAAACAGAACACTCCAAAAATAAACTAAGTAGCTGATTTCTCCTATTTCTAACTAAACTGCCAAAACACAAGAAAATCCATCAGTGAATACAAGGACCGAATCCAATAAACACTTAGTTTCCAGACACATGTTTATCTTGCAAAAATAAGGCTTTAAAAAAGAAATTATTCAAAACATACACTAGTTAAACTCCTTACAGGATCTCCTCACTATGGTAAGCATCAAAGAGGGGTTTTGGCTGTTGTACCAGGGTTTTACATGCACTGAAATTAGTTCCAACTTCTAGAGAGTAGTTCAGATAAATTTGTAGTGCTCTTCTATGTGACAAAAGGCCTTTCCTGCCCACTAGAGAAGACACAAGACAGTGTATAATGGTGGACAAGCATTATTTGGCAGGTTTCTTCAAATAATGCAGTATTACATATTAAGCTTGTGTATTGTTCCAAATGTAGCTATCAACTTATAAAGAGGACTCCTCAGACACAAATTATAAGGTTTAAATAGAAAAAAGCACAAACATCCTGCATTAAACTACTTACAATATCCCACCCTTAAATCACTTTCAGTATTTTTGTTGTAAATCCTCTTCCAAGTACAATGTACAGAGAACTGTTTAGTGCTAACCATTCAAGAAGTGCTTCAGTTTCTTGTGCAAATTAAAACGCACTTGGTGAGGGAGAAGTACTTCATGGCAAAGCCTGCTTTATTATAAAGTTGCACACACATTTCACTTTTTATTCAGAACATTCACCTGTGCCACTTTGAGCTCCTCAGCAATGGCTTCACATGCTTGTTCACTCATCTCTGGAGGAATTGGCTCTTTCAGAATGTCATCCATCATCTCTTCAGAATGCTGAAAATCTTCAAAATTACAGTCTGGGCTTATTCGCGGCACAAGGCGAGACCTTAGCTGGTAAGCTTTAGTTGGAGTGGTTATGTTCTGTTACAAAAATTACAAAGCAGTCTTTATTTTAGCTGCAAAGTGAAATTAAGACTTTGTCTTAATTGTATTTCTTAATTCTATAAGCAGAATAATGAAATAAAATGCTCAAAGTGGCTAGTTCTGAACCATTACCAGTTTTTCAGGTTTGTCATCTGATGACAATAGCAGTCATTCAGTTAATACTCCAGAACAAAAAGTGGCCTATTTGATCTCTCACATACAGAGAACATTCCAGAACACTAGCTAGGCTAAGGGATCACACAAATGACAGTCTGTACTCTTTTACAACTCAGGAGTAAGTATGTGTGGCCTGAAATAAACTTATTCTCATACCTTAAGACTTTCTCTATGTAGCTTATGCAGCTGAGAGACTTCTCGGCGCTTGTGTGCTTTGGTTGCCTCCAGAATGTTTTCAAGATGCAGGTTTGCTTTTTGAAGGGATTGAAGCTCTGATTCCAGTTCCATCTGTTTTTTCCTGTTTAGGAAGTATTTTGCTACTGTCAAAACTACTCCATGAGCATGACTTCCTAGCAGTAAGAATATGCTGCAGTATTGCCAATGAGCAAACTGCAGCTGAACTTTTACCCAAACACTGATATGCATTATTTTCAGAAGAAAGCCACCACTACTGTATTAAAAAGTAAAAATAACGTATAAAAATTAAAAAGCTAAGCAGCTTATTTGTGCCTGCATAATGAAGCAAGCAGATGGATAACTAAACATGTCAGAAAAAAAATCCATTACATGGTAAGAAATAAGCTGAGAGCTCTGCAGTTCCTTTTATGAGAAAGTGATATCACCCATACCAATGTGGTTTTAAGCTTTAAAAATGTTATCCAGTTATATGAGAAGTCTGAACTGGAGCTTGCCAGGATTAAAGAAAATCCTTTAAAGACTTTTTTTTTTTTTTTTTTTAAAGTGCTGCTCTGTTAAGATTATTTTGCCCTCTAAGAGTACTTTAACTGAAATCCAACAGTTGAGCAGAAATTTAGGAATAATTTTCACTAGGTATTTTGCAGAGCTACACGCTTTTACTGTGATAGTTGCCATTACTGTTATAATGGTAGGGTCAAAGTCTATAGACAAATGGAAACATACTATTTCATCTCTTAGCAGTTTAATGCAACCGTTTTCCCTCATGCTTTTCGCATCTGTAGCAAAACTCAGGGAACAGAGTAGAACTTTAGTTCTGACTGCAATTGGACAGCACAAAAATTAGCATGTTGTTCTTGTGAAATTGCTATTTTACTCTACTTTTGTTCAGTTACAGCATATAGTTACACCTGCATGCAAAATTAATATACAGTTACTCTGAAACTGGAAACAAGTTTAAATTTTAGTGAAACTTAGTGACTCCAGGGGCTGAAAAGCACATTTCTGTTTGACTGCAGTCCCCTAAGAAAATGTTGGTAATTGAAAATGAAATGCATGCATACTACCAAGAAGGCAAGACATTCACAAAACATGGAATACATGAAATAGAAATATATTTAATGGGCAGAAAAATAATCAATATATAAAAATATGAATAGACTATTGCAATTAATGATATGGGACAATTAATGGATTGCTGAATTGATTACCTCAGTAGACTGCAATACTTCTATAAAGTTCATAGGATTTGCTACACAGAAATCTAACAATGAAAATATAGATTTGTACAACTGTCTAAATAAGCAAAAGTTATATTAAAAGCTACTTTGAAAAAATAGAAGTGGGGAGGCAAAATAGTGCCTGATGCTTTCAGAACTACACTCCAATTTCACTGAAATCAATAGAAAACAACATTGTTAGGTGCAATTAAAATAAACTTAAAAAATCAGGTCCCTTTTGCCTTCCAGGTTTGCATTACATTTGCTGGAAATGCTATTTGCCTTGTATCTGCAGTAACAAGATCTCAATTTTTCAGAAATGGGGTTAATCAAGTGAAGTCATGTATTATTCACAAGCATATGAACACTGAAGGTATTAGTGAGGCCATTCCCATTATCTTGTGTTGCCCTTCAGGAGAACAATGACAGTAAATTCTTCACTATATTAATACGGGCAAAGTAGACACTTATCTCATGTTTAGATGCCAAGGCAAATGGACATAAATTTACTACTGACACCAAATCTTTCCTCTGATTTAAATTAAACCTTTGTTCCCATAACAAGTCTCAAGATAACGGTATTATTACCTTCTTGAAAATCTTTGAAATTGAGATAAAAAATTAACCAACAGGTCAGCCAGAGTTGAGGTGCTTGGAGTCTACATTTATGGTGACTCAAATTAGCAGACTCTCAGTGATTATATTACAAGCTACTCTTGCACAAAAAACAAACCCCCAAATACTCCTCCCATTCTCCCCCACCCCATCAACTCCTACTTCCTGTCAGTGTTTCCACCTGTAATATTTCAGTTACTGGAAAACATTTGCTCTGCATGGAAAGTAAGCCAAACTCTCCCAGTGCTGTTAAGCAGGTGACTACCAGAATTAAAGGTTGTGTCCATCTCCTGCACATGTGAAGCATTTTTCTGCATCTTACTATCAAGAATGGCTTTGGAAAAGACAAAAAAACCTGCAGCAGTGCAGATATACCTTCAGATTTAATGATGGTTGTTCCCTAGTCTGGGAATAACCAAGTTCAACAGGAACATACCCTGTGTGTGCCATTATTCTTAACCTGGCTTTTTGTTACATGCAAAGAACCTATTCAGTATAATTGGGATCTGAGTCTTTCAAAAATCAATATGAATAATGACTTAAAAACATTTAATTACAGATATTTCAATAGTGTTTTGTCTCACTTGGTTAGCTCTTTAAATTCTTCGTATTCTTGCTTTGAAGTTACCAGTTCAGCTTGGGTCTGTAGCAGGCGAGCTTTCAGCCTCTCAACAGATGCCAGCGAGTTGCCTTCCACTGACGTGGTGGCATGCAAGCGGTGACCTAAAGAACAAACACAGACCCTCTGAAATCACAGAGCAGCAAATACTTCAAGTTTTACTGAAATGAAAGTGTTTGTGGGCTTTTGAACAGGATAGCAGCAATTGAGATTGACAGAAATAGGTATTGGCAGCAGTTCACATGAAAACCAGTAAAATAATTAATATTACTGCAATCTTCATGATAACTATAGACGAGTTTCACAAGATGCAAATCCAAATTCCATATTGCTTGAAGGCCAACATGAATAAAAATTAAGTAAAATTGTTTTATCAGTCTTCAGGTACCCCTTTGAGGAAGGCAAAAATACATCAAGACAGACATTTTCAACACTATGCTGCATACAACAGAAATAAAATAAGCATATTTAGCTGGAAAACATAAGTATATTTTTACCTCCAGTACTTTTCTCTGTGGCTGAAGCTTCCAAAAAAGCTTTTTCTAGCTCTGCAATGGTCTGAGCATCAATTTCTTGGGCCTTTTTAACTGACTGTAAAGAACGAAGTTTTTTATTCTCCTCTCTGAGATTATGGTTCTCCATGGCGTACTTTGCAATTCGTGGGTGTTGTTCCATCTGTGGTAATCAATATTTTATTCAACAGCTTTTATTTTCCAGACAATGCTGTAGCTATCTAGCTGTTACTTGACTACCTTTAAAAAGGATTAAACTGTAATAGAAAAGGAAAAGAGGTGTTCCCTACAGTGGTTAAAATGCCTCAGTTTTTCTTTGGTTAATTTTTGTTACTGCCCTGGAATCTACTCTCAAGACAGCGAGTTTACATCTTATGTTTTTACTCTTTTACTGGTAATAAAGCAGTAGGATGCTTGCTCTTTATACCGTTTTTAGTTTCAACTTCAAACTTTGGCTTTCTTAATACTATCCTTGCATGCTATAGTATTGTTTCTGTGGTCAATAAAGAACTGTCCTGAACTTAATTTCCTTTCCTCCTCCCTTTCCTTTGAAGCTCAGTTATGAGCTAGAGATTTATGCTACTCTGCCAAGACATTTATTCCTTTTCTCTACTTGTGCTTGGAGGAAATTGTTTTCCAGGTGTTTGCCTTCTCTCTTGAGTTTCTTTGTTCTTCAAAATTACCTCACAAATGATACCACACCTACCAGACACCTGAATAACCCAAAGCTTTTCTTCAGACAGCTCCAGGACCACATTGCCCTTTGTATGTCCATCTGGCATGTGTGTTATCCTTCAGAAACCCATTGCATTATTTGCATCCTGTTGGCTTTCCGTTTCAGTTGATGTCATAGAGCTTGAAGTCTGCCATATGAATGACGATTTGTGATTTGGAGACTTCCTTGAATTGCTGAAAAGAGACTTGGTCCTCTGCCCTAACCCAGATCAGGTGGCTTGTGGCAAGCTCCCACCACGACATCACCCTTACTAAGCTCTCCTCTTATGCAAACTCAAGCTCTAAATCCAGCCATTGGAAAACTCCATCCATTTGAAATGCTTCTATAAAGGAACCCACCACCCATCCTGTGTTTCTGCCTATCTTTCCTAAACAGCCTTTATCCACCCACCACAGGACTACAACACATGAGCCATCTCACAAAACACAGTTGTCCCAGTAAAGGAAAACCAAAGACTTTACCTGTTCTCTGAGTATCTGCACTTCCTCCCTCAAGTCACTGAGGAGATCCTCTTGCTCTTTTGGCAATAAAATTCCACCAGCTTCTTTATGTAATCTCTCCAAGCGAACAATATGGTCTTCCCGGAATTTAACTATCATTTTATTGGACTGAACAAACTTTTCCTTCTTGGCACACAGTTCTTCTAGCTGAGCAACTTTTTCTAACAAATTCTTGGAAAGTACATATACAGATCAGTGAATTTTTAAGGTGCACGTACACATGCACAGGCAGACAAATCATGCAAAATCTCAGGTTAACAGTAATTTTGTGAATACGTGGACTATCATTTGCAGCAGATTTGTAGAGAGCAACAGCTTATATCAAGGACCCGAGTTACACAATATGTTGCAAAAATTGTACTTAGAAACTCCAGTATGATCTGGTAGAGTAAGTATTCTCTTAAGTACCTCAGATGCATATCACTAGAGTGCCTATTTCAGTTAATCTTCTTTAGAAAAAACAAAAATCCATTTTGGCTGTTTCAGTACTACACCATGAGCAAAGAACAATAAAATGAGAATGACTGGGCCATTTGCTTCAAAAAGCATACTGTTAATCCAAACACTCAAAACTACACTCAAAATTACATAAAACCAAACTCAAAATTACAAAAAAATTAAATAAAAAAAGCTTGTTGTTCTGTTCAATTTTATTTAATTAGAAAACCCCTATAAACCCCCACTCTATTAAATTAAAGGTATTATCAAAGCTATCCTACAGCTTGTCGGAATTTGAAAGACAGAATAGAAACATAGAATTATTTTGGTTGGAAAAGATTTTTAGGATCAAGTCCAACCATTAATCCAGCACTGTCAAGTCCACCACTATACCATGTCCTTAAGTGCCACATCTACATGTCTTTAAAATACTTCCATGGATGGCAACTCAATCACTTTTCCCTGAACAGCCTATTCCAGTGCTTGACAACCTTTTCAGTGATGAGTTTTTCCCTAATATCCAGACTTGTGTCTAAGTTGTGTAGCAGAACACTATTTGCCCTTGGATTATGGGCATTTCATTCTGCTCCTCATCCATATCTTACAGCTCAGAGGGATGAGTACGCCAAGAATCACTGTTCTTATTCTATTAAATACTAAGGCAAAGGCAGCATAAAGTAAGTCAGCTTTTTTCTCATCCTTTGTCACTATGTTTCCCCCAAATCCAATTAAGGATGGAGTTCCTCTTTAGCCCTCCTTTATTGCTAAAATATTTGTAGAAACATTTTATGGCAGTGGCCAGATTAAGTTAGATTTAGGCTTTGGCCCTGCTAGTTTTCTTGTAGTCCTCCTGAGCACTAAACATGTTACTTTACATGTCATTTGACTAAGTTTCCTTGTTACCAAACCTTGTTACCTTTGGACAGAGTGGTTTTAATCACAACGAAGGAAAATCATTAGCGAGTCAGTTTCAATATGCTCACTGGTCTCTCACCAGACAGTACACTGAACGCACTTAGAAATATCAGTGATTTCTTACCTTCTTTTCACCTTCTGATTTCTCCCAGAACAACATTGCTTCCAGAAAGTTGTTCATGTAATTTACATTGTTCTTCCCTTTTTCAACAGCATCTGTAGGGGAAGTCAAAGAAACAAATGCCATATTTATTAAAATATCACTCAGCCAGGTTTGTATATATATATAACATGACAATTGTGTAAAGAAAATTCAAATAAATTCTTTGAACAGTGTAATTCTTCCACAAAGATCATGTGCCATACTCAGAGCACACTGTTTAGACAGTAATTCCTAGTCACCTGCAAGTGCTGATAAAGAACAGGGCTAATATACATAATTGTATAATTAACAAAGTTGTTCAAGCATTAAACAGCCTTGCAATGAACTTTTATTAAAGTAAAAGAATCAGTCTGTTCAGCTAAGCATATCTATAAAATGCAAAATCCCTCTGAAATTAATTTGGTAACACTAAGCCATTATTAGCATTATTAGTATGGTTTGTACATCTTAAAAGTGGACTGACTGGTTTATGAGAAGGAACTTTAGGAAAATAAGCTTGAATTATGTGGACAATTAGTGGCTTAATCTGGAAGGAAAGTGCCCACATAAGGGATTAAGAGGGTTTAATAATCCATTTAGAAATTAATTCAAAATAGCGTTTCTGAATATTCTAATACAGACAAGTCTACTTATTTATGGAACACTAATCACCACAGAATCTAGGTGCATAAGTACATTATTGTAATTTAATATATTTTGAAATGCCATCATGTTTCTGAAGTAGCTAGAAATCAGATTTTATATGGGTGTGATTGAGTATTACAAACATAATTTAACTGCACAGAACAAACGACTCTGATATGCTAGGTTGTGCTCAAAACTCCTCAGTGTTTAAGCATCATCACTTGTTTTCTCTCAGAACTCTATCATGGGTCTAAACACTGAGCCCTCCGTCAATATTCTTATATTTATGAACCCTGATTCAGTGTCCCACCTCATCACTGACTTGTTTTTACTGGTGAAACATGTATGCTAACAGAGAAATACTTTTTCCTTATGAAAGCTCAACCACAGATGCTTTCGAAAGCCTTGTCTAAACTAACTTCTGTCACAACTTCTCCTGCTGTATCTTCTATTTCCTGGCAAGGTCAGGAAAGAGTCAACTCACGAAAAGAGGAAGAGTTACAAGACCAAGTTTACGACCTTGCAATCAAACATTCTCAAGTAGCACATTACAGTGAGAAACATACCCACTGGGAAGCTCTGCTGGGATTTGTATTGCAGATAAAATGGCCTAGTGAGAAGCTTATGGAAGATTACCTAAAAACTCTATTTCCATCTTACATTGAAATCAAATGTCTGTTGAAAGTAAGAATCCCTCTTACATTCTTCTGGAAGGTGCAAAAATGGGAAGGGGGGAAAAAAATCCAGTCCCAAGCTTAAAAAGAATGCAACATTGTGCCTTTCCTCTGACCCAAATGTACAAGGAATCACATGCAAACTCTTGGTTAGTTAAAAGATTAGGCAGGATATCTCTTATGAAGTGGAAGAATATCTAGGTATCATACAATAAAACCATAGTCCAGTACCCAAACTTACAAGGAAGAAAAAAAAACTACATTAACAATTTCTGCAGGGTATCAGACACAAGGACAGGAAATAGAATTCATAAGGAAAATGCGACCCCTGTAGGTCAGTCCCTACAAAAATATCAATTGTTCAGAAACTTAACGAAGGGCCCCAGCCTTCTGGGCTACAGAAGTAGCCAATTCTCCCTCACCTCCAACTCTTACCTTGTGATACAGAAATACTGCACACAGATGGCACTGAAGTAAGTTGAGCAAGCTGTTCTTTCAACTTCTTGACCTCAGCTTGCAGCTGGTTCACATTTCCTTGTGTATCTTCATTTACCACAGCCTTTTATAAATAGGAGAAAATTAGGACAAGGTATAAATAAAAATCTTATATGATAAAACTCAAAGAATGCAAACCAGTAAAATTACTGAGAACTTTTTCCATCTTAGGAAAGGAAGAACTCATAGGAAAAGCAAAGTCCCATTCACTAACAAACCAGCAAATTGCACTTCAGATGGAATTAGAAATTCAAAAATGTAATTTTTCTGCAGAATTTTGTCTGGACCTTTTCCACCAACAAAGCAGAATACGTCAGAGACATTTTCAGCTAAAAGCAGACATGCTTTTAAAAACCCACTCATGAGAAATTACATTTTGGGCACTTGGATTTATATAGAACTAGTTAACAGAAATAGCACTGAATCAGGAATTTTTATGACAATTTAAATTTTTAGTATAGATTTCCTTTTTACTTTTCTAACTAAGTGCTCTGAGAACAAGCAATGAATACGTGCTATTAACAGCCATTACTTAGTCCCCAGCTGTTGTTCTTTATTCCTAACCAAGAGCAAATAAGCCCTTTAAAAAAAATTATCTTAAAAAAAAAAAAAAGGATAGCAAATTTGGTATTTGCAAATAAGCTAAATTAAGTAAAGCAAGCAAAAACACAGGAGTACTTCAATGAAGCCACCTTGCTTGCAGATAGAAGTTAAATGACAAGTGTCTGCTGCTACAATAAAGACATTAAGTAACTCTCTTACCTTGTTTTTAATCAACTTTGCTCGCTGAGCAAAATTAAGAGTGGACAGTGTTTCACCAAAACACCTGGATCCTGGGTGAACATTTGCGATTATACACGTTTTTGCATTACCACCAAGAGAATCCTATTTAAAAACATGGACGTTAGTTTTATTTGCATGATTTTGGTGACAATAGGAAGCCATCACCTAAAAGATTCATTTTGAACAAACTATAGATAAAATTTGAGAAACTTACTTTCTGTGTGGATATTTGTTAAACGAAATTCTATTTCAAACGTGGGTATAAAGGATGTGACTGTAAATAAAGACTTTATTTGGGGTTTCAAAACCCTGATTATATTATTTAACAATTTGAGATACTTGTTTCACCTGAACAGCAGGGAGAAGAAAAAATTCTAAATAATCACAAAAATAGTTTTGGTAATTAGGAGATTAGTGGTCACACTATTTCAACATCATCTGTTGATTGGTCCAACCTATCTTCCTTCTGGTTGCAACTGTCAAACAAAATCACAAACCAACTGATTCTTGACCAAGGATATAAAAGGATCATCTCCCTTTTACATGCATATCTTCAGGTATTTCTGTGCTGTTAAACAAGTAGCTCTCAAATCTCAGGAGAAGGCAGCATTTAAGGCTAAAGACTAAAAGTCTGGTACTACAAAATAGTCCACAAGCCTCAATGGCATTCTCTCTCTTTAGTGGTGAGGGTCATGTTTGTGGACTTCTCTGCAGTACAGACACCTCAAAAAATAACCATTTAAAGTAACAGCTCACAAAGCTGTAATTCTCTTCCAATTTCTGTGTATTTTGGGTTGCATTGGAAGAACATAATTCCTCAGTTTCATCAATCTACGTAGAACTGGGATGGAAGATTGAGAAATTCTGCTGTGACCACAATACTGTGTTGTAATACAAATATTGTATGTGCACAAATATTGTAATACAAAAATATACTACAGATATTTATGTACTCTTAATAGAATTTTGGTGAGTGCTGATATCCAACAAATCTTTGACTGCTTATTTGTTTTGTGCTCATTTTGAAAGGAGCTTATAAGCTCTCAGGTAGGAGACTGTAAATTTATCTGATCCTTAACATCAGACCAACATTAAGCACATGTAAGCTAATTCTGGAAAGCATGTCAAATGTTTCAACCCATCTCCAAATATTACAGTTTGATACAAATTATTTCCCAAATTATAAGGATAAAAATGTGCTTCTTTTTCATTCAAACTTCCAAATATGTAGTAGGAGCTTATGAGAATAAATAGATTTGTCTTCAGTTAACAGCTATAGATTGATTAGAAATCTGTTTAGGTTAAAAAGATACTTTTCAGTATTTTTCCACTTGCCCAGTATTAAAACAACTTTAATGCACTGAAGTTCAGCTTTTTATAGTAAAAAAGCCCAACCAAATACTTTTTTCCTACATCCCAGGTAGTAGATAAAATCCAGAGGATATATATTACCCGTAGCAGAAAAGTGAGTTTGGAGTCCCGGTAACAAATGTGTCTCTGTTTGCCATTGCCCACGTCCACAAGAGCTGTGATTACTTGGCCCAGGCAGCTTAGTGATCGATTTATGTTACCTGCTTCCTAAAAAAGAGGAAGGAACAAGAGTGAATGGATTTGGTGGATAGAACAGGGCACTGCATCTGAAAGGACAAAGATGCCACAGATACTACAGAACTAACCTTTAACCTTAGTCCTTCTGTGTGGGTGTCTTTCTGTCTCTCAGATCCTGCCAAGTCCACCAGGTTGAGCAGGGAAGACCGAATGTTAACAACCTCGTTGTTTTTCTCCATGGATTCCACTGTGATAGTGAAAACTGCATGTGATCTGGAGGACTCTCTGTTCATGGAGGTCGATGCTACACGCCGGTTTCTCCAGCCCGTAGTTAATACCTAAGCATGAAAAAGACATCACAATTCCAGCTGCGTCAGACTGTACTTTACATATAGGTGACATAAGCAGCCGCAGGCACAATTCCATGCAACAGCTTTTAAAAATCTCAAGGATAGGACTTTTTTTAACTGTTTTCCAATAGAAGTATTTTAAAAGTGCAAAAGATATAGCTACAGTCAAGCTTAGTAGCAGAATTTGTTTTAATATTCACTTCTTTTCTCCAAAGGGGCCATTGTTGTTTGAAAGCATAACCCCATTACTGGTGTGTTCTCAGTACACAAAATATTAAAAAAAAAATTAAAAGTCATACAAGTACTATGTTTATATGTATGATTCATGGAGAAATAAACCTGACAATGCTGGAACACATGGTGCCCACTTAGCAGTTTTCTTTTGCTATTTCAGAAATGTGTAGGGGAAGCATTAGGTAAAGATTACTGTAATTGCCATTCAGGTATTTCAAACTCCAGTACCTTTTTGATTTCTTACAGGTATGGGATAGTCAGGAAGCATTGCCTTAAACCAGCTTCTTTTACACTGTGTTTTGGAGTATAGAGATAGGGGGAGAAGGCATCACAGACAAAATGAGCAAAAAAATGTGTTTAATACAAGAGGAGTATTTACCAAATAAGATTTAAGTTTAATAGTCCAGCATTAAAAAGTGGCAAAAAATACCTGGTATGCTTCAGCAGCAGATGACAACACCTGTTCAACAGCACCATCAACAAAGACTCCCTTCTTGATGTGTTCTCTGAGAAAGAGTCCAGCTGAAGCAGAATCTAGCAAGTCAAATATCTGTTCATTGTAGATTTCAATAAATGAGCATTTGCAGAGAAAACTCTTTCCACTGCCAGCCTGAAAAACACAGTAATTTACACTATAAACAGGATGATTGTATTAAGTCTGTCATCATATGGCAGCAAGTCTCTTTTCACAGATATCTAAAGCTATTAGAGTGCATATATATTCTGTATAAGATTGCATCTATATTCTGCATACTGTACATTTCTGATGCCCAGATGACAACCAACATCCAGAAACCTAGATACATTTTTAGACTCACAATATAAGCACACATGTGTCTGAAGAAACTGTACTACAATTTGGTAGAGTACTAGATGCAAGCATTCCTCATTAATAAATTTGATGCAAGATGGCAATAGTCTTGGTAACTTAATGGCTGCACACCCAGTTTACCAACCTCAGCTAATCTGCACTGTGAGACATTACTTCCACTGCAATAGTAATTATAAAATAAATGTACCTTTTCCTTTTCCCGCTCAATTAGAAAAAATAAGTATTCAAAGCTCCGTGGAATTACACCTCTCAGACTGTGAGTGAAATTATCAGAATCAGATGGCCCTAAAGAGATTTTTTAATTAAAAAAAAGTTAATCAGTACTACTCAAGAGTAGCAGTTGTGGAATACATCTCAAGACAAAAGAAAAATTAAGAAATCTCTGAAAGATTAATTTCTCATGCACTTACCCATCATAGTAAAGGTTTTTCCTGATCCAGTCTGACCACTAACAAAAAGAAAAAAAAAAAAAAGTGAGATTAAACTTTATTCTGGCTATGACTTTTTCATTAATCTGCGTCTTTTAAGGAGAAGTCAAAGCTTAAAACAAACAAAAATTTTTCTAAACTGAAGATAAGGAAATAGAAGCAAGCTGAGAAATCAGTCAGATAAAAAGGTATAGAAGAAGAACAGCAAATTCTACCAAGAAATCCCATTAGATAAATCCCCTTTTGTCTTCCCTACCATTTTCTTCCTCATTTCTGTTGGAAAGGGAAGTTAGCATTAAAATGAAGACTTTCAAATATAAACATAAAACTAATTTTTGGGTCAATCTTTTGAGTTTTTTGTCACTCAGTAGTGCACATAAGGATATATTTGACTTAAAAGTATTTTTTTCTTTTAGAGGTTTTTTTTTTCTAACATAGTTATTAATCATGCTACAGAAATTTCAGGGCAATTTCATTTCATTTTTCCACATTTGTATATTGTAACAAAGTAGACTTCATAGTTTGCAAAAGCTGTGCTACCCTGAAAAACCCCCAGTAAGGTTTTGATTAGATCAGCCCTTTAAGTCAGCATTTTCCTGCTAAAGTTCTTCCTCAGTTTTCAAAATTAAAATGTATTGAGTTAATATAATAATATTCATACTACTAGTCATGGATATATTTCTACCTTAAAAATATTCTAAAAGTTAAAATTATCATTCATGTATTTTCCCACAGGCAGCCAAGAGTCACTGAAGAGTTGAGCTGGCCAAATATCAAGTTAAAGCAATTTTCATTCCATTTTACCATGGACATACAAAAAAACAGCAGCTTTCTCTTTAACAGTATAATGAAACTCCTTTTTTTTAAGCAAATTCTAGTAAGACTGAAATGAGGTTACATCTGCATTATTAACCTTAAGACTTAAAAGCATAACACCTACATACATATTCCTTCAACAAAGGAGCAAGGAGTACCATCCAATATTGCAAGTACATTCCTCATGCTGTGCTGCTATGGAAGCACTTTTAAAGTTTACTGTAACATTAGGTAGGCTCTGGCTCTTTAAACCACAACTGCTTATTAGCAGGATCTCCTTAAATGTTGCCACTGCTATGAAATGACTGAAATTGCTGTGAAATCACTTACTATGCAAAGATGGTTCCATTGTAGCCATTCATACAAGATTCAACAATGTTTTTAGCCACACTTGAGAACACAGACTCCTGGGGACAAGGGAAAGAGAAGGCATTTGGCACCACCAGTTTAAGTATCTTTTATATCAGTGTTTCCTATGCCATAACTTGACAGTATCTAATAGATGCATTCCTTAAGGTCAGACATGTACCACAACCCCTGGAATTCTCACAGCAAAACGATATATCTGAAGTCTTTGTGACAGAAATCACTCTCTCTGAAAAAATTGTATTCCTTGATAAACTCTAAGAGAAATAATAAAATTCAGCACCATAGTAACAGCTTCCAAATACATAACATTAGTTTTGATCACATTATGCAGTTTATACCATCGTAGGCCAGGTACCTGTGACACTTATCAAATCTAGTTAGCTTTCAACATTTGCCACTGCACAATGGCACATTCAACAGAGCTGCACAACTCAGGCTCATCTATCTTCACATTCTTCTCTTAGATCTGCAAGAAGAGCCTAGCTACAAATAACAGCCTGTAGCAGGTGAGGTTTTTGGGAGGTTTTGTTTTGTTTGGTTTTTTAGCAGAAATTGAATGGAATTGGAGTCTTAGCATAATTTAAATTATGTTCAGAATGTCAAACACAATATTGTAGAAATTAAATGGAAAGATTTTCTTTCCAGTATTATTTGCCCCAGATGAGCAATGCCTCCATTTAAAAGGCAAAAGTATAAGAAAGAAATATAGTAAATAGAATATAAACTCCTAAGTTCCTTAAAAACAAATGTCCAGGGTCAGGAGTTGAACTTGATGATCCCTGTGAGTCCCTTCCAACTCAGTATATTCTGTGGTTCTGTGAAATCACATCTTAATACCAGCTACCAAATGCCAGTTGTTTTTATACATTTGTCTCAATAGGCAGATTTATTTTCTGTCTATGGTGTTACCATAATGTTTACAAACAAAACTTTCAATTTTAATTCAAACTCCAATTAAAGAAATTAACAGCTAAAAAAAAATTACATCAAAACTGTTAGACAGCAGAATTTAGTGCAGCATTCCTGTACTACAACTACATATTTCCAATCTGACCACGGCAAAAAATTAGACCTAATGCACTACATATCTTTAGAAAGGCTTAGCATAGTAGTTGCCAAAACTTGGGTGAAAATTGCAGTAGTTATGAGATTCTGGAAATTATTACCTGTGTTGTTTCCATATTTGCAACATAATCAAAAGTGAAGATCTTTGGCTCAGGCTTTGAATGCAGGCGGATGGTGTTTGATGAAAGGACAGATAAACACAGGCCATGATCTCCATCGGGTAATGTAGCTCTGTCTGAGGGGGGACGCACCCTCACAAAAACTTTGATAGCATCACCTTCAACACTAAATAAATGTTTATGCATTAGATTACTTCCAAAGAGATCAGCTGTCTGATAAAATTAAGTCACAACAATCAGATTAAGCATGTAAAGTCTGACAAGTCTGTCCTAAAATCATACTACTTGTAGATGATATCAATTCACTACAAAACTTGTTAAAGGTAAAAATGTGGCAGATTTAAAAGATCATGTAGTTACATGCAATTTATTGCTGTGGCACCTAACTTTAGCTCTAAAAGAACACATTGCACAGTAAACTTGAGATGCCCTTTCTACTCCTGGATGTTTTAATGGACAAATGGAGCAGATAACGCTACAGTCCAGCAAAAAAGCTGTTAGCATTTTTCTTTGGTGCTCACATGAAGGGAAGAAGAGTCAATTCCTGATCAATGAATCAAAAAAAGCATAATATCTAAAACATCCCTAATCAATTTCATCACAGTTATCAGCTTTAATTAGTAACTGTGCATGACTTACATTAAGGCTCCGAAGAGTTCTGCCACAAATACCAACACATCCATAAAATATTTAAGAATTAAATTCTTACATGAACTGGTAGCAAACTTGGATTTCCTTTACTTCATTCTTTTTCAAAAGTTTTAGCAGGAGGGTGTTAAAACTGCTAGTTTTACTTTTGGTATAGAAGAGGGAGGAAGAGAACAGTTTTAAAAGCGGAGAAGGGTCTTCATGAATGAAATGTGCAGTTGGGTAGTGGCAGAGGAAAGGGCTAAGAACACAAACAGCAGCTGAGAAAGGGAAGATGTTATACTGGACTTAAGACACACCAAATTAATTTGCCGAACGTGCTTTCATTGTATAACATTATTCTGAGATGTGGCACAGTTTACACTTGCAGGAGAGACTTTTGGGTTTTGCTTTAGGGTAGGGCTTCCTCACACAATTGAGGTTCCTAGTGGAATATTTCTTCAGATAAATTCTAGAGTCCAGTTGCAGAATTAGTGGACAAATCAGAATTTAGTGCATGGCAGCATTCCAAGAGGAGCCGAACATGTAAGCACAACAGTTTTATTGTGCAAACATTTTTTTTTAAACCTGTAAGGATTAGGAGAGAAATGCAGCAATCTTAGGCAGGTAAAGATCGAAAGAAACAATTTTAGATGATCTCACAAAGTTATGCCAGGTTTTGATGGCACTTTATGTGCAATGTGATGAATAATATATGGGAACTGGCCAATATTTTACCTAGATGAGTTCAACAAAGGCATTGAAGAGTCACGCAAATCTCCTATAAAAGAGAGACACACAAAAATTAAAATGAAATTACTGCTCAAAACCACCCACTTAAATAGAAAATACGCAGAACAGAGGGAAATAAACGGAGAGCCTCATCAATATCTGTTTTGTGCATGAACCAGAACTGCATGAAAATATTTGGTAACTATCTTCCCTTGGCAGAAAGATTTCAGTTTGTTACAGAGTTAGCGAAAGCTCTGGTCCTGTAACGTGAACATGCACACACTTGTCAATATGTGTGCAATGAGTAGGCTCTTAAGTTAATGTATATAAGGTTTTGCAAGAGTTTTGGAGAAGTAGAAATATAAATGTTGAGAGTATCATAAATTCCATTATACTTTAAAAATGGCAAGCTTAACACAGATAAACCATTAGCTTTCCTGATGCGACTGCAAAACCTCACTATCCTAAACCAGCACAACTGAGTAGCTGTGTTACTTTTACTTCTGTGAAGCAATATTGATCACCCTGTAACACATAAAGCTGTCCTGTACATATCTGAAGCACAAGTCTTATGAGGAGGAGCTGAGGCTGTTTAGCCTGGCAAAAAGGAGGCTCTGGGGAGACCTCATCCCTCTACAACTGCCTGGGAGGAGGGTGTAGTCAGCTTGGGGTTGGACTCTTCTCCCAGGTGACAGGACAAGAGGATGTCCTCAAGCTGTGCCAGAGGAGTTTCAGGTTGGACATCAGGAGGAATGTCTTCACTGAAAGGATGACTGGACTTTGGAATGGGCTGCCCAGGGAGGGGCTGGAGTCACCATGCTTGGAGGTGTTTGGAGTGGCACTCAGTGCCATGGCCTGGCTGACAAGGTGTTGGTCAGTCATAGGTTGGACTCCATGATCTCAGAGGTCTTTTCCAACCCCACTGATTCTGTGAGATGAGCCCCATTTTGCACAGCTTCAGATTTCAAAGAGAGAGCACACATTACCCCATAGGCAGATAAAGTGACTTTTTTACTTAAGGGTGAATCTGACTCGAAAGTACATAACCTAGTCAAAATATTAACTAAGTAACAAAATTGCATTTAGAAAACAACCAAAATAACAGTGAAAGATAATGCCTCAAAATAGTCCAGTAATAAAGTTCTTATAAAATCTTTAAAAGCACACTGATTTTTTGTAGAAGGATCCCCTTTAAAATCAGAATGTGCCAAGGTGCTGACCTTCTCTTTGACATTCATACTACCCAAACATCCTGCTGCTGCATGAGCTTTTTGCGTGCTGTTTTGACTCACTCAACATCTGAGAAGTATTTTAGCTTCTGATTAATAAATTTATTCTTCAATTGCACAAGTTACCACGGAAAGGAGTGCATTTAAAAACTGAAATCAGACCGATAGGTGCTTGCACCCAGAGGGTGGTTGGGCACGGGAACAGCTCCCCAGGGAAATGGTCACAACACCAGCCTGACAGAGTTCAAGAAGCGCTTGGACAATGCTGTCGGGCACAGGATGTGACTCTTGGGGTGTCCTGTGCAGAGCCAGGAGTTGGACTCGATGATCCTTGTGGGTCTCTTCGAACTCAGCTTATTCTGTGATTCTGGGAAAGGGCCGCCTCCGAGGTACCCCGACACCCCCGGGGGCAGCGCTCTGTCCGCGGGCAAGGCGGAATCCCCCGGGGGCAGCCGCCCGAGGGCACCGAGCCCCCACTCCCCGCACGGCCGCGCCTGGCCCCGCTCCTTCTCCCACGCGGGTAATGCCCGGCCAGGGGACGAGACGGCCGGGCCGCGGAAGCTCCTCCGGGCAGAGCTGCCCCTCAGCTCCCGAGCCGCCCGGGTGCCCCCCCGCTCCCGTTGCCGGCCGGCCGCGCTTACCTCTCACGCCGGGAGCCATGGCGGCTGCAGCACCAGCAGCCCCGGCCCGCCCGCCGCTCCAAAATGGCGGCGCCTTTGAATTTGGCGCTCAGCGGCGCGGCCCCGCCCCCTGCGCGCGCCCCGCGCGGGCGCCGCCATTTCCCCCCGCGCCCTCCCGCCCCGCCATTGGCCGGGAGCGCCCCGCCCCGTCACGCGCCGGGAAGGGGCGGGCCGGGCCGCGTGCGTCCCTCCCTCCCTCCCTCCCGGAAGCGCGCGCGGGCGGGTGGCGGCCATGAGCAAGAGGAACCAGGTCTCCTACGTGCGGCCGGCCGAGCCCGCCTTCCTCAGCCGCTTCAAGCAGCGGGTCGGCTATCGGGAGGGCCCCACGGTGGACACCAAGGTAACGCCCCGGCCCGGGGGTGGGAAGGGGCAACGCCCACTTCGTGGCGCTTCCCGAGCCTTTATGCCCGCCTGTCCCCGCCCCCTGCTTTCTCCCGTAGCGGGCGGTGGGGAAGCAGCATTCCAGGGTTTTGTAATGCAAGGGGAAGCCGTAGTTACCCGCTTAAAACTGACTGAAATCGTTTGTGTAACTTGGCTGTGCTTCTGTGTCTGGATGAGAACAAGTGCGAGAGGTCTGAGCAGGGCTGCTGTGGCGGCCTTGCGCAGTGCCCGAGGGGCTGTGGGGGCACCGGGGAACAGCGGCCATGTCCCACGTTCAGCTGGCCTTTAAAAAACCCGGACACGAGGGGGGCGGTGTGGAGAAAGTGTTCTAAAAGCACAGCATAAAAATTTATTGGAAAGGAGTTAAGATGGGTTCGAACTGAAGGAGGGGAAGGTCGGGTTAGATATATGGGGAAAAAATGCTTGAGTATGAGGGTGGTGAGACAGGTTGCCTAGAGAAATTGTGGATGCCCCATCCCTGGAACTGTTCAAGGCCAGGTGGGATGGGACTCTGAGCAACCTGGCCTAGTGGGAGGTGTCCCTGTCCACGGCAACGGGCTGGAACTGGATAATCTTAAGGTCCCTCCCAACCCAAACCATCCTGCTGTAGGGCCGTGGTCATGAGCTGTGTTGTGATGGCCGGAAAGGCAGGGCAAGGGCAGTTAGGGTCTAAGCCAGCTTGTTTAAAGGCAACCTTTCCTGAGACACAGTTTTTTTTTTCCTGCTTCGATTGTGATTTTGCATGTGTTTCCCTCTAGAATTTGTCAGGATACCTTAAGAAATGAGCATATCGTTATATATATCTATCTGTATACAGCAGATTACAGTAATAGTATCTATACTTTTCATTAAAAAATGAAGTTTTCAGGTCCTATAATATTGCCAAACTTCACGTTGTTGCATTAAGGTTTCCATGCCAGAAGGTTTATTAAAAATTTTTTTTAAATTACCCCAAATGATTCTCCTGTCTCAGTGCACAAGTTTGAGAGAGTAGAAACAGGAGTATGATCTTCCATGTGTCAGTGCTGCTTGCAGTGATTTTTTCAGGCAGGTTTAATAACCCAACCATCATGGACCCACGTATCCTTTTGTGCTCTTTTGAGTACAGCATAGAAGGTTCAAATTTGGACCCATGCATTGAAAACTTTTCTTAGTGTTGCATAGCAGACAGTGCTTGTACAGTCAAGATGGTGAACAAAAGGAATTGATTTCTTGCTTTCCAAGTTCCTGCTGTTCTGGTCTCTTAATTGAAGGAGCCCATACTCCCATGCTGGTGTTTTCAATGGGAAGCCATGTCTCAGTGATAGAATTGGAGTGTCCTTTGGAAAACTTGTGTTTGGGAGGGCAGCTGTGCCAAGTCTCCTCAATGACCCTTCTGCAAAAGTGAAACCAAAGAGGACTGGCCGACAGCTGGAGTGATGATCAGAATGGCTTTTATTTCTCTCCTGTCCAGAGAGAGCAGCTTCCACTTGCAGGTGATGACAGTGACAATGGCAGTGACAAGGAAGATGAGCAGCCTCAAGTGGTGACACTGAAAAAGGGGGACTTGACTGCAGAAGAAGCAATGAAAATTAAACAGCAAATCAAAGAGGCCTTAAAGTCAACAGAACCAGGTGAATTTCAAACTACTAATTTCTTACTTTGTGTAGTCAAAGAGATAACCCGCAAAAGGGGGCCTGATACTTGCTCAGCTTTCTGCTGTTTAATACTACCTTTGATTAGTTCTGAATTTTTCACCTAAATAATTTGCACTCGTGGTTTCTAATCTCAAGGTATTAAGTACATATTCAGGCTGTCTGGCTTTTTATAATGATGTAGTTTTGTGCTTCTTAATTGTGCACCATCCTCCCTCTAAATACCCCCTTAAATTAATCTTTTTTGTTGTATTATTCCAGTGCACAGTCTTTTGACATCACCTGTGATCATTTTTTAACTCATTGACTAGTTCAGCCACATTTGACAGCGGAGCGGATGTTTTAAAGGCAGCTCTTTGAGTTGATGAAAGAGAGTGTCAGGGCAGAGAGATTCAGGTCTGTGCTTCAGTTGAAAGAATGGCAGATGTGTGGCTTGGGAACATGTCCACTTAGCTGACTGGTCCGTGTTATTACTTGCTTAAAATCAACCCCAGTATGTGTTGTGACTTGCAGATATATTAAGCAAGATAAACAGATGATACAATAGTGCCCAAAACCAGCAAGGTCCAGAAAAAAAAAAGTTTCTTTGCTACAAAGAATTACACAGAATGGAAAGATGGAAGTGGTGTGGGAGGGGCTGCTGCAGTTTGACAGTAATATGAAACTTCAGCTGATGGATACAGTTATGTTAAGAATTTCTCTCAGTATTCATCATTCAGATATGATTGACATAAATGCTTTGAGCATCCAGGAACTTCAGTCATCACACAGGGTGTGATGAAATGTAGCTTTATCTTTTGCTGACAGAAGACTTGACAGATTGAATGTAGCTACTGTGGTCTCTAGTGAAAATGTCTTGACAATTAAAAATATAGGACTGGGGCCTCACAAGTATAAAATGGAAAGGTGAATCATAGAAACTGGATGCCTTCTGTGGTTAGCCATTATGTCTATATACAAAAGCTGCCAATTGAATTTAGAACACACTAAGGCCTAACACATGGCTATCCATATGACATCCTTAGTTTCTCTCTTTGTCTGCCATTTGGATTTGAAAATTCAGGTTTGTGCTGCCTCTGTGTAGACTTATGTGTTAAAATTTAAATGGTATAAATGGAGCAGTCAGTAACAGAAGTGTGAGAAAATATGTTGAGAATCTTACATTTTTTGAAAAGCAGATTGATAAGAGATCTTAATTTTTGATAATGTAGGTTAGCTTGAAACTAAATAAACTACATCCTGTTTTCTGCAGGTAGATATGCATTTGTTAGGTCTAAACAGGCAGAGGACTAGAGCTGTGTTTATATGACTTGAACTCTGAGAATATATGTTCAGCTTTGGGCTTACTTCCTGGTGTCTTCCTATTGAAGTGTAATGCATTTAGATGCTTGGTGCTGCAGTTTCTGAAGTCATCCCAAAATTTCTTTTCACCCTCCTAGTACTGGGAGAAATTTCAGCTTATTGGAAAAAAATGTCATGGTTCTTTCTGAGCATTGGCTTCCTTTTCATATAAGCAGCTTGAACTTTGAATGATCACAGTAGGAGAAAAAATGATTTTGTAAGGCTGGGCAAAAAGAAGTAGTTGTCCATGAGACTCTATTGAGGTAGAGTCCATGCTGTGAAAAAAGTCCAAAAGAGCTACCAAGCTGAATACACAGTGTGAAATGGAAGTGTATTTGAATAGAGTGGCTGAACTTGTTTGGTGGAAAAAGACATTTCTAAGACATAATTGTATGTAGTGAGCATGGCAGTATTGAGTCCCTGTAGGACTTTGTCACCTCTGCTTATTACCCCTTCAGCCCTTCAGTAAGAACTTGCATTTGGAGGAAAAAATCACAGAAGTAGGTAGCAGGAGTGTTGGGGACTGCTGCCCTCTGTTCTGCATTATTGTGTTAGTATTCATTTGTCTGCCTTTGCAGTTAATGCGAGGTCTGCGTGTCCTTTTCCTTTTTATGGCTTATGGGAATAAACAGGGTAAGTGCTGCTGTGTTGCTCTGCTATGGAGAGAACACAGTGTGAAAGTTTCAATGAAGGAAGGTGTGTATGACTATGCTACAGCTTGCTGAAGGCTTTTTTGCATTTTGGGTGATTTATGCATTGTCAGTCTGACCTCTAGATTTAAATTCTGATTTCTAGTCTGAGGCAGGTATTTAGACAGCTGTTTATTTCCAGCTTAATAAAGAGAGTTTTGAGTAACATGTGAATTCCTTTTGTTTTTGGATGTGAGTTCTGAAAATGGGAAGTATAAAGAAAGTTTGGTGCCACATGACTTGGTTGCATTTTATGTTGCTTTGATTTTTATAACAGAGTTGAAAGTCAAATTAATTTAATGGCTACTAGGCTGTACTATATAGTCCCAAATCAGATAATTAGTGAAATTACATGAAGCTGAAAAGGTAATAGGAAAGTAAATTTCCGAACTGATAATCTTTCTTTCCAGCATGCATCAATGCTGAGGCACTTTGGTAGATCCTAAGAAATGTGCTACTGACTATCTGTGGATACAACCAGTTTTTCAAAACATGGGAAGTACTCAGTTTTGAGGTTCTGCCCTCTCCTCTTTTAAATCTGTAGTGATTGTCTTCATTTGAAGGACCTTGTCTTCAGGTTTAGGATTGTGATATTACTCTAGAATTTTCCATATCTCATTTACATACTTCCTCCTTTTTCTTCTATAACTGACATGGCTACAGGTTTTTTTTTTTTTTTTTTTTTTTTTAAATTTTAGACACCAGATGTTCCCATGACTTGCATTTTCTTTTATAGATGAGTAGCATTCTTGCATTAATTTGGCAAAACCAGCTGATCGATGTCCTAGCTGCACTTAGTTGCCTCCTAAGGCAGAACAAATCCTAGCTTTTCTGTTGGCTTTTGCAAGGAGTCATGGGGATCTTTTTTATTTAGGACCAAACCTTTCTTATATGAGGAAATGCCCTTCTATATTGAAATATTTTTCTCCATGGAGCAGAGACTTAGATGATTTTTAAAAGGAAGCAGTTTGTTTATCATCAGTGATTTTGCTTAATGCTTTATGCATAATTTAAAAAATTCTCACTGTAAGTTCTGAGACAAAGAAAAATTAAATTTGCACAAAAGAAAATAAGTCAGTTGCTGCAAGATATTTTATCCCAGCATTCGTTACAGTCTATGAAATCAATTGGTTCTACTACTGCTTTTCTACTTCATATGGCCTCCTGGACACTCTGACATACGCAGGTGACCAAATTTGGCAAAAGGCGTCCTTTCTTGTTCAAAGCCTTATAGTATTTTCCTTGTTTCGTTCTATATTCTGGGTTCTGGGGAAGGACAGTAGAGGGAAGAGACAAGGAGGACACAGTCCATGCTGTCCTGGCTGTTGGAGCTCTTTCTGAATAAGCACAGGCTATTCTGATTAAGCACCTGTTATATCAGATACATCTCACAGAGTTAATGCTGCTCTTCATCATATGTGCAATAGCAGGAACCTAAATCAAAGCTAACTTTGCAGTATCTAGGTAAGGAGAACTTCCCCAAGTGTTCTCATAAACAGTTGAGACTGACTATTGGAGCAAGACTGGCCTTCTTTTCTTCAAACCACCAGTGTGCCAAATTCCTGGAGTAAATGCTTCCAAAGGCATGCAGAGAATGGATGGCCAGAAGGCACTGGAAGCAGCATCTGAAATGGCTGACCTGAACTTCTAACCTTAGAAACTATTAAGAAATTTGCCAGGTTATTGTAATTTTTTTCTTAACCTTCTGTCTTTGAACAGACGTATATGGTTTCTACCGTTCCTCCTGTTCCTGACAGTTTAGTGGCATTTGAGTTTCCTGTTGTTGCCTCATTGACCCATGTGGACAGAAACTGCTGAAAAGTGGTGTTGCTAACTACACAAATGACTGCTAAACAAAAAAACCCTCTAAACTGAAGATCAGTATTTAATTTTCAGGCCATCATTTCTACTTTTATTGTAATATAGAATTTGAAATTAAAAGAAAAGAAAAAATTTCTGACTTTGTGGCTTCTTAAGTTGATGTCACTTGTGAAGTGAGTTTTCAGCTCGACATCTGACTGTGCTCATGTTGGTCAATCAGTGTAAAAGTTTGTGATCCAGGTAAAAAGCAGCAATGACTAAGAACAATGGGAATTTGAACTGCTAGTGTAGTTTTTGACTTATTTGTCAGAAGTGGATTTTATTATTTCTCCTGTAGTGCTTTTATGTATTTTACTTTGTGTGTTTCAGTGTGTTAACCAGAAATCCTGCTTTCCATAATTTGTAATACTAACATTCTTTTATTGGGACTCTGTTTTAAAAGCTACTAACACTGAGATTGTTTTTTTAGGCTTTTTTTTTTTTTTTTGCATTGCTTAATACAAGTTAGTTTTTTGTAGGTCTTTGATGCAAATAAAAAAGATAGCTGACATATAAGAACCTGGTGAAATTACAAAGGATAAAGTGAAGTTGTTTTACCAGTTGGAAAAGACAGTCTCAACAAATCACCACAAATTCCTTGACCTGTTACATCAAATTCTTTCAAAAAGTGTAGTCTGTGCTCACTCTCTTCAGATGAAGGTAAGGTAAGGCTTGGCCTACTGTGTCTCCTCATCTGCTTCATTCTTTGTCACACACTGCTCTCTGAAGCTGGCCTGGGCTTCCTGCTGAAAGGAATGTCCTTGAGCATATAATAACATTTGGACAGTGTTTAACCAGGTCAAGAGCTAAAATAATTTTCTTTGATGCAGAATGACCTGTGAATCGTGGTCCTCGACATCAGAGCTGAGCTAGCTGCCATTTTGGTGGTTTTTGAGCTTTGCTGTTTGTACCCTTAGCTTATTACATGTTTAAATTCATGTTGCAAAAATACTTGTCAGTTTTTCCATCTGGTTAGCAAAATGAAATTATTTTGTGCTGTTCACAATGTGGGTAGCAGGACAGTTGTGAGTAAAATTAAAATTTCTGTCCTCTGTTTTACCATGGATGTTTATTTGTTTTTATTTGTGGATATGCTTTGAACTACATTTTTAGGGGTTAGGTTTTTAAATTTACCACTCTTAGAAAATGTAGTAATCTGTAAAACCATTGAGATTTGATTTTTTTGCTTCTCATGCTTATCCAGTAGCTGGCTGTCATTACCACAGCAGTCTGGCTACTGTATACAGTTGGCACTTCTACTGGCTTCAGTACCTAGACAGTTGTGTCTGCACATAAGGGAAGTTTTTCTTATTGATAGATTTTTTTTTTTTCAGATTTGGCTTATATTGTGCCTCAGATCTTGTTTAAATTAAAAGATCTGTGTTTCCAAATAAACACTGTAGTTATGCAACAATTAGTATGGGGAATTATTTGCTATTAAACTTCTGAGCCCAAAAATGGGGGCCCAGCTTCTGAGAAAAATGATGCATAATGTATTCTGATTCATTAGGTGTGATATGCTTTCAGGACTTCTGTTTCCCTCCCAAAATTTACTGTAGGCACTTCCGAAACTTGTGTACCACATTTGCAGCATCTGAACACCTGCGCTCTCCATGCAGAGTTCACTATGGATCCATTGAGAGCTATGCTTTTCATATCTACAGTTTATTATTGCTTCTAATCCCTTGTAACTGTATTGCTTTTCTAATGCATCAAGACTGAAATATTTTTCCCCAAACCTGGTGAGTTATTTTCTGCATAGTAGTATTTTCTCATAAACTAGTGTAGAGTCATAGAATCAAGGAATTGTTTGGTTTGGAAAAGACCTCTAAGATCCATGGAGTCCCATTTAATAATCTTGCCCTTCTTTGTTGCCACTAAGCCATGTTCCCAAGTGCCACATGTTCTTTGAACACTGCAAGGGATGGTGTTTCCACTGCTTCCCTGGAAAACTTGTTTCAACGCCTGACCACCCTCACAGTGAAGACATTTTTCCTGTTATGCAATCTAAATTTCCCCACGTGGCCATTTCTTGTCCTGTTGCTTGTTATTTGGGAGAAGAGACTGATGCCTACCTCACTACGGCCTCCTTTCGGGTAGTTGCAGAGAGAGATAAGGTCTCCCCTGAGCTCTTTTTCTCCAGAATGGACAAGCTGCTTCTCAGTAAGACTTGTATGCATTCCCTAGAAGCCATTGAGAGAATTGGTGCTTAGTTTTTCAAGCTAGGTTTCTTCTTTTAAAAGATCCCTGAAAATTAGGAAATTCTAAGTGAAATTTTCCGCTGAAGTTGATGTCTTCATTTGTTCCACACAATCCTTAAGGTACCAGATTTATTAGTTGTATTGTTTTGAGAATGCACTGAAGAGAGTTTCAGCCAGTGCTGTGTAGATAACACTGAAATGTTGTCTTCTGCTGTAGTGCTGTTATACTGAGGAAAGAATTTGTGCTAAAGAGAAAAGTTATTTATTGGTTATAATTAAATAGCACATAATCTTGTCAAACACATTTCTGTTGAGTAATGAATTTCACAAAAGTAATTTAGGAAAAATATCTTGCACAGAACCTATGGCTCCTTAACATTCTGCCACATATACATTATAAAAATTGCAAACTACTGCAGCATGAACCTTTGTGTCTGATTCACGACTTTACAATTACACTTTATCTTCCAGAAATACAGCCCTGGTGCTGTTACTTATGCAGTAGCTTTTCTACTCTGCCTGATAATCATGGAAGGGACTTCTCTTGTTTTCAAGATTATTGTCTGCTCCTCTGCACGTACTAGAGCAAAATTAGTCAGTTGGAATAGTTGGGTGATTTTGCAGATACAAAGAAACTCTGAAACTTTCATCCATTATGGTAATAAAGGGGAGGTTTATTATGATCTTTTTAGCTGTCTCAGCAGGACAGAATGTACCAGGGGAAATTTTTTTCTTGTATATGTACCATTTTGTTATTTAAAGAGATACCATAATTCTGAAATAAGTGCATTTGTTGTCATAAATTTTACAAATACTGAAGCAGTGTGAGAGGATCCTATGAAGTTGTCCTCTGCATTTTGGTAAGTGGACGTGAATGGAATGTGTGGGAAAAGCTCTACTGCTCACAGTCTCTTCTAAGGTAGAGCTCTGGTTAGTGAAACCCCATTTCTAATAGGAACTGCAGGAGGATTGTCTTCAAGGGCTGGCTGCCATGGAGCAGGTGTGTGTACATGGAGGACATTCATTGATACAGAATTTGTGGCCAAAAAGTACATTTTCATGATTGTTGTATTTTCTCAGAGGTCTCACTGATCTTAATTCAAGATCATGGATAATAGTGAAGGTCTCTATGTGTTTGTGAACATGTGCTGATGAGTTCTGACTTTACTCTCTTTATTACAGATGATGAACCAGAACCTGCTGATGGAAGAATAATGTTCAGAAAACCAGCCAAACGTTCATCAGAGAAGTGTTTGGATTTCAATGCAAGTTCAAGTAAGAAGATGAAAGAAGCAAAGAAAACTAAGAGGGAAGCAACTACTTCTCAGAATACAGCTAAGCAAGTAAAAAACAGCAGTCTTCTCTCATTTGGTGATGAGGAAAATGATGATTAGGGGTTGTATTTTTTTATACTGTACTTGCCCTTCTAGAGACCTGAATAACATTGAGGGCTTTCATAGAAATTGAAGCATGGTGTCAGAGTCTTCTATGACTTTGTTGTAGTCCAACTAGAGAAATACAGTATAAAATTAGCAGGAGCTAAGTCTTTGCAGCTAGTTGGAACTGTATGTCATGCCTTTATTGTAAAAGAGAATCTAGCCATGTATGTAAAAGCTATTTGAGGTCACAAATGAGTAGCAAACTATACTTGTATATATTCAGCTTATAAATTTCCAATCAGTTTTAAAATGCCCTCCATTACTAAAATGTATTTCCTCTATATTGAATAGACTTAATTGACAGTTGTGTGGTTTTTACCTGTTATTATTGACATTCAAAAGAGAGACACTTCATTGCTGTGAAACAGAGACTGAAGTTTTCTGTCTTGCAGCTTAACAAAAGTTTGCACAACCTTTGCATTTTGTGATTTGCAAGATTAGCTCTTTGCAGAGCCTTGCAGTAAATGTGGCTGCAGTTGCTAAAGTCACGTAGTCTTGATCCTGTCTTTGGTGAATGCTGTCTAAGAAACATAAAATTCATTTGAATTGGTTGTGATAGCAAGGTATAAAGATTTTTATTCTAGTTGATGGTATCAACTAATGCAAAAGAAGCCTAAACCATTGGCGGTTGTGCAGTCTGGTTTTGACACTGATGGGCTCAGTGGTTTGGTGGTGTTTTGGGATTTTTTAAAAAGTGTATTTGTTCCAGTTGGCCACTTATGTGTTCATAATTATTTGGAATCTCAGACAGCTTGTTTAAAAAAATATATTTCATCTCTAAGCTGTGGAAAAGCATTAATTTAGATTTCTTCTAGTAGGGGGGAAGTTGTAAACAGGGAATTTAAGTCAAGAAGTGCTATAGCTGTGTGTGTCTTAGTTTAAGACAATTTCAAGGGCAGACACTCCGAAATGAGTTACTGCCCCTTTTAGTTTTAACTGCTCCCCATTCACCAATAAGCAGAGATGAAAGCAAGAAGGTATAAGTGAAAAAATAACAGTTTGCTAAAAAATGAAACAGCAACATGCAGGATAACAGTAATCATCACTAGGTACAAAGGTGCTGAATCCCATGGACTGCCCAGGAACAGAGAAAACAAGATGGCAGAGATATCCCTCCCCAAAGATGTTGGCCTCCATGGAAGACAGTGTGGTCCAGGGGACAAAGACAAGCTGGTGGAGAAGCCACTTCCCCTGACCATGTGGTGAAGAGAGAACAAAGGGAAAAAAACCACCACAGCACCTGAAACTCTGTGATTATAAAAGTCCCTCTTCCCCCAAACAACAACCAATGAGGAACAAGGACAAAACAAAAAGAAACCTGGACTCCAAAACCAATCAAGTGCTACTGATCCACGGCACCCGACAGGGTCTCTCTCCCGGCAGTGGCAGCAGCTCCATCAACAGTGGCAGCTGGAACTGATGGAGGGACTTGGCCTCATCCTCAGCAGAAGATGACAGGCATATGCCTGGGGCAGCCTGGGCTCCGTGCCCTCCTGCTTCAGCTGAGTGCTGGGGGCTGGAGTGACCTTATGGAGCAAGCGCTGTCCTCTTTTTCCCATTGTGGTGCCACAGCTGGCCATCCCGGGTGACAGCAATGAAAAAGAAAGGAAGGAAGAAAGGTCTGAAGAAAAAATCCTCCCTGATCCAGAGACCAGAACAAAGGGGAGCTTCTCAATGCGCTGCCTCAGCTTCTCAGTAGCTAGTGGGAACGCAAGAGAGGCCTGTGTGAGTGTTGTCCTACTTTCAAAGGGATCCTGGCATCTCCTGCCTCTGCAAGCCTGAGGCAAGACCCTCCGGTTCTCCATCTGACCCCCAGCTCTGAAAGGGAGAGTAACAATCCTGGGCAGATGGGCATAGAAAGAAAGTGACCATTTCCCCATCTTTTCTGAAATAGGATGTGCTGAAATTCAAAACGACACTGAGAGCTGTTGGAATTTGGGAGAACAAGGTGGTGGGAAAGTGACTTGTGACTGAAATTATTTGGATGTATGGTGTGTTCTGTAACCATATGAAACCAGTTCTGCTGCGTGACAGGACATTTGAAATTATCTGGCCTGTAAAGCTTCATCGAGGAGCTAAATTCAAGTTGCTGTGTGAAACAGCTGGTTTTAGTTTGTTCATCTGGTAGTAAACAATAAATTATGTTTTCTTTAGAGTGGTCCAAAGATATTTTAATAAAAGTTTCAGTACATGAAATGAGATTTTTTTTTGCCACCTGATATTGGAGCCTCCTGAACCTGCTGGCTGTCTCCTTGCATACCAGCTTCCTGCAGCATAACATCAGGTGCAAGTCTGCACACTGTTTCACACCATTTATGTGAGTACATGTTACCCTGATTTTGAAAATGAATAGATCTGTTGTCCTTTCAGAAAATTGAAACCAGACCTATAAATGGATATTAAAGTCTTGTTGCACCAGTCTCATATTAAAATTGCGAGAGAGGTGCTTTGTGACAACCTGATTATTCCCATGAGGACGTGCTACATTTGTAAATACATAATTTGTCTGTTTTCTCTATATATAAAAGAATAACAGAGTTAAAGAAGAAGAACAGAACCAAAGGTTCCCAGGATTAGTATTTCCATTTATGTTGTATACTTAAAAGTTGTTTATTAAATATATAGATATATACACATACATACCCATGAGTAATCGTAGCATTCCATCATACAAAAGGAATATTTGGGCATATTTTAGCAATGGAGCAAATGCTCTGTCTTGCTGGAACTCATCTGAAAGAATGAATTAACTGTTGGCTGCTTACTTAAACTTTTCTGGTTGTGTTCATCAGCACAGAAATATATTTGCCTACATTTTTCTTGCACAACCTGGAAGCTCTTGACTTGAGCTGTGAGGCAAGTTCGGGAGACATGGCTATTGAGATAAATGCTTGCCAAGGACCAGAGGTTATTTGGTTTTACCTTAAAATGATAGAAACCCTCACAAATATGCAGTTGATCAATATGCAGTTGATCTGGTCTGTTCAAAATAAGAGTGAGATCTTGTTTAAATCTGGTTAGTTATTGCACTTAAGTTACCACTTTTAGTGAAAGACTTGGGAGACTGAAGTCTAGTAAAAAGAGGGTTACCTTAAAGTATTGAGTGCTTAATCATGCTTCTTGCCCTACAACTTCATGCCAATTGTCTGGAATGCAAATAAATTGTCTGAGTTTACTTGGAAATACTAAATTTAAAGATACATTGTTCTTTAGGCCACACAACAGGGGAAAGAAAGGTGGATATGGAAACTCAGTTTCTTTCCTTTATTCTGGCTGATTTGTAGTGCTCTGACCAGATCTTTGTATTCATTGTATTTCACTCCTAGTTCACATAACAATAACTAATTTAATAGATTTATTAAGAGGTGTGAGTGATGTACAAAAGCATTTTAATCAGGTAGTCATGTGAAAATTCAGTGTTTTTACAATGACACACCAGGAAAATCACACACACTATCAACTCCCCAGGAAGCCTGTGACTAAAGAGAACAATTACTTGGTCATTTAGGAAAGAAGTGTGGAACTTAAACAATCACCTGTCTTAATGGGCCATGGGAAAATAATAATCATAATTTTCTTGTAAAGGGGAAGCCAAAGTTAAGTACATGGAGCATGAGGCTAGGACAGGAAAGGACAATTTTCCTGGGTTTTCCTTCTCTCTTGCTCTTGCTTGCCCCCATTCCCAGTCCTTTTCCCCTTCTGTAATAGAGAATGTATATGCATTTATTTTCTCATGGAGTTTGCCCAGTTAAACATGAGAGCAGTGCTGGAGGAGCAGGGTGAGAGTAGCTGAGGCTTGTTACCCAATATAGCAGTCTTGGTCAGATGTGGCCTGTTGTATCATATGGGAATCTTGTACAGTTTTTATTTATAAAATACTCAGAATTTTCCAGTTCATTAAGACTAAAACATTTATTGATGGCGTTAGCTGAGCAGTGAGGTGCAACAAATCTGGTGAACTGTAGTAGCATTGCAGCAGTAGATGCTTATAAAGGAGGCTTTTTACACTGCAAAGGTGCTTGGGTATCACTAGGAGAGGTGAGATGCTCTGTCACCTTAATTTCATTTGAAGAACCAAGATCTGTCTCTAATTGATAGGAATCAAGGTGGATCATCAGAATGCTGCATTCTTGATAGACAGAATGAGCAAGAAAATGCACATGTGGGCAGGTGGCTGAGGAGTTGTATTTCTGAAATAAAAGCAAATTTGTTGTACTGTGAATGTTCATTTCATTGGTCTAAAGAGGAAGGGATGAGTCAGAATTCTATTCTGATTGTTTTTTGTCCAGCACTTTTCCTAGAAATGTCATTTGGAGGATCAAAGGCTGTGTTTTGCAGACACTGAGCACGAGAAGCCTGTATTTAGCAGTTTTAATTACACATTTTTTAAGTTTCATCACAGGACTTAATGTCCTTTTTTGCAGTGCTTCAGTATATAATCCTGTTAGGAAGCTGCAGATTTAAAATGAAGCAGGAAGCAGCAATGCCATAGTTTCGGCTGATTGTTTCCCTTATGCTGTAGTGTATTAACTAAGTAATGCTTCACTTGGCTGTGCAGAGCCAACTGCGTTCTCAAGGACATCAGGCTGGCCTGCAGATGAGTCATTACCTTTTGTGCAGCATGAGAGGTATGATGTGCAGCCTCAGCAAGTGTTTGTCCATTGAAGCTGGTTAATAACCTATAGGCCTCTCTCCTGTGGCAAGGTGCCATAAATCAATCCTTTGTCATTCAGCAAACAGGAGGGCTGGTGTATCAGCTGCCTCGTCAGTATCATCCCTTTATTCCCACTCCTAGGCAAGGTACTAATCTGCAAAGACATTTTTCTTGTAGACCTTCCCTTCTACCCCACTGCCTAGAGAGCATTTCACAGGGTTTTATGTGACTGCAACCTCCTGTAGACCTCAAGATGAGAACCTGTAAAATCTCAGAGCCAGCTTCTGGGAAGTAACTTCCTCCTGGGGAAAATGAATGGGACCAGTCAGGAAAATTACACAAGATTGAATTTTACTGTTATTTACCTCACAGTTAACATATTTTTTGTTGAAGATAAAGCAACAGCTGGTAAAAGCTGTTGTTTTCCTCTTATCAGGAGAAGTGGCTTTGGTGCCATTCCAATCCATATGGCAAAGGATTCCTTTTCCTTGATGCTGGTGGCAGTCCTCAGTGCCATGCCTGATTAGTTAAGGCCAAGGGCAAGAGGGAGCTACCTTGTAAGAGGCAGAAGTTATTAGAGGAGGGTGTTGTCAAGCCTCTGTAGGATAGCGGTGATCACTGCACACTTTTAGTTTTGATATCATGAAAGAGTTGTTCCCTTAGGGACAGCACAGTAACAACGAACTTTAAAAGGGCAGATTATAAAACTATGAGGAAAATGGTTAACAGCAGGCTGAAGGGCAAAGAGAAGTACTTAAAAACCATAGAGATCTGCCTGGAGGCTATTTAAGAACATTGTATTAGAGGCACAGATGGTTTGTATACCTCTGAGCAAAAACAGCCTGTGAGGAAGGATGAAACTCGCAGGGTTACGTGGGAGAAAAGCGTGAGTACAGAAAGGTTGAAACGCATCCCTTAAAGATGATGACTGTCTGAATGACAGACTAGGGAATGTTACCAGGAGAGTGGAGAGAGCTGGGAAGTCAGTGCTAAGGAAAAGACTACAGCAGCTGCTGACTTTGGATCCCCAGGATGAAACACTGAAAAAAGTGAGTCTAATAAAGTCCAGACCACTCTGCCTCTGAAGAGTTTAATCATATTATTAATCTGAGTAAGCACAATCTTAATGAAGCAGCCTGCAGTTTTTACCAGGCCAAATTTAAGAGTAAAGGAGTCCATTCAATCATAGTTACTCTATGCTAGGACTTTATTTTCACCTTGGGTTATATACAGTTCCAAAAATGCGTTCAATCTTTGCTGAAGAAGGTAAGCAATTAAAGAAAATGAATAGTCCTAAAAACTCTGATTTTAGTAAAAGAATAAACTCTACATAAAACCCTAGTAAAATAAAAAAACCCTGCCTGTTCTGATACAGCTTTGGTCTGAGAGAGAGACTATCTGGTAAGGATGAAGTGAGGTTTGCACAGCATTTTTACATCGATGTGTAATTGGACAGATGCAGAATTTTATTGTCGTATATCAGAACAAGAACACACGGATTATAAATTAGGCAGGGAACATTTCAAGTATCACAAACCTGATGATGTGTGCAAAAGAGTCCCTGTGAAATCAATGAAAGCTATTTTCTGGTTTAAAACCAAGGAAAGGCAGGGGAAGGTTAGAACAACTCATTTTTGCAATAAAACCTTGATGCACACAGTCTCACTGGGGCTAGAGCCCTGGCATCTAGGCTGTTTTATTCTGCCCTGTTAAATTGAAACAAACAATTCAGCTGCCTGAGTCCCTTCCTTTCTCCACTGACATGCCAACTATCTTGAGAGGAGAGATTAAGCATTGTTCTGATGAGTGCTGCAGCAGCAGCAGCAGCTTTATAATTTAAGGGATACATAAAATTTATGGACCACTGAGAAGAGCTTAAATCAATTTTATGATTTTTATAAGTCATTTCAGGCAGATGAAGTTTGTGCAAAAAGCCAGTGATGTTTGAGCTGTTTATCCAATGGCCAGCAACATGGAAAACAGGGATTTTCAAAGGCACCTGTGGGAATTATGTAACTGAGTTTGATGAGAGTTAAAAGACTTGTTCCTTTGAGCTACTTAGTATTCCAATATAAATTTTTAATAATTCCAAATTGCTTAAAATAGTTGATAAAAATCAAAATTAGAGGAGGGTCAAATTCAGAGTGATTTTGAAATTTCATTTAAATACTTCAGATGCTTTTAAACAGTGGATGGATAGCCTGTAATTCTACTTCAAGTGACAAACCACTTTGGCACTTGTAGAGTTAAGCCTTTTCTTATGACAGTGTATTTTTAGGTTGTTTAGGCCCCATTTACTGAGGAACCTCGTTATGTCTGCTTCACACTATCTGCAAATTGCTCCAGCTGTTAAAGAGAAGGATCTGCCTTGCAGAACAGAAACTGTAGCTGGTTCCTTATAGCACATATCAAGATTATATAATAGGACAAACATAATTCCCCACGTTACAGATATGAATAGAAATTGAACTTCCCTTCTGGACAAGTAACTAAAGAGTTGATAGGATGCAATTCCCATTTTGTCCTAATTTAGGTATCGGTGAATGAAAGAGCCTTCCACTCCCTGGGCATTATGGTCATCAGGATACAGGTAGGTTGGAGGCCTTTAATATAATTGGGACACCTCTGAGCTATAATGTTTCATGTATAATTTTCCATATTTTAAGCTGCTCCAATTCCTCTAAACTGACAGCCTTGTGTTTCAGATTATTTCACACTGAATATACTAAACATGGCACTAATGGGAAGAACCATTGCTGAATTCCTCTACACAAGATGGGCAACTTGGGATAAATTATTTACCGATGTGACTGCACTGCTTTCAGTGAAGGGACACTGATAGATACTGAGCTCATTACTAAACCTGAACAAGGTAGTCTGAGGTGAGTGGGCTTAAATTCAAAGAAGTTAAGTGTGGGACACTCCAGGACCTTGCCACTGAATTCCTATAGCCAACAATATACATAAATAATGGGAGCTTCTTACTCCATGGTCATTATTGTGCAGGAGGGGATTTGTGACTCCTGTGAATTAAACACCGAACACAGTCCACAGAGTGAGGAAAGCTAATGCAATTTCAGCTCTATAAATTAATGTGTCATGGAGAAGAAGTGTGAAATAATCTTACCCAATTATTCTCTGCTTCATACCTTAGCTGGAGTGATGTGTCTACTTTTGTGCACTATACTTCAAAAAAGAAAGATACAGTCCAGTTGGAAATTCCAACAGAAAATAGTGGTATTGATCAGGAGAATAGAAAACATGAACTATGAGACTGAAAGAAGTGGGTAGTACATCTAGAGAAAGGAGATGCAGGGAAAGGAATAGGAATGTGATACCAGTGTTCAGACATATAAAGCTTGCTGCAAAGAGGGAAGTTGTAAATTGTTCTCTATGTCCACTGGGAATACAAAAAGAACTAATGGGTTTAAATTGTAGCCAAGGAGATTTAAGGAAGACATTAGGACAGGCTTTCCATCTATAACAGTAGTGAAATATTGAAACAGATTGCCTGGGGAGGTTGTAGGATCTTCATCGCCAGACATTTTTAAGAACAGGTTAGACAAACTTCTGTCAGGAATGATTTGGGTATAATTGATCCTGCCTTAGGGCAGAGGGCTGGACTACATGACCTTGCAAGGTCCCTTCCAGCTCTACTTTCAATGGTTCTCTCATTAGGAAGGCTGATGTCATATTCCTAGGACCTCACCATTCCTTTCAAAAGCAAAAGCATGCTATAGGAATGGCAAGAGTCAGACTTAAACTGACAGTGTCTGGGAAAGGGTATCAGTTCAAGGTTGATACCCCACCCTTAACTACTAACACTTGAATACATGTAACACAAATGGACTTGTTCAACAGCTAAATACTTGTGGGTTACACTACTATGAGTTTTTTATGACCAGACGATGATTTTTTTAATGGCATGAGAATTTGTTTCTTGTCATGTGTATTAATCTTATCTATTGCAACTGCCTTTTTGCCACTTGAGTAAGTAGCAGGCAGTCCTATTCAGCATCTAACATGGTCCAGGTGGGTCACTTTCATTCCACATGCCATGGCACATTTGGCTACATGCTGTGTTTTCACTCACTCACTCACTCACTCACTCACTCCAAAGCTCACTCCTCTGATCCAATTTATCACGACGCTAATGCTCAGCTTCATTATATGGCTGTGTTTAAATAAACTAATGCCATTGCTAGTGTGCTTGGTATCCTTCTTTCCATCCTCAGACACTGGATATCCCTCCTGCTGCTTTCTGCTCACATGTTCTTTTATTCCTGTTGATAAATTTCATTTTCATCTCTTTTGCTGCTTTCCTTTCAAGATGTGCTTGCGTTACAAACTGCAGTTCAGCAGTTTAGCAGTTGGATTGCATCCAAATATTACCAAATGCCACATCTTTTAATATCAGGCAGAGCAGCTTGAATTTTCTTCCTTGAAGTGCTGTAAAAGACACACTGACATGTTTTCTGTGCAAATGCCAAAAATAAAAAAAATGCTTAACAAAAGATGGAGGGGTGTGAAGCAAGCTGAAAAGTCTGCATTCCCAGGATTTTCTGTTTTCCCTGATTTCTGGATTTAGTTCATGACCCAGCTGCTGATCTATGAAACTGTGGAACCATGCCAGTTTCTAGCAGCCAAGAATTTGTTGCTGTCACTTTTGTGACTGGTAGTACCTTTGCGTTCAGCTAAATAAGCATATGTGTTTTTATCCCCAAAGGCCATGCCTGGCCATTGATGATCACAGTATTGCCAACCCCTTGGATTCTAAAAAATTCATTGTCAAACCATGAAGTAGTATGTATACTTGTGTGTGTATATATATATAAATATATATGTATGCATATACTATGTATTTGAGTTTGAATTTGGCCTTTCAGCATTCATGGCTTCTGAGTTTTTCTCTACAGCTATATGGAGAATAAAAAACTGAAGTAAAAATAAAAACAAAACCAGAATAAAGCTGGGCTTTTTGCACACTCATATAATGCTTCCAGAAGCTGATATGCGAAAAAATTCAGCTTATACCATGAAATCTGGTAGTGCTGTAACTGGATATTTGGCCATTAAATTGTTTTACTGCATCCTTCAGAGAGAAAGATGCTTGTTGTTTTTCATAACGTTGTTTCATTTTTTCATAATGTTGTTTTTCATAATGGTGAAATGCTTGTCAGGATGCTTTAAGACACCGATTACTCTATGTATCTTTGCTATTTCCTTGTTAAAGATGATCATATGCACTGTAGCTGTGGGTACTGCGTGTGGTTTGCTCTAGAGGACTTCTCTTGATTGCCCTGGGCTTTGGATGAGTCCAGAATAACTTTTGCCATGTTCGTTCATCTCTTTTGCTCAAGACTTGTCCTTCACATGTTTTGGAGGTAGATGGACAAACAACAGATTTTTCAGTGCATCCAGGTCACATGGCTGTGTTCTTTGTCCTTGTTGTGCATTCTGTGTGTGTATTCCCCAGCTACTGCTGTGGTTGTGTATGTGGGGAATAAAGTGCACCTCCAGGTCAGTGATCCAGAACCCACCCTTGTGCGCCCAGAGTTTCAACTTGCGGTGCACTGGCTCAGCAAAGGCTTTTGTCTGAGGGCAGATTTCCCCATCACTTGCTTCTCTGCTGTGCTTTGCATTGCTCAAAACACTCCTTTTCCTTTCCCTGTGGGTACCATCTATATGGCAAGGGATCTCTTGACCCTGAAATGCAGTTTCATTCATTTTTCCCACTAAATAATATTGAAATTGAAAGAAAAGTAAATCTTGTTATTTAGACACAGCAACTTTGATCGTTTCCTGCTCCTATCAGATGTTTCCTGTGCAATAGTGCTTCTTAATGTCTTGTTTTTCCATATTGGCACTTTTGGTGGCAGCTCATTTGAATTGTGAGTGCCCAAATCTAATTTTTCCTGTACCTCTAGGGCTGTTTGCTCTTTAGTTCTTCTTACCTCCTACAGCCCCAGCACGGAGGCTAACACATCATCCAGCAAATCTGCCTTGCAAGGAGTGAAGGAGCCTTTTCACTGCAGAACCAGTGTGAGTGAGCATTTGCAATGTGAGACTGCTTCTCAAACTCACTGGTCTAAGGTGTTTACATCCTGTTGTACCGCTTCAAACCTCCTGTGTTACCCTCTTTACCCTCAGCTTTGTGTTGGCACAGACAGTGGCCAAACGTGCCTGTGAATTGCACTCTACCAATTTCCCCAGCTCCTCTGCATCTCTAGGGAGTTCAGAGAGTCCCCGATGGCTGCAACACCAGCTGAATTTGGGGTCTGAGTGAGCTAGAGACTTCTATGTGTGGATGCGAGCTTTTTTTTAAGGCACCTCTCAGTGCTTAAGAGCCTTGTAGGTTGTAATAAATAAATGCTTTTGTCTCAGGTGTTGACTTTAGTGCAGTCATTCAGTACCACATGCACAAATAAATACCCATGAATCTTGCTGAACTGCGAGGTTTAGAAAGCCAGTTTCTTGGTGATGCATCACGAGTTTGCACGGCACCTAGCCTAGTGGAGCCCTAATCTGAGCCACAGACTCTGGGGTGCTACTTTAGTTCAAAAATATAATAGTAATTTGTAAATGAATCAGGGAGATTTAAAAATCAATTTTCTTCAGCAAACAGCGATTATTGAAATGGTTGCAGTTATCGCTGAGGACTGAATGTATAAAGTGCTTCAAGATAGAGAATTGGATTCTCTAAACATGTAATTCTTTTATCAATAATTCTTATGAGCAGTCTTCTTTCTACCCTCTGCCTTTTTCCAAAACTCTCCCCTCTATTATGTACTGAGCTCATTTGCCTCCTGGACAGCTGTGGATTTGTTGGTATACAAATTAATTTTGTTATTGACTAGAATGAACATTTGGAGGATAAGAATGCCATTGGTATTCATACCTAAAGGTAATCAATGCCGGTACAGAGGAATGAATATTTTCTAACCAAGTAAGCATCCTCTCCAGCCTTACTTCATTTTTCTAAACCCCACAGGACTGTATCCTGTGAACAAAGCAGTGAGGGGCAACAGCATTTACATCTTGTTACCAAAGCAGGATCAGGAGACAGAAACATCTCTCCTGGTCTTGGCTCTTCCCATACCCCAGCTCATCAGTCACTCACTCATAAACAGCCTCTGTCAACTCTTTGACTGCAATGGTGATGATTGTTTGTCTGTCATCAATTTATTACCTCCAACACCGTGGAGAAGAAAGAAACCCCTCCTTGAAGAGCCTTGATGTCTCCTTGGGAATGGCAGACAGCAGTCTGCAACTACAGCATTTAAGAGAGAGCATGTGATGGGACATTACAGTGATGTGGTGTTATTTGCTTCAGCCTGGGATCTGTTCTGCGGAACGAGTATTATTGCCATGTAAAAAGCAAAGGAAAGGGGAAAGAATAGCAAAAAGTGGTGGAGTTTGCCCTGTTCCTTGCCTATTCCACTGGCCAGTCCCAGCTGCTCCTGACCAATCGTTGGTGCCGTTTGGGGTTTTTCGGGTTTTCCTTGCCCAGAGACACCCAGGAGATTTGCGCTTGCTTGTAGCCAGATTCTGCCTTCATTTAAGCCTGAAATGAGTCGGGGGCGAACAGAGCGTCAGAGGCGGATTTTGCAAACCCTTCCCGGGGGCTCGCCAAGGCCGTGCCTCCATGCGAGTGCCTCCATGCCTCCCCGGGCGAGCCCAGCTCCCCGCACAGACGGGCCGGGCCGGTCCGCTCCTTCCCGGCGCTGCCTCCGGCCGGCAGCAGATGGCGACCGCGCCTCAGGCTCGGCAGCGGGGCCGGGCCGGTCCCGCGGGGCTGAGGCGTCCCCAGCAGCGCTCGGCGGCGCTGCCTGCCCGTGGTACCGCGCCTGCCGCCCTGCCCGGGCCTGTCCTGCCCCGCGCTGCCCTGCCCTGCCCCGCACTGCCGTGTCTGGGCCTGTCCTGCCCCGCGCTGCCCTGTCCCGCACTGCCCTGTCCCGCACTGCCCTGTCCCGCATTGCCCTGCTCCGCACTGCCCTGCCAGTGCTCCGCACTGCCCTGCCAGTACACGGCGCGGGGCTGGGGTTGGCAGGGTTATTCTTTCGGGTTTCTTTATTTCCCCCGGTCTTCTGTTCTTCTCTCTTCTCTGCATATCTGCTGCTCGGGTTTGTATTTGACTTGTGATGTGTGAGGAGCGAAGTGCTGCGAGGGGCAAGTTAGACTGATGCTTTCCTCTGGTGAGAAAATTGTGTTCCTGATTTCATAGAATCACAGCAGCACAGAACATTGTGAGTTGGAAGGATCATCGAGTCCAGCTCCTGGCCCTGCAGAGGACACCTCGAGAATCACACCATGTGCCCGAGAGTATTGTCCAAACGTTTTCTGAACTCTGCCTGATTTGATGCTGTGACCACTTCCCTGGGCAGTCTGCTCCAGCCCCCAGCCACCCCCTGAGTGAAGAACCTTCTTCTAATATCCAATCTAAACCTCTCCTGACAACTTCAGGCCATTCCCTCAGGTCCTGTCAGGGGTTGCCAGCAGTGGCTGCTTGTTGAGGGCTGCACTGTGGGGGCACCTGCTGCACTCCCAGTTCCCGCTGTTCAGCCTTGGTTGCCTCTTGCCATGCACAGTGCCACCATGGGTGAGTAGGAGCTGGAGCCCAGGGTCCCCAGCTGAGCGTGTCAGGGACTCAAGGCTGGTGAGTCCCAGGGTGAGGATGGGGACAAGGACACCAGGGCTTGCACACTGTTCTGGCCACTGACCACTCCAACCCATGATTAGTGACCTAACTGATGGGTAAGGCAGGATCAGGCCCCTGGTGTTGGTTAGGGATGGGTGGGAGAGTAACTGCAAAGAGTATGGGGGTCTGTCTATGGAGCACTCAGTTAAAAGACCAAAAATAGAACTGAACAAAACAGACTTAAAATTCAATGAAGAAAAGCCCTAGTGGAAAAGAGATTCCTTTCTGATGTAGGGTATGGCTGTGCAATTATCTTGCAATTATTATACACACAGTTGGAAAGTTAAGTGAAAAATCTCCATTGACTTCAGTGGGAGCCTCTGTAACAGCCTCATGGGTGTGAGGGAGCCATAGCACAATTCTGTGTGCTACTGTTGAAACTTGAGTATCATCAATATCTGAATCTTGTGAGTTCTCTTTGATTTGGCTGGCTCTGTTTGCAGTGCCTTGACCTGTTATCTGTGCACATTATTTATCACTTATCTCCCAGCACAGATGTGCCCAGAATTTTATTAAGCAGAACAAACTGTAGTTGAATATTTAGGCTGAAGTGGAATTGGTAATGCAAAAGCAGTGGCCCTAGTAAGATGTGATTTCTAATATGCTATAAAGTGCAGAAGAGCTCAGGTCAATTAATCAATATTTGTGCAATTGCAGAGTAAAATTTCCAGCTGCTGGATGTTTGATACCTGGATATTTAATCATTAGACCATATATACCTACTGAGCCTGTGTGCATAGGCTCTGCCTTAAAAAGGCAGTATATGCTGGAGACATAAAGTCCTGCTGGAGACATAAAGCCATGCTGGAGACATGAAATCATTCTGGAGCTTATCAGGCTTTCTGATATCTCTGAATCTGACCTCTTATGGGAATAGGATCCATGCACACATCAGGTGATGAAACTTGCACAATATGATATGGAACAGGAGCTCATTTAAATGAACCTGCCATTTGGTGTCCGACTGACTACTCACAGCTTCTCTTGAGTGCCAGTCCTGTCCTTTTTGAAATGAGAACAGTAAGATAGCTGTCCTTTGCAAAACATGATGAAACCTGCCAGCGAGCACTTTTACATGCTGTTTTCTCTTTGTTTTGTAATTGTATTTTTAAATAGAAGTGAGCAGCCACTGAGATTTTGAGCCGAACACTTAGCAATGTAGAAATTTCCACTTTAGGTGGAAAGACAGCCCTATGTCCACAAGGTCCACCTTTCCTTCTTAAAATATCAGTCCCATAACCTTGAATGCTTTTTGGAGATGTCTCTAGATTTAACTGAATGAAGACAAGGGATGAACAAGCCATTTTGTTTCTCAAGCAAATAAACACATTGGCATTATTAAACATGGATGTCTGAAGTTAAGCATCAAAAATCCTTTTTTGGCATCTGAGTATCTGTTCTCTGTACTCTCGTTGGTTTTTTAGGTGCTGGCTTTTTAGCTTTCTGTGGCAAAGACCAGTCCTTTCTCCATGACAACCTCCAATTGCTTCAGCAGAGCACTTTCTTTAAGCATTGTGTCTCTTGAGCATTTTGAGGCATTGAGCACTGCTTCCCCAGCCCCACAGCTGGCTGCTACAATCCTGCTGATGGGGTTTCACCCAGTCAACATTGAGACACATGCCAAAGAGCAGGGAGAGAGGAGGAAGAAACACAATCTTGTCTCTGGACACCTTTATTCTGTTCAGCCTTTATTTCCCTGCCACTGGGAAGCACAATTTCTGTGTAGGCTGTCTGTCTTCGTATGTGAGTGGGGAAGACAGTGGTAAGCCAGACACCAAGACAGCAGAGCCATCTCTGCTCCTCACAGCTCACAATGAATTGGACCTGTGGGAATAGCTGTGCCTTTGCCACTGAACCAGTGCAGGCCAGAGATGATGCCACAGCCACCGAGGTGAGATCTCACTTCAAACTGGAATTTTACCTTTCTGCTTTCTCTGCCAAGGTGACTGCTCTCCTTGGGTGACTGCTCACCTCGTGTATTCCTCTGATTGGACCTCTTTATACTCCCAGTGACGACAAGGTACTCCTAAGTGCAAATTATTGCAAATAAAGGGGCATAAATATCTATTAAGAATTACAGAAAGTAATGCTACTGATAATTAAATTGGCAACCCCATCTGCTGTGCAGCTGACCAGGGTTAGCTTCGCTTTACTTCAGCAGCTGTGTCCACACTGTCTTGAGATGAAACTTAAGTTCCTCTTTGCCTGTCTGGCAGGCAGTGATCCTGTAAAGTGTAACTCTTTGAAGACAGGCCTCTTTACATGGCTAAGCACGTCCAACATGCTCCAGGGCCACCCTGTGCACACAGGGAGCTGGGCCGCAAACTGTCTGTGGGGCAGCAGAGCTCCCAGTAACTAAAGTCACGCCAAAGGCTGCTCTTTCAGAGAGGTCCAGATGAAACCAGAGAGGCTGTTTACTTTATGTGAAATAGAGGTTTAAAAGCTCAGGCATCCTTTCTAATCTAGAGCAAGGAGGACTCTGTTGGTTGTATCATGGATATATTGCTCTATTTCAGGAAGTCTGAGTGTGAGGCAGTTGTCCCCCCTCCCAGTGGGGGACCACAAACAGGTGGCAGAGTTTTATGACCATCCGGGCCTTCTCAGGTTGCTAAATGGGTGGGGGAATCCCTTCTAGATCCTTCCCAGCTGAGAAGGGGATTCCAGGGGGTTCCTACTGCGGAAAAGGCTGACAACCCAGCTCTGGTCTCATTGCAGCATCAGAAGGGGGCAATACTAGAGGTGAAGATGATGGGGGTATTTATTACTCCCTCCCTTTCTCCTTTCTATTCTTTGTACCCAGTTTTAGCAGCTCAGGAGTACTGAAATCTCGAGGGTTCTTGGTGCTTAAACCAAAAATGAAACAAAGAAAGAATGAGAGAAGGTTGATTCAGTTTCTTGTATAACAATCTCCACCCTTCAAACTCTGGGATAAATGTTTGCAGAATGAGACCCTTCAGTGAAACACCCGCTTTGAATTTCAAGCCCAAACTTCTCCCACCATATGCAAAGACTTTGTCATCACACAGATCCTTGTCATCACATCTGTTTGATCAAAGCGTTCCTGGACAGAAAGTGGGGGTTGTGACTGCCAAGCAGAAAAAAAAAATAGTAGCTGTATGCCTTATCCAAGCCTGTCATTGCTCTTATGGCTGCACTCACAAAAGCTGCTGCCTTTGCCTGCAGAGCCAGTGTTTAACACTTTTGTTTACCAGAGCTCCAGATTACCAAAGCTCCAGTTCTCTGCAGGAGGTGCTACAGAAAAGCAAGAGTCTCTCCTAGCTTATTCAGGGTCCCAGGGTTTCTGAAGAATGTACAGGAAGACCTGTCTAGGAATTAATATTCCCACTATCCCTTGCCTATTTTTCAAAACTTAATTTTATTTAATGGGGTTTTAAAATCTGAGGAGTCTTTCCCACATCCCTTCTCCTCCACACTATGGTAGTTCATTTCTGGACTATAAGCACTTGCACCAACCAAACATATCAGCAGGTTTAAAAAAATGAAACAGGTACTTTACATGTAATTAATTTAGTGATTTGCTCAGTTGCTGATTCACGTGCATAACCTCAATTAACATTAATGAGAGTTATGTAGGCATGTCAAGGGCAGAATAGACCCCTAATAATCTAACATGGAATGTTATTACATTACTGCTGTAATTATATCCTGCACACACATCATTTCTACTTTGCTTCATGAACTGCTCTTCAAATGTGGTGGCTACTCATCTATTATGCTGCATATGTTAATGCTGAGGTTACACTAAGCATTATCTTTTCCTCTTCATTGTGCTGCTGCCTGTCCACAAGAGATACACAGAGCTAAATAAGTAACCTGCCAGTTGGTGTTTTTGCAAAGCTTCAAGTTTTGGATTTTTTGAAGGTGATACTGGAAGCCAGAAACGATCATAAAACAACAAACCTCAGCAGAACAGCTTGTCATCTCTCCTTCAGCATTTTATTTTTATTTATTTTTAATTGGAATCTGAGCAAGCATGGTTGAGACACCTTTAGCCTCATGGTCAAAGAAAGTCACATGCACATGAATCATACCTCTGAAGGAGGTGTTGGAACAGTTCTGCTCTTTTGGAGGATTTTTAGTCTTTGTTAAATAATTCTTCTTTTGGGAGAGAGAAGGAAGAGGAGTAGTCCTATCCTGGTGCACCAACTGAATGTTACTGGAAACTAAAGAAATTGAGAAAACTGAATGTTATCTAATTGGTGTAAATAGTGTAATGGTGTAAATTTTCAAGTGATAAAGCTTAACGTAACTGGCTCAGTCTGCTCTATCTCTTGTTTTGTTCAGTGAAGTCATTGTATATGGACATCTCCTTTGGGTTTTGGCTGTGGGACATATTCTGTCTCTGTGTTTGTGCCACTGCTCTCTGAACTGTCACACACATGTCAGTATTTTTGTCTCGAGGCTCCCTACTGCACTTGTGCAGAAGATAAGGCCTAATACATTTCTGAGCATGTGGGCTACTGTTCAAACCTGCGTATTTGTAGTAGCATAGTATAGCCCTGCCACTAATCATCGGCTCCCTGTGGCCCTCTTGCCGTGACAATCGTGCCCAGTACCTTGGATATTATACTGCTGTGAAATCAGAGGTACACACATTGTGCCTGCACCTTTACAGGATCACACAGCTAAGCCAAGTAGTTCAGATTAGCTTGGCAATTAAGGGATAGTGAGAAGCAGGGAATCCTTAATGCTGACTGACAACATGGCACTAGTTGATAGGAAGGGTAAAGAAGCACTTGCACAAACTTGAACGTTGTGAAACAGCCAAAGCCCCTGAGTTAATGCTTTCTTTATAAAATCACCACCACGCAGGTGGCATGTTCTGGGCTGGAGGTAAATACTGATACTAACATCTAGCAATCTCTTACTGTGGAATTTGGTTTTACTACTTCTGTTTGTGTAGGGCCAAATGTTAGTTAAAGTGTTTGCTAAAAGAGAGCTCTGTTTCCAAGGTAACAGCTATCTAACTTTATTACTAAAACTGCACTAATTCAAACAGGGATCTGAACAAACAGATTCATGTTAATTTCAAGCTCCATTAAAAACACAAGGAAAAAAAATCAATGTTCACCAAATGGAAAAAGAAAAGAAATCAATAAAGAAATTTTATTTTCAGTCTTTTAAGTGGGGTTTTGTAAACAGTAGAGGTTAAAAAAGTAGAACTATTTGAGAGCAATACACAGCATCCTTGTAAGCTGTACTGTAAACAGGAGAACAAAAAGATTCAGTGATAATGTACGAATAATTATTAGAGCTGTAAAAGCTTGAAAAATAGGAGCACAGAAGCAAAATTACCTGTCTCAAGCCACGTGCAGCCAGGTCTCCCAACATGTTGTCCAGTGCCCCTGGGCTGTGACTCAAGAGCGGTAAGCCAGAAGCCCCAGAGAAGTGCACAGGTGTGGTTGTGTCATGGCCTGCATTACTCTGAGCGCTGTGGGCGACAGCAGCTGTGCCTGTGTCACTGCTGGCACTCAAACATTTGCTAGCAACCAACACACAAACACTCAGGGGATCCTGGTTATGTGGTTTGACTCCTACCATGCCCCCGCTGCCCCTGCTTTCCCTGCTGTGGTTCCCTGGCTGGGAGAGGGGCAGGCACAGTGGCACAGCTGCAGTCTGGGCACAGCCAGTGGCACGCTGGCACAGCGACAGCTGGGACTGTCAGGTGGCACATGCCGCTCCCTGAGAGGGGTCTTGAAGGTGGGGTTTTACTTGTGGTTGAGACACTAACTTAGCACTTAGGAGATCTGCATCCATCTCCTCCCTGCTCTCAGCCTTTGTGCTGCCCCCCCAGCTGTGAAATGGGGATCACAGCTTTCTGGTGCCATTTTAGGGCTAAACCCAGTATTGGAAGCAGCGACTCGGAAGGCAGTAAAGTTTGGAGGGCACCAAGTGAGCCATTTTGAGATCAGACCTTTGCATGGTAACTCAGTTCTTTGTGCTTTACTGGACATTTATCTGACTCCAGAAGCTGCAGTTCCTTTCCTTTCAAATTAAGGCTATCTTGGCAGGTCCATGAGTTTTGAAACTGTTCAAAAAAGATTTTTGCAAGGAGTAGCAATGGCGTTTCCCCTTCACCGGGCTGTATCTTTTCCAATTTGCCACTGTTAATAAATATTCTCATTTCCAAAATCTGGATGGAGGAAGGAAGGAGCTATGAAGAAATAATTTTTCTGAATTCTTCACAGTACTGTGTTTCCCAGACAAAATATTGTTTTATTATTTAAAAGAGTGAAAATCGTTGGCCGTAGCCTTGAAGGGCCCAAAATGCACTTAGTGGCAATTCCTGATAGAAGTCAGTTCTTCAAGATCCAAATTATTTCGATATTTTTTGGAACAGGGTATCCAATTCCTTTCTCTAAAACTTTTACTACTGAGCACTCTCCTCAAATAATGAAGTTTTAGATAGGTGTGTGATAGTAGGTTTTACCTACCTGGCTATAAAACTGTGACAGTAATGTCAGATGCCTGCCCCATGTGAATAACAAATGGTCTTACTAGGGCTCTCCAAAGAAAGGAGGGAAGGGCACCGAGTATGCAGCCGGTGCTTATACACCAAGCATCTAGGTTTTAGTCTTTACATTCCTTGTACCTGTAAAGAAAAAATCTGAGAGGATGAAAGGCAAAATCTCAAGCTCATGCACTGATAAAGCCTATCTGGTAAAGAAACAAAGCAAATGGGACAAAAAATATCTATGGCACCATGCTGTCGTTTATTTTAGTAATCCTCCTAAGGAAAATTTATGATTGGAATGCCTTTCAGAACACAGTAAAGGATGTAACCAAATAAAACCTGAGTGCAGCAGTCCTTTGAAAGGAGAGACTGATGACAACAGAAGTCTCTGGCAACATTTGTGATGATTTTGTCAGGACAGCTGGTTTCTCCCAGCATTAGTCTTTTGCAGGGGCACCCTCTATTAAAACAGCACATTATACCCTTTTCCTCCTCTCCTCTCCTCCTTCCCTAGCACTTCACTAGAATTACAGTGTTTGCCCCAAATTCTAAATGGTATTTACTTTAAATCTTCTTTGATTCAGTTACTTCACCTTGGCATCCCATCAGCTGGCAAACACAAGTAATGAAATGAAGGGAACACAGTTAAGTTGATATCTTAAATACACACAAATCCCACATGCTGTGGCAACAACAAAATGAATAACAAACACGCTGCATGAAAATCCTCTTAAGTTCCTTTTTTTTAAATTCCAGGCTTGCATACTAGAGGAGGAACATCTTAAAAAATAATCCCATAATATTCCTGAACTAACAGCATTGGCATGAGGCACAGGATGGTCTTATGCTTCTCTGCATATCTCAGACAATCACAGCTGCCGCTAGTAAATTAATGGCTGCAAGAGGGTTGGAAGAGGGAGAACGAGGAGAAAAAATGGAAATGGAAAGCCTCGTAGGTGGCCTTGTCTCTGCCAAAATGAAATATTTTCATTGGAGCTTTTTCCATTCAACAATTGGCAGCTTTATCCAGAGACCTTAAACAGAAAAATTCTTACTGTTGTAAGAGTGATTGCTAATGGGATGCAGCAGTATCTGCTAACGTACACGAATGACTCTCTATTTGTAATAGAATTGTTTTCTCTTTAAGGTGCCTTTCTTCTTTCTTTTCCTTCAAATGCTTGCCTACCGTGTCTGTCTGCTTCCCTTTGCCCTGGAAATTAAGCCTTGGTACTTTATGCAAGATTTATGCTAGAGACATTGGCTGGTATTTCATTGTCAGTCAGGGTGTGATTCTGCTGTGACATTTTCAGCTGTATTTTTATGGTAGCTGCAGTTAAACCAACATGAAGCATAAAAACAAACACTTTTTTTTCCTGACAGAGTTCGTTTATGTCAGTGAACCAGACTAAAAGGTGCACTACCCAAAGCACTTTCTGCTGGTTTTACTTACATCTGCCCTAGAGGGCTTTGCTAGCCTGGACATAGCTGGGCTGCCAGTAGCTCAGATAGAGAGTGGGGGTGTGGTGTGTCTGTGCCTATGTGCAGGGAGGGTAGCTGAAGTGCAGAGTGAATAGTGAAAGAAAAAATAGGTCTAATTATTCTGATGCTTGGGTGAAAACCCCCAAAGTGCTGGAGTTAGGAGAAAAATTAGCAGGGCATCCTGACATGTCCAATACCCACTGACTTGTGCTGTCTGTTGGATTTGGTGGAGGTGTCTGAAGAGGTTGCTGACTTCTGCCTGCTCACCTCACCTCAGCCAGAGCTTACTGCTCTCTGAGGCAGTCTGCAATGGAACAACTGACCTGGCTGTTCCTTCAGGTGCTCCAAGTAGTAACCAACCATATTTGATTCACAGAAATTGTTCTCAATAAATGCTTTATTCATTACAGTCCTGTGAAAGATCTGATTTTCAATGTCAAAGCTTCCTGCCTGCTCTGGACTTTTTCAATTGGATTAGAAGGGTGGACAGAGCACACAGGAAGAGTACTATTGAGCTAGAAAGGGATTTGATGGCCACAGTCACTACTTTAATCGGCAAGGACAGTTATCCTTGGGGCTGAATAATCAATGTGACAATAATCAATGGCCAATGGCTCTTTTCTTCCTCCTGCCTTAATAAAACACAAACCACAAAATCAGTGGTGAAGGGACATAGGAGGAAAGGAAAACAAACAAAAACGAAATGCCAGGCAGCCCTGGTGGTGGTGGAAGGGTGGGATCCTATTGAGCCAGAGGGACAACAGTGGGAATGGAGGCATGCAGAGCCCCAGGATGCAGGGCACTAGAAAGATCCTGAGCAAGGAGGGAATGGGAATGTGTGATCAATGGGCTCACATTATTATGAACCCATAATCTCAGCATGTTGACTAGAGTGGGACTCCACTTTTACTCACTTAAACCTATGTTTTCCTCTTCAGTTCAGAACTGTTCAGCTGCAATGCCTTTTTTACTGGAAACTTTCCCCAATTTATTGGAATGTCCTTTGCCTCCCTTTTCTCTTTCTGACACACAGTCTTTGCACTGTTAAATATTGATGCATTCTCATTCCACAAAGTTGTCTGCCACTTGAGTTTCCTTGGCCTTGTATGTTGTTTTCTCTTCGATGCTTGCTTTCAACCCCTCTGGACCCAGAGAGAAACAGGAGTGGGGGCAGACTGAGGGGAATTGATCATCTACAGTAAGTCAGTGTAATTCCACTGATTAAATGAACTGAATTACTGTAGCTGAGAACCGGCTTTGTCATGTCTCCCTCTTCTGTGTACTTTGTATTGCCTGTTGTGAAAAAAACCCCACAAAACAACAGAAAACCCCTACTCCACCAAAACTCTGTTTCTTTCTGGTTTTGCTCTCCTAAGAGGTGCAGCTGTATGCTAATAGTCTGCTTCTCTAGTGGGAAATAGAAAGGGCTATAGCATGCTTTGACAAACCAGGAAGCAGACTCTGACAGTAGTTGTGCAGGGAGAGAAACATATGGAGCTTTTTTCCCCACTTTCTTTCCCTCACATCAATTTCACAGTCTTTTAGTTCTGTTGACCTCCATAGAGTCCCTCCTAATTTACAGCACCGTAAACAAAATCAGAACGATGCCCCCTAAAATGTGCGGAATTGTTTTCAGCTTGCACTGAGGAGCATGGTCTATTCCAGGGATTTGCAAAGGCATGTCTCTGCTCGGTGAGTGTCTTTCTTTATAGACCTTCTCCCATGCTTTTGCTGCTATTATTGGGATGTTTTATTTGGATTGGTAAGAAAGATACAAACAGCAATGCAATCACACAGCCTGCTGCTTTGGAAGAATCTGACACACTCAGTTTCTGCCATGTTTTCTTTTAAACAAGCTCCTGCAAGTAGCATGGTCAAGGCCGGAGCAACAGTCAAGCCCTTGACTATGACAATTCCCCGAGGATGTGTTTGGGTTTACAGTTCTGCTGATTGATTTCATGCCATGAGTGGACTGGAAGTCCTTTATTTTGGCCTGTGCCTCCCTGTGGCCTGGTGCATGTCCTAGATGTGCCATTAATCAGACTACATGGGCTGTTCCATCTTATTGCTTAATTAAGACTTGTCAGTAATTTACATGAGATTAATACCTATTTATATGGAGCTGGAGTTTCATCTGTTTGGGGGATGAGTTATTGAACTGCATTATAAGAAGTAAATCAATAAAATATTACTGGGAATGAGAATGACGTTCTCTCCCTTGCACTTCAATCCTTTCACCAAGCTCAGAGATAAAATTCACTCAAGGGAGACGTTCATGTGTGCAGTCAGCTTTCCATCTTCCAGCTAGACGTGATGTCTATTAATATCTCTGATCACCTTGCTCTCATGACCTGAATCATGAAGTTGAGACCTGAGGGACTGCTGCTTAAGAATGAGAGGTGCTTTTAACCAGTTACAGTGCAGTGACCCTGTTATGAAATGACTCAGAGCCCATTCTTTCCAGGGGTGACTACAAAACCAACACCCTCAAACTAGTCTGAAGTTGCTGTTAAATGAGTGCTTTGTATGACCATATGTACTCATATTCATGAGGAACAGCAGAGATTTCATCAGTGGGTGATGTCCAGAACATTTGGCCTAATTGCAGGGTTTGTTACACTAATACAACCTGTTTACCAAATGCAAATAGCTTCCCCTTAATACCGGGTCTTGATTGTGTCCCAGTGCTGATGAAGATTTTTTCCTGGCCACATTTCCTGCCTGTGGTGACTTCCCTTGAATGGGGCTGTCTGAGCAGGACACTTCTCTCATCAGAGACACCCTCCCAGGAAAGTTCCAGATGCTCTTGAAAACTAGAACTAGTCTGTCTGCCTTGTCTTCCATATCTTCTCTTCCTCTCCCAAGCTTGACCTCAGGGGTGGATCTGATATATGCCCTCTCTCCACAAAGGCAAATAGTTTCTCCTTGGTGGGTGGTTGGTTACTTACCAGTGCCAGTTTTCCTGCTCTTCCATCCAGCCCTATCCCAAATAAGAAAGTGTATAGGCTTTGTCCTTTTGTCCCTTTCTGTAAAAAAAACATTTACTTCTGATACCATTTGATTTACAACCTGTCATGGAAGAGGGTTTCCAAGAAACTGAAAGCTTATTTTCTTTGTAATAATTGTTCCTATCTTCATAATAATCTGTTCTAACACATGGCCAGAGTCAGGCCCAGAGATGTGAAATGGTCTAACATTCACTGACTCAAGTGGCTGCTATAACAAGTGCAAGGAGAGGGGAAAATGCTAATGTGGCGTCAGGGATGGACTTCAGTTCACAGGTGTTTGTTGAGATGGCAAAGTTCATCACTAGCCTGAAGCTTCTGTTGGTTTGAAAAAAACAACTCATCTCCTTCAAAAGTTTTGGCAGAAGAAGAGGGCTTTTCTCTGACTTGTAAATAATTCAGAAGTCTTTTGACTAGATAATAAAACAAGGACAACTTTCAGTTCAAACCAGCTTCTCATTGTCCCTCTTTCTCTTTGTTGCTTGTTTTAGCCCTGCTGCCATTATCACTGAAAAGCCTCCTTGAATGAGTGTACCATAGGAAAGGGTTCACAGAGCTAAGAAACGAGATGCTGTCTTGACAGGAGGCACTGCTTAAAGCAGGGGTTAATGTGCTTTTCTGGCCTCAGATGAACCTGGTTTCAGGGCACTCCAGTGTCCCAGCTGTCCTTTTCCTTTCCTGCTGAACATCATCCCTGCTTTGTATCTGCCACCATAACTGCAGGTTGGAGGTGCTCCCTAACCCAGTTCTGTCACAGTAATCTGGGTCAGCCTCAACACTTCCAGTACTATGTTTATTTTTGTAACTCTCATCACTTCAGCAGTTGGGTTAGAGAGCCCTTTCATGTGCAGTTATGCTGACAAAATTGAGGGAGAAGTGAGCTCCGGAGGGGGCTGAGCAGAGCAGGACAGGGGTGCCAGTGGCCATGACAGCTGGCTGGCCATTCCCTAAAGCACATAATAAACAAACTTGGGGAGGAGTGACAGCCCACATCAGCTTTTTAGCATCTTGAGGCTTTTGTCCTCTCCTGATAACAAGAGTAGGTGGGAAGTATACAGATTTAGAAGTTCATTCCTAAATTCATTATGTGCTTGCATATTAACAAAGGCTAGGTTGTTAGCTAAAGTCCTTTCACCTTGCCATGCCCCTTCTCGAGCTGAAGTGACAGATTTGAGACTCAACATTGCAGTGAGCCTTGTAGGGTGCAGGTACCAAGCTGCAAAAGATTTTCTGAAGAGGGGGTCACTACAGTTGCTCAGATATGCCTTCAAGTTGCTGGAAACGTGCATGGGCATCAAAATAGTGCAAAAGCTGATGAGCTCAACCTCCATGGAAACAGCACAGCAGCAGATGGATTTGCTGAGGAATGTAACTGGTGGCAAATGCTAGGATTTTTTATTTAATATCAAAAAAGAGAAAGCTGCAAAATTTGGATCAGAACTTCCCTGAAGTTTAGTAGAGGAGCAGGGAGGAACTGTTTGTATCAGAAGTTTTGGTCTATCTCCTTTTTGGATATTTAACTGTTGTCAAAAGGTATCAGTGAAAGAAAGAAAATAAATCATCTGGACACTTTGTTTTATTATTAGCTCTGTTTGATATTTTCCTACCTGCTCTTCTTCTAACCCTTCTCGCCTCTATTTCCATCCTTCATTTCACTGACATTATTCTACATGTCAGAGCCATTTCTCTATTAAAAATGCCAACTACAAAAACTTTAGACATTTGCCCCTGGAAAAGAAGCACACTGTAAATAATATACAGGAGTAAGAGCCTCATGAGGATCTGAGTCCAAGCAGATGTCACTAACTTGGAACTGAGTAAAAAAGCTCTACTACCTCTGAAAACAAACCATCCCTGCTGTCCCAGCCCCTGTCACCTCTTCAATAATATCTGATCACTGGAGCAGGCTTGGCAATTCAAGGAAAGCTGTCCTTTGCCTCTTGTGAAACTGGCACACAGGCATACACTGCCAGCTCAGTGTCAAATTGTTATGACACCAGAGTCGCTAAACATTTTACACACAGTTGGAAGCAGCTTTTACACGACTTCCATCTCCTCAGGCTTTTCAACCTCTCTTTTCAGCCTCTCCCTTTAGCCAACAGAATGAAAATGTAAAGAGTGTTCTCAGACCCACTCTCCTGGGCACATTCACCTGAGTGAAAATGAGTTTGTGGCTGTGAGCGCGATATACATTTACTGAGCTATCTCTAGAGATACCTGTGGTCACTTTTTCAATTCAGCCCTAACTAACTCCATGTCATGGTGGAAATGAAGCAGCCAGTGTAAATAAATAGATGTTTTGTGCCTGCAGTTTAGATCACTTAAACTGTCTTTTAGAGTTGAGGTGGAGAGTTAAGAACTGGCTGTGGCAGAAAAATCTTAGCAGCTACTCAACCTGCAGTACACAGCCAACCCCCGAGCAAGGATATCCACAGAGGACAGTGCCTGAGTGCTTGTAAGTGTTTAGATTCACACTTAGGTTTGTAGCAGTGTAATTTGCCTGTAGAGCCAAGCTTTTAAATGTTAAATTGAATTGATTCTCAGAATTTGATATGCACATGTGCTCGTATTTATACCCTCATATACCCATGTGCTTAATCTAACTTTTCACCTTTGATCGCCCCGGTCCTTAGCCCTGGTTGCTTGAGAAGACTTTTCTTCGGGAAGAACTTTTTGGTTGTGAATCCCACTGGGATTATGTAGCTGGAAATCTCAACTCTAATTAGAACACATTTATCTACTTGTAAATGTGAACATGTATCTGAGCTTTCATACCTCAGACAATTGCCTTTAAGCTTCTGCACAGTGGCCAAGAGTAAAAAATTCCTTTTCATATACAAAATCCTGCTCCCACTCAAAAATCAACTATCCAATAAATCAATTAGTTTATCTGCTGGTTTTGCTGTATGTACAATATTAAATCCCCTGAAAAGTGACATTTGTAAGAAACAATTATCAATATACATCATTACGAGTGCTTGAAAAGAAGGCTCTCTGGTACTGTGTGGCTGAGGATTTCCAAAAGAACGCAGCAAGTGTTTCCAATTGTAGCAGGTTGGAAAAAACAAGATTTTAAAGTCAAAATGACTGACAGAACTGCTGTTTTAGGGAGTTTCTTAGACATTTTAAAATGCATCATTTATATTTATTTTCCCTTCCAGGTCTCTGCTAAGACAAATTAGCAGTATAGATCAAGACATTAAAAAAAGAAAACTTTTAAAAAGTCTCAGATTTAGGGTTTGTTGATTCCTTGCCATAAACAAGAGACAGTGGTATGGCACAGTAAAAATCCAAGTGTCAGTCATGCCAGGGTGACTAATATAACTCACTTGTGGCCTCATTAATCATGAGTGGAGCGGGCATCCCAAATTCATGTCAATAACAGCTTTACACCACCCTGGCAAATAAGACATCCTCTATAGATAGCCTCAGATAGAGTGAGAAACCTTGGTCCTTTCTGGTGTAAACCACCGGAGCTCTTCAAAGGGCTGACAAGCAATGATCATTTTTCTTAGCTGAGCATCTGACCTACATTTGCTATTCATTATTACTGTATTATTTTTTGGGAGTCAGCAGAGTTCTTCTTTTGGCACTGAACAACGTGTTTCTCTTGTGATCTAACCAGACCGGGGATGTCTCCAAATAATCTTTGGGAATTTTATAAAAAAACATCCAGCCTTTGCCTCAGCTATAGACAATAAATTGAAGGTTTGTTTCCCCTCAGGTGAAACTGATACCATCGTAGGACACTTTTGATCCCAAGATATGGGGATTGCACAAGCAATCCTGAGAAACACCACTTGAGTTGTTAGATTGTGAAAGCGTGGTAACTAAAAAAGAAAATATGTGGATAAGTACGGCTAGATTTCTTTAAAAGCTCTTTGCTTCCTCTCCTTCCAAGTTTGCACGTGGAAGATTTTTCTTGCCTCTCCCTGTCTCTACATCTCTACAGCAGCATTCATTTGGGATGAGGGAGATAGGTTGCTGACAGGAGAGACTCAGTGGAAAAGCAATCACTACTTTGCTCTGTGTGACCTCACTGCCACATGCACTAGCAGAATGGAGGCAATACAGGTGCTGGGCTAAGGGCAGCACCCTCCACCTCTTTTGGGTGCTCTCTGCATGTGGGTCAGCTTAGTCTAAAAGCCAAAACACTCTGTGAGGAGAGGGCAAGAAAATGCATTTCTCTCCTGCATCCCCTCAAAGTATATCTCTATATACTTGCTTCAAAATTCAAACTTTCATCAAAAACCTCATCATAGAGAGGTGCTGGTCAGGAGTCCTCCTGACTGCTGTCAAAGACCTCCACGTGGCACTTAAAGGCAAGACAGTCTGCCTTTCCAGCTCATCTGTGCCCAGCCCATTCCCTGGCCCCAGAGGGTGAGCTGCAATTCGGGTCTGCCAGCCTGGAGCCTGCAGGACGCCTGTGGGGCTGTGCCAACTTGCTGGGATCGCATCCTCCACGCCTGCCTCAGCAGCAGCACTGTAGCATCTGGAGGAAATGTGAGGTTCAGATGTCATGGAGCATTCTCAGCCCAAAGAAAATGGCACAGCTGACTGTTCTTTCAACACGAGCTGCCATGCAGGGTGACAAAAGTGCAGCTGATGGGCCACATGCAGCTCCTGAGTGCATCTGCTGCTGCTGCATGTGGTGCTTGGTGAAAACCCCCAGTGGAGCTGAAGTATGGCAGCCAGATGTGTCCTCACCTCCTTCCCTCCTCTCCATGTGGCATCATGGTGCAGGAGGAAGAGCCAAAAGCAGCAGAGGACACATCACCAAGCACCCTGATTCTTCTCCCCACTGGAAAAACAGAGCTTCCTACAGGCAGAAAACTGGTGCTGCAATATTCCTCCCAAATCCCAGCATGTTTAAGATGCTCTCAAGGTAATTGAGTATCCAGTTGATGATATGCAAATGCCTGTCATCAGAAAAGTCAGATGTTTTCAGCTGGTCATATGGTTGAACGGAGGCTGAAAAAGAAATTCAAAACCATAGTGAAATATTAATTATTTGTGGGCAGTAATATTTATATAATGCATTAACAGAGAGGAGAGGAAAAAAGGTACTCTTGGACACTCAAAAAAAGGCTAGCATCCCTACTGGTGTTGTCTATGTGTTCTGCATCCCCTGGATGCTCTTGGTCCACAGAAGCTGCAGTGTTTCCCATGGAGCTGTCATGAGTCCTTTGAAGCCAGGCCAATTCATATCATATCAGTTTTTCATGCTGCTTATGTAACTTGCAGGTCTAAGGCTTCATTTGTAATAAACTGCCCACGTGAAAGGCAGCATGTCCATGGTGGTGGTTGTTCTTTTGGCTCCAGTGGTGATGATTGCTTTGCTACCAGGGCAATTTGTGGGCAGCAGCTCACACTCTCTTGCATGCCCTGAGCCAGCTCAGGGCAGACCCACTTCACACCTCTGAAGCTACAGCAGGTGCTTATTGCCCTGGAGTTTATTCATGTACTGAAAAAAGGCCATGCCCATCCTCTTGATAATTGACTTCAGTGCAACTGTTGCAATTCCAGAGTATAACTCCATCTTGGTGGTAGATGTGGTTCTCCTCCATGCCTTGTATGTGAGGAGAAATGGGATATTTAGGGTCATACCATGAATTAACATTGAGGCAGGTTCCTGGTGTTGGACCCAAAGTGGAGGGGGCGCTCAGGGGTTGAACTAAATGACTGCCCCTCGGCTGAACATCCTGGATTAAGGTCAGTGTCTGGTTACAGGCACTCCCAAGGCTGAGTGCTGACATGGTGGTAATTGAATGTCACTGGGCTGGTCAAAAGGGAGTTCTACTTCGAAGCAATTATTGCCTGGGGGAGGGGAGGGGAAAGGTAGAAACAAACCCGCAAACCTGGAGGCAGAGAATTAGAGTAAGCACTGATGAGTTGGCAGATGCTGCCGGATCAATGGCTGTATCATGGCAGGGAAAACAGCGACAGCCCTCTCAGAGCCATCAGTCACTGCTGTTTTGGGTAAATGCCAGCAAACAGAGCGAGAGGAGAGAGAGGAGAAATGGGGGAGGGAGGCACTGGCCTGCTGGGCCACTTTTAATTACTTTGGGTCACATCAGACAGAGAACTGCCCACCGTGACAGATCAGTCCCACTCAGAGGGCCTGCATGCAGCCCAGGGTAGCAGCCAGGGCTTATGTTCACCAAGCTCCTTTTATCCAGAAAAAAACCCTCCACAACTCAAAGCACCACCGGAGCCAAGCAGCAGGCAGAAGCATATTGTGCACATCCACGCATCCCCATGCCGTGCAGGGCTTCCCTGGGCTGGAGCAGCAAGGGGCATCTGTCTGACAGCGCGTGCAGCAGCACTACACAACTTTCTGGGCAAGAGGGAGGGCAGGGGAGGCTCAGTGGTACCAGAGCTTCCCTGGATGGGAGCCAGAACATTAGCACATCTGAGGTAGGGCTCGTGTCTCCACATGGCTCAAGTTGTTTGCCACAGCCTCCAGAAGGGGATATTGACATTTTCTCACTCTTTTTCTCCCTCAAAGCCTTCAGTGGGGCTTGTGGCTGCACAAGTGCTCTGCAAAGTCTTATTTATGGGTGTTTTTTGCGCAAGCAACAAGGTGGTGTTGTAGGAATGGTCACTGACTTTCTGTACTTGATTGCCATCACAAATTCCTCAGAAGCTTTAAAAAAAGAAAAAGAAATATCACCATCCTGTAAATATTTTTATGGCAGAATCCATCACTGCCACGTATGAAGCTCATATATGATCCTTGGTTTCTTCACACACAGCAATTTCCTGTTGACTTCACTGGGATCTGCATTTGCATTCAGGTTGCATGGTCAGGTTGTTAATTATGCAAACTCACCTGGTCCTCCTGAGCTCAGCACAAATTCAAATGGACATGCCCTCATGAAAATAAGTCCTGCATTGCTCTGATGCAGATTTTAAAATACTAGTTTCCCCAGTGGAAACAGTATTTGGTGTTTCTAGAACACTCTGATGATGTGTGGCTCCTCCTACTGTCTTCTCAGTCCCTGTTTAGGTGATGTTTAGTTTCAGGCCTTCTGTCCCTGCATCTGGGCTTCTCCTTCAACCTAATTGCTTGTGGTACTGGGCTTGTGACCATGTTAATGCACTGATCCAAGTTTAAATTATAAAAAAAGGCAGGGTTGGTTTTACAGTGCAAAAAATTTTACCCACAGATGATGCAGGCATGGAAAGAAGCAGAAGATGGGTAAAAATGATCTAAACTGAAAGTTGCTGCCACAGTATTAAATTGCAGTAGGAGCCAAAATTAAACTGCTCATCAGCTACACCAGTGCAGACAGGAGAATTAGGCTTTGTTTCTGTTTCAAATCAGATGGGTGTACAGTCCAGGGTGCCAGTTTAGCTCATATAAAGGAGAAACCTTCATTAAAAATCGGAGAGGCCACTTTAATGAGCTGTTTTAATCTGACGTAGTTCAGCTGATTGTGGTGGCTTTGGCACAGGGGCTGCTGTGCTGTGTGGGGGATGAGATCTGCTGTGTGCGATTGCCCCCAGGACAACCCCTGGTGCCAGTGCCATGTGTGGGTGCGTGCCCCATGGATGTCACAAGCACACCTGGCTGGTGGTTCTCACTTGGCCCATTTCACTTGGCTTTTTTCTCTGCACTTTGCACTCTCCACATTTTCTTCAGCTGGCTAGATCTGGCTGACAGCTTTGGCTGGGGGGTCTCAGGAGTGGGCAGCTTTTGTTCCCTGAAATGCAGCAGCTCTAGATTACTGCCAGCCTGGGTTTTTTGTCGTGGGTTTTCCCTCCTATGATATTCATGGCAGTGTCTTCTTGTGCTACTGTCATTTAGGGGGACAGTTCTTTCTGCTGTAAAAACACTGCTTCCTTTTTCCCCACACACCTTTTAACTCCAACAAGGTTAAAGCCTGGCATTCATATTCTTAGTCTGTCAGGCTGCTGCAAACAGAGCAATAGAAAAAGAAAATTTAGTGCCATCCTAGACTTTCTGTGTGACTTCAGAATGGTTATTGTAATGGCAAAGCTGATCAAATACAGTACAAATGTTATTTTAAAATATTTATTGCTATTCCAATTGATGACTACTCAACAACAACTCATACTTTATTTAGTTATTTGTTTGCTATTTGAATGTCTTCCTGAAGAGACTTTTCTTGCACAAATACTAGGGGAATGGCTATTCTCTGTAGCAATGCCCTTGTTCAGTTTCAAGCAAAAGTATTTGAGAAAAGACAAGAAATGCATATTCCTCATTGCTTTCCAACTGCTCTTCTTCATCTGTTATTGCAATTACTCCTGTTGCTACAGAGTCAGAAGGTCTTGGGCAGGTACAATTACTGTGTGACATGGGTGAGAGCTGTTCTGACTTGCCAAGTTAGGTGATCTAACTCTGTAGTTAAGGAGCAGGATCTACAAGGCATTATACAACCCTATAGGAGCAAGGATCTGCTGTGAAGGTCTCCCAGGGGAGACGTAAGAGAACTTTCACAGGTTCCAGCATCAGACCAATAAAGAGACTCGGTATCATTTGGCAACAGGAATACTGGGTACAGGAAGAAGAGCTTATGCAAGCAATCACAGATTCAAAGGTTAAAATCAAGTTGATAAGTCTCAAAGAGGAAAACAAATCAGCAATTAATGTAAGCAGTGCTGGGGGTAAAAGATGCTTGGAAGAGGAGGGGAACTGATATGTTGAGACAGAAGGTCAGTGGATGGAAGTACATTCAGCAGGTTATTGCAGACTTTCCAGTGGAATAGAAATATTTTTCACTTGTGTATTGAAGATTCAGATAGGTACTGAAATCTGCAGGGTGTTCACTGGTTGTTGTCCCACTTTCCAGCCATAAATTTATGCCACAAAAAAACCCCAAAATATTTGTCCTTCATCTTTCTCACAGTCTCTGCCATGTTCAGATAGAGAGAGAGGATGGACTTCTTCGTATTTTCCTCCTCTGTCACCTCTCCTTTTCACTACAAATGTCTGTCTGGGTCAAAGCATCCTAAGATGCACATCTCTCTTCCTGCTGGATGTGGGACAGGCATTTTGGTTGTTGTGCTCTGGGTTGCCAGAGTGGTAATATTTTTTCCAGGAGTGCTAAGTTCTTGCCAGAACTATTTAAAACAAATAAACAAACAATTTCTTTTTGCCAAGGTCTTACTGTATTCCATGGACCCAGTGGCAACATTTTCATAACAAATATTTCCTAAGGTTTCTGTTCATGCTCGGACACAGCAATTGCTTACAGAAGCCACATTATGCACACATTGGACCGAGCATAACAGCCCCTGCTGCTGCTCCTGCTGCTACTAAAGAGAGAGCAACTAATCTCTTTAATTATTGGAAAAGAATTAAGGCTTTGATTTTTCTTTTTGCAGAAACATAGATATTTTCCCCCCTGCAGGCTGGGAAGAAGGTGCTCTTTGCTTTCCTGTTCTGCTGCATGAGTGAGAGGCTTAAACCATTGGGTGGGTGGCCTCCACCAGTAGCACCTACAGGAAGAGTAGGATTGTATGGACACCACCACCCCATTATCTATGGGAGGATTGGCACCCATGGGTTTTATCCCATAACATCAGCATTACATGCAAGAACGAGTGGCCAGTTTGCTCCCTGAAACTGTGGTAGAAGCGATTCCTTCGGGTCCCATGGGCTGAGGGCAGGGTTAGGCTCTCTCTCGGAGCAAGGCAAATGCAAATGGCAGCAGGATTGTCTGGGCACGGCTGGAGCCCGCTTGTCTGCAGGCGTGCTGCATGTTCTGGGCGTGCCGGGGAGCCACAGGACCACCAGTGCATCGCTGTCTCCAGCGGAGAGATGGGCTCGTCATGCAGACAGCACGTCTGCTTCTTTTGCCTGGGAGGCAGAGGTGGGGAGTCCAAAGCAGGAAATAATCATGGGGAAACTGTTTTCTTGATAAGGATTTTGTCGCTCGTTTTTAGGAAGACCTTCCTAGCCACATGCTGCAGAGTCATGCTCTGAGGGGCACCGGGAGTTAGTGGAGCTCTTGAAGGACGAGGGATGGTCTGTTACCAGCCGTTCCCCACACTCAAAGCTGGACCAGACTGGGCTGTAGTGGTCTTCTCTCAAACACTGCTAACATTTTGTAAGTCTCCTTGTCTCAACTCCCCTCCCAGTCCATTTTTCTCTGCTTCCAGACCCTTATCTCCTTGCCACTGTTAAAGAAAGAGGAGTGGAAAAGAGCATGGAAAAGAGCAAAAAAGATCCTTTCCATCCTTTCAGCTCCCTGCTGCCCTCTCCCCCCACCCCCCCTTCCCACAAAGGAGCTGCAAGTATTCCACTGCACCACAAAAAGGACCTGCCAATGGGTCTAGGACAGAAAGAGTTAAACTCAGACGAGCACTAGCTCCAACACAGTTAATCCATATAAAGCTCATGGATTTCTCTGCAGTGATCTTTGTGGTTGTCATTTGCATTTTTTTCCTTTTGTGAAATCTTTTCTTCTTTCCTTTTACACTCGTACGCATGCAGAAATTAGCATATTGTACCGAGAGTGGGAGATGTAAGAAGCCGACCCCCTGCTGTTCAGCGGATTGTGCAATCTGCAGGCGGCATCAATTTTTCAGCAGTTTTCTCATTTCTCATTACAGTCAGGGCACCACACAGCTCCCGATTCAACACAATCCCTAGTGGTCCCACAGACAAGCATATGGGCTGTCAAATAGCCGTACTGCTACTTTCATAGCATTAATATCCTTGTTTATGCTTCCACCGTAATTAATCCTGGTATTAATATAGTTTGGGCTTAGCTTTACTAATTATGTATGGGCTAGTAGGATAATTATGTCAGCAGACTCTGGCGCTGATACTTGACAGCAGTTTGCTAACCTTAGGAGCTGCACATAAACACTTTGGCCGATCCTGCCTTGGAAACAAGGAAGGCAAAGAGACGAGGAGGAGGGTGTATATGGCGACTCGATGTCTGATGACTATAAATACTATTTTTAAAATAAGGAAATTTCACAAGCACAATAAAGTTGTCCTCAGGTATCAAACTCTGTGGTTGTCATAGTGATGTGTGCATTATTAAGAGGGTGTTGTTCACTCTGGCATCTAAGCTTATAATGAGGACAGCTCATTATCGGCCCAACGAGAGTTCCTTTCCCCACTGACCACATCACAGCTTGATGGTGCTTGGGGTTGAGGGGAACTTTTTTCCCCGTGTTCCTTCCCTGCCCTCTGTCCCACTCCACTCTGGATAACCTCAGCAAGCTCTTGGTACAGTGCACTGCTGTGCAAGGCTAATGAGTGGCTAGTGCTAGGAAAGCCATTTCCCGGCTTTCCTCTGGTTTTGAGCATGCCTGTGACTTTAATGGGTACGAAAAATCGTGCTTTGGCCACTTCAGACTCTTTGGCTGTCCCTGGCCTGCACGTTCATTAACACTGCAGATTGGGGAGTTCAGAACAAGCCATTAGTTTGCTTTTATTTCTGCACCTGTTTCTGCTGCCTGACTGTTCCCAGCAAATATCCTTCGCGGGGTCAATGATGCCCCTTTGCACCAGGCACATGGCTTAATGGAACTTCCTTTGCTTATCATTAGCCACTTTGCATTTTTATAGAGCACTATTAACTGGGATGCAGACTTGCTTTTAATTCCCTTCTGAGGTTTGTACACAGCGGTCACATCCCTCCCCCGCTCCTCAAACAATCCAATTATCACAGTTTGTCACACAGGCGTGGATGACCCACACACCACCTGCTCCGCCAGCGAGCCCGATCCTCCGGGATGGCAACCCAACATGGCAGTTTGAATTTTGCCTCAGAGGGAACCTTTAAATGGCTTTAAATATCATATATCTGCTTTTGTTGGCAAAACCAAAACCAGAACCCAAAATCAGCTGTGAAATTACATTATTTGAAGGTATGAAAGGGGTGTGAAGATTACTTTAAAGAATTTCATTTTTCCCTCTCTCCCCCTCTTCCCCCCTTTTTTTCTTCATGGAATAGATTTATGTCTAGACAGGCAACCTGTGTATTGTTCAGTCCCATTAGGCAATCCTTGTGATGTAAGGATCTGATCATCTGGAAAGTTTGAAAAGTGAAAGTTAGTGAGAATGCTGCTGTTTGCCTCCTATACAAGTACATATGTAAGCGTGAGGTCAGAATTAACTATGTGATTTAATGTCATCAACTTCAACTGGATTTACCATGTGCTGATGCATTTTTCTGAAATGTCTTCTAAATCTAAACCCAAAAACATGGGTGGAAATATTCCCCATGTCTTCAGTTCATTTTGGAGCAATCCCTTTGACCTTTGCCATTAAATCCCCCAGGTCTGACTTTCCTCTGCTCAGCCCTCCCTGTGTGATTTCAGCCCCTTTCTAGCAGCATCTGGCTTTTGGCCTGTGACAACTCAGGGACATCTGGCTTTTGCTCAAAAGTGGCTGTACCATCATAGAGCACAGTACCTTGGGTCCTGCTCCTGTACCTATTCTTCTAAATTAAAGGGTCACTTAGTAAAACACAGAACCAGTCCTTACATGAGAAACTTTATCCCATCACACGCAGAGATTATAACTGGAGATGCCAGAGCTGTGTGCTCTCTTTGGCCCTGAACCCTGAAATTTTCTTTGCCCAGCAGCAGGGTTTCAGGAAGGGTAGAACCTGGTCTGAGTGGCCAGTGTGTGACCTCATGAACAGAGGTGCTGAATCATGGCCTGGGTGATCTTCCTATAGCTGGCCCACAGAGCATTTGTGAGAGATCTCCTCTAACAGAGAATTTTGCATATTGCAATTGCACCAGGGGTTTTCCACAGCTTCCTTCCAGTTTTATTTTATTTTTCTTTTGGCCATTGTATTTCAACAGAAAGTAATGAGGTCCCTCCAGTAAGGGTTTCATGCTGCATGTTCTCTTTGTCACACAAAAATCAAAGGGAATTTCACACGTGAATAAAATAAGAGGCCCTCAAGCTATAGCTAGAAGGTCCTGGATTACTCCATCAGTCTACAGGAGAAATCCTCCTGCCCTGAAGCAGTCATCTCCAAGGAAAAACTCTCTGTTTGTGTTTTTAGACTCTGGAGGGAATTTGGATACACTGTGGAACTGCACAAAAGTCTTTACCTTTCTACCAAATCCCAGATTTCCAGATCTTGAGATGCAGATCATCTGAAAGCTGTGTGTTGTTTAAATGCTGGACATTCCTCTTAGTTCTGTATCATTTGAAGGCTGAGAGTTGGTAGCAGGGAGCAAAATAAGCCAAATGTATTAGGTATGTGTGACTAGTAAATGGATTGGCATTTTGTCTTGTATTTCTAAAGGCTTTTTCTACTGGGAAATTAGTCTCTACTCACAGCATTGGGATAATCTGCTTATAGTCCAGTTCATCAATATCTTAAGTACCCACATGCTTTTCCTGTACAACAAAGGAACCAATATTTACATGCTGGTTGTTAACCATCTCAAGTAAATTTCCTAGCAGAATATGGGTGAGTTTTAGCCAGCAGTGCACACTTTAATAGCACAGATTAAGATGCCTATCAGAAGTTAACATTTTCCAGATACCAGGAACTTGTTAGACCCTTAGAGTACAACTACATTTCTCTCTACCCTCAGGACCTTGTAGGCTGACACAAGATGCTGTAGGGGAAGAGAAAGGCCTGGAGGAACATGGACATTAGCATGAGAAAGTGGGTGCTCAGCAGAGGTCTCTTGGAAGAATGGAGAGGTAACAAATTGGCAGTATTGGCAGGATAAGCAGCAAGTACCTTGTATTTGGCTCATTCTTGATCAGCTATTTCAACCTGTAAACTTGGTCTTTCTGGATTCCCTGAAGTGGTGGAACACAGTCCTCAGTTTCACATTCCAATACTCAGTGACAGCAGAGATGGCTCATGGAGCTACAGTCAGTGATTGCTGTGGCAGCCCTGAGTGTATATGGCTTTAGCAAAATTCAGGATAGAAGTGGGGATGAGGGATCTACTGGTGATTAAAATACAACCTGAGACCCAGAGAGTGCATAAACAGTTTACAAGCAGAAGCTGTGAAGGCATATAAGGGAAAGATCTTTGTACACAAAACATGCTTCTGTTCTTTCTAAACATCTGCTTGGCCACTCTCAGAGAGAGGCTACTGGGCTAAACAAACCCTTGTTTTGATGCAATATGGCCTTTCTTAACCTATTTTAGGGTGTACTGTTGCATACCCAGTGCTGCTGGCTCTGTGGCATTCCATCTATTGCAGCTAGCACTGCAGACACCTGAGCAGAGATCAAGGCCCTTGCTCTCCATCTCCATGAGTCAAGACAATGAAAAGTCCCTTTCATCCCACATGGGGGCAGAAAAACTAATGCAGAGGGCAGCCAAGAATTGCCCTGTTGCTCTGGGGTCTTGAAAAGGCAATCTTAGCAGATTGGGGCAGGTATTAGTTTGTTTTCCATCTCTGCCCTGAGCTACTACAAGGGAGATACAGAAACATGAATGAGGCATAGGATTTTTTATTAATGCATGAACACTGAAACTGCTACTCATGGTGTATAGTTTACAGTTTTAGGTTATCTGCTGCATGTATATTCACCATACCTAAATATCTGACAGCAATTATACTTAGTGATACTGTTGGAAACCAGAGTCATATCTCCTTTATCAGTTTATTAAAGGACCCTTTCAACTTTAAAACGCCAAGTTAGCAAGCCAGTTATACAGATGTGCTATTTTAAGCATGTGCTTTCATCAAGGGTCAGTCCTCAAGGCATGTCAAGCTGAGCAAGTAGCTGAGCAAGTTTGCTCAATCACACCTAGGTGAATTTTCCAATCCCTCTTAGAATTTAAAAAGCTGGAGTTATTTTAATATTTCTGACTCTTGTCTTTGTAAGGAAGCCATACTTTGATAAATTATTGGTTAATTTAAGCCAGTTGGAGGAGTTTTGGACTTTGGAGCAGCTTCTGTATTTTGCCATTTGTTTGTATTCTTCCCATCCGTCATGGTGATGGTGGTGGATGAGGAGGTGCCCAGCTGAAGCACCAAAGAACAGCTGGGGTTTTGGGTTGTTGACTTCTGCCAAGAGCTGTTTGGGTGACCCTGGCTTTTCCTTCCCAAGAGCATAGCTGAAGGTAAGCAGTGCTGCTCCAAACCTGATTGAGACAATATTGAATGTTCTCTCTTTTGAGAGACACTGAATAGGTGAGCTCACCCACTTGTTTTTATTCACCACTACATGCAATCTTTGTTGCACACGAGGACTTAATCTAGTCTGTGACAGCTCCCAAATATTTTCTCTCTCATTTAACTTTTCTCATGGGAGGTAATTTGCCTTAAAGCATTTGGGCTTCTGCAAAGCAGAGAAATCACAAAAAATGTCCCCACAGCAATTTCTGCTCTTAGATCTACCCCCTTTCCTGGTGATGTCAGTAAGGGCAGCAAGGGCCCGTGTACCACTTTATCCTTTGGTCCATATAACACTGAAGACTCTTGGTGATAGCATCCTGCTCCTGCACAAGCCCCAGGTGTGCCAGTGGTGAGCTGAGAGATCTGGTCTTCACTGTAAATAAAAGAGGTCAGGACAGAAGGAGCGGGTCTCAGATGAATTGCATGCTAAAGCAGATCTGCATTCTGCCAGTTGCGTGATTATACAGTGGGACATGATTTTTTAATGGAGATGGAAAACAGACATTTTGACAGGACTGAATTTTGCTCAGGGCTATCTATGTGCTAGTCTCACTGAAGCGTCTTGGCCGAATTTGTTCCTGGATAGAGAAGACACAGCTCTTCTGAGGCATGATAGAGCTGAGTTTGATACTGAGGTGCAGCTGAAGACAAGTATTCCATGCTGTCTCCTGTCACGGCAGAGAGAGGAGCCCTGTGAGATGCTAGTTATGAAATCCTACTGCTGCCCTGTGCCTGTTTGTCTAGCAAGCATGCAGCTTTAAAGAAAAATGTTTTGGTTCTCTAATTGATCTTTAATTTCAACTCTTTTAAGCTTGTCTTATTGAACATACTCCCTGTGTATAAACTGTTGTTGGGGCTTAACCTGTTCTGAGATTTCAGAAAATCTCAAAGAATGTCTAACTTTCATGGGCATAGAACTGGACTGAAATATAAATAAATGAACAAACAGAGAAAGAAAGAAAAAAATTGCTGAAAGGAGTAATCTGTAATAACATTTCAACTTCTGCAATAAAAGAGAAGAAAAACTTTTCAAAGTCCTTGGATGTGCATCTTGCCAGAAGGGATCATGTCAGAGCAAGGTGACATTTTTTTCCCTTTGGTGATGTGCTAGCAGGGCTTTGGAAAGCACAAGTGCTGAAGTATTGCAGCATCATCATGATATAGTTATGGATGGAATTTCTTTCCCCTTTTAAAAAGGTACTTTTTTTTGAGATGCTTATGCTGGCACTGAACCATCTCTCTGGAAAATTTCAGGGCAAGGCTAAGACTGTTGGAAGGGAAACTGTAGTCAGATACAGGTGAGCTTGGCTGAACTGCAGAGAACTCTTTGGCCCATATTAGATGGGAAGTTAGATTAGGTGATTTGATAATCAAGCCTAAAACAGCTACTGCTGAACTAATAGGAGACAGCAAACTTCTAAGTCAATGCCAAGATGTCAACAATGATGTGTTCCTCAGAGGACTTCAAGAAATAGGTTTTAGTCCAGGAGACTAGATTTCACATACTCTGTGCATGTTTGGCAATCCCACTGAAGGCATAGCATTTTTTCTTGTCTCCTGGCTGAGCCATGTATAGCTACCTTGGTGAACTATCAGCTTAACATTATCTTGCAGGGAAGAAAATAGGGCCAAGTCCCTTGTGGCCTCAGGGATAGGAAAGGGAATGGTTTGGCAGTATAATTGGGCTCTTCCCCATATGAGGACTACTGTATAATGGATCTCACCACCTTCTGTTGGCAGTCCTGGTACTCCATAGATAGTCCCACCTGGCTGGCCTGATCTAAAAGATCCTGCAGTAATGGTGTTGGAGAGTAGCACCCCTCATTTATCCATTGAACTCACTGAATGCTGCCTGCTTCACTTTGCCCAGCATAGCTGTGCTACCCTGTAGAGCTGCATGGGAAGCTTGTATTTCAAATGATAGCTCATAGGAGCTCATATCAAGTCCATTCAAGTTACTTTCTGAGAGGTTCAAAAGGCCACTTCTGGGTGGGGGCTAATGGTTACCTGCCAGCTGTGATAGCTGGAGCTAACTGACTCTATCTCTTGCACCAAAACTGATTTTACCACCTAATCCCCTCCATCGCTGAGCAGCCAACCACTGAAAATTAATATAAGTATTTTCTGTTTCTGCAGGGCCCAAAATGAAGGTGTAGAAGGCAAAGGTCTCTCATGCTATCATTGTGTGTAGCAGCCTATTTACTCCTTATTTGTGAAACAATGTTTCTTTGGAGTTTTTTTGGGAAAAGTCAAATATGATGGAAGGGTGTGAAAAAATAGATGGGATCAAGCTGCTTGCAATGAAAGGGGAAATGATTCTGAGAAACACAGCAATTTGGACATTAAAGTCTTCTTTCTCCATGAGATAAAAATTCATCCATTAAAACAGTCATAAAACCCTTTAAATCAGGCTCAGGTACCTTTTAGGAAGATGATTGCCAGTTCAGGTTCTGTTCAATGTGGAGAAGTACAAATGTACCAGTTTTAATCATGATAAATAACTTCTCTTTTATCAAATCATCTCTGCTGGAAATAGTTTCGCTCTGTGCAGTAATGATAATTTGCGCACTTATCATTTGGTGCCTTCCCAAGACAAGCAGCCAGCCATGGGATGTAATTTAACGACTTATCAACCACAGTTTCATCCAGCCCTTTCCAGCCAAAAGGGCATTTCACACTATTTAAGTGACTTCACCATATATTGCCATCAATTTAAGATTTTACCAGCCCCTAGTCATTAAAATTTTCCACTCAGCACTTCACTTTATAACCTGGGGACGTGGCTGCTGAACGGCACCAGCAGGCCCACGGAATTATCTGCTTTGTGCAGGTGATGAGATAATTACCAAAAGAATGCAAATCACTAACTGGCTATCAAAGGAAGCAATCATGATTAGCTGTATGTGTCACGTACAGAGACTGGAAAGGCATGGGGAGGAAGAAAAAAGGAGTATCTGTGGCGCGCTTATCCCCTTCCTTGTGTGTTTTCCAGTGGAGGTGTCTTTCCGGGGTTGTGTCTGTTGAGCTCTCAGAGGGTGGGGTCTGGCACCAAACTCAGTGGGTTACACATCATCTCCAGTGCAGCAGAGAGGCAAGGAATGTTGGACAGGTCCCACAAGTCACTGCTGCAATCCTTTGGGGTAGGTCCAGGTCTGGAAGATCCCTGGCTTCAAGGTCAAAGTGTGTCTTGATGACTGGTGCAGAGGAGTTATTAAAGTGTTGTTAAAGTCAGGCACACAGGAGCCATGTTCAGGAGTGGTCACTCATTTTGGTCCTAGTGAGGAACTGGCTGGTGGTGGATACAGGAGAGCAGTCCTCTGTGTTTAAGGTGCAGTGCTTTGAGTGAGTTTGGGATCCCCTCTCTCCTGAAAATACCTGCTTGGTGATGGATTATTTCTTTTTGAGCAACAGATTCAAAGGTTAGGGGACCTTAGCCACATGAAGAAGTTTTTTCCCCATCCCAAATTTCTACAACAGTGACCCTAGGCTTCCATTATAGTCAGGATACACAAAACAACAAAGTCTTGGATCTTCCTCTTCTTGTCCTCAACCCTAAACTGTGTTGCTCTTCCCCTCTTTTATAAATAGAGATGGGATGAGCAGCTTAGCAACAGACTTTTGCATTGCAATGTGAATGGTGAGAGAGTCCCATTGGGAAAGGTTTTATGAGACTGGGGGCCACCCCTGGCCTTTGGAGCAACCTTCTGACAGTCCTACCAGCACTTAGTAGTCCTGTTATTACTATCTGAAAAAGAATCAAAAGTACAGTGCTTTCTGGCCTCCTGACAGAATCAGGCCCAGTGCTCTCCAGCTGGCTACTGGAGCCGTAGCAAATTTCCCCAAAGCCTGCTAAAGCCTCACTGCAGCATCCTCAAATTCCTAACTGCAACCCTCACTCCTCCTGGGAACCGCACTGCTTGTGGCTGCTTCCTTGCTCTTCCTTCCCACTCACATCTCTGTTTGGATGGGGAGACTGGAGAAATAGTGACAGCCTTCACAATTATCAGCACAGCAGATGACCTAACATGAGCCTCTGATGGCTGCCCCAAAGCTCACAAGAATCTGAGGTGCCTGCCCATTTGGCAAACCTGGCTGAGCCTGATCAGTCAATCCAGAAGTTGTTTGAGGAATTGATCTGCAAATCTTGTTTCCTCAGGAAATCATGCTTAATTTAAAACTTTGCTTCATTTGAACAGAAATCTTTCCTCTCCTTTGGCTACTTCTTGCTTTTAAAAGGTCCTTTGGACTGGAAGACAAAGCATATAATCCAATCCATAAATGGTTCAACATCTGTTTTAAAACCCCCCAAAATTTTAAGAAGTCACCTGCTTCTACCCCTCTTGCTGCTCTCACTTGGGGATATCAGCATAAAACATGTAGCACTGGAACCTGAAGTCCAAGACCCAGATGAGCCTTTTACAGTCTGTGTTGGCATAGAAGGAGAGAGAAGAGATAGAAAAAGGTGGAGGGGATAGAACAGGATGGAGAGAAAAAATATTTGCATTAAGATGAATTCTAGATGTATTTTTTCCAGTCATTTTTCATGCTGAGGTGGCTTCTGAGCAGATTGTTGTGCATGCTCAGCCAGACCTGTTATAGCAAAAGCTCACAGTGCAGCACGATTTAATTACAAAAAAAAGTTGTAGGGTTCCTGAGCCTCCTGCCACCTCTGGCGTGTGGGAAGTTGTGCAAAACTGGGGGCTGAACTGTCTGCTGTCATGCAGCATCCACATCCCTGGAGTCCACAGTGCCTCTTTTAGTCATCACATCATTTTTTTCCAGTGTGCAGCTCACCTCTCTCAAGGTTTTGTTGCCTCATGTGTAGGCAGTGCCTGGTGTTTTTGTGGCTGGGTACAAGCTGTAGGAATCAGGGAGGGGGTGAGTGAGAGGGCTGGGCATGCTCCAGCTGTTTGCCCCTGGCACCACATTAATGTGCTGATTTGGGGACCATCTGGCCATGTGCTGCTGTTTCCTTCTGCAGTGGCATTTAGTGCTGGAAGATGTGTGGGCCAAAGCACAATCTCACATTGTTCTGAGAGAGCCTTTTATTTTTTTGCCAGCTAACAAAGTGACCCTGCCATCAAGTTGGTAAAATGCCTCTCCACTGTTTGAGAAAGGAGGAAAATTCCCATTACCAACTGTAATGAATTTATTCCTGGGTTTACACCTGTGTAAACATGAGGACAAAAGAGGCTGGGCTTGGCATGACGGAGACAGAAGATTTATAGCTGAGAGAAGACTTTAAAAAGGTGGTGCTGAGAATAGTATTCTGCCTCTGCCTTTGCAGCCAGGATCATTATCTCTTATTGCTATAACTTTGGGGTAGGCTGCTTGTGTCTGTGTAGCTGTTTATCTTCCAGATGGCCTACAGGTGCCATACAGAATCAGCATTAAAGTCTGCTTGCATAAGTCTGCTTGCTTCTCAAAATGCACAAAGATTCTGTTATGCCATGCTATTAAAATGCAGAAATTGGTCAGTGGATTTTTTTTTTAAGCCAGAATCCAGATTTTCAAATGCTTTTTTGCTTAAGAAGGGGGATAGGTTTTAAGAAGATGTCCCTTCTTTCCTGGTTGGTAACATCAGGGCAGGATCTACAACACCAGGTGCTTGGCATCATGCAGGGAGCTGCTCAAGGCTAGAGTTTCTGTTTTGCAGAAGCCAGAAGCCAGAAGCCTGATGTCTTCTGAAGACATGTCTGGGCTGTTCTTCAGTGAGGTACAAAGACCTGAGGATGTCACTGGAATGCCTGGGGGAAGGCTCTTTCCTCAGCACAGCTTCCCTTCTCCAGGCTGCAGCCTTGGAGGCTCTCCCCATGTTTTTCTCCACCCATGTAAGCGAGGATATTTTTGCCAAGCTCTCACTCCTGGGCTGTATTTTGGATTTCTGAAGGGGATTTCTGCTGGCTACACTGCAGTGTTTGTCTTCAGTGTTTAAGACTTTGCTGGGAGTGCGTATTTTTTTTCCAGAAGTCCTGACAAAAACCTAAGGATTCCATTTTCTTGTATCTGTCAGATTCTTGGGAGTGTGGTTAGGATGCATGTATTTGCTCTGTTCCTGAGTGAGCACAGCACAGGATGTATCCTTCCACCTGCTCTGGCTTTAGTGTCCACTGAACACCTTTGAACATCCCATGGATGAGAGACCCTGCCCTGGCAGCCAGCAGCACTCACCCAGACAGGCTGGGATAACTCAGCAGAGCATTTCATTTCCTGACAAAGCCACTTGGCTTCACCTTATTTCTTCAAAGAGGGCTCTGAGGCAGCATCATAAATCATCATGGCCAGGAAATACCCTCTTGAATCCCACAGTATCATTTTAAAGCTCTGGACTGTATGTGGTCTTTTGGCAAATACCAACTGTACGCTTAAAAATTGAAGGGCATTTCCCCCCCGAAAGTGGTTTGGAAAGCAGCAGATTGTCCTTGGACTGTTTGCAGAAGCTGGAGTTCAGCAGCTGTCATTTGTTTGTCTTCTCCTAGCCTCCAGGACTGATGATATCCTGGAAGGCAGGAGTGGGATGTCATTTGGAGGGGCTGGGGCAAGTGGAACAAGGTTTTGAAATTGCTAGCAGTTGAATACTTTCACATCCAAAAGATCTCTCTTCTCTCATCTCTTGAATGTATCATGCCCATTTATTATTTTCTTTGACCAGAGGCCAACAAACAGCAAGCAACACATATATTTTGCAGAGCAAAATTAAGAAGTAGTGTCTGGTAATAAGTCTTGAAGAATTACTAAGATGTCTATGTTCATCCTCCATGACAGAAGGGGAGGAATCAGTGCTGCAATTGCTACTCATAAACAACCAAAAAAAGTGCAAAAATTCCACCCTTTAAAAAGGAAGGAGAAAAGGATTCTGAGCAATTTTTAATTTGATAAAAATCTTTGAAGATCTGAAACAAATTAGTACAGGGAGCCCAAAATGGAGCAACTGTGGTTCACTATCCAGACATTTTTGTAAAAGACTGAAATTCAGTGAACTTTGTGCTCCTGAATGTGTTAAAAGATTAAGAACCCTTATCATAGGCTACTTGAAGACAATGGAATTTTGACTTGGTCGAACAAGGGTCAGACCTAAATAAAGGACTTAGGTTTTCAACAAAGTAGATGTAATGTCCTGCATGTTATGGGCAAAACACCTCTGTCTAATCAAGCAGATCCTGTTGTGTGAGGCAAGAAGCCAAAGCTCATTTCTTCAGGGAATGCCCTTTTCTTTCCTTAGGAGAGCAGCGTCTGACTGCAGCTGCCCAAGAGAATATCCAATTGCAGAAACCATGAAAGTCAGTATCTACTGCAATCATCCCACCACCATGAATTCACATTTTATTTTGACCCAATTTTTCTGCTTCATGCCCTTTTAAACCAATGAAGGGGGCCACAAAATTTGCCCTTGCACAGATAGAGTACAGCACCATGAGAAGCTCAGAGAAGCTGGGCAGGGAATGCCATAGCTACCTGCCTTTTCCAAAAAGGAGAAAATTCCTTTTTCTCTGATATTCCATGCTGGATCCTGATGGTAGTGGGCTGTTAATAGCAGCAGGTCACTCTAGGAGGATGCATAAGGAGTATGATAGGTATAGCATACAGGTTTGCATGTTGAGGGATGCAGCAGTTAGTTTGCTTCTGCTGGATCTCTCTTTCTGCTCTCACAGGCTTTGTCCTCATGAATATATACACTTGGAACAGGCTGTGCCAAGCAGTTTCAGTCACTTTGGGGCTTCAACCTCAAGTTGTGCAAAACTGCAGACATGAACAGTGCAAAACTGTCTTTATCTATTTGTTAAACCAGGAAAAGGAAAAGAAAGATATGTCACCATCCCGACATCTAGCCCAGTACATGGGTTTGTCCTGAAGACACCCATACATAGGTTTGTCTCTATACCAGAGAATCTAAGATAATTTAGTTGTTGGGTTATTTCTCGTGCCAAGGATAACAAACCAAAGGGCTCCACACCCAGCAGAAATTTTGTGGAGTGGTGTCATGAATGTGGATCAAGTTTACAGAAACAGATTTTTATTGTGCTTATCCCTCCTCTGGTAATGTCTAGATTAACAGTAGAGGTGACAGGCCATACAATCCATAAAAGGCAAATTCTACATCACCATAGTCTCACCAAAATTAAACTCCCCTGTATAATGGTAGAGTAGCTTAGCTACCCATTAAAAGTGAGTATATCTTTCTGACAGTTAAAAAACAAAGCCTTCCCTCACCTCTCTTTTTATAGCAGTGGCTCTGAAAAAGGCATTAGTTTTACTGCTGTCCTTAAGGCCAAAAGGAGAGCACATGTGACTCTTTGGTCTTTCAAATAAAATGAACTTTATTGCAAAATGTTGGTTCTTTCGTTGTCTTGCCAGTTGGGTGGCTTCAGGAGGTTGCATAATACATGTGCAGCATTATACAGTAATTGTTCCCCATGCTCAAAAATTCACAGGTTATGAATTCATATATTGTTTGTGCAGCTGACTGTGGCTTTGAGCTTCTCCACAGCTAGGGAAAGACTGAAACCAGTGCAGACTGCATGTGTACAGCTTCAGTGACTCCAGATTTTATATTTATCCTTAGCCTGAGTTAGCAAAAAATACATCAACCTCAAGTCTATTACAAAGGGTACCTCAGGGTGGCAGGGTGTGAAGCCCAGATTTATTCTGGGTACCCTTAAATAAAGGGAAATCTAATTGAAGTGTCTGGTTCAGGAACATCACCAGAGGTACAATACCTACCAGCCAGTGTGAGTAAGACCACTCCAGAGGGCAATGAGATTGGGATGCATCACCCTACAGGCCTTCTTTATCTATCTAGGGAGAAGTAAAATAGAGCTCTGAGGTGACCAGTCCGTAAAACAGAGTACAGGTAATGTGCTGAGTCGACGTGTACTGAGGCCTCTGTGTGTCTGAAAGTGTTCAGGTCCTGCCAGAGAGGACTATAGAGCTAGTGAAGTGTCAGAGTAGCTGCTGTTGTACTCCTAGCACTGCTCAGACCTGGGCAGAAGAATGACCTCACAGCTGGAGGTGGGACGGAAAAAGGGAAAACAGTGAGATAAAGACAGAGGAGCAATTAGGAACAAGGAATGTGAGTAAAGGAAGGAGAAAATGCAAGTAAAGCTAGAACAAAGAAGCTAAAAAGGACTCAACACTGCAGTAAGGGCACTTTATAGTGCTGTATATATCTACGAACCTGCTCTGAGCAGTGTGTTTGTTCCTCTCTCAGCAGAATGCACGGGTGCTTCAGTTCCTCACCACTGAGTGTCTCTAATGAACGCTCCTTTGTAGCCTCCTGAACACCTCCCATGGCTAATGCAGGGTACACTAACATATTTGTAAAGGTTTGCTTAGCAATGAATAGATCTGCCCTAGCTTCAAAATACATCAGTGGCATGTAGCCTCAGGACCCCCTGTATCTTAAACACATCCCTGGTGGCAAGCCAGATTTAGCTGCACACAAAGCAATGCCGCTTTCCTTCTTTAGGGCACCGCCTCCACATTCAGCCAGAGGAGCTGCAGCCATCCACAGCACATGGCCCTGATGTGAGCCCACGGGGAACAGAGCTGTTCTCTTCACAGGTGAATTTATCCCTGTGCATCATGGGTCCAGGCGCCAGCTTCAGCTCTGAAAAGATTTATATCTGATTACCCTTCTTTTAAAAGAATGTCACTCTTGGAGAGAGTTTCAATGCCTGGGGGTGAAAAGAAAGGATTGTTTTGGTTGTTTTGAATTGAATGTTGGCTCTTTGCATGTCAGGGTACTCCGCTTAAGTTTCCCACTTGTGGGCTCTCTGCATGCATGCTGGAGTCTTTCAGCAGACCTCCCTGGTAGCAGTGCAATAGTGGAGTGGGTTAGTGACAACATCCAGAGGGTTTGAAACTTGACAGAGTATTTCTCTCTCTGAAACAATGAAGTTTTGCCTGCAGGGAGGTCCTGAAGACCTGGCAGGTATTCTTGGTACAAAAATTGGACAGAAGTCTCAATCCTACATCTTATCCCACCATATGAGCACAAGTGCTCTATGGAAGATTCATTTAGGATGGATGTTGTGCATGAAGAAGCAGATTTTGCAGGGTGAGATTGATCTCTGCTGCCTCTGAACACTGTGCATGAGTGAGGTGTGAGAGGGAATGGCACTGGGGGAGATGCAGCCTGTCTGTTCTGTGCTTGACAGCCATCAAGGACTACTGCCTCTAGAGCATGGTTTGGAGCAACCCTAGGCAACATCTTGACCAAGGGGATATGGGAATCTCCTCTTCATTTCCTTCATTTCTCTGGTGCTCAGATCTGAATTTCATAGGTAGGAGGATTTGAAGAAACCATCACCCATTACCAGCTTCATAAATCCATAAGGTGACTGAACTTAGGAAAACTGCTGATGAGTATCTGTAAAAGGAGGTGGTTGCTTTAGAGGGAGGATTTACTTATGCAGAGTGGAGGAGAAAAACTTAATCTGAATTAACAAAATATTTGAATTGAAAGTGGATTATCAATACCATATAAATGGATGAATTATTTAAATTTTTGTCTTCAGAATTAAAATTATCCTACTTTGTTTCAGTATAATTATGAAAGGGAATGTTATACAGGTCTTTAATGAGATATAACTTACTGACCGTAAAACTTAACTTGAGTTAATTTTTTTGTGTCTCCCAGTAGGGGTGAGATTGGAATACAGTCTTGGATTTTTTTTTTTTTTTTAAGTAGGAGGCTTGTATTGTCTTTACTGGGGATTTTAGTAACTGATTCTGGTAATGTAAGAATTGGTTTTTATTATGATTGGACTATTTATAACATTAGGATATGAAATCTCTGAATAAGCAATTAATTAATCCTCACCATGTCCCTGTGAGGTTGGTCAAGGCTTTGTAGTAACTCCTCTGTTCATTGCTGTGCTGTGCCTGCTTTTAGCATGGAATACAGCAAGGCAAAGCAGTGCTATGAGATATGGGAGGGAAAATGAGAATCAAATCTTATTGGACACACGGGAGGAATTAAGCAAGAAAAAATGTTACTGCCCAACTTAGAATTTGGTCAAGCCGCTGTGAGAAAACGTTGGGGGAGTTTTAGCAGTCAGAGTGTCTGCTTTATGTCTAACCAAATCCACACATAAGGGTGCCACACACACACAGTGCACTGTGGTAAGGTCCAGCTTAATAACAGGGTGCAAATATTGTAAAGATGATTGTAAAGATGTAAAAACAATTTATCTTGTTTCCTTTTGTTCATAAAGAGGATTTATCTATTTAAATAATAATCTTTTAAAGAAATTTAAAATAAGGAGGGGAAAAAAACCTCCTCTGGAAAGATGGCTGCTCTCTGAAGGCTTATTCTCTGTTGTCATAGCTTGCTCCAGCAGTGTTGCAGTGCAGAGTGGTACTCCTCACAGTCCCTTCTCTGTACAGGCAGCTTCTTTCTTTTCCTCAGAAGACAGTTTATTTTCTACCCAATGCTAAATCTCATGTTTGTCTTCCTTCTTTGAATGAGCACAAACACTGCACTTTTGTTCTTCTCATTTTCCAGTGCCTTTTTGCTGATCTTCTCTGCATGTATCCCAAAGGTCAGGAAAACAAATCAATATGGAAAAGGATCTCCTGCCCCTTTTAACCTAACCTGTAGGAGGGAGGGAAGGGAAATTGCCACTTACGTGAAAGAGAGCTTTAAATATAGTTGAAAAAAGCACTGTGGGTGTGAGGATTTGGAAAGACAGGTGTTGACAAGACCATTCTCTGCAGTTCACAGGGTGCCTTTATGAACTCACAGTCTCCTCCTCCACAACAGTGTGTACAGACAGATCCACAGAGCTGAAGCATGTCCCAGGAAAGAGGCACTCCAATGGGGAATGGCCCTCTGACTTCAGCATCACTGACCATGAAGGTCAGGCACTGGGAGCTGAACTGAGACTCACCACGTAGTTTGAGGGCTACCAAATGTTGACCTCTGTTTTCTACTGCCTGGGTTCTCTTCAGCCCTTTCTGGTTACCACTCTCTTATTTCCATTCCTCAAGGTGACCAGCTCCTTCTTCTGCACGTAACTCCCCATGCACATTCCAGAGCATCAGAGAGAGCCTCCACATCTGCAGAGCAGCTAGATTCCTGCTGCACCATCACTGGTGCAGTGAGGCTGTAATTGAGTTCTTGTCTAGTCTCTAGCCTGGATACTAAAGACAAGTTCACTAATTGTGACCTCTGTTGCCAACATGCAGCCTCGAACATTCTGCTGAGAGTGTTCCATTAGGAGAGCACTCCTGGAACCTCCTTGGCAGTCAGTGGAGAGAAGGGAGCTCTCCCTTTACTTTCCAATGACAAATACTTCTTGATTGCTCATATATTCATGCAAGTGTCTTATGACACGTGCTAACAATTCAGGCCTTAATCTCTGAAATTTAGTCTTTAAATACCTGTCTGTGAATTTAGCCTTAACTGATCTATCAGATGCCAGACACTCAAACACCCTGTTAAGGTACCTTCTTTTCCCCCCAGCCCCATCCCAGATGCCTTTTTAAAAACCGCTTTTCACTTGCTGCTTATTTGGCTTGCTTATTTTGACAAATACCAGTGTGGAAAAGTGGCTAATTGCTCTGCCCTTCTTCCAGCATCAAGGTCAGAAAACAGAGAAATGCAGAGAGCAAAGTGAGCCCCCCTTTTAAAGCACAGAATTGGAGTTTCAAAGTGCAGCCATTCAACCTGGATATACAGCAACATTTTGCACAGGTATCAGCGGGGTTCTGCAGCCTGCACTACCTGTCTGCTTTGTTTGTGGTCTCTCTTTTGTGTTACATTTGTATTACTGAATCAGAAGTAGCAAACAAACCCTTCTCTTTTGCATATATCTACACATACAGCCCTCTTGCAGGGGGAAACAGCAGTGTCCGTGTGTCTCAGAAAGCTCAGCATTTGTGCTGCTGAGTGCAGGATGGTGCTGCTGCTAGTGTCAGTCACCAGAGCAGAGAGACACGAGCAGGGGACAGAAACAGTGACATAAATGTCTTTTACCTCTTCCTGGTGTCATCTGTTGTACTACTGAAACTGCTTCATTAAAAGCTTTTTAAGAACACCTTTGCAGCAAAAGCCTTTTGCGAAAAACAGCTGGTAGAAAAAGAACATTCTTTTGCAGATGATAAAAGCAGAAGCCCACATGGTAGATATTTTTCAGTCCTCACTTTTCTCCCTTGTTTGTGTCCTCCATCAAGCCAAGCTACTTTGGGCTCATTCTGGTTCTTCAGCTGCCTGCACAATTCCAAAGGTAGAGCCAGGTTGAAGACAGGTGATGCTGGTGTGTTGCACCCTCCGTTTTGAAATGTCTCATGTGGGTAAGCTGCTGACGTCTGCTGTAAGTTTGCTGTGCCTCTTGAGACACTGCTTTCAATGGAGATCAAACTCTAGGACTCCAAAAGAGGAAACCAAGTGAGAAAACCATTCAGGGTCTTGAGCTTGTTGGGTGAAATTTCTTACACTGAAATGCCCAGTGCTGTCAGAAAAGGAAGCCTAAGATTTATACCCTCAGAAATGAAAACTGAAATTGGTCCATTAGACTGAGCAGAGAGCAATTTACCTGCAGATGCCTTTACTCTAAATGAGAGCACAGACACTTTACTAGGCAGAAGCAATAGACTTTGAGATAAGATGGGACCATGAATTTGGCTACCTGTGCAGCTCCAGGCAGCTCTGGTCTTCTTTCAGATCTCTGGAAGGCTTCAAAAGGCTGATACTAAAGAATTATTAACATGAAGGCCCCTTATATTGCTGGATCACAGACACCCTAATGAGCCCTCCCTGTGGAGGGGGGTTAGATTTTGATCCCAGTGGTGTAAACCTGCAGTAGTGGATTTAAGTGAATTTCTGTGGGATTCCTCTAGAAAAATCCATATATAATGAAAATGAAACATTTTTAAACTGCTTAACTGTCCCATCCTTCAGCCTTAAAAAATTGTTTGGGATTCTTACGTTGGTTTGAAATGGCAGGGCAAGAAGATATCTAATTAATCACTATCCACACTCTTACAGAAGTTTCCTTCTTGCAGTCTGATGTACCTCACAAAATGACACTGAACAGCTCAGAATCTCTCTGAGGTGACGGTGTGGTCACCCATCTGTATCTTGCCTGGAAGCGCTTTGCAGACCTTTTGAGGCTTAGCTGCTCAAAACATCACAAAATTGTGTTTTGCCTGAACTTCTGCTTGTCTTTATCTCTCAGTGGAGACAGCAGTAGCGAGGCAGTAATCCCCCCTGGGACTCCTTACCTAATGCACGCTCTAAGTGATCAAGACATGCTGCTTACCTTCTCATCCACAAAAAGAGAAGTATGTCGCTTGCTAAGACTGGAGCGATGAAAATCAGAGCAAAAGGCTGTAATGAAGCGGACTGATGACAGTAAAACCAGATAATTAACGTGTAAAAGTTGATTGTTGAAGGCATTACACGTGGACTGAGCTGTTTTATGCAGATACAAGCTTGGCTGTTTGCTGGGATATAGCAGGGTTCACTGAGCACCATGGGCTTAGACAGAGCCTTCACACCATAGCTGTGTGTTTATTCTGGTGATCAGATAACTCTGCAGGCAGTTACTGCCATCACTCCATCAAGTTTCACTTTTACCATGTGCTGAAATGCTTGTGCTGTGGCACAGCCCTGAGGCAAACGCTTCAAATCCTGTGTTCAGTTTTGAGCCCCTCACTATAAGAAGGACATTGAGGTGCTGGAGCATGTCAAGAGAAGGGCAATGGTGAAGGGTCTGGAGCACAAGTCTGATGAGGAGTGGTTGAGGGAGTTGGGGTTGTTTAGCCTGGAGAAAAGGAGTCTCAGAGGAGACCTTGTCACTCTCTACAACTTCCTGAAAGGAAGTTAGGTGAGAGTTGGCCTCTTCTCCCAAGTACCAAGCAATAAGACAAGAGGAAATAGCATCAAGTTGCACCAGGGGAAGTTTAAATTGGATATTTGGAAGAATTTCTTAATGGAAAAGGTTGTAAAGCATTGGAACAGGCTGCCCAGGCAAGTGGATGAGTCATCATCCCTGCAGGTGTTTAAAAGATGCGTAGATAGGGACATGATGGACCTGACAGTGTTAAGTTAATGGCTGGACTCAATCTTAGAGGTCTTTTCCAAATAAAATGATTCTATGATTCATCTTTCCTCTCCTGCTATTTTAACTCTGACTCTGCTGAAAATTTGGCACCATGATCCAGAAGCTAATCAAGCCCTTGTCTACTCTACTTTGCCCACAATTTCCATTTAGAGAAATACTATGAAGAGCAACCCACCAGGGAAAATGTTGTAAAATTGTGCTGAAATCGCATGCAAGGTGGGCCTGCAGAATTGAGATCCTCTGATGGTTTTGATTTAAGGTTTTAGCTTAAGCCACCAACAGTATATTCTGTGTGTATATCTGTATGCATAACAAAATAGTTTTTTTACTGCACACAGATCCATACGTACAATGAGACAGCAAGCTGTCTGTAAATTTGGATTCAGGAAACAGATGTGCCTGCATCTTGCAATGTCCTCAGATCTCTAAAAGAGAGAAACTGCAAAGATCAAGAAGATAAATTACTTTAAAAGTGGATCTCCATTATTCCTGAAGAAGGCATGAACAAATAGTAGGCATTTGCTCTGAAATTCTACATGGTAGTTTCTCACCTGCAATATAATTGCACTTGCTTATATCATAACAGAGAATCCTGAAAATTTTACCAGTGGCCAATAGACCTAATAAGTGAACCTCAGCCATCTTCTTCTGTGAAATATTTGAAACAATGAGACCAATGCAGCACCACCATGCCTTGGGGTCAGACTCCTCCTTCATGGAACAGAACTGACAAAGCTCTGGGTAGCTTCTTGGAGGGTTTGGAAAAGCCCTTTCATGGGTGACTGGACTTTTAAATTCCTAAAAACACCAAAAGTTTCTGAAACAAATGTAGTCATTGCTGATACACGTGTCCATATCTTTGGTTACATTGGGGTGGCGAACCAGGACCTTTTTGAGAGGTAAATGAAGACCTCTTTTTGAGTCCTCTTTCCTTGGCAGACTGTTGGGATGCAGATATGATCAGATCTGCATTTGAGTCATCCATGGTTTGAGGTTTAATTTTGCAAAACATGAATCTCCCACTTGAACTTTCCCAAGAGCATCTTCCAATGTTACCACACGTCTGATTTCCCCTTGTGCTGGCAGGGCTGAGAGCAGCCACAGTGGGCAAAGGGAACATCTATAACTGTGTGACTCCCATTGTGCTGGGTGATCTTGTGGTTCAGTCCTTCATCCAGCAGTAGGGATAGATAGCAGGGGAAGGGTGCAGGCTAGAGCAGCCATAGATCCTTCAACTCTGATGCTAAATTTTCATTTTGGCTAAGCTAGTGCCCTTGGAAAACAGCACTTAGTTTTTTTAATATGTGAGCAATGTTGCATACCACCTGCATTCTCACTCTGCATTAATAGTTGTAATAGTAATAAGAATAACAATAACAGTAACAACAACAACAAGAATAATAGTAATAATAATAATGCACTGAAAACCTACTTGGCATCCTTCATTGTGAGTTAGAACTACATTAAGTGACATTTGGTTCTTGTGTTTTTCCTACTCTGGGTTTCCAAGAGCTATTTGTAAGTCTTACTGAAGCTTGAATGCTTGAGAGGAGAAATTGTCGTTCCTTGGTCTGAAGCAACCTCTCTGACAAATCCAAGGCCTCACATAAAGTGGCCCTTGGCATATCTTCTGGTTGGTTGAGAGTTGGTAAAAGGTAGGGAGGAGTGGAGGAGCCTATGGAAAAGTCAGCTGCTTCAGACCCAACACTGTGAGTGGCTTCATGTGGTCTAGGGGTTTATCCCTCTGTAAGGTGCAGAGCCTGACAGTGGAGAGAGCCTGTGTCACTCCAAATTACACCATGGATGCCTCTGCTATCATTACTGCCTGTTATTTGTGTCACAGCATGCCCTTATTGCTAATTTTTCCTCCTCCTTTTTTTATATCAGCCCCTTTGTGTCTGCAGGCAAGTCAGGCAGCGAGCTTTTCTTTCAGTGATGACAGCAGGCCACAGTATTTACTGAAGGCAGCAGATTTGTTGGTTTGGGAACACATGGGAAGACTGAAAGAAAAAGGAGGCCAGTCCCACTCTGCCTCAGCTGCACTCAGGGTGGAGTCTTGGAGGTCCAAGTGACTCTGAAGAAAGCAGGCATGAAGAAATCTGGAAGAGATTTAAAAAGTAAACCTGTGTACAGTCATTCAGCAGTGTTAGGGTCTGTCTCACTCCAGATACTGAGACCAAATGCATGGGAATGAAGTGCTAGTGTGATTAAATTTGGATTTGCCAACTCCAGCCAGCACTGTAGGAGCAGCCACGGAAACACCCAGCAGGGTCCTGCTGCACAGGATGTCTGTGACAGGGCAGCCTAGCACTCCTGCCAGCAAGAGGTGACAGAGCCAGTTGTTGACCCAGCAGAGCCTGGTTCCTAGAGGTGAGTCCATTCCATCAGCGACCCAGGAGTGCTCAGTCACCAGCTGTCTGTCAGGAGCTGCAAAGGATTGGGAGCTGGACACATGTGGAGTGATTTGAAGCCTCTGGAATGCTGCTCTGGGTTCTTGAGAAGAGAAAACACCACTTCTAAAGTCAGCATTGGGTCCATACATAGCCTTGCTTTGGAAGAAATCCCAGCAGTTTTGTTCATTTCTTCAGGCCTGAGAGAAAAGCCTGAATTAGGCTTAGAGGTTTTGTTTTCTAGCTATAACTGAATTCATATGAGCAAGAAAATCTGTTAAGTGTTACTCCTTATAACCTACTTACTTGGTGGAGAGTCAGAAAAACAGTGCCATACAAACTCTGAGGATAGAAAGGTTGATTGGTAAATGAAACTGCTTTGATGGCCTGGTTATTATATGCTTCATTGATTTTGTTATCCCCCTCCTTGAAACCTGAACACATGCTTTGAAATAATGGTGGAGATTCTGTCTTTTGAAACACCTGCAATGAACTTTCTTGACAACACAAATTCCCCTGTCTCAGTCAAGTTCAGTCTTTGGCAGTTGCTTTTGAATCACACTGGCAAATGCAGAAGCAGACTGGGATACTGATAATTAAAATCTCTGTAAGGCATTCCTTACCCTCCATAACTTAAAGGAAGAGGCTGTAAACACTGCATCCTAAACTCCTTGTTATGCTGGCTCAGAAAGCGCAGACTGTGAAACTATTAATTTTTGTCTGTGGCACTGAGGACTAAATTTTACTCTGACACTGGAAAAATGGTACAACTCTGGATTTACATGCGTGAGGTTATGTTCTGTCTGAGACCTTTGTAGTTGAATAAATTGGGGAAGATGTGGGAAGAATTACTTTTGAGTGGAAGGAGATCAGCTCACCTTAATTCTGAAATGTGGGCTGAGTCTAAAAGGTACAGAGATCAATTCCTAATACTGCAGAATAATCTAAGAAGAGGAGACATCTACCTCATTTCTGTACTACTTAGAAAAGAAACAAATAAAGGCAGCTCCCAAAACCAATACTTTTTGCCTATATTTTGCCAATCCCTTGGAAAAAAAAAAAAAGGAGTATGGTGAATTGATAGAGACAAAGCAAAATTCTTTGGGAAAGAAGAAAGAACTGGAGTTACTGACACTGTTTTCCAGCTTCTGGATGTACTCAGGCTGAGGTTCCTGGAACACTTGTCCTGTGGCATTTCAGCAATCAAGCAATGTCATCACAATGACGTGGCATGACAGGCCTCTCTCTTATCATACACAAGCTATGTGTGTTGTCTGCAGAAACACACTTACCATGTGTCTCATGACAGATGCTGGCACAGGGGTTCCAGGTTCTCTGTCCTTAGGAGTAAAGCAATATTAATCCCACAAAAGGCCTTACACAAACCCTACTAGTCAGTCAAAACTGGTTTTGCATGGAGTAGCTGCTACTTGTTTTGTTTTACTTGTTTGGGTTTTGTTTTTAATTTTAATTCATATTCCTGTTCCAACATGACTTGCAGAAGTTGCCTAGAAACCATCTCGCGTCAGCTCACTCATCCAGGATACACAGCTCCCCATGTGCAGGCAAAGAGATAAGCTTAACTTCCTTAATTTTTAAAGAAATGCAATTAACTCCCCTCTTCCTCCTCCCATGGATGTGGTATCTGAGAACTCAGTGAAATAAACCCCAACACCACTGAGGCAGAAAAGTCTGGCACATGTTACATGGGGAAGTGTGAATGGAGAAAGTTGTCTTGAGGTGGTGGCAGAGTCAGAGCCGTCTTTGCCCCCACTAGAAGGTCCAGCAGGTTTCTAGTGGACCCTCCACTGCTTCTGGTGACACAAAACAGCCACAGACTTTGACACTTTTGCCTCCCAGCATGTAAAAATGCCAGTTATTTCCACTGCTCTGCATCCTGTCCAGAATCTCCTCTTGGCTCTCCCTACATCCTACAGTACTTGTGACCCACTGCTCTTGTGAGGCCAGTACATGTCAGGGAGCCAGAAGATTGATGGAGTTTCTTGTGTTCTTCCAGGATAAAATACTTTACATGCGATAAATCCAGAGGAGCTGATAGCACTAAGCACAAATCTGGTGGTGAAAACATCCTGTGCAAATAGAGCTTGGAAAATAAAGGGCTTGTCTGGGCACCAGCTGGCCTAAAAGAATTTGGGTCTTGAATCAAATCCCAAAGGTTTTATTAGGCTCTCTGGGAAAATACAAAACCAGAAAAATAATTTTGGGTTGACCTGTAGCACTTTATTTGGAAAATATTTATTTTGGGGCGCCTAGCCTTTTTGCTTGTAACTTGGGATGCTTTTCAAATGAAAAATACCATCTCAGAAAGAAGTGTTGAAAGGAATTAAATACTTCTTAAATTGAAAATTAGTGTTTCAACACTGGGGGAAAAAAATTAAAAAAGCTCCCTTTGTGGGACTTGAAACAATTAAATTTGGATTGAATTTCCCAATGCTTCTTGTCTTCCCGAAACTGCACTTTCTGGCAAGGTTTGCTGTGACTTGGCTGTGTTTAACGTGTATGCAGATAGTAAGCAGAGGTTTTAAGGACAAGTGTGAACACCTGCAAAATAGGAGGACCTGTATTACAACTTCCAAATGCAATTCACTGCCAATTTTAGCCTGTACCCCCTCACTCCTTCACCTCTCTCTACTGCTTCTCTCCTGCTGCTCTTGCTTTTTTGCTGAAGTGCTTTAACCTGTTCCCCATACACTGAGCTTTTCCACCAGCACCTCCTGGGTCTGATAGATGTGTCTTGTGCTCCCACACCATTCAGCTCTGGGGGCCACACCAGGATGTGGTTTGTATAAAGGAGGCTAATAAAGAAAAAATTTAAATTGTGGTGTAGTGGAGATGGGCAGGGATGGAGGCCTGAGCTCCCCAGGGTCAGAGCTTGCCATTCCTGAGAGAAGAAGGGGAGAGCCCCTCACCATTCAGGAGTGGAGGCAGGACCCTCCAAGCTGACAGAGTCTGGACAGCATGTTCAAAGTAGCCAATAGTTAAAAAAGTGTAAATGGCTATTGACCAACTGACTGGCCTTCAGGTTTTAAGACAGATTCTCTGCTTACCAGACAGTAGTCTGGATTTATTAGCACCAGGATGGGACAGCATGCAAAGCTCTCATTTAGAGATGCTGGCTGAGATGGCATGGCTGAGGATTTCTGAAAGCCTTGGCAGCTTGAGTGGTCTGGAGTGGAAAGAGTGAGTAGAAAGGGTGAGTGCTTGGTTATGGTGTGGATTGTTTGTCTCAGTTCTGATCCTGTTTTCCCGAGCATTTTATCAGGTGTTAGGGTCAAGAGGAATGGGGACTAAGATAGCTTTAATTGTTAGATCTTAGTGTTTATCTGTGACTCAGAAACCATGGGTAGATTTTCATCACTGCAAGGTAACAGTGTTCACTTGGATCTCCAGGTGCACCCAAAATACAAAAGAGTGGCTCTTACCAGTTCCAGAGTTTGTGGGCAGCCCTCCATGAGGATGGTAGAGAAGGTCTGTCTTGATTAATGTTTTAGGGAACATGCTGTACTGGACTCTGAAATGTGAGGGATCGTCTGTTTATACCTTCCTCTTCTCTGAGACTGATAATGAGCTGTATGAGTACATGACTGAGGCCTTTGAGTTTTCATTTGTGGCTACTGATTGTTCCCACCTTTCACAGGGTTACCTGTGAGCTCTGGAAAGACACACAGGATTTACAGGCATGATACAGGTGAGGCAGCAAGACATTGCTGATTGGAAGAGGGATGCTAAATCTCCTTACAGACTTAAATGCACACATTGCTCCTAGAAAGCCATTCTGTAAGTCCTGAATACTGACCTAAGGAAATATTTATATTAAAGCAAATAATTTCATGGAAATTAGGGCACATTGTGGACCTTTAACTGAAATTGTGCAGAATATCATTGTTCTGATGATCTAACAGACTGAAGACAACTTCTAATTGCAGTGCCAGTGACACTGCTACCACTGAATAAATGCTCAGCTCCTCTGAGCTCAAGGAATCCAGAGTCATTTGTGGTGGAGTGTTTATTTCAGCAATTCAAGGATGAAAAGAATTCTAGGGAACATTTGGAAGAAATCTTTATGTGTTGCTGCAAAAATGATACAGATTAAACCTGATCAAAAAAAATCCTAATTTTGCCCTGCAAAAGAAATATAAATTTTTAAGTAAAAAAAACTGATCTGGAGCAATAAATCATCAAGTCCCCTCTTGAATGGTAATGTGGCTCCAACAAAAACATATGGTGTCATATTGTCCCTCCATTACTGCTGGAGAAAATTTAGGAAGATAATTTGGACAGGGTGCAAGTGGAGCTAATAATCCACAAGGGACTCAGTGTGCTCTTGGGTTGCCACACTGCTCTAACCACAGGCCATGGCACGTTACCATCCAGTGCTGCCAGGACAGCATTGCTGCTGATAGCTGGGCACAAACTCTCAGGCAGCTGTGGAAATGACTGATCAGATGGGTGGACCCTGCCAGTGATCTATAACCTTATATAGATTTATGCAAACCTTTATAAATCATTACCAGCTTAGCTTAGTTACAAGGTAATGTCTTCAAACACAGTCTGGGAACACAAGAGTTTCCTTTTTAACTGTACAGGAATGTTGCACAAAGGACTGGCAGAAGGTTAAGCATCATAGAGACCAAGATTTTATTTTTAACACAAAGCGTTGTTGTAAATCTCCTGAAAATTCACTTGACACTCAATGTGCTGCAGGTTTTCAGAAGTGTGAATGCATTAATCACAGGTAAGGAGATGGATTTGCACTTTGCAGCAGAAGGAGGGAACTGCTGTCTGAAGATCAAGGCTGGTGTTTCCCCAGCACAAATAGCAGTCCCTTATGGCTGTTTTCTGTGTGGTTTCAGTTCCCTTCCTGTTATGTCCCCCTATCTGTACTTGGTTATTTAGGCTATATGAAGAATCTCCTGTAGAAATTAATCAAGTTTTCAAGGCAGAGTTGAACCCTGGTTGAAAAAGTTTTCCTTGACAAGAACCAATAAACAGAAAAGCCACCAAACTAAGATGGGAAGCTAATTGCAGTCCCTGGAATTTGCCACTCTGCTTTTTTAGAAGAAAAATGCATTATATTCCAGAAATGTAGTAAAACAAGTGCTGTTTTGGTTTTATAGTGCTGTGGTATATTTGTATATCCAAACCAGGCCTCTGCTACTGAATCTCTGCTGGGGCTACTGGGTCATGCTGTTATAGTTTCTAAATAAGCAATCAGCTAATTAAGTTCTTTGGTAAAAATTCACACGTGCCTTTTGTCTTACAGCTTCTCCTACAGCAGTAGTTAGAAGTTGTGGCTGCTTTATTCTCTTGTTTTGTTTGCATGGGGCACTCTGGTTACTATCACAGGAGCAAAGTTCAGAGAGATCACAGTGCAAAACTCAAGAGCTAAAAATAAACAACAGGTTAAATGCTCCACACAAAAGTGGGCACAATAACCACTGAAGTCAAATGTAGCTCAGCTCCAGTACTTTGCCTGTGTCTATCTGCAGGAACTCTTGTATCAGGCTTAATGGCCATAAATTGTACACTCAAATTTGAATTTAATAAACATCCAGTAATATGTTTCACAAAGCTCTGATGGAACACATCCTCCCATGCTGTTTTGGCAGCTGTTTCCTGTGTCTCCCAACTCTACAAAAGCAGCCTGAGTAAGGTGTCTGGCTTCTTGGACTCAGCAACCTAGCCATAAATCCCTAGCTGTCATTCCTGTGCTGAAAGCTGTCAAGGGGCTGCTAGAGGAAAAATTATCCCTAGCTTCAGCCTTGCCTTCAGTCTAGACATATTCTCCTCACCTGGCATGCTGTGGAAGTGAGGAGGTATTCTGGAGTGTTCACTGGTGCTCTACCTGGGAATCATGATAAATAGAAAATATTTGAGAGCTGAAACTCAGCTTACAGCCCCTAAGTGCACCAGAGCAGCCCAGCACCTGCAGCCTCAGGACCCGGGCTGGAAGATAAGTCAGTTTTTTCATACATTATGTAAGGTTGTTAGCAGCCTCCTCATTATGGGAGATAGTTTAAGTAGTGAAATAAAATGCAGGAATCCAGACTAATGAACAGTGGGACAGATCCATGGATGGGATAAACTGGGATGGATAAATTGTAGCTACAGCATCCGAGAGCAGAGGAGGAGATAGCAAATGTACAGCCGTGGACTGAAGTGAGGTCTGTACTTAGATGAAACATATTCCTTAGCAATATCAGGGCTGCTGTTGTGGACTCTAAATGGGTTCCTGTGATGAGTCCGATCTTTGATGGTATTGGATTAACATCACTGCTCATTCTAGCTTATTATGTGTCCTGCAGTACCTGTCATGTCTCTCTGCCATCTACTGAAAGTAATGACTCCAGCAATTATGAAGGCTTTGTACGCCTGCAGATCAGAAACACTATCTCACAAAGGGCAGACTTTCCTCATCTCAGCCCTGCAGATTCTTCCTCCACATAGTGATTTGGCCCTTTTCGTCTCCCTTTTCCTCTGCACTCGGTAGTTTGAGAAACAGCTGAAGCTTTACAGAAAAGAAAAAAAAGAGAGATAGCTTCATTTCCTATACTTCACATTTTTCTACCCAACTCTTTCTCTCTGGAGACAGAAGAATTTGGTATCAAACATGCAAGTTCTGCTTCACCCAGGGTCTGATCAAAAGTGCACTAAAATCAATGGAAAAATTCCTGTGGATTTTGCTGTTCTCTAGATTATTTCCAGCCTCCCTCTGGCTACGGCCCTTTGACTGTACGGGCATGCAGGGCAGCTGTGGGAGCTCTGAGGGGAGGATTTTCAGCAAAGCAGCCCACAAAAGGGAGTCTTGTCTCCCTTTGCAAAGCATGAGGCTCTTGAGGTTTCCACTTGGTCCAAATCTGCAATTCATCTGCTTTCCCATGCTCCACTCACACTGTAACATGCCACCACCCAGGCTGTCAAGAAGTTTTTCCTTGCTTCCCCTTTTTTCTCTTGTCTTTGGTTGTTGCTCCCTGGTCCCCCTCAACCCTTCTTGCCTCGACCCTGCCCATCCCAGAGCAGCAGTGACCCACTGCCTCACCTCCAGCACATCCTCCATCTCTGCTGAAACCTGAGATGGCTGTTGGGTTACTCCTTCCTAATCCAATTGTGAAATCCAAATCAGAGCTTGTTTTGCCATCCTGTCCAGCTGCACCTCCCATTGTCCCTGAAGTAGTGCCACTTTGTTGACTACATCTTCACAAAATGATCTTAAAACCAGGCATGGAAATAGAACAACAGGAGCACATGGGAGCACTCTGCTCAGAAGGAAAGTATTGGAGGTAATGCTTTGCATTTGACACAGATGGCTTCAGCATGGGAGCTTTGGTTTGGCAAAAATATGGAAATAATAATAGCATTTTTGATCTTCAAAGGGCTCTTCATTCACTAACTAAGGAGTGTAATGTTAGACTTTACAAATTGGTCATACTCTGAAAATACATTTGGTAGCAAAGACAAAGGGTCAAGCTTTCTGCTACTGTAATGCCTTTGAAATGTTGGTGCCAATTTCGTGGTGTGAAAATTAAGGACCAAAGTCTGTTGTAAGTGTACAATGTCCTGTTTAGTCAATGGGAATTTCATGCCTGTTAATAAGAGCAGAATCAGATCCTAATTAATTTCAGGCTTGACACATATATTCTTCCATTTTAATACACAATTACTGGCAACATCTGCCCTCACATGTGAACAGACTTGAGCTTTGAAATATATGAATTGGATATTGGTCCTAATATGAGACTTAATATTTCTCACGGTTTCTGTGGGATCCTTTGCCACGGGAGAGAGAATGAGCCAGAAGTAACCAGCCAGTGTCAGCTGTGCAATGTACAAGTGTGTGTTCATGTGCACACACCACAACACACACATGGGCCCAGCTACAGCTTGGCAGATGCCCTGGGATACCCAGGAATGATCCTGGGATGTCAAGTCCTTGGTTTGTCCATGCAGTCACGCATCTAAAAAGAGCAAGCAGCACCAGTTTTGCTGCTGATGGATAGATGATATGGCCATGTCTCTCCTCATTCCAGCCAGGATTATGAGAGGAAGAGTCCCACTCCAAAGACAGTGAGGAAAGGGTAGGGGCTTTCTCCAGGAGCAAGACTTGAGGAGCAAGTTTACCCAGCCTTGCTAGGTAAACATGAAACAATGTAGTTTTAAAGTTAAAAGAATTATTTAGGATTGAAAAATTCAGCTCTGCAAAGCACAAGGTCCCTGCCTGGAATCAGCATTAGAGCAAGGTAAAGGCTGGCATGTGGCAAGCAGGTCCTGGATCGGCTGCATTTAAAAGCTGCAGACGCTGATTCTCAATTCTCTTGGGTGAGAGACAGATCAGCGTTGTGTTTGTGTTTTCAAGATTAAGTATCTCAAATCATAAATGTCAATAGAATTATGAAGTACATTGAATGCTTCCAAGTTCTTTAAAATTAAATAACAACCCTGTAATGCAGCCAAGCAGAGTATTGCTCAGATCCATTCGACCCTTACAGGAGGCAAAGGAGGCTTTCACTTTCTTTGTTCAATCACTTCATTAAATTCCAATTCCTCTTAAAAGCTTGGCAGTCCTAATTCTCTCCCACTTACTTCTAATACAAGTCCCCTTTGTCTGCATTCAGATTTCTCATGCTTTCTATGCTTATCCACCTTCCTACGTGCCCAAGCCTCACCGAGCCTCAAAGCAGTGCTCTAGTAAGGACAATTAAAGGCATTTTTGCTAGAAATTTACTTGTCCTGTATAGCCACTGTGTTAGGCTGTGATGTGTCTGTGTGCAAGCAAGAGAAATGCTGCTCCAGCTTTTTGTGGGATTTGTGATGGGAAATGTGCTGCATGCTGTTAGCCAGCGATGCCTTTGGGGGAGATGAAAATGTATTGGCCAGCCCTTGTCCTCAGCAATATGCCCCCCTTAATGTGGAAAGAACCTGAACTGAGAGTCAGGGCAGTCGTGTCAGTGGAGTTACATGACAAAGACAAAAGTTCTGATCTCAGGTACATCCTTTTTGGCACAAGAGGCAAAGCAGGGCTGAGCTAAGAAATGGCCTGTAAAATCCCAGCACTGCTACCTGGCAAATGTCCCTGCCACCCTGATCAGGCACCGATAATATGGTTTTAGCCTGTGAGAAACACCACTGCAAGGGTCCATGGACTCTGCAGTACTAGGATGTAGCTCTAGCCCATGGCAGGTACATTTTTTCGCATATGTTTCCCTCTGAGGACAGGATTGGTATCAGCATACTCGGTGGTAATGGGGAAATACAACCAACAGGCTACAGCTCAATCTGAGCTTGCGCTTTCATGCATGGGGTTCATTAGCTTTCCTCTCCCAGACACTCAGGGACAGGCAACAGCAGAAGATGCTGTAGGACAGAGCCACAAGAAATAAACTGTAAGCTCTGAAGGATGGCATTTTTCTCTTTCTGAAAGAAGTTCTATTCACTGGTGAAGTTGCTTTATACTTTGACTTGCACTTATAGCAGTCTGTAGAGGTAATGGGCTTTAGAGCCTCTGATGTTTTCTCATTTTTATTGGGCCATCCCACCACCACAGCTGTGGTGCCTGGGCTTATTTTCTTTTATAATCTCTTTCTAGGCTCTTGCTGAGCCTGGATTCTTGGGGGATCTTGCTTAGGCTGGATGGATTACTCAAATGTTCTTGGTCCAGCTCCAGTTCTGGCTTTAATTTATCTCTAGCTGTTAGGATTTCTGACTGGAAAAAGCTACCCTATAGATTAGTGAATTCTTAGTGAATGAGGCCCAGGAGCTGACATGCAGCAAATGAGTTGGGATCCCTATAGGCAAGGCTCACCATTAATGCTGTTGCAGAAAGAGCTTGCCCGCAGCATCTGCCTGAAGGGCTCTTGCCACCAGCAGGGATGGCCCTCCCAGGAACAAAGAGACTGTGTCAGCCCATTCCCTGAAGCAACTGAGAGGGTCCAGGTTGTACAGTTCTCTCCCCATGGGCTTCCACACCACCATACCCAATGGAGGAGAAAGGGTGAGTGTTGCACCTTGCTTTGAATGCTGTTAATGAAGAAAAATCAGATGTGGAGAGAGGAAGTTTTCAAACCCTCAGCACACAATGTGAGGGAAGATCTCATGTCTGCAGAGCAAGGGAGTTTTCTGGACTGGTGCTGGGTGCACACATCCTTTGCTATGCCAGTCCTTGTTGATCCAGCTCTGGGTACAATTCCTAGAAAAAGACACTCATGAAGGGTCTGTAGAAATTGGCATGGGAGGATACATACAGTTCTCCTGTAGAAATCACAACACGAATTATGATTTGTGATTTTGTGATTTGTGCTGAGCTTACATGTCTCTCTGTTAGACATGCATTACTAATGGCTAAGGACAGCAGTTTTGCAATGATCAGTGAACTCAAATACCTTGGAAAGACTGGACATGAGGCTGACTTGGCAAACTGCTCCCAGGACAAGTGCTTGAGGCATGGACTTTGTTCAGCTTGTGTTTCAACATGGTACCTGGCTTTCAGTAGTTCAGTGCAAGTTGCAGATCACTCAATGTTTGTCTGTGCAAGCCCCAAATGTTTTTTGAAAACTAAAGCTCCATGACTTGGACACATACTGAGATGAATCTGTGGTTGCTACCAAACCTTTCACCTCTCCTCATCTGCCTTCACATCTGTGATAATTAAGTTTAAAGGTTTGCCAGTGGCAGACAAAAGTTAAATGTGATATCAAGGGCTTAATATAGTCCTGATACTCTTAAAACTCTATTCCATCATGCCATAGGAAAATGCATTTTGTTTATTTTGTGTGGCCAACCACATACATTTCAGTAGCCTAAGTTTACCCAGCAGGGGCCAATAGTGTATGTAAATCGACCTGAGTCACCGCAGGATTTCTGAGAGGTGATGCTTTAGTTCTCTTAGCACGTCTAGGAAAAGACCTTGTGATTCCCCTACAGGGAGATTGTGTACAAGCCATACTAAGTGCTGAAAGAAGTGGTCCCAGGACTGTTCCAACTGGCTGATCTAGTGACATGAAAGTGCTGTCGTTTACACGCTCTGGAGAGCTTCAGGATGCAAGGAAGACGGATGGTTATTCTTCTTGTGCCCGCCTAAACAATATATTTGATCCTGTCACCTGCCCTGTGTGTACTCCCTCCTTTAGAAGTCAGTATTAATGATGCAGATCAAATCTAGATGCTGTCATTTATCCCACTTGCTCCAACAGCCTTTGTTACAAAAGCAAACTAGTCTTTTTGACCTTAAAAAGTGGAGACGATGTTACTTTTGTAGAACTGTTAGGAGAGGTTCTAAGGACTAGAAAAGTGCTTCCTTGGAAGCATGTATTAGCAAATGCTACTTGATCACAGGGACACTTGTATCCTTGGGAGGAAATGTAGAAAACAGACCTGTCACCAGCTTATATTCCTCACACATTGGCATCACTTGTTCTCACAGTGAACCTTGCTTTGTGGTCTCTAAAGACCCTTAAAAAGCACTGCTTGACCGTGCAATGAGTGCATATGTAACAGGTAGTGCTCAAGGTCCATTACCACCTTCCGCCTCTTCATCCCACAGTCTAGCCCCACATCATTACTACCCAAATGAATCCTCTCTTCATCAGACTTTCTCAGCTGGAACTGACACAGAGATTTGAGTTAAGCATCCAGCTCCTCAGGTGTGTAGGCTGCCCACCACATCTGTTTAGCCAGGTGTCAAGTGTCTCTCTAGTGCCAGACCAGACATCTGCTTAGTTCTGAATCCTGCTTCCAGCAGTGGCCAGATGTGGGTGCCTGAGGAAGCCTTTGAGCATGTCAAGCATGCATTTCCTGAGAGTGCTCCTGGCCTTCAGCTATCTTCAGGGATTTCCTCAATCAAATGTGCTTTCTATGTATTAGTAACACCCAAGGTATTTCTCTTCCTGAACTTGCCTGCTCTCTTCTTAAATCCCTGTTGCAGCTGTTGACCTTGGTGACTTATTTGAGCTGTTGGTGCAAATTTTTTCTCCTCTCCTCTCCTCTCCTCTCCTCTCCTCTCCTCTCCTCTCCTCTCCTCTCCTCTCCTCTCCTCTCCTCTCCTCTCCTCTCCTCTCCTCTCCTCTCCTCTCCTCTCCTCTCCTCTCCTCTCCTCTCCTCTCCTCCTCTCCTTGCGAATTGTCATAACTTTTTTCCCCAAATCCTTGTCATCAGCTGTTACTGCTGTGTAACTTTACAATACCTGTGTAACTTTGAATTGTGCAGTGATTAAAGATCCAGCAAATTTTTAAAAATCTTTTTAACGGTAGTATGTTCTTAATTTTTTAAAAATTATTAAGCTGGAGAGTTTACAGGTTTGAGTTTGGAAGTAATCAAACAATCTGTTTAAAGTGGATAAAAAAGGTCAATGTGATAACTTCCCTTAGGATGGGGAAATGCTGGGACAGTGAATTGTACTTGGGAGTGGTAATCTTTTCATCACACTCAGCAGCAACTGGAACAGTTTGCTCTCAGTCTGCTTGGCTTGCTAAATGTTCAAATACTCCAGGAAGAGTGGATTTGCCTGAATTTACAAATAGCTTTGGCTACCCTGAAACAGCAGTTTATATTTATTTTTTTAAATTCCAGCAAATAAATTATTCACCTGCCAAAAATAACGTAAGTGTCTATCACAACACAACCAGTTGCTCCTGGGTGTCTTGGAGTTCACAGCAGACCTGACAGTCTTACAGTGGAGGAGGTGGTGGATAAGTTGATTTGTCCAGGCATGGTTTGCTTCCTACCAGGGTACTGCTGATCAAGGTTGGGCTGCCTCCTCATGCTTAAACCAGAGGGAATTAACTCTTCCTTTTCATACAGAAACTTGGAGCCCACCACTCTCCACAGAAATAATAACAGCAAGTGGGCACAGCGTGCAAACAATCGGGAGGCTGAAATTTGTTTGCTTGGAGTACATGCCAAATAGCTGTGAATAGAGGAGAGGTTTGCGTAAAAAAGAGCCTTGCTTGCAAACAAACTGTCAATGTTGAAGGCTGAAATCTCTAAAATTATTTGTAACAAATAACTTTGTCAGTTCTATGAGCCTCTGTCTGACTCTTGCACAGAGGGGAGTCACTCCTTTCCAGAGCAAACAGAGCAGCCCAGTGCACTCTGGGGTTACCAGGCTGGAAGAATGCAGCACATTTTCTGTGAGTATTTGCTCTGACTTAAAAGCATGCTTGTCTTATCTGTGTTGACACCTCTCCTGCGTTCATGAGCTGTGAAGACTCAAAACAGTCAAGATCTACTCCTCTGAATATCTATCGAAAGCAAAATTAAACCTCATTATTTGCAAATGGAATAATAGGTTTTAACATGGGATCCTGTTTTTAGGAAGCCCTGCCAGGTCTGTGGAACAAAGGCTATGAAGTGAGCCAGACATGGGTGTGCCAGTCTTTTGTAAATAAAAACATGCATGTACATAAGTGTGTCTAACAAGTACTCAGACAGAATTAACTGTAAGATACATATCTTGCCAACAAATCTGTCAAGCACATTAAGTTTGGCTTTTTTTTTTTTGAAGTAGCAATGCTTGGGGCAAAGGTCTGTGTGGCCCAGAGAGGAATATCTGAAAATGTCCATGCAAAACTTGTAGTCACAACTTATCTGCCCCCTGTTCCTAAGCAGCAAAAGCCACCAAAGGGTCTTTTGCAAAACCTTCTCCTGATCATTAAATCTGTGCTCATCCAGGCAGGAAACTAACACTGCCATGGGACTTGGGTGGCCTGTTGCTACCAGAAAGGATATTTGCAAAAAAACTGTTGGCAGTCCTTCCCTAAAAGCAGGAAAAATACCTGTATCTTCAAATAAATCTGTGAGGCTGCAGTCTGGCAGAGGCTGATGCACGATGCGTGCCTAATCTTGCCAGGTAACATGTTTCTGTTACCTTCTCTTTAAGCATGCAGAGCAGGGAGGGAAGCTCATTCCTTCATTGCCTGCTAACTCAATGCATTGATTGAGAGGACATATCTACTGGTTGGTGGAGAGATAACTCACTCAAACCATTTGGAAGGGTTTAAGAAGATGGCAGCAGTAACTGTTGCTGCATACTTGTGCCCAGTGTAACTCTACTGCCTCTTCCCAAACCTCCCAGGAACCTCAGCAGAGCAAAACCATTGATATTGTTGCTTGGGTACCCTACCTCCATGACTCAGATGATGGGTGTAGTGCTGTTCTGCCTGTGAGATGTCTTATCTCTGCTCTATAGTTTGCTGTCTGGCTTGCACAACCTTTGTGGCTTCCCTGCTCCCAGCAGGGCTCTGCACACTGGTGGTGGCTGAAAACCTGCCCTGTGTGTGTCCATGTATGTGTGTGAATCAACATCCTGACACAGACAAACTGGAAAAGAGGGCTCCTGCAGTTACCAAGTCCATTGATCAGAAGTTAGGAAATGCTGTAAGTAGCCGTTCACATCTAGATTCTGGTCCCATTTGCCTCCATCTTGGGCTAAAGATCAGGCAGGGCTTCTGTGGAAAAATACAGCATTTCATTGCACATGTGTATGTGGAAGCAAAAGTGTTGTGGAAAAGCTGATGTTTCTCAAGTCCCAGGTGTTCACAACCTTCTTGACATTCCTGCAGGGGAAGTTTTCTTGTGTGCAGTTTCCCAATGGCAAACAACATCCCTCAAGCCAGGCCCAAGCATAGCTGCCACGACAAAGCCCTTGTTTCTCAGCTTCTGTCCTTTGCTTTTGTTCTCCTCCCCCTTGCTTTCCTCTTCGCTCAGTTCCCAGCATCCGCAGTGCACGATGCAGCACTGGTGTTCAAGCAGTGTGGGATCCCAGCGTCTCTAAAAGAGGGCACTGGTTTGCTGTGGGGTGTTTTGGCTCAGTGCTAGAAGGTTTCTGTGGCAAACTCAAGTGAGCAGGGGGAAGAGAAGTAAGGAAAGGAATGAGGGGGAGCAAAAGTTATTAATTTTTAATGCTTTATCTACAGACAAAATTGGGATAGCAGTTCTCAAGTCTAGGAAAAGGCTTGGCTTTAGCCTGAGGGCTCCTATCTGCTGCACTTGAGATCTGCTGCAAATAATAGTCATCTCCAAGCACTTCAGGAAACTTTCAGCATTTGTTTATCATGCAAAATGTTAGGCAGGCAAAACACAGGAGTAAGAGCCTGAATGACTGTGCCTCAAAGTGCCTCTTTCCCAAACCAGTGTTTATGTGCTCCGAGCAAGTGCTGTCCTCCCCTGCTTTACTTTGTCTGGCTTGTCAGCATCTGGGGATGCTACCTGCCACTTGCACACCACAGAAGATTTCTAATTTGGTGGTTCCAATGATATGTGTCCATGTTTTCTGTTCCATGGAATGGCAAGGTAAGATTGCTGTCAGGGCAGGAAGTTTTCTTGGAAGTCAGTGCTGGCTTGGCATGACTGAGCATCAGGGTAATAATGGAAACCTGCCGCCTAAAAAGGGCCTTGGGTGCCCCTGCCTGTCTCCAGCTGGGGTAAGGTGAGCGGGAAAGGTCAGCACTGGTGATGATCTGTGGACCACCTCAAGGAGATGGGAGGATGCATAAAATAGGGTGGTGATCCTGGTGCAGGAGGGTTGGGAAGCTGTTCTGGAGGAACTTGGGAGCCGGACAAGTTCCTTTTCGTTCAGTGGTAAATGATGTCAGCAAAAGGTGTTTGCAGAACCTTAAATGGAGCCTGGGGGAAGCAAACAAAGGGCATGGATGGCTGTTGTTCCAAGCCAGACCAGCATTCAGACCTCTTCCTTTCCTCAGTCTCTCACTTTGCAGCTTCCACTGCTCCTTCTCCGTGAATTGTGTCCTGTTCCACTGGGTGGTCCACAGCAAGCTCCATTAGCACCCAACTGCATCCTTTTGATTGTAGCTCTTCTTTTAAAGGCTGTACAGGAAAGCCTGTGAAAATGCCTTATCACAAGGATGCAGGTAGCCCATATCTGTGCAGAAAGGGGATATTGGTGAGAAGAAACTCCACTGTAAGACATCAGATGATCAAGGCTGTCAGAAAAACTAGTAGCATGGAAATTACTGAATTAGGGAAGTCCGGTGTTCTCTCCAGTCCACTGTTTTATCTGATGCAAAGTGCTCATGGAAACAAGTGAAAAGTCCTTGCAAAAGGTGAACAGGGACTCTTCTACGTGTCCATTATTTACGGCAGTGTAATCATGGGACATGGGACTTTTATTGCTCCTGAAACTCTCTTGGTCTTTAGTTGTGCATGTGAAGATTTTGTGATATGAATCATGGGAGATATTTCCCAGCCTACAGTTTCTTCTGAAAAGAAAAACCCAAACACATTCAGCATTTCTCAGTATTTCATAGAATATTCATAGACTTACAGAATCATTTAGGTAGGAAAGACCTCCAAGATCATAGAGTCCATCCATTTCTGAGGAGTTTTGTATAGATGGAAATGAATGCTGCACAGGAAGCTAGATTGCCACTCTGTCCTAATGCTCTACGTCATCCTTTTCATGATCCCTAGGAGGAGTTAGCCCTCCCAACTAAACATTCTGTGAGGTGACAAGCACTGGATCCCTTCACCTTAATACTTTCCATCTACACTGATCACTCTTAGCCAAACCATGGACTGGGCTCAAAGTTTCTGACTTCCAAAAGCTGGCTTTGGGTTACTTCTGGCAAATCAGTCTGTAGCACAATCACACCAGTTCCTCCAGAGCCTAGGAGCAATGTGGGCCTGGGCAAGGGCAGTGAGTGCTTAAGCATGGCTCAGAGCTTGACCTGTGTGCATATGGGACTGCAGGCATCAAATGGAAATAGTGAGGCTGGAGCTGAATAGATGTTTAGGGTGTGTCCAGGTGTGTGCTGTGCACAAATGCATGGAACACACAGGATCTAGGGCAGAGCAGCACTTTATTTCCACACTCATTCTGTCTGCCAAGTCCCCCTAGAAGCAGACCTTAACTCTTGTCTTACTGCTCCATAGCCTGTGAACCACAGTAAACCCCTCCTTGCTCTTCTCAGGACATGGTTCATGTCCATTTTGAGCCATAAGGGATTCCAGCTTATTTCTAGACATATGATCTCATCCTATTAGATCCATTTTTCCCCCATCCTTTCTCTGACAGACAGTCCCCACTTTTACATCTTGAATTCCAGCTGCCTGGAAAACAATCAGCAAATAAACAGTGGAGGAAATATTAGGGGGGAAAAACAACAACCTGTGTCTAGCAATTGGGCTTGCTGCCTGCAGACAGGTGCAGGCTGCATGTGAACAGCAGCAATCCACTCAGCAGTGCTTTTGAAAGCAAGGAGCTGATGGCACTGGGAAGGCTGAGTGATGTGATGGGTCTGGGGCCAGGGAAGCATTGTGTGTGGATGCCAAGTAGACGGCTGAATTTTAGATGCTGCTAATTTTAGTTCAGTGTGATTTGCTTCACTGAGCTCTCCTGGTGCTTTGAATGCTGTCATTCAGGCTAATCATAATTCCTTACAAGGCTTAGAACTCCTGCATACCCAAGAATCTGATCTGAGCTTTTCTTTTTCCTTAAGATGCTGTTTTCCTGTGTGTTTTGACTTTATCAGGAATGCATGTTAGACCAATACCAGTAATCATGAACCTGCTGTTCCATATTCTCTCCTCCTCATGATATTTTTTAACCTATTTTACATGTTAAACGTTTCATAATATGCAGCCAAGTGTTTAAGCATTCAATTCCCTTCCTTCACCAGCCCCTCCTGTTCCTGCAGTTGGTTGCAGATCACTGCCTGGAAGTGAGCAGAGAGAGCAGGCAGCAAGGTGAGTTTTGTTCCTGTGAGAATAATCTCTTTCAAGTAATTCTTTTTCCAAGGTGACCAGTGTGCACTGATACCATATCTCAGTGGAAAGCATGGCAATTTCTGACAGCACAGTCATCTGACCCTACCCTCAAACAAAGCTGGGCTCTGGTCCCCAGGCAGGATTTCTGCAGAGAGAGAGGGACAGGCACAAATCCTCTGTCTTCTTTAAATCTTGTGACTTTTCCCTGTGTTAGTCTGCTGGGCTCAGCTTCCCATGTGTTTGCAGCAGGGAGATGGTCTGCATGAAAATTGCTCAGGTGTTAAAATGAGAAGATGGTTAAAGCATGATTCAAAAATAGACCCAGGCTAATCGAGTTTCATTTAATCACCAGGTTGCCATTCAAGATCAAGTTTGTGTAGGTTACGATGAAATGTGGTTTCCAACAGACAAGTTTTCAGTGCTTCACATAATGAAAATTGGCACTTTGCAGCAATTTCTTAACAGGTGCAACTGCAGCTGCCATGGGAAGGCTGGGACCATCTGTTCCTCCCAGAAGATGCTGGCCCCTTCCCCTGGCCCTCCTCATCCCCAGCCCCACTGCGTGCATCTGGAAGCACCCATGGGCATGGGGCAGGCAGTGAGGGGGTTCAGCACATTGCAGTGGTCAGAAGCAGAATTGGTGCAGGGAACCTGGGGCCGTGGTTGCATGATTCCCATGTATTCCTGGGATCTCTTACTTAAAAATCATATGTTTTAAGTAGGAGTTGATGTACAACACCAGAAATCTGTGTCATTGCCAGTCTTCTCTGCTTGCCCTGTGTCCATTCAAAGCTGACTGCTTTGCTTTGTGTTTCTGGATTCAGACTATCAGGCTCCACAAGCTTTCCTTGATTCATATTTACATCAGAGCCATACCTAGAGAAGGCCATGTCATATTCATTTTTTTGTTTTCTTCTAGCAATACATGCTCAGCATAGTGTAACCAGGGTGTCAGGAGTGCTGGACTCCTCAGGACAGGAAAGTCTTGGACCTGTTGGAACGAATCCAGAAGAGGGTCATGGGAATGATCAGAAGGCTGGAGCACATCTCCTATGAGGACAGGCTGACAGAGTTGGGATTGCTCAGGCTGGACAAGAGAAGGACCTGGGGAGACCTCATAGCAGCCCTCCAGTACCTGAAGGGGGACTTTCTTATAAGAAAGATGGGGATAAACTTCTTCAGCTGAGCCAGTAGCAATAGAACAAGGGGTAATGCTTTTAATCTAAAGGAAGGTAGATTCAGACTAGATATAAGGAAGAGTTTATTACGATGAGGGTGGTAAAACAGTGTCACAGATTGCCCAGAGACGTGATGGATGCCCTACCCCTGGAAACATGCAGGATCAGGTTGAACAGGGTTCTGAGCAACATGGTTTAGTTGAAGATGCCCCTGCTCATTGTGGGAGGGTTGGACTAGATGGCCTTTAAAGGTTCATTCCAACTCAAACCACTGTGTGAGTGTATGATCCCTGGGATCTGATTACAAGAAAGGCTGGTGAAAGATGACAGTGTTTACACCATACCTCCCACTGCCCCAGTGTGCTCACCATGTTCCTCAAGTTGTCTCTGCTGCAGAATCAAGGCAAGAAAGGATTTAATTCTCCTCATAGATATATTCGTAGCTTGCATTAACATCCCAGTTTTAAGTAAAATTGCCTGGAGATCAGGTGCACAAAGCTGTTACAATTTTCATGCAAATATGAGCCCTAGACATCAAACTTTAACAACTATAAATTTCAAGACTGCCTCATTTATCAAAAAAAAAAAAAAAAAAAGAAAAAGGCCTTGTAGTAAAGTTCTCCCTTTGCTTATGAGTCCCCACATGATGCAAATTTGTATTTCAGGCTGGAGAGAATCACTGTCCATGTGGAGGTAGAGAGAGAGGAAGGTGAGGAGCCATCATGCAGTGCAGCAAGCAGAGGTTTTGTGCAATGCCTTTGTTAATGGTGTTTCTGGGAGCTGGTCCAGGGCTGTTTCATTGCATCAGTATAATTTTACTGTTTTTTCTCGGGTTGAATTTTGATCCATGGGGCTTTATCTTTGGAAACAACCATTTCCCAGAGCAGTGTCCCCATCCTCATGATGAAGGGTTCTGCAGCACATCCTTTGGCTCTCTAAAACATGGCACTCTTCACACACCTAAAGCATTTCCGAGCTGATTGATGGCAACTCATTTAATGCAGCGTGTAGGTGTAAAACGATGAATATATCAAGCTGTGGAACAATATCTTTTTTCTCCTCGGGTGTGCTTATCGTGCACCGCTCTTACCTAAAATGGAGGGTGCAAACACATTTTATCACTTGTTTGCAAAAACTCATTACTAGAGGCTAAAAAATTTACAGGCAGAACACCTGAAATCTGATGTCTTGACACACAGTATTTTTATTGTTTGCTTTATAGCCCTGACAGAGGCAGAGGGAAAGCAGAGACCTCTCTGGCCAGGCAAAGGTGTGCTGTCAAGGTATGGATAGAAAATAAACCATTGTGAACTGCCAGTAGGTCAGCAGCTCCAGAGCACCTGCCTGTCTGCATCTAGCCACCAATGCTACATGGGAGGCTGATGATAATTTTTTAATCTAAGAAGATAGAAAAAAGATAGTCAGAGATAGGCAGCATGATCCAAAGATGACTGTGGGATCCAAAGACAGAAAATGGGAAAAGGTACTGGGGGAGATGTGAGTGTGCATGCAGGGGAAGTATGGCTTTAGTGTTGATCGTGGCTCAGTCCAAGGATGGATCCTCTGTCTTGCAAGCAAAGAAAATAACTGATTATCTGCTTTTCAGCAATTTATGGGCCAAATGTATATCTGGTGTAACCAGCTTTGGCTTCTTGAGCTTAAATTTGAAAGATGTTTCAAGCAGTTTGTCTCTTCTGTCATACTATCTGTAACAACAATGACACATTTAGATCTGCATGATTGTGGAGTCTGAAGGAATGAAGCTAGTGCTGTCTGGCTAATCCAGGGCTCCTTTTGAACACCACACATCTCAAAACTTGAATTTTATTTATGTTTGCAGGGCTTGGGCTGAGCTCAGCTTTTCAGCCTTCTGGTCTAAATGTCAATATTTTTGATAAAAACTTGACTGAGTTGCTGAGAGCTTTTTAACTTTTCAGGATTTACAACAAATATACCACTAATAGAGATTTTTTTTTTCTGCATTAACCCATATATAACATGGGGTGAATCCTTCAAACTGCAGCATGCACTCATAGCTAACTGTTTAATTTCTATTAAACACATATTGCATTGTTAGCAAATAGCGATTGTCTACATGGTGATTAAAGGGTTCTATGCATCTGAGGATGTTGCACATTCTTACCAGGGTTTAGGAAATGGAAACAAGCAAACAGAACAATGTGTAGTTTTTAAACAGCCATCCCCCAGAAATTACTCTCCCAACAGATTAGGCTTCAACACTGTGCTCGGGTTATATTTTGAAAGAAATCCCCAAGCCTATAGCTGCCTGTGTTAAACACACACCACTCTTATGCACAGAGGCTCAGTTCCAGCTCCTGTGGCCACTTTGCTGAACGTTTGCATTTCCTTTGCTCTCTGTGACCGTAACCATAGAACTACTACAACACTTGGAAAAATATAATCTTTGGCATTTCGTACAATTTCTCCACCCATATGCATGTGCACTTTTGAAGAAGCAAACAGAAAATCCACGTAACTCTGGTGTCCATAGCCAGGAAAAGTTATGACCGGGGAGAATAAAAAAAAAAAGTAATATTTATCAAGGGGAAAGCATTAATTTGGGGAGTTACAGCCGTGCCTCCAGTGCTGCCCTCTGCCTAGTTGTGTTGTGCCATTCTGGCAGCACGGAAAGGCTGCTAAGGCAGAAATAATTTAGGGGGTTGTATCCAGCATTGAGGTGCTCAAAACAGCAGCCAAGTGGGGTTTTGACACTGCACAGGGCTTGTACTGGCCGTTATGGAAGAGATGAGTTTTAATGGAAAGGAACACAAATAGCTACTATGAATGGCCCCAGGCTAAATGGCTCACCCAGGTTATTTTGGCAAATACTTAGGAATGAAAAATATATTTGCCCATCAGGGCTGGCTCAGCAAATAGGCTGGATTAATGGTAATGATTTCAGTGAATAATTCAGCTGGATCTACTGGACTGAGAATGAATTGTAGGGACAGAGAAAATAAGGAAAATCAGATGGATTTCTTGGGTGCTGGATGGCAGGGAAAGAAAAAGGAGGCAAGTAATGCAGAAAAAATACTGAACAGCTGGGGCACTCAGCTGGGATGCAAAACACAGTCCTGTGGGAGCTGGGCAGAGCAGTGTTCAAACTGTGAAGCTGCTCTGGTGTTTTTCCTGGCAAAACAATGCAGAGGAGGACAAGAAAGACAAGTCAATCAAGACAAGATCCAGGCAAAGACCTAAGGAAACTTTTCTAGACATGGATGCATTTCCAAGGGGAGTCTCAGTTTCTTTGAGTCAGACTTTTCAAAAGTCAGGCCATTTTGTCCAAAGGCACTTGCCCAGCAGTTCAACTCCATCGCTTTTGCATTTCATTAAGTCTCCATAGCAGGTGCCCTTATGCCATCTGAATGGGCATGGCCTCAGCTGCACTTTCCCTAAATGTTTCCACACCTATTTCCCCTTCCTTTCCCTTCCCAGCCTCTCTGTCTCTTCTGATCATGACCTGTCCCCTGACCAGCCCCAGGAGGGCCACTGAGATCAAATGGGTTTTGCCTGGGAGTGGTGTTCTGCTCACGCAGAGAATATTGAAGGATTTAGGGCTGAGCTTGTTAACACAGTCCTGGGAGTGAGAATAAGGGGTCAAAATCACTGTGCTCCTAAAACTGCTCCTTGCAACAGATTGAGCATTGGCATCACATCCCTTTACACTCCATCCCTCTCTCCAGGCTGTAGGGCTAATTCATGCACCAGTCTGGAAAAGTCCTTTCAACTTCACCTTTTACTGTAGCACAAGGAGCTTTTATATTCGTTTTGGTTAATCAGGCCCTTGCGCTGCTGCTTCTGGAGGACTAAAATGTAAAGAACTCACAAAAAGACATGTTTTTCACCCATGGTTTCTGCTCTTTCTTCTGGCATCACATTTTGGGGATGTCCATGTTGTGTGGCTGTGTAAGGCCTCTTTTAAACGTTTTCTGCCTGGAGAGAAACAGCTCTCTTTTGCTTACTGACACCTTCCTGGTGGGAACCGCCAGCTAATTGGGACAGATAATGAGGCTGCCAGAATGGATTTATAAATGGCCAGGTTACTGGTAAGGTTACTTTAACCACTAATCCTAGCCTTGTGTGGAGAATGGGAGCTTGGTGCTTCAGTGTGGGCTACTGCAAGCTCTAAAGATGAAGAGGGCAAACCATGGTCATTCCCACCAGAGAAACAGGAATAGGAATGAGCTGGGGGAGCAAGCTGCTCTTCTCCATGCACTGCTGCAGGTCCTGTATCTTCTGATGCTCTCCACCAGGATGTTGGCTCTGGATGGGGGAGGTTGGGGTGCTCTGCCTCTTTCCCTGAAACATCGAGGAGTGAATCAATGCTGCTCAGACAAACTTTTGAAGGATCCCCCCTCAAACTCCTGTTTGATGTTGCCCAAGATGCTTCAACTTTATTCCAGTAGCACCCAGGAGAGGCAGTTCAGAGAGCATCTGGGTCCTAGTTTTTCTCTATCCCTTCTCACTGGGGATGGAGCTTGGTGGGGACAGGGACAGAGTGAGGTGGGGTCCAACTCCAGGACATACGGTTTCATTGCTGGAAAGGGCTGAGCAGTCCTGGCACATGGACAGTCAATGCACAGAGCAATGCCTGTGTGCAGCTTAGGGGAACTGTGAATGAACTCTTGCACTAATAATAATAATAATTACAAAAATAAAAATAAAATAGCTGGGCCTGTATTTCACATTTCTCTCTGCCCTTCCAGCAACCCTTCCTTGAAAAGTTTATGTCTATATTACAAGAAGCAGTTGCATTTTGAGGCAGCCAAGTCCTCTCCCTGATGTTTTCCATAGCTGGGCTGGCCTTTGCACAGCCTCAGCAGCCGGGTGCCTCTCACGGACAGAGCTGTGTTTGTCTCGGAGGCATGTTGAACTTGGCAGGTGCTATAAGTCTAACTCCAATTTAAACTACCACCTTTCCAAAGAAAAAGGCTCTGCAATATGCAGGGGCAGCTGCCACAAGGAAGAAGTGCTGGCCCGGCTGGAAAACCCAAGCAGGGTCATTAACAGCAGTTTCTCTATCTTTTCACACAAATTTACTCCATGATCTAGTAGACACTGAGCTAGCTGCCTTTTGCCTCCAAGTGAAAGAGGCTAAACCAGGACAGCTTGATTGCCATCAACATAAATAGACTAATATTTGCTAAACTGGGCAGAAATAGAGCCTTAAAAAACACAGCCCAGCCTCATCCCCTCCTCTCCCCCCAAAAAATATCTGTGGTGCATGAGGATCTAAGATGAAGCCTGCTGTGCTCCTTAGCAGCCTGATCCATTCCTGTGGGTTCATCACTTCCCATGAACTGCACCAGAGTCAATGGTGTGTTTCTTTGGAGCCAGGCCTAGGTGATTTTTCCCTTTTTCTCTGGGAGAAAGCACAACCTTGTTGCAGGCAGGGAAAAGGGATGATGGTGTGTCTCCATAGGTGGCAGGTCCTGTCCTGGAAGTTCCTGGTTAGCTTGCTGCTGGAAAAGGGGAAAGCTGGTCATCCTGCACAGGAAAGAAACATCTCTCCTCAGAGGGACAGCTTTCAGGAGGAGCAGCCCTTCTCAGAAATCTCCTTGGGACACACACTTTGTCTGAGGGCAGAGAGGAAGATGAGTGTTTCTGAGCACTGAAGGCTGCATGTGCCCCGCTGAGGAGTATGATTGTTTTCCATCACTGTTCCCACCTCCTAATTAAGCTGGCCATCAATAATACAGTGTTTCTTATGCAGCTGAGAGTGGAGAGGGCGGTCTCATGGGAGCTGACTCACTCTGACTCACATCTCCTGGGCACACGGGGTCATTTGGGTTAATCTCAGCCTGCTGCACGCCTAGAGACCCCCTGGGAGAGCGAGGGCATCCCCTCTCTGCTCCCTGCCTGAGTGTCTTAATGTGACCTGCAAAGCCGGCTTCTCCCGGAGAAAGGAAAATCCCTTCTGAGGATGGGGATGAAGAAACTGATGAGGGAGCTTGGTCTGTGACACCAGTTTTCCCAGTCCCTCTCCATCAGTTCCCTCCATTAGGAGTGCCAGGAGCAGCACTGAGATGGGAGTGCTCTGGGTACTCTGGGTCAGGCAGACTGACCTGCGAAAGTCAGGTTTTCCTGGGTACTCTGGGCAGCATCTAGACCAGAGAAATGCAGCTGAGCTCACTGCGCTGTTTTTTCTACTTTTTTGAACTTGCCCTTTTGGGAACAGCAAAGAGACAGGGCAGAACAAGCTCCCAGGGAACAAAGTTTAATTTCCTACACTTTATCATTTAATGGTGTGAATCCCGAGGTTGATCTTTGCTCAGGCAGAGCAGAAATTTATTATACTCAGTTTCTTAGGAAAGAAGGGTTTGGGGGAAGGGAGAGAGCAGGGCTGGAGAGCTAAGTGTGCTGTAGTGCTGCTGTATGCTCAGGCTCTGGACTTCAGGTACAGCCTGGGCTGAGGGCAGCAGTCAGAGAAAGTCAGGACTGTTCTTTCTGGGACTCCTGAGATAACTCTTCAGGTTGCAAGGATCTTCATTTTTCTCGTTACTTTTGTTTCTATACCAAAACCAAAGGGCTGATTGAGCAGAAATGTAAAAGACCAAACCTAACCTGTATTACCACCTTTCTGGCAGGTGCCACGATGCAGAACCCAACAAGTAGGTAGAGCTGGGTTTAGGGAAGGATCAGGGAGGAAAAAGGAGTGCTTTCTGAAATGCTTGTCTCCAGGAAGTCTAGACCAAAATCCAAATTTTCTAGTTAAAAAAAAACTGGCAGTGTGCCTAAACATGCTTTTTTTTAGCAGGAACTGCTAAATTTTGGAACAGGACAGCAACTATGATGGAGCAATAAAAAATTTTAAAGTAAATGAGAATGATTGAGATTGTGGTTGTACACTGGTGATGCTTTCCAGGTCCAATTACATTTTCCTGTTAGTGGCATGATCATCTCCCTCTCCCTCTCCTTTTTTTTTGCCTACCCACTTCCTATTTTCTATTTGCCGTCTTTCCAGTCTGTTCCTTCTGCCACTGCTTTGAGCCTTCATCCATCCCAGCTTTCCATGTAGCCCAAAGGTCGTTGTAGTTCAATCAGTGCAAACACTGCTTTTCTGAGCCTCTGAGAGATTTTCATGCCCTTCTCTGAGGCTGTGGGGTTTTTTCCCTCAGTTCACTCTGCAGACAGGAGACCACCATGATCCCAAAGCAAGACTAGATCCAGTAAATGAGGTCCAGTCTAGGTTTAGCAGTGCTCAGGTGCCATCACCAGCAGTGCAGTCACTGTAAGTCAGAGCTCAAGGAGGGCTGCAACCTGTTAGCAATGTGAGCTGACTCTGGCAGGTTAAGGTGATTGCAGCCTACCAGAGCCCTGATGCTCTCAGCCTACTACCCAAAAGATTCCCAGGCTGCACCACTGGGTTGATATGGATAGATTTACCTGCTGGTCCCCTCCTTATTTAGTGAATCTTTGGTTACTACTCTCCATTTCCCCACCCCACTAAATTCAAGCAGCAATGCTGAGCTAGGGCAAGGAGGGGCAACAAACCCACATGGCAGAGCAGTAGCACAGCAGTGGCAACAGCTCTCCAGTGAGAGGAGTGAAGCCTCTGTCTCCCTCAGCTCATCAGGATGCCTTGCATGGCACCCAGAAGAAATGTTGCTCACACCAGCCTTTGTTTGCTGCTGCCTTGGATGTGTAGCAAGACCCTGTTATAAGGTCTCCTCTTCTGGATGTCAATGAGGGCTCTGACGCACAAAATTAAAAATCTGTTGGCAGTTGATTTCTCATTAGGGGAAAAAACCACAAAACCAATACATCCTTTGAATTAGCCTGCTGTTTTAATAGTAATATGTGGCTTGCTCTCTCTCTCAACCCTGTCTCAGCTCTCTTGATGCTGTTTCCCTGCACTTTTGATTTCACGTGCCACAACAGAAAATCATGTGCTACTTTTTTTTTTCCTCACTTGTAGCCCGTGCCAAAGTGCTGTGGCAAAGCTCCTGCAGGGAGGGAGGCAGGAGATCCCAGCAGCCAGGGTCTTCTCACTGCAGGGATGAGGGGGCAGCTTCGGGCTGGGCAGCATGAGAAGTCCAGTCCTCCTGAAGTGATGAGCACTTCCATATGTAAGAGTGTTGAATGTCATAGGGTCAAACTCAGCTTCGAGGATTAACACTCAGGCGTCTACCTACTATAGGCCTTCAAAACCAAGGTGATTAATCATGTTTTCATTTGCTTTCTAGTTCTTGAGTTTTTGGTGACAGCACTTTTAAACCTTTCTCTGAAACTGAGAGGAAAAAGCATCATTTTCTCTACAGACAGCTGAGCTTGTTCTGTAAAGGTCTGTGGAGGCAGGACTTTGAGAGGAACACAAGTGTTATCATATTTGCAGTGTCCTTGTGGCATCCCCCAACATTTGTCTCCTGGCTTTCTCAGCAGCCTCTTCCAAACTCAGGGAGACAGATGAGTGTCAGTTCAGCTTTTAAAGAGAAACTATATTTCTTTCAGCTAGAAAGTGTAAAACTTAAGTGTCCAAACTACTTAGTGAAGTTTTCGCAGCAGAAACTGGATTCAATATCAACTGAATAATTTCTTTAAAGTCATGTCTCTACCATAGCATTTAGGTATTTTTCTGCTTTCAGAGAGTAGATATTGCCCCATAGTGCTGCATTCTGTGCTCCTGAGGAGGTTGGCACTAATGCAAATGTGCTGTGGAGCTCTGCACTTCCTGCTCACTCTGAGTATCAAATTATTCCCACCTTGAAAAAGCAGGGTTTGCCGTTATTTACAGAGCTGGCTTCATCAGCAATGTACTTCCCTGGAAACAAAGTTTTTTCCAAGAGTTAAAAATATGCATAACCCCATAAAGGGTTTTAAATATATCCTAGTACCATTCAGTGAAAGTGCTAATTGGTACTCCCACACATTGCTTTGCAATTAATCATGATGCTGCTGTTTAGAAAAAATAGGGGAGAGTCTCAAAGTCAGAATACAAAAGACTATAAAATCCTGTCTGAAAAGATGGCACACAGCTACAGACACTATCAGATATCTTTCATCACTATGGCTCCTGATCACGATAAGACCTACTCTTCTCCCAGCCTATTCTATGTGTGCAGGGTGCCCTGTTCTACAGGGGAGTCTGGGGGCTGCACAGATGATCTGCAGCATGTGCTCCTCTTCCCAGCTGGAAGTGCTGTCTTCCAGTTCTTTCTTGCTGCACCATTTCAGTCCTGGATTCACTGGGCATCTGCTCAAGGGCTCCTGAAACTGAAGATGCTGCTTTGGGCAGAGTGGGGGAGAGGACTCGCTGATGCAGAATCCCTGAGTCATGTCCCAAATTCCCCTCTGCAGCAAGGCTGCAGGCTAACCTTGAGCTGTGCTCCTCTCAGCACTGAAGGTACAGCAGGATGCAGCCCTGAACCTCTCCATGGGAATAGCTGCATGAGGACCTCCTCCTATGCTCCTCAGCCCAGGGCTAGTGAAAAGCCAGCTTCATAACGTGTTGAGAAAGAGCATCCTTCACTAAATCACAGAGGAGCACTGCTGTATGGAAGGATCTATCCTATAGGCAATGAGGGCTTCCTCGCTGCCTGTTCCTCTAGATTTCCCTTGTGTTCAGGCCTGCTTCTCCTCACTGACCTTTGTGAAGTTTGCTTGGGATACAGATATTGAGGGTCAGTGCAAGTGAGGGGCAATTGTTCCTTTTTTTGTCTTCTTCACGCATAACCGTTTGATGAATGACATGAAAAAACGAAGATCACAGTCATGTGGAGTTATAAAAGATTATGAAGGGAGGGGACATTTGACACCAGCCATGCTATCCAGCAACTGTGTGATCTTAGGCTCCAGTGCTGCTATTTTGCAGGGTACGTGGGAGGAGAAGGCCCAGGAGCACCTGGGCTTTGCTTTGTTTGCTCCAAACCCTCCCCTAGCTTAGACAGAATAGTAAAAGCAAAGAATCCCCAAACCCAAGGACAGGAATTCCCTTGTTGTCTAGATCAGACTGGCTGAGCAATGCCCAGGGGCTTTCAGGAGGCTGACCACAAATTTACTGTGGAGCCTCATCTTCTGAGAGCAGCATGAGTAGGAATTGCTCCCCTTTGATGCTGGACCTTGAATCCATTTCGTTTTCAGCGTATCTGTCCTCGTTGCCATGGTTGTTGCAGCTCGCAAAGGTGAAGTGGTGAGTTAGTGCCAGGAGAGGCTGGAAGCAGCTCTGCTTCTTCCTCCTGCCTCCCGCAGCTGCACCCCACCCACAGCCTGTCCACACCGAGGTCTGGCAGTGGGGAGATGCACTTAGCTTGCACTAAAACATCCCCACCACATCCAGCCGTGCCCAGCCCCCCATCGCCAGGGGACAGGGACAGCCTGTGTCCCCGCCAGCTGCCCCTGCAAGCCTGCTAAGAGTCTCACAAAGCAGCCAAGCCCTTTGTGCAGCCACGGCAGCTCCCGGGAAGGCGGTGTGTGCAGGACTGGTGAGGATCAAAGGCCGGCTGTGAGTCATTTCAGATCCAGTGAGTGATCATTGGTTGAGGGAAGAGGTAATTAGGCTGGCCTCACTATCTTGCTGTTATGCTCAGGAGAGTAACGGGGTGGTGTTGCTGCCATTGAAAAACTTTATTTGTTAGGAGTGACTCATTGCATATGAGTCACAGATTATACATGGGAAAAACTACCCGTGCTCCCTGCTGGGAGCTGGAAGTCTGGTGCAATGTGCCCGTATGATTCTGGCAGCTGACTGGCAATGATAGCATCACCTGGTGAGTGTTCCCTTCCTTTCATCTTGCCCAGGGAGAATCTATCAAAGTCAGGTCTGCTCTTGCTACCAGTAACTGCATGGGCTATGTACCTGCCCCACTGCAGAAGCTGAAGAGGAAATGACTTTTGACAAAACCAGCAGAGAATCAGAAGAACCAGATGCAGACCCCTGATATCCCAGGCTGCCAGGATCCCTCAAGGACTTTGTAGCCCTTGAAAAGGAATTTAACCTTCTGATCCAGGTCAAAACTTCATGACTGCTCTGTTTTGGTGATAAGCTACAGTGAACTTGGACTGCAAAGCCGACAGATTTACAGAATCCAAAATATGTCCCGAGATCTGAACTTCACAGTAGAATTGGTCCATCTTTTGTTTTAAAAATGTTTGGATCAACTTTTATTCTGATTTGACTGATTTCTGTTGCAGGGACTTGCAATCTTCAGTTGAACTGTGTCTTCTTAATAAAACCAAGAAGTTTTTAAAAGATAAATTTCCTAATGTTTCTGCTTCCAGAACAACCTGAGGTTTGGAAAGACAGAGGCAATTAACAATAAATGAGACAAAATAATTGCTTGGATCTTTGCATTCTTTTTTCACTTTAAAACCTATTTTTAGATCTCAGCTGAGGCTTAAGGTTTGTTCTTCATTCGCTCAATCTGTTTTTCTTTCTTCCAGTAGAACAAACCCAGTCAAATTGTGTTTGCCCTTCAAAACTTAGGTCTGAGAAGTGCCCAGTGCACAGTTACTCAGTGTAATGAATGTAAACACTGGGAAGATTACTTATTTCCTTTGTACGTGTTCTTTTGAGCTGGAATTTGATTGCACCACGTGCAGAATATCCTCTTACTGTACAAAACCACAATTATGGGGATCTGATCCTCAGCCTCACTTCAGTGGATGGGTGCTGCTAAGGTGTGTAGCTGTAAAGCAAGTGTGTCATGTCATCTGCAGGGATGCTGTGCTCTTTTGGGATCACTCTGTGGTATCTGCTTTGAGATGGTGGATCCTGGTCCAGATATTTGTGCTTTTTCATGGAAACAGCCTTTGTATCATCTCAGACACCCTGAGTGGCTGTCGATGGGCTTGGCCCTGAAGAGATGTAGCTGCAGCACACCCAGAAGGTAGATGAGCCTCTCTGCTGCCCACCCCAGTGACCCCAAAGCAGAATCACTTTTTCTGTGAAGGTGCTCATCACCTCCAGCTCTGTCTTTGCTCCCTGCCTGACCTGCAGCCATTGCTTTCCTGTGCAGGGACACCCGGCGGGGACCTGCAGGTGTCTCTGCACTGGCACTGAGGCAGTACCCAGCCCAGCAATATCCAGCTGGTCCCCTGCAGATGTGTTGCTGCAAGCCATTCACATCCACTGCAGCTGTCGGGAGCGCCTGGCAATTGCAGCCTCTGCCATGATTGATATGGAAATAGGTGAATTAAAGCTATCTGTTTGCTGAACACATGCAAACACATCTCTCTCTCAGACACACTCACACACACAAAGCTAGATTAAAAAGGGGCCAGAACAGTGGAGTGTCATGTCCTGAAAATCCAGTGCAGAAAGCTCTGAGCCTGATCTGCCGAAATTCTTCCATCCTCATCTCAATGTCCAAGGAAGAGACTGGTGAAACCAGGTGATCATTTTTCTAGGAGGTTTGGAAAGAATAGAGGTGATGTCTTGGTTGCAGACTGGTAAAACACTAGAGAAAAACATGGCATGCCCTGTAAGATATGTGCTGTGTTTTGGTAAACCCTGTTATATTTTCCAGTCTCAAAGATCCTCTGAGTTTCAATATTATTTTACTGAAGCACAGACCCCACTCTCAGCTACTATGGAAGCTGCAGCCTGCCTGGCAGACACTGCCTTATCCAGGCTGGAATAGGTTTTGGTAAGCTCTGCCTTGCACCAGGGACTGAGCATTGTGCAGACACACCATGACTCTGATCTCTTCTGGTCAGAGCCTCTGGGCATTTTCATAACTCAGTGGGGAATCCTGTTCTGTTTTCTGTCTATCTCCAGAGTAAAAGCTCATTTTGCTTACCCTTCCCCCAGCAGCATGGGTGGCTTTGTTTAGAAGAAATTATACAACTGAATAAGCCAGTGTGAAAGGCCAGATCTCGAATGGATCCACAGGCACGACTGCACTGTGTTGTGAGGACAGGCATATCTCTGTGAGGCTGATCTCCTGAGCATGGAAAACAATAGGAGGGCAGATGTAGCCGTGGGGCTGCAGAGTGAGCTGTCAGAGGGACACCCAGAACCAGGGATACACGCTGCATTTTCCAGCTGGTGGGAAGCTCATGCTGTGCTGCTGGTATCTCTGCTGATGAAGCCACGTCTCAGCCAGATGTCCCTCATTTTGCCGTGAAGATTTCGCTCCTGTGGAAGAAACTGTCTTCTCCCCTCCTTTTTCTTTCACTGCTTTCACTCTCAGTTCACTAAACCACCCCTGTCTCATCTGTTGGTCACATCGCTCCTTTCTGAATTCATACCAACAGCATATCAGGATGGATGGGAGCTAATTCTAAGTAAGGAGGAGCATCCACGTCCACAGCATCAACACAGAGGTGTGCAGGCACATACTCAGAGGTTGCACTGACCACTGCTCCTGTGGGGCCACCGCTGCCAAGAGCAGAATGGATTGCCCTGGTCTCTGTCCTGCATGGGATACAGAGCAAAGGCAGACTCATGGGTGGAAGGGGAGGGAAGGAGAGATCAGATGCTGCCGTGAGGTTTTTGTTAACGTCTTGCTGAAAGCTGCAGCAGATGTTGGAGTTTAAATTGCTTCTTCACACCCTTTCATTTTTGTGGTCAGTTTTGCCAGAATTTTTGTGAAGCCACAAAAGGCAATTAAGAAAGGCAGAACCAGGCCCTGAGCTGGGTATGGCTGTTACACCAGATTGCCCTCACCGATCTTCTGGCACGCAGTTTTCAGTCATGCTAAAAGTACAGCAGACACAAAGTCTGAGTATGCAGAGGGGGACGTTGTAGATCTCCACCAAAATCAGTGGAAATCTTCATGTCAGAACCAGGGACAGGATTTCACCAAATTTACTGAAAAGACAAAGATGATAGGGACAAGGGAAATTGTGTTAACCTAAATCTTCTTGTATTTTTAAAGTTGAAAATTTAGTCTTCCTCTAATCCTTTCTGAAGATTTTTTATTTAGTGTTTCTTTGGTCCTGCCACCAAGCTGCTGCTGCCATCTGCCAAGGGACTGTCAGTCTGTCCCACACATTAGCCAGGCCTTACACAGTGTCTCTGTCAGGGAGAAAGTAAGGGTGATGGGGAGCAGCCTGATAACAAGTCATCCATGATCCCTTCCTGAGGGCTGTCCAAAACTCACTGGCAGGTACATACTTCATCTTTGGGATCTCCTGAAGCCTCGGTGAGCCAGGGTTAAACATCTCCTCCCCCTGCTTCTTTATTCTTCCCAGAATGGAGAAGCAAGTGGGGTCCAGTCTGCCTTGAAATCTTAAAAAGTCTCAGGTGGACTCTGTGGAGAGAGGAGATCCACAGCAGAGTTGGGTCTCACAGAGATACAGGATATCTATTGTGGTCCAGCTGTCTTTTCTTGCCAAGTGCAGTCTTTTGCATGGATACAAAAGGAAACCAATAAAAAAAAAGCCTAGTGAGTTTTACACCACTTATTATACCATTACTGTGATGCTGAGTGATTCTAAAGTACGTAAAGGATCTAGAAAATCAGGTTTTATTATTTATCAACTTAGCTTTTTAAATAGAGTTTATTTTATGTTAGCTAGGCACTGCCTGACATACCACATTATTTTTAATAAGCCAAAAAATCTGCTTCAAGATTGTTGTGGCTGAAGAATTAATAAGATAATGTTTCCATTTTAGGAAATCCCCTGAAAACAAAATATAAAAAAGTGTAAAAGCCACTAGTCTGATTTTCAGGGACCCTGATTGCCCAGGGCTCCCATCAGTCACTGAGACTGGAGGCAGCACAGCTTCTCCCAGATGTCAGCTCTACAGTGCTGAGGGGTTTTACTGGTGTGGATTGAATGAGAGACTGGCTCATAAAATGAGGCAGAGTTTACCCCAGAAATTCCCATTTCTGTATTAGTTTTGCCCTGTGAGATGTCTCTCAGTCTGCCTGGCTCCCTGGTGATAGAATGCCCATGGGGCACATAAATGAGCCTCTCTGGTTGTTTTGCCTAGTCCCAATGCTAGAAAAGCCATTTATTTGCTTCTCTGAAGAGGCAGCAGGAGAGACCTGAGCCTTCAGAGAATGGGAGGGGAATTTATTAAAAGCAAAGGAGGACTGCAGGTGTAAAATGTTTGTCATACTAACACCTGAACAAACACATCGCTGCGCCCTTGCTTATCTCATTCTCACTCACTGCCTTTATTGAGTCCTGTGTCCTGCCAACTGCAGACATATTAATCAGGTGGCTAGGTTAGAACAAAGTCACTGCCTCTGGATTGTCTTATCTAGACCATATAAATGTGTCATTATATAGATCAGGGCCAGGCCAAAGCAGTTTTTTATATCTTTGTGATGACTGAGCTGCTCACGGTTTCCTGTTTACATGAGTTCCCTTGTGCCTCAGAAGGAAAGACAGCCTCCTCAGGGACTGCAGAAAAGTCCTCTGTTGTCCCAGCTTTACAAAAAAGTGTATACAAATACATGGTATTTTTCTCCAATTCCACCTTTATTTAATAATTTGCATTCCCTTCCCCACAAATGTCCATTTTCTTCTCCAAAAAACAGTTTGATAAAGCAAGGTCTGGTTTTGACCCCATACATTTTGCAGCCTGTTGTTGCATTGGTGTTTTGCAATCATCTCTCAGTGATTTCTGCTGCCCTGCACTTGTTAGGCCTTGATTTGTTATGGGGTTTCCCTTTCTTTCCCCACTCCTCAGCTGTGCTATGAAGAGGCTCGTGTACCAGAATGAAGCTGCCCCAGCTGCACAGGGAATTGTTTTCCCAAGGTGGCATCAGGACAGGGTGGAGGAGGAAAGAAGTGAAGGCAGCTGGTGCAGACAGCACCACATTACCCTCACCATGGGACTGCATGGTGTGAATGCCTCCTTTCTGCTTCTCTTCCCTCCTCTGCCACTGCAGGCAGAAGCCTGGTGGCTGTGTCCTCAGTTTTCTTTCTCTCAGATCCTGGACTCATCCTCTAGGGCAAAGTTGGACTAGATGGTCTTGGAGGTCTTTTCCAACCTTAAGGATTCTATCCATTGGGTTTTGTCTACTTAGCCCACAGCCCTTCATAAACCTGATTTCCCACATACTGAAATCCCCAGATCTCTTTCTTTTTCTCTCCCCTTCTTACATTTTTGATGACAGTAGATAAAAACAGTATGCATACAAGTGCTTTCAGAGTGTCACTGTCTGCCTCGTGTGCTAAAGGCACATCCAATGTGGGTATTTGAAACACAAGATGCTTCTGTGCTAAAATGAGATTTCTGTGCTAAAATGAGTTGCAGGCACCACGGCAGCAGCATGCTGCTATGCTCTAGCTGGGTTTCCTGGTCCCCAACCATCAGAGAACCTCTGGAGAAGCTGACCCGGTTTTCAATCACCTTTTTCTGCTCCTTATTCTGTTTCTTGTTCATTAAAATTAGAGGTGGATTAAAGGTATATCCTGGGAACTGAAAGTCCTCATGCCTTGGAAATCTCTGAGTCACAGCTGAATGCAGGAGCTGAGTAAAGGGGTCATGGCTGAGTAAAGGGGATGAGGTCACAAATCAGTGAGGCAATTTTCTTATTTTTTATAAACAGCCAAGAAAAACACAGCAAAATCCTCGCAGCTTAATGCATGGATTAGGACTCATGTACAACATCCATGGTTATGATATTCATAATCAAAATAAATATGTTTACCAGTTCTGTAAATCTCCATAAATTTTTCTTCCTCTTCTGCAAGTAATATAATTCTCCAAAGACTTGAAAATGTGCATGGTGAGTCTCTAATGCACATTTTATTTGCTGATTTCCCGTGGCTCCGTACAGACATTTTAACTTCAACAGAACATCTCAGCAGGAACTTTCTTATCAGGATTTCTGAGACTCACAACTGTATTCAGAACATCCAGTAAAAAAGATTCCTGTGTCTCTGGAGACATCCCCGCTTAAAACCATATTTGCTTTCCTGGCAGTTTCCTCTGAGAGCCTTTGAATACGGGGAACAGTGCCATGAGTGTTAAGCTTTTCTCTCCCCATTGCTACGACTCCAGCAGGCGTGGAGTCTCATGTGCTTGTACTCGCCATGCTGCCAGGGAATCTGGTGTGTCGTGAAAATGACTGAGATTATCATGACAAAAGGTTCCCTCCACCTTTTGTACCAGGAACCTCTTTTGCCCTAGGAAATGTCTGTGTTTCTGAAAAAGGCTTAGCGGTAATCTTGCTGCAAACTGTTCTCTTAAAGGAGCCTCTCCTGTTCACAGCACCCTGCGCTGTCAGAGGGAGTGCACGGAAACGGATGCATCGTTTCTGGTGAATTTTGTGGTGTTGATTTCCACCACAACAGTGGTTTTCTTTAAGGGCATTGCTGGGATGGAATAGAATGCGAATATCCCACATAAGCTGCTAAATATAAAGGGAAGATCTGTCCTTTGTGCAGATAGGACGTGGCAGCCTTGCTCCTTTCTGTCACTTCCTCCTCCATATGTGGAAGTCTGATGGTCCCTCACTGTTGTGAATGTCATTACAGGCAATCCACGAAGGTATAGGTGTACACAGGACCTTGCATTGCAGGTATTTCATACAGCTCCCAAATGTGTGGAGCGCCAGAACGTGATTGGGAACCGCTAATGGCTCCATAAACTTTGAGGACGCAACTTTGAGTGGCTGTTAAGTGACAAGCAGGTCCCCAGCGTGATTTTGGTCATTTATTCATTCCAATGCAATGTGTACATTAGCTATTTTTTGCTTGTTTGTATAATAAATGTCTCTCACAGGTTTTTGCCTTTTAAGTTCCCCCCTGAGTGGCATTTATGAAGAGTGAGATTGTCACTGTCCCTGAGAAGCCTGAGAAAGGGTGATGCTGTCGCTACTTCAATAATGGTTGTGCACTGGCAGCAGGTTTTAATGCCTTCAGAGAGGAGTTCTTTTTGTAAGCAGGACACCACGTAGCCTCCAAGATACCAAGTCAGGCAAGTCCTAGTTTTCTCTGCAGTGAAGGCAGGGGGCGTAGAGGGAGACCCCGCATCAGTTTCAGGAGAGAGTCAAGCACCAACACCCAGCCCTTGCAGATATCTGTGAAACAGAACTCAGGTTTCTGAACCCAAAGCCTCCATCTCTCAAGTAGGAAATCATTCCCTTCAGATAGGTGTCATCTTGAGCTTTTAACTCTACTATTTGCATGAAAAGATCTCATCCTGCTGTCAAAACAGCCAAGCCCTCACAATTTGTACTCCATCACAAACTGGTAAATATGAAATGTATTCAAATGCAGAAAGCATTCTGTTACCTCCTTGCAGAAGCTGATCAATATCTTCTCTCTCAGCTAGTGCTGCTTCAGTTAGCAGCAGACAAGCTGTTGGATTTAGGCTTCCTGGGCTGACTTTATTTTTAGCTGGGAGTGGCATTTTTCCTCTGGAAGCTTTCCCTGCCTCACATCACGCAGTGAAAGCTGCTCGCTGGCATGACACTTTCCCCTCCTTGCTACTACATTCCCTCTGCTGACGCTGGAGCCTTCAAAACATCAGTTTGCTTATTAGATTACCATGCTGCCTACAGTGAGGGAGGAAAAAGCCCAAGTGCACAGCTTGGGCTGAGCATCGTGTCAGGCACCTGCCTGCAAAGGGGCTGACTGAGACACGGCAGGATGAGGCATGATGTCCCTTGGGACAGGCAGGACAGCAGCTACAAGGGGCTGGCACGGCAGCTTGGCCATGTTCTTGACCCCACCAGCACCTGCTCTGTGCTGGGCCAGAAATCTTCCAGTCCAGGTCTGCTGGAGGGAGGTGAAGGTGTGCTATGCATGGGCGCAGACAAAGTATTTTTGTTGGATTCACGGGGGAAAAAGATTTTGCTACTCATCTGAGGATTTTGAGGGGCAACACAGTCAGCTCTGATGAGAACTCAGGTTGGTCCTGACAAAAGCAGTGTGAAGATGTGCTGTGAGAGGCCCCCCACTGCAGCTGCCACGTGTCTGGGATTTTGGCCAGTCCTCAGTGGGAGGAGCAGACCCCACAGCCTGAGCTGATGGAGACAGGAGAGAATAATGGCATTGTCTCATCTGGTTTGCTCTCCATGTTGAGACCACGTGCATTCCCCAGCAGGGCTCATGCTGGTTTCTGCTACTCCTCCACTGGAGTTTCCACCAACTCCACCTCTTGCAATGAATCATAGTTCAAAAAGTACACTTCTATTAAAGGAAAAACCTAAAATCAAAGAGGGAAAACAAGAAGTCATCACAGCTATGAGGAAACATTGAGCACCATTTCAACATCAAATAGATCTTTAGAGAGTGCTGAAAATCTGTAGGAGGTGGATGAACTCACCTCCTTTCTTAAATCTAATGGCAATTTATTGTGAAATGATTTGTGCACTGAGCCATCCATTCCAAAATATCTGTCCTTCAATCTCAAAACTCCTCCCTGACCTTAAAAGCCGTGTCTCCAAATATTCCCTGCACAGCTGCTGGCATGTCCAGCATCCACTACTGTGATACAATTATGCACAGTAAATATTAGCACTAAGGAGTATGGAATACCCAGGTGCTGGGCAGAATTAATGCAGTTCACCCTTCCTCTGTAGTCCAGGCATGCTTCCTAAGAGAGCAAGGATAACATCCTGAGCAGGAAGGTAATAGCAGGCGTTGTGCTGAAAAGATGCACAGATGATCATTTGTCCCCACCTCTAAACCCTACCAAAACAGATGCACAAAACTGGCTGCTGCTGCCTTCTGGAGGAGCATGCTGCAAGAGCGAGAGTCTTGGCAAGCAGAGTATAAATAATGTCTGATATTCGAGCCTGTTTGAACTTTGCACTTTCTTTTCCTCACTAGATAACATTATTGAAATCCTAGGGTTAAACACCCACAGGGTCGCAATGCAAAACTGAAAGGAAAGAATTCTGCGCATCCCTGACAGTCTCTTCTGCCAGGAGAATCTCCAGCTTGGGTCTGTGAACACATGAGCCTGTGTGCCTGTGTGTTTTTAAAATCTCTGCATTGTTGTGGCCAGGTATGCCCCTAGGTCTGTACTGTTTTCTGCTGCTACCATAGTGCATGCACACAAATTGGGGGTTTTCTTTATTATTTTCTTATGTGAAACAAGCCCTCTTGAGCCTGAGATTTCTTTCCAGCTCAGGTCTTCTGACAGGAGTCTTTACTCCCTAAGACTCATACTCCTTTAGTATTTATAGTAAGAACAGCCTTCTGTGTCACACGGGATGAACTGATGTAATGGCTCTTCATCTCTGTGTAGGGGGGCGAGCACCCACCCCGAGTGGTCAAATGGCAGCCACCACACATGCGAGACACGATGCGTTTGGCTACGGTTGTGTTTTAGCATCTGTGAAAACAAATGCTGCAGGTCAACAAACTCTGTGGCTTGGACATTTGACTCAGGAAGGACCATTAGAGTGGAAAATATATTTCCTTTTGTGGTTTTCACCATCTCACAGTTAATTTCTCTTTGTCCCGGTGTCACCGATACTCTTGTCACTTCCCGTGTCACTGATATTCCCCGAGTATTCTGAGAAACACATGATATTGTGCAAGCACATGCTGCTGCTTACTTAGAGCCAGCCATGCTGATTAGCCAGACTGTGGGCAGCACAAAATATCCAGCCTGCTGCTGTTTGCTGTATTGCTCCAGAGGGGAGAAAAAAAGCCCTGGTAGACATCATCCCCCCCCCCCCTCCCAAAACAAAAACAAAGCAAAAATTAAAATTATATTAATTAATTTAACAGTACACTCCATTAGGAGCGAACTTGTGTTCTTAGAGGGCTTCATGATGGAGTATAAATGCTTCATTAATATTGGATATATCAACCTGGGAGCAAAAGCAAAGTCAGAGAGAATAGTGACTGGCAGTACAATGAGTCCACCAGACCCCATGCAGGGACGTTTCCTTTCGTTGCTCAGCTTGCATTCAGATACAGCCTGCTCTCCAAAGACACCATCTGTGCAGGCTTCCAGTGCCTGGGTTGTACCTCTGCAGCACAGCCCTGACTGGATTCCTCAGGCTTTTCAGGGCTTTTCAACCAGGGAAAGAAGCTGTGGGCAGGCTGAGTACAAACCAGACCCCAGCTGACCTTGATGCTGTGTCCCACAAGCTATAAATACTGCTTTCTTCTCGGTATGCTGTGGGAAGAGTTGTCCTGTAAGAAGCAGCAATTCCTTGGTCTTTTCAGCTCTCCAGCCCTTCTGACCTCCAGAAATAACTGCTGGGAAATCTGTAATCCATGCTCTGAGCCAAGCCTGGCAAGTGGACTGTGATGCTTCGGGTTCTTTTGTCCCAGGACAGAGCTGTGGTAATTCACCCATCTTGGTGCTGCCACCTTTAATGACACCTTTTCCAAAGAAAAGTAGGAGTTGCTGGCAAGGCAGAGGTGGATGAAGGTCCACCTCCACCAAAGTGGGGGTGGTCTCAGTGAGCACTGAGAGGTGGACAAACTCACAGAGGGAGCAGAGGGGATAGATGTTACAAGGACAATCCTCGCTCCCTTCTGTCTCCTCCTGTGTAGCAGGGAGCAGAGCATTTCTCTGTCTCCTCCAGGAGTTATCTACTGGAGGTGACTTCTCCTGGTATTTCTTCTGGAAGGATTCAGATGGTGGCAATGGAGGAGATATCCAGATAATAGCTGCTGTTTTCAAAAGTTCTTTCCTTCCAGCACCTGGAGAGACTTCACAGAAGTAATTCTTCCTTGGGCTCAACACAAACTTGTGCACTTCAGCTTCCTCCGCTCTGGGATCTCCGAGTTCCTTAGTGTGCTCTGTGGTGAATGAAGTATCTGGGACCACTTCTGTTTCTCTCTACATACCTGGATCTTTCAGGAGGAAGAATTAGTGGGAATCTCCTTCAGGATGGACAGATGATGCTGCATCTTCACTGAGTTGTTCCTGCTCTAAGACAGGGCACACAAACATGGTTTGCTCAAGGATAACCATGTATGTTTGAGACATCTGGCTCACACCTGTGACCAACTCCCACACAAGTGATGGTTCATGTGGGTGCTCACAGAGCCTGGGTATCCCTAATGTCAGTAGGGCTTTCCCAGTGCTGTTGGGGGGGTCTGTCCTGCCCAAGCTGTGGGCAGTCCTGTTTTCTGCCACAGGTGAGCTCTTCCTAGGCATTTCCCCTGCACTTGGTCATGGCCCTTCCCTGTATAAAGCCCTTGTAGCAAGGCCTGTGAGGGGGAATCTGTATTCCTTGCAAGATTAGCCCCCTGTGAATATGTAACAGGTTACATTAGCTTCTTGAATCTGATATGCCTAGCATAACTAAACTTCTGTTGTATATAAATGTGAAAGTTTCAGTGGAAAATAGCATTGCTGCTGTCTAACATCCTTCTCTAATTAACAAAGATTATTTTCTGCAATGTATGTGCACCTAATTACCATTCTGCATGATCATTAAGATGTACATGCAGTTAGCAGGAGCCTTGCTGCTCACTCATCTGGAGAAACCTTATGCCCCAGAGAGGGAAAGCAGGGTAGAGAAAAGTTCCTGGAAGTCCAGTATTTTGCTCTGAACGTGCTCCTATCCATGAATGAGATACAGGATGCTGCTCTGCCCTACCAAGGGGGATACAGCCATGAGTGATCTTGGGGCTCACCTGTTAAACCGAGACATACATTACCAAGTCAGTGATGACTGTAAGCTCTCTCAGTGCTTTTTTGCTGAGGTGTTTATGTACCTCTCTCTCTGTTTTCTCTGGGGCTTAGCATGACGTCCATCCTCTCCTACATTCCTCATGAAGCTGGAAACTTCTATTATCAGCGATTCAGGCACAGTCTGTTCCTTCCTCTGCTGAGCTGACTGCTATCTGACTGTCTTGCAATCTCCCCTCTTATTAATTCAGCTCTGGCAGGAAGCTGAGCGCTGCTTGCTCTGGCTGAGGTGCTAAGTCTGGGAAAGGGAATGCACCATGTTAATCGCTGCCGTATCTGACCCGTGTCTGGTTTCAATAAGGTGACGGGGTGCATGAGAAGGTGACTGCTGTGCTCAGAAATGTGGGAGGCATTTGCAGCAAGGAGTGAAACCGTGCCAAGATAATAACCAGGAATGGCTTTATTTCCAGAAGCTTGTAGTGGGTCACAGCACAAATCTATAAGGTTAGGTTTTTCCAGGTACGCTGGGTTGGAGTGTCACAGCACCTTGTAAACGCTGACTGACGTAACACCACGGCCTCAGTGGGAGGAGAGATCTTAAGGTGCCAGCCAGCACCACGTCTGAGTGTGACTCTGAGACCACAAGTGGCACCTTAATCCCTGGGCTGCAGAGCAGCTGGCAGCTTGCTCCTGCCCCATTCACCACTTTTTAACTAGGCCTCCCATGAGCTGGGAATGGTGAGCTATGTGGGTTAAAGATGAAGAACACATTTATTCAGATTCCCGTGAAGCAAAATTATTCACTTTTGCAGAAGACTTATTATGGCAAGCACCTTTTTTGCTGGAGGGAGAGTGAGCTAAGTCAAGGAAGGAGATGTTTGTGCCATACTCATTAATTCGGAAACTCTGGAGGACTGAGAGTAACTCCAAGCACATGGGAAAAGCAGATTTGCTGACAAGTAAAGATCAGGTGCCATTAGTTATTTTCCAAAGCAAAAGAGACAAATGAACACCCAAGGCTTGTTCCAAATCATGGTGAAGGCCAAAAGAGTATTTTCTCTAGTGTCAGTGGGTACTGGAGCAGGTTGCCTGTAGAGTCCAAGAGTGAGCTGATCTCAGTTCCTCTTTGTTGGCTTATTTATTTATTTATATATTTATTTATTTATTTTTGCTCAGGAGGTGCAGAGGACTTTCTGCTGATAACGAGAGCACAGTTTACACATCTCCCACTGTGCTTGAGAGCCACAGTGAGTGAGTTGTGAGAGTTTGCAGCCACCTCCACCCTCACAAACGCCGCTGCAAACCCCTCAGGGAGCTGCTGGAAGAGGCGCTTGTTTCACCGCTGTCTCTCCCTCCTCCTCTTCAGCAACACAGACTGAAAATCCCACCCTCAGTGATTCAGATCAACAGACGGCCCCGTTATTTCTCAGACTGAGAACTCCTAACATTTCCTGCTGACAGCTATTTTGGGAATATTAAGCCTGAATGTTTTGGTAGAAAGAGAATTCAAAGGTCCACAAGAGTAGGGGAATGAGTGAATGAACCCAAGCAACTCAAGAACACTAAAAATTTTGTAACGCTTTTTTTTAAACACAGAGGGAGCTTTGATAGCTCACATGGCAACAAAGACTTTTGTCATGCAGGCTTCTTGGAGTTAATATGAAAGCATCTCCATTGTGCCAGCATTCCGTTGCAGGAAGCAAAGTGGAGCATGAGATGAAAATATTTATAAGGCTCATCACTTTTTGACATCTCCACTCCAACACTTCCTCCCCAAAGCGGTGTGTGCAGACAGCTCTGCCGTGCTGCTACTTCTGATCTTCAGCCTCACCCAGCAAACACGCTTGGAGCACATGTGCTGATGCAAGCCCTACAAGGAGGTGGAGGAGCTTACAGTGACAGCCTGAAACCAATGGGGATGGCTCCTCTCTTCAAGGTGTGTGAGATCCAGCCTCCAGCGAGCAGTCATTATTCCTCACACCAAAGCACAAAGGAGCTGAATCTGTCTATGAAATTACATTATTCTACAGCAGTGGAAAAAAATTGACATCCTGTGGTCACAATTACACAGGTGCTGGACCGTGCTAGAGGCCACTACATGGTTTTGTTTTGATTTTAAAAAAGCAGCTGAATGTTCAAGTCATTCAGTAAAACAAAATCTCTGATTTTCAGCAGAGGTAGTACAGACACTGGATTAGGATCTGTGTGACTAATTTCAAAAGTGTAGTTCTTTTGGGGAAAAAAAGTCCTTATATTCCTCTCTTTTTGATACCTTCTGCCCCAAGATCTCAAGGCAGAGGAAGATTTGTACAAATTACAGCTAACTGAGAACATACAATATTTATCCACGATAAGTGCTTTTACTGCAGGAGCTCTTTGGAGCAAAATGATGCATATAAATTTGCATTTTAGAAGAAGATTCAGCCTTTCTAGGTCTGTGCAGTGAAGATCCTGCCCTGCTAAATATTCTCTTGTAGCAAAAAAAGCTTTTGTATTGCCCTGGTGCCCAATTGTGGTGAGCTTGGGTAGATGACATCACTCAGATGGGGACATTTGAAATGCTGTGTGCAGTGCAGTTACAGGGAATATAAAGGAAGGTAACAGGACACATGGGGTTTGCTGCAGCCTAAGATTGTAGTGTCTATGTTGTGTCCATTTGGAAAGCCACAGGTTTCCCAAGGTCACTTTCAGCCTCCAGGCACATATTTGCTCATACCACATGGTAGGACACATCCATCTCCACAGCAGATAGCGTGGCTTGTGTAGGTAAGCCAGAGACTGACTTCCATGTGGACAGGCCACAGGTTGATGACATGCCTGGAAAGCTTGGAATTTGGAAAAAAAAGAAAGAAAGATTCATGAGACTATTCTGGACCTGAAGTTGCTGTGTGTAGTACTTTTTTGCTACTCAGCAGAGTGGACTGAGTAGGAAAATAGAAAAAAAAGGTATGTAATAATTTGAATTTGAAAGTGAATTTTGATTTGATTGAGTTCAGCAGTGCTTCTGTGTTTGACTTCTGCATTTATTTGTATATTCAAACTCTACAAGAATGAGGGCTTGCCAAGTGAATTTTAAACAGAGATGTTAATGTACTGACCATTGGTGATATCTGAATAGTTTATATTCTTGCAAAATTTACACTGTTCTGTTTCATTACTCCTCTTACCAGGGAATAGAAAGGGAAATAGATGGATATAACAAATATTACGTATTATAATTTATAATGGACTACTCTACAGGGAAGACATTACTTGCTGATGTTACTATTGAACCTAAATAATGAATAAATTAGAGAATGTTGCAATAGGTTTTTTAGAGAGTTGTCAGACAAAGGTGAAATTCATAAAAAAAAAATTAGTTGCACATGGCTTGCTGAGCTTTAGTTTTTACTCCTGTGTCTCTGAGGCACCTTGACTACTCACAGGCCAATAACCTTCAGTTCCAGCACGGCAGGCTGTAAACTCCTCTACCTGACTCACAGAATCAGAAGAATTTTAATTAAAGCATTTGTGAATATTCATGCCCTCCTTCAGCTCTAAAGTGCCCTCGAAGCAGAGGAGGCCTTTCATTGTCGAAGTATCTTGGTCATTCTCCTTTCACCTTTCTTGCTGCTGAATCTCATGTGAAGCCTGATTTTGCATTGTGTAAGAGTAACAGCAAGGGGCTTAGTCCATTAAAGGTCCTGCATTTCAGATGGTGAAGCTCATTTGTGCCTCTTGACTCTCAGTGCAGCATGGATGAGGTGAAAATAACACTGAAATGTCATGTCTGATGAAGAGTAGAGGTTGTTGCCACCTGGAAAAGGGAGACTTAGATCAGTGATCACTCAGCCAGGGTAGAAAGCTGCAATCTCATGTAAATGCTGATGGGCTTGCTTGTGTTAACAGGCTGCTGTTAGCATAACCTCTTTTGGGAAAAGTCTTTTGGATACAGGATATCTCTGCTGTGTTAGAGACTTACAGAAAAAAGCAAAAGCCATTTTGTCCCGATACTTTAAGTTTTAAAGCATTGGTGTAGGTGCTTAACTGCCTGTGATTTTTCCTCATTATGTTTGTGACATCTAATTATCACATGGATATGAATTCTGAAGTGGCCCATGCCCTCTCCCTGACTATTTCTATTTCAATAAAATAAAGATTATAATGTCTGCTTCTCTCACAAGGGTGCTATGAGGGATCATTTTATAGCCTTTTCTTTTAGAAGAGAAGCTATAAAAGTTCATAATGTCTTATTAGTGATGCAGATCAGTTTGGAGTGTCCATAAAGGCTTTTCAAGACATTTTGTATGAAGTGTTTTGAACCAGTGAGGGCCCCCCGTACTCTGTAGTGCTGCAGGTTGATAGGGTTCATCCTACCTCAAGCACCTTGGGATAGGAGATGTGGGTTACTTTGTCCTCACAGACACCCAGGGAGAAATGGGAGAAAACATCTGTTGGAGGAAACAAATCAGGCTACTCAGTCTTCCTACTCAGTTGCCCTAAACCTGCTTGTCTCCCTGTTCTTTTCAAGACCTGGATTTTATTTTATTATTTAATTTGATTTTGCTTTGTTTTGTATTTTATTTTATTTTATTTTATTTTATTTTATTTTATTTTATTTTATTTTATTTTATTTTATTTTAAAAATTCCCCCTCTCTATGAACAGTCTCTAAGGGAGGCACTGGGTTATTGTCCTTTTGGCTTTCCCATTTGAGACTGAGCTGACATTAGCCAGGGCATAACTCCTGCCCTGGTTGCACTGCCTTTGCTTTGATGCAAATATTTCAGCTTTAAAGTCATCATCTCTCCCCAGCAGCTGCCAACCACACCCCCACCCTCACAGGGTGTTGTGTCCTGAGATTCCCATGAGCAGAATAAATAGACATTTGCTCAAGTTTCTCACACAGAGGTTTGGCAAGACCCACCCCACCCTTCCATACCCTCTTTGGTCTGGTTTGCTTTCCCTCTCTGCCTGACTGCTCACCTGTAGGAGCCTGTCGTGATTTCCTCAAGTGAATCCTGTTGGGAGAGGCATTGGAGGACAGTGCCATGACTGAAAGGTCATACCAGAGTTGAGTGAATGTTATAACAAGCTCTTCTGCAACATGTGGCCTAAAAGAAACACAAAAACAAAATCTGAGAGAGTTTCTGTTTTTATGTTATAGAGACTGTGATTTCCCTTGCTCTGTTTTGCCACTCTCTTGTTTTTAGCTTCCGACCTCTGCAATGTATGAGATTACAGGACTTCAAAAGCATTTAGCTATTATCCAGAATATAAAATCTCAGCATGACCTGCTGGTTAAATCATAATCCACTATGATACAATATGTGTCATCTCTTCTCTAGATTAAATCTAACCAGGAAAGAGGAACCCATAGCATTTCCTCATCCAGCCCGCCAACATCAGCCTGGTGGGAGCAACCAGGACCACTGCGGTGAGCATCCTACTGCCCATGTCTGAACAGGATGTGTGGGAGAGGTAGGATCTAGTACAAACAGCTGAAGTTCTGGTGTGAAGCAGAAAGGAGCCCTGTGTCCTGCTGTTTGCTGCCCTTTTCTTGCCCTACTGTTTTCAATATCACCATGGCATGCTGCTGTCTAGCGGCTCGTTGTGACCACTGGAAATACAGTTGTGTGTTGTTTGTGAGAATCATCGGGGAGGTGGGGAGCAAGCCTTTGTTCTCATCACAATATAACACTGTGTTGCCTGGATCTAGCTCCCGGCCCTGCTCAGCCAAGATAATGCCCTCCTTCTTTGAGGAGTTCTTTTCCGTTCCCCAAAAGCCAGTTCCAAAAGGAAAATTGTTCCATCTTTAGTTCTAGCAGGTGTGAAAGCTTGTTTATAAATCACCAACCCACACAGCATTATGAGGGATCAAACCTTATTCTTTCAAGGTCGCTGAAACTGGCATATCATAGTGCTGGACCTTGTGATGTGCAGTGACAGCCCGTTTTCAAATATTTGGATACTGTCTCTCAGAGCAAGTTTGTGGCTGGCTATGTGGATGAAATGCTCTGCATGGACTTTCAGGGTGCATCCTATTGGCAGCATCTGCTACATGTTCCCACATATAGGCCAACTGTGTGAGCAACCCACCCCATCGTGAACAGAAAGCTGAAATCAGGCCTTGGTGAGGTCTACACGAAAGCTTCTGCCTCTCTCCAGGGGTTTGCCAGAGCACAGGGACAGCAAGGGGCTCACCCTTTGCAGGAGCAGCTTTACAGGTGGGGATGGAGTCAGCCCTGGGGATGCAAGTGCAGCTGCTGAGGGGAGGCAGGTGAGGGAGGATTTACCTTCTGCAATCAGCAAGGGGGCTTTTCCTTTAGAAAGGTTTACTACTTTGGAGGGTACAAGTACTGAGGGCTGGCAAGGAGCGTGGAGGTGGAGTCAGTCAGCCATGAGTAAAATACGGGCTCTTGGGTCCATAGCAGATGAAGTTCAGCACCACTAGTCATATAGCAGGTTTGTTTTCTTCCTCTCACACTTCCACAGTATATTGCATCCAAATACCACTAAAGAAATGACATGACACAGTATCAGAACATTTTTCCCTCCTCGTAGCAAGAATATATAATAATCTCTCTGGAAAGCACATCTCAGACTATGTCTAAGAACAATAGATGCTTGTAAGGCATCCAGTGAAGTCAGAATAGCTGGAGGCTGCAAGTCACATAATAACTTTTTGTGCTTGCATAGTGTTTCATTTTCAGACTGATCTGAGTAGGAGACAGGAAATAAACAGATTTTATTTTTTTTTAATGGCTACTTCTCAAGTCAGTGATTTATTTATTTATTTATTTATTTATTTTGAAAACCAGGACTTGCCATCTTAATTATCACACTGGTAAAAACACGATCATGCCACAGAAACAGGGCTCCTCCGTGGATGCTCCTGCTCTTCAGAGCAGACCGTGGGAGCAGAAGGAGAGTACTGGGAGTTTGGGAGAGGATTCATGTGGCACCACACATGGTGTAAGATGGAAGCAGGCCTCTGGAGAGGCCTGAGTGGTGCCCAGCTCATGCTGGGAGTGGAACCTCCAGCAGGTGTGGGCTGTCAAAATGCTCTTGTCTCTCTACTTAAATGTTGCATGATCATTTCTGGGGTAGGAAAAAAGATCATCATAGAAACTCATGGGACCTGATTATTCTTTATCATTACTAGATCCATTGAAAGGGAGGCCTTAATATTTATGGTGTATTTCGCTACCTATGTATTGCAGAAAATCCAGGTTTAACTTAGCCTGGCTTGGAAAATGAGCTGGTGTTAGTAGACATTCTCCAGGCTGGGATTAGGTCCCTCGTGTAGTGTGTTCTTTTCAATGGGGTGGACAAAATCACAACCAGCTCTAAATCAGTGCTATTATATATTGCTGCTAATTAAGGTTGCATAGACTTGGATTTGAGGAGGATTTTGAAGAGGCTGAGAGCTTATTTGTGTTTGCTTTTCTGCTGAAAACCATTTAAAAAAATTTCATTAAGCTATATAAAACCAGATCATAATGTACAAAATCATATTTGCTGGAGAGGGTTTTCAGCACTCCCTAGGAAGAAGTCATTTAATGATAATCTGAATTACTGGGATTTGGCAGGAGGAGGAAGACCTGAAGGACTTTTTATAATTCCAGGCCTTGTTTTCTGACTGTGCCACTGTCACCCATACTCTGGCTAGCTGCCTTCTAGTACCAGGCAGAGAGAGGTGGGTGCAGTAAGACACAGCTTTAAACAAAAGCCAGATAGCCAGAGTCATGGTACTTAAATCAAGATCGGGTTTGTGCTTTTTTCCTTTACATGGTTTTCAGCAGAAGCTGAGTATCTATGTATGTGCTTTGGCACAGGGGCATGGTGCTGTGTTTTACATGGCTGATGCTGAATAATATTTAGTTGAAACATACAGTGCTTCTAGTCTCAAAAAATACTTCTAGCAGCAAGCCATTCATTTCAGCATCAGGACAGGAACAAAATTCAGCAAATACTTTCAGGAAATACAAAAAGGTAAAAACCAGGTGCATTTAGTGGACTTGGTGGTAGCATTTTGAGCCCAGAGATTTTTGTTTTGCAGTTTCTGTGATTTGACAGAATCTTTGAAAATTGGAGTATTTACTGAAAAAGAAACCCACTTTTACCTCCTTCTTCCCTCTCCCCTTCAATATATCCTTACACATATCTTTACATGCATTCTTGCCATCCAAGTGTGAGGACAAACACTAGGGATAGGGGAATGCTGAGCTCCAGGGCCTTCTCCATCTGACTTTTAGTTTTGAAAGGAAACTTTGCTATTGAGCTTTAGGATATTTTTGGATGCTGTCTTTTCTGTTGAAATTCTTTCACTCAAGTTAAAAATACTTGAATATGCAGAGCAAAAGATGCTTGAATGTTTGGACCAAAACCTGACATTTAGTTACCCTTGTTGGAAAAACAGAAATTCTTCTCACCTTGCCTGAGACAGTGAGTATTTACCCATTTCAGTCTCACTCCAGTTTTTGATGTTTGAAATTTCCCCTTTCACTGTCCCTCCACCACAATTAATTTACAGCCCACTGCCAAAAACTAGGCACCTCTGCCCACTCTGTCTTGAGTGTTCTGGATCATCTTGCATCCACTCCATCCCACAGAGTAACCTCACATCTTCCATCTCCCTCTCTGGAGCCTGATCTTGTGCCAAGGTTCTTCTTCAAATGCTAATCCACACCTGAATCCCTTCCCCAGGCTTTTCTTCATGTGACTTTTAACTGTGTCCTGGGTCAAAAATCAGGCACCCAAGGATGCCGGTTCTCTGGATCACTTCTCCATGGTGCCACTGACCTCGGTCTCCTGTGCATCTCTTCACAGAACTTACAGCACTTGGCAGAAAGAGTGGATGGGGCTTTTCATGCATCCCCAGCTTGTTTTCCTTTCCTTTGGGGTGGATCAGTATGCTCCACCCCTACTGCAGAGAGGGCCCGAGCCACTGGCCTTTGGAGGTGAAATGGAGCAGCCTTCTGGCCACCTGCATCCTCCTCAGTATGGAGAATAACCCTGGAGCCCAGATAGGAAGTTGGCCCTAGCCTGGCCTTTTCTCTTTCCTTGCTGAAAAAGAGGGGAAAAGAGGTTTTGGACAGCTCAAACAGACTTTTTTGTTTTGTTTTGTTCTGGCCATCTAACAATGGCCAGAAAATATCAATTGTTTCCACAGTCACAGGCACTCTGCCAAACTCCCGCTCCTCATGACGAGTGCTCCAGTACAACTTTATGGATTTCTTATCACAGAAGATTCAGCCTCGGTTTTTTGCTTTCTATAAACAACGTTTTGCTCTTCTTTATGGCCACTCACACCTCTTCAGAGCTCAGTGCTAACAGCACTGCTCCATGCACATCTGCACATCTGCTACCTGAGGTTAAAAGCACTTGGCCCAGCCATGACCCAGGCACTCCTCTTTCTGTTGGAGCTGTGCCATTCTTGGCCTTTCTGTGCTTGTTCTTTGTGTAGTCCAAGGTGTAATTCAGCTATGGTCACCATTCCCCAAACACCTAAATTGCTTCTATTTCTTCCGCTGACACAGAGGCCAAAGCACTTCATGTTACTGACTAACTCTGTGTTTAGCCTAGTAGGTCGTAGGATTACCTCACCATTAAGGCTGCCTTTCCATGAAAGGGCACAGCTGGAGAGTACTGGGCTCCACCTCCCTGTGTGCAAAACTGGAGTGGAGTAGCTGGGATCAGGTGTGGCACACCTTGTGGTGAATTCAGATGTGTTGGCAAACCCTCCTGTCCAGTCTGCTGCCAGTAGGAAAGGCATGACCAGCTGCCAAGGGAGCAGAACACAACATGGATGTGGGACACCACCCTCAAAGGCTCAAACAACAGATGGATCTTTCAAGGCTTGAAAGATGACCTCTTTCCTTGGGAGATGAAGGTATGTATTTTTAACAAAGTTCCTCTAAAGTGATATAAAGGGAAGACCAAAGCCATCGGGGAGGTCCCAGAATTGGGAGGCTCCCCAGAGCATATTCTATGTGAATTTTATGCTTAAAGCTGGGTTAATGAACTATTCTTTCCTTCCAGAGCAGAGGTTGTCTGACATCTTTAAACCTGGACTTGGCATTTTGGACAGTTTATGCCATTTTTGGTCTCTAGATCTCCAATTTGCACTCCATATGAACCACTCAGAATTTGGGAATGGCATTCTTCAAACACAACCAGGGATCTGCAGCATGATGAAAAAAACTATGTATTCCCTGCCCAGCACATGCTTGTTCATGGAATTAGTTTCTTCGTGGTTTAGAAGTCTAGTTGAAGTTTGATGCAAACTCAGTAGTATGGTTGGTGACCCATCATCCACGCTGCACAAGTCAATAAAAGTACCATTTCTGCCACAAAAATTCACCATGAAGTAATGTAAGTTTTCCAGTGCTTTTGTTCATACTACACTTTAATGCATAATGCAGGTTTTTTTATTCGTTAGATAATAGATACTTCAGGTAATGAAAATTCATTCTGTGCAGCAGAAATACCAAGAAGTGGATTCTTATAGCTGTTCAAGGGCTCAAAAGTGGATACTTGTATGCTTTCATGTTTGATTCTTGTTCCACATCACTTCAGAAGCATAATTTTTGTTGACAGAAAATTGGCCAGGCTTAATAAAACAAGGTATTTCTATATCAGCTTCTGGGTTCTTTCTAATGTGTTGTCATTTTAGGAGCTAATTGACTTCGTAGGCAAGTTACACTGGGACCAAATTTTCAAAGGCTTATGGCTCTGTGAAAAGATAATCCATAGGAAATTTTTTAAAATTATACCAGCAAAGATTAATCTGTCTTATTTCCCAGGTCTGCAGGATGCAGAGCACAGCTGAATGTTATTTTAGAGAAAGAAAACATGCAGTTAAACTCCCAGCTCGTTTAATTCTCCCAGCTGTCACACATGGGTGGCTCAGGGGCCATTTTGTCACTGTCAGGAGAAGCAGAGCATCTCAGAGCACCTTCCTGGTTGGTGTAACAGGAAGCAGGAGAGCTGACCCACTAGGTGTAATTCAAGATCCCTTCAGAGGTTTGCTGCCTCCATCTCCCATTGGCAGCTGCACTGCTTCTGAACCTGCTACCTGCTCAGAGGAACCTGAGCTGCAAGAGCTGGAGTTGCTCAATCCAAGGGAAATAGATACACTCATTCCCTTGGATGTTACCGTCTCCCATTTTGTTTTGCAAAGAGAAGCAAATCACCCAAGAAGACTTCAGAGTCAGCTTGTCAGAAGATATTATGCAAATTACCAAATCACATGGGCTCGTATTTAGAGCAGGCAAGTGAAAAGAGAGAAGTATCTAGCTGTAACACGGCCTGAATTAACTGCCTGACTTTGAGGCACAAGATTGTCAAGTGACTTGCTCATTTGAATGACATGTAAGGTTGGAGGAAACCAATCATGTATCAGAACTGAACTTTCCAATATAAGCAATTATGTGCTCTATATACATATGTATGTATAAAGAATTTAGGACATGTACACACACACACACACACACACACACGTGTATACTGCTCAATTGTATACTCTTGTGAAGTCATCCTGATTGAAATTACCATGTATTTCACAAAGTCAGGGATTGTTTCTATTTAAAAACTCTCATACAATCCTTCCCTTCTCATGACATTCAAACCTGTAGGCCTCAAGAGCAATCCAGCAAAGCTTTGGAAAGGGAATTGGCTGCATGTACTATTGCTTCTACTTTCAGCAGGAGACCCTTTAGGCCCCCTATTTTATGGATTTGTGCAAGTCATGTTTTGCATTACATTTCTTGCAAAATGTCAGAGGCAGCATGGGGATGATTATTGAAAGGGCAGTCATTGCTCCCAGGCCAAACCTTCCTCCTTCTGACAAGAAGACCACTGCAACCTCTCAAGGTTGGCAGTTTAAAACAGAAGTGCACAGTGCCCAGGCTCCAATTTCAGATCCTCTGTGGCTCATCCCTAACTTGCTCAGCAGCTCTGGAAACATGTTTGGACAGAATGGGAAGTCATTTCTGCTCAGCCCCTGCTCAGTGCTGGCTACCCAGAGAGGCACATTTCTCTGTTTATGTCTGGGCAGGGGATCCTGGGCATGGTGGCCCCTCATCCACAGGGCTCTCCTCTCCCAGACAGTCACACAATTACTGGCTGTTGTGACCACAGAGCTGGGAACCCTGCTTGTGGTCCTGCATGCTTGGTCACATCTTGAAGGTGTTGCCTTCTAATGGCTGACACAGAACAGGATGAAGTAATTGAATAGTGGCAGACTCCGAGAGGGAAGGTAGGTGGGCATGTTTCTTTGAAGCCAAAGTTCCACAGGTTCACAGAATAGTAATACTAATAATACTACTAATAATACTGGGCTGGAATTACTGAATTTTGCATATTAGCTCTTCCCTAAGATTTAGGTACAAATGTTTCAGTGAATTACAGCTTATTTACTATATTCTGTAAGTACTGGATTTCATGGGCAGGCCTTGACTTCCAGTGGATGATGCAAAGTTGCCCACACCCCCAGTGCAATCTCTGAAACAGTTTGTCAGTGTCTTCAGATGAAAATGTGGCAAATACTCCCAAAACTCCCATCAAGGGCTGTGTTCTCCCTCCTGTGCTGCAGTCAGACAGATAGCAAAGACTCCTCAACCGGGTGGAGGAAAATCTTCTCACACAAGCACTGCACACACTGGTTTGGGTCTGTCACTTCCTCATACCATCACATCCCCACCTCCCGCCCCCCACTGCTCTCTGTAACCCGGAGTTAAGAAAGCAGTTCATCTGATAACTCCAGGAAAGGTCACAGCATTTGGTTTAGCATTTTACTGAAAGAATAAGCAGCCTGGTTCTCTGGAGTGCCAGGGATGATGATCTAGTGGCCTGTGCACAGGACCAGGAGTTATAAATTCCTAAGTCTTAATCCCAGCACTGACAATTACTTCTCCCGCAACCTTGAGCAAATTGCTTAATCTTTCTGCTTCTGCCTTTCTCCGTTACAAAATTGTGAATTCTGCCTCACTAGGTTTTTTTGAGAGGTAATTTTTTAATGTGTGTGTTCAATTGTCTTTCTGTTGGTGTATTCTGTGTGTTTGTCTGTATCTAACAGTTGATATCTGCTTCATGTGGATGTTCAGAGCCTGACTGACAAACCTCAGACAGCAGCTTCATGTCACAACGAGGTCTTCCAGCAGGTTTGGGGCAAGAAGAAGGGATGAATGCAGGAGACTACAGGAGACCATTAACCTGTCAGATTGCCTTTCCTGTAGGGAACTTTACTGTTTATTCCAGAGTGAGGGAGAGGAGCATGGGCATCACCGTCTGTTGATGCTTCAGACCATAAGGATCTCTGCCTAATTGCCTGCTGCAGAAAGTGGGGCTGTGGCTTGGAAGAGAAATGATGCTGTAGATGAGCAACATGGTGTGTACGTTGCAGATCTGCTGTCAAAAGGTAACTCAAAATATTTAACTTTTTAGAAGTTCGGAACCAGGCCCTTCATGACAGTTGCACTCTGAAAAGAGGATGAGTGAGCCAGCGGTACAAGCTCTGACAGTTTCACATCTCTCCACACTCACCTATCAATGTTACTTCATGTGCCATTAATTAGACTTAATAGTCTATACTTTATCTCCCTTGTCGTAACAAATTAAGTGTGAAAGATTCCAACAAAAAAAAGCACTCAAGTGATCTCAACATTAACAAGCTCAGTTTTTCTGACAACCTGAATTCAGAAAAGTGCTTCAGCATCTGCTTGAAGTTCAGCATGTGCTTAGGTGCTCTGTAGCCTGAGACAGTACCAAGTGAAGGGCAAACCTCCAAGGTTGGGTTGCTCAACCCTCCAAATTGATGTTAGTAGTTCTGCCCTGGGCAAGTTATTGTCTCCATCCCAGTGGCATTGTTTGCCTAAACAAATAGATGGTGTGTGCCTTTCATTTGTCACTGATCTTCAGCTTAAGGGCAAGTCACTCATTTGGATCCCAAATTTTCCAGCTCACTGGCTACATTTTTGCTTCCAATCTGGCTGCTTATATATGAATTTTTAGTTAGGCAGGAGATCAGCTCTGAAAACTTTGGCTCCAGGCAGCAAGTGCATTTCAAATAAGCTAGTCTGAGCATACATCACAGAAATGTACTACACTCAGAGCTGAGGATGGGGAGAGCTCTCAGAGATGCTACCCAACTATTTTTGGTTCCAACTTGGGTCATTATATACTCGTTCTCACATTCTCAGACTTGAAGGACATGAGCCATGAAAGTTGAAAACCTAAAAGACAGAAGTGTCACTTCCATTAAAGCCAACAGTTCCCCAGATCTCACTGAAAGTTTTTAACACCTTGAGGGGTCAAAACTATGCTATAAAAATATTATCTGGAGCTTTTAAATATTTTGGCTTCCAATCCTGGCCCAAATATGGAAGAACAAATGAGTTCAAAACAGGAAGGGAAAAAAAGATCCCAAACCGAAGTGCTTATATTTTTACTGGATCTTAAGGGGTTTGACTTTAATTTTGTTGGAGGGAGATTGTTCAGCTGTGCTTCTGTTTTTATTTCAAGTGTCTTTGTGCACTCCAAAATGAGCACTAATGCAAGTAGCATGGCACTAAATAATCTAAGTTTATGCTTTCAGAACAAAGCCCAGAAATCTGTGCTGCTGTAAAGATTCCTGCTGTGCTGAGGTCTGAGGTCTGCCTGTGTCTTTACTGGTGAACTCCTGCAGGAACAGAAAGCAGGCAAAGGCATGACTTGAACCAAGTTTCTTCTCACTGCTGCAATGAGAAATCAGTCCCTGCTGCTGCCAATTAGAGGGCTAATTGAGAAGTGGATCCTGAGCCCTTGGAGAATTGCTGTCTCAAGCAAATTTCCTGCCCCTGTCAATGGTGCTGTGATACAGAGCCAGGCAAAGGCTGAGCTAACAGTGGCTGGGATAAGCATTGTGAGGGAAAGTGCTTTTTGGGAAGAAAAGTGTGATGCTTCAGTGTTTATACAAGAATTGAAGAGAATATGAGATTTGGAAGAAAACAAGAATGCAGGCTTGCTTTCTTGAGATTTGGGGGCTCATGTCCCAAAGACCAGCAGCAAGTTATGTCTAAAACTGCTAGGTATTTGTCTTTAAAAATTTCCTGAAATATGGCACACTGGACTTCTCCCATGGCCAGAGCCTTTCAGACTCTTTCCTGATGAGACTTAAAATAATGTTACTTATTTATAAATTCTTCCAGAGTGTCTATTTTGTATTAACCACTGACCTTTGTCACCTTCCCTCTCTATCTATTGTCTCACCCTAAAAGCTAGCTGAGCTGATTTATTGTTAAGACCTAACACAAATTCAGGACTCTCAAGTGAAATCAAAAGGTTAAATCTAGATTAAATCTGATTGCCCACTGGTGCAACCTCACAGAAATTGTTTAAGCTTAAACTAGGTATGAATTTGTCTCAGAGTCATTAATTGCTTTGGGTACCTTCATTTCTTTGCCTGAAAGACATTTAATACTCATTTATTTGTTGCAAAACAGTTTTATGACACAGCCAGTATCTGGCACGGGAGGAAAGACAAGCAAACTACCCCAAATTGCTGGGAAGCTATAATCCTCAGGGAATTTTCTCCTGTCTAAATTGGAACTACCTCAGTAGCAGAAGGTTACTGAGGCATACTTTTATAGGAAGGAGTGAAACAGATCTCCCATTGTGATTGGCCATGCAAGCTCTCTCTCTTCTTGGTAGAAGCAGGGCTGAATCTCAACATAGGAATATATCTGGATCACCAACCCTGTCCCATCATTTTGCCTTTTGGAAGGGTTCATTTTTTCCCCAGATGCTTTTCCAAGTTCCTTTGCCAGACTCTGCACTTTGAAGCTATGACTGGCAACAGATTCACAGCAAACCAGGATGAAGAAAGAGGATTTTCTCCTAGGATTCCTGACCTGAGCAGAAATAGGCAGTACTGGAAATAGTGCAAAACCCATCTTCCTTGAAAACTTTCCAGCCCATTTTTGCAGACTGTAGACATTTGGGCAGTACAGATGAACTCTGGATAACCACCCAAATTTTTGGGTTTACTCATCGCTAAAAATATCACAGACTGGAGGGCACTGTCCTGAACTGAGTCTCCAGGCATTTTGAAATTCACCCAGCCCTGGCTGAAGTGATCATTATAATCTGGCAAGGAATGCAATCTGGATTCCAAACTGCATCTATTTTTAAAATCATTTTGCCAAAGCCCTGTTGAAGACTGAAAAGGAAACCATTTCAGCCTGAAAAGGGTGATCAGAATTTCTTATTCTTGATGTAGCATTTGTTTGTAAGAAGTATATATCTGTAGGTAAATTGCACACAGCTTAGCAACTGTTAAGATTTGTAAGCTTGCTGTAGAGTCCAAAATAATAGTAATAATGTTTTTAAAAGCCTCCAAACTCTGTTACAAATTTTAGATACCACCTACTCCTGGTCTCCCACGCACACCAGGAAACTGGCTAGATTTCCCAGCTGCTCTGCAGCAAGCTCTTCACAGACACTAGTGCAATTATACTCTAAACAAGGCTGAGGGGTTTCCCTTACAGATGACTTTACTATCTTTTGTCACAATACATTAGGCCAGAGATGTCAAACCATATGGTGGGCACATGCACCAGTGTAGTCAGGTGAAAGAATGACAAGAAGTCTGGTTGCATTTAATGCATTTGGGGATTCCCTTCCCAAAGAAGCTTGTTTTTCCTGAAAAGAGGCAAAATGAAGTGTTCAAGGCCAGGTTGGATAGGTCTTTGAGAAACGTGGTCTAGTGGAAGGTGTGCCTGTGCATGGTGGGGGGGTTGAAACTAAATTATCTTTAGAGTCCCTCCCAACTCAAATAAATCTATGATTATGTGAAAAACAACATCAAAGAGCAGCTTGCAAAGGTGGTAGTGGGCAGGCTGTTGTCAGCAACACCCTCCTTGGGAAAACCATCTGTGTGAAGAGTGGGAGAGAGCAAGGGTGACAGGAGAGCATGATCAATGCAAGGAGGAGCCTAAACAGAAATAAGTGAGCAGGGTATGAAATCCAGAGGAAGAACAGTGTGAGCCATAGCACAGTGATTGAGAGTAGAAGATAGCAGCATCCCCTGCTTTCAAGTGTGTGAGAGGAGGAACTCAGAGGCAGAGGTAGATTGCTGGCAAATCTTTTACTGTTTTTACCTTCTTATCTGCATGAGACAACGATGGATTATCTACATTTAATAGGAATTTATGACCCAATGAGTGATATTTAAAAGACTCAATGATGCATTTAATAACCAAACATTCTTCCTGATTAGTGCTCATTTGATCTCTCAAGGATAGTGCTCCCTCTGACTGAGAGTTTTAAAAAATGCCTTTGTCTCCCTATAGCTCATGCCAGAGTCCAGGGATGCTACAGACCTCACAAATATCTGGGGAATTAGTTTTCCTGAGAATGTATGAATTATATACTTTATACTTCTTTGGTTGCTCTCTCTCTCTCATAGCATCCTCTTAGAAGGATGCAGAAGTTGGAAAGCAGAAATCCTGCTGATTCTTCATTAAAGTTGTTTTTTCCATTCTTGGATTTATGAAGACTCTTGGAGCATTAATGCAAATTCTTAGCCATTTGCAAAGGTGAACAAAATTGATCTCAAGTAATCTGCATGAGTTTAGTAATTTAAATAAAAATGAAAAGGAATGAAATTGAACCAGTTGGCAGAGGCTGTGTTTCTCCTCTATTCTGAGTCACATTTTCAAAAATACACTAGCTTGGATTCTCAGGTCTCCCCCTGAGAGGTAGAGAAGAATCAGAGAGCTGGAGAATGGGAAAAGGAGCACTGTTTTTGACATTGATAATTCAGTTCTGGAGAGACTACTCCTCCTCTGCTACTTCTAGTCCTGAAAATAATCAGGAATGTGCAGTATCCTAGGAGAAATGGATTGCTCTGTGTCTCTGGTTACATCTCTTCTTTGGCATCCCTTATGCTTTCTGGGGTTCCCACTGAGGAGAGGAAGTCAGCCTTCCCCTTAATCTTGCAAAAGTTTCTCTTTTCCACTCTAAACTCATTTAAATCAGTGTCAGGGAAAGTGTCAGGAGTATGCCCTAGTCATCTATCCCACTGCTGTCCTGAACTTACGGGCAAACACCAAACATCTGCTGCAGTCCTGGTAGTGCATAATTTTTAACCTTCTGCTGTAGGAACTCTGAAAGCAGGATTTGTATCCAAAGGCCACCAGCTGATGAATGGTGGCTGTTTCCTTCTCGTTTACTCTGTGACTGCCTTCCACAGTTAATCACCATTCAACAGACATGGGCAAACCAATCTTTGCCCAACTCAACAGCCTTGTGTTCTCCTTTAGCACAGGTTACTGTGACTCAGCAGAAGAGGGAAAACACTGAAGTACTTCTTCAGTTTTCCTACAAATCACCCCATCACAGAGAGGGACTTGACCACCCACAGAAGGGTAGGTGCTGTTTCTCTTTGCAGAAGCCTCTTGTCTGCACACTGGCTTTGCTGCCTTTAGCTGAACTCCTCAAAGAAGAATTTTATAGGCAAGTGCATCAATATTGACCAGATCAGCCTTAATTTAATAACCATTCCTCCACAGTAGGGAGAAAATGCTACCTCCCTGAATCCCCCATGCCTGCTCCTGCCATCTCAGGGACCCCCTTCACCTCCAGTGAGAACCTGCTGGCTGCAGCAGTGCAGGAACTTTCACCCATTTTATTTAGCACAGACCAGCCTCCACCGACCGCCTTTGCTTTATTTCCCCATAAGAGTCACAAAACTTTTGATGACCTTCCCTTTTGCTCCTGAAGAAAGGTTAACAGCCCTTGGGGCTTTTTGTTTTTCCTTCCCCTTCAAAAGTCAGCTTAGTTTTAATGATAAAAATAAACAAGACCATTGAAATGTCCCCATGGATCCAAGCCTGGTTTAACTCAGCAGAAGGGCACTTCCCCTCATTTCTTTTGTCCATTAGGCCTGCCACTGAAACCTGTACTTGAATTTCAATGCCTTTTTTATGTGGGCATGATTTATCTCAAACTTTAAGTTTGCTTCTCAAGCTCATTCTTTATTGCATCACAATAAAAGCATTATACAGCTCATGGCTCCCCACAAAACAAAGTTTCTCAGAGCAGTTAACATGAGAAGTCATTTCAGAATGTTGCAGAAGATATTTGTATTTTCTCTGTATACACAGTTTGTGTGCTGTGCTATTCTAATGACCTGTAAATAAAAAGCTGTGTATTTCTCCACAGCTCAATCTAGAGCTATACATAGTAATGCCCATTCACAGAACCAGCCCTGCCTAGTGCGTGACAGATTGACACATACACAAATTCATTCTTATTTGAAATACCAAAATAAAAGTGCCTTCTGTACTTTCTGCAGAATATTCTACCTTGAAATGGGTCCAGGTAGCTTCACTGTAGATGCAGATGAATTTTCTGCCATTCGTATCACTGCTTAAATGTATTATTCATTCAGAATGATTGACTTGGTGTTCTGTCCACATTGCTTAAATGCTACTGTCTGTTTGTCTGTCTGTTAATCTGTTTTGGCATCTTACAGAGACAGACCTATAGAAAACACTTTTTGTTTCTGTTGAAGTAATGACAAAAAAAAATCATAAAAAAGGAACTGTTTTATCTTTGAATTCATATGCATAAAAAAAAAAATCTATACCACTGAGATGACTGAATAGCCAAAAGGACAGATTTTTATATTCTGCCAGTGGTGTGCTAGAAGCACGGTGCATTTGTTTCTGCCTGATTAGTCGGATGCTGGGGCTGGGGAGCCAGGAGGAGACACCGCAGCAGAGGAAGGAGATGCTCTCCATAAGATCATGACCTCCATTCCAGTGTCATTTCGCACCTCAGGCAGTGATCTTGTTACATCTCATAAGCTAAGCAAGGTCAGCCCTGGTCAGGCTAAGCGCTTGAATAGGAAACTTCTAAGGAAAAACTCAGGCACTGTGGAAAGCAGGGCTGGTGTCTGGGTAGGTGACATTATTCTCTTGGAGTTGGTACAAAAGACGTGCTCTTTTAAGAAGCCTCTGAGCATCCGCTGTGGCTCTGCTCCGGCAGCTAAAGGCTCTGCCTCTCAGGTGAGCCAGACCCAGAGGCTGCAGCAGCTGAAGTTATTAAGAGCATTTCTTCCCATTTCCCCCCGAGCAGAGGTGCTAACCCCACTGGCTGCCCAAGCTCCACACTGGGTGATTACAAGTGTCCCCAGAGCTCCCCAGAGCTGCAGTTTCCATACCAGAGGTCACACTTTGCTCGACTGCTCTGGCAAGCTGGCCCAGGCAGCATTGCTGGCAGACTCTATCCCCAAGCAACCTGCAGCTCAGGAGGAGGAAAATTGAACATATGTGCTGGGAAAGAAAACTCTGCTGTTTTGGAAGGGTGCTTACTCATGAAAGGGAAATAATGAGAAGCCAAGAAATGCTCACGTGAAAATCAACTTGGTGCCACCATCTCTCCTGGTCTCTCCCCTTGTGTTCCCAGTGAGCCTGTCCTCTTCTGAGGAATCTTGACTCATCTGAGACACAAACCCCTATGATACTCACTGTCTGCTGCAAGGAAGAGTGTTACACCCCTCATGTCCTGGCAGAAAGCTCCTTCTGCTGTTATGGGGTGAATATTGCTGTAGTTTTTGACAGCAAAATCATGTTTCTGGAAAGAGAGGAGGACAGCTGTGGTGTGCTTTGCTTATTGGATGAGGTGCAGGGCACACTGCTGGGGAAACCTGATGAGAAAAATACTCTCTCCAAACACACAACTCTAATGCCAACTACACTTGAAAGTGTGCAGCTGTATGGTACCATTGTTAGAAAGATGACTAATTTGGGTATTTAATAAAACCATGAAAAACCTCTTAACCTTATCAGAGTGGTCGACATTTAAATGCTGCACCTCATGCCTGAAAGTGCTCTGCTTAACATTTCAATTGTGAATTTTCTGGAGAGGAAGGTGTTTCCTAACCCCACTTTCCATCTCTCGGTTACAGGAGATGAACACTCAGTCAAAGTCCTAAGGATAAAGGAATTCAGGCCAGCAAAACTAGAACCAGCCAAAATATTTTGCATGGTCTTCAGATTAAAGGCTTTGCACCTTCATTTGGTGCAGAGAAGTCCTTCAGAAGACAAGGGCTCACTGCAGTCTCTCCCCTGTTGGTGTGGGGATTCCTCTGCCAGTTTGCCCCGCAATTGAATCCCCGTGCTCGTGTCCAAGCAGTCATGCACAGCCGTGGGTGCCTCTGGCTGCAGGCACTGCACAGAAGGCAGTGTGTGCTGTTATGAACCTAAAGTCTGAAACTTTTGACTTCATGAGCATTTCAGACCTGGTGCTGGCTCCCTGGCTAATGTCTGGAGTGGTTCTTCACAGCTCCACCTCTGACACAACAAACAAACAGTCAAAAATAGCCCAAAATTCCACTTGAGGGTCTTTAAAAACACTCTTTGTATTTGATGTCTGCTTTCCAGGTTGCCTATAACATGCTGTGCCCAAAATGGCATTAGGTGAACAATAGTCATTTTCTGTGGTAGACACTCTCACAAATCCCCTACATTTGTGTTTGTTGCTGTTGTGATTCTTCACCTGCTGCCCTTTATCTAGCAAAGAAAGGTGAGTTCAAAGACTGCTCTGGAGGTCTGTTATGGTTTTAATGATGAGGTGAAGTTGGAAGGTCTTGTGTATGATGAATTTAATAGGGCATTCTTGTCATTTACACTGACATCCTTTACATGGAGTTGTGAAAAGGAAAAGACATGGACAACTGATCACAAGCAATTGATTTATTAAGAAATACCTGCCCCTCAGCTGTAAGTGAAGGTCCAATAAGGGAAACAAATATTTAATAGGCCCATATAATCCCACTGGATCTGCAATGGCTTTACATCCCCATTGTCTTCTTGCACTTGCTTTACTTTGCTATGCAAAGCCATCAGATAAAAAATGATGATGAAAGTAAATAAAAGAGCTGTGTGAATAACTGAGATTTTTATTTTTCTTGGCTATGCTGAGAAATCATGAGAGAAATTAATTTGCAGCTGTCCTGCAATGAATTCTTTCCAACTTTTTTTTTGGCAATCACTTTAAGTTAACTGTAGCATTTTCTTCAGCCTCAGATTTTTTTTTCTCTGACCTAAGCATCTACAAGATTTTTAATTACAAAATAAATTGAAAGAAGTATTAGAAGTGGCAGAAGTTAGTGGAACAGAAGTGGCACTAATTTTTTCTCAATACCAGAATGAAAGCTTTAGATTGTTTTTACTGGATTTTGTTTTGCAGCAGCACAAATAATCCAGTGAAATTTTCAAACAATTTTCACCAAATCACTAGTTTTCTCTGAGGAAAAGGTATTGCTATGAAGGGGTTTGACACTCAGTACTTGAATTCCCAATGTCAAATGCTGTAGCTGTTTTTTCCAGGCATTCCATGCTCCTGAACAAAACCCAGAGTGATATGCATGAGAGTGATATAGACACACAGCAGGGAATTCTATTATGGAAAATTTTGGAGAGGTATGACTTTTTCTTTTGGGGTTTTGGGGTAATTCTGTAGAGAAAAAACTGATGCCTGAAGAACCAAAACCACCCAATTTTTCTTTTGATGAACTTTTTGTGGTTTTGAGATTAAAGTACCATACAACTTCCATCACAGGTATTTTCTGCAACCATTCCAAAGAGTTAAACATTTTTGAGAAAAGGGTGTAAATCCATCTGTGCCTGCTTTCACAGAGACCAGGACAGACTATTTTAAGATTGTGCTAGAAGACAGACAATGCACTGGGGTTGGTCAGGAAACCTAGAGCTCCAGTTAGCATTGCCAGACAAAAATAAGTAGCTGAGTAGCTACAACTTATAGAGGAAATAGTGTAATACAATCATTTTGTTCCAGGGAGTGATGTCCTGCTATTGTGAATGGGAAGTGGTGAAACCCAGTGGGGAGTGCAACAGAGGGAAGTCTGTAAGGGTTTGTACAACCCCCTCAGTGCCTTCTGGATGAACTTGGCCACTCACCTCCCCTCAGCTTCCACCCTCTCCTATTTATTCCCACAACACCCTGTCATGTGTGGACCTGAGACACTGAGAAGCAAAACAACTTTTGTGAAAGTCATGCTGAAAACCAGGAATACAGCTGTCCCCTGGGCTTTCCCGTCATTGGCTGGCATGCAACCAGCAGACCTGCTCTTTTCAGCAAGATTTTGGGTCTGCCACACTGAATAAATAAGATTTTTTTGGACTGCCTGCTTATTTGTCCTTTTTACAAACCAGTAGGGAAAAAAATCCCCAACAGTTTGCCATTTTTTTTTACAGAGGTGCTTCCTGCAATAAGAGCCACTGGGTCTTTGTCTTCACTTACATATTCCTACTTGTAGTAGGTAGGCTGCCCCATTATTTTGGTAAAGTAAATGTCAAGTTCAGGAAAGGCAGACAGGCAGGCAAGTAAATTGAAGGGTTAGTGCCTGAACAGCTGTTTGATAACATTAATGCATCATGACTGCAATAGAGTAACCTTTGAAGAAGGTCATCAGGAGCTCAGCCACATAGGAAAATACACAGCTGGACTTGGTATACAGTACCAATTAAGTTGGAAATGTCTGAAACAACAGCTACCAAAGGAGAAGAGGAAGGCAATGGGAGAATGGGGCTGCTTCTGTAGGGAAGATTCCAGCAGCACTCCTGGAATAAGAGCTGAGCCAATCCAGGGCTAAGCCGACACCCATACAAGGAGAACAGGCATGACAAAATTGTTTATTTGTGTCACAAAACAGGCAAATTTGAAAAAGCATGTCTGTCTCCTTGTGGTCACCAGACTCCAACAGAAAGAGACGTTTCTGAGTCTGAGGAAGAAGCAGAGCTCTGTGACAAAGTGATGCAGAGCCATGAAGAGAGTATTCTCTTTCCCTATGGATGTATTTTCAGATGTATTACTGGGCGAGGAAACCTGGCAGACAGGCAGGCCCTGAAATTCGCCGGAACTTTGTTCACAGTGGGACACACACTCGAGCTGACCAGCAGCCTATGGATCCACCTCTTGGTGTGCCTGAAACAGAGCTTTTCATGTTCAAAGGGGACAGAAGGTTTGAAGGTTTGGAAGCTGGCGCAGGGCATGAAGGTGCCTGCCTCTGATCTTCGTATGCCTCAGTTCTTCCAGGAAAACCCAAGCCAATTGCTCTTTCAAAAGGCTATTTAATTTTAAAAACTCCCCCATCCCCATTACTAAGCTGGCATGATTTTCAGCACAGAAAAGGTGTGTGCCATGTGAAGAGAAAGGAAGGAAACGTGAGGTAGGCCCTTGCATGTACTAAAAATAGTGTGTGGGAGGACACAGCCAAGGAAGTCACTTCACAGGAGATAGGGATTGAGTGGCTTCCACTCTATGAGGCTTTGCCGAGCCCAGCTAATTAATGTTTGTAAAGCACTTTGAAGATGAAAAGCACCAATTTATCGCTAAGTTTAATTATTTGGATCAAGTTACTTTAGACTTTCTCTAGCTACCTTCAAACACCACTGAACTCTTCCCTCTAAATTGTGAGCAGGCCAGAGAGCTCCAGGCAGAGTTTAGGAAGTCAAAGCCACAGCAGTGCATTGCGATGATGGCTCTTGTGGATGGAGGGTGGGCTCAATATATACACCCTGACTTTGACTTTACTGGACCTGGGGTTCTCAGAGACAATTAAAGATGGGCTCCTGTTGAGTTCCTAATGAATTTCAGCCACCTTTAGACTTACAGTGTATAATTAGGGCTTTTTAAGGCTGGCAGTTGGAAGGAAATCAGTTTTGGATGGAATTGCATTTACACCGCACAGTCATGTTTCTAACACGTGATTAGCACCACTGATAGAACATGAACTCTTGATGATAATAGTGTGTGTGCTACTTGGCAGTCCTGTTAGATAACAGATATTAAGCACATGAATACAAACCCAGATGTAGATGTACCAACCAGAGGAAATGCAAGGAAAACAATTACTTAAACAGCACACTCCACTCTCTGGAAGAAAAAGGCTTTAAACAGTAATAAAATCTTTGGATAGCTTGTCAAGTGAGATAAATTAACATGATGCCATAGACTGCAAACTTCATTTTGAAATGGACCAATATTTTTCACACTCAAATAGCTAATATTCCCTCTTTTCTTTTTCAGGTGAAGTAGTTAAAAGATTCCTCATCACATTACTACACCTGTCTTTGCAAGTGAGGCATTTTTCTTCTTCAAATAGCATCCCCAGGGGACATTTAATTCTGAATGATTTCCTCATTAAAAATATGGTTCTACTCACGAGAAACAGAATGTCCTAGTAAAATAGGGCATGTCAGCACCAGAGATTTATGGGTTCAACACCAGGATTGAAATCCTGATTACTGAATAGAAGTATCTACAGAATCAATGGTAATTTTGGGATCTCCACTTATCTCACTAGGATGCTGCTCCTCATTTTCTGATGATTAAATAGGAAAGTGTTCCTCATCACTTGTAAACTCTAATCACAAACACAACATTAGCTCTAAGGATGAAAAAGCATCATCAGACATAGATAACTCAGGGGGTTGCTCAAATTGAACTTGGGATTAATTGAGGAAGCTCTGTTTGCTGCATCCCCTCTGCACCTCCTGATTTAGCTGTAGATTAGAAGGATGAGACATGGAGGGCTTCTCTAAATGGGCCATTTTCTTAGGAATCTCCAGGGAGACTTTGCAAGATTTCCAAGCTAGCATTTATCTTAGCAAGGTTTGCACACACAGAGTACAGAAGCTCTGGAAATTTTGGGCCCCTTCTCCTGCCATTTGCAAGAGACAGCACCCAGGGATGTTTGCCACAGAAGGTGCTTTTAGGGTAAAAGCTGTTTGCACCCACAGCACTCACCTGGGAGCAGCTGCTTGCTGCCAACTGACAGTCAGATCTGACCCTCTGCTTTTGGGAAGAGATTCAAAGGGTCTCACAGGGAAGTCTCCCTGAAATAAAGGAAATTTGTGCACAGGAGACAATATTTGTTCTTTTCCTTCTTTAAAGAAGACCCTCTACTGCAACACCATGGAGAGGGTTCCAATTAGGGAACTGAGACTGGATCTTTTTTTTTATGCATACAGATTGTAACTGAGGTCCACTCCAGCACTGATGCACTTCTGTCATGGGCAATGGATCCATACATGTGCATTTTTTTACCTCTTTTTTATCCGCAGTGCAGGTTTCCATTACACATTCTGCACTTGTTTCATACACACACACGATTCCTGTAGAAATCAATGGAAGTCCTATGTGCAGAAAAAGCCACAGAAAGTGCAACAGAGATTTGCACCATGGATTAAGAGATTTTCAGTGCTGATCAAAGAAGAATTTTGTCCGAGGTTTGTAAAGCACTTTTGAATCCTTCTTGATGAAAGGCGCAATAAAAATGTAAAGCTGCTGTTGTTGTTAATGTTCCCTTGGCACACAACAGGAGGAAAGATGCTGAAATTAAAGTCACATATATTAATATTGATTAAGAAATAAGCAAATTCTTCTAGAATTTGATCTGTCTTTCATTATGAGCACTTGATCTTCCATTTTCAAACAGGGCACAGTTATGCCCTGGAAAATCACAGCCTTGAACTCCACCAAACCACAACTACAGATTATATATTATTATATATAATTTTGGAAATCTGTCTGGAATACACCATAAAGCAGGAATAAAAGAAAAGCTGTAAGGACATTTGTATTTGTCAGCGTCTCCCCAGACAGAGCCCTGAGGATATGATATTCTTAGAATAAAGCTTTCATTTCACAGTGCATCAGTGGGAAAATTAACAAGCTCTCCTCGTGCTGTTCCATAATTCATTTTCTTTGTTTTAGATATTGAGCTGGTACAGTAACTTAAATAGATAGGGAAGATTTTAAGCACAGATTTGGATTCTGGCTGGTTTGTGTTGTTTAGTTTTGTTTTGCTTTTTTCCTCCTTTATCCTGCAACTTCCTGGTATCTAAATAAGAAGTTGCCTCAATTTATTTTAGCACTTGCCTTTTAAATGGAAAGTGCCAAATGCTGCTATAATAATTTAAAATACATCAGAGCAGGCTTCCTTCAGTTAGTGTGAGGGATGTAAGCTGCATCTCCTGCAGCACCAGGAGCGGTGCTCAATCCTCAGAGAGAGTCTGCTCGTCTCCACCAATGGCAATAGGAGACCAAGATACCACAAAGCTTGGAGAGAAGTTCCTTGGGCTGAGATCAACTACCACTTTTGCTCCACCTGAACCTCAATTAACAACAGGCAATTACCATGAAGAACAGCAAATTTTGCTGTTGTTTTCTGGAAGTGCATAGTTACATTTTTGCAGAAAATCACACACATGCTTCTGAAGCAAAAGTGATATTCCTGACTCTGTTTTCTACCAAGAAACTCCTTTTGTCCTTAGAAGTCCTGTGACTCCAGAAACCAAAAAGGGAGGCCATAGCAAAGCTAACTTTTCTCACTGAGAAAACTGCTTGAACAGCAAAAACATCAAATATTTGAGAAAAATGTTATTTCTTCCTCCAGCTCTACTCATTCAGGTGTTGAGGAAAAATAAAAACTAAGGCAGAAAAGTCCAGTTTGAATGTTTAAGGATGTGTTAATAACAGCAGGAAGGGTGGAGAAGATTCTGTGGTCCCCAAAGCTCCAACACTGCTTCAGTAACATCACTCCTTGCAAGCCCCCCTGCCTGCACAGGAGCAGAGATCAGCATGTGGCTTCTCTCAAATATCCCCTGCCAGATGCTTGCCCATTTGCCAAGGAAAACTCTTCTAGTCTTTCTAAGAAAAGATTACCTACATCCTTGCCCTTCAACAAAAATCAAGTAAATTCTGGGGGAAAGTTTGATATGCCTGGTACACAGTAGCCTACTGGGGACTCATGCAACTTTGGCTTGCGTCTGACCTTATTCCTTGGCTATGCCTGCACAGCCTTTAAGAAAATTCAATCCTCTGAAACAGCCATTGTGTCCTGCTCAGCCACAAACAGCCACTGAGCTAGAGGGACATAGTCTGAGGTGCTGCCTGTCATAAATAGAGTCCAAAGCAGAATTAGCACTTTGTACTTTTAGATGGTCTGGTTGCTGAAGGGAATCATTGACCTCAATGCCGTATCACCCTTATGTAAAATTTTGTTAATAATAGTGAAAAAATCCTTGTTATGAACAGAATGTTGAATTGCAGTTGAGACACTGACAAAATTAAATACATTCTTAGGGCATCTGTAGTAGGAAAGCCATCCCTATTCCCCACAGATAACCTCGAAGACTTCCTTGCTGCATCCCCTTTTCCATCTGCTTGCTGTTGGTTGTACATCCCAGTGTCAGGCCACTGGGTTTATAAGATGGCAATCTGAAACTGGATGAAGCCCATGTCACTCAGATGTGAGAAAATTCATTCAGCTGCTAGTTTTCAATAAGAAGTGATGCTATCTGGTCCAGAGAGATCTCTTTGCCTGTGCCCATCTGTACAGTGGCTGGCACACTGTGACATTATTGCAACACAAATAATGATGGAGGCAGCACGTGATGAAAATGTATCTTCCCTAGAATAGGCTTCCTCCTTATCACAGCTAGTAATACAGCTGTATAATTCTGGCTTTTGGAAGTGATAAGCCTGTTTTTGCAAAGGAGCAAGTGCCCTCAGTTCCCAATGGTTTCTGGCATCAGCTTTGTTCAATGCTCTGTAAGAGTGAATTTCTGTGGGAGCTCTACCAAGGGAGGATGAGGATGCTCTGATGATGGTAACCCCCCTGGGCATCTGGCTGCAATACTGCTTGTCCCACAGCTGTGACTCCAGTTTGTGGTGGGATTTGCTGTGTGCTGGAAGATCTGGTTCTTCCCTGTCCTGCATACAACCTATAAGGATCCCTGCCTTAGCCTACAGTGTACTTTTCTTACTCTACAGCCATGTAGAGGACAGAAAATTCCCTCTCCTGTTTGATACCTGTGCTTATATAACTCTGCTACTTTGAGTGCTTGCATAAATATTTCAGAACCCCATAAAATTACAAAAAGCAACAGGCTCCAAAAGTTAGAGAAAGATGAAGAAAAAATACTGTACTGCAATTTTCAAGTTTGATGAACCTGCTCTGTGCCACAATCACAACTAGCCAATCACAACCCCAGTATTCCTTTTGATGCATATAAAATGTATTTTTCATTTCACTAGGCTGCTGCTCGCTCTTATTTGAAAGGATGTTTGAGAGAGTATCTGGGAATTACTAGGTTCTCTAATTTTACTACCTCTGTCATGTCACCTCTTAATTTTCTCTTGTGTAAAATACAGTGTGAACTTCCTGAATCCTTCCTTATAGAGACCTTCCCTTGTCTCTGAACAGTATTATCACCTTCTAGATATCTCTCTGAGAGTCTGCTTCTTTTACAGTGCAGGAATGAGTGTAGCCAGCTGCGAACAGTAGCAGAGAAGCCAGGCATGTCCCTACATTTACAAATAACATTATAGTGTTTCTGATTACAAAATATTTATTGCAACCTCCACTACAAAGCCACATGTCTGCCTGTACTGGCAAAGCTTCATGCTCTACCAGTAACCTTGTTTAAACAGGGGCTATTGGGACTGCCAGCTATTTTTGAGCAGAAGAGATGACAGCACCACAAAGCATCCGTGAGCTGATTGCTGGGATCTCCCCTGCTAGAGAGTGGATCTGGTTCAGTGCTGGCTTCTCACTCAGAGCTTTGTGTTCCCCTCACCAGATGGATGCTGGCAGATGGCAACTCTGTTTTGCTGTTTAATTATTTAAAATGCTGCATACAAATCTACCTTTGGCATTCAACAATAGAACAAGGTGTTTGTTGTCCATATCCTGTCTTTGATAGGCTGTTTCATATTTCCCTCTTTATAAGACTGTGGAGATGATTCTGGTTTGGGTACTTACACACGTACCCTGCTCTTTGGTGGATCTTCCACGCAGGGGGTTGCATACTTTTGTTGTGGACTGAGGCTGCCTGAGAGACAGTACCTGGATATAAATCAAAAGAACAGTCCATCATTCACACAGTCCCAGAATCCTGCAGGTTGGAAAAGACCTCTGAGGTCATCAAGTCCACCCTTTGACCGAACACCACTGTATCAACCTTTCTTTGAGGTTATCTGTGGGGAATAGGGATGGCTTTCCTACTACAGATGCCCTAAAAATGTATTTAATTTTGTCAGTGTCTCAACTGCAACTCAACATTCTGTTCATAACAAGGATATTTTCTATGTATTTGGCCACAATTTTCACTACTATTACCAAAATCACTGTATCAGTCAACTGTATGGCACTGAGTGCCACTTCCAGTCTGTCCTTAAACACCTTCAGAGGCAGCGACTGCACCACCTCCCTGGGCAGCCCCTTCCAAAGTCACCCTTTCTCTGAAGAAATTCTTCCTAATGTCCAACCTGAATCTGCCCTAGCACAGCTTGAGGGCCACCTTCATGTCCTATTGCTGGTTGCCTGGGAGAAGAGGCCGAGTCTCACCTGGACACAACCTCCTGTCCGGGAGTTGGAGAGAGTGATAAGATAACCCCTGAGCCTCCTTTTCTCCAGGCTAAACACCCCCAGCTCCCTCAGCTGCTCCTCATGTAACTTACTTTCCAGACCCTTCAGCACCGTTGTTGCCCTCCCCTGGACTTGCTCCAGCACCTCAGTGTCTTTCTTGTAGTGGGGGGCCCAGAAGTGGGTGTAGTACTAGAGGTGTGGCCTCACCAGTGCTGAGTACAGAGGGAAGATGCGTTTGTGCGCTCATCTGAAAGCTCCCTTTGACTTCAATCACCAAGGGACAGAAATCTGTCTTCAAGAAAAGCAGGAAGCAATTTTTAGTAGTAGAAGTTATTAAAAATGATTGAGGTTTGAAGCTGTTGGAAGAGCTGGAAATTATGCCAACTTGTCACTCACCTTGGACTGGGGATTGTCCATCCTGGTTCTCAGGACCACCTTCAGTAGAACTGGAGGCACAAGTCTGGTCTGTAACCTCTAACAGGAGGGAAGGAGTTTGTCATTAACACTGGAAGTGTCATGCTTTGATTTTTCCAAAGCCCTGAATCAAGTTACTATTTTTACAAATTTTTGAGCTTCCCTCACTTCCATCTAGTCACCAGCCCACTAGCATTAAGTTTTTGCCAGTTAAAAAAATTGCTATGAGCCTCTTCTTTGCTTGGCTCGAGGGTTTTGTGAGACTGCAGAATGCCAACAGAGCCCATAAAATTTCAAGTTCCAAATTGTTCTCCCATTTACAACAGTCCAGAGGGTCACAACCCATTCTGAATCACACCTTGACTTCATGTAGTCCCTAAACTGCCAACTGCAGGATCCTGATCAGATGTGTCCCATTGCTTGTGCTGTTGGCCGAGTGATGAGCCACTCCCAGGACTCAGGTCTTGGCACACTGGTCTGTGCAGAGGCAGCTCTGCATGAAAGGGCTCAGATCCTCGGGGTGAAGGACCTGTTGTACTCAGTGTCTTTTGGTTCAGGGAAGGAAGAAAGATTGGGAAAATGGGAGGGGAGGAGCCAAATCCACTAATTGGCCAACAGTCCGGTGAGGAATGAAAAGGGAGGAGATGATTATGTGCTACTGAGAGGCATTAGTGTTGAGGAAAGAACCCCTTGGAACAGCTTTCATGGCAAAAACCCCACAGGTTAAACAGCAGAACTCCAGTTATCCTGTAGATTATTTTAAAAGGAAAAGCAGCAACAACAAACACATTAATACAACTTAGTGAGATAATAGCTACCCCAAGCTGCACTGATTGGAAACAATTGGCAGAGCCTGGAATATAAGGAATCACTTCCTGCAGCAATTTCCTTTTATTAAAAAAGCATTTAGAGCATTTACAAGCTTTTCATTTCTCAAGGATCTATTTTTAACTTCATGTTCTCCTTAAAGACACACTTCAGTCCAGCTGAATGCATGGCTGGGCCAGGTGGAATTTGCTCAGAACACAGATGTTTGCCATCCCAGCATCACTGCAGAGGCTTTCACCCAGATGTTACTGAAATCTTCTTAAACAAGAAAATTCAGGCAAACCACCCTGCTTTCTAACCTAGACACAGAATCACAGAATTACAGAATGAGTAAGGCTGGAAGGGACCACAATGAGTCATCTCATCCAAACTCTCTGCTCAAGCAGGGTCATCCTAGACCAATTGAGGTGGAACTTCCTGTGGTACAATTTCTGCCCATATCTGCACAGCAAGGGCTGTTCAAACACATAGGTATGAAAGTGTAGTCCTTCAAAAAGGCAGCTACTTAAATCTTGCATCCTCATTTCCAACACAATTTGAAATAGTTAAATCTCCAAGATCCACAGAATTTCAAAACATCACTGAAATAAAATCATAACCACCTCAACTGAAAGCCTGGTACTCATTCCCTGTTGGGGCAATCAACAGTGATTGTGAGCTTGTTTATTTTTATTTTTTTATTTAATAGTACCTTGGTCCAACACAGGGATTTTAAAAAAAGATTTGTTTCTGAAATACTTGAAATGAATTTTCAGTTGTTTTGTTTTCTCATGTGAGAAAAATAGAAAAAAAAATGTGATTTGGGTCAAAATTTGGGTCAACTAAAAACATTTTTATTGTAGAAACAGCAGGCTACATATATTTTGATTTAAGTAGCCTTCCAGACTAAGCATGAGCTTGAAACAGAAAGAAATTGAACATCCTCATTAACTAATATGAGGACAAAACTGTTTGTTCTGGTGTCTCCTCTTTTGTTTTGAAGAGGGAGAAACTGAAAGACTCTTGACATGTGGCACAGTTGCACAAATGTTTCTGCCCAAGATTTGATTTTTTGTTATGAAGAGAAACATTTGCCCAGCTCCAGCTTCCAGACTTCAAAGAATGGAGGTCCATTCTCTCTCTTTTCTTCATGGATGATCTCCTGTGGGTTATCTCTCAAAAAAATCAGGCCTTTGGATTTTGAGAGCAGGATGGGATGAGATGTGCATTCCTCTGCAAAGGGACTCCTTTCTACACCTCCACCTGTCCCCAGAAGTGTCCCCATGCCAGTGGGCAGAGAAAGGGCTCCAGGACAAGGTGGTAGCGCTCAGAGAGGACAGAGCAGTGTCCTGTGGAGTGCCTGTATAACCCAGTGTTCCATGGCCCTACTGTGGCAGCACCACACCCTCTGCCTCTTCTGTGGTGGGGCTAAGGGGGGTACCATCAACACGTTAGAGATGAGGAATGAGTGCCATCAGCCAGCAGGACCTTCCCCTGACACAGCTGGGACTCTTCTCCACCTGCATCCATGTCTTGCTCCATGGAGATCCTGAACCTTCTCTCTTACTCTCTCCCAAGAGGGAACAGAGGCCAAAGCACAGCTTAGGTAGGAGAGGCCCAGCAACATACACGGAGTCATTTCCCAGCTATGCTATGAGCTGTCCTAGGAACCAGCCCTGCTGTGAGGATGGAATGAGGAATCAGAGACCACAAGGCACACAAACACAGCACCTGGATAGCGCTGGAACAGCATTGCTGGGACACTCTTTTAGGGTGTGTGCTACTCCAAAGAAAAGCTTTTTTTTTTTTCTAGTCAAAGATGACCTTTCCTTTGTGTAAAGTTTTGTTGTAACTTTAAAATAGTTGATTTGGTATCTTGAAAAAAAAGTTGATCTGATGTCTATTAGGACAGACAATTTTTAGCTAGCCTACTTTAGCTCAAACTGCCTCTCCTACCTCTCAAATCAGTGTCATTTAGAGAGAGAGATTATCCAAGTGGTGAAGAAGGGAATGAGTAGTCTAGTAACATGTTCATTTTATTGGCAACAGCACAACACTGTTCCTGTCTTTGCAGTCATAACTGGTCTGCCTTTCCAGTGCATGTGCCCAATTATAACTTGCAAGAAGCCATGTATCTCATAAAGAATTCAGTTAATTTTCAGTATTTTCTAAAGTCCTGTAAATGAACAATGCACTTTTTACAGGTCTTTCATCAAGGAGTTAATAACCAGATGAAGGTTCTCTTTTCATCAGTTTCTAAGTGATGCTCCATTTGATTGAAGAAGATCAAAAATGATGATCAGAAAATAAAAAGGAAGTTTTAAAGGCAGCCTTTGTACAACACTTTAACTGTCTCATTCCTGTTATTTCAGAAGTATCACTGAGTTTCTTTCAGGCTTAAAAAAGACCTATAAAATTCTTGTGAAGTGCCAGTACTTGCCGTCCTCTTACTTTAATTTTAAAAACACTTGTGTTAATGGTGAGCAACATACCTCTGCCAGATAGTAGCCCAGGCCTGAGTGAGAGCAACATCAAGGATAGCAAAGCTATTAAGATTCTGCCATTGTCAACTACACTACTTGTGGTCCTAATCTTACATCCTACCCCATGCCAGCCTGCAGGGTGCCATCCCACAGTGACCCTGACCCATCTCACTGGCACTTCCATCAGCTACTCCATCTCTAGGGCTCTGCAGGCCAAGGGAGGTGGGGAGAGAGGGCAGCCCTTGTGCAGGAGTTCCTTTAGTGTAAGAGAAGAATATCACCCTTCTGTGTTTAGTTTTACCTGAGAATTTCCTCTTTCCTTCAATGGTCTCTTGAAAGCCCTCTGTATAAATTTTCTATCCCTGGCTCATTTTGCCTTTTTCCTTTAGCTAAGCCCTGATTTACTGCTTTTAATTAGAAATAGGCAAATTTCCTATGAAGATATGAGATGCTGCTTCCCTGAATCCAGCTCAAACATGTAACTACTTTGCTGAGCTCTTCACAGCACAGCTTCACCCTTTTGTCCCCTCTGCCCCTGTCCCCTCTCTGCCAGGGGAGCCAGACACCTCATGCATGAGCTCCCCTCTCCCATCCCTCCATCTAACCATGGTTCACTCCCTTTCTGCCTCCCACTCTCACTGCAGCATCCATAGCAAAACCCAGCATAATCCTTCTGTCACCACCAAAAGATCCCTCTCTGAAATTTCCTGCAGTAGTGAAATGTTGGCCCTTTGTCCCCTGGCAGGGATTTGCTTCATAGTGGGTCATTAATCAGTGGCGGTTAATGATGAGTGTTTGATGCAAGCTGACATAACTAATTGAGACACTGGATGCTGTCATCCAAACATCCAAATTATAATTTCTGTACTGCCAGAGACGTAGCCCTGCCTCTCCCTTGCAGAGAGGGAAAATGAGGTAGAGCAGGACCAAAGACAAGTTGCCATCTTGAGCTATTCCATCCTGTGGTTTGAATTGTTCCCCTGAAGTGAGTGTTGGCATTTAAGGGAGGTTTCAATCCAGGAGTAATTTGCGTTTCCAGAACTCAGTATTTCATAGCTTGTAATCATCCTACATACTGAAGTCTGCAGAGAATCAGAAAATAATGCATTTAATTTTAGACCAAGTTTATGGAAGCACTGGTCTTTAAGAGAAGCACTGTACTTTCAGGCAAACTCAGAACACTCAAAAAAGGGACAATTTGTTGCAGATGCTTGGCACACTGCCTTTATCAGGATCAAATATGGTGGAAAAGGGGATAGCTAAACAGGGACTGACACTACCACACATTTTACAAAATGCTTGATCCCACTGTTCTAAGGAGCAGTTATCTTAAGATCTGATTCTTAAAATCAGTTATCTTTTCAGCAGGATGTATAAATAAATCAGCAGAAGAGCCAGCTAATGACTCACTGTTGCAAATTAAATGGAATTTGTTATGAATATGATACATTGAAACTTTCCTAACAAATCAATTTGTTTCAATCACCCTGTAATTCAATAATAACTTTTAGCATTTATATGGTGCTTTCAACAGCTCATGAACTTTGCAAGCGTTGTCTGTATTTCACAATGATATTGTGAGCTGCTGTGCTGGGCTGTCTCTCCTTTACAGGTGAGAACACTGACACCCAAAGAGCTCAAGGAATTATTTTAGCCTCTTGAAAGAGTTGAAATTGAAATTTCTGTTTTACCTTTTTTGCTATCTGTCCTCAGACATGAAGCACAGTGGTGGCTTGGAGTCATGAACATCCATGGTGGTTTTGATCTGTCATGGTAGAACTGGCATTTAAAAATCACACCTTTCTGTTGCAGAGCTTGACATCCCCTGTTTGGAAGCTTTGCTCTTCATTGCTTATCCAATATGGTCCTTCTTTCTGCCTTTCCCCCATTTAAAGGCTGAGCTCTGGACACCCAGTGTCCCTGTGTTCGCACCCCAGGACAGTCTCCCTTGCTGCACCCCATGGACAGATCCTGCTCTGGCCCTAACCTGCCCCCTTTGTTCCCTCTTCAATGATCAGTTCACATATTCCTTTGGCAGGTCACATCTGTCCAACTGCTGTGAACTTCAGCTTGAGCTGCTCATCAGATGAATACTACAGAAAAATGAAGTATTGCATACCACATACAAGCAGAACAGAACAAGGGCTTGGCTTTCAGGTAGTCTATGCCTACAAAATGGACATGGATGTCACATAGGGTTTTTTAAAAGCACAGAAGCAGAAAAACTACCTGATTGTTACTCATTTCTTGTTCAGAAAACTAAAAATACCACAAGGGCTTCTCAAGGACCCATGAAACTTTAACCTAAACAAGGTGACATAAGGTGAGCTGCTTCTGGATGTGAAGACAGAATTAAGACAAGGTTTGTCTCACTCCCATCTCCTATGTTCATCTCTGAGATGAGGTATGAGAGGTGGCTACTGGAGTGTTGATTGCTTACCTCTGTTTAATGCTGGTTGTGGATCTCAGTATCTGACACCACCATATGAAGAGGAACACATGATGCTGGTTATATACACAACTGTAGCAATCTGTCATCTGGGTTTCTATCCAGTACTGTGCTGCACTCTAAGCCTAGAAGACCTACAGTGCTCCAGCTACCATATCACAAATGAGCCCAATCTCATCTCTTCTTTGAAATCACGATGTGGTCTTTCACAGAGCACGCTATTAAATTATGGAACTCACAATGCTGCAAAGGCCAAAAGCAAAACTGTCTCCACAATCAGTTAAAAAAATAATGGAAAAAATAGTCACCAAGGGCCACAATGATATGGGTTGGTTCTGTAGCTTATGGAATCACTAAATCACAGACTTCTAGAAGCTGGATCTTGCTGGTGGGAAAATGTCTTTTGTATATGCCCATTTAGTTATTACATTCTTCAGGTGCTTGCTGGAGGTTGCTGTCACAGACAGAATGCTGAAGCAGACATACCTCAGGTTTGGTCCTGAACAGCTATCTTTGTGTTGTGTTTTCCATAAGGATTCAGGTGGAATACTGGCTAAAATGGGGCTATGACTCTAAGAAACTGATGGTTGTGATGTCTGTGGAGTAGAGGAAGAAAAGCCGTCAGTATGCAAATAATATGCATCATCATTCACAGTGTCACATGAGAGGGGAAAAAAAGGATGTTTATTGCCCAGTTTGTTTTCTTTTTTAAGACATCCCTAGTCCCACCTCCCTTGTTTTCTGCCAATGCATATGATCATCTTCAGTCAATAAAGGCCAGTGTTTCCATACAAAAGAAAGGCTCTGCCTGGGAGCACCTATGGACCAAATTTCACAGAGAAATCTTGATTACTGTGTTTGCCCTCTTACCCTGTATCTACCATTTTGGATTGCAGATGCACAGCATTGCTGGCTGCCCTTGGTTTCTTGTCTTCTGGCTTGATCCTCTATGCTGAACACAGTATCACTTAGAGTAGAAAAACATATTTGGCTCCCTGCTTATGGCAAAACAATGTCTGGTGCTCCCCACTGAGATCTTTTCTCTATAAACTTCACAGTCAAATAAGTCACCTTGATGCCAATATTTGTCCCTGTTCCCTCATGCAATGCATAAATCATATTGCTGTTCCTTATCAGCTTGTAGTGCTTGCTTAATGGGTAGCTCTGCTGCTTCAGCAGGGAATTAGCTAGAACAAAATTACAGTGATAAAGTAAGGAGAGCAAGCATCCATCAGTGGGTCAATTAGTACTGTTAAAAAGGAATCTCTGAAATAACTCAAAGAGTAAAACATTGGTTCTTGTGCACGTGTTCAAAACCATTGGTTGGTGAGTATGAAACGAGGGAAAGAACAAATAATCAGGGATATGTTCTTTTTCAGATACGTGCCAAAACCTCCCTTTAATAGCAGTATCTCTCATGGCCTTAGCAGCTTTTATCTCTAAACTCTTTAGATGATATCTGCAGTCACTTTCAGTGAAGCTGGATTTGAAGCCAACCCTCAGTTCTTATCAACCGTGGACAAAGCTTGGCGTGCCGACACCGAACAGGCAGACCTTTGAGTTCAAACCCCCACCCGTAAGTCACTCCTCACACACTCACCACAGAGAAGTCAGACTCCACCTGCACTCCTTCCAGCAGCAAGAGGCTTCCTGAGCAGTGGGACTCAGCAGGGCCACACCAGGGCAACCAGGGACAGCTCTTTGCAGAGCTCCTGACAGCCCATCAGGCCCTGGTGTGCTGCAAACTGGCTGGAGTTCAAAGCGTGTGAAACAACACCAGCTCCTGTTTCACACAAATCCAGCTAGAGAGCTCTGAATCTGCCTCAATGGTGTTTTACTGTCACAGATGAGAATTTCTCTTATATGGAACCTTCATCATTTCATTAGAAGGATTCTGAGTGACAATTTTATTCGCAGGGTGCGGGTGACAGCATGCCCTGTCAGTCAGTATCGTGATGCTGGCAGGCAAAGGAATGGTCAGCCAAGAACAACAACATCCCCTGGAAATGCCCTGCCCGCCTCCTGCCTTGCTACAAAAGCAATGGACACCACTAACACCAGGGAGAAGCTCAGCCTGTGTGTGCCAGCAGCTATGGAGATCAGTGACATGGTTTGGGTTGCAATATACCTTCTGGGGAAAAAGAGGTGACTTATTTAAATTTAAAACAAAGAAAATCAGCTGTCATGTTGTCACCACAGAGGTACAGATAAGCAGGGGGCTCCCTAAACTTTCTCCAGCACCAAAACCATTGGAATTGCCCCCTTGCTGAACAGTTATTTTCCATAACAGTGTTCATTAATGTTTTAATTCAGAACTCTCTACACTCCCAGACCCTTTAACTATATAAATGACCTGAAATTTAATTGCTTATCTAGTAGACTATAAGAATAAAATCAGGAGTTTAATTTCCAAGCTACCCCATGATTATTATTCATTGCCCAAAAGCATCATTAACACAGCATCAAGACTGTCACAGCAATGCTGTGTAACCTCCCAAAATGTCAAATGCACTTACATTTAAATGGCTGAAAACCAGGAAAGAAAGAGTTATGGCAAAATCAGTGCATGCTCTGGAAGCAAGCTAGATCCACAACTGCTGTAAATTAGCATGGATCCAGTGACTGTAACAGAGTCAGTGGGTGCCAGCTGAGGACCTGATGTCTGGTTTTCCATTTCTGGGCATCTGTATAAGAAGAAAAATACCTGAAACACGGTAGTCTCTAAATGTCTAGCAACTTTAAAATCAAATGAATCTGCTTGTTGGTTATGTCATAGTGGCAATTACATCGAGTGGTTTGGGATCAGGCCTTTGTCAGCAATAGCGAGAAGGAGCAAACAAAACCATTGAGTGCTCCTATAAATAGCTTCAGAAGAAAGCATACAGTGTTGAAACATCAACCTTTGAAATACTTACAAGTTGTCAATATTGCTTCTAAAGATGCAAGACATGCCAGAGATGGAGTCAAGCATCATAAGTCTACTAGAAAAAAATCAAATTGGAAATTAACCTGAGAAAACCTGGGCAGTGTCTCTGCAAATACAATGTACTACATATAACACTGCTTGCTGTAGAAGAAAAATTAAATAGACTATTATTACTAAGGGGTTCAAGTAAAAATATATGTAACCAGATATTCTGGACACACAGGCAGCAGTTTTAGTCACGTCTACCCAGTGAATTACTTGAGCTGGACTGTGAAGATCCAGGTGTATCCTCAAGGACCTCCCCATGGCAGCAGGGCTATCGTGGCCACTAACCTTGCACATACAGTAGCATGATACCAGCACCAAACACCAGTCCATGAGGAGATGCAAACTAGTCCTCTCAGAAGCTCAAGGAGTTCATAAAAACCTGCTAATTCCTCCATGCTCAGAAATGCCTTAGCATTATCTGATATTTTTAATTAATTTTATTAATAAAATTGCAGGTGGTTTGCTGCAGCACAACGTTTGAGGAATGTTTCCAAACAAAGCCAAGAGGAAATGATAGGGAAACCATACTTTCTTCCTTGTTTTGAATACATGCATACGTTTTATTGCAAAACTTCCTGCTATGGTTCCAGAGCTGCTCTTTGAGAGGCAGTTTTTGGCCCTATCAGCATTTTCCTCTCCCCAGTTTCCCTCTGTCTCTGCTGAGACAAGCACTTTAAAGTCAACAGCCAGGTTAGGGCAGAGGCTGTGAGGATGAACAAGAGGCTGGGAAGAACCCTGGGAACCCTGAGGTTCATGTGGCCTTTGCAAGGGCTCCCTTGGCTCCTAGCTTGCTCTTGGACAAGCTGGGTAACTCCTTGTTACCTAAAATATGACAAGGAAATTGTCCTTTCTCATTCTACAGCCCGTCTTATTTTCTTTTTTGTCCTTTCATTTAAATCACTGCTTTCCACACATTCCTTTCGGTATGTCTTTAATCTTTATTTTAAATGCCAGCTCTTTACTTTTTTCCCCTTAACTCCTCACTTTATAGCCTCCCCAAGTCAGTAGCAGTCTAAATTTAATGAATTCGTGGAGGTCAGATGGGTGTTTGGAGACCCATAGTTTGTGATGTGAAGCAAGGACTGGGGAATAGCTTCCATGCTACCCCTGCCACTGCAGTTGGCAGTAACCAGCAAACATCTAATCAATGGGAACAGTAGCACATTCATGGGCAAAAGATATTATCTTGGCATATAAATAATGAAAGCCTCTAAAGTACTCCCAGATGTTGGAAACAAGATTCCTTCTGGGCATGTGAAGAATTTGCTTAGAGGAAAACAGAACAGCCACACAGAAGTGGAGGGCTGTTTTAGTCTGATGAAGTTCTGTTTATGAGGAAATACTGCTATAAAAAGAGAAAAGAAATACCTATATGGCATGAATCAGCCAAAGCTGACCGCTCATCTGCCAGATACCTGTAAAGCAGACAATTGGTTTTATCTGGGGTAGATCTGCTAGATTGTCTTTCAAACAAAAGAGGCCCCGCTTTCTTACTATTGCCAAATATTCAGTTTACAATCAGGTTTTCAATATGTCCTGGAATCCAGGCTTCCCTAAGAAAAATGAGCTTTTTGATCTCTTACAATGACAACTTATTCCATGAGATAAGGCTACAAGAAAAGGAGAAAGAACAATTAACAACTAATTATTTCTCATGAGAAAATGCTTTAATTCACAGTTGAAGCAAGTAACATTTTTTAACTCTAATAGCTAATGTTTTGACTTTTTAAAGAAAAGCAAAATTTACAGAAAATTTGCAGAGTTGTGGCAGGTTTCCTTAGCCTTTTGGCTATCAAGACATATTTCATTTACACAGGTCTCTTTTTTCCTTGCTAAGGACACTAGCCTTGCTGATCCAGTACAGCTGCTCACTGGAGTATATTACTCATGGCAGAATGGACCAACAGCCTACAAATGGTCTGACCACAAGTGATCCTTACGTTGCCAGCCAAGTAATTTCAACAGATCTTATTTAATCTGAAAATGTAGAAATTGCTGTCAGTGCAAACCCAGCTTAGGTATCAATTGTACAACATGAAAATAAAAGCCAGCCAGGGATGCCCTTCCAGGCCCTAATGGACAGAGCCTGCCTCAAAGGCCTTATGGAGTCAAGGCACAGATCTCTACGCACAGAGGCTCAGTTCCAGCTCCTGTGGCCACTTTGCTGAACGTTTGCATTTCCTTTGCCCTCTGTGACTGTAACCATAGAACTACTACAACACTTGGAAAAACATAATCTTTGGCATTTTGTACAATTTAGATATTCAATGCTGTTTAGCAAGGTTTTGATTTATAGAATAAAAGGTTTAACAAATTCCTGCCATTGTATTTCTGAAGATTATGGTGGTTTTGTTAAGAGATAAACATGAAGAGGCTTTTAAAGCTAAACCACGTTGCTTGAGGATTGTGCCCCTCCTGGCCCATGATATCGAGCAGGTCTTGGTAAAATGATAATTGACAATTTCTCCACCCATATGCATGTGCACTTTTGAAGAAGCAAACAAAATCCACGTAACTCTGGTGTCCATAGCCAGGAAAAGTTATGACCGGGGAGAACAAAAAAAAAGTAAAATTCTCTTTCCATGCTGGAGGATAATGGAACAATGGGAGTTGCTTCTTTTTCTCCCAAAGCCATAGAGGAAGGGTCCATCTGTTGGAGGAAAGAGCAGAACTGCAACAGAAAACAAGCTCACAGAGCAATGAGCGTGGGAAGGGGCAGGACTCAAACAGGCAAAGTGCAGTGCTTGACACGATGGGGAAAAGACCCCTGATGGATGCCAGCTCTCTAGGCACTGGGCATGATCCTAATGCCACGTTTGAGAGAACTGACTGGAGTCTTTGCAGTTTTTGGAGGTCACTGTGGCTCTTGCACTTACGGTAGTTGGGGTGTTTCAAGGCACACCCTTAAATGGAGACTGTGACCAGACCCTGCAGGGATGTATGTACATACTTTATGTCTTCTGAAAACTCCAGTGGCTCCAGCAGGGCAAACTCAGAATTTTGGAAGACTTTTCTGGATTGGGGTTTGATTTGGAACGGCACCACCATTTTGTCACCTCCTAGTGTCAACCTCGCATACATTTCACAGTAACTAAGGAATCATTAGTGACTACCAAATCTTTGCTCTCTCCCAAGCAGCAGACACCTAACATAACAGAAAAAACCACAATTCTGTCAAATATAAATAAATCACAGAAATTCAAGCCGTTGTGAACAGATGGTTCTAGCACAGGACTAATTTCTATAGTAACCTCTGGTAGTGCCTTCCTGTAGGGCTCTGGTTAAGTTACTTGAACCTCTCTGTCCTTGTTTTTTTGACTTCCATAGTCACAATACTTGTCTCATAAAAGAGGCATGTGCTCTAAACAGTATTTAGAAAGTGCCAGGAGGCTCTCTGAAGGAACGTAATTGTGAATTAATGAGTGTATTGTCAGCACCTCCTTCAAAATTCTCTGGATTTAAGTCAAGCTTTATATACCTCATAAGAAGAGCCTCAATGCATGCTGCCCCGTGGAAGAAATTACTGTCATCAGAACACTGCCAATTATCTGACACGCAGAAGAATAAATACTAGGTAATGGTGTAATGCTTGGGAATGTGTCACAAGCATATTTCCTTTGCTGGAATAATCTGTAGGTGGCAAGAGGGCCTCAAAAATAGTTCAAAGCCACTCAGGCACAAGACTTGGGGTTGTGGTTTGTATTATTCCCAGCCTGAACTCTCATGACCTGGAGTGCAGAGGACAATCTCTGACAGCAACATGTGGAGTGCCTGGCCCTGAGGTTACTCACGGCAGACATGAGGGGATTCGATACTGCCTCTGTTTGTGCTTCAGCCTCCATGGGCACACCCGGGGCTCCTCTCTGGCCTCGGGATGTACAGCCAAGCCCTATCCTTGCCATATCAGTCTGAGTCTGGGGCTTGCCTTAGTGATCCTTGCTCCAGTGGGAAAGAAAAGTGGGAGATGTGCTTCCTTTCCAAGGGGCTTCCATCCTGGAAACAGGACCCCCCTGGCCAGACTGGCAAGCTGATGAAATATTCCGCAATTCCTTGTCTAATTTGGAAACAACAGCACTTCACTACCACACAGAGAAAAACCAATAACAACAACAAAAAAACCAAATTAAAAAACTCAGCTGATTGATTTAGCTATATCAGCCAGTAATTTATTCATTAGAGAAACTGCTATAAGCCATATTGCAAATGAACTTTTGGCTTAGGTAGGAGAATTTCATTGTACAGCTATACTAGAAGTCCTTTTCCCACACCTGTGAATACACAGACATTTTGTGCAGCTGGGGACATGTTACGGATCTGAACTGAAAGGACACCAGAACTGTGGTTATGAATGTAGTTTTGACATAAAAATTTGTCATTTTGAAGGAATTTTCTCTGAAGAGCCTGTTATGTCTATCTCTGCCCCCCACCCAGCACATTGTGCTTGTAAGGAGGAGATACGGGTGAAGCCATTTCAGAGAAATAGCCCTGACTTTTGTGTACTTCCATTTCTTTTATATTGCTGGATAATTTGATGTGACACATGGAAAAAATACAGTGTTTTATCAGCTCTGTGTTCAAGCAGGTGGTGCTGTGTTTTGTATAAAGGACAGTGCTTAATTTAAGATTTCTACCATAGCAGCAATTCTAAATGACAGCATTTGTATTAAAAGAGCTGCTCTTCCCAGCAGCACTGTTATAAAAATACTGAAACAGTAGTGATATTATTATAGATCTGCTCCAGTAACAAAAGTTCTACTGTAAGAAAATCTCTGGTTTAGAAAAATTCTTGCTGCCTTTTGTCAGTGATAAATGTTCCCTTGGTTTCCATACCGGCGCAATTTAATCCTCATGATTTGAAGAGCTTGCAGGAAAGCAGCTGTGTACAGTAAAAGCCCAACACATTGTAAAAGCTTCAGTGAGAGCAAAGGTGACAAAATGGGTCCAGGACCAGCATACAGGGTGACAGTGCAGGGAAACCATCTGGGAGCCAGGACGTGCTTTCCAAAAGCCCTTTGTGCTCTGTGAGCACACCTGTGTGCAGCGGCAGGAGGGACATCCTCCCGCTTCTCCCCGAGCCCCCAGGCAGAGGATGCAGTGCATGCAGTGCCCCTCTGCAGGGCAGGTCCCCTTTGCCTGGGGGAAGAGTTTAATTCACTGCATGCATGAATCAGAGGATCACAAACCTGCTATTAGTCTGGCCCTGAAGCCAGCAGCTTTCCCATCACCAGTGATTCAGCAGCAAGGACTGGTGTGGCTTCATCCCTTCTCCCCCCCATTCCACTCAACCCCGCTGGTGTCAGGGTCAAGGACGGGGCTGATAATGACCTCTCTCCAGCAAGATGGCTTGAGATGTCCTCTGCCCACAGACTGCATGGGAGTGTGATTCAGAAAACCATCCATGATGAGAAACGACCTCTGTCCCACTCCATCAATGGTAATATAGTGCAGTCAGAAGTCACAGCAAAGTCCTTCATGCCTTGCTGGGTGCTGTGGTAGGATTTAGAGTGGCTTGAACCAAAGTGACTGTATGAGTCCAAGCACGTTTCTGGTGGGCTGGACGAGGGGCTGGGAGAGGCATTTTGTGCCAAAGTTCATTCATCCTTTCTCCTTGTAGTGCATCTAAGTGATTTTTTAATTACACTAATGTTTTTCCTCTCATGACACTGTCTCACAGGTCACCTTGCTCTCCAATTACTGCTTGTGTAAGGAAGTGCTTCTTGACGCTGCCCTCAATTTTTTTTCACTTTATTTCCATTTGTATTTAGCTGCGATGGAATGAAAATACCATCCACAGATTAAATTAGTTTAGCATTCTTTTAAGAAAACCCGTTTCTCTCTCTTTTTAATTTCTTTTTCATTTGGATCCCTGTATAACAAATTCTTTTCACCCCCACAAGCTTCATGTCTTAGTTTTCAAATTACCTTTCCCAATTATTTCCTGAATCTGTCTGGTGCCATAATATTTTCCCTATCATATGGTGACCAGAAATTGGTGAGTAAATTGTTTCATCTTCCTCTGACGATATTTTGAGCACCAGTCTGTACAGGAAACAGTCTTCCTTTTGAATTAAATGCTGCTGGTGGCCTACCTGAGATCTTCAGTGGCTGAGAGCTAAGTTTAGACACACACTGCGGGGTGGTGAGGAGAAAATTTAAACAAAGGCTGCATGACCGGACTCAGAAGTGGGTGCAGGACACCATGGGTCACTCAGCCCTTCTCATCTGTCACCTTGCTCAGTCTTCACCTGGTGCTTGAGAGGGACTTCATGGGGGTAAGAATCAAAATGAATTATGCCGAGTTTATCCCTATGGATATTTCATACATGCACTATCCCAGAAACCTTATGTTCTATGTTCCATGGTCAGCCTAGAGTTCACTTGGGAAGTCAGCTCTGAAACATATGAGGGTCAGGGCAGGCTGCAGAAGTGGTTGCCATACATAGGTATGATTTTGGCCCTTCCTTTCCACACCTCAGGGACAAGAGGATGGGTAGGAAGGAGCAGGACTCTCCATCTCAGGCCACCTGGGGTTGTTCCCAGAAGGGCAGCCTGATGGTCAGTCCATCAAATGACATCCCAAGGAGTTCTCTTATCCTCTTGCTGACTCCTGTGCTGCAAAGCAGGTTAGACTTGCTTCAGCATGGAGGAAAATTGGCCAGCAGTAATTAAAAGTGAGTGTCAGCTCACACAGAAGCTCCACATTATTAGTTTAAATAAGACACTTTCCATGGACAGCCTTGCATACTGTAGTACAAACTACTGCATGCAATTAGCCTACAGAAAAACCTGTGGCATGCCAAAGGAAATGTCAGGCAGGAAAACACCAGCGTCCGTGCCCTTCCTCAATAGGAAGAGGTGTGTCCCATGAACCAGGCTGCCTTTCTGCTGACACAGGAATTGCATGCAGAAGCTGGGAAGGCTCCAAGCCCAGGTCAGCCTAGATGTACACAATGGATATATGCAATCCCGACTCAGTGCTGGGAATTTCTCTTCGTGTGGAAAACCTGAAATCCCAGCCTTTCTGTTACAAATGGCTCAGCTCCTTCCCAGTTGGATAGCCAGGTTCACTTGTAGTCAGTGTGGTGTCTTCAAGGCCAGCTTAGCTATGTCCTTGTCATTTCTGATACATGTTTGTCCGAGCTGCTTGTAAGCATCTTCCACACTGTGGACTGCACTCCCTGCCCAGAAAATCCACTCCCGCAGCAGCCCTGATGTTACAAACTGCTTTCTAATACCTAGATTAAACTGTCCTTGCTGCAATTTAAAACCATTTCTTCTTATTCTACCTGTCATGGGAGTAAAGCACAATGGCTTTTTTCCAGCTTTTCATCACAAGTCATGTTTTCAAGACCACTGATTATTAGGACTGTCACCTTTCTCCATTTTTTCACATCTTTCTTGAAGCACTGTGCTCAAACCTGGACATGGCATTTCTTTAGTACTGAGGAGAAACGAACCTTGCATTTATTTCACTGAATCCAATTTATTGCCTGTGTTTTGATTTGGGGAAATGTCTCATTTGTGATTTTTTAAGCCTCGAGCTGGATAATGCTGGTATCACTGCAAAAAAGAGTACAAGAGTCTGTGAGGAGGAGGCAAGACCTGGCAAGAACAAAACCGTATCCCATTCACCCACTACCATGCATCTTCTGCAGAGATCATATTCCACCCCCAACTTACTGAGCACAAAGGTTTCTCCTTCCTGCAGGGACAACCAACCATGCAAAAGAAATAAGAAGCAAGCTGTAGTTTCAATGAATTTATCTAAAGCAAATTGATTCTGTAGTGGTGGACCCACACCACTGCCTATGCTGTACTAAAAAAAAAAAAATACAAAAAACCAAAAACCCCACCAAAACAAAACAAAAACCACAAAAACCAAAACAGCAACAACAAACAAACAAAAACAACCCAAGAATCAAACAAACAAAAAAAAAACCAAAAAAGCCAAAACACCAAAAGCCAACAAGATGAAACAGTGAAGATAATAATTTTCAGGTCTTTATGTCCTTTTTCTCTGTTTTACATACCAGTACAATCTGGGGACATAGTCTACAGCAATTACTAAGGGCATTAGAACAGCTGCTTTATAGCAGTGGATGGTTTATGAGTACTTGTGCAGAGCACTGCAGATAAAATGAGTGTGCTGCTAGACTCTCAGATTATCCCCATAACTGGTTAGAGCAAGGTGACCCATGCAGGTTACCATGATCAATATGGAAGTCTTATGGCAAAGTTATGCACATGCAGCAGCTCCCACATAAAACAAATTCTTCCCATGTTGCCCATGTAATTCAGCTGCCTTTAATTCTAAATTGCCACTTTCATGAACAAAATGGAACAGCATTTCTGTGGGCAGTGGATGTTTTTCTGCTTTTCATCACAAATACAACAACAGGCCACCATTTTTGCTGAGTGAGCTGTTTCCTTGCATAGCCAAGTCTCCATGTTTTCATTGGCAGGGCTACATTGCAGATTTTAGGAGCCACAAGGAGAAAATCATGCTTTAGACTCTGTAACATAAGCGTTAAATAGTTCTGTGCTGAAACACACTGTGGGTGCAATTAGATGCCTTTGCCATGCCCCAAAAAAAGTAAACACAGATCTTGGCTGTTCACCTAAGCCCATGAGCAAACCTGCACAGATTGGGATTATTCATGTGGGGCAGCCCTGAAGCACAGGCCAAGCCAGGAACAATTCAGGGTCTCTCACAAATTTGGCAGGGCAGTGGATGGCTCAGCCCTGCTCCATGCCCTCCCAACAACCGAATCAGCAATGGCTTGTGGCCTCATTTCCCAGCCTGAGGAAGGGCTCTTCTTGGCTGGACTGGTGCAAACCCTTATGCTGGTACAGAACACTAGACTGCAGCTCCTGGAGCTGCACTGATGACATGAGGAGTTTGCAGTGATGTGTAGCTGTGGCACCTGCAAAATTAAATGTATGACACACTGTGGATGTCCTTGCTATCACGTCAGTCAACCTTCCCTGCTTACTTGCAGGCACCTCACGTGGTTTGATGAATTTGTTTCTTAGCCTATTTCAGAGGCAGTTCCAATGGGAATTATAAAAATTTCCTGAAATGTACTTGTTCAGAGACAGTATTTCATGGGCTTTAAATTACTGCCACTGAAACAGAGTTGCTTGTAATCTAAAAATACAAATTCATGTTTTGAGGATCCTCAGGTTCTTGTGTTCCTGAAAGAGGCCTGTTTTCTAGAGGTTTGAACTTCCTCCCACCTGAAAGGAGCCCTGCTGTTGCTTGGTGATCCAAAGTTTTCAGGCACCTTAAACTATTTTAGCTACAATATTAATTTTTCTGGGAAGACATCTACAAGGATTTTCCCTAGATCTCCCTCCACCATTCAGGCACTGCCTTCTTTTTTTTGTATGCTTCGTTTTAGAATGAAGTATTCAACAAATGTTTTAGGTGTGTTGTCATAGTTATTCTTATCTCCTTCCTCAGCAGAGGGAAATCACATATAAACATTTCCAGCCTCACTCCCCTTTGCTTAGATTAACGAAGTGACCAGTACATCACTGCTCTTGGTGATAAGCTTTGCTGCAGTTCAGGGCAGAGTAAAACACTCCTTCCATGAGAGCATTATCAGACCGAGAGCCTGGTGGTGTATTACACAGTTTCTTTGTCTGACTGTAATTCTGTTTCAACATGAGTCAGTTTTTGGCACTGAGTCACTTACAAGCGGTGGAGACTCCTACCAAAAAATACACATGTATTTTGCTTAACACCGAAGCTATGCCATCAGCTCTTGGGATTTTGTCCCCAGCCTCTTGTGGTTGACTTCAGATTTTTTTTGAAAGAGACAGTTATCCCAATTTCTTTTCTTTGGAGTTTGTGACATTTCAGCAGCCCAAATTGGCTATCCCCTTGCTACTAAGGAGGTGGAAAAGACTTTCTGCTAGAGGGCCTGCCTGCCCTGCTACTGCAAGCTGTGTGCAAACAATACTGCCTGTGGCAAAGAAGCTGGGCATCCCCCTCCATCCCATGAACACCGTGTCTCTTGCTTCCCTATCATCATTAGAGAGGTCTGCTTCACTCTCCTCTTCCACTTCTCTCTTTCCTTTAATTTTGTGCCACAAATTCACACTTTGGACTGTGAGGCCAACAGTGCATTCAAAAGTGTTGATTATCATTGTCTACAGAAAAATTTTCTGCCCAAGAAAAGTTTAGATTGAAACAGAAATAGGAGCAGAAATCTCTCACCCAAGATTATCATACAAGGCCCTTCTGACATTGATGCTCAGCTCTCCACTCCCTTATCCACCATCACCAGCCTAGACAGCATCGTTCAACCTATGTTCAAGACTTCATTGGGTGTTTCCCCTTCCATGTCATCCCCACATTTACATACTTATCTCTTTGCACATTCCATGGCCATCACCTCATTAAGCCAGGCAGCAGTTTAGGCCTTGGGAATACCTAGCAGTCGCTGGGCAGCCATAAGGGAAGTAGGACACATGTGAGTCTCATCCAAGCTGTTGGCTCTACTCCTGCTCAGCCTGCAGAATCATTCATTATCCTTTTCCTCATGTTTCCAAAAAAAGCATTTGAATAGTGTCAGATATTCCTCATGATTGTTCAGCTTCCTGAGTGTGGGTGCTCTGGTGTGTTACCACAGGACCACTTCCTCAAGTGAGGAGATCTCCCCATAGGTTCGATATCCCAGCCTCATTCCTACAAGATCTCTTTGAACAACTAACCTTCCCCCCACCCTCACCTGAGACTTTCAGTGGAAACTCTGGATGCTGAGCCCAAGCCTAGTCAGGCTTATCCCACAGAGCAGGGACAAAGCCCATGGCTTCCACCATGTCCAAGCAAGAGCCACAGCCTGCAGAAGCCCAGGGATCAGCATCAACATGGTGAAGATGGTGTGCAAAGATTATCTCACATCTTACGGGCACTGCCATCTGGCACAGATGCACATGTGGGAGATTAAACATGTAAAAGCTAGCAGCAGCAGCAGCAACAACAACCATTTCCATAATAGTTCTCTTTTTTTTTGTTGAAGGAAAATGCATTGGCCGTCTAATTTGGATTCATAAAGGAAACCTATTAATGAAAGGCTTCAAAGAACTGTCTCAGAACTTTTAATCAGTAGTTGCATTTTACCATGAAAAAAAAAAAAGCAGAGGGGGCTGGGTGGTGGGCTTTTTTGTTGTTGTTGGTTTTGTAGTTTTTGTTTAAAGCATCAGACAATTTGAAAGCAGGCTGGGTGAGGGAGCCCAGCAGGGAGCCTCTTCTCGCCCACCTGGAGAAGAGGCCCCCTGAATGCTTGTTTTCATTAGCATGGGCCTCTCTGGCTCTTCAAAACCCTTTCCACATGTTGCCAAGGCAACGCGGAGCCGTATTGCGGCACATGGGTGTTGTGCATCAACTGGTGTGTTGCACTTAACTGAAATAAATAACCAAATAAACACGGAAAATGGCCATGGGCCAAATAAGGGCACTGTCTTTTATCATGGACATCTAACATTTATGGGGATTTCAAACACTCGACTGGGTGTATCGGCAGAAAGGTAGTTGATCAAAAAAGGAAAATGCATGTGCACGCACAGCCAGTTCGTTTCATCGTTTCATTTTAATGGGTCTTCTTGCCTGAATAAGGTGAAAGGAATCTTCGGGTCTAGAGTGTGCAATCCCACTTGTGAGCCCTCAGTTACATTTTGATGCCATTTGATGGCTCTCAGCTGGGCCTGGCCTTTCCTCAGAGCTTGGCTCCTACTTCAGCATCAGCATCAGCATCAGTATCACCATCAGCAGCTGTTTCCCCATCAGGCCTGGACACACGCAGGCTACAAGAGGAGCTGCTGAGCACTGCAAAGACAACCTCCACAGCAGGGGCTGGAGGTGTGGCTTTCAGGATCCAGCTGCTCCTGGACCCCCACCTGAGTAATTTATACTGCAGCGTTACCCATCACAGCTGAGGGTATGTGAGTAAAGACCTTGGGATTGAGGCTTTGGTTTCCAACCAGCCTTGCGGAGAAGGAGGGTGCCTGGGGAGATGCCACAGACTGCATTTGTGACTGAGGATCAGCCCCTGAAGTCGTGCTAGTGAGGGCTTGTGAGGGGAATGGTTTCCACCAGTACCTGCATGAGGTCCCTGGCATTCAGGGGTAACAGCTGAAACACCCCTCCAGAATATCCCAGAACAGCCAAGGAAAAACAGCATCCCTGGGAATATCTGTAGCTAGCCCTGCTCAGTACAGCTGCAAAAATAGTTTTCATTTAGACTCAGGAAGGGAGGTGCTGGCTGCAACTTCTCTCAGGGGAACAGGGAAGGGAGTGGGGTGGAAAGCTGTGCGAGGAGTAGCATCCATTGTCCAGTCCCATGATGTACCATGCCATACTGTGCTTTACCATGCCACACTGTGCTGTGCCACGCTGCACTAGCAGTTGTCAGAGCAGGAGCTGGCAGCAGGAGCTTTGCAGAGGCAAGGCAGTGAGCTATGTGCAGGTTCTACATGCTGGTGTGAGGCAGGTCCTACATGCTGGTGTGGGGCAAGCCAGTAGGGAGGAGATATGAGGGCTGCCATTCCTCAGAGGGGGCCAGAGTGGACTCCCATTGGAAGGAGCACAATGCAGCTCGTGCTTCCATCAAGGTGTCTGAAATTTGAAGAACTGCAACATTTGTGGGCACTAATTGAATGATTTCTGAACATGATCCTGGTGACTGAATGCAGACCCAGAGCCAGATGCTTTGCATATCCAGAGTCAGTGCTCAGTCAAGCCCTGCCTTTAGCTAACACCTTCTGCCATGCAGTTTTGAAACAAAACAGAGAACGTGGTGTGATGCCACACCAGCAATTTTCCCTCTTCTTGCTTCACCTTGTAAGCTCTGCTTGCAGCTTCTCCAGGGTGAGCCCTTCTTTGCCAGCACACTGCCCCTTCAACAGCACCCAAATACCTGTGGCTGCCCTTTTTCCTGAACACTCCCCGTCCTTTTGCTTCGTTGGGAGCCTTTTGGTGCCAAATCCAACGTGTAAGCTCTTTGTCCGACCTGGGGTCTGCATTTTAAGCACATGCACAGGCCATACTATCAAACGGAGGTAATCTTGACTCTGAGTGTGTGTGGTGTTTGCCCAACAGCTACGGTGTCCCAGGGTGTCACCCGTCAGCACTTCCCATGCATCCTGTGGTGAATGGCAAAGTACATCAAAAGGCTTCCTCCAGCCCCTCACCCCTCAGCGCTGCCTGTGGTTTTCCCTGCTGCTCTTGCAGCTCCTTTTCTGAGAGGACTTGCAGTGCTATCATCTCCCCTGGCATGCAACAGCATGGCAGCTCTGTTATTTTAAGCTCCCAAGTATTATTACAACACAGACCTTCCAGATGCAAGGATTCAAAGGTATTATGGTACTGAATGTGTGGGCATAGACGGACTTGCATGCCTGTGCTTGCACATGTGTGTATAGACAGGTGTGTATGCACTTTATATGCTGCACTTTATATTTTTCTGTTCAATAGATACAGATATATTTATATTTGTTGTACGTATTTATGCTCAATACACAAAACAACTTTAAAATGTGTATGTACCTATCAGACATACAAAACATGCCAAGTATTTGTTAAGGGCTAAGTCTTCAGATGATTTGATTCTGGTTTATATTTTCATTTGATTTTACTTCTTAAAGTGAGCTGTAACCTGTTTATTTAGGACTTTCAAATACATAGTTATAAATAACTATGCTGAAATAAATGTAAACATCATTAAAAAATGCATCTTCTTGTGCAAGCTGTGTAACTGTCACAGTCATAAATACACAAATGGAAATGATGATCAATCATGGGTGTATTGCAGAAAAATATTTACTTATACAGCTGAGAAACTGTCTTGCTGTTCAGATGTACCTGAAGCTGATCCTGGCAAATGTATCTCATATAAGCCCAAGACTGAAAAATGCTTTTGCAATGAGGACTCTGACATTTTTACAAAGCTCTCACCACATTTTAAACCTCAGAAAGCAGAAGGAGCTGAAGGAAAGAGCTGTGGAAAGAGCAACAGCACGCACCCTGTTTGGGGTCCACATTGGGTTTGGTTTTGCTACCTGCATTTTGCCTGCATCACCTGAATGAGTTCAAAACTGTGTTAGGAAAAATAAGGAAAACTTCCCTCTGACATTATGATAAGACCTATTTGGGACAGATACCACAGCCACACATTTGTAGTACACTTCTGGTGTAGTGCCCATTACTGAGTGGAAAAGTTGTAACAGAAGCTCTCATACAGCCTGAATTTCAGGATTTAGCACTGATTTGCTGAGGGTTTCCCAGTTCATGCCTGAGGACAGGGAGCAGCCTGCAGCCAGGGCTGTATCCTGAAAGGTAGGGATGTAGACCGATGTAGACCTGATCCCACACTGGAAGTAGAGTTTTGGTCACAAGGAGCTTGCAGTCCCACAGGCAGGGCAGAGAATTAAATCCCACAGGTGTTGTTAAAAACAAGAGGCTAAAACTTCTCAGCTGCCACAAGAAGCAGGATTGTCCAGATCCTCAAATGGTGAAAACTGTCACAAAACCCATTAACTGCATCAGAGTTTCACTGATGTGTACCTGCTGGGGATAGGGTGCAGTAAGAGAATAGACTTATAACATATGTAATAGGGTACACCTCATCCTCTTCCCCAGCTAACATCTATCAGGTTCAGTAAGGCTGTGGTGATACATATAAGAGGATGTCCAGCATGATCTATGGAGTAGTTTAAATTGCATCAGACTTAAGGTGGCCTCTCACATTGCTCTCAGTGGGGAAACTCAATAATTCTGAGCTGCTGTGGCTCTGAAAAATTGTGCCCATAAATCTCTTTCTCATATGGCTCACTGCGTATCCAAGGATGATCATGGTGCAGCTGCATTGAATATGCACCTTACAAAGCGTGTGTGGTTCAAAGAAGCAGACTTTGTTTTTTACACACGGTAGAGAAGCGTTTCAGTTCACCTTTAAGGAACAGGCTCCATCTCACCAATCTGTTTTTCTGGTAGTACATCTGTTAGGATGGAAAAGGCATATGGGTCTGCTATGAGAAAAAGCAATCTCCTCTTGGTGAGCTCAGGTCCTGGAGCCTGATAGCACCAATTCTTTCCCACATGAGATGAAACCCAGTCCAGTAGTGAGGAAGAGCAGAAGTCCTGTGCACCACTTCAGCCCCATTTAAGCTCGAGTGCGGGAACAGGCAGGGGGAAGAGGAGGAAACCATATGTCAGCTGTCTGTGAAAGTATCAAATTAAGCTGATAAGTAATCTTTGCTCCACGAGGAGTGTGCTGTTGGTCTAATTAAGCCTCATTTTGAGATTAGGCACAAGAGTGAAGAATTGCAGGGCTTGGCAGTTTATTTGCTGATTGCTCCCTGGTTGTGTTTTCCAGGCATTTTATAGAGGGTAGGATGAGTATTCTCCATTTCACATGGCTGAGGTACTATTTCCCTGGAATGGGAAAATTAACTTCAAAATCCAATTAATCTCAAAGAGAAGGGGAAAAACTCCATCAAAAAACCCAAACTCACCAAAACAAATCCAAACCAGAGCCTTTGTGGCTCTGAGGAGGGTATAAGGAGTAAAAAATAGCTTCCTGTGATTTCAACAAGCCATGGTTGCAGTCCTGCTTTCCTCACCCCCTGGACATCATCCTGTGATAAAATCAATGGCAAGTTTAATGATCAGGACACTGACCAGCAATGCACTTAAATACTCACTCAAACATCCAAACAATCCCTTTGAATTCAATGGCAGCACTCATGGAGTTAAAAATAAGCATGCTGTTAAGTTCTTTCATCAGATCAAGGTCTAATTATTTACTCTATATGAGTAGTTCCAGAGGAGCCCCTGTCTTTGCTGTTGGGGTTGCTAAACTTAAGACAAATAGCCTACAATTCCGATTTATGTAGCAGCAAAATGAAGTGCTCTTAAAATCTTTTTGTGCAATAAAACCTATGTCAAACGGATTAAAATAAAATGGTAAAGACAAATTTCCTAGAAGAAAATAAATCTTCTACAGACAAAGAAATTTTGACAGAGACCTTCTGGATGATTTCAAGTGATATTTTTAGACAAGGCTTGTCTTTTGGGGACTATAATTTGCAATGTATTTTTACAAATCTGTTGCTACTTCTGGATGGATTTGATATGGTGTGTCAATAAGGGGGAAGCAGAAATGAACAACAAATGAAATGCAGGGTCTCCACATCAATTTCTGAATATTGCTTCTGTCATTTCAGGACAATTTGTCCCCATGCATGAAGTTCTCCAAAGCCTTCTGCTGCAAATTATGTCCCTAATTATTTAAAACAAGCTTTAAGGAAGACAATGCTCTTGTACCCCCATTATTTCTGGTTACCTCTGGCCCAAACTGGCAATCACAGTAGTGAAAAAATCTCAGCTGAACAAGTGTGTTAAAGTCCTTCTTTGTATGTTTCGATCAAGTTTCCTGAGTTTGGTCCTGACTCAGTATTTTCCAGTATCTTTTGTAACCTGTGAGATCTGAGGTGAAAACCTCAGAAGAAAGTTCAGAGGAACCTTCAGAGGAACCTCAGAAGAAGAGTCAAGCTCCTCCAAGAGCCCCAGTACTATTTGCTTCTGGTTGAATTGGGAATGCTGTAAGGACAGGGTCTTACCTAATGAACAGTGCTTTCAGTAATGTCCCCAAGCATGTGCCTGAAAGCAAAGGGTGGAGGCAAGACTGAAATATCTTTGAAAGTTAATGAGATCTTTCATTTAAGTAACTGAGATGAGCACTTGATTTATGTTTGGCTCTTTCTTGGCTGGAGGCTTTCAACCAAAGCCAGTTTGTCCCATGCTCACATGTCAGGGCCAGGATTCATCTCACAGCACGTCAGGCACTTGGTTTGCAGCAGCTGGGGTGAAACACGGGCTCTCCTGAGGGTGATTCACATCACAGGTGGGCTGAGCTGCCCTCGGGATGTGCCTGCCTTGACTATAATGGGAACCAAGGGCTGACAGCACTCCAAACTTAGCCACCTCAGCTACATGCCTACAGCACAATAGGATGAATCTGGGCTTATACATATATTTTCCTCCCTTCAGGTAAAATTTCACTTTGCATTGACCTTCTGCACTGTTCCTCTCTCAGAAGCAGTCTCCAGGGCAGCATCAGGGCTCACAAAGCAAATAGACACCACGTTGACCCTGCAGACTTTTGCCATTCATGCCCCTCCCTTGGGGGTTTCAGAGGTGTCTTCCAGGGTTTGCATCCTTTCCTTGAGACGCTGGCACTATTAATATTCCTGATCATAAACTCCAGAGAAACACAAACAAAGCTCCCACACTCCGAGAATAGCTCCAGTGCTAAATATAGGGGATTTTTATGAATCTCTTTGCCACTTCCATTAGTCAGGGCAGAAATACATTGTTGTAAGATGTCTAAGCATTTTGTCATTGCTCACTGGCTATATCAAAACCTAGTCTAAGCAGTTATCACTGTATTTCTGATTAATATTATAAGAACCACCAGCTAATCACAGAGTCAGCAGTGAAAACTGCTCTAATCGTTATCTTTCTGGCTAAGTAACTTCCCTGTTATTTGTTGTATAATGCAGATTTTGGTGCGTGGGGGGCTCTTTTTTCTTCTAATGTTAAATGTGAGATTTTATCCTCAAAGGAGTGATTATCTCAGAGCAAAATTGGCAAGGTTAAACACTATCTATAAAAAAACATTCAGCAGTGTGCCATGAAATGAATTACACAATATATCACTCATCTACCTGGCTTTTGAAAAAGTGTGAATATTGTGTTTGCTTGGTCTGGGTGAGTATTTTATATTAGGCTTCTTTTTAATGAAGGTAAAAATGACCTTGGTCATTAGAAAGCGAAGATATATTGAACCGGATAGAATCAACACAGTTCCATTTCATTTAGTTCCCTCTAAAATTGAAAGAAGAGAAAATACAGATTGAATTTATTTTACTATATATTGCCTCATTTGAACTTTAGTAAAGCACTAGCCACTAAGGAAAACCCTTTCTCCACCTCCCCTCCATAATCTCTTACAGATGGCATGTTAAGGAAATTGCCTTGACTTTATTGATTCCTTGCTATAAGGTTCAACTAACAGCTGGTGTGTTACTGGGGAAATGTATGCTGCACTATAGTTACAGGAAGGTAGCTCTTTGACCTGGTAGCTCTGTGTACTGTACAAAAAAAAAAAAATCCTTGATACTTTAAAATCCCAAATTGGTACATTTTTTCCCTCTTAGACATTAGTAGATCTTATCTTTAGGGCCCTGTTTTACAAAGCAGTATCATATCAATCTGAGTATTTTACAGAATGAAGGAAAACAGTATCCTGCCAAGATGGAAGAGCACAGGCAGAAAACTAGCTGCTATATTCTGCCAGGTCACCATAATTTTCCATTTGTTTCTTTCCAGAAATACTTATTTTGCGGATATTATAAAAAGGCCAGTGTGTGATGCTGCATGCTACTGGCCTCTCACAACTCAATAATTCATCAGCTGGAGCTTCAGACATCTCCAAATTTAAATTTCCTGTTCAAGTGAAGGGATCAATGTGCACTCTTTCTTCCTTTTATTTTGATTGTAAGATTAATTGGTGTCTTAAAAATTCTGCAGAGTAGTTTCATCTGGCATGAACCACCCTACTTCTACTGGAGCCCAGAATCCACCCATTTCTACCAGCTTAGCAGCTAGCCCTCTGAATGTGAAAATCTACATTATCACCTGTTTTATAGGTGATAATTGCTGCCTAAGTACTGTAAGGGCAAGATATTAGCACTAGTTCTGAGAAACTTCACAGTGGATCAAATTCATCCCTCCACTGAGGAGCTGGTGGCACATCTTCCAACACATTTCATCTCCCAAAGCTTTCCTCAACCCCATGACTCCCCTCCATTCTTTGACTCCTCACCATAATGGTCCTTTTCCTGCTTCCTGAGGGGCTCCAGGCTGCATTGCAGAAATGAAAACCTGGCTGGGAAGCTACTGATGAAGCAGAATGAAAGCATGAAGCACCCAACCTGCAACTCCCACAAGACTTTAGAAAATCAGTGTAAATCGAGTGTCTCTTTTGGCCCAAGTATTTCAGAGAGGATTGTTTTTAATTGTTTGTTTGCTTTTTTAAGTTGTGAGACGTGTAGAGTTGCCTATAATGTAATATAACCTTAAAATATTTATTGTTCTCATGATCCTACCTTGTCCCCCACAATATTTGCTGGTATTCCCCTGAAATCACTCCATCATGGCATATCTCTGTTCTCATTTTAAAAAATACATTGTTATATTTCACCACTGGAGGGTTCAAAGGTTGAAATCTCTAAACTTTTTATGCTGTTTCTGTCTCTCTGTAACACATTTCTTTTTAAATTAAGCTCAGCTTCCTGTGGGTGCTTATTCTAGCTCATAGTTTTTTGACACTTTGGGTATATTTTCAGAAGAGTCTTTAGCAGGGGTTGATGCAGTGCATGGAGTTTGTAGTGAGATGGGCTGTAGGACTGGGAATTAACAATGTGAGCCACACTCCTATGTGTTTCTGGCTTGGTATATGTCGTATGCCATTTTGGGGTCTGAACCCACTCCCTGGGAGGATTTCAGTGGGATGGATTGCAGTTCAACATTGCATAGGTATACTTCTATTTGACAAGCCTACACAAAATAAATATAATATATTAGTGGCATAAAATCTCCTAAGGGTGTGATATGAAATTCTTCCATTCATCAGTCAAATTGTGTCGCTAGTACGAAGCGTGGCTGACCTAGCCTACTGTCAGGGCCAAATTCAAAGGCAGTATGTACAGCAGTGTAATTCAGATGTCTTGGCCTCATTCCTCACCTCTGCTGCAGAGCTCAGCACTGCAGAGCTCACTAGCACCAGCAGGGAGAGGCTTCCCATTTTGGACATAAAGCCGTTTTCACCCCCATTAATTCCCTCTACCATGCATTAAGTCTAGGAAAAGTTTTGCAGCCATTTGATCAGGTGCTCCCTTGCTGCTCCAAGGCAAATCTTGGGTAGTTCCCAAGAACAATCTGTGCTCTGCGACCTTCAGCCATACCTGAAGTTTAAGTTGAGAACTTTTGTTGGCTCTGCTGATTTCAGTAGCAAAATCCAAGATGAGAAAGAAAACCTTCAAGGTCAGCATGTGCCTCTTTTCACTCAATGACTTCCTTTCCTCCTACTCGGCTTCCATCTTTGTCCTCCCCAATTGCTCTAGGACTTGAGTGCCTCACACTGGTACAGGTTTCCCTTCATCCCTTCCCACAGAGCAAAATGTTATTGCTTTAATTCTGCTGGTTGGGTAAGTGATCTACAGTGAGATTAAACAACTCCCTGGAAGCCCTATAATAAGTCAGCAGCAGAGCAGGTCCCAGACTCAGCTCCCATGCTGTCCCTTCCTCCCAGCCTTCTCTATAGACCAGCTGCATACAGCCCTACCAGGCTGCTCCACCACAGCTTCATCTCACTGAAATCTCTGCAGATGAGGGCATACCCCAATTAGTTTCCTTTTTCTTCTGCCAGCACCAGTGGAAGTCTCTCCATACCATTATAAAAGGAAAGATTCTTTTGAAACACTTTTTAAAGCTGCCTCAGACAATACGATGCAGCCTGGAGATAGGAGAAGGATTCACAGTTTGGTCATCCCATGGACCCAGATACAGAGGCTACTGTGGCACCCTCATGCCACCTTATTGCAAGACCTCTGTGGTCCCTCTCCCAGCAGAGCAAATGCCATATAGTAGGAGGCTGGCTGGTGAAGGTTATATTACATTGCAGGCAACTCTACACTTCTCTCAACTTAAAAAAGCCCATTTTGCCTTCCACTTTTACTTTATCACTGCCTATTTGTGATGTTTAAATGACATATGACATTGCACCAAAATTCTGCCAGCATGGCTTTGTTCCCTTCCTTCCACAAGCCCCGGCAGACTTTGAAGAACAAGGAACCCAACTCCGAGAGCTGGGCCTGCTGCAGGCTGTGATATTCACGTGGCATTAGATCATGTTAACGTTAGGTATAATCCAGTACAAATCCTCTTAGTGTCACTGGCACTGTAAGGGCTGTTATAATTGCTCATAGCTTAAAACAATTTTGCAGCTTTTCTTCACCTCCGCGAGTCAGTTCCAATTAGAGGAAGGGAACTTTCCGAACCTGCAGAGTTTCTATTTAGGACACAGCCCTGTCCTGACAACACGCTGTCAGCCCTGCCGAGCAGACAGGAAAATGTCCACTGTATTACAGAGACGTGACAAAAACAGAGGGAGAAGAGGAACATGTGTGCTCCAGTTTCTTTCAAAACCTCCTCAGGAGTTTTTATTTTGCCTGACACGGTGCTCGCGGTGCCGCGCGGCCTCCTTCTGCACCTCCTGTTTTTCAAATAATGTTCCCATTTCAGAAAGTTGGAGGAAAGGGAGTGCAGAGAAAGGAGAGCAGATCAAGTGGCAGCAAAGCTGTAGAAGTGCCTTCGACTGGAGGGGAGGCAGGGTTTTGATCAGCATGAACAAGCCCCATTGCCCAAAGGCAAGAGGAGCATGGTGTGGAGGAGATGGTTCCCAGCCACAGAAATGGGCTTGTGCTCCCCCACACACCAGGGTGATGGGGGACCACCCCAAGGGGAGTGAGCCTTGGCAGGAACAGGATGGCTCACCTACTCCATGCTTGCTGGAAACTGGCTGCCTGAGCATTTTAAGCAAAACTATGCTTCCTACCAGGTTGTTGAGCTGCCAGGGTCCCTGATGCCATCAGTGTTTTCCCAGGAGTGAGCAGACACAAGCACTGTCTTCATGCGGAAGGACCAGACAGCCAGAGGGAGCACCTGCCATGCCTGGGTCTGCCTCCAGGATAACAAGGGAAACCTTCTGTTGCCACACCCTTGTTTTCCACGGGGCTCATCATAACAGCCTCCCATGCTCTTAAAAGAGTTGGCAGAAGAAATGGCCATAAACATGACCCCATCACTGGCCAAATACACTCTGTCAGAGAGTTCAATCTGAGGCCAGCTTTGCAGTAGAAAGCTGAAGTACATGGGAGCTGAAGCTTTGTTCCAGTCTGAAGGGGTGGTGTTTGAAATTGATGTGCCTCCTGAGAGCCTGGAAAACAAGGATGTGCCAAGATATCAGCTGGTTAAGTTATGCACAAGAGTGGGAACCAGTATAGCAAAATCAAACAGGAAAACTCTTTGTCCTCCAATGGTTTCCCCCTTTTTTACTACGAGCATCTACTTTCTCTCTCTCTCTCTCTCTCTCTCTGCTTTGCCTGAAATAGCTCTGCACCAATTTGGTTTGTTAACCCAGAGAAAGAAGGCTTCTGTCAAGGTGAGCTGATTCAGTTTGGTGAGAGGTCCAGTGACGGGGGTGACAGAGGAACTCATGCACCTGGCAGCAGGGATAGACAGAATGAGGAAGTGGAGTGGGAGACAGTGGGGCAAAACTCCCCATCCAGCAGGAACAAGGGCTTAGAGTGGCTCAGCCAGAACACACGCATAAGACAAGAAATGCACAAGTGAGCAGGTACTAAGCAAATAAATAGAGATTCAGGGGTGTGAGATCCAAGAATAAACCAAAGATTTTTGCTTTCTTTTCTTCCTTCCTCCCTCCCTATCCACCCACCCATAGTAACAGAAACACATAAGAGGAAATGAATTTCAGGAACCAGGTCTGGAGAGGAAGACGCGCTCCTTGCTGCCTCCTGTTATGCTTGGCTTGAGTTGGACGGACACACCTGGCCTTCCAAACAGGCACTATTTATACACCTCCTTCCCCACAGTGGTGTGTTCCTCTCCCCACCTCTCCCCCCACCTTGCCTGCTGGCAGCCTGCCAGGGCAGGGTGGAGAAGGGACCCCAGTGTTGTGTGGAGCAGGCAGTGGCTGGCCTCAGGGAGGCCACTTTCTGCTGCTGACACATGAAGCAGTCAATCCATCATCATCTCAGCACTGGCTGAGCCTTCCCTTCTCCAGTGTTCCTGGTGCACGGATGTGGCTGCTGTAGCTAAGCTGCACCTTCCTTCCCTCTCTCAGCTGCCCTGGGAGCATCAGAAGGGGACCTGTTTTGTGGGTGCTCCCTGCTTGCAGCAGCTCTACCAAAGCTCTTCTTCCCTCATTTCCCTGGTGCTGGAGCTTGTCCCCAGCCCATGGTACCTTTTACCCTCACGTGACTTATATCAAAAACAAACCTCTCTAGAGGAGAGATTGGGATTTGAATACCCCAGATTGGGGGTATCATGCTAGTTTCAATGCTGTGCAGCAAAAAATGGAACAAGTAACTCCATGTGAAAAAAAAAGAGCGAGTTAGACCTGGAAATACTAGCTAATTGTGACCTGTGGGATAGGAGCAGAAGAGAAGCAAGTCAATAGGCATGGTCAGCTTCATTTCTCCTTGCAAAAGAAACTGGCCAAGTGGAAGAAAAATCTAGTTTACCTATACCACTAAATCTATTTTTCTGATGGTAACAGAAGCCAGGTTTAGGGGTTTTTCATGACCAGCAGCTGCAGTGGAGACATTCATCAAGAAATGGAGCCAGTCCTCCAAACATTGAGTTTGTGCCCCATGCTCAGCTTCCCTAAGACTTCAGAACAAAGTTGGCTAAAGCTGTTTCAGTCTCTGCATTGCAGCTGGTCCAGCATCAGGACCTTGCTGGTGGATCTGCAAATCCTGCTTGATATAGCAACCAGGAAAATTACCATGGGGGAAATTAGAGTGTAAACCTGCCGAGCCAGCAGCTAGTCAGCAGTATGTGCCCATTCCTACCCTCTAGTACCTGCAAGGTGACCTCCCCATCAGTGGAGGAGAGCAGTTCAGTTTAATAAACCAAACTGGATCTTTCAGTCACCTTGCCTTCCTCTTGAAGTGATAGCTAGCACTAAAATGAGAGTATAAAGAATAAGCCAGCAAATTAAAATGACCCAGCTCTATGATGTTGAGAAAATCTGCAGTGGAGCTCTGACTTGCTGACATGCAGAGCGTCCTCAGCTCCCCGTAGCCTCTCTGGGTATCTGAAAGCATGCCATGATAGACAACAAATTACTGGCTTCTTTCTGCACATCTCTGGAGATTTTCCAAGAATTCCTGCAGGACTTTGTTGACTTTGCAACAGAAAAGTTCACTGTTCAGGAAACTAGTGATTCATTGTGGGAAGTTTTCTTCCGTAAGATTTGTTAGTTAGGGGGAAGGGAGGCTGAAGATGGCCATGTAGGGAGATAGTTATTCGTGTTTGAAACATGTCTGTTTACATGAGCAGGCAGAGTGCCAAGCAAGGATGTCCTCATATTCTCCTGCAATTGAATCTTTTTCTTGTGAAATCCATCCTTCCCTCCCAGCTCCCAGCAAATCCTCAGCCACTGGGTATGAGATGACATTTGCCCAGAGGATGCTCCCTCCCCTGGTTTCTCACAATCTCAGCTCCATCCTCAACCCCTTTCAACATATTTTACACAAGGGCAAGTCACACATTAAAAACAATTTTTTTAAGCAGCTCTGTCAGTTATACCAAAACAGACACACGGATAAATGAGGAATGATCCTTTCCCTGTGATGTCACAGCAGCATGCATTCAGACTCATTTGATAAAAACAAATGTGTTTAAATTTCTGCAAATGGGAGAAAGCTGACTCTGAAATTATTTTCATTTTCAAGGTCAGTAAGCAAAGAGTCAGTCCATGTTCCTTGGAGACAGCCTCCAATCAGAGTAAACTGTTCCCCTGTCAGCCAGCTGTTATCTGCATAGTCCTTCTCTGCTATTTGATGTGCCACGGGCTTCTTGTCACTTGACTGTGAGATATTTTCATCATTCCTCTGGCTGACACCCTTCACGTTCCCTCTTCCCTGGTGCAGAAATCCCAACATCTAATAGCAGTAGGGGATTAGGATGCATCTAAACCAGCTCAGGCTCTTTCTTGTACTGTTACCACAATGCTATTTTCCCAGAACATATTTCCTATATATCTCACAACCTCTTTAGCACTTTTTGCTGCAAATAAATACATTGATTTTAATAGCCACTTGAATTTGACCCAGAGGGGAGCGATTAGGTTCTTAATGAGCTATGCAGGGCATATTCTTTATTGGCTAAATCTTGAGGTGCTTATTCAGGCAAATCGCCACAGAGGCTGAGGCCATGTAAAGCACTTCCAGATGTGGCCCCTTCAAATTAACTAGAAAACTAAGCATCATTCATTTCAGCATCAAGAAAGGAAAACCATCCTAGCTCACTGGCTGATTCGCAACCTCTCTCTCTTTCCTTACGCCCCCTGTCCTAACTGTGAAGGGAAAGTTGAGGAAGTACAGATAGGGATTCTAGCATCATGTCCCCCAGCTGCCAGTGTCTCCCTCAGCTTAACTCCATGCAGCCTTGAAGGTGAGGTGGTTTCAAGAAGGAAAACACATTCCCATGCATCCCTTGGAAAATCCCAGAGCGAGCAGGGTCACCAGCCTGTCCTGAGAAGGGCTGCAAGACACCTCTTTGGCTGGGAAAAAAAAGCTGCATGAATACCCTGGCCCTGCTGTGGAGCAGTGTGTGTGTTGGTTAGCAAGCGGATCCCATGAGAATGAGACACTAACTTCCTGGGTTGCCAAGCACTGGAACAGTCCGTCCAGGGAAGCAGGTGAGTCAACATCCCTGGAGAACTTGTGTCTGCTTTCTCCACGTAAAGAGAAGGCTGGATTACAGAGTGGCTCTTATGCTTTCCAGGGTATGATTACACCACACACTTTCAGTGGATTGGAGGCAACTCCCTGATGTGTTTGTTTGGCCCTGGGTCCCCTGCCAGTTTACATGCACACCAGTGAGAATCATCTCCAAACCCCCCAACACCATGAAGTGTCTCACCAAAGGCATCTCTCCTCCTTCAGATCAGGGAAACTTTATGATATTGCAAGGGACTGTCTCCCTTGTGTATCTGTCTCAAGAACCAATGGGAAAGGTACCTGCTTATTTTCACAGGCCTGGAAAGGTATGTAAATATGGAAATAGACTGAAATGTCTCACTTCTCTTATACTACTGTTTTAACATTAATAGATAACCAGGGAGAAAATATTTCTCTTAAGTTAGATCATACAAGATTTCTATTAATATCGTAACATATTTCTATATTATCCATGGCTGAATAACTATAGCTGAATAACTTGCACATAGAGCAGAAGTAACTTCTCGGTATATCATAATTCTACACGTGATATAAGCATGACAGATGTACTACAATACAGTATAATTCAGTTTAACACCATGTGTAGCCTGTGCCTGATTGTCACATATAGCAGAATGTGATCTTCACAGCTAACATGAGTAAAAGTGTCACAGGAAAGAACAGTGTGAATAAAGATGACAAATGTAATATGGCCATGGGACATTCAATACAATTGCCCATGCAGGGTGCTCCTAACTGTGACAACCACTGCTGATCAAGCCTCAGCATTCCTTGAAGCCAATGAGGCTGCTTAAAGCAACTCTAGCACTGGGACTGTCTCAGAAATGCACAGGAAACTAAAAGAGATATTAATATATTGTAATGCAACTAGAGACACAAGCATTACTGTAGTAGCAGTGATCTTAATAATGTTAATACTGTTCCAAAGAGAAAAAGGAGAGAGAAAGCTTTCACCTGTCTGCTCCTTTTGGTGAGCAGAAAGCAGTAGCTGGTCTGAAAAGTGATGATGAGAGTGGTTTCTCTTACCTTTTCTTGCATGATGCAATTTCCAAAGAGTGAATGCTGAGTCATCCTGGAATTTGCAATTTGTTGTACGAAAACAACAGCTGTTTCCTCATGTACTTACTTTCCTCTCTTATTTGCCCAGTTCAACCAAATCCTGCATTACTGAAAATTCATATGAGTTCTGGTCAAATAATAAAAACAAATAAATGAGTATATAAATATTATTGTGAGTAAAGGAGCTAAATTTATCTCTCTTGGACTTCTAGGAAGTCATGTTTACTACTGGTTTTGAATACTCAGAAACCTGTTAGCATTGACAGGCATGCTCACAAATCCTGACCATCTTGTTGATTTTTGCAGGATTGGTGAATAAACACATCCTGAAAATGCTCAATCCAGTATCAGAAACAGGACTCTGTGAGTTACATGCTCACTCTTGAGCTAAGAGACCATAGTTTAGCTCAGCTGCTGAAGGTTTGATGCAAGTGATCTGCTGACAGCTTGATGTATGTCCTTATGTGCAGTAATGATCATGTCTTTCTTTGTTTTGGTGCCACATCAGTAGATTCAGCTGCTCTGGATGTGATACCAATATAATCAATGACAATTCAAACAAGTGGAGTAATTATTCCAGAGTCTCCCATGACTGAAATCATGACTGGCTCATGAATGATTTGTGTGTCAAAATTGAAAAATCCACTCTTAAAATAACCAGCATTGCTAGAATTCAGAATGAGTTCCTTCTCTTCAGATCCCAGCAATAAATAAGCCCCCTTCTCACACCTCAGAAAGACCTATCTTTTTCCATCGTTCTTGATTTTAAAGAGTTTGATTCATGAGCTAATGTGACTTCAGGAAAAAGGTGGAGGATTTTTCGCTATTCTTGTTTTTCTCTAGAAAAATTTTCTGTGGGTCATTGCAGCTTTAATTCAGAATTGTATTGACTGATTTCTTTCTGCATCCTAAGGAGTTGCTAAGCAACATGGATTGTCTCTCGCCATGCATTTGTCAAGACAGAGAAAAGTGGGAAGAAACAGGAAAAGATCCACCTCCTCTAATATATCTATCAAGCCAGAGAGTATCACTTATTTCAGTATCTCCCAGACTTATACTATTGATACATTATTCAATTCCTCAGTGCTATAGCTGGTTCTAGAGTCTCAGTTCAAAACCAATGAAGGTCTGATTTTTGTTCTCATTGATAAGACACTGTTGAATGATGACTTGCACCCATGAGAGCATCCTTAGCCTATGGCTCATAAATCTGCTCATGAATTAGAAATAGGCAGTGGTCTATTGTGCCAAATTCTTAGGTTGTTCTTCTCATGGGGAGCAAAGGGTTGGGAAATGAAGGCTTGGTTGTACTCAGCCTGGAGCTCTCTGAGGTCTTCAGAAAAGACAAGTCATTCCAGGCAGTCAGCACAGCCTGAATGCTACAATTTGGACCTTACAGACTCTGCACTTATGGCTTGTGAGCCAGTGCAATAACATGATCAGTCAGGGAGGGTATGGCAGTGCTGTGATGATCACCATGCACTGTAGCCTATGTATTCAACACAGGTACACCGTGGTTCCGCGGCCATGCTGCTTGAAAGGCCCGTCAGAAGCCTTCATGTTGTCACCAAACATACTGAAAAAAACCCCCATATATTCCATTTTGACATCTAATGTATTCTCCAAGACAGTGGTCACCAAGTTTTATAGATTTTCTTATTTTCTTTGCTCTTTGGCAAAGTGGTTCTTTGCTGAGTGGTTCTGCACTACACTGCGTGTTTTGTGCCTACCTCACCTCAGAAAGAAGAGCTGATATTTGCCACCTAGCTCTCCTGCTCTTTCAGAGTTGAACTGCAAATAGATCTGTACAAGCAATAAATATATACTTTTGTTGTTGCTGCTGAAAGATTCAGACATAACTTGGAATACAGCAAACTGAAGCCAAATTTTGCAATACACTGCACTAAGGAAAACTAGGAAAAAATCTATTGACCTTAATGTCTTGATGCTATGTATAGTCAATGGAGCCATTCCTTATTCACTGAGAACAGAATCTGGGCTTCTTTGCTGCACTTGAAAGCCAGATTTTTTTCCTCAGAAGCATCTATTTGTAACTTCAGTTGACAACACATATCTGAGGGCGCTCAAACTGGGCAACAGATAAGTGTTATTGATTGACTTTACCCCTGTTGTTTGTTATATAGTAAGCTCTGCTTCTCCTAAATAGCTTTTTGAGGAGCAAGACCAGCAACTCCATTTGCTTACTCTGAAATTAAGTTCACGGTAATGTTTGGAATATTGTAATGAAAAGTTGTAAAAATCTGCTTGCATTTCAGAAAGTCTGTCAGTGAATGTGGTTCACTGTGTTTTGTGGGACACTTTAACTGTAAGATGTGGAGTATGGCTTCAGAAATGCATTCATAATGTTAAACTGGTTTATTTTGAATGTATTTATAGCTCTTAATGTCCATCTCCTGTTGCTATTCTCACATTTATTGTCAGACACAGGGGTAAAAAATGTTTAATTATACACTGTGGATTTTAATTATATACTGGGAGATTATGGTGTATATAGATGTATAATCACAAATGTGTACACCAAGTCCCTAACTATAGAAACAAACGTAAAGCAAGTGAAGAAATGGAAGAATTACATACGACCCCATGTGCAGTTTCAAAAGAACTTGAAGTGCATCCACCAGCTCACCCCATGGAATGATGGATGAGACAGAGATCCATGTTTCTTTGGCCAATTCAGTGAGGATTTCCAAATTCTCTGAAATTCTTCAAGGCGCAGAAAACCCTGCCAAATCTCTCAATCTCAGTTGAAGGACTGTAGAGAGATTGAGTGGGTCTGCAGTACAAATGCAATCACTGCACACTGGGAAATTCCCGTCAATCAATAAATAACAAAACTTTTCAGGTCTAAAAATCTGAAAACAATTTCTACAGTCTCAGTCCCTATTCTTATCTGGAAAAATCAATATGATGTGCGACTCCAAACCCTGCTGAATATACAATTCAATTTACAGGTCTGGTGCAAATTTCTGTGCTTATGAGCCACTCAATTCCCAGTAGGTTTGAATACTCATATGAACAAGCCCTGCAAAAGTGATTTTAGGATCAGGCTCTATTTATTAAAAATTATGAACTCTCATTTTTTCCTAATTTTTTCAATTGTGCTGTCTTGGGCTGTAGTGTGCTGGTAATGTGTGTGAGTCAGTCTCTGTGTATGTACGTGTATTTATATATAGCTCACTGTATTTATAGCTGTGAATCTTGAGTCTGGTACAGCAACGGCAGTGAACAAAGCAAATTGGAAAAGCACTTTTCTTAAGCAATAAGAAGACATGCTATCAGTGCCTTTCTGCACAATTACTGCCTGCCCCAGGCACTGCTCTAAGGCACAGAGTCAAAGGTTGGCTTTCTCAACCACTCAATAAATACTTTAAATCTCATTCTTATTGCTACTTCAACATGAAAAAGGGAGGGGAGGGGGTAGAATTAATAGGTATGCATTCATTAGCAGTTGTCACTGAAATTCTTTTCCTGCTCAGATCATCCTACATTTGAGAACCTCAGAGATCTTTACAAATGCTATTGAATCATGTCTCACCACACCCATGAGACTTTTAAGTCTGATCTGGAAGCCAACACTGGTCTTTCCATGACTGTGCCTGGACTTTGGCTCAGTCACTCATTTTCAAAAGCATCTGCATTTTTACAGACAAAAAAAAATCAGTGGGAAGGTTAATTGACTTTGCTAGGTTCACACAGCAAGTTGCAGCAGCTGGGAACGGAGCTGTCTCCTGGCTTCTGGTCTGGACTTCATGGCTGGGTTGATATTTGCCACTTCTCCTAGGAAAACTGACTAGGGAAATAAACTGGGTCAAAAATCACACTAAAAGTCCCTCTTCCCCAAGCTAATTCTTTGAGAGCTCCTATCTGCTGATGTATTTGAAGAGAACCAGTTTTCTGTACTGAAGTTTAAACACATTAGTGGAGATATCTGTCAGCACTCCCTATTTCCTCAGACACAAGCCTCTCTTATGAGGGGCTGTTACCAGCTAGTAAGAGCAATGTTCAGCCATCCTATGTCAAATGTGAAAGCTGAAGTAATTTTACTAATACTTAAAAACAAACAAAAGCAGCAAAATTTGGTAGACACAAGATGGAAAATTTCAACTTCAAAATGATGTGAAAGAAATGGATTAAACTGTTACCTTTGACAACAAAATAGGGAAAGAGAAACTGCTTTGCAACATTATTGGTACTATCTGGTAGTGCTTGCACACTAGAAACAGTACACCACAATGAAAAAAATATTCATTAAAAGATTTAACATGCCCTAGTCTTTGCATGTCATGTTTACTGCCTTCTTTTCCCATCTCTTCATAAATTCCAGAGTATACAATAATGCAATGATCGTATCTCATTCCCCACAAATTCACTGTAATGCAGACCTAAACCCTAACCTCTTATTTTTCCCTCAAGAAGAACAGCTTTACATAAAGTTTCCTGGAGAACAGCTGTATCCCAGGCAAGTGCTTTGAGTACACCATGATTTTGCATCAGAGTGAGAAAGAGTGGCTGGTGTTTAACATTTGTTTTTTTCTACTTCTCAGTGATCAAAATGCTGCCTGATATACTCTTTAAAATGCACCTAGACATAGATACATGTGTGTATCTTTCCATGCATATGTGTATCTGAAGGTACAACACCTGCACCCACAAGGGGTGCAGTCTGAGTTGAAATGCATTAGGCATGTGTCTGTACTGCCTTTTATGTGTGCCTGCAGCTGCAGCTGTGTGCAGGAGTTGCTTTGGTTGCTCTGGAATGTCTAGTGTTTGACCACTGTGTGAGGCTGGATCCAAAGTCCTTTGAAGTCAGTGGGAGTATTTTCACGGAAGCTGCTGGTCTTCGGGTTTGCTTGATGTGGCTTTGCAATCAGAACTGAGATGGAGAAGGGGAGGGCCACTGCCACCAGGGTGGATGCCACCTCAAACCACGGCCAACGGCACAGGGAGACTGAAGGAATGATTGCCATGGAAATTTCCCAAGAGGCAGAGTGGGTTTTTTCCAAAGTTTTGGTCTCAGGGATTTACTGTAACAATGACCAGGAAAAGAAAAAAAAAGAAGACAAAATAGTTCCTGCATTTGTGAAGAAGGAAAAAGCTGAGCAAAGAAATGCTGGCTCCTCTTCATCCCTCTCTGTGGTGGAAATAACCTCTGATTTTGCGCTGTGACCTTCCCATGAACTTCCTTTGAAATCATAATTCACCTGTTATCTACAGCAACTGCTGCCTTCCCCCTCCAGCCACTCAAGAGGGGAGAGATGTAAAATTTTTCCTCTCTCTTGGTCTATAGAGATGCATCAGTCTTTTTAGGGACTGTGGGTGCCCCGCACCCAATATTTCTGTATGTTACCTACAGTTTGTCTGTCAGCACTGGAGAACAGAGTCTGCAAACTGAAAAAGCACATCATTATCACAGGTATTTTTTGTTTAAATGACTGCTTTTTTGTCTGGCCAGAGAGCTGCTAGAGCCCACTGGCAGTGGAAGAGATTGAGAAGAAAGCATTTCCCCTCTGACTATGGGAATTTCCCTTTGTTATTATCCAAAATCATTGCAATAAATTGGAAGGTGGAGGGAGATGGATTCTCATCTCATGCAAAACTGCCTCATCCTTTGTCTTCATTGTAGTGGCAAGAGTTCACATCCGCTGAGGACGCTGATTGAGCTTGGCTGATCTCATAGCCAGAGCAGATCCCCTGGCACAGAAGGTGAAAAAGCCTCTTTTAATGGTTGTTGTGAGTGAGCTGCCATGCCTCACCATCTGGGCACAATCTACAGATGGAAATGTCCGTGCCCTTCCCCTCTGACATCAGGAAACCAGACAAGGATTATGTGCAGTAAAACTTTGCTCTACAAATGCGTGTCTCTTGGCTTATTACACTGATGAGTTACACTTGTGATTTGGTGCAAACCTACCCTGTTTGCTCTCAGGTTGCCTCTAAATGCTTCAGGCTCTTAATTAACAGCAGCAACAAAATGTTGTCAATTTTGGCGGCACTCAGCTCCCATTCTGATGCCAGCTGCTGTGTGCAGATCTCAGTGAGAACACAGTATTCTGGGCTCTCCAGCTTCCCTGAGAAAGTGGTTGGTATATCACGATAGATGGTATGTCACAATACTGTGATGGGTGACAATAGCAGCCATACTGCCTACTGTCAGTGTCAAAGCAATGGACAGCAGTGCTGAGGATAAGCTGTGTCCTTAGGAGAAGTTTGAGCATAAGGAATGTAACAGGTAAGTCCTTAGTTAGGTGCATAAGCTAAGGTCATAACAGAAGAGTGAAATATTTCAGAAAAAAAGAGAAATAAACCTGACAGGAGACTTCCCTCAGCTCCTCCCTTGGCAGCTTCAGGAGCTGTAGAATTTCCACCTGCCCTCTTCTGCCCTCACAGGATGGTCTTACAATAAAAACAATAACACCGATCAACGTAGTCCTCTGTATTTTCACTCTGCATGGCCTCGTTATCTTTTAACTCTGCTATATTTCTGGTTTAACAGTGGATCCAGAGAATTGCTTTCATAACTCACAACACCTCCTTGCCCTGGCTTTCAGTTTGCCCCTATAGCTCTACCAAGCATTCTGAAGAAAAGGTGTACCTGTGCAGCAGCAAGGGTCCCAGGAGGGCACATTCCCCCTGGATCTGCAGCACCTGCTCCTGTGGTCAGCGCTCACTCATGCTGGGAGTCTCACCAGCCCCGCTGTGCTCACTCCCAAGACTAATTGAGCTCACTCCATAGCGATTTAGCCTTGTCACCAATTTTACTCCAATTCTGGAGGGCCAATGAGTGAGACAATTGTTTTGTTTTGTAGGTGACTTCAATAATGCCTCATACTGGCTGCAGAGACCCTGGCTATTAGGAGCTGGCCCTACCTGGTTTGTAATGGTTGGGTGGAAGAGACAGTAGGAACTAGCTCACTCCCAGGGTGCATTTAGTGCATCACACCACATTATCTCCCATTTTCAGCCATTTGTTGTTGAAACCTTTTCTTAGGTAGTTCATTAAATATTAATGTGAAAGGTCTCAGAAATCTCTCTTATTCTTCTTTGCTGAAAAAAAATAAAATAAAGTTATTAAAGTGCTTCTCTTCAACCAGTGCTTTCTTTTGTAAGGGAAATATTTTATCTAGCCACTGAGACAATAATTTCTGTTTTCAAAAACAGGAAGAAAAGCATAAACAATGTGCAGCCAGAACAAATAATAGAGGGGGTTTGCCAACTGCATTCCCGAATGCTCATACACAATGTCTGTGAACAAAACTGCTACAAGCTCCTGATTCCTGACATTCAGAACTGTCACACCATTTATTTTAGGCTCAAGATTTATGAAGGATTAGTGATGATTAAGACCTACTGTTAGTTCTAAGCAATCTTGGGATCTCCTGCAATTTGGAAACTGTCCCCAGTGTTTGTTGCAGGAGAACAGAAGCCGGAGTGATGGATACAGTACATGGGGAAGCAAAACTCTCATTTCTGTCCTTGCAGATCTTTGTCACACTTCCCACTGTTAGGAGTGAAACTCTGCACATGCAGTGTAAAGTCTGCAGTGGAAAAAGACAGAAGGATTTCCCTGAAGAAAAGCACTACAGGACTCTGGTGCACAGGCTTTAGCAGGTACTGATGCAGGAGTGTGGGATGTCTCAGTCCTTGGCTGGCCCCAGCCCTCTGCAAGGAGGTACCAACCCCACAACAGGATCTGCACGTCAGCCCCTGTTCCTGCATTGCAAGCACTCAGGTTCAGTCCTAGCATGTAAGAGCAAACCCTGAGGAGGGTGAGTTTGTGGAGCCAAGAGAGTGAGAGCAGCAGTGGGTCTGGTGTCAACTGTGTCAGAGCAGTGATGCTGGCAGAAGGGCAGGCACAAGCTGTGGGGTTTCAGACATTGCTGTTCAAACAGTCTCATCACCTCATGCCAGTCCAGACCCTCATGCACTCTTCCTTCTGCTGAATTTGGCTGTGGGACAAGTTTTCTATTCAGATAGGGCTGCTTACATTTTCTGGGACATGGCTCACTCCTAGTTGTAAGGAAAGGGCCAAACGCAGGAAGACAGGCTGATGTGAAAAGCCAGTGATGCATGAATCAGGTTCTCGCTGCCCAGACTCAGCAGTGGTGCATGTTGTAGCCTGTAAGAACCCTCTCTGCTCACATCAAACTGCTTTAAGTGATGTGCCCTCTCTGGCCCTCCCTTGTGCCCTCTACATGGGGTTTGTATCATATTTATAGTAACATTAGCTTGAAACCTTCTAACCCGTAATGAGGATTGACATCAAACAGCATCCCAGTAATGATGGCATTGGTTAGACCAACCCATAAAGGAAAATCACATCTCCACACAAAATGGGCAAGTGCAAAACAGTGTGATGATTTTGGCTAAGAACATGTTCTCATCTCTTCAGTGAATAGTTTTCTTCTTTGTTTCTGTTGACCTGTCCCAGCTATGCATAGGCTGTCCCAGGAAACCCAGGTGCCACTGAGAGGGCACAGTGTCTGTGGCCTGGAGAGCACCACACAACATGCAGCCTGGCACCCAGGGTGTGTCTGCCCTGCCACTGAGTGGGGACATTGGCACTGCTTTAGGGACATCTCTTAGGGAATTTCCTGTGCTCATGGTGCCATTTCTGTTAGCCCCTGGGAAGGAGGTGGAGCGGTGACCACCAGAGGCATACAAGGCTATTCACTGGTCACAGCTCAGGGGAAAAATTGAGGCAATTAATTTGAAATTAAGTAGTTTTGGTTTGGTTTAAATGACAGAGCAGAAAAGAGGAGGATATTTGGAAATAACTAAGAATTTTAAAAAGTGAGGAAAAAGCCCTCATCAGATTATTGTTTAAAGCTGAAGTGATCCTAGAGGCATGAAAACTATGAAAAGGTGAGCGAGAACTCCTCTCATGCTCACTGGAAAATTGATCCCTGTTCTCAGCTATCAATTATGTATCCATAAAAAATATTGACTCACGCCCTACCACACGACTTACATAAGTGCTCCAAACACGTCTGTTTGCAGACATTATGATCTGTGTCTTTGACTCTCTGTACCAGTCTCATTATAAATGATGAGCCAATAAATACTCTCAGAAAAGTTTTTACGATGTTTCAGTTGACATTTGGGAGCTTCAAAGAATCGCATAGGGCTGCTTTCAATCTATATGCACTGTTCTTCATTGATTAGGTGAGCTCATTGATTTTGAGCAAGATCAAAGGTAGAAGACAACTACTGGAGAGGTTAAATATGGAGAAGACCTCCTAAACCCATTTGCCGGTTACTTGCTACAGTAGAAGTTGCTTCTCCCATACAGCAGCCAAAAAAATATCACTTGCACTTTTACAGGATTCCAGAAATGGTCTGAACATGTAATGACAGGGTTTCTTCCTCCAGCCCTGGCTGCTCCCAGTGTTAAAAATTTTCTTCTGCAGTTTGTCCTGCTACTGGCCAAAGATTACTTTATCCATTTGATGCCACCATCTCTGCTTCTGCTTCTCTCTTGTATTGGGCTGCCCATCTGAGCATCATTTTACTGATCTGCTGTTGAAGAGGAACCCTCAGCTCGCAGGAAACAGGGATGCTCTCAGGGAAACAAAAGCAGTTGTGCTGGACTAAACAAGGAGGGTCTTATGAGGGTGTTCCTAACAATGACCATGAATTGAGGAAGCACAAAGAAAGGGCAAATAAAAAAATAAGAGCCTTTCCTGATGGCATCTGGCAGTCTGTAGGCACCTCCTGAGCTGGGCTCGTGTCAGGAACTTTGAGTGTGAAAGTCTTTGATGGATCTTTTTCCCATGAGCCTGTCTTCTTTTTGAAATAATTTGTAATAATTGTTCAGCCCAAATAGGTGAGAAGCATTTTGCCTTTACATTGCACTCCAGGCTCCTTTCCAGTCTGTGGCCACTCAGGATCCAATATTTTTTGAGCACCATTGCTGAGTGGGTTTTTTTTTTTAGCTAACATCTGCATTTGGGGCTATTTTCTTCAGCTCTATTAACTAGCATTTTTTGAAATGAACATCCTTAATTGGATCAATTTGAAAGGATATTAATCTTCTGTCCATTTATTCAATCTCTCATTCTCCCCACTGGGGTTCACAACCCCTCTGAATCTGAGTGCTGTCAATGAATACAAATAATATAGAGTACGCATATGATCTCGGATCATTAGTGAGGATGTTAAATAAGATCGGGTCTAATACTGATCTCTGGAGCACCTAACTTTCCAGCTATTCCCCATCTAACCATACTGATGACTAATGATGCCTTCTACAGCTAGGCAAATGAGGTTTTGGCTTACTGCCAATCCCAAAAAGTCAGGAGAAAGCAAGAGAGGAGTTGGTTTCAGTCATGCTGAAAAGGAAAAAAAGAATCAACACTTTCTGGTGAGTCAAAAAACATCCTTATATTCAGTTTGGATCAGAGGGGTTTTTTCTTACTTGATTGACGCTGTGGTTTCACTTTAGTTCAAAACATTATCAAGTGTTTTAAAACTTGCATAGCAGCACATTAAAGGAAAGATTCTAAACAAAAAATAGTTTAGAATGAGGAAATACAAAAGCTGCTTCCCAAGAAATCAGATGCTGGATTTTTTAAATGTGGTTACTTTAACAACGCCAAACAGTTTAGGACATCTCAGTCAGAAAGTACAAGCTGAAACTTTGTAACTGAGAAATCTAAATTTTTCATCCCATCTAATCATGGCCTGCTAGAAAAAGAAAACTTTAGTTAAAAATATCATCCATTTCTGATCATCTTACACTGGGTTTTCGTTTCTTTTCAGTTTTAATGTTTGTGGCATGTAAATGGAACAGCTAACAACAGTGATTTTTCTGAGCTGTGAAGCATTATTGCTTGCTGTTATAATTAATAGCATTTCCTATAGAAATGTCTGAGAGCTCTTTTCTGTGGACCCAGGACCCTGTGGCTCTGGGCTTAGAAGAAGCACAGGAGAGTGGGCAGATGCTTCCACCAAGAGAATGAAGCTGGGCACTGGCTATAACAGTCGGCAACACACAAAATGTTGAGTGCTGGGATAGCAGCAGTTTGGTACTTTTTATTACCTTATAGTTTGTTTCCATTGGATATCATTATCAGGGGATAAACTAGTTGAAAAAAAGAAAAGAATAAAGGACGGTTAGAGTGTCTGTGTCAAGGCAGAGGGTGCTGAGAGATGCAGGTATAAATAGATGAGCTCAAAAACCTTGAAGTACTCAAGCCTCTGCTCATTTTTGTCTTCATGTCTAGTGATATACAGATATGGTATATCACTGCTGTTTTTATATTTCGTGTGAATCATATAATCACAATTGTAAAAAAAATAAAGCTGATGACATTTATTCACTTTCTGCCCAATCTGTGAATTGATTTTGACTGTATCTTTAGGCTAACGTCCTCTTCTGGCCTGGTGTTAGACAGCTTTATTTTAGCTCTGAGCTTTTGGCCCTTTGGTCCCTGTTCTTAGTGAGAGCCTGAGGATCAGCGCTAACTGAGCTTTCCTCAGCGTGGGAGTTGGCTGTGGGATAGAGAAATCAGCAGTGGCTTCACAGCAGCACTGTGCTCCTCATTATGCACCACTGCCAAGCTGCTCCAGGCTTCTCTCTCCCCTCTGGGGCAGAAAGTGGCCCTGAGCCCCTTCAAGATGAGATGTGGCCTGAGCTGCTACCTCCTCTCACCATCCTCGTCCTGCTGAAGTCCCCTTTCTGCCAGCAGTGCAGGACAGCCCCCCTGCACAGGTAAGGTAGCTTACCGACTTGCAGACTCAGAGCAAACAAAATCTAGGACACCTGTGTCTTTGTGTAAACTCATCCCTCCCTCAGCAGATGTGAGTGAACCCAGTCTTCCCAATTACTCATCCCTGCACATATCCCTGCCCTCCCTGTAAAGTTTCCTCCCTGTTTTTCTCTGATGCCCCAGTTAGGAGGTAATGGGGTATAAAGCTCCAGGCAGAAAAAAGGAGAGAGGATGCTGGAGCGCTGTCCCAAAAGGCAGACCAGAGCCTGCTGATTATATCCAGGCTGAGAGCCCTCAGTACGTGCGTGTGGAGGAAGGGGAGCAGGGAGATGCTTATTAGCCCGAATGGGAGTTGTGTGCGCGGAAGAGGAGCGCTCTGCGGCCCTGAGGATGTAAGGAAGATTTGCTAACTTTGCTTTATAGTATTCATGCAGATAAGGAAGACTCTCAGTCTCCAATCATAAATCGGTATTATACAGCATACTCCCAAAGGCCATAATTACTTCCAGAAGCAGAAATTTGAATGACCCAGATAATTAGTTCAGTGCAGCTGGTCCAAAAATTATTTACATAAAAGCCAGTTTTACTTGAGGGGGAAGAAAAACAACCTTGCTACCAAAAGCAAATGACCCAGTTAGCTTCATGCAATGAGTCTGAGGAGACAGAGCGTGAGTGGCAACACAGTGGCCCATGCCATCACTTCTCCCCTCTTGTTTTCAGAGGACAAACACTGACACAACAAGCCTCTCTATAGACAAACATGCAGGAAGACAGTGAAGAAACAGGAAAACTGCATGAGTTTGACCTTATGCTTTCTGTGAGAGTTAGTCTCGGGGAGATGTGAAGGTCCATGGCATCCAGAGGAAAACATTTCACTTGCAAGGTTCAAGCACCTTGGGAGCAAGAGGCAAGGAGCAGCAGAGCTCTGCTCCAGGCACTGGGGCAGCTGGCATCAGTCCTTCCATGCAGGGTACTGATGCAATTGGAAACTAATCACTGTGATTATCTGGATTAATTTTTAACCAAAACCAGTTCCTCTGTCCAGCTTAGCACATAGCTGGACAGCAGCAGGGGTGTCCGAGAAGGGAATGCCCAGCAGCAATGTGGTTGACTTCTCCAGGGGGCCAGTACTGATATTTCAGAGGTTTCCCTCTAAACTGCTAGGTTAAAAAGCAAAAAGGGTATGCTTTTAGAAAGGGTTTAATTTTGAAAGAATTTGAGTGGTTCAACCCCTTGCTGGCGACTGTGAGCACTTTTAGCATGCACTAATGGGCATAGAAACCACTGCCGGGTTAACCACTGCCGTTTATTTACAGCTGAGTCCCATGTGGAGAATCCTGAGTCTCAGCTCTGCCGTGCTCTGACCCCATTCCCAGGGCCAGATCCTCTGTCCCTGACAGCACTTTTACCCTGCAGGCAATGAGGATGGTGGCTAACCCCTTCACAGCTGTCCTGTTGCCCCACCATGGGGGTCACCTCCACGAGCACTTTGGAGATGAGGTGGTTCTTGCTTCTCATTGACTGGGACATCCACTCCCCTGCCCCTCAGTGAATCAAGAGGCAAGCATAGCAAGACACAGAGGTGAAGGTAAGTGTGAAGAAGAAGGAAATCTGAGCTGCACGTCCACATTTATTGTGTCCTTGCATCTTTGCCATCTTTTCAATCAGGCTGTGGCCACCACAGAATCCGACTGTTGCTTTACAACAAAAATATGTCAGCAAAGCTATCTGCTGTCCTCAGTGCAACACAGGCAATCAACTGGCATCACCACTTCTTAGCACTCTCTCAGGGCCTAAGTGGTTTTGTGCTGCTGGTTCTCAGAAAGTTTGCTCACCCTCAGAATAGAGCTCTCATCCCTAAAAAAGGAACCAGAAGACAAATAAAATCTGTGAGAAACAAAATAGGATAACAATGATCTTTTGTATTCAAGAAAGAGCGTAAACATGGTTACTTAAAAAGGGCTAAATTGTTCTCCTAAAATGTAGAATGTGCAAATAATAACAGTAAATTGCCGTGCATCTCACCAGCACCCCATTGCTGTTTGGTATTGCCCTGGATAGCACTTGTTACTTAACAGCATAGTAAATAATCAGATAACATCCTTATAACACCGCTGGATCCAATTCGCCTTCCACTTACACAGCTTTTATGCTAGTATGTGCCCATTGCCTTAATGGGGTTAATCTTGATTTGCAGTGTAAATTGAAAGGTGAATTAGAGACCACAGAAGGCAAGCTGGAGAGGATATGATTTGCTGCAGGCTGCATCCTGATTGCAGTAACACTCACCTGGGGTGGCAGGATATCTCCACCAAGCTTAAAGGCTTTGCCATTGCCAGGGTAGAAGCAATAGAAAGTCAGGCCGTGCTGTTCTTTGTTTACAATGAATATGCACGTGCTGCACAGCACAATGTGCCAGCAAGTTCCTTTCCCCTTCCCTCACCCCACCCTCTCTCCATGTGTCTCAGGGACAGAGGGAGCATTCCTCTCACACAGCCTGAACCCCTGGGGGTCTTTCGTTCTGCCCCTTGCCTAAAGGCAGGGCACACAAGGTTCTGGAGGAATTCATTGCAGCACAGAATCGTAGGAGGTGGACATGAGCTGACCTTTTGAGGTGGACATTCAGAAAAGAGTTCATTTGAAGGTTGGTGTAAACCCTGGTGCATTCCTTTTTCCATGTGCTGCAAAGTCCAACAAAAGTCAGGCTCATCCATCAAACTGAACCTTGCTGTGGTTCATGGCTATCATGCCCCTGACCCCAAAAGGCTGGGCTCAGGCCACCTGTGTGGGCACCTTGCACCCCATACAAAGGCTTGGGTTCAGCAGATGGCAGGTTCTGGAAGAAAAATATTAATGAACAGAAGGGAGGGTAGCTTTTGGCAGTATCAGGGAATGGATGAGGAAGGGGTCTTCAAGAGCATTTGAGTGAACAAGCAGTGCCATTCCCCCCAAGCTGTCCTCATTTCCCACTTGCTGTTTGGGCATCTATTTGTGAAGATCTGCTGGGGTGTGTGTATTTGCATCTGTCTCTCTCTTTCAACACCTGAGAATCATCCAGCTCTTCAGATGCTGTCAGGCAACAGAAACTGAGCTCAGCAGAAGCACGGCAGTCCCCACCAGCAGCAGAGCTGGTCCTCCAGGACGCCTCTCCTGGAGAAATGGCACAGCTTGGCATTTTGGAAGCAGCACTGTTGGTAAATATACCCTTGTTTACATTTCCTGATACACAAGGGGGACGTTTCCTCTCCTGGCTCCTCCTTGCCCCATGCAGCACGGCATGCTCGCAGCACAAGAGGGCACATGGGACAGGATACAGGATGCGCTCCAGTACCACTCTCCCCACCCTCCACCACGCCCTCGCCCCGTGCCGTGCCAGGGCTGCTGATGGAAAAGGCTTCTCTCAGTGGTCTCAGCTGGCTCCCAGTCAGGGCAGCAATTCCTCTGCTGTAATGGGTAATCCCTAAATGAATTGCTCAATTCAAATTGCAGGTCCTGAAAGCTGGGGCAGGTTTGGTGACTGCTGTGTGCCAGGACCCCCGCCATGGGCTGGTGAATGCAAGGGGCACCCAGAAGGGTGTGAGGAGCAGATCCTGACCCTGCATTCACTCTGATTGCAGAGATGGACAGCAGTGGGTGCTTCGGGGCAGCTGCTTCCCTGTTAAAACTCCTCCTGTCATGCAGCAGAAATAAATTTGCCCCTCTGGGCCAGCTGCTCCCCAGCGTGGGAAGTTCAGGAACCTCCCTGAGGTACAAACAGACATTTCCAGCAGCAACAAAATATACATAAACATTTTAAAAGATCACTTTAAAATTCCAGCTCTCCCCCTCAGCTGCTTGCCACCATCTGATTTCTAAATGAGCAGGATTTCTCCTGTGTTCAGCTTCATACATATATATATATATATACACACATAAGCATGCCCACCTCGTACACAAAGTACTCCCCATCTTCAAGTCAGTCTCAGCAGAGTACAGAATTAGATCCTGTCTCCTCTTCATAAACTTGCCCTCTCTGATAGTTTATATAAAGCCATTTCAACCCTGAAGGAGCTGGCATCTCACATTCCTGCCTCCTGAATGTACAGAGCAGAGGAGTAAGGAACAAACTAGTGGGGGTGAGAGGGGATGTTCTGATTCTGCTCAGTAACATGAAACATCATGGAGTTAAATACCAACAAAATATTCAGCGTTAATGTTTAATATTACTGGGAACTTGTCACCTTCACTTATCGTCTTGGAGCTGCCATTCCCTCGCAGACTCCCACGTCTGAGCTCTGGGCCTAACATGCTTTCACATTATGTTCTAGAAGGTGGAAAAAAAAGAAAAGCCAATAAATAGGGAGAGTCAGCCACTCTGTTTCAGTTACAAAGCCGGGTGGGGATTTTTTCCCTTTTCTGTTTGCAGGAATAAAATTACTCACATGGCAGAGCTCCTGAACTGCTCCTTTTGGGGGGTTAACTCTTTTAAACATCCCTTCTATAACATCTGCAAGGTGCTCTTGGACATATGTCGATTTGCTTTGCTGTGCTGGGTAACCACTCTCATCCCCACTCTTATCCCCCATTACCAGCCAGAACCTACACAGCTGTTCTGAAGACTCAGGAGCACAGAAATTGGGTGATCTGGGGACAGAACAGTTCCTAAAATAACATGAATTAAGACTTTGCCTGCCACTTTAAAAACTACTTGAGGCTGATTTGCTTTGTGAGGGTCCTCTTGAAAAATGCATGGATGCTATTTCACATAGTTTGTTTCCAACCCAGGGAGTATTTCTTGGTGCAGCTTGGTGCCATCCCAAATGTCTCCCTTTTGCTGGAAACTCAGGCACCACAAAAACAAGAAGTCAAACCTCTCCATCATCAGTGGAAACACTGTGCATCACACTGCAAACAGAATCAGGACATCGTGCCTGTCTCTCTGGTTTCTGTAAAATGACTTATTATCCCTCTAGGCTGAGTGGTTAATGAAAATTCAAACTCTTCTAGCTTATTCCAGTTAGGAGGAGAGAGGGGTGATGCAATCAGGTATCTCTGCTGCAGTTGTGTTTATTTGGAAGGCTGTACAAAACCCTGCTTCTTTAAGCACAGGAGGAGCCAAAATAACAGCAACAAAATAATTATTTTCCCTACCATTCACTCTCAATCTCCTTTTGTCACTACCCCAACCCAAAACCGATACCAGTATTCTCCCAAACCATCAGACTCTGTTCAAACTTTCTTCTCTTTCTGTGAGCTTTTCTATTCCCTCTACACCTTTAGCTTTTTTTTCCCTACAGCAACAATCGTGTTCACCACACCCCTGAAACAACACTCAGCTGAGGCACTGCTGTGCAGAGCAGGCATATCCCTAAAAAACATCCAGGCTGCCTTTTGCAGGGAGCTGGAGAGGGGGAGGTGAGACAAGCTTAATGCCTCTTACAGCTGTGTTAAATGAAAGATGCCTCTAAACTGTCTTTCTCACAGAGTCTTAACCCAGCTGTAACAACACTCCCCACGTTTGTGTAATACTTGCAGCCAAAACTTTTGGTTAAAAAGCAAACAAGCAAACAAAACCAGATAAACTTAGATTTTCGTGGTGTTTAGTGACCAGGTCCATTAAGTTTGCAACACTCACGCAGGGATGTGTTGTCATCCCTCTGAGCCTGCAAACCAGCCGTGGCTGCAGGAAAATTGTAAACTACCTCTGCTGCTTCCATGCCTTTCGGCATCACTTTTGTTTTGAGCGTGATCCAAGTGCCACTTCGCTACTGATCATTTGGATACAAACCTGCAAAACATCCAGAGGGGTCAGACCAAATCACCCAGAAAGCTGTCTCTGGCAGCCAGTGAGAGCAGATGCTTCAGGAAATGTGCAAGAAAAGGACAAATTCAGATTCATCCTTCCTCTGCCGTGGGCTTCCAGCTTCTGACAAGCTGAACTGAAGGATGTCTTTGTATCGTTGTGTTTAATATCCCTCAAGAGTCTTTTCTGGTCTCAATCTGTCCAATCACTTTTTGATTGCATTTTGATTTTGGCCTTCATGGCATCCTCTAGGAATAGGCTTCATGGTTTAATTATGTGTGTTTGTTAGAAATTTGCTGTCTGGTCACCCAAAAACAAACACACCCTGAGGTATTGAACACCAAATAAAATGCTGAGAAATAGTAAATACCCATTCTTTGTTCATCTTCTCTCTGACATAAATGGTTGCATTTCTGTTTGTCGTGTTTACTCAATCTTACCCCCTCAAATTTATGCAATAAACTTTCAAACCTGTTTGTACCTTTGCCATCTAAATATCCTGTGGCAATGAGTTCCCAGCATAAGACTCTGCTGGTGACTCCTTTTGATTCGTTTTAAATCCACTCTCTGATTAATTCACAGGGTATCCCATTTGCACTGCCAAGAACAGTAAATAATCCTTCTGTTTATACCTTCTCCAGCCATTTGTGCCTTTATAGCAGCACACTGCTGTAGTCCACCTTGGCCCCAGACATCTCTCTCCAGACTGAAGCGTCCTGGTGTCTTTAATAATGGATTGCTGCTAAACTTAACCATTGCTGCTGGAAGAAGTGGTGAGTGCAAAGGCAGCTTCTGTGGCTGTTCTCAGGGTTTCATTTTCCTGCCTAGTTGACCTTAGACATAATGTCTTTCTGGAGAGTATTTAGGTCACAGGAATGTAAGATAGGGGAGAAAATGGGAAAGCCTATGTAAAGAAAATATATTCTAAAACATTTTGGGAAGGGGAGGAAGTGAACTTTATTTGCAACTCTAAGAAACAAGGTGTGAGAGATGTATTCTTAAATGACATTCAAAAGCAGCACAAACCAGGTTTTCACAGGAACTCATCTGAAATAATCACCAATCATTTTTTTATTGATAAACTTGGATCAGAGATGGAGCTGCACTGTACTTGAGGGAACTGCTGATTGCTTTTCTGTTGACATATCTTTAAAGCAAGGGGAAAGAAAAAATGGAAAGTATCAATATCACTGACTTGCAAACCAAAAGGAAGGTTACGATGGAGAAGTTTGCACAGAAACTTACAGAGAGTGTACAGTGTAGATGCAGAAGCTATTTGTGTTTCTAGGTAGAAAGAAAGACTACATATCAAATGTTACACAGTGACTCGAAGTATTTTCCTATTTACCTGAACTAATTTGGAAGAGGAATCACATAGTACTATAATTTTTGAAATAAAAGTACTTCCATGGAAGTGTTTACGGAAAACTACTTCTGAAAGGATATGCAGCTCTAAGAGCATTTTGAACGGAATTCCAAAATTATTTCATTCTTTATTCCTAGAAAGAGTATTTCATTGCAATTTTGTTTCAATTTTTGCCAAAATTTCCAGTATGCATGCATTATTTCTTGAGATAGCATGTAGAGAAATCTTATTCTGAAAATTTTAGGAGTCATCTAGGCTAATACATCCTAAGGTATGCTAACACACTAGGGAAACTGACAGCGTTTATGGCTATTTCTGAATCAGCTGTGAAAAAAACATTAAGGTTGTACTTAGGAGTTTGAATGAGCAAGGAAATTTCTGCCTTGCTGTAGCCCTGTAACTCAGTTACAACTGATCTATGATTGCCTTGAATTCCTTGGTTTGTAGTTGCCAATTTCACAGTTTTGATGAATATCCGTGACTTCATGTTTTCTTCATGAGCTTCTCAGAGTCATATTCTCTCGAGTATTTGATCATTCAATATTTAGGGCCTGAATTCCTGTGCAGCACTGGGTATGGCTTCCTGGCTGTGTGATGCAATTTTTAGCCGAAGAAATAGAGACTTGAAGAAACCACCTAAGCTCCCTCGACAGAGAAAGAGAGATCTCCAGCAGCCACTTTATCCCAATTTAAACCACATACCTGTGGGAGGTGGCTTAAAGTGCTGTGAGGCTTTGCTTCTCTCAGCTCACTGCAGCTGGACACTATTTAGCTCAGGCAATACTACCCCATCATTTCACACATGGGATGTGAAGGAGATTTCTCACGTAGATCGTCCCCAAGGGTGTGGGTTTAGGCAGATTTATTTAAAACAGTGCAAAGGGCTGAATGCTTCCCATGTACTTAGGCTCGTTAGCTTAGGATGTCGGGGACTTGCCTTAGAGTCATGATTCTCCTGCTTCAGTTCAAGGGCAGAGAGGCATAGCTGATGGTCTCAAAACAAGGAATATTCATGGAAGATGTTTAAGCAGATGTTTTTTGTAACCAAGTGGGTTACTACAACTGGGCTGGCACAGAAAATTTTGGGCTGTGAGCCTGATGGTTGGGTAGGTTGGGCTAAATGAAAATACACCAATCTTTAACCTGAGCAGCAGTTTGTCCCCAGATGTGTCTGCACCGATGTGACAACACTGGTGGGAATAGAAGCACAGACCAGGTCTTAAAACTGTTATTTATGCCATGCATATATTCTCATTTCAAACTGGGAGGCACTCACTTCACCTTGGCCCCTGTATTTTCTTTCCCCCTTGAGATATGATGAATATTGCTTATAAGAGGCAAACATTTTGGGTTTTTGAGAACTGCATGTATTTGATAGCCCATTTTCAGCCAAAAAAAAAAAAAAGTTAACAACTCTAATTGGAAGTCTGAAGAGAAAGCTGAAAGAGACAAAAAGAAGGCCTTAGTGAGCATCGATGCTGTACAGGAGGAGAGCTCTGGCACACTCACGTTGGTGGGCAGTGACCACCCCTATCTTGTCAATGCTAATATGCCAAGTGAAGGGAAATGTGTCCCTTCACAAATCCTAGGGATGTATTTGAAACCCATTCAATCACCAGAGGACACAAGTATGAGAAGCATTTTGTTTTGCAGGCACAAATAAGATAAGAAAACATAGCAAAAGATTGCCAGCCAAGCAAGCTCTGTGGTGAGCTGTTGCTGCTCCATGGAAGATCTGTGAAAAAATATGGGAACTCTTAAAATAGGAACTAAAGGGGAAAAAACCCTGCCAGAAGGAACTACCATTAATTTGGGAATTACTGGTAGCACTCTAGAGGGGAATACCTGGAGGAGGATGAGGAAGGGGTTACTGAGGCAATTGAATGAGCAGAGGGGACAGTGTAATGAGGGGAAGATGGGCTGCAGATCCACGATTTTGCCTCTTCTCTGGGCCACAGGATGTCCTTGGGGAGGCCAGAGCCACGTGCACCTTCCCACACACCAGGGAATGTGCTGCTGCTCTTTGGGAACGGGATGGGGTAAGTGCACGCCATGTCAGCCCTCCTCTTCCTTCTCCTCCAGCTGCTCTTGCACACAGGGTTCCAGGATTATGGATTCACTTCTAGGGCACTTTCCTTCACCAATTAGGCTCACATAGCCTGCCTGAGTGCCCATCCATGACTCTTCCCTGGTAACTCTTGAAGCCTTTTGTTTTCAGACACATTGACAGAGAGGTGAGTTTTCAGAAATATCTCATCCCTACGGGTTTTGTGAAAATAAAGGACTAAGTGGAGAAGAGAGACCCTGTTCGCTTATCCGCTGCAGGACTGACTACAAGAGCTCGGCTGTTATTAGGCATCAGAAACCCACACGGACGAGTCCCTTCCTGGGCTTCATTGCTTCTGCTCCACAGGAACTCACTCACGTATTAAGTGAATTTTCTCGTCCTTCCCTTTATAAAGCTGGTGCTCCGCTGTAACAGAGATAATGACATATTTCGCCTGAAATGCCATGCTTATGAGAGCCTAGTTTGAAATAAAGATTATAAAAATATAATGTCTAGCAATCGTAATATCATCCATGGAGTGGAAGAGAAAGAGACAAACAGATATATGGGCAGGCAGACAGATAGATTTCTTAATTGAACTCTCTGCTTGGCTGTATTTCCTTTAGGCAAGAACCACAGGTGACTAACAATAAAGGACCATAAGGAAGAAGATGTAGGTTTTTTAACAAATTTAACTTATCACAGACAGCTTTTACACTTGCATCAGCCTATACTGAAAATCCCTAAATAATTCAAAGCATTCAAACGGTCTAACATTAGCAAAGTAGTATCCTCCCCACAGGTGCTTAAAAGTAGAAAACAAGGTGGCAATATTTTCCTCTTTTAAAATACTAATAATATTTCGTTCCTCTGCTCCAGGGCACTTAATATCCTATATGAATCAATACCTACCTCACTATCTATCAATAAATGAATAATTACATTTCTGCCTATTCCCAGACGCTCTGAAACCATTTATTCTAGTAATTTAATCACAAAGCTGTTATTGCAGGGGAAATTCATGCAGACGTGAATACATAAAGCCAAAAATAGAGAGCTAAGCTGAGAACTTCACCATAATAGCAGCCTCTTCCAAAGCAAGCTGCTGCTCACTTTCCCAGGAGATGTAGTAGGTATCTCTTCACTTTTCAAAACAATAACTGGCACTGTAAAGCTCAGTCAAGCAAAACAAAACTTCACTCACTTTTCTTTTCCACAGTCAACATTTGAATGCAATAGGGAGTCCTTGCTGGTCTGATCAGGAACTCTCTCTATCCCTGTCAAAGGACCTGGGGTCCCAAAATGTCCTCACGCTGGAGCCTCCATTTGAAAGGGAATTGTATAACAAGACCCATCTGTCTCTATAGAAAAACTCATTCATCTCAAATCAGTGCTCTTCTTTTGTGCTTTTTTGAATGACTGTACATCTGGGAAAACTGAAAATATTCATCTTCACCTCATGGAAGTTTTGGTTTACCCACAACAACAGCATCACTCATCCCAGTTTGTTCACTGTCCTTTTGATGCCATGTGCCTGCTGTTAGGAGACCAGAGATATGCACATTACAGGCAGGGGGTGATGGGGGGAAGTGTACACATACAGACAAGACATAAGATTCAGAGGAAGAGTCTGGATTTTATGCGAGAGTGGCATTTTCTTATTCGCTGACATTGGCACAGTTTTCCTCCAATGCTTTGGTGAAAGCCTTGGAGATGACTAAATTAGGTTGTGTCCAAGTCAAAACACTTAACAAGTATTAACTATATAAAACTCCCTCCCACCTCAATTAAATACGTGCTTTCTGTCTGTGAGAAGCATCAGACGGCTTGCCAGAGTTCAGAAAGCACCGTATGTTCTCCCAGCTCCCCATCCTATGCAAACCTGTTCTTCCTTCCAGACAGGCTGGGTATGTTTACCATGTCTCTACCTTTGTTTTTGCTCACCTTCCATCCCTACAGGGAGCCCTCAAGCACGTATTTATTTGCACTTTGAACCTGTGCTTGCTTGCACGGCTGTGCTTTAGCCCAAGCTGGGACCTGATTGCTTTAGGGGAGCCAGGGACGAGATTGCCTGAGCGTCAGCAAAGCTTCAGTGCCTTTGCCCACAATTCCCCCACTCACCCCAGCACACCAGGTTCTCCTGCAGCTGATATCAACGAGAGGAAAAGAACCCTCCAGCAGTTCAGAGCAAAGCCTGTGCAGCACAGACGCCCACGGGCAAGCGCGAAATAGTGTGATCAGACTAATGTGGAGTGAATGTAGCTTTCAACTGCAGAAACAGCAAAAGCCTTGATGCATATTCTAATGTGTGCCACGAATGTTTCTGAATGTATAGATGGTTAGTACGCCCAATTGAGCTTTGGGAGGTGGCTTGCATCCTATAAATGCTAGGTTGCAAAAAACATTGACAGATGTATGTGTGTATTTGTATAAACACAGATGTCTGGGTCTTTGTGAAAAATAACAGCCTAGGATGGCTGGATGGATAGCTGACTAACTAGCTAGCTATACACATCCTTGAACTGCAAAGAGGGAAAGAAAAGCCTTTAAGCTACATTCATCTCTTAACACAAGCTTGACTTGTAAACCCCTAAGTACACTGGGAGGGGCTGCTGCCATCCCAGGTTCCATCAGGTTTCCTTTTCACAGAGCGTGTGGCCCCAGATCCTGCTCTGCAGGTCCCAACACTCCCAGCAGGACAGGGAGATGTGGTGGGTCAATTGGGTAGCTTGGTCCTCTGTTATTTGGCTTTAACCTGAGCAGCAACAGCTAAGCTTTGGTGGCTATTCTTTGAATGGTAGCCAGGTAAAGAGGAACTAATGATAAAGCAAGAGCCAGGAAAGGCTTGGCAATGTCTTTTTCTAGTCTCTGTGCTATCCACATTAGCACATATTTTCCAAGGGTGAACCTGAACACTTCCTGTTCCTGTCACTCAGTATCCAGCCTGTGCCCTCCACAGCTCAGGCTGGTCAGCAACAGCCCTTGCATCCCAACACAGACTGTTCAGACATGATCTCACTCTGAAGATAGAACTGCACAAGAAGGCCCTTTCGGACCTAAGCTGTTCACCAATGCTAAGTTCAAATAAGTGGATATTTTTGTGGCACCTCTCAATTCCAACCTGGAGTGTGCCCTGCTCATTTTGAGTCATGGTGGGATACCTGTGACTCAGCAGCAGCAGAGAATTAACATCCAATTTGCAAGGAAGGAATACTCCTGATGTGAGGAGACTCTTGAAAAGCTCAGGCCAGTTCTCTTCCCCATCAGTGTGCACATGGATGGAAACAGAATAAAGAAAATTTCAGGCACAACTATAGCTTCACTACTCCTCCTTGGGAGCATGTGGCAGCTCCCATCTGTGCTGAGTCCAGGCTATGAGACCAGGAGAGCCACCATGGCTTTGTGAGGCCACAGTGCCGCTCCAGCTGCAGAGGGCAGTTTGGCAGGGGAGACACACCTGGCCTGTTGTCAGGAGCTGGAGTTGATTCCAGTCCAAATCCACTGTTGAGATAGCAGATCAAGACTAACCCTACTCAGAAATCACCACGCTGCACAGATCTGTCTGCTTGTGGGATTTGTGCTAGCTTGATGAAAGGGTTGGCTCCTATCCTCAGCTGAACTTTCATGGTTCAAAGTTGTGCTGGCTTTTTTTTGTATCCTTTGGGGTGAAAAATTTCTTGCAGCTGCTGCTTATAATTCTTTCCCCTATGTTTCAACATTCTCCAGATGAATGTCACCCGAAGCAGTGCTCCAAGAGACTGCAATCATGATTGCCAATAGCCAACATCCAAACTAAAAATAAAAAGCCACAGCATGGGACTGAAGACAAGAGATACATCCTCTGGCAAAAATCACCAATCGCTGGAAAGAAAAGGACTGGCCCCTCCAGTCCTATCTTCTGTCTGCTTAAAGAAGCTTCCATCTATAACCATCCTCTTCTGATGTCACCAAGAAATCAAGATGGCTTGTAGAAAGCACTAAATGAGCTCAGCTGACCTTTCCTTTTGCCAAGTGTCCATGTTTAAGATCATGAAATTTTTGGCTGGTCAGTAAATACAGTGGAAGGAAAGACAAGATTTTTCAGTGAAACATATATTTTCCCCTTGGAGGAGCCTGGGCAGCTGCTACCAAATATTTATTTTTGGCCCCAGAGCTAACACACCATCCTTTTTTTTTCCCCCAATGCTTTCAACAGCCACCTTTTATGGACATTCATTAGACTGAAAAGATCCCACTACAGAAAGGAAGGAAACCCAAGGAAAATATTTTCTGGGAGAGAGCCACAGTTCCTGCCTTGCTTCCTCCCGGCAGCCACAGCCCAGAAGGGAGGAAGAGCTGCTGATGACAATGTCCCCAGGAGTGCTGGTGTGTGGATGGGGAAGGGGCAGGAAGCAGAGCCCCAGGGCTGCCTTTTCCCTGTGGAGGTGCTCAGTGCAGAGGGTGTTTGGGGGCACAGCAGAGTCGAGCAGCAGGGGAGGGACCCACCAGCTGCTCACCTCGGTACCAGGAACATCAGCTCCTCGGTCCAAGACTTCAGGCTGCCCTGCCTTGTACCATGTGTGCCCCATTGCCAGCCTGGCAGAAAGAAAGTATGACAAGCTTGCAAGGCTTCTCAATCAGCTCTCCACTACAGCTCAGGAACTGAGACCTCAGGGTTTTGCCTAGTGTATTAAATTTTGTGTATCACACCTGAGACGGGCTGTAATATTTATTTCCTTTCTTTCTGATTAGCATTGAACACACAAGGAGAATCTGTTCATTTATCAGGCTGACCTTGCTCAGAATGGAGTCTGGAGACCAATCCTTTACATGCTGCCAGTAGCACATAGGCTTTGGCTAAGTAAAAGTGTTTTGTGACAGCTCACTGCAGTTAGGGCTGACTTTAGCCCTGAATTTTGCACACTGTAACCTCACAAGAAAAGGATGCTCTAAAAAATAACGTGACACTCTTACCCTTGTGAAAATAAATAAAAGGCCATATCTTTGAACAGCAGTGGTGAGATGTTTTGTTTGCACTCATTTACCCCATGCCTGGGAGACATGAATTCTCAATCACTGTTGCTACACAGCCTTAAATGTGAAATAAAGTGCTTCATGTGAATAATAATAATTATTGTTTCAAACCAGATGCTAAACCTCCAGTCGAGAAAGGATAGAAAATTGCCTTTGAAACAAAAAAAATTACTCAAGAGGGAAGGAGAAAGATTCTAGCTCTTGTTTTCCATTTTCACAAGTCTCTTGAGCTCTCCATCCCAGTCTGGGCAGTCCTGAGCAGATCATTATCCTGACGTCTTGCTCCTTGGGGGAACCACAAATTCTGGCACATTCTCATTCAATTGAAAGGATTCCCAGTGAAAACTGTAACACCTGGGCTGGTTGGATATCTTGTGACCCACTGGTTTTTAAGAGGCTGCAGAGCTAGAAATATGATGTTTCAAGGGAGGACTTTACCGCCAGGAGCAAGCAGCTGATATAATATTATTTGATTCAAGACTAGAAAGAATGGAGTCTAGACATTCCCTTATTAAAAAATCAGAATTTTTACTTAGCATTTCCCTTCTGAGCTCTGAAGTGATAAGTGTGAGAAATAAGTGTCTAATACCTGAAGTCAAGTCCCACCTTCAGCCTTCTGTTCCCTCAGAGGTTTACACAGGTCCAGGCATTTGAAGGCATGCCTCCCAGGAAAAAAACTTAAGATAATATTTACAAAGTCTATAACTGCTTTACAAGAGGCTCCCTTTCCACTTGTGGTAAGACAAGAGGATTTCAGGCACAAGAGGGAGAAGAAAAAATTTCAGATCTGAGTTGGGGAAGGATCAGAAAAACTTTTATTTAGCTGATGTAGTGAAAACACCTCTTCTGCTTGGTCATTGATGCACGGTACCCACAAAGAGGTTTCCTGCGTATACTGCTGGTGAGAAGCACTGAGATTACAAGTCTGCAGACTGGTGGGGCCTTTGTGAGCCACAGGAAACCACAGACTGAACTTCTGGTTAAAAAATAATCGTGGTCATTTTCTTGAAGATGTGGGAATTTCCATTAACTTTTCTGGCCAGATCAACACCATTGAAAGGAGATAGAAGGGAAATACTGAGTCCTTCCCCACCTCTTCCCATTGGAGACAGTATCTGAAAAACCCTTCCCTTCCAAGAACAGCACACACAGGACTTAAAAAGATCCCATTTCCAAAGAAATCCTGGGAGAAAGAAATGAAAATCAATAAAAAGCAAAAGAAACAATATCCAAGATGCACATCTGACAGGAGTTGCATGTTCAGACCCAATAGAGCATTTAGACTTTCATCTCTTATTTGTGCTCGTAGGCTGATACAAACAGAAAGAAAGAGGCCTCTCTGAACCAAAACCACATGGAACAAACTCACAAGAAGAAAAATGGTTTTCATTGTCTCTAGGCCTGCCTCTTTAGTGACGCTGTAGGCACACATATTGTTAGTTCAATCCCCATGAACACAGCACCTGTGCCCATGGCTCTGCTAAGCCTGCCCCTACCCTCACAAAACTGTATCACACTGGTGTTCCTTTGACCAAATCCACCTCTGCTGAAATTTCAGACAAAACCCCTTGGATGGACCATCCTATGAGGCAGGGAAGCATCTCATACAGCTCATTTGAATTCTGGCAGACCATTCAACTTGGGCTGTTCTGATGGAAATCAGAGGACAACACATTCTAAAAATCTGATTTGGGTGTATGGTTTTCATAACCAAGAGGAAGTTGCTCCACAAAAATAGCTTACTGTGTATAAATACTCCAAAAATAAGGGTCTGTTCAAGGTATGACTGCTGCTAATATTTTAGGCAAATTGGCTGTGTCCAAATTCACACTTGCCAGACTACGTGACTACCAAATCTTAAAGCAACCAGTGTTTCTAGTCATATTTTATCCTAGAACATGGTTATCAGCTCATATCTATGCCTTATTTACACTAGAATTTGAAATCATATATGCAAACATATGCTAAACTCCTCTGCTATAAACCAGGCGTCAGCATACATTAAAACACCTTCATCCTGTCCAGAATATTCTGCAGCACTGTAACTGCATGCTGATGCCACAGCAGCTGCTGACCTGAGAGAGCTGAGTGCTGAAGCAGCACAGGGGAGACGTGTTTCACACAACTGCAGCAAGTTTCCCCAGAGATCACTACAGCACAACTTCCAGGCTTCTTTCTCCCGTAAAGGTACAGTGGAGGGGACAGGCTGTGCTTGTGCCCACTTTCAGCAGGCCAGGTGAAGTGCAGAATTTCTCGTGGCAAGAGGAGGAGCTGCCAGAGTAGCAGGAAATTCCACTTTTCCAAGTGTCTCCTAATTAGAGCCATTTCTGGAGGCAGAGAACCTAATCCCAGGGTGCAGGAGTGTGCTGGTTATTGAAGGGAGACACTGTCTAATCCTGGTTGGCCCCTGTTCTCCCTGCTCTGGAATATGCTTATTACAGGCTGGCATCATCAGACTCTGTATTTCTCACTCGGGAAGGAACCAGCTGGGGGCTCAGAGAAGCACTTCTGCCCAGTTGGTGTTTTTTGATGGGGTATCCGTGCACAAATATCAATGGTTTCATATAAATGCAAGTACAGGTGCCACAGGGGGAGCACTGCTCTGCTTAGGAAATGCACCCCTACAAGTGCTCCGAACGCCTGCCCGTGATGTGTCTGCAGCCAGCAGTTCAGCCAAGCCGAATACATCTTAATGCTTGTCAGATAGCACGATTGTCACATCTCAGAGATCACGTTTGCCTCCCCAGGCCAGGGATTATCAGCCCAGCGAGCCCATCATTCCCACACTTTTAGGGGACTATTCCCTTTTCTCAGGGCTCTCTCCCTGTCTCTCACAGACGCCCTAAAATCTGCGCCTGCAGGTGAGGCAGCGGGAGGTGTTTCCCACCGCCCTACCCCTCAGCTTGGAAACACACTCGCCTTCCCCTGGGGCTTGCCCACCCCTCGTAGCTCTGAGTGCTCCGTGACACGGCCCTGGTCACTCCTGCCAGTGCTGCTCCGAGCAAGGCAGCCCCAGCCCCGGACCCTCAAACCCCACCGACCGCATCTCCCGGGACGGCGCTTCCAGCGGCACCAGCGGATAAGGAAAAGCACCCCGTGAGCCCTTCTGTCAGGCGGAGAAAGGCCCGGGAGGCTGCAAACGTAACCAAAGGAGGCTGTGTACATCTTATCTGGGATGCCAGAATGCCGCCTTCATGAGCGGAGCCCTGCATTATCAGGAAAGAGGCTATTTTCGGCTCCTTAGCTCACCCTCCGGAGCCGTGGGTGACCGGTGCTGCAGGAGCTCATTTAGGAGTCAGGAGATAGAGAACCACGGCAAAGCAGCCGGGGATTTCTGGGAACGCGGGGTCAGCCTGCACCCGCAGCCGCCTCTCCGCACGCTTCGAGCAGCGCAGCAGAACAGGCTCCCTGGAATAAGGCAGATGCCATTAAATTCAGATAATTCAAAGCAATTTTTGCCTAACCTGCTAAGCTACTATTTTTTTTCTTCCTGCACCAGAGAAAAGAGGGAATGCAATGGGGATAGACATGGAAGATATTATTTTAATGCCAGGATTACTTTAACACGTGCCATAAAATTAAATTCTGCTGAAAAATTAAATAATTTGCCTTGTTTCTATGCATAGTGCTCTAATAAATACACTGTTCTAGAATCATTTTTTTTTTGACAACAGGAAACAGCTGATAAAAGAAAACCTCTTTTGTTTTGGGTTTACAGACCATTTCCCATGTGTTATGTTTGCTTTGGCTGTCTCTCTGGCATCCGCTGGTGGAGATGAGAATGAGGGAAAAGCAAGGGTGTTGCTCAAAACACAGGACCCCCAAATGTTTTTGCTCCTGTTGTCCCATTCATAAGTGCAGCAAAGGTCTTTCTAAACATTTTCTCTCCTCCAAAAAGCTTTTTTTTAAGGTGACTGCATGAGGCGAGTGTCCCAGCAGAACTCCAGAAACTCTCTGGAAATGCACCACAAACTTCCCGGGAACACACAGGCTAGGAAGTCTATGGTCTGGAGACAGAGGGGTGAAAAATAGAGAATAGCCTAAATAAACCCATACGCAATTGCTCCCATGTGTTACTGTGCAATCCTTTTGTGCTTGGCTGGTTGTTTTATTTCCAAAAGGAAGCACTCCTCCATGACTGCCACACTCGTGTCACTGCCTGTCCAGCCTCCCTTTCCCTACCTGAAGAGTGAGCTTCCATGCATTTTGGGTTGTGCACGTCCCTGCCCTGCTGCAGGGCTGGAGGGGCCTTGCAGATGCCCCCTTCACAGCACCTCGGGTAAGAAACCTCTCACTGCATGCTGAGGCTGTGCCTCTGCCCTCTGCTCCAGCACTGGGCAAACAAGGAAGCCCGGTGCCTGAGGAGCCTGGAGTCCATCACCTCAGACAGAGCTCATGAAGGCAAGGAAGAAGGATTTCTTGTGTTTTCTTAATTATGAGCAAAGAGGCTTTGAGAGTACTTCCAGTTTCCTTCTCACCTGAGGAACAGCAGGATGGCTAAGTCTTGCAGTGTTGTTTCTGTTCTTTCTTTTCCTCTAGAGAACCTTCCAGAGGTCTCAGAGATGGGAAGAAGTAGGATACTGAATATTTTCTGCCCAATAATCCCTAGAGCCTGAAAGAAGGGTTCGTGTACCCAAAGCTTGTCTGTGCTGCCTTGCTCTCAAGCAGGTCCTGCAAAAGCTTTGACCTTCCCGTGCAGGCAGGAGCCACCAAAAGGTGCTGTCAAAACACTTTGGTTTTCCAGTCTTTAGGGATTTTGAATATTGTGATGCAGTGATAAAGTAGCTGCACCATGTATTTAAAATTGTCTGAGATTTCCACTGTAGACCTTAAACACGGTGCTAAATAGGGCAAACAAAAATAGCTGTTACTTTGACAAGTGCTTATTTAAAGCCTGTTTTGTCAGCATTGCTGCCCTGGTTATGACAGGGAAGTTGTCTAGAAATTGCATAATTACCAATATTAAAGGAAAAGCTAAGCAGCACCACACAATTCAATAACAGAGCAGGTCACGTTTGCCATGGCTGTTGCAGTGTCTGTTAAGGCTGCAGCAGCTCCATCTCAATCCATGGCCTCAGGAAAATGCTGTGCTGCTGCTCCTGCTCCTTGTCTGCTCTCAGACCAGGAGATTGCTCTGCTCTGGGCACTAAGAGGGCCACAATGGAGAGTCAATGAGGACCCTATTTTCTTGCTCATCTTCATGCTGATGAGAGAAAGCAGCATTACTGCCCTTGCTGCTCATTCTCCAGGCGTCCAGCACTTGTGACCAGAATCTCAGTGGACTCCAGTATAAAAGAATTGGGGACTGGAGATCGAGAGGAGAAACAGCCCAGAAACATTAGGTGCTCTTTTTTGCACATAAGAGAATTTGTAACAAGTTCAGCATCTGGGCTTCTGTGGAATAAAGAAAATATTCAGTGGTCTTTCTCTCCTTCTCCTTCCTCTTGCTGTCTTTCCTCATAGTGGAAAGGAGGTGAGAGAAGATGATCAGCTCAGACATGCTTTTTCAGAGGCTTGATTTCAGACTTTATGTTGCTTACATAGCACTCATATTCCTTCTGACCTCCAGGGGCATTTTCAGAGGGCTTTTCCTTCTATTTTCTATTAGCTCAGCAGGTCAGTCGAAGGGCCTATCTGTGTGAGCAGTGTATTGGTGCAACAGCAGAAGGGAACTTTGCAGCAAGCTCCACACCACCGTTTCCCCACCTCCTTCCCTCCCAAGGTTTATTGCGTGTCCCAGAGCAGGTTTCTCCCCACCAAAGCCTGTTACACGTGTCCCACTTATCTGAATGCCAGCTTGGTATCGACGTGCTCTGCACTTTGGTCCAGCTCATTTGCTTTCAGGAAAAAAACCACAGGGAAACTGAGCACTGAGTTCTGGCCGGCTGGTGAGGATCCTCTCTCCCAGTGCTGCTTGCCCAGAGTCCTGCCTGTGAAGAGCCTTGAAAGTGACAGCTTTGCATTTAATATGCACCAGTGAAAAACCTGCTTTAAGTGACTTAGTCAGCAGCACATCCAGATGCAGTGGCAAGAGCAAATGTGCCATCCCATAGTCAGATTCCTCAGACATCATGTAATCCTCTCCCTTCTTGTAACCCGCTGCCTCATGGGCTGCACATTTTTGTTTTCCAGCTGCAGGAGCACTTGGGGTGAGGACCCTACAGCCAAGGACTTTCTTTACAATACAGTCTTCATTAATTTTAACAGCACAGATGCCCTCTGCACTACATGAGGTTGGGGACTTGGGGAAAAAAATTAGCATCATCATTTAATTAAAGATGGATCATAATAATAAAATCTTCTCCAAGGGACTGATGTGGGATTATGAAGAAAACCTTAATTGTGAAATTCTTCCTATTTGACTTTGAGTGTCTGATTTTTCAATCACAACACAAGTGTTTTAATGGTTTGGGCATGTAATTTCCTGTTTAAAAAAATTTAGGAAAGACAGAAGTGTTATTTTCAGCTTCACTGACACCTGTACTTGCCATCAGTAGTTGGAATCTCTTCTATTCAAGACTCTTCTCACTTGACCTAAAGGATTAACTGGCTGCAATGACAGGTCACATTCTAGCCTGCTTATTGCAGGCCAAATATCAGGGGAGTTTGGCTAAAATACTCTCCTCTGTGGCGAGCATGTGCAAACTAGCAAAAGCTAAAAATCAAATTTTAGTAAATTTAACAGAAGTTTTCTTTGACTGACAATATAATGATACCAGACTTTCAGTCCCTGCTTCAAATGAGGGACACTACCAGTGCTTTCTAAAGTTAAAGTTGCCAGTTTTTTCTTTTCCCATGGGTGAAAATCCTTTTCTTTCATTATGCTTGGGAGAGCTGAAATGTTTCAGCTGAAACTAACAAAATTTTTAAAACCAAAAACATACCCAAACAAACAAAAACAACAACAACAAAACAAATAAAAACCCAAACCAACCAAACAAAACACCCAACAAGCCATGCTTCAGAAGACATGCTGTATGTCAAAGCTTAACAAAAGTTACACAAAACTGAAAACAGGACCTTTCCATCCAAAACACTGTATGCCTTTAACAATCCAGAGTGATCCCTGGTTGTTGTTGGTGTACTGTGGCAGGCAGAGGATCATCATCCTCACTTCTTTCAGCAAAGCCTTTTAGACCCACTGGTGAAAATGAAGAAACAGCCATCATCAGCAGTCCCACTGACAGAGATTACTAATACCATCTGGAAGAAAAGCAGGGCTTTGTTCACACACAGGATTTCCTAACAATGACCCTGTGTATAACATCCCATACGTAAGAGCAGAGCTTCCCCTTTCTCCTGGGCCGACAACCTCGTTGCAGCCCGGGCTCTGCCCCACAGGCAGCACTTGCTGGGCAGCTGAAGGTTCTGTAAAAGGTACTTCAGCTCTGTCATGCCAGGCACATAGGCAGGGCTCAGCCCTCCTGCTGCCTGGTGCTCTGAGCACCCCTTCTGTGCTGGGTGCAGACAGGAGGGAGCCAGGTTCCTCTGACTCTGCTGGCATCCTCCAAATGGATACCAGTGAAGCTGTAAAATGCTGCCACTTGCACTTCTCTAGTAAAGAAGCATAAAAGCAGGTGCAAATAATACTCTATTACTTGGCACAAAGTACCTGGAGAGTGAACAGCCATTTGTCTGTAAATTATTAACAAACACGTTTCCAACCAAGGCGATTCAAGTATTTTTTTTTTGTTGCTACACAGACCCCTAGTTTTCTTTACAGTGCTTTTAAATTCAACAAAACAGAGGAAAACTGCTCAAGTTCAAAGTTCTTGACGTTATTGTCAGTTTATTTCCATGAAGCTGAACGCTGAATATTATGAAACAGCTCAGGAATGCTGGACATAAAGGGAGATTTCCTTTTTTCCCCCTTCAGCTGAAATATCTTTTGGCAATAAATCCCCGCCGGAAATGTGCTTTCCCTGATTCCCCGGCTTAATTAGCTCAAACAATGTAAGATATGTAACACTGACCACCATGGGAAACCTGATAACAAAGAGCAGTGATACAATACAAGCCTTTCAAACAGATGCAGCCAGTACCCTGCTAAGACAAAAGTGGATTCAGTGTGGTGTCAAGCCTTTTCTTCCTTCTCTGCTGCAGGAGACACCAGCATTATGGTGAGACAAGTTAATCTTTGCCATGTTTTTCCCCAGTAATGATCTAAAATTGCCAATTCCTCTGTAGTATGCCAGTCACACATTAGTATTTTCGTCAAGAAAGAGACAGCAACTAATGCTGCAGCTCCTTGGCACTCAGGATGCATTTGCTGCTATTGCCATAGGGAAAACTATGAGAAAACTGACCCCAAAACTGGCTGCTCATGTGGAAATGAGCAGAACTCCTGGTTGGCGTGACTGTGTGCCCTTACATGCTCCTCTCTGAGAGAGCTGAGGCTGCAGTTTCCTCTGGATTTCTTTGCTGGGCTGTATCCTCAGCAGCCCTATCCCCTGTCCTTGCTGAGCACTCAATCCTACCCCTGCATCATCCTTCAGCAATGGTTTGTGCAATGAACAGCAAGCAAGAAGGATGTGCTGACTCAGGCTGTGAATATCCTTCTTCCTTTTGCTTTTCCACACTGCTTTACTGCTAAAGGAGTGAGCTCTCCAGGGCCAGCCCCTGCTCAGGGCTGGGGTACTGCAGTAGCTGCAAAGCTGAAGGAAAAGTGGAAGATCAGGAGCATGAGCAGTGGGTGATCAAGGATGATGGCACTGCAAATAGAAACACAGCCTCTCCTGCAGACAGGCAGAACTGGCACCCCACCTAGGTCAGAACAAAACTGATGTACAGCTGGGGTCTGGATTGGTGCCCACAGCATGGATGATCCCAGCATGTGGTAAAGCTGCTCTCCCCTGGTATTATTAAAGATGTCAGAGAAGAAAAATTGCAATAGGCTTTTGCCTACTTTTCCGTTTATAGTTTATAATTTTTGAGTTCAGATATATTTATAGATTTCTTTTCTCTTATACTTGCATTAGAAGCTTGAGTCTTACCACTTCTGCTCCCCAAAATACTCAGTGGACACCAGAGAAGTGGCAGTATTATAATGTCACAGAAGCAAGTGTCACATGTAGGCAAGTGCAGCAAACATAGGAACAGGAATTTCTTAATCAGAGTGTTTATATTTGCTGCTTTTTTTTTGTTTTGTCATTAGCTGTGTAACTCAAATGCCTTCCAGGAGAATGACAAAATTACTTTGGACAGGTTCACCCAGCAGAGCTTCATTGACTCAGCAATGTCCACTGGGGCCATGAAACCGGTCAGAGAGCCAGCCTCCATCCATGCCTGCTGCTCCAGGGCCACACACACCAGCAGGGCTGTGCTTTACTGGCCCAACTTGTTTCACTTGTGCACAGCTCCAGAACTGACTGCTGCTGAATGTGTGTGCCCTACCAAGGCAGCCCTTCCCACATGTTCTGCCTCTTCAGAACAGGTGAGAAACTCTAAATCCAGGAGGATTACTTCAGGAGGGCTTCTAGACAAAACAGAGAAGCAGCAAATCCAACCAGTGCAGGGCCTAATGACTTGCGTTGTCCTTGTACAATATCAAATGGAGTTAAGAAAGCCCAACAGCCACCTCTTGATCTTCTTTGTTTGTCTGAAGAGCCAAAGGTCACGGGCTCACTTTTCTTCTGTGGGTTGCCTTTGAAGTGCAGGTGGCATCAGTGCTCTGCAAGGCCCCACATAGAAAGCCCAATTTGATCCAAGTCTGTAGGTGGCTGGGTCTTTTTGGCCTCTCTGGTTATCACCTTTGTTTCACAAGGCCAGTTGCAATCTGACTGATCTGTTAAACAAATTAGATTCATCCCCCTGGCTCTGCTAAAACCCAAGTGTAGCCCTCAGCTGGGTAAAGCACAGACACTCCAGCTTTATTTATATTAATGTAATTATAGATAGACCTATATTATAATGGCCAACTTGCACTGTAGGCAGAATAAACAAATGCCTCTTTGGTGATCAGTGCATCATGGAGTTTTTTTAATTATAGCCTGCATGCTCACTCTGGACCATACCCAGAAAATGTGGCACTCTTAATTGTCAGAGACGGTAAATGTTGCTCATTTTCCAGTATATCAAAGCAAGAGAGTCTACAGAGTATGAAATTATTTTATACACCAGGCATGAAAATATTTCGTGCAGCTATTATTAAATCTCAGTCCCACAAAAGTCATTGGCAAAATTGCCAGTAACCAGGAGAGACAGCACTTTGGTCTAGGAGGCTATGTTTGCATAAGTAGTGAACAAATGGGAGAAGCCTAAGGCAAGGAAAAGAAATATCAGGAATGTACAGGAGATCTCAAAATCTACCATGTCAATAGTGAGTGCTGGGCAGCCACACATGGCCTCCATCTGGTTCTCCAAATGTGTCCCATACATGACTGCAACATCACTTATAAAAAGATCCCACTTCATGGAGTCTTATTAAATACTGTTTACTAGGCACAGCTGTTCTTAATTTCTGCCTATATAGTCCTTGGTTTCAGCAGAGATTTCAAAGATATTCCCATTATCACCACAACTCTGGAAACAAAACTTACACGAGAAAGCAAAGATGCAGAGCTCCTTCTTCATCAACTTTTCCAGGCAGGCGACCGACTACGCTGTCAGTAGAATAACACCAAAACCCTGTTTTTATGCAGAAGAGCTGGTGTGAACATTTTCTTTGGTTTGCCTCCAGAGGGGATAACAGCCTTCCTGGGATTTGGGCCTGATTGTTCGCTGTTTTCTCAAAAAGAGCTCCCCCAGGGCTCTGGCAGAGTTTGGTTTGTAACTTCTGAGGCTCTGCCCCTGGAGATCTGCCAAGCCTCTGCGTTTGAGTGATACACGCTCCCATTTAATGGGAATCTACTGCCCCTGTCCCAAACACACACTCAGTTTCAGGTAGGGGGTACTACTCTTTCTTGGAAAACTTGAGCTTCACAGGCACACCACTGTTGCCTCTGAGCAGCCACAGGGCTGGGGGATGCCTTGGCTCTGCTGGGTGTGTGGCAGATGCCTGGATGCCTCTTGCACAGCAGAACCTCTGCATCCTACTGCTCACATACGGGCTGGCTCTGAACCTCAGGGTCAGTGAGTTCGTCTGGGCCCTGCCTGTCTGGAGCTGCTGAAGCAGCCAGACCTCCAAATCACTGCACAGCACTCTGTCAGTGTCACCAGGCTTCCCGTGCGCTTGGCATGATGACTCAATTAAACCAAGATTTTCAGTCTGTTGCCTGGTGTTTCGTTGGCTCAGGTTCACTTAGACAGACGTCTCCATAAGGTCAGCTCAGGAAGGCAATGAAACACGAGCCAGAAAAAAAAGTGTGGTTTCTTAGGGCACTTTTGCCAGCCTAACAGAAATGTGCACAGGGCAACTTCACCCCTGCCTGATTCAGCTGGTTGCACAAAGTGGAGAAATGTCAAGGAAGATTTTGCATACCTGTAGATATTATGGTAAAAAAAAAAAAAAAGGCAAGAAATAGGTTCCTAAACTAATAAACACACATCAGTATTTAGCCACTAAATTACATGATGTGATTTTACACCCAGAGGAGTATCAATTGTTTTCTTCTTGAAGCTTGCAATTGGTAAAAGGAAGACAAACACATTGAATCATTTTAACTGACTTGTGTTACTGGGGAAAATAGAATAATTCAGTACTTCAGTACTTACGCATTTAAATTTACAGAGGCTAGTCAAGATGAAGGCTTACAAATAGTCCTTCTGGATATATACACATCTTTCTTCTCCTGGTATACTTCCAATCTCTATTTACCATGCAGCCAGGAGAAACATTTGACTTGCTGGAATAGTGCAGGCAGCACCAAACCTGTACAATGACTTCTTCTCTGGTGGCACTATCATGGCACTGGTGCTGGAGGAGGAAAGAAGGCCTCTCTAAAACCAAGTTGCCTATCTGAAGTTTTTTTTCTCTCTCATTCCTCCCAAAGGGATTTCTAATGTTTCATGTGAGCTATGGCTGTGGATATAAAATAGCTTGGCTTCTTCTCCATGTGCAGAAAGCCTCATCTGCAAGTCCCTGCAAGTTTATGGTCTGTCCCCAAGTATTCGATGGACCTAAACTCAAGAGATGGCCAAACAGGACTGACACAGCATCAAGGAATAGGCTCCAATTATATGCCAAGGAGTCAGTCCAAAGTCTCTGGGCTGAACATCCCAATCTTTTCAAACACCAGGCCACAAATTATGTGGCTCATGGCTGTGCTATATATACATATATGCATGTATAGCTATTTTCTGTAACTGCCAGCTTCCATATCTTGTAATAATGAAGTCTTCCCCTCTGAAGGGCAATTGATTATCACAGAAATAATTTCCAATGCATTCAATTTATTTGTACCTGCCTGCAGCTAACCCCAGAACTCCATCCATACTGCTAACCACCATACTTTTAAAAATTAAGTCTTTTCTCATGTATGGACATAAGGACAAAATCAATCTGCCTCCCATCACACTGTGTGAATAAAGTTGAGGCTGTAGAATGATGCCAGACCACATATTTATGGAAACATATAAACATTTTCTTAGCTCCCTTGGACTGTCTTGAAATTCAAACATGTACTTAAAACCCTTTGCACTACTGCATTTTCAAGGTCAAAGTATTGACAGGGAAAGTGGCCAGAGAGCTGTACTTATCTAGCAGGTCTTACACATGACTCTAAAAGTTTTGATAGATCAAAAAGCCTTTCACTAATTTAACTGATGAGCTAAATCTTGGTCTCCTTTTTGACAGCTGACATTTTGAGTAACTCATGATCCCAAGATAGATGGGCTGATGAGAAAAAATGAAGAATGCAGTTGATGAGATTCAGGGCATGTAAGTTGCCCCATGAAAGCAAGATGTTAAATCCCAATGACATTTCAGTATGGACTGTGCAAGCTCCTCTTCTTCAGATCAGGTCTGAAGTCAACACAGAATTCACTGTCTTACGGCATGGTATTGATGCCAGCAGACAGTAACCTTAAATAAAATAGGGTTCTCATTCTCATTCATTAAGTAAATGCTGTTACTACCTTCCAGCTGTTAGTTACCACCCATCTGCCAGGCTGACAACAAAGCTGACAGGACGGAACTGGTGTCTGAGCCTCAGACATTATAATTTAGCCACTGCACAGTCTGGCACCTTAGCGAGAGCCCTCCCTGCTTGGTGACTTGAACTGAATAGACAATGAGACACAGCCTGGTGTGGCTGGGGGGTGGGTACAGGCTACCCACTATTACTTCTGCCCCAGAGGGGTAATTGATGCCAAAGTCCCTTTCTTGGGTAGGGGAACAAATACGTGTAAAAGGCAAATGGAAGGGTTCAGTGCTGTACTCCCAGCTGCTGCCACTCTCAGATAAATTAATGCCACAGCCCCCAGCAAGTAACCTCCCACTCCTCCCAGCTGGGTACCAGCCCAGCCCACACCAGGGGAACAAACTCCTGTGTGCTCCCAGTAGAGCTCTGCTACCAGCCACAGCATCAGCTGCTGAAGGCACAGCCAAACTTGCACCAGCAGTGGAGACTGAATCCAGAGGCTGCCATCCCTGCTCTGCAAGGCCCTGCCCACTGCTGCTGTTTTACCCCAAATCCCTCCATTCCAGATGTGTCAGTTCCCATCAGCTCTTTCTTCCATGCTCACTCATCCAAGGTGTAGAACTCACCTGTGTTTCCAAGCACAAGGCTTGCCCTTCTAGGAGACTTTTGCCAATTTCTTTAAAAATACAAACTCAGCCAAAGTTCTCCAGAGTTTTGGATGCTGCCATACCTTCTAAGGAGTGACATAGAGAGCTCTTATTATGGAACCCACATGTGGATTTTAAATGTGCTTTCCATTTTCCCAGCTCAAATTCAGAGTTTTATTTTATTATTAAAGTTTTATTACTGCAATATATTTTTAATTATTCTTGTTAATAATTACTTAGCTGTATTGGTTAGTAGGTTCACCACTGCTTGGAAACTTCTGAGTTAGGTCTGGTCTGGATAAATATCAAAAGGTTTGGATACTTTTCCAAAAGTTTTGAATATGCAGAATTGTCTATATTCCTGGAAAGGAATGGAAGTTAGCATATGAAAGGGGAAGAATCAGACAAAGCAGGGCAAATTAAAGGACAGGCTCTAGTACCTCCCGTCTCAGGGAGAATTTCCTTAAAACTGAGACACAGCATCCTAGTGAGTCTGTTCCTGCATAGCTTAATTTAAAGTGTTTGTGTTGTATCATTACCCTTCGTTATCAGGCTTTCTGTAATGGTCAGTGTTATATATCTCAAGTCATGTGAGCTAATTAAGTCAGGAACTGCAATTTTTGGAGTGTTTTCATTATCTCTGACTCTGGCCTTGCTTACAGAAAAGGAAAACAAAATTCACTTTTGGAGCTGTGTCTAATTTAAATCTTCACCCAGACATCTGTGAGAGGCCTCCTCAACAGAAAGATCTGGGGAAGGAGGAAGCCGTTTGGTGGGAATCTTAGAATAAATTACCTGTTGATGGTCAATGCTTTTCAGCACATCTCAAGTAACTCCCCTGGAAGAAAGCTAAATGATAGTCACAAAAGCTCTGCAGACAAAAGCCACTTGTGTGTCCCTCCATGGCCAGTGAGGTGCATCCATTCTCACCATGGTGCTCCCCAGCACAGTGGCACAGGACACCTGCCCAGAGTAGCTGGGGCAAAGGAACAGCTCTCCCCTTGCCTCCCCACTTGGGCCTGGAATGGATTGGAGCTGGGTTTGGTTGTGCCAAGGTCACACCAGGTCCTGTCAAACATGACACTGTCATCGTAGAGTGGATCTCAGCAGAGCACTTGGCTGAGGAAACAGGGATAGCACACAAAATGCTGAAGACTCTTAAGACAAAGGAAACTAAGTCTGAGACAATCTTACATGTTTTGTCGTTGGCTTTTGTAAAGATGGGGGTGTGAGATGTGCTGGATGAACCCAGAAAGCAGATTTATCTGGAACAGTGAAAACTCTTACAACCAAATCTCTCTGTCTGTCTGGGGAATACCAACTTTAGCAACAACCGAAGAAGAAAGGGATGGGCCTTCATGTCATGGAGACAAAGTAGCTCTCTGGAGATCCCCTGTTACAGCTGATGAAGTTACATGGAACTATTTTGAGAAAATTTATGCCCAATTCTTTCACTGTGGCAATAGAAGAACATTTGGACTTGAATCAACTTTTTTAAGAGCCACTTCTGGAAACATTCGGATAATGTACCAGTTTTGCTTTCTGTAGAAGGAAAAAGACCCATGAAGACTGGCAGTTTAAAATCATTTCACACAAACCCACACATTTTGGCGAAAAAGTTTGCCCCAAAAATTTACCTAGGTCTAGCATGATCCAAGTGTAAGTGTGCAATCTCCACGTAAATTCTGGATTTATTTTAGCTATTTCTGCATAGGAATGCCAAGCAATTAACCACACCATCCACTAAAGCATAAATGTTTATTTCACAAAATGCTCAAGCAGAACTGACATCAATTAACTGTTTCTAATATCCCATAGCTTTTCTAGCTTTTTTTTTTCCCTGCCACACACACATATTTGATTCTTAATGCTGGGAAATGCTCCATACCGAGCGATGTGCATGCAGAGATTATCAACAGTCATGGTGCAGTTTGCCTGTTGATACACAGTTATTTCTGAGGTCTCTTTCAAGTGAATTTATACCCTTCCCTCTTCATGCAATGCCTTTGTATAGGAACTTAGGACATGTATCAGTTTGATTACGTTAGAAAATGCAATCCAATCTGACGAATTAATCTGAAATAGAGGAAATTTTGATGCCAGGAACTCCTCCGCCTTCTAAAAAAGAGCTGAAACGTGGATTATTTGTGTTTCAGTATATCCAGGCAAAGCAACAAACTGTGCTCAGCTTCACAAGGACAACTTTAATGAATTTTCCCTCTAGGTACAACTGAGTGGAGAATTTTTCCATGTGTAACAGACACGTTCTTTTTCTGCAGCACTTTTGTAACTGATTACATCTTTGTACATTATTTTAACTTTTCAAGAACAGGACAAAATTGCTTCACCCATTAGAGAATGTATAGTTCAATTGGATTAATTTTTCAGTCTACATCAGAGATAAATTAAGTTTAAAATAATTTACATATAACATAGCCAAATATAGGATTCTGAGTTGAGAATGAATTGTAATTACTAAATTACAGTTTTCTTCCAGTCAGTCTTACACCCATCTTAAAGAGTACTCCCACATTGTTTTCCTCAGGACTTAATTATTGTACACCCTTAATATGCCATCTTCTACTTCTCATTTGGCAATAAATAAAAGTTGAAAGTATTTCTTTTCTGGATTACTAAGGAGAAGATTTTCAATTTCTCAGCTGTATATTTGTGAAAATATTTGATCTGAAATAACTTATTATACATTAAGCAGTAATGAATAAAATTGCCATTATTTCTGCTGCTGATGAAAGAAGTTGAATTTAAATTCAGACATGTTGGTAATTTTAAATTCCTTCCTCCCCCTTGAAAATCAATGAAAATTAAATCCGTAATTTATAATCCACATTTAGAATGGTACTTAATAGCTGATGACATATGATATGACCCATGGGAAGAAAATAACAGAAGGACTCTCAACTTGAAGAAATTTGAACATAGACATCTAGGGAAAATAATCCAAAACTCAGTTATTCCTCAGAAGGGACAATGAGGAAAGTAATGCTGAAAGAAGCCTGAGGGTGATAGTAGAGAGTGTATTAAATGTGACTGAGCAAAAAAAGAGAAATTTTTGGCTGCAAATTCAAAGATATCACCTCCTGGAAAAGGGAAGAAAAGATTCCACTCCATATGGCTTTGGTGTGACCACACTAGGAATACTAAATTCACTCCTGGATACCTTATTAGCATCTAAAAGGACAGGTTCAGTGGAGAGCAACAATAGTGTCTAAGGGATTGTCTGGGCTGACTTTATGGAAAGATTAAAATAGTTTAGGGGTGGATTGGGGCACCTTTTATTCCCATGGAGTAGCACTTTAATTTTTATTCCATCCTTTTCCCCTACATTTTAACAGGCCTACTTACAAAGCAAAATATTATGGGCAAGTGTGTAAAAGTCTGTCCCTAAAGGCTAAGCAATGAATGGGGGAAGTTCCAATAGACATCTAGGTATGTTGGAAGGGTTATTAACACCAGTGGGCATAACTTGCAACGGGTTGATATTTATAATGACAGAAATGAAAAAAAGAATGAAAACTTATTGACAGGTCCTTTAGGGTATTGATTGCTCTCATAAATTAAATGATGCAACTCTTGATACATTTAAAGCCATGCTTGCAGAGCACAAGTGATTGTACTCAGGAGAGCAACCCTGCTCTGGACAGGAGATGGACTGGATGGCTTAGTGGGTCTGTCTCTTTTTACTTGCACTGACTTAGAAACCTTAACAAGAGATAGGGTGTTACAAGACACTTAGTAATAAATATGCTCCACTTTCTAATGCAGTATTTGGCCAAAGCCCAGATAATTCCTGAAGTACACCTCAGGGCCTCATAATGACTCCAGTGCTAAATATCTTACAGTCTCACCTCTGCCTGGCTGGAGCAGTGAAACATTTCTCAGTGTAAACAATAAATCAGTCAGTATTCCTAAGCTGCAGTCTCTAATTGTAGTGTTGGGGAGACTATTTGGATCTGCTAGAAATGGTGTGAAGATCCGTTCTGTGCAGAGCTTAAGTCTTCTAAAGCCTCCCTGGAACTGCTGCTTTCAGAGTTTCCCTGCCCCGCCCTCCTCACATAGCATCTTCCCCTTCCTCCTTATCCCGGCCCAGAACTTCCATCAGGAGGTGGATCATCACCACTTCAGCCAGGAAAAAAGTTCAGATGCTCTGGCAGACAGATGTGCCACCCTCTGACACTGCAGACACTCAGCAGTGACTGTAGGTGCTGGTCAAGGAGGGCTCCTGCACGGACCCCCGGCAGCCCCAGTGCACCCACTGCAGGATGCTCATCTCCTCCCCAGGATGCCTCTCTCCCCTAGCACTCAGGCAGGCTTTGTTAGCAGAATGGTTTGTTTTACCTTCATAGGTCATTAAATCTCTATTGATTTCAAGCAATTGGTTCTCCATGCTGTGCAGGCTCTGTTATAAATTACTGATCGGGGATGTGAGTTGCTTTGGCTCCCCATTTGGTGTATTTAGCAGCGATTTTCAGTGTACACTTCTCCCTCTACTCTTGTCCAGCCCCCACACAACAGCAGAGCTAGCTTAAGCACAAGGCAGAGGAGAGCTTCCACTCTGGTCCTTTGGCTGGGGAAGGAGGTGCAGTGTCCACGCTGCAAGTAGCAACAGATCTCTTGTTATCTTGGATATTGGACTCTCATAGAGGCACTTGCCCAGTGCAATGGTCTGATCTTGAAAAGGAAAGAACTTTACCCTGGAGCTCCCTGGGCAGCTGATCACCCTTTCAGAGAGGCCCACTCGGATTTTTCATCACTATTTAGAGACCAAAATTATGCAGACTGGACCTTAGTTTAATATTGTATTAAGGTAAGTGCATTGTCATCCTCCTGTGACAAACATTACATCATCTTTGTAACTAGTAATATTTTTAATGTATGTATTTTGCTAGGCAACAGACTGATAGAGTTTTTGGCCTTTTAAAGTCACACTAAATATTTACCAGCTTTGCCATCTGAGCACTACAAAGGCAGTCAGCCCCATGAAAATGAAATTGCTCACATTCACTTCAAGTGGTGTTCTGTATGTCCATTACACACACGCACTCATGCACATATATGGATATATACAGAAAATTACACACAAAGGGACTGTATATATATATAAAATCATTGTAAGTACTTGTCTCTCACACAGTCCTCAGTGTGTCTGAGTGCTAGAAACTTGACATGACATTACAGACTGAAATGATGCAAGGAAGAAATATATTGCATTTATGGAAATAATTCATTTTCCTTGTCTGGGAACCTCTTGAATATAAATAATATTTTCATTTACAAATTTCAAAGTGCTGTCCTAAGAATGGGTAAGAATCATTATCTTCATTTGACAGTTGGAGAAACAAAGAGCAGACTGTCTTAAGCAGCAGTCTGAGGTCACATGGAGTAAATGAAGTCAAACCTCATCTCCCGAGCCCGACTTTCCCTTGAGAGAGCACACCAGAGAGCACACCACTCACAACTTTATCAGCTGAAACTCTTCAGCTGGTATGCTAATAGTATTGGCAACCCTGAGCCTTCACAGATCATGACTGAGTTTTCAAATGATCAGAAAATTTGCTTTAAATGCATAAGATTAAAACCTCCAAATAAATAAACTTGTGTTTCCTATGTTTGTCTTCTGTTATCTGAGCCTTTGGAGTACGCTAAGGAAATAGTTTCCAGGTATTTCTACCACCAGAAGATCCAGACTTTTTTCCTTAAAAAAAGAGGTGGGGGTGGGGAGGACAGTAGTAAGCAAACAGCTCTAAATACTGTAGATAAAATCTGGAGAGTTGTCAAAACAATGCAGAGATCATACCTATTTCTGGCACATGCTGAAGGCTGCTCTCTTTATTAAATGATCTCCCCACCCTACTCTAACCTAAAAGCAGATCTTGCTTTCAGATCCTAGTAATGACTCCTGAGAATGATAAGCATCCATCACCACCTCAGACTGGATCCTCTAGACCTTTTCAAAAGTGCAACAGCATGGGGCAGGCTCAGACTATGCCCCAGGAGCTGTGCGTCTTTCTGAGTTGTTTTAACCCAAGAGTTGAAGTGTCCAGAGCACAGCAACCCAGAGTGGGGCACAGCCCAGTTTCTTTTGCAATCAGAACCATTCTTCTCCCAGTACAAGACAATTCATCATGCTCAGATTGGTAATGTGGGACCAAAGCTGCCACACAGAATGTTGGTCCAGCCTGAGCTCATTCTTCCTGCTAAAATTTGCTGGTGGGTTAACTCCGTGCTGTGAAGCTTTACATCAGATACTCTTCATCTGCACCCTTCTTAATTCATGCCAGATGAAATTCACAACTCCGAAGCAGAGATGTTCAGTTTAAGGGGTTTTTTTCCCTCTTAAGACCTGTCTTTTTCAAATGTCTCCAAATTAGACAATCGCTAGGGGCACTGATAGTTGTTTTCCTTTTAAGTCAGAGGCACTATTTGCTTTTTCAGTTCCTCAGTTGTTTTATCTCTTATTATGTTGAATCATTTTGAAAGCTATATCTTCCATTTAAAAGTCATATCCCATTATCTAGGAGGGAATTTGAAAAGGTCGGTGTTAAAAGAAAACACAAGCTAAAACAATCCCTACACTCAAGCCTTCAACACTAACTAACCCATATGATATTGAAGGTTAATTAGACTTTAAGAAAATGCGCAGGCAATACATGTGGCATGCTACTGATAAAATGACGTTGCTCATAATGAATTAAATTATTGTAGAACCTCTGTGAGGCACTAATAATGGGCAAACCTCTGGAAAAAAATTAATGTTTCTTCAGCCTGGGATCTCTTTTTATAAACAAAACAATACAATGTATTCTTGTGTGTGGTCTTCAACAATTACAGTTCAGTTTTACTCAGTCTTAATGCATTTGCATATATGCTAAACAAAATAATAACTGTAGTATATGACAGCCCTGGAAATACTGGGTGGTCTCTGAAGATGTGAATTAGCAGTATGTTGTGGGGGTTTTTATGGGGAGCACAAGATATCTCAATTGTTTCTTCATGTCTGCCAGCATTCATGTATTGAAACAGACACAGTAAGTACTGGGTAGAAGCACATATGGACATTTGAAAAACTGAAATCAAGTTAAACATGTTATCCAGCTTTCACTTCTCTCTCAAAGTCTTAAAATTGCATGCTGGTGCACACTTGCTGGAGCATGAAAAATAAAGGAAATGTTGTGACTGGACCTCATTTTTAGCAGAAAAGTGTGTGCCCTGTATATAATATGGGCATATAATGTGCTCTGCTAATAAATATATCAATCTCATCTGAGAAGCCAGTTCTTGTTTTTCAGATAACTTGTTGACAGACTGGTAAATGCAATTGCTCAGATTTCTTCATGCTGTAACCCTTGAAAATGCTACGAACATTTTTACAGCAGTAAGTCTGAGGACACAGCAGCATGCAGAATCCATATTGCTAACACATGAATGGCCTTTACCATCTGCACAGCCTTCAATCAACTCCATTATATTCCTCTCAAAGACAGACATGAAATGCATTTGACACTATCACAGTTTCATTAGCTAATATTTCACTATGTGGTCTCTCAGGCAACCCTCACCTATAGAGGAAAATGCAGATCTCATCTACTTGACTTTGGTGCTTCTGAGAATTCAAAAATCCAGACAAATAAAAATCCTATGTTTGAAATAAGTGGGAGGAGAAGGACTCAGGGAATTAAAGAATAATTAATCCTACAAACTTCAGTTTGATGGCACTTGGATACACTAAGACATATGCTTCTTGAGAACCTGCTGGGGAGCAAAAGTCACAGATACTCACAGATGTGTAATCACAACATGAACACAGTTCTGCAAAATGCTTAATCGAAAGGAGCAGGCGACATGGAGCCATCACAACCTTAATTCAAGCTCTTGAAGATAAGGCATTAAAATGTCTTAAACCAGATAATGTTGGCTCCCATTTCAGTTGATCATTAAACTTACTCCATCTGTTTGGGGTTGCAGCCCTGCCTGACTCCCTTTGAATAGAAATTGATGCATGAAAGCATCACAGAGGCAGTTCTGTCTGTACCGTGATTAAAACACACAGGGACATATCTGTTCGGACTGTTACACAGAATAAAACCACATTTTCTCCCTTTTGCATACCTTCAAAAACATATCCCTCTTTTAACCCAAACCTTTAAAAGGGTGTCCTTGTCTCTGCAAAACTGAAGAAAACTTTGGAAGTTGGAGCACATCTTTTAACAGTTTCCAGGCAGTCTGCATCAGCCCGGGGCAAAGAAGGGTCTGGTAAGCTGCCTTCCATCTTCTCAACTATCCTTATCTCTAGTTCTGTTTCTAAGGTCAGTAAAAAACATACAGAAGTGATTATGCAGGAACTAGCTCTGAGGGATTACACTATTTGTCAAAGTAGCAACAGTGAATTCAATATGCGTAAATCTCTTCTCCCTGTGCAGTAGAGCTGTGCTCTGGAATACCAGTGGGATACTGATAGGAGTCATTTCCTAGGCAGTTTACCTTTGGGGGAAGTTTGTGGTTGATATAATAAGAAACCCATTTTTTTAAGAACCCACAAGTTGCAAGGGACAGTCCGGTGGGCCCTTTCTGCCAACAAAAACAGCTGATTTACTTTGCATTTTTATCAGTGACCTGGGAAAAAAAAATCCTTGCTAAGAAATTTGACAGATGACACAAAGACTGGGGGTGAAGAAAGAAAGAGAGGTCACTGATGCAGGCTGAGCTATTAATAAGCAAACAGCACATTTTCTAATCCACCCCAATAAAAGATGTAAAGCACCTATGACTGTAGTAGGTCATTATAGAATATGACTCTGCCCTGAAAAGCAATCACTGCCTGATCATGGAGAATAGCCAATCCCTGAGGAGTTGTAGTGGCCAAAATACTAGGTCTTTAACATAAGGGTGAGAGAACTTTGGGATACAGAGGTTATCTCCTGGGATGTCCAAGGGCACCTAAGGGCTGCCAGAATATGGGCTCCCAGTGAGGAACACCAGACTTCCATGCTGTGGTGTCCCAGAGACTGCCATGTGGATGTGTGAATCTGTTCAACAAATCAAACAGCTTTAGCCCACCACATCATTTCTCAAGTATTTCAGGCACGGTCTAGATGAAGCCAGGTCATCCCATTGTGGTGTCTGTGGGCTAGAATGGTGTTAATCAGCTGTAAAGCAGAGTAGGTGCAGAAAAAGGTAAAAGGCTCTTGCAGTAAAAGGCTGGCACTTTATCACTGGGAAAATGAAGGGTTGGATTTGATCAGCCTGTAAGAACAGAACTTCATGCTGGACTGTGTGGTGCAGAAGATGGAGGTGTAACACACCCCAGAAGCTGCAAGTTGAAACTGGGCAAGTTCAGACTAGACTTTTGAAGTGTTGATGTTTGAATGCTAGAAGAACTTCCCAAAAGTTTTGCTGGGTTCTCTGGCCTCAGTGATTTTTATTTTGAGATTAGATTTCTTTTAGAAGAGCATCAGATGAGCTAAGGACAGCAATACCTTTAGCTTCCCAGTCCACAATTTGATAAAGCCTTCTCTGATCTTTACTGTCTCTTCCCCCATTACAGAAAATTTGATTTAGAGTGGCCACCCCTATAGGAGCATCAGAGATATTTCTGTTGACTTTCTTTCCTACTGGATGTTTCAGATGACAGTCATTGGCTATTCTAGGTGAGGTGCCAAAGGAATTCAGCTCCCAAGTAATACTGTATTACTGGGCATGATAAGGATTTCAGGCAGGCCCAAATGGAGAAATCAAGCCAGCTTTCTTCCTTCATACAGACCAGAATTAAATCTGGCACTTCCCACTTGAACAAAGATAAGTATTTTGCAAATATTTTTTGGATGAGAGCAAGACTGCAAACGTGCAACTATCTGAGGTCCCCTCTACAATGGGAAGTGTTACTTGGGGCTGGGGATCCAACAGAGGCTGACCTAATAAAATCAGCTGGGAATATCAGTGTATACAGGAATTTAGTTGTCCGTGTATGAGTATATGAGGCTATAAATAGGCTTTTGGAAAGCTTGGAAGAGTATGCAGTTATTGCTTGTTATTTTAAAATGTTAATGTGGGTTTCAAGCTAATGAAAGAAATGTGATTGCTGGTGAAGGCCTGTCTAGCCACACAAAGGATCAGCAAGAAATTCCGGTTCTTCCATCTCACTCAGCCTTGCCGTGGAAGAAAGACCAGCTCCTGGTAAGTTTTGGTTTTTATGAACAATTTAGCCCTCAGGGCCCTCTGATGGTCTGAGCCAACTTGGATGCCTCCTTTGTGATACAGATATATGTTACCAGTCACTCATTTATTTTTCCTTATTTTCCGTCTTATTCTAAAAAAAAAAAACAAACCAAAAAAAAAAAAAACACCAAAAAGCACTGTAGCACAGTTTGTCTGATACTGTCTAATGCTGCCAGGGACATTTATAGGACCTTCAACCACACCTGTAGTTACTGTAAATCACTGGAAGGACTCAAGGGAGATACTCTGGCAAAATACATCTCTTCAAAAGTGCCTCTATGCATTGGATGGTGAGATCATCACTTTAGGGCTGGTGGTTTCTAAAGAATTTGCCTTGTGTCTCCCAGCAGGTTCACTCACCATTTGGTGCCCCCTCCCAGCAGCACACAAGTAGAGCCCAAATGGTTCCTGCCTGGCTCTTTGCAGATTCTGTGTCTTACTGTGAAATTTGTTCACATTAATTCCAGCCAGGAGGAAAAAATCAAGCTGCTCAGGGAAATATGCTTTATTTTATCTTTTACTTCAGCTTTTATCATTAGAAAAGAGCATAAGTTGGTTTCTGGGCTGGATGAGTCAGATGGAGCTGATAACCATTAGCACTGCACTAAAACACTGAAGTTAAAAAAAAAACCCAACTTATAAACACCTGATTTAAAAAAAAACACACACCAATGGTTAGAAGCTGACAGAAATTATTAACAATAAGCTCTTTTGCATAGAAATATGTTTATTACCATCTTTTCCAACCTAAACAGTTCTATGATTCTATGCACTTGCAGCAGCTGGCATGAGACTGGCATGATGCCAGCAAAGATCGTCTTTCCACCTGATCCTAGGAAAAATACCAGCAAGCCAGGGTGTATTCTCTTCTCAATCCATGCATAACATACTCCCACAGACCCCTGCAGGAGTTTTGTGCATGTGCATGTGTGAAAAGTATGGTCCAAAAAATGAAAACCAGCCAATTTTGCCTTTTCAGCTGGCAGACCTGTAAGCAAGGACAGATCTGCCTTTAAAAGGCTGGGGTAGAAGGGATATATTTTGCTACATCAGTGAAAGCAAATAGAGGCTACCCAACAAGGAAAGAATAAATTAATCACAAGTCACAGCCCCACAAAGTTCTTAGGTAAAATCAGATTTGTTAGAGGGTGCAGTGGTTTGTTTTGGGTTTTGTTTGTTTGTTTTTTAAAATCAACAGAAACCTGCCCTCTGTATGATGCACTGCCTGCTCCTGGGTCTGCCCACACTCAGATTTCAAAGCACATTTGTGGCTTGTTGAGCTCTAGTGTTGTTTGGTTGCTTTTTTTGGTTGAGAACTTTTCCGTATGATTACACTCTAAAAGTGTGCCATAGATTACATGGTCCATAACCAGGTTACAAGGAGAGAACACAAGTCTGCATTTAGGAAAACATCTTTAATCCCAATAGGAGCAGCTCCAAACATTCAGCTTACAAATTTTTGCATTATGGACTTGGCTAAATGTAGGGACAATTCCTGCAAATGTCAGGGATGTTCACAGGGGGACAAAATTGTTCAAAATTAAAATTAAAAGTGAAACAAAATAACTTGAAACAGTTTGCAGTTTTTTACTTGGGCTTCAAGTATGGAAAGCTCAACGTTAAAAATTTGGTGTCATGCAAATCCAGTGATTTTTGCATTTATCCTAAAAGACCAAATCACATCAGCTTTTGTCAACTCTTTAGTTAAAGGAGGTGAAAAATACTGACTATTAAGGAGGTGAATGAAATGGCCTGTGAGGCTTTATGGGTAACACAAAAATCACTATTGAAACAATGATCCCCTCAAAGTTGAAAACACTGACCTTTGCTGAAGAAATTCACAAGTCTTGAACACAGTGTTTGCTGCTTAGTTCAATTTCAAGTCAATTGAAGGAAGCAAAATACAAAGAGAAAGGTCATATTGACTTAGTATAACAATCTTAATGAATCTTGGCCCTCTGTTTTGCACTTCCAGTGGAAATATGAACTCAGTGGCTCATTCCCTTCCTCTGTGCTGATTCTAAAAACACAGATAGAAGGAATAAGCTTTTGCTCAGCTTGATTCCCCCAACAGCACCATGTCTCTGTTAAAACAGAGCCTAAAAACCAGCCTCCGTATTTTTAGAAAAACATTTACTAAACGGAGCTGTTGTTGACAAGAAAAGTCACTCTTATTTGAATATTAAACATTTCCAGCACTGTGAGAGGAAAGTTAAGTAATTCAAGAGTCACAATCAATAAGGAAGAGACTGTGAAGGATTTCTGTACAGGGAATATTTCTCTGCCTCCCAATAGCAATTGTTCCGTGCTAAACCAGAGTATTTTTTGGGACTTCTACGGCTTATAGGTGTACCAGTCATGGACCAGCAGTCAGCTGAGTAAGGCACTGTACAAATGCAGAACAAGAACACAAATCTAAGACAAGAGCTCAGAGATGGATGCAGACTGACAGCTGGGGGAATAGAAAGAAACAGTGACATTATAATATTTGAGTCCTTATTTCAGATAAACAATGACAGGCACAATGACGAGATTTTTTTGCATTTTTTTAAAGCTGCTACTTTCTCCGTCAGCCCCAACCCTGCCATCCCCCAAGCCTAAATAAATAAACCAGTCTGTTAATAAAGACTGAGCTGCACTGGTAGCCAACGATGGAAGTCTAGTGAAAGATAAATGGTTAAAGTTTACTAAGCAGTTACAAACCACCAAAAACAGGTCTTAAAATGGGAAGTGTCAGGCAAGCCCTTAATAACAGGTAATACTACCAACCCCACCCATAATTATAGTACTCGTCTCCCCACCCTCTGAATGTCACTCATTTCCATCAATTGCAGGTTTTTCAGAGCACAGACAGTGCCCTGGCAATGTCTGCACACTGCCTTGCAAAAATGGGGTGATGTTTTTTATCTGAGAAGCTGCTGTAATACACTCATTAAATAATAACAGCACAAATAATAGCAATAATAACAAAACAGGAGTCTCAGCTCTGCGCACATCCAGCTATGCCGATGCTCTCATATCCCCTGCACCGTTTCAGGCAACCTTGAAAGACTGTGTGTAGATGTATTGAAAGGAATACATTTACAGAACATCACATAGTCCCCATTAGGAGATTTTTATGATCACATTACTATGTGCTTTGTCTTCAAACAGAGACTTCAGTGGCTTTTCCACCCATAAGCAAGAAAAAATACTTGCCACACTCATTATCAGTCTCTTGGTTCAGATTTTCTCTCTGATGTACAGCTGCTTCATTTTGTTTCTCAGTTCCAACAAGACGTATTATTGCCACCTTTTCCGTAACAATTTCCTTATACTTCTGAAACTAGGTGACAGTCAAGGATATTACTATGAGCCTGAAACTTGTACATACTAAGAAATGTTTTAGATGTGAAGAGACAGTTAAATATTTTTGTTTAGTCATTATTTTACACATTTACTACCATTTTGGTTAGAGAGTTTTTAAAAATTATAGCAGTGCTTACTCACGAGCCTTGTAATCTGTTTGCCCTGTTTAGGGGGACCTAATGGGTGTGCAAATCACATGGAAACTTCTATACTTGCTGATTTGATACAGGGTGCTTTTTAAATATCTGACGCAATGTTCAAGGAAGAATAAAAAAATAATAAATATGTGGGATGAATTTTCAAATAAATAAGGGTATGTGAAGCAAATTAGCAGAGATTTTGAGAGACTTAGTGCCTCAGTGAACAAGCTCCTGTGTATTTGTAATAATATAACGCACAAATCACAGTAAATCATGTGTGGTGCTTTGATTTGTGAAAATATGCAAGAATATCCTTTTAACTATCTGATCAGCTCCATACCGAGCCCTCACACTACCAAAAGGTCAGAATCCAAAAGGGTTAAGTATTGACTGACAAGAGGATGAAAGGGAAAGCAACAGAATGTAGGTGTATAAAGGTCTTGAGGGACATTCCTAAAAGTCAGTATCAGTTTTTACACTTCTTGCACAGGACTAGATATGAATTTCAAATAATGAATAGATTCAGATCATCCGTACTTTTCAAAAACGTGAAACTCATATTTATCTGTGCCCATGCCAAAAACTTGCTCAGACCTCCATTATCTTGGAAATTCATGCCAAAATTAATTATTTTTACTCTTTTTTTCATCTCTTTTCACCTGTTTAGAACATCATACCCTCTCCTGTCTTTGACCATATAATTTGTACAGTCACTTGCTGAATTATGCAGCCCAAGAGTTTACAAAACAACACATGGGTGAAATTTGCTAGTCACCTGGTGTGACAGTTTGTTAGAAACAAATGGGTTTGAAAGGAAAAAAACCCTCGGGTGCTGGCTATTTCCAGTACCACCAAAAAATGCTTTGGATCCTACATGCAACAAGCAGGTTAGTGAGTTACACATATGGGGAATGTGCCCCTGCCCCTCGGTCCCGATTCAACAGAGCTGAAAGGGACTATTGCCTTGTTAAAGGACCTTCTACGGTGGCAGTGGCAGGATGAGAGACTCAGAGGGTGAGGGGATGACTACAAAATGCCCTTGGTGATCTGTGCTCCACTTTCCTTTTCTTAGGGGCAGGACGTTTTGGTAAGAAAGAGTTTGCTGGCAACCTGATCCTTCTTGGAGTTATGGAGATCTTCAAAGGAGGTGTGCTGGCAGCCGATGTCCCCCCGTCTCCTGTTGGGTTTTTCCTGTTCACACTGCAGATCTCTCCCACAGCAGACCTCCTGATCAGCTCCTTCTCCTTTCCACAGCACAAGCTCAGCCACATTCAAGTCTCTTAGTAGCATGCACCACATCAGGAAGCCTCACCATGTTGTTTATGTGGCAGAATGGCTCCACTCTGCAGTGGTATTAAGCAGCTTCAAAAAGCAATAATTTGAGAAGTTGTGTGGCTTCTAAATGGGAGCAAGAACCTGATGGCTGAGAAAGGCAATGGCAAACAGAACACAATTGGGAAGGCAAAAGAAGAAGATTATGAGAAGGAAATAGCTACCAACCCAGCCTTTTGACTTGGGGCTTCCCAGAAACCATAGCAGTTTTGTCTCTGTCCCACAGGATTTCATATGCACCAGGGATAAATAAATCTGTTGCCAAAGTTGGCAGAGCCCTTTACCCACTCCTGCTTCTAGAGGTTTTGGCACCCAGAGCTAAAAGCTTCACCCAAAGGCACTTTTCAAGCCCTTTGTGCTAGAGGAAATCTGATGCAAAGAAAGAGAGCCTGACTTGTCTAGCCCTGCAGATGGGCAAAAGAAGAGCTCAGGAATTGTAAAGCCATGTCCCAGCTCAGAAACCTCCAGCCATACAGCACCCATGCCCTGAGATGTGGCACAGTCCTCTCTGGGTGGCAAGTGAGCTGGCTCAGGGTGGGCTGCAGGGACCCCTGGGCACACGTGGCAGTACCTCCACACGCTGTGTCCCCTCCAGCCCCATGCATGTTGCCTGACAAATCATAGCTAGTGACGCTGCTGTAAATGGCAGTATCTCTGGGAATGGCTTCATTCAAATCACACTCCTCTGGCAGTGCACAGGGAGAAAGGTGGGTGGAAGAAAAAAGGCAGAGCCAGCTCAGTAGCAAATATTGACACAAAACAATAACAAAACATTATTGTACAAACCCAAACAGTGAACAGGTGAATCTATGGAGGAGCACAGCCCAGGAAAAGACTCATGCATTCATGTTCTCATTTCTAGTGCAAAAGAATACACTTGCAGAAATGGAACCTGTGTAAGCAAAGGTTGCAGAAACTTGGAGGAGGTAAATAAAAAAAAGTAATTTATAATTATGCAGGAGGGCAGATATTACCAGATATAATAAAGCACTAATGCAATTGCTCAGTTTGGGGCTTGTTTGTTTGTTAGTTTTTAATGAGGATACTCCTACTGGCATCCATTAACTCTCGACAAATGCTTTTTTGATTGGGTACTCAGCACCAGTTAGGATTAGGCTCACACTCAACATCCACAGCAAAGCTTAATCTTGAGTCACATTAGCCCATGGACAAAAAATCATCTCTACTTTGTTACAGTCATATATACAGCAATACAAAGTTGACAGCCACACTACCTACATTGTACAGGTTGTCCTACACTTAACTACCTGCTTTTCTCCTCTTCTTCATTTTTGTTCTGCTGAGGGAGGTGTGGTTTATGATGAAAAATAAACAGCTTGTTGTACCTTCTCTCCCCCTCCATTTAATTCATCAGGTTGCATGTGCTTTCTTGATGAAGCCACTCATGATTTCCACTGTGTAGTGTTTTGTTGTGCAAAGTCACTGTTCTCTAACACTTGCCCGGATAGGCCTGGGTTAACCACAGTTTCTGAGTTTTCCTGATGAATGCCAAGCAAGGCGTTTTGTGTGGCAGACAGCAAATTTGCAAAATCACCTGCTAGTGATAGCAAGGGAGGCTATGGAGTACTCCACTGGCTGCCTAAATAACCTGAAAACCTGTCCCTCAGTCCTGCTTCAGATCTCCAGTTTTGATTTGTATTTTCCTGCCCTGTATGACATGGTCCTGATAACCTCAGCCAGGCAGTGCTTGGGTACTTCCAGCAGCATGAAGCAGTTAGATGGATGCACAAGTTATGAAATGTTGATCCAATTCCCCCACTGAAATCACCTATCAGCAAAATAAGGATATTCGTTGAGAACATGGATAGCACCCTGACCCTGAAAAGCAAGATACCAGGAATGTGAGGGAAAGAGCCTAAAGTACCACTCATTTGTAGCACCAGCTTTACTTAGGAGAAAGGAGGCACTGACTGGGCTGTGGAAATACCTGCAAGGAAGTTTGCAAAAGCGCATTTTCACCCTGTGCTTCATATACAGAAATGCTGTACTATTTACTCACTTAGATGATGACTGGGAGACACATTAGCATGAGCTATTATGGAGATGAATGCCTCAATTTTAGGAATTCATATCCCAGTTGTTACTCTGAGAAAATTGCTATGGACATAGATGGAAGCCGAGACCAACTAACAACTTAAAAATCAGATCTCTGGAGTAGACATGAAGAAGCCGCAGAAAACTAAACGGGAGTTTGATACAAAAGCAGCCTTAAAACCAGAACCATTTTCACTACCGTGGTACATACATCTTTGCTTAACTGATTATACGTTTTCTTCATTGGGCAAAAGGGATTTGAGGCATGCAAGTACTAGTTTAGGGATGAGTTGTGTAACGTCACACTCGCTCATGAGTAATCCCATTGACCTCCCCAGGCCGCCTCATGTGAGCAGGCGCTCCTCGCCACCGCCGCGGGGTTTCGGCGCGCTCCTGCATCCGCACCACCCTCCCGGGCAGCACCGCCCTGCCCCGCTTCGGCACCGGGGCTCGCTCGGGCTGCTCTGAGCACCGCAGGGCCGCGCCGAAGCACTGGGGAGAAGCGTCCTGTGTGAGGCATCAGTTTGAGCAGTTCTCGTAGGATACGCACGATACTTTTTTTTTTTCCACGATGGTAGAAAGAACGTTTCAAGGTTACTCCGTGAGAATAATCAATGTTTTAAAACACACAAGTTATCTAATTACATTTGCAAAGAAAACAGGGGGGAAAAAAACCGCCGTGTTTGCTGTGGCAATGAAAAAAGCTAGTAAAGTCAGCACAGCTGAGCCCCTAATTTTGTCTTTTCACCCAGTTTCAGACAATTAGGTCCGTGAACAGTAAAAAAAAAAAAAGGGGGGGGGGGAAGAGATAAAGAAAGAAGCACATGATTAATTTTTACAACACAGTGCCCAAATGAAAAGAGACCACTTGGCTTCATCTAACTTCCTATCTTCGTAGTCTGAAGAATGCTGCAACACGCTCCTGGTACATGCCTGTAAGGTAACTAGTAACTGGCTTCCATAAACACTACATTTACCAGAAGAAAAAGAAACACTAAAAATCCCTGCTTAGTTCACTGCTCATTATACAAGCCAAATTGCAAAGAGATTTTTTTTTCCTCTGCAATGAAGTAAATGGAAGAGCCAACACACACAAATATGCATCTGTTACTAATGAGATGTTTACAGCCCCTGCCTTGCCAATTGCACGTATGTAATACCTTGCTGCGTCCTTACCTATAGAGCTCTGGTTAAGAGACAATAGGTGCAAATTAATGTCTAAACAGACATTATCTCTTCAAGCCTGGACATGACTTGAAGCCTCGTTAAATATTTTTAAATGCCACAGCTTTCTACTAAGGTTTTAAAACCCTTTCTTCCACTCTTTGTTGATGGTAAAAATGTTCGGGGGACAAGACAAGATATTTCTAGTAACAGGACATTTTGCTCTGCACTTTGTTTTAGCATGTGGGGGGAATAATAATTGTATTCAGACTTGAAATGGCTTGGGTTACGCAGTTCAGAGCACAAGCACCTGCAGCAAATTAATTTGTTGTAGCACATTTATTATCTCATAGCTTCTACTTAGGCTGCAGCTGTTGCTATTATGTTAATAATGTTTTTTATCACCACTGTATACAACAGGTTATGGTAATAGAGAAATTTTGGGGCGTGGGGTGTTGGTTTGTTGTTTTGTTTTTTTTTAAATTTTATTTCTCAGAAAGAAAAAAGATGGGGAGAATATAACACATAAGCATTGATCAGGCATTTAGCCTTCTGTTTATTAGCTGATTTGAAAGAGAATGGGCAAGAGAAATTAGAAAAGAGTAACAATAGACAAAGATGGCGCGTGCAGAATTTGTGAAAGCAAAAAAGAAGAAGAGATGGAAAAAAAGAAAGAAAGAAAGAAAGACCGAACACCGCAGTGCTGGGGTGGTGAGTGTTCGGGTGGGGGCGGGGAAAATGCTGCAGTTTTCGTGAAATAATAAGGTGGAAAAAAAGGCATACAAAGAGTAGGTTTTTCATTGTCTGTAAAATATAAACACAGATGAATTCTGTCTTTGGTTTGTTCATGCTTTTCACTCTGCACAGCAGGGATGTTCTTAAGAAGTTGCCCTCTGCGAAATTTCACTAAATGGAAACCGTGGACCCTGCATGATGCGATTATAATCACACCAGCCATTCTTTTTACATAATTTTTTGTTTAAAATCCAGTAATGCTTCTTGTTTTTAAAACATATATCTATATCTATACACGCATCTAAAACAGTGCTGGTTTACGTCCCCCCAGCAAAGTGCAAGCTGAAGCTATAACTGGCTGTATCCCATCCGCAAATCTCCATGGACTCAAAAACAATATGAAAATTTTTAGCTGACAAGAACATGTCTGCTGCCTGCAGTCACTGCAATAGCTCACCATGTTGCCTACTAACCAAAAGATCAAAAATTATCGATTTCATGGCGCTGCGTGCTTGGGATAGAAAAGCTACTTTAAAATTTGCATTATTTAAGAAATGAATTAAGAGAAAAGACTCATGTTTTAGAGCACTTTGGAACGTAAGAATGGCTTTATGTTTTAATCTTATCAATGATTTACTATAATTCTATTATTTTTAGCAGCTGGGGTCTGGAAATGATTTTTTTTTTGCCGATGAATTTAGGATTTTGCCGCAGTATACATCTGCAGTCCCAGAATCCTCTGGTAAGATAATCCCTCCTGCGATGGGGAAACGCCTTTAACCTTTTCGTGAATGAAAAATATGCGACCATTTTGAAATAAAAAGGGGGAAAGAATGATGATTTCTAAGAGCTGGAATGAAATTTACTGTGACTTGAAAGAGCAAGGAAAGGAAAACATACTGTAATCGCGTTGTGGCGTTGGAGTTTCTAGCTGTTGTCTCCATAGCTCCTACCCTTTCTCCAACGGTGTCCGTAAATATGCCTGGAGTATGGTGTTGCCCGTATCTCACGCGGGTGAGAAATCGAGAACCAAGGCGTTAAGAAACGCAGCGCTTCCTCGCCATAACTGCAGAAATGCTACAACCACCACAACCTCCATGCTGCAGGCTTTAAGGGAAATGTTGATTACCGGTCATTGAAATTCATTTGACCACTGGATTCGTAAGATGGCCAGGGTGCGTGAGGGGAGCCAAGCCTCTAGAAAGCATGAGGTGCTTACAGCTGCTCGGGGCTTTCAGCTAGAAAGGGAGAGGGAATTTTTCTGCAGCATTAGGAAATTCTGAAGCCCCAACCTGTGCGCAGCCTTGTTCAAATGAAACTACTACTCTGATAGTCTCATATTTTCAGGCTGCACGGTAATTAAGAAAGAGTGGTCTGAACAGAAAAATCGGGTCTTAATGATTTACTATCTTATGTTTTAGGATTATATATTAGAACCAATTACTCAAAATAAGGAAATCTGGCCTAAAGCTATTGAAAGAAAAAGGCAAAATTATAGATCAACTACCTTTATAAAGACAGCTTCCTATACAAGTACGGCTATGTATTTAGAGTATTGACAATTAAAGGGTTACAACCCTCGGAAACCAGGGGTTTCATGTGGACAGAGTTTGATTAGGGAAGAAGGAGATCGGTGTCACACCTCTGCAACTGTTACTGTTTTTTCCTGTGTTTTTGGATGTCTTTTCTGTCAGGGTGCCTGAACACAACCATTGCAATTGTTTCATATGAGGAGTATGAGACCCATAACCCTTAAGAGACAGGCACAGGAAATTTTAAAGGAAAACTTAAGTGCTGCCATAGACACGATGAAGACAATGTTTTGATCAGTATTGTGGATTTTTGCTTACATGATCATGCATTAAATTTTGAATATAAAGCCATCTTGATATTTGTTTGGCTAGTAGTAATTAAAATATACATATTGGGAGATGCAATGCTTCATGTTTAGTCTGTTTCACTGCTTAATATGCCAGTAATCAGATATTCTGGTGAGTAATGCCTCAGCCGCTAAATCAGCTGGAGACTTTAATCTTAGTTTCTGAAACACACCTGATACATAAACTGTTGTAAGAATTCATGTGTACTGAATTAAAGAATGAAGTATTAAGGCATATTGCATTTATCTAAAACAGGAACACAAAGGGAAAGAACAACTTTTTTAAAAAAATCAAATTGGTGGCCAATGACAATTCCATTTCTGATGCTTGCAGCAACATTTATAGATTACTCCAATTTATGTCATTTGAACCAGTTAACAAGATTTTTTGATCATTATCTTCTCTACTAATTTATTACTAATTTGTAGGGTCTTTCTTTCCTTCAAAATCACCCAGATACACACACACTTTTTTTTGCATAATTTTTGAGAAAAGTAAAATCTCACCATTATTTTCATTTTGACTAATTCTATTTTTCTTTGCTCATAAAGAACAATTTTTTCCACTGAAACTGAGCCTGAATGGCACAGCTATTTACTTTAACAGAGTAAAGACCTTGATGAGTATTAATAAAACGTAGTCTCAAGCATGAGGCAGAAGTTACATTGATGAGTCCTGTGTCTCAAAGAGTGCTTGAATATTGCAAGCATCCCTCTCTCTTATCCCCTTCGCTCCCGTATGAGAGTGAGACTATGTGACTTTTTAAATACACTATAACCTCACTTTGCTGGAAGAAGACTCCTTTTCTTTTTTTGTTTCTGGTTAAGAGGATCAGAATTATGTATTTTTTTGCTGACGAGTGAATATATGTATTTAGTCAGTGTTTGAAAAAAAATATCTGTAGTTGATTCTTGAATATGTTCCTAGAGCATGCACAGTTAGAAGCCAATTATGCATACATTTTTAAGATCCATATGGGAAATCAAAGATTCAGACCCACAGCCCTAGATATTTCTGTAATCGGTAATTTTGCTTTGTCCTCATATTAGTACCATGGCTACTCATTTGTTACTAAGTTCCTTACAAATATAGATAAACACCAGGATTTCAGAAGGAAAGGTGACCATCTAAGTTTACCTTTAGCTGTTTCTTATTTTTAATTAATGGGCTTCCTACTTTTTACCGTACTAGAAGTTGACTCTCCAAAAGTAGTGCTAAGCATGTACAAAAAAAAAAAAAAAAAGAAAAAAAGAAAGAAAAATAAAAAAAAAGAGTTGACAAAAAGATTTAAATCATTATCTTTTAAAATTCAACCATGAAGCTCTCCTTTGCACTGAGGATTTTGTACTGCACGGACACACAATGGACATGTTAGAAGACTGCTTGACCTTTCGGAAAAAATTATGTCTGCAGCATATTCTTCTAGTAAACTGTCACCAAAACAAACCTATTAAAGTATAAAAGAGCTCAGAGGAAACTTCTGAAGCTGCATAGACACACTCCTTTCCTTGGGGAGGAAAGGAAAAAAAAAGTAGAAGAGGAAGAATAACTGGACTGTTTGTGAATTTACTGATGAAGTCCCGCACTATAATATCCCATATAATATTTACTCTTCTTGTTTTGATAGTGGAACTTGACACACTGTATTTTAGAAAAAATTAGAAGTACAAAATGTATTTTAGAAACATTTTTATAATTGAAAGAACCCCGACAAGTTAATCATAATTGCAATTTGGCTATTCAGATACTTGTTTTTGGAGTAGAGGTTGGGGTTTTTTTTAAGATGCTATTTTAGAAAACGTTTAGCCACCTAATAGCTAAAAATTACAAAGCTGATACGAACCAAATTTCTATAAGCAATGTGTCTAGATGCAAAAGTATCCTAATCTCTTTGCAGTGAAACAAATAGAGATTAAAATTACAACAACCCATGCAGAAGTTAAGCATCCAAAAATCAACAAGAGTCAAGCATTAGGTACTAAAGGCCTTATGAAATATATATATATATATAAGTTGCATGTTTTAAACCTGTTTCTAAACGGGCTAGTTCCAGTTGTCCTCGTCGGGTCAAAAAGAAAAGCAGTCCACAGTTCAGGGGCCAGAGGCAAAGACACGGACTGTACCCCTCCTGCTCCTGCAAAATCCAGGCTCCAAAAGCCCCATCCCTGCAGACCTCAGGGGGTGGGATGGCACACAAAGAGGCTCTGAAAGGTATCTGGGACCATGCAATGCATCAAGGGCGTTTGACTGATTCTACTGTTGTTATCAAGTACCCAATGGAATTGCTTATAGTGAATTTGGCAATAATGCCCTATAGAAACAGCACTTTGAACTTATATAGTACCTTTGATCCAGGGATCTAAAAAGAAGGGTTTGTCAGTATTACTATTCCCATTTTCAGAGGGTGAAACCGAGGCACAGCAGATTTTCTCAAGGTTGTAGAAGAAGGCAGCTGAGAAAGGAAGGTGGACAAAGAAATTAACTCTTCCCCCCACACCCTCTTCCCTTTTTCTATTGCACAAGCCAAACTTCAGGAATACTTTCTCTGGCTCTTATCTTAAACTGGAATCAAATTTCTGGTGTCAAGAACAACAAGATCCTTCTGATCATGGCTGTACCGAGTAACTCCCCAGGAAGGTGAACACTCACAGTCCACTGGCCTGATATGGCAGAATTTTCTTTGCCAACTCTTGCCGACAGCTGCTCTCATTCTTGCCCTTCTTTTGACCAGTATTGTCAAAACGGGCAGCTGTCCTAAGAGAAAACAGCATGCCAAGGAAAGCTGCATTTCTTGATTCTCCAACTTCAGGGTTCTCCAGGTGGCATTTCTTTTCCTTACCAGTGGGCACCAGAGGTTTCCCACTGCAGAGGGAGGCCAGTGGGAGGATGATTGCTATACCCTGCAGTGGCAGGGGGAGCAGGGAGGAAAATAGGATTTATCACCATTGCCTTTCCAATGTCATGTGAGTAGTGACAGCTAACCCACACTTGGGACCCCTCCCCTGTACTTGCCCCACAGGATTGTGGCCCCCTGTCACCCATGCCAGTTCCACCTTGTCTCTGGTATGCAGCAAGCCTTACATTATTCTCCCAGCAAAACCCCCCAGCCCAGGAGAAATCCCCTGTTTTAAAAAGCTCCAAATTAAAAAGAAAGCAGTTTACATGAAAATCAAGGAGCACTGTGAAAGAAGTTCCTTTAGTCTAACACTACATGTGACTGAATAAATGAATGGGGGAAAAAAACAAATCTTTAAGTGCAACTTCCTAAGCAGAAACTTAGAGCCTGTTTAAAACAGGATTATCAGTGGAAAAAAACCAGGGGTAGAGTAGCCCCTCTGTGAGCTGCACGTCGCCTCGCTGCAAGAACTGCAGAAACTGGAGACTGGTGGGGCACAAGAGGCTGCACGAAGCAAAACAAGAATTCAACCTCCCACATTCGCTCGTGCCAAAGCAAATTTATACTGCCGGGGGAACAAAATAATATCCATCTTTCGCTAGCAATGGATGTTTTCCATAGCCACGTTGGTATATACGGTCTTCGTTTCATGTGGACGGAGGTGTGAATATATTTTTGACCCCCTGGTATGTTCAACACACACTTTGCCAATGCAAGACGGTGCACGCAAAAAGTCTGTGAAACATTCTGCTGTGCAAGCCCGAGCACGCCGAGAAGAGGCCGCCACGGACGTGCCTTCACACGCCGCGAAAAAACCTTGTGCAATTCCTATTTTCCTGTTTTTTACGACTCGCTAAAGAAGCGAGGGGCGGGCGGGGAGGAGGAGGTGTTGGGGGGGGAGGGGGGAGGGAAGTTCTCTTCTCCCATAAAAAAACCCCAAAAATTGCATAACGAGATACTTTCTTTGGCAACTGCTTCCTGACAAATATTTACGAGGGCAGAGCGGGAGCGCGTTTCCGCCGACGTGAGCGGTGCCCGCCGCCACCTTCCCGGGCTGCCCCGGGTTTCGGGATGAGCCGCGGGCCGGGCTCGGCCGGCCCCATCCCAGCGCCAGGGCCGATCTTCCACAGCAGCCCGAGCGTCTCCCGGACTTGGCGACGCGGGCGTTTCGGAGGACGGAGTTTCGCTACAGTTGGTGCCGTGCGTTTTAAAAGAAAAAAAAAAGAAAAAAAAAATTAAAATCCCTAGGCAACGAAACTCCAAATTAAATGGGAAGGGGGAAGGGAGTAGGAGGAAGAGAGTCACAATCGCCTTTTGTCCCCCCACCTCCACCCCACTTCTCTTCCCAAAGCGGGACCCCGGGCTGATCCCCCTCAGTCGCATCCCCTCCCCCGCCGCCTCTACACCCCTCAGGGCAGCAAGTTCGCTCCCAAGCCGGGAGATCGGATCCTCCTTTCCCACCTCCGGAATAAGGTGTCTCCGCCGTGCTCCCCCCGCCCTGGCCAGCCCAGCCCAGCCCAGCCGAGCCCTGCCCAGCCCAGCCCGGCCCGGCCTTCCCCCCGCTCGGGCCGCTTCCCCGCTCCCTGTCTCCCTCCGCCCTGGGAGCCGGGCACTATTTCTCCTCCTCCCTCTGCCTGCCCTGAGCGCCGGGCGCCTGTGGAATGCCGCGCGCGGGGCCCGGCCGCGGCGGCAGGATACACAGCCGGGCCCGCCGCTCGCTATAAGAACCTCCTTGTGAGCGACGCCATTTTAAGCCTCTCGCTCGGTTCGGCGCTGGGAGCAGCGGCGGCGGCGCTCGGGGGACACAAACACCGCCGCCCCGTACGGTCGCTACCCGGGGAGCCAGCGGCGGGGGCACCGCCGTGAGCGAGGAGGAGGAGGAGGCGGTGGAGGGACAAGAAAGGAAAGACGGACCGGACCGGGATCGCCTGGGCAGCAGCCGGAGCCCGGGGGGACCCTGCGCTCTCCCTTCCTCCAACGTTAGTGCCGCTTTCTCCGGCGGGAACTTGGGGCAAACCCGGGCCGGGCCCCCCCCGGCCGTGAGGGGGTCCAGGGTGTGCCCGGCGGGAAGGACGGGGCTGGGGGAGGGGGAGAGCGGGGGTGGGAGAGAGGTGGAGGGGCAGGAAAGGAAGAGAGAGGGCTCTTGTTTTTGGGAGGTCCGGACAGCTGCGTGGCCGCAGGAGCGGCAGCTGCGGCTCCCGAGGTGTCTCTTGGGAAGCTCGTCCTGGGGCGAGGGGGTGGCTGCTCTGGTCTGCGGGAGAAGGCGAGTCCCTGCGCCCTTCTCTGCTCTCGTTTGCAGCAGAGCCCGGAATACTTTAATGATCCTTTAAAATTATTTTTTAAAGCTTTCTCCCCCCCCCCGTTCCTTTTTAGGGGAGTACTAACTAGCCGGTGGGCTGCAGATCCCCTTTGGCGATGGGAGGGGGAAGAGAGCGGGGTACGGGTTTATTTGTACCGAATATAATTAATCACGGTCACTGCAGTCAGCGGGAGATAACTAAACTGTTGCCTTGTGGGGTTTCAGTCTTAGTGGCATTGCATATTTGCTGGAGAGGTTATGCTGCTGCTGGGTGTCACCGAAATGAAGCTTCCCCGGAGCTGGGAGCAATCAAGTTTTTTAACACCCACCTTACCAGGGTGTTGCAGGGAATGCCTTGGGCGGTGTGGGGGCTCCCACGCTGCGAGGGGAAGCGCCCGCTGCTTCCCGTGGCCGGCTGGGGGGAGCACGGCGGCTCCAGCCTCCCAAAGTAACGCGTTCCTGAGGTGTGGGATCAACTTGCGGTGACTCCCAGAAGTATCTAGGGCACTTACTTCTCTAGGAACAGGGGCTCCAGGTGTGTTGGTTTGTGGTTTGTTGTTTTGTTGGTTTTTTTTTTTTTTTTTAAGTAAAGCTTAGTTCATCTGTATTGTGCATGATTAGCTGCTCCTAGAGTAGCAAGTTCTCCTAAATTTAATAAAACCTTCAATTCTTCCCTAGTTAAAACTCGATGTAGGACGTTAGGCAGTTTCTTTTTGTATCTCTTCCCAAAAACCTTCTCTGAAGATTATTCCTTACTGGAAAAAAGGACAGACTGCATGAAGGTACCAGGGGCAACTTGTGACTTCAGGAATAGCAGTGTTGATCTTTGTAATCAGCTACTTCTTGATCTCTTTCTCATGGAGCAGCCATTGTTCTGACACTGTGTATTCCAGACATCTGTGGTCCTCCCATCCCCCAAAGTATGCAAGTGGTGAATGGAAAGAGGCTGGGCTGGTATGCTGAGGTCGACGGACGGAAATCAAGGAGGGGTTTTAGTAAAACAGGATCTTTATGTGCTGAAACTACAGTAAAGGCAAAGAGGAGAAAACTAGCTGAAAGAGTATCGGGATTTTCTTGATCCTAAGTTCAGACACACCAGACAGCAACTTCTCAGTTGTGTTTTTGCTTCCGAATGACAAAAAGGTACTACTGCAAGGCTCCAAATAGAAAAGCCTGAGCAGCAAAACTTACTGGTGTGTATTGGCCCAAGTTATAATGTGAATTTCAGTGCCTAGCAGTCCAGGAACCTAATGTTGATCTTGCAGTTTTGATAAAAAGGTGCTGACAGCTGCAGGTATGTGACTACTGTGTCGTTTGTCTAATGGCTGGTATTGTTGCAAATGAGGCTGCTTAGGTATTCAGGCAAGAGTTTGAGGCTCTGTAAATTCAGCTGTTCAGTAAAAAATCATACTGAGTGTCTCACTGTGCTGAGGTTGTTCTAAAGAAGTGTCATATTTGATAATCTGTTAGTTCAGATATTTTCTGTTTAGGTATAAACTGAAAACCAGGGCAATGTTCACTTTGGTCTGTATGGCTCATGATTTCCCAAGGTCTATGGGAGAAATAAGTAAAAACACTGTGTAAGAAAGGATAATGCCATGCACGATAGCTTCTAGGAGTAAGGATTTAATTCCAATCAAGTGAAGCTTGATTGGAAAAATCAGTTCTTCAAATGCTGTGTTCCAGCCTTATCAGCCCAAGCTTCCTTTTTCTTGCCTGAGCTATAAATAGACTGGGCTCTTTGTATGGTGTATATCTACTCTGGACACCAGCATTTTGTTCTGACTGTGGTGTGTCAAAGCTTATCAAACCTTGGCTGTGAAACCTGGTTGCCCTTCAGATGTAATGATTTCTTTGTGAAACAGATGTCCATCTATCATGACTGCACATCTGAATTAACATCCTGAAATGCTCTGTTCTGAAGGACTAAACTTCAGGTTTTGGGGATGTTAAGGCAAGAAGTTAGTACTAGCAGTGTTTTGATTTTGCAATATTTTTCAGGGGTAGAAAGAGAAGTGGCAAGAATGGAGCAGGAAATATGGCTATTGGAGGCTTCTGTCTCAGAAACTGAAGTCTGAATGTGCAGTCTGAAACTCCTGGATAAGGATGTTTCTGCAGAGTATTGTCTAGTAGGCAGACTGGTGTGCAAATGCAGCGGTAATCAAAATCACTTATGTTAATTCATAGTTAAACTGGTAATGCAGGGGTTGTGGTGATCGTGCAGTTGCCTGCAGCAAAACTTGTTCTGTGACTGTGGTAGCCTGCATACCATGGCAGGAAAATCAGGACTGACCTCACTTATCTTGAACATCACACTTCACTAAGTCTGATAAAACCTGTGAGAAACTGTGCAGGCAGCTGTGACTTGCTCCTGGGTCCTCAGAACGGGCACTTGCAGGCTCTGAGTCTAGTGCCTTGCTGGGTGACTGGGTGGGAACCTAGAAACGGCAAACTCCCTGGCAGTAAGAACTGTGTGTGACTCTTGTCTCTTTACATAGAATTATTATCCTGGCAGGGCAATATTTCTGACTTGCCAGTTAAGCACCAAATGAATTGGCCACATAAGGCAGCATGACAGTGGTTAACTTTTAATATCCATTTCTGGCACTTGATTCCAAGGTGAAACTTGCTGTAGTCTGTGATCAGGCTTTAGCCCAGGAGGGTAATGTGTTAAACTGTGCTGGCACTGTGTAGCCTGAACTGCCTGTCATGAGAAGAAAAGAGCCACAAAAGTTGTTTTGGTTTTCGGGGTTTTGTTCTTTTCTTTTTTCACTGACAGATAACTTGAAGTGCAAGGGAGAGAACTAATGGAAGTCTAATTCCGGCATTTCTGTCTGTGTGAAACGCCAAGTAGGTGAGGTGAGCAGGTGAAACAGACCTGTAGCTCAATCTGACGTCATGAATGTGTTAACTCTGACATGAAGGCAAATGCGCCCTGTGCTTTTGTTGCCTTTGGAAGTATGGGTGCAAGTGTTGCTTTACAGAAGAACTTCTCCTTCATGTTCCAGGTTGACTTTAGGAAACAATGTACATTGGCTGGATTAGTATTGCAGAAGTGAAGTGCTTGCTCTGTTACTTAATACTAAATTAACTCAGGAGCCTTGTTTGAGGACTGATGTAGAAGGGTGAAAGGGTTAATCTCGTGTTCTATGTTGCTGCATTTAAAAAACAGTATGAGCTGGCTGGATTTTGCTAGAGTTGGCAAATGCACCGTGTGCACTGTACGTGTATTTGCTGGAACCAGCATTTCTGAGCTGACTTACTGCGCTAAATAAACTTGTATAAATTGGAGAAGTTTGCCAACTCTGCAGCAACTGTAGCAAGTAGTTCTGTATTGTCCTGGCAACAATTCAGGTGCCCTCCAGTGGCCAGAAATCTTAACATCCTAAAGGTGCTGATAAATGCAGCTGCCTTGTCAGTTTGCCTCAATTAAGAGTGAGTTGAAGAAACATCTTTTAGTGTCAGGCTTCATTTAGCATGTTCATTGCTTAAACAGTCCTTTTCGGAGTGTTGGTGTGCCTTATTATAAATACATAGTTATTCTGACAGGCAAGCAAAGACAGCCACTTTTGGATTCATAAGTATTTCGTCAGTGTAATTATGACTAATCACTCTGGTTTCTTAAACCGTGGAGGTTAATGTTTAACATCCAAGTTCAGGGCAGGCTATTTGGTTGCAGTCTAAGAAGAAACTGGATTATGGGTAGATACTTCCTGGTTTGGAAGAGAGATGTTTTGCTGAGTTGTTCCTCTGTTGGTGTGGGAATGGGTGTTTCAAGTTATGCACAAACAGGAGGGAAAGGTACTTCTGTAACAGTGTCATGTGTTAGTGATGCACATGATTGTGTTAAATGACTGCAGAGCCATTGTCTTTTTGATACACAAAACTGTGGGCAGGGAAACTCGAGGGCTGGCAGTGCTTTTGTTCCTGAACTTTGAGTGTTGAATGAAATGTGGTCTAATATTTGTCAGAGTTATCATAGGTTGCCTCTAAATGGTCACAATGGCAACTTTTTTTTTTGTATGTGACTAGGTAAGACTAAAGTATGAATTTTGACCTTACCTACTGCCAGCTGTCTACTACAGTCATCTTACTCAGCGATAAGTGTGGGTACATGGACCAAAAGCTGTAAACCAGTGCATGTGTATTGCGTGAGTCCTGCTGGAAGACTAAACCTTGGATAGAAACACTGACTTGTCCCTAACCAAGGAAGATGGGAGTCTGCATAATAAGATATCTGTGTCCTGCAAATAAAAGGTTGGAGCTCTCTAAGCTGTGATAATAAAACTGCTCTCAATGTTTTGCCCAGCCATGAGGATACTCAAACTTAGTAAACGCTGCACAAAGCCCTAGTGGGAAATGTGTGCCAGTGACCCAAAGATCTCAAATCCATAGCTGAACAGAAGTGACTTAGTAACTGTTTTGAGGTTTACTTGCTTGTAGTGCTGGTGCTTAGTTGGTCAAAACAATTAAGATGTAAGAGTAATTGGGTTGATAATCTTGTCATGACTTAATGCAAGTTCATAAACTTAGAACTGTCATACCAGTCCTTTAATACTGAGCTACAAACTGCTGTCAGGGGATTGACATGTATATTGTGTGAAGAAGTTGATTACTTTTGTTCTCGAGCTGGGTGTGTAACACTGGAGTTGTAGTTGAAGCAGTTTTCACATCATAATATCTGGAATTATCATCGGCTCCTGTCTTGGGCAGTCAGGAGGATACTTAGGTACTTGAGTTCTATTTTGCCAACCAATAAAGTGAAAGCTTCTGTAGTACTGTGGTACACTTGCTGGTGGAAAGCTCTCTTAAATCATTACTTTCAAAGGTGACCTGATGATTTGTCAACTTGAACACAGCTGCTGCTTATAGCTATTAGAAACAGCCAGAAATTTCTAGAAAGGACAAATAAATACCCAGGGCACAGTGTTTCGTTTGCAGGTCTTGTTAGAAGTTGCTGTCATAGTTGCCCATGATTTTGAATGTAAAGGATTATGTTGACAGACCTCTTGTAACACCTGAATGTTCTCTAGATAAAGGGCAAAATAACTGTGCTGTGGATCCAAACACTTAATTTCTGAAGTGACAAGATCCAGTGTTGTGAGCTTTCAGCTCCTGCAGTATGATTTTAAGTAAGAGTACGTGGCTATGTGAGGAGGTGCTGTCTTTACATTGCATAGGATGCTCAGCCATGTGCCTCTGGCCAGCATCTAGCAAAATTATGGTGGTAGGTAACTGCTGCCAAGTCCATTTAGACATGTATACGTGTCCCATCAGTCTGTAATTCTACCGAAGTTTCTCTAGAATGTCTGTCCTAAAGAGTGAAGTACTGTGCATCTCCTTTCTTTCAGAAGGAGAATTACATGATGTTGCCAGCTTTGTGTTTGGGGAGGCTTCCTAGCGGGTTCTACAGTTTCAAAGTTCATTTTCTAGAATGATAGTGCAGATTGGTGCCAGGATAACTTTTATTTCTTTTTTAGTAACTTTCCTGACATGCTTGTTCTGAATTCTTTTCCAGGTTCTCATAATTTTTGCATTTGTTATCTGAAGTATTTGTTGGCTGACTGCAGCTCTCAGGCCAATGTTAGTTCTTGCTTTATTGAGAATTCTAATGGGATGTTTTTAAAAGGGTACTTAAACCTTAGTACTGTGAAGTACTTAGGACTGTGTATACACCCTACTTAGTACTGTGAAGACCCTGATGAATTGTACAAGCTGTGAGCACCTTCATGCTGTGCTATTGCTCAGAGCTCAGCACGGACATGGCTGCAGCTGGAAGAGACCCATTGCCAGTGAAATCTCCAACCTCCAGTTCTGATACCTTTTGTTGAACTGTCATGAACTGTCAATCAGTGCAAAGTTGCTTTTCAGTGATTGATTAAAACTACCCACGTTCTGGGCGGCTTTCTGTACTGTAGGTGAGCAAAACAAAATGTGGCTCTTGCTACACTTACGTTACAGTAAGTAAGTAACTTCACTTGCACTTCAACTGCACTTGAAACTTAGGAGTTGTTGAACATTGCAAGCTGGATAGGAAGTATGATTCATTACTAGCTTGCTTTCTCTTTCAGCAGGAAGGGAAAGATAAAACTAGTGCGTGTCCTGTTACATCAGAACACTCTGTGGTGCTCCAGAAGGGCAGTGTGGCAGACTGGAACCTTACAGCTGTTGTAAAGTTCTCGTGGCCACTTCTGCTCTTCTGTTGCATTTGCTTAAGACTGTATTGACTCCAAAACAAGCCTTGAGCTTTTTGGAACTTGTAAGCTAAGACTTTCCTTCACTAGATGTTTTCTGAGGAATATGTTCACTTTTATAATACAGCTAACCCAGTGTTTAAGTCTAGTCAAGGCTACCAGACTGCATGCATTTCAGTTCTGTCAAGCAGTTGTAATGAACCTGGAGAAGTCTAGCGAGAAAGAAATATTTACGTGTTGCTTGCTTTAGCCAATGGGCGTGTGAATAGAAACTGTGCTCTGTACTCTTGGTCTTAGGTTGCTGACATAACTGAAAATAGAGAGGCAGCATGTTATTTTGTGACTACCATCAAGTGAACTCTTATTAAAAAAACCTTACAAAAGCTAGTGTAGGGAGGTTCTTCTGCCTTTGTTATAGAAAGGAATTTTTAGATAATTTCTAAGGCAGAAGAAAAAGGCTGAGAAGCCAGAACAATTGATGCAATAGCATCTGGGATGCCTGGAAGAAAAAGGAAATAATTAATTGGAAATCAAGTAGCAAAGAAGAGTGGCTGAAATAGAGGTAACTTGCAGTGAATGTAGGCAGATCTGCACCCCTCTCCCAATTTAAATCTTGGCGTATCTGAGTTTGTTGCCTCTTTCAGCATGTATTAAGGATATTTAAGGCTTGGGAATTGGAACCTTTTAACCATTGGGGTCAATAAAGCAGATGTTCAGATTTCTTAATTTCCTGAAGTTTGTTAGGAAAAATAAACCTTAGACTTTCAGTCTTATTAATAAGAGAATTTAAAGACCATTTTAAAACTATTGTATATTCTGGGTTCAGAGCCAAATTTACTATGATCTGATTAGCTAAATCTAAGAGAGAATGTATTGCTGTTTGCAAGGCATCTTCTGACTTTCTGCAGATATCAGTAGAATGTGTTGTCTGAAGTATTCCTGCTTGGCTAAATTAGAGCTGGATGGATTACACAGGATGCTGAGTTTATCACTGGAGAGAAGAGAAATACTTCACTAAGCAAGAACAGCTTAGTGGTTGGGGGGAATGATGCTAACCAAGCAAATGTTGCTTGGGGAAATGATCAGAACGATTTTGCCACAAGGTAAAGTTTATAAATGAGTTTGTTCAGCTGCAGTCCAGGGTCAGTGAGATGGATTTCAGTGTCGGCACATGCTGTGGCATTCAGGTCAAGATTACTGGTAGCTCTTGCTTTTCAATGGAACTTCTGAAATAGTTCAGGTTGCTACATCTTGGCACAACACTTAAATATAGTAATACTGCTTCATCTCTTGCCATAGCACTTCTTCTGAGGTAGTAGTGGAGGCTGTAGATGATTGTTTCTACCATGTAACCCCCAAAAAAGTAGTAAAGTTTTAAAGCTGTGAAAGTCTATAGTTTTTTTTTTCCCTTTTAGAGGAAAAAGACTGCATGGTTTGACTTGTTTCCTTTTGATGTTACATACCAAGTTTCTTCCACTAGGTTAAGATGTCTTGTCATAAGCCAACTGAAGGCATTTTTACATAGTATTCAAAATCTCCCTGTTAAAAGCAGATGGAAGCCTGACATTAATATAAAATACATGAAGTTTTATACTCTGGTTCCTAGTACTGATAATGAGGTAAACCTTAATTTTGTTATCTCTAAAAATATCCAAGTGGTGCATTGCTTTGTTTAATGTGATAATTTACAGCCCATAACCATTATTCAAGAGCTACTTTGCAGTGAGTTTCCTTGTAGCTTTTGTCCATTCAAGTCTTTAAAGCACTGAAGTGCAGAAGTCAGTATTGGTGGGTGACTAATTTCCCAGTAGTCAAGGCCTTCTAATACTTGTATATAACTAACTTCAAAATAGTCTGCACTCACTGTATGTAGCTATTTCTTTCAGAGGGGACAAAGTGGCTGATGACTGCAAATGCTACTATTTGAGACAGAATATGGGAATGCTCTTCAGTGTTTGTTTACTGGGCATGGAAATGTATTTCAGAAAAACTGTTGTTTGTAATCCTCTGTGGTATCTTCATACAAGAAAAATAAATTTTTTAAAAATGCAGTCTTCAGAGTGAAATTCAAGCACATTCTGTACCTATTTTCAAATAAAGTATCTTCTGTTCATTTTTTACAAAAAATTGTAAACCCCAGCTGTCATTCCCTCCACAAGCTTCTGACATTCCTTAAAACACACAACACCAACTGTCCTTCCAGGACTTCTTACCAATCTTACAGAAGTACCTGGTACGTGAAGGACCTCCAAAATTACCTACAAAGGTACTTTTACCAGAGCTCAATAAAGCTAGATAAAAATGCTCAGTTTTCTTTAGAACCTGTGGGTGTATATGGGAGGAGAGAACTTTATCCACATTTGGATAAGGAATAATTATAAATTTACAAGTGTTTGGATCATGTCATCATAAGACTAAGATCAGTAGAAGTAGGTCTGTCTGTTGCAAGAGTATCTCTGTCTGGGGTGTAGGTTAGACCAAAACTGCTTAGAGACAGTTCAGCCACCCCTGCCTAAAGTGCCTTTATTCTATGAAAGCTTTTGTCCTGGTGTTTCCACTGTCAGTATTGTCTTACTTGGATGATTCCTCCTCCTCCCCCATACTTTGTTTTCTAGAAAACAGGCTAACAACTTCCAGGGGAAGATTTAAAAGGGTTGTTCTGTTGTGATTTGTTTTTTAATTCCTTAATTGGATGTATTTTTCAAATTCCCAACTTGAAAACTAAGGTTAATTAGGAAGCTTCTGCTACATTAAGAACTGAAATATAAGGACTGGGGTCATGGAAATGCGTGCTTTCCGGTGTTTTTGGCTGTGGAACTGCTGTTGCCTGTATATTTTGACTATGGATTTTTTGTAAAGCAGATACACAAGTAACGTCATTGGCAGGCAGCTAAGACCAGTTATAAAATAAGACCCAAAGAATGCTTTAAGTAACACCTTGGGAATGGTTGCAATAACTTCAGAGCATTTGGAGAAAGCCTGTTTTCCAGTACAGGTACTTCTCTTCCCTGTGTGTAGATGATACACATTTTTAACTGCTGTGACTGTCAGAAGATGAAGATCTGCTTGTTCTGTGTAAGCAAACATATCATTCAGAGCTGGTGGGTAATTTAAAGATGCAGTTGCTTGGCCTGTCCTGGATGAGGTAGAGATACAGCAGGGTAACATGGTCAGTAGGGGTACTTGTGTGCAGCAGCTCATGGTGTTTGGATGCATCAGTCTGGATTTCTTGTTCCAAGTTTTTAGTAACATACTGCTTTCAAAGAATTTATGGCAGACTTGCAGACTTTGACTTGCTTTATAAAAGTGGCAGGCATGGGGAGGGAGCTGCTTATCAGATCAACTGTAATTGAGTCAATCTTAAGGAAGAGAACTGTTCAGATTTGTGAACTTCTGCAGGCTTGTTGACTTTCTTGGCATGTGCCTAACTAGTCTTCAGAATCAGAAATTAATATCTAAGAAAAACACATGATCACCAATAATACCTAATACTTGTTTCATTCCTTTTGAAAATCAAGAAATTTGAATTGTCTTCTGTAGTAATTTGAAATGATTAGCTTATGTGCCTTCTGAGCTTGCAGATGCCATGGAATACAGCCTAGTGCAAGGTCTTGAATTGCTCTTTATGTGAGTTGTTCAATACATAGTCTAAAAAACTCTGCCTCCAGTTAAACTCAAAGCTGATGGTGCTTGCTAAGCATGTGGATAGTCTCATGGGGCAGGTGGAGCTTTATCAGAAGAGTCCCATAACTCCTAGCAGTACATTCATGTGCACTGTATAACACAATATTTATCAAAATTCCCACTTCTGAGTACCTGCTAGTCTTCAAAAATAGCAAAGCTTGCAGTTATGCTGAAGTTTGTTTGTAAAGTATACAGAGGCCTTCTGTCTCTTCCTCATGGTTGAGATGTGTTTGGCTGACCTTCTACTGATCCAGTTTGTCAAGAAAATGAGCAGCAAAATGTTTGTACCTTGCCTGGTGGTGTCGCTCCCTTTGTAGGTGTGTTGGTTAACCTTGAGAGTGGCAAATGGGAAGACAAAGTCAGCAGCCTGCTTTGACTCAGTTTATTCTTTTGTAAAACTAGAAGAGAATGTGAAGGAAAAGATGAGCGAATGTTTAAGAGCAGAAAACCTAAAACCAAACCCTGGCTACTTTTGTTTGGCAGTTAGTCTGAACTCCTAGGATTAAATCCAATTCCCCATCTAAATAATAAAAAAAAACCACCAGGAATTCCTGGGGGGTTACAGGTGTATGAAATGCAGATCAGGATGTTGGAACTTGCAGGTGCAGCTAGCAGGCTGATCAAGGGTCAGCATTCCAAAGACTGAATGTCTGACTGGTGATGCATTTCTGAACACCTGGTATTCTTCACTGCTATTTTGTAGATGTTCATCAGTGTTATTTTGGAGCAGTGCTGCTGTTCAGTGACTACTCTGGTCTGTTGGATTTTACCTAATGGTAGAGCCACTCTTCTGTCTCTTCAGGCTGCTGAAGTTGAAACAGCAATTTCAGAGTGCAGGTGCTATAAACCAGTGGCCTTCATTGGTGCAGAATTCAACGGTGGAGAAAATGATAAATGTTCTTCCCAAGCCCCTTACTGCATATGGGACTCTCAAGTGGTAGCAAATGTCTCAAAGCACAGTCACTGCTCTTAAAGTACTGGTAGATGAACCAGTCAACTTCAAAACCAGTTTGGTGATCCTTTTTTTAGCATAGCCCTGATGGGAGGAGATGGGGAAGTTTGCGATAAAAATAGATCTTTTTTGCGCTAAGCATATTGAAAATTTCATATAGCAGCTAGAACATGCCAGATTTTTTATTGGAAGTGTCACATCTGACTTAAAGTGACTACAGGAATCTGACTACAGGAAGCAAAGGTACAAATTTTACTGTTATTGCTGTTCCCTTTCTGTTTGGGAGGTTTTAGTGGAACTCACAAAGTAATGCAGAACTGCAGAGAGCTATCAAGCTTTGTATTGGCACTTTCTCAGCTACTCATTAGAATTTTTTAATCAATGGTGAACTGACAGTGTGACTTAAGTTTTTCCTTCCCCTTGCCACTACTACTCTCAAACTCCTAACGTCATGTTGGAAGAATCCAGTGGTAAGGGACTGGAAAAAATGTCTGTACAGTCAGCACATCCTCCATGCCTATTGTAAAGGGCAGACTCTGGGTTGGCTAGTCTCTTCCTAGCTGTGGGGTAGGACCAGTTTAGAGTTTCCAGCAGCACAGCAGGATGCTTATTGTATGTTGTGTAATGTCTTATATCAGCTGAATGCTGCTTCTCTGCTGCAGATGCGGATCTACTGTCCATTTTAAAAGAGCCAGGGAAGGGTTGCTGCCAAAAGTTGTGGGAGTGCAGAGTCAGGACAAACAGCACTGGCATTTATACAGCAAAGCAATAAGGTTGCTGGAGTATCTTGCAGCTGGCTCAGAGTCACTGAAGTACAGGTTTGTCCCACCTATTCAGTGAGATTTAGAACTGCAGGCCTGTCCTCTGTTTAATTACAATTTTCAAAAAGGTGTTCCTGAAGGAAACTCTTAAACTGGGAAATCTGTCTTTACACAAATCCAGCATCAGGTGGACTTGGTTCTCCTGATGCAGCTCTGCAGACCTGTCCTTTCAGGGATTAGTGCCTTGTCTTTACTTCATTGGGCAGGAATGTTGTGATCGGCGCAGCTCTGACACCTAACAGCGCAGTGAAAGCTGATTGCTGCAAGAGATGCTTCTGCTCCCTGCACAAGCTACCACTACAAATGTTTCTGCTTGGCTGACTCCCAGAATGGGCTGTCACCAGCTCCGTGTCTGTGCTGGAAACAGTGTGGGACTGTGGGGGGAAGGGGAGCAAATGAAATAAAAGTGACCCGCTGTGGATCTGTAGCCTCAAATTCTCTTTCTGGGTTAGTGAGACAGCTACAGATTTATGGTACAAATACTTCCAAACTGCTTGGTGATATCAAATGGAGGTGCAAAATGAAAATTTGGATAGGGCATTTGATCATATCTCATCTCCTGTCCCCAGTTATCCTGGCTTTCTGTGCAAAAAATAAAAGTGAGTTTTGTGACTCAGCGTGGGTGCAACTGAAGGACAGGTTTTTTTGTTTTTTTGTTTTATTTTTTTTTAATAAGGCTGGTTCAATTTTCAGTTTTAACTTCAAGGAAGAGGTTTGTGTAGAAAGAAACCCTAATTCTTATGGTACAGGAAGGGAGTAAAGGAGGAGGTGCAGTTATAACTCTTTAGGTAGCGTTTGTGCCATTGAAATAGTGGCAGCTTGCCTTACATGGTCATTTCAGCTTTCCCCATGAAAATCCATGTATCAAACCATTTTTCTAGTCTCTTCTAAGTAGTTTGTCTTTGAGGGAAATGAGGAAGTCTGACATTTAACCATTGTCTTTGTGGCATTTCCAAACTCTGGAATTTAATGTCTGGACTTCATCTTATGCAAAGATAGAGGAGCTCTGTCATGGTCAGTTTTCAACTCTTTTCCTCTTGCAGCTCTGAGAGAATATCTCAACATAACCTGACAGAAGTCTGGGTGATACATCATGTTCTTTTGCATGGCTGTCCATGGGGGTTTGCTAATTAGCATTTGAGTATACTCACTGTAGTAATGAAATGGCAAGATATGCCAAGTCTTAGTTTGCAATTCCAGTGTTCTAATGTGAAATCCTGTCTTACTAGCTCTGATTAGTGTTAATAAGTTCTAACCTTGCTCTTTTCTAGGATCTCTGAAAGGGTGCAGGAAAGAGTTCTGGGAGCATAACAAAGGAACATGGCAACTCAAGGTACATAATGCATTACAATTTGTTACTAGAATCTAGAAGATTCCTTATCCCTCTCTTTTTAATTTTTCAGAGTCACTTGGATTGAATAACGTCTGCTCTATTACAGTAATTAATACCTTACAGTGGAAATCAAACTGTCAGACAAGTTAGTTTTAAGTTTGTTGTAAGGTCAGGACAGTCACATTAGCAGTGATTGTTTTGCCTGTTGCTCAGGTTTACATGTCTGCATTGGTTCAAGGTAAAGCCTCAGTTTAAAATTGCTGCTCACTGCAGTGCTGCATTGAGGAAGTTGTTTATAATAGCTTATTTTAATTTAAGATCTGTGTCATCTCTTGAAGGATTAATACATGTGGGAATAATTGAACTAAACTTAATTGTTCACCAATGATTTCTTACAGCTGACTTGATGGAGCTGGATATGGCAATGGAGCCAGACAGAAAAGCAGCAGTCAGTCACTGGCAGCAGCAATCATATCTGGACTCTGGTATCCATTCTGGTGCCACAACAACTGCTCCCTCCTTGAGTGGCAAGGGAAATCCTGAAGAAGAAGATGTGGACACAACACAAGTGCTGTACGAATGGGAGCAGGGATTCTCTCAGTCCTTCACCCAGGAGCAAGTTGCAGGTAAGCCTTTTTCCATACACTGGTTTGCTTGGACCAGTAGTTTAACAATATAGAAACCTAACTACTCAATTACTGCCAGTCTGGATGATGAGCTTTTTATTCCTAGTTTGAAGTTATTATGACTTGCCTTGTTTTCAGATATTGATGGCCAGTATGCAATGACTCGAGCTCAGAGGGTGCGTGCAGCTATGTTCCCTGAAACCCTGGATGAAGGAATGCAAATCCCATCCACGCAGTTTGATGCAGCTCATCCAACTAATGTGCAGCGCCTGGCTGAGCCATCCCAGATGTTAAAACATGCTGTTGTAAATTTGATAAACTACCAAGATGATGCTGAACTTGCAACTCGTGCAATCCCAGAACTGACCAAACTGTTGAATGATGAGGACCAGGTAAGCATTTTCTTTGCCTGGCTAAAGCTTGCTTTTGTGGCACCTTCAATGACCTCAAAACTAAAAGCTTTATTCCAACACTTATGTTAGGTGGTGGTGAACAAGGCTGCAGTTATGGTTCATCAGCTGTCCAAGAAGGAAGCGTCTCGCCACGCCATTATGAGATCTCCTCAGATGGTGTCCGCCATCGTGCGTACCATGCAAAACACAAACGACGTGGAGACAGCCCGGTGTACTGCAGGGACACTACACAACCTTTCACATCACCGTGAAGGCTTGTTGGCAATCTTCAAATCAGGAGGCATCCCTGCTTTGGTTAAAATGCTGGGGTATGTGCACTACTGAGGCAGTACTTGTGTGCTGCAGTTGGGTGTGCTAGGAGCAGGTACTCATGAGGATTTTCCCTTTTTTAGGTCCCCAGTGGACTCTGTGCTGTTCTATGCCATTACAACTCTTCACAATCTCCTGTTACATCAGGAAGGAGCCAAGATGGCTGTCCGTCTCGCTGGTGGGCTGCAGAAAATGGTGGCCTTGCTCAACAAGACAAATGTCAAATTCTTGGCCATCACAACAGACTGTCTTCAGATTTTAGCATATGGCAATCAAGAAAGTAAGGTAGGTGCCTCTGCTGCTGAAGCAGTTAAAATGAGCAAGCTTGTGATGACAGTTCTTGTGTACTGACCTGACTCTGAATCTTTAGCCACATGTCCCTGGCTTTTGCCAGGCACTCCTGACCTTGCAAGAGGGGAGGGATACAGGAATTATCTTGCAGAAATGCCACTGTGCTTATAGTGAGACTGTAAAACTTACAGTCCACATAAGCAAATAGGAATGTTTTTTAGGGAACTGTAACCATGAAGGGGTGTAAGCCAGCAACATTTACTACCTGCTGACATGTGTGGGAAGTGACAGACAAATATTATTTTTGCTGTCTTTCAGCTGATTATTCTGGCAAGTGGCGGACCCCAGGCTTTAGTAAACATAATGAGGACCTATACTTATGAGAAACTATTGTGGACCACAAGTCGGGTGCTGAAGGTGTTGTCAGTTTGCTCCAGCAACAAACCTGCTATTGTTGAGGCTGGTAAGTACATTGTACTCACACTAACTTAAAAATCTCCATAGTGCTTTGGGATCAGTTCATTCTACCAAGAACAAAAACTGCCAGCATCAAAAAATGAACTTGGGTTGGTCCTCAAATCCATAGGCAGGTTTGGAGGCCTTTAGGCTGGCTGTTTTAAGTAACTCCACTGTGTTGTTAATGGGGTGGCATTAGTGGCTGAGTGTTGTTGGGATGCATCCCTCAGAATATGCACACATTAAAAAGGTCCAGTGTCACACAGGGAATTTCAAGGGGTTGTTATTTTCCTGTGTGAAGAAGGGCTAGGGCCCAGCCATACTGTGATATTAACGATAAGAAGGATCCAAAAGCTTATGAGACTTTGCACTCAGATGTCAAGGAAAAGAAGGACCTGTCTGCTCACAAAGGTGAGCATCAGAGTATGGTGTCAAATCTGAGTAACGGTGTCTAATCTGTACCATCTTCCAGGTGGGATGCAAGCTTTGGGGCTTCACCTCACAGATCCAAGCCAGCGTCTTGTCCAGAACTGTCTCTGGACTCTGAGAAATCTGTCAGATGCTGCAACAAAGCAGGTAAAGGGCTTGTCTGTGGGATCAAGAGCAAAATTCAACATAGTGGAAGAGAAGACTTAATTTTTTCTTCCCTCTTTATCTGCAGGAGGGCATGGAAGGCCTTCTAGGAACTCTAGTTCAGCTTTTAGGATCAGATGATATTAACGTTGTGACTTGTGCCGCTGGCATCCTTTCTAACCTTACCTGCAACAATTACAAGAACAAGATGATGGTGTGCCAGGTTGGTGGCATCGAGGCTCTGGTGCGCACAGTGCTCCGGGCTGGAGACAGGGAAGACATCACAGAACCTGCGATTTGTGCGCTCCGTCACCTCACCAGCAGACACCAAGAAGCAGAGATGGCTCAAAATGCAGTTCGTCTCCATTACGGACTCCCAGTGGTGGTGAAGCTCTTGCACCCACCCTCACACTGGCCTTTGATCAAGGTAAATAATGGTTACAAGCCACCAGAGCTGAAACTGAAAGCTGTTGCTTTTTAAAATGTAACTTTAAAAGTGAAAAATACTTTGTTTCCAAGGTGTTGGGGATGCAGTTTGTCTGATGGAGAAGTTGCTTCAGTTGAGCAACTTAGTGTTTTCTCTTAGATTTTTAAACATCTGAGATGAACTGGTTAAAAAAAGAAGTCATTAACAGCAAGCACATCCCTCCTGCTCTTTTATTCCCCACCCGTTCCTTCCCTGCAGGCTACTGTTGGCCTGATCCGCAACCTGGCTCTGTGTCCGGCAAACCACGCCCCGCTGCGTGAACAAGGTGCTATTCCAAGGCTAGTGCAGTTGTTGGTTAGAGCACACCAGGACACCCAGCGACGCACTTCCATGGGCGGGACACAACAGCAGTTCGTGGTGAGTGCCCTCCCCTGACACTGCCTCCCTGAAAGTTCTCTCCAACTCCTTGTTTGTCAGTGCACCTCAGCCCAGCAGTGCTTGGGCTAAAGAACTGTTGTCTCACTTGCTCTAGTTCACATTGTTCTCTGTGTGCTGATAGATCTGTCTTGGCAGACCTGAGATTTTTCTTAAATCAGAATGCCAAAACCTCGGTTCTTATTTTAGTAACCCTGAGCATTTGATTCTGACTGTTAGAGCTCACAGAAATTCTGGTACTGCCTACTCTGGCAAGGCAATTAATTGCCTACCAAGAAACCAGAAGTCCTTCCTCTTCTCAGACGAAAGGGTTTAAGAATGCTATCACAGCTTATTGCATATTTGTAAGGGTGCTTAGAGCTGTAAAAATACTGAGAAGTTGTGCAAGCTCTGTACTTGTTACCTGTTTGGGTTCCAGGTGAGTGTGACAAAATCAGTCTCAATTTGATTATTTTTATCCCGATAAATGCATAACAAAGGGGGGGTTTGTTTAGCACAGCAAATGGAAGCAGCATCTACTGGTACAGGAGTGTAGTTAATTCATGCAGAGGCAGGAATGGACTTCTCTGTTACTGATAACTGCTGTTTCCAGCTTAGTAACTGCCAGGCTAATCCAGGTTGTAGAAGAAGAGATGGTGTTATCAGAGGAGAAGTTCATAATAAAAACCACTGAGGAGTTCCACTGAGATGCTTCATGTACTGGCTGCAGGGGAATAAACTGGGTTGACTCGTAGCAGGGATGTTAAGTTTTAAGGCCAGCACTTAGGGAAAGGGGGACAGATTTGGTTGATTAGTTGAAACTGCTGATTGGCTTTTTGACAGTCACTTAAGAAGAGAGCACACAATATCTCAAATTCAAAAATGCCTTTTCTCTCTCTAACTAGGAGGGTGTGCGTATGGAAGAAATTGTCGAGGGCTGCACTGGAGCTCTGCACATTCTTGCACGTGATGTTCATAATCGAATTGTAATCAGGGGTCTAAATACCATTCCACTATTTGTGCAGGTAAGTGAGAGCTCAAGACAGCAGTGTAGTACATATTAGGAAAAGAAGTAAAATAGCTCTTGCACTCTCTGGATAGAACTGCTAAGTCAGAGTGTGCTGAAGAACTCGTTTCAAGTGAAAGAGCTAAAGAACCCTCGTGTTTTGGTTGCAGTTGTTGTACTCTCCCATCGAGAATATCCAGAGAGTAGCAGCTGGTGTACTTTGTGAACTGGCTCAAGACAAGGAGGCAGCTGAAGCAATCGAAGCTGAAGGTGCAACTGCTCCTTTAACAGAGCTGCTTCATTCTAGGAATGAGGGTGTTGGTAAGTGAACTTAAGGCTGGTTTCGTACTTGTGTTAGAAGACTTGATAGAAGCCTTGACCTCTACTAAAATCACTCTTCCTTTTGGCAGCAACCTACGCAGCTGCAGTGCTGTTCAGAATGTCTGAGGACAAACCACAGGACTACAAGAAGCGACTTTCGGTTGAGTTGACAAGCTCCCTGTTCCGGACTGAGCCGATGGCTTGGAACGAGGTGAGTCCTGTCTTCTGTGTTAACAGTTCCCTGGGGGATCTCACTTCCATGTCCTCCCTCCTTCCACCAGTGAAGTGTAGATGCTATCAGTGATACAGCCCCAGCTTTGCACAGGTGTGTGGTGGCTGTACCTTCCTTACTCTCTCTCTGTCTTCAGCTGCAGTGAACCTGTGGTAAGCAGCCTTCAAGCTGCTTTTTCCCTGGCAGACAGGAAGAGTCTGTTCTGTGCTGCTGCTGAAGTGCATAATGCTCATTATGTTTGCTAGTGTGTGAAGCTGTATACAAGAACTTTGTACTTTTCTGTGTTGCTTGTCAAAACCTAATGAACTCTGGATCAAAAACAGAAACATGAGTGACATGAGGGAAGCATAAATATAAAACATATCCTGTGAGGCTTCTATCAAGCTGGCAATGCAGGATTAGTAATCTTGGACTGGGAATGCAACTTGTCCTGAGAACTGAGATTTCAGACTTGAGTATGTTTGCGGGCTCATTATCACACATGGCTTTTTTTTTATTTTTAATGGACTACACAGTAAATTGAGACTGAAGTCAATGTGTGTGCATGGGATACAGGGAAGGCTTCACTAATTCTCTTTGTCTTCCCACAAATTCTAAAGATTCAAGAGCCTATCTTGTCTTACTTTGTATGTATCGACTACATAAGGGGCAGTAGTCTTTGATTTGTACTATTTCAGTGCTTACTTTTCTGTTCACCTAAAATCTGTATCTACCACAAGAAAGCTTGGGGGGAAAAACCTAAAATGGAATATCTCTTTGAGATTGGAGTTAGGCAATTGCTCTGCAGGCAGGCAATTACTTCTGTAATTAAACAACTGGGAGAGGTCCCTTCAGAACTCTGAAAAGCTCTGTTGCTGGCTCGGCAATATCTGCCTTGCAGGATCAGGACAGGTGTACCTGAGGAATGTTCCTAGACCTTCTCCATCTCTTTCATTCTCAGACAGAACCTTCCTTCCAGTGATCTGTGGATTCCTAAATCTGGCTATTACATGTTGGATGCAGATACTTAGCTAAAGAGGCATTTCATGTTGACAACAGTGCTGCAGTGATCACTGCAGAGGAGTTGTTCAAAGGGATTTGGGGCAAGCTTCACAACATTTTAAACTCAGAATTACTGGTGCTGGATGAAAGATCTGATGTTAAAACTGTTCTGTAATTCTTTGTATACACACAGACAGCCGATCTCGGACTGGATATTGGTGCCCAGGGAGAGCCTCTTGGATACCGCCCAGACGGTATGTGTCTTCTGTTCCCCTTGACTAAACTTTCAATTGGATGAAGTCAAGTCATAGATTTTAAAGGAGAACTGCAAATGAGTGAAGAGTGAATTTACTCTTCAGCAAGGTATTGCAAACTGACAGGCAGATGGGGAACTGCCAGTTCAAATAACCAGTGTCTGCAACACCACCGGCAGCGCTGAAATGGGAGCTGTATGAACATGCAGAACCAGTGTCTCTTGTCTGAGTCCTGTGGGAACACCTCCTGCTGAGCTGTTGTTTCCAGAAATCCTTTCCATTCCTTACAAATGGACTTGACAATTCCAATAGTGCGGTTTTTCTTTAAAACAACAAAGCTGGTATTGAATGTGTTAGTCTGTGAGTGTCTATAGATTTGAACACAAGCCTATCCCTAAGGATTCTGAGCTATTTTTGACTAGTCCTTCAGAAGCAAGTCTACAGTCTTGGGGCGTGATTTTGCTGCAGTATTGTTGAGTTTTAGTACTGTTGATTGTGCAGACTAATGGCTTGGCTGGAATCTGCTCATGCTTCTGACTGCAGTGTGCTTTGTCTGCAGAATCCTACTGGAAGGCTGTTCCAAACAATGGAATAGCTGTTAAGGGCAGGCACCAGATTGTGTTGAACTTGGCTGAACTAGAAAACAATTAGATGGCTACACGATCTCCTCACACACTGATACTTGCAGCTTCTGATGCATCTAACATCTGTTAACATTATGCTTTTTTTCCCTCTGCCACCTTTAACTTTCTTAGATCCTAGCTACCGTTCTTTCCACTCTGGCGGATACGGTCAGGATGCCTTGGGTATGGACCCTATGATGGAACATGAAATGGGTGGCCACCACCCTGGTGCTGACTACCCAGTTGATGGTCTGCCAGATCTTGGCCATGCCCAGGACCTTATGGATGGGCTGCCTCCAGGTGACAGTAATCAGTTGGCCTGGTTCGATACTGACCTGTAAATCATCCTTTAGGTAAGAAGCTCCAACCTTGAATTTAAAAACAAAACAAAAAGAGAAAAACAGCTGACTGGACTGAGGATTTGGTTGGCAGGGAGGGATTGGCTCGATTGGGTCCCAGTGTGCCAGAATAATGAGTAAATGCTCTGTAAACACACAATCAGCACACTCCAAACTGACTTCTGCCGTGAAGTGTGGAAGTAATTAACTGTAATGTCTTGTGCACCGGCTTCATGCAGTCTTTATGTGTTACAACAAACCTTTACAACTCAGGAGCACTGACACGTGTTTTTTTCTCTTTGCAGCTGTATCATCTGAGTGAACTTGCATTGATTGGCCTGTAGAGTTGCTGAGAGGGCTCGAGGGGTGGGCTAGTATCTCAGAAAGTGCCTGACACACTAACCAAGCTGAGTTTCCTATGGGAACAATTGAAGTAAACTTTTTGTTCTGGTCCTTTTTGGTCGAGGAGTAATAATACAAATGGATTTTGGGAGTGATTCAAGAAACGAAGAATGCACAAGAATGAATTGCAAGATGGAATTTATCAAACCCTAGCCTTGCTTGTTAAAAATTTATTATTTTTTTTAAATCTCTGTAATGGTACTGACCTTGCTTGCTTTGGAAGTAGCCTTTCTTTTTGCAGTAATTGTTGTTAGTTTTTTTTAAAGTCTCTTGTAGTATTAAGTTATAGTGAATATGCTACAGCAGTTTCTAATTTTTAAGGATTGAGTAAAGGTGTAGAACACTAATTCATAATCGCTCTAACTGTATTCTGAATAAAGTGTAACATTGTGTAGCCTTTTTGTATAAAAAACTAGACAAATAGAAATGGTCCAATTAGTTTCCTTTTTAATATGCTTAAAATAAGCAGGTGGATCTATTTCATGTTTTTGATCAAAAACTTTATCTGGGATATGTCTGGGTAGGGGCCAGTAAGAACTGTTTATTTGGAACCTTGTATTGGACAGTTTACCAGTTGCCTTTTATCCCAAAGTTATTGTAGCCTGCTGTGATACAGATGCTTCATGAGAAAAATGCAGTTATAAAATGGTTCAAAATTAAAGTAAACTTTTAATTCACTCTGTGTCAAATTATTTCAGATCATAAAGTATATTTGTGCGTTAACAAATAGTCCTGGACTTGCACAACCACTTTGGTGGAGGGAGCCAAGAATAATTTACCTCTTTGATCCCAGTCCGGCACAGTTACCCTTCACAGCCTCGAGGTTTCCTGCTGCAGTCCTCCGAGGCACCAGTCTTGCCCTGCTTTCTTTGGCAGATTCCCCAGCTTGGGGCAAGTCTAGCCAGATGTGAGGCAACTCCACTTTGTGCCAGGCCTGCCAGTCCCACATCTCTGGGCTTCAGAAAGGCTGAGCTGCCTCTTGCCTCAGGTCCCCTCAGAGGTGCCCCAGCACTAAGGGTCAGATCCTCTGCCCACAAGCTCTCAGCTGGTTCAGTGGCTCAAAGCCCTTTTCAGGTGTCCTCGGTGTTCAGCTGCTGTGTGAGATGACACCTGTGTGTCACTGGTGTCCCTTGAGGCAGCACCTGTGTGACTGGCAGGGGACAAAGTGGTGCTGAGCTGCCAGCTCGGCCGCAGCTGCTCATGGGCACGGTGCAGCTGTCACCAGCTCTGTGGAAGCAGTGCTCCCAGGCACTGCCACACCAGGCAGTAGCTTTGCCAGCAGGAGATCAGAGCAGGCCTTGGCTGCAGAGGCTCCCGGCTCAAGATGCTGAAAGCTTAGGGGAGCTGCACCAGCCTGCTTCCCCTTCCTGCAGAGGGAAAGGGCTCACCCAAGGAATTCAGCTTTGTTCCTCTCAGCCACACTTGGTTACTTGACTTTCATTCTGAAACACTACACCAAATAATAGCCAGTACTTAACTCTTCCCTGTTTCCAGTGACTCCAGCTGTTAAGCTATGAAACATAGTGGTATTTGAAGTAATGTGAGAGAACAATTCCTGTAAAACACACAAGGTGAGATCTGTTTATCTGGGGCTGTTTGCTTGCATCCACATAGCCGGCTACCGCGGCTGTCCGAGAGCCGGGGGTGTGGCAGCAGCTCTCAGGCACCTTCGATTGGTGGGTGTGGCAGGAACATGGAGTTGCACTGACAGACATCAACGACAGCACATGTGGAGAAGAATTTAACTCTTCTCACTGGGATCTGCAAGTTCTAGACCCTTTCTAGGGTACCAGCTTTTACTGGGGGTTTTACAAAATGCCAGGGTCATCATCACACCTGTTCTCAAAGAACTGCAGCCAGGAGCGTTTGGCAGCTGAGAACAACACCACCCATGCAGCTTAAGCTGTGCAGTGCTAGGCAAAGGAGGGGTGCACAAAAGGCTGCTGAGTAGAAACCTGGGTAACATCTATCATCCTTACGTGTCACACACACACAGCCTCTGTGTGATCACATTGGTTGATACTGGTTGCTTGAGGTGAACAATATATATTGTCTGTCTTGATAAAAGGGTATTTTCTAGTGCCAGTCACAAGCATGAGGTGATCCCTTAAGATGAATGGCCAAGTCAGGTCCAAAAGATAAATGAGCATTTCTAACAGCAGCTTGAAATAGTAAAACACTTTATATTATGAAGTAACTCTACTATTTATTTAATCTACACTTTCAAAATATCAAATACTTGAGCTACATCATGTAACGCCAGCAAGGCAAAGTAGTAAACAAGAATTCATCCTGACAGGGGTTTAAAAAACAAACCATCACCACCACCCCCGAACCAGCTTCCCTCCCTGCCTGAGCCATCCCAAATTCTGCATATGCTGCAGCTCAGATTGCTAAATGAGTTACATCTGCTCAGATCAGCTGGTGCTGTCCTGCAGGACCCAGGTGCTGAGCAGGGTACACAACCTGCACGTTTCAGAAGGCTGGTCAAAAACTGTTCACTTGGGAGTCTTGATATTTTCACATCCCACCGTTCTCAGAATATCAATTGCCAAGGAAGAAACAGCAATGTCAGCGTGAGAGCTGGGAATTAAAAACAGTAACACTTATTAGACATCCTCAGGAGAAAAAAAATGTTTTGTTCAAATTCCACATTTGCCTTTATCTATGCTGGAAAATTCTGAGCAGCCATTAACTGCACTCTCCACCTGCTTTTCTGTTAAGCAGTAACATGTAACCAGTGATTCTGCCCTGTTGCAAATCTTGTGTAGAAATGAATTTCAGCCCAAACTCCCAGTAACTCCTCACTCAACCTCTGTAAAACAGAGCAGATAGAATTTATCATACACCCCATGACTCCTCACACACACACTTCCAGCTTGACAGAAAGATGTATTTTCACACACACATACACTCTGCCTGCAGTGCTGCTCTGCACAGGCAGGCACTTCCACTCCAAGTGTTGCCAGAGTGACTGCCCCTCCAACCACAGCGCTGCACGGGAGCCCTTTGCTTCCTCACCTACGGTTTTATTATATATATTTTGCCTAATTTTTTCTTCTGGAAACATGTGTTTTTCTAGCGTGGGAACAGAGACTCTAGCACATTACTCCTAGTCCACAGAATCAAGTCTTTTTCGTTTTTTTATGGACTCCCATCCCTCACCTCTAGTTAAGGAAGGACACCAGCAGATCAATCTGCAACTTCCTTGATTGCTGCTAATGACAATACCCACTGGTACTCCACACTTTGGGGAATACAGAGCAAACCAGAAATCCAAATGATCAGTTCATATTACATAAGCCAATGTCTTAATAAGCAGCAGTTTAAATAAAAAAATTCAGTTATCTGAAACAAATTCATCTTAGCAACTGTCCTCACTGAAAAATAGGTGTCCATGATCCCACATTTTAAAGCATGAATTTGATTCCAGGTGGTTACTAAACAAAATAGGTTGGTCATGTCACTCTTAAAATTGCCGCTTCCAACTAGCTCAGCAAGCACCACTGAGAGAGAATTTGGCAATCCATGGCTGCTGCATGGCAGCAGGGGAACACTGAAAGCAGCTTTCAATCCAACCAATGCCCTTCTCTTGGCACATGACTGCTTGGCTGGAATCCCCCTTCTGACATACAGGAAGAGGGAGAGATTAGCAACCTGTCTGTAAGAAATGAGCAAAGCAAAACCAGTCCTCACGCAATTCAAACCAGTGGTGATATGTGGGTGGAAGGGCCTGGGAGTTTAGACTACCTCAAGGATGGCTTAGATCCAGGATCTCGGCTGTAGCCGCCTCTAAAACATTTCCAATTCTGCAGGAGATACAGAGAGGTTCCTTAATCAGGTTCAAAGCACAGGTAAGGAGACCAAGTTTATTAGGTCACAGGAATATTCTGGGGAGAACGCCTCATAAGGAAATCTGAGGAGAAGGCAGAATATCTGCACCTTCCATAAACAAATCTTTCCATTCAGCTAAGTCTGATAAAGCTTCCTAACTCCAGGCTTCCCCTGCCTCCCTGTTGCAAATTTATGCATGTCTGAGTCCATTACAGCCCCAGGAACCAGGCTGAATCCCTCTCAGTCTCCTCTGGAGGCAAATGGATAGTGACATGTGTTCCCTAAAGAAGGGGAGGAGGGGAAATGAAATCCATGAGTTCTCAGGGGCTCCCTTGTTGCTGTTGCAGTGCAGGAGCTCAGCACAGCAGAGGAACCTGGCTCACCTTAATGTATCAGAACAATCCTCAGTGACATCAGTTGGAATTTGATCTGAGCATCTTGTGTTAGAGTGAGTGCTGTTTATTTGGGCCCTGTAGCATGTGTTTTTCTGCATACAGAAATGCATAGAGTGGTCTTAGTATCAGACCACTAAGGAAGGCAGAAAAGCAGAACTCAGACAATGATTGGGGCTTTCTGGTGCACCTAATGCTGAAATGCTACAAACAGAGTGAAAGTTGTTTCTAACAGAAGAAAACCCCATCTTCCCCCACTCTCGTTTCCAGTGATGGTGCCTGTGAATCCCTTGGGGAGAGCTGACATTTTATTTTAGTGAGATAATTTAATGTGTCATACAAAACCCTGTGAGTCAGCAGCTGAGTGTGTGAGAGGGATGCTGACTGCTCTCAACAGGTTTGGTTAGCCCTCGGTGTGTATCTCCTTACAGTCACCACATCCCAACATTTCCTCTCCACGTCTGCTCACATCCCTCCTTCCTTACAGCACACTGTACACTCTGCCATAATGCTGAGGAGCCAATTTTCCCAAAAGCCTGCATTTGGGAGCACAAAGAGCACTGAAAAGATTATCTTAGTGTTTCAAAAACTGACCTCTGAACTACAATTTCTCTCTATGAATTTTAGTTCAACCAGGAATGAAATGAAGCATAACAGCTCAGAGCAGAAGTATAAAATCTGTTTTGAGAGGCAGAGAACAGCCATTCATTCATTCATATGTCCAAGGGGGATTAGATAAGGGAAAGTCTATGGGAGATGAGCTAAGGTTTGGCCAATTTGTTGGGACTAGCACCTCTGTTCTTGCAGAGAAGGCCACGGCATTCCCTTAAGTCTCGTGCCTTCTGCAGAAGCCACAGGTATTCTTAAACAAAAGCAGTTCTGTTCTCCAGCTGAATGTTTGAAAGGAATCGGCTTGCAAGTGAATCAACCACAGCTACCTTAACATGGGGCACAAATGTCACATTGTGCACGCAGCCCACTCTGCCAAGAACCACTGACAGGTATCCGGTTATAGAGACCAAGGTTTGGAATAAAATAATAAATTAAAAAAAAAATCCCCAGAATCAACATGCACAGAGCCAGACTGTGCTGCAGCTGGGGATCAAAGCGTGCCGCAGGCTCCGACAGAGAGGACTTTGGAGGAGAGCAGTGCAGGGAGGGGGCCAGGGACAGAAACCTGAGAAGCTCTTACTGCACAGAATTACAGAAGATCATTGCAGACAAAAGAGGAGGTGAGCGCTCTTAGCCCTGGAAATTCCTGAAAGCCTGAGGGAACTCACCTGGCAGTTTGGGCCAGGCTCTCTAGAGCCTGGATAAGAGCATCCCCATCATTCTTCAGGCTCTCAGAGTGCTTCTTGTTTGAAGTTATCTGGAACAAAAAGAAAGAACCGTTATCAAAGGCTCAGCAAAAGATTCTTCTCTGTCATTTTTTTGGGGATAAGAGAGAAGGAAACAAGTTACAGCATCTATTACAATTGTAAATGGAATGTGACATTGAAGAGACCCATGAGAAAGTCCCTTTTACTGAATTTTAGGCAGAGACCATCTAAAATGTCTTGGCTTAGTTAACAATATTCACCTGCATTCTGAGTCCCTGTATATGTGCAGATTCCCATATCACAGTCTGCCAATCCTGATTTCATCCTTAGTATCAACGCAAATACAAGCCCCATTTAGTCTGAATCCCAGGGATATCTTGGGGAGGCAGTTATTTTCTCACTTCAGAGAAAAAGTAACCAAGCTTCTACTAGCCTTCAGATCAGGACGTGTGAGGTTTCTCTGAGGAAGCCAGGTTAAAGTCACTGCAAAGTTGGCAACTGCATATGGAAATTTTTCTTGTCCCTCATCAGTCATTAGGAGTGTTATCTGCACAGGGCTGTCACCTAGAGAACAGGAGGATCAGTGACCAAAGCTATTTGCCCTTTTGTGTCAAATGAATCCTGATTACAGCTGATTTTGCTGCTGGTGTGGTTTATTACATGAATCTGCAATGACTGGTTTATTGTCTGCCCAGCCTTAAGTAGTACAACTACACAGCTCCAGACAGCCACACATTTCCTGATGGTGAAGCAGGCAAATGGGAAGGTCCCAGGGAACACAACATGAAGCCTCATGCACTGTAGCTCAGACACTGAATACTGGGCAGCTTGCTGAAAAGCTCTTGTATCTCAAAAAAAATTACTAAAAAACCTGGTTTGTGTGTCAGTTCCTGCTTGCAAATGTACATAAATCTTGGCTGAAGAGAAAGGAAAAGGGGACCAGCTGATTATTTTGATACCGGAGCAGTTAAAGCTTGAAACGATGACTTCTAATCCCAAAATCTGGCAAGGACTTGTAAGCTTTAGCGTGCTGTGGCTGGCCCTACTTACCATTGATCAAGCATCTGGGCAACATGCCTTCACATCTCCCTCTTAAATCACAACAGAAGCTGTATTTACAGCTGCCATCCCACCATAATTTTTCAGCAGTGATTCTGCAACAACAGTGTCACTACATCTATAATCGTAACATCCTGTAGTTCGGTAGTTACAGGGAACAGGGACCTGCCTCCAGTAAACTAAAACATATCCTGTGTGTTGGAAAAAACCCAGTGATGCCATTACCTAAGCACAAATCATTCGTAAAGCCTCATTACAGATGGTTAAACCTTTATACTCTCTTGAGGTTTATATCTGATTCTCTCAGTTTATATTTCAGAAATCCACTCTTCTCTATTTGTTACACAGAAAATATTTTGTAATCTGTGCTCTGAATGTGAGAACAACACCATGTATAATAGGAGCAATACAGAGCGAAAAGTACTTTCATCACAGGACATTGCTTTCTGTTCCTAAAGAGTGCTCACGCCTCTAACCACACATTTCCCTGCAACTCCTGCAGCTCACCGGCCACTGCCACATTCCTTGCACTTCCTACATTCATGCCCCTTGTTCATCTTGTCCACTTTAAAAAGCCAAGAGGTCACAGGGAAGGAAGGTCGCTACAACTGAATCATGCTCCACAAAACTACCAGGTCAAATAAAGGTTACAGATATCTTTCGTTCTACTACATCTAACTTTTGGGTGCTGACATTTTTACAACACTCACAGTCTCTTCACAAAACAGTCAGTGGCACAATACAGAGAATATTCCAAATATGCTCAACTATAAAATATGATAGGAAGAAAAAGGTTTAATTCCAAAATGATCTATTTCAAACAATAACTTAGCCCAACTGAGTCACAGGGTCTGACTATAAGCCTGTCCATGCTGCAGTGTGCCTTGTGTCACTATGAAGAACACATTTCGGTGCATACAAAGCATTTGAATAGAAAGGATTACAATGGCTTTATATGCACAGAAATTGTAAAAGACTGAAACAGAAACACCCATGAGATCATCTCACCACCTCCCCGTTAGACTTCACCGTGCAGAGCAGCTTTCAGCCACACGCAATGGGCTCCCATGGTATCCATCCACAGGGCAACTCCCCGGGCTAACAAATGCTTTAATAAGATCCTTTCAGCAGTAAAACTGGTAGCATGAGGAGGGAAGGAATCAGCATGAGCTGCCTCCAGTTCATTTAAATTAAGTATAACCCAAATTCAGAACACATTTTCTTGAGAGTGCCAATTACCAGCTTCATACAAGCCAAGGGGTGTGGTGAAGAACCAACCTGTCCAGTCGGCAGTGCCACCTGTGCCCATTCCAAACAGGGTTGCACAGATTTACATGGGCAGCTGGGGCTTCCCCACCAGCTCTACATCACCAGTGTCCAGAAAAATGCTTCCTATCCACCCACCCCATGGGCCTGGGAGGGGACCAACTCTGTGGTAGGAGGTAGCAGGAAAACTGCAGGTTGAATACAGGGTGAGCTGCCAGCACCCAGGAGCCAGCTCAGCCGCAGCTGCCTATGGTTTGTGTCAGCACTCCCATGCTCTTACTGCTCTGATCACTGGCACTTATTTGCTCTTTATCTCAGTCTGAGTAGATCTGATTGCTCCCTGAGCAATTGGAAGGTCTCTTGCACACGACAGATTACATCCTGCTTCACAGGAGCTCATGAGAAATATTATCTGAATCATAGTTCACTTTCAAGATGAAACTTTACTCATGTTTCTTATTTTAAAACTGTTTCATTTACATCTTCCTTTTGTTCCAGAGACTATAACAAATTATGATAGGACATAAAACCACCATTCACCAAAATTTGAGAAATTAATGTATTTTTCACTTTGTTATCTTTTGCTTCTACCCACCATTGCCGCACCTTTTATCCACACCAGTTCTAGTTCTCATTCATTTGGACTTTTAACAACTAGTTTAATGATCTCTTGTAATATTGCTGTTTGTTAGGGCTGGCTGCAACACAGATTCAATGACATAATCAATAGCTATTCTTTTAATTAAAAAATGTAATTAAATCTCAGTTTAGTTGTACACTCACTGCAATTTAACAAGAATTTCAAAATTACTTTTCTTTATTAAGCCCACAACCACTCAGCAGCTTCCTCTCTTCGATCCTGTTAAACAAGGGTGAGCCATAAGGAATACCATGGTTGATAGGCATTGATCCGTTTTTTCCAAAAATTCAAGGAAACTGTTCAGGTATTATGGTGCTGCTAAAGATAAGTGCAGATATATATAAAAATAATACAAATACAAAACATTTCCACTGGAATATCTACTTCACTAATAAACTGAGGAAGTTTGCATTCTTGCTCTAAGAAAGGATTTTTGTGATTCTTATTTCAAGAAAGTGCAGAAACTTAAGGGACAAATATTTCTGTTAGGGCTGGTTTCATAATGCTGAACTGTTTTCTCTGATTAGTCATAAGTCACATTTTATAATTTACAATGGAGAGAAATGACCTAGGCAGTGAACTACTTTCTCACCATTTCTAAGAGAAAGAAATTCTTCTTTGTTGAGGTTTCAAGTAAGCCATAAGCTTGATGTCTGTGAAGTAAACTGGGAAATACTGCAAAAATAAGGAGTTTTTCATTTGAGATGTTTTCTTGGTTGAGGAAAGGTCTTGGGGGCATATTCAGCTTCAAGTATCATCTTCTCAAATAGATAACTCCTGGAGATGTTCACCATTTGCACACTCAGATGCTTTTCTACAAGCTAGTATCACAGATACAAGCAAGACACCTCAAAATGTACCTCCTTCTCACAAACTGTTTCTTTCTCTTTCCCAAACAAACATATTTTAACCTCATAAAGCGATGCTTCCTTACTTTTTCATCAAAATTTAATATAATTAAGCTAATTACAGGTACTCAGTTCTTGCTCAACTTTACAGGCACAGGCTGAGAGCAGCCACATGGGTAAGGCAGAAGCTTCTGTGGGTCGATTTATCAGAACTACCAGATACTCATAGGTCCAATGTCAGCATCACCTGAATATTGACACATGCTGTGAATAAAGTACCACTTATACCCTGTTGGAAACTTTTCCGTGAATGGAACCTGTACCTTCAGCTAATACTGCAGTAAAAACAATCAGCAATATATTTTTCCTATGGACTGACTGGGATACTATGTAGGACATGAAATATAATACCAAAAATTATGTTTCCAGACTAAAAAAAATTAAAGAATTGAGCACACTCCTACTGCCCTCTAGACACTATTTCAAATAATATCTTCATAGTAAGTGCTGTTCCTACAATTTTAAATATGCATCTCAGACTTTTCATTCCTACTTCCATCTTTTTAACTGGCCAAAGGCACTGTCAGTAGGACACAGAGCCTTTCATCCCTAACCAAAGCTGCTGTTTCAAATGTCATCCAGGCTGGTGATGACTGAAAGCTGATGGCTATTCACAGCTGCTTAGTGTGACCTTATTCCCATTTTTTTAAGGAACAAGTGTCACAAAATATAGTGGTGTTAAAAACATTGCTACAGCTGATGTGACAGCCCAGCAAATAAGTCAATGGGATAGTAACTTCAGAAATGAGGCACAATGCCTGGGCTGGAGGTGAAAACCTTCTGGTGTTGTGACCCATCTTATGCCTATCCCAGGGCATTTAATGGTACTTTTCCTCCCAGGCTGTCAATGGTGAACTATTCACAAGCATTGTAGTAATCAAATAAATCATGTCACTTGGTTTGTCATTCACAACTCACGATGACACAGCCAGAAATATGCAGCCATTCCTTCTCAACAGAGGAGCACAATAACCGAGCAAATACTGCTACCAGGGACTCATTCAGGGGAACTAAAACTAACAGATCCATTGGCTGTGGACTTACTAAATATAAGCATTTACTTCATTATAAATTGCTCTCCAAACATATACACTAAGCTGGCAGTGCCCAGAGGAATTATGATAAATGAACTCATCATTTCCCATGATGAATCAGGTGGATCTCTCACTTCTGTAGGCCTGCACACTTACTCTTATAAAGTAACATAGCCCTGCCTTTGTGTAATAGAGAGCCAGACCCAATAAAACATTTGGAGTCTATTAAGCAGAGGCTGTGATGATGACATACAATTATCAGCCCCCAAAGAGGAATTCCAAGCAGGGACCCAGATACCTGCGCAGTGCATGGGAAGTGCTGCTGCTGAAGGGCATGGAAACCTCCTGTTGAGAATGAAGTTACCCAAATTCACTCTCCTCTCTGGAGCTCAGTTTGATAACACAGCAATGAAAGCTCATGGTCCAGGCAGCACAGACCACAGCGCCTTTTCTCAGTGTCTCCACAGCAGGCTACAGGCTCCCAGGCTCTCCTGTAGTCCTCTCCCCTTCTCTAGACAAGTGATGGTCACATTTTCATTGCTGCAGCAGTTTCCACTGGACGGGGAGAGGCAGGGAGGTTTGAATGGTTCCCACACAGGGAGTGAATAACATGGGGTCTTGGCAGGGAGGCAATTGGCAGCATGGCTCTCCAGGTAGGAGAACTTAAACATGAACTCCCATTTACCAGGGAAGCATTCTAGCTATTAGGGCAATTTTACATCTGTGGCAGCAATTTTCTAAAATATAAAGGTAAAATAACTAAAGCTAGCAACAAAACCCCCAGATATATACAGCGGTCTTTTGTGAGGCGTTTAATCTGACATTGGCTACATGTGCTCTCAGCAGGTCTGTGGGACAGGACCCTTTAAAGCACTAAGGTGCAGCCAATTTACAGGTTGTTCAATGAAAATTAATGGTAACTCTTGCCAGGCTGTGCACATCCGAGGGCAGTGTGCTCACAGGGACATTGTACGCTCACTAGGATGGCCACGAATCATGTTTTCTCTCAATAGTGTTGGAGAGCTCACTCTAAAAGGGTAAAAACCTTCCTGGCATTGTCTCTTTGTTACTCTTCTCTCTACACAAGGTTCCAGCTGGAGAGAGAGACAGAATGTGTGTGTGGGAAGAACAAATCAAGTTGGACAAGTTATATTTATGTTACTAATTGCCAAGTCATTTGAACAGGCCTGAGCAATGCTGCTGGACCATAAAAACAAGAAATGAAACTTACAAAAGCATGAGTGTTCCAGGTGTGCTTTGGCAAGCACATTGCAGTCAGGGATTGCAGACACAATTACAAAGACTTTGTGGCCTTCAGATCCTGCTAATACATGTGAAAACAAGCAGGTATATGTGACCAAAAAAACCCAAAAAACAGAAAACACCCACACTACATCAGACAGCTTAGCTCTGATTTTAGAGTTCAAGAATCTTTTTTTTTTTCCCTCTTTATGGATAAAATTCTTGTTCCACTGAAGTCAACAAACACCTTTTGATTTTGATAAGGCCAAGATTTCATCCGAGGTGTTTTGTTTCCTTCTAATTTGTAAATGTGTGCGCAGGTTTATTCTAAGTTCAAAGCCATTCCTACGGGTAACTTGGAACAGTCCCAGTTTCCCGGCAGTCTGAGCGCCACACTGGCTTGAGGATTATTCACAGACAGACAAGGAATGTCTCCCACACGATAGATAATCGTTAATTGATATTGGATGTTTCTTGACACCTATTCACTTTGAGGCTATTCTCTGCCCTTCAGCATATACATTTTGTACACAGAGACATGCTCTGTGATTGTTGTCAAATTGTAAAATTGCCAACTCTAAGGAGCATTGTCTGAACATAAGAGAAGATTCATAAAACTGCAGGGTAATTATTCAATAGAAGGCACTCTCTGTTTTGTTTGATTTTTAAAGTCTGGTTTTGTTTCAAGTAGTGTTCTCAGCTCGCTTTCAGAAATGTCTCTATAATCCAGAAAATAGTCATTACTTCAATTTCCACCCTCTTTAATGAGTGAGTTTAAAATATTTGACTTAACATAACTGGATAGGGCAACCTCTTTACATCCATTATATAACCAGCTGACGACAACAACTTTATTAGCAAAAGTAAACTGCAGTTCTGTCTGGCAAAACATGGCTCAAAGGTGCTACATGAGAGTTCCACATAAAGCTGCAGTGATGACAACCTATGCATATTCAGAAGCCAGCCCAACATCTATATGACAGTGGAAATAAGCACTTGCCATCCTGTTGTTGGTGATCTCATCAGCAAACACAGGTTCACCTGTCACCTGCATGCCAACGACTCCCTGAGGTACCACTTCAGACCAGTTTCGCTCTGTCCAAATAATGATCCCAGCCAGCCTCAAATATCAGCTTTAGCCAAATTGGGCCACATACTAAGCTTACACAAAACTTGAAAGCCCTTGATCCCTCTTTTTGCAGCTTCCAAGCAGCTGCCTGTCCTAACCTTGCTGGAACTGGTGAGACTACCACCTCAAAGATACATGTCATCCTAGTAGTCCCTTGTGACTTCCTCCTTATAAAAGAAACAGGGAAATCCACTGGAAGAATTTTTTATTACCATAGTTCAGATCCTACATTTATGTTCCTTTAGGAGCTGCTATAGAGGCTCCTCATCTTGGAGGAAAACAAACTAAAAACAGTTACGAACAAACATTGAAACAACACATAGATTCTCTGCACATGTAGATTTCCCCTCAAGTTCCTCATTCTCTGAATCTCTCATGTTCAAATATCCTTCATAGTCTATCTTAATCAGATTTTCTCCTAAAACAGCTTCTGACAAGTAACTCCCAATACTTCTTAAATGTTGGTTCCCATACCTCTTTTTCCAGTGACACTGTCTTTTATGGCCTAATAATTCAATCTGTGAATAAAATCTTTGAATTTCAACATCCGTCAACCCTTATGTCACCCTATAAAATCACAAAATAGTCTAACTGTAAAGGTTTTTTGGGAGTTATATCAAACTCTCATTAATGTGCTTCATGGGTCAGGGATGTCCCACTTTCATGTACATTTTCTTTTCACATTCAACTAATATAGCTAAATAGAGATCTTTCACTCACACATTTGTGTGCATGCAAACCTTTGCTTTTGCTTTAGTGAACTGCCTTATCTCAAACAATGACTGGCTTTCCATCTTATTTTCTCTCCCCTGTTCAGCTGGGGAGTGATAAAGCAGCATGGTGGGCACCTGACATCCAGCCAAGGTCAGCCCACCATTCATGCTTTGACAATTCAAATAATTTCAGTCATTTACACACCTGTAAAGGTAAGAATAATTAGAAAAAATAACTCATCTTCTCACCATTAAGAGAGCCAGTGACACCCAGAACATATTGGAAAGTTAAAATGACCTTTAAATGGCAGTTACCATACAGGAGAAATATGTAAGCAAGCAAGCAATTACCAATTTAATAAATGCTGTTATGTCTAAGGACACAAACTCTTGAGCAACCATGCAGCGATGCTCAGGTGAACTGGACAAATCCCTAGTAACAGCCAAGAAGTGTCAGTTAACTGAGGAATTTGAAGTTTAATGCGTACTGCCTCAAAAAAATGATACTTACAGCCTCACATTGTTCCTTGTCCTGCTTTAAAAAGTTCCTCATAAAGATAAAAGACTACTAAACCTTGATGAAGGCAGTGATGTGAACAGATGCTGTCCAAGTTGTCCGTACAATTCAACTATGCAAAATCCCTAATTGTCCCTGAGCAGAACCTCTATATAGTACTGAACAACTTCCATTGAGGATGAAACAAAATTAGATGGCTCATGCTCATGTTTGTCATAATCTGGACTTGAACACAAGACTCCAACAATTACGCATCTCTACAACTTGGCTTGAAGAGTTAGATTTACTATTCCAGGAAAAGCAGGAATATGATGACTTAAATTAAGAAGTAACACAGATGATTAAAAAACTCATTCGTAAAGAGTAAAAAGAGCAGCAAAATCTTGTTAGAAAAATCATTCTAAACTATGATTTTGAGCTAAATATTAAAGCATCAAACATTAGTTTCTTTGTAGCCTCCACAGACTAGATTTCCAGGAACACATAAAACTCAGACACCTTGAGGTTTTCCTGTACCAAACACGGGCAGTCTTGCAAATACAGGAGAAAAACAAAACCACCCCTCTCCTTGCCAAAACCCAGAAAATACTCTGAAGATTTTTATTATTGGGGAAAAAAAGGATCAATGTATTTATGCTTCATGTAAAATGCAACTAGGAATGTAAATGACTGAACAGGGATATAAGTCTGTAAAACACCAATTTCTGAGGAAAATTATGCTTTATATAATGGTTCAATTTCCATAAAATTGTAAAAACTGTCGTAAAAACAAATGGACTTTTGAAAAGAGATGCTTGCTTATTGTCATGTGACAGATGGCTCTGACTGCCTGGCAGAGAGCAAACAGCTACCTCATTGGTTCTCACTGACCTCGGAGAGAATAACTTTCGTCTGTTTTTCATTTAACAAGTCCAGTTGCATTTATGTATCTTTACAGCAGCAAGTCAGTCATCCATGTGTAATTACACAGAGGAGGTCAAAAGGAAGTAATAGTGATGAGCCCAACAGATGACACAGCTTGGCAATCTCAACAGTATTGCACTATGTAAAATTACAGTGCGCTGGAACACCAAATGAGTCCAGCAATACTTTTGTGCCCACAGAAACAATGAATTAGGACTCCATAACAAAAACAACAGTGATAGTCATTGGGAATTACACTGGCCTTGAATTATGAATTGAATAAACAGGTTGCAGGTTTCAGAACTGCCAGTTTCACTACACAACCCAAAGCCAAACATCTGTCTGTGTGAAAAAAGCCTATTTCTCATTGCTGACCATAGCAGTATTGCTTTTTAGACAGCTCCTGTACCTATTCACAACCATACTGGGCTCCCAGTACCCAAATACCAGCACAGTGATAATTGCTGGGGGGGGGGCGTCTCAGAAAGCAAACATGTTCCAAACAAATGGGTAAGTAGCTTCTCCCAGGAACTTGAGTCTGCAGTATGTCAGCCGCTGGAATAAAGACTTTTCATTCTTGGTGCTTTCCAAAATTAAGAACAGATCCCATTTTGTATTTCTCCGTCCCCATCAGTGCCATTAAAGAGCAGCTGTTGCAGATTGACTGAAAAATGTCAGCTGTGAAAATAACCATCAACCAAAATGCCAGTCCAAATCTGCACTTAACACAGACACGCATATACTTACAGACTTACACTACTTATTCCAAATAAACATAATAATACTTAACACAGAATGAATGGTTCAGTAGGCCAAGTTGTGAGTAAGCATTCACAGCTACTTCAGAGATCATCCTCCCTCGCTGCACCTCACACTGAAGATAACCACAAGTCATCAGTACATAGGGTTTTGGGTTTTGTCAACACTTGCCTTTTCATTAAGTTTTGTTTGGACTCCACACGCTTCATCCTTTATGAGCCCTACTGTTTTAGTGACATCAAGAAACAAGTGATTTTATGAGTTCACATCAATTTTCTTCTCTGCCTCAACTGATACTAGGCTGTCAGTTTCATCAAGGACTGGCAGGAAACAGTTCCTGGGGGAGCTTTCTTAAGCTTTTCTCAATTTGTTGAGTTTTTGCTCCTGTGCATGAAAGAAATTCTTGAAGATATCTCCAACATAATACTGTCCTATTGTCTTTTATAATTATATTTCAAAATTCAGATGAATATAAACAATGTGGAGTTTCTTTGTGATGTCTGCAAAACCAAACGGGCTTTAAGACAAGGTTAAATGATTTACAGCAGAAACTTGCAAAGAGGAGATAAATGACCTTTTTTTTTCAACACTGTACCATGCAGTCACCTTCATCTTTTCTTATCAACTGCCATTTCCACACATGCATGAAGTGCTCTTATTATATTAGGGAGCAGAAAGGATCACAATCTTTAACCTGGAAGTCTTCTATCAACAATAGAAGAAAAAGATACAAAGATTGTAAGTCCAACATGATGCCTCCAATTAGTGGCATGAATGGCAACATAATGCTTTACTGTTAATAAAAGAAGTCAGGGAAGACCAACACTCATTTTATTTAAGGATAAAACTCAAGCAGCTGGTAACTCATCTCTGGCAGCATTAGAAGGGTGAAGCATGACAATTCTGCATAATACTTGACAGAAGATGGAATGAGGGGAATAAGACTGGCTGTCTGTGCAGGCTGTGGCCATGGCAAGGGAATTTTGTCCCAATGCAAATACCCAAATATAATTGCCGAAGTGGGACAAGGCAAGGGGGAGTATATCACAGTGCCAATAAATGAGTGTACAGTTTATAAAAGATCTGTTTAAATTGTTCATCCTTTCCATGTAGAAACCTCTGTCTGGCACTGTTACCACAGATACTCCAGCTTATCTTCTCCATTGTGTAGTTAAACAAATTTTAGCTAAATTAAAATAATGCAATTAAGTAAAGGGTCAAGCAATCACAAGCACTTCAGCTAAAGCAGTTCAAGAGATTACCAACTACTTAGCTAGAATGTGAAACCCATGGATATATGCACTCACTACATGGCAGTGTTAAGTGGGCTGGCTTGAACCACCACTGATGGTGATTTACAGTGATCTGTTTTAGTCTGTGCTGTAAAAGATGCGGGGAACCCACACAGGTGGCTGTGTTATCTCAGGAAAAGCAGCACTCATTTCCAACTGAGCAAGCAACAGCTTCTTCAACTCCCTTGCCTTGATAGGACCATGAGGGATTGTTTATTTTTGAATGCATCCTTATTTTTATAAAATATATTGTAATTTATATTTGTTATGTCATCAGTTATGTTGTCCAAAGGGGTTTTGGGTTAAGTTGCTACAGTAGAAAAAAAAAAATTAAAAATCCCTGTTCCAACTGTCTGCTCCATTTTTTTTTTACCAGTGGTTCCTGTCCCCAAAGTGGGAAGGGGAAAATAAGATCCCTGTTTTAATCACACATGCTCTGGTTCCCAATTCAGCTGGAACAGCCAATGAAGGTGTGACTGCACAAATGCTGGGCTGAGACAGGTTTCCAGGTCAGTGGAGTAAGAACAGCAGAGAGGCAGGACAGTGAAGCAGAGGCAGTGGTGGACCACGCAGGGCAGACTCCACTGCAGCCACCATTTCAGAGCCTCAAGCATGAACTCATAGACTTTGTCATTAAAAGGTGGAGATAAAGGGGTAGAAAGACAAAAAGAAAACTTTCAGCAAAGTACACAGCAATGGCAGAGTCAGTCCTATAAACACAAAATCTGCTGAATTCCCAAAGAAAACTCTTATGCTCTAGGAAGTAAAGAATTTAATTTGGATTGGAGAGCATTCTCTGGAAGACTGACTGTTCCTCTTTGTAACTGTCTAATACAGCAGAGATTGACCTTTGCATTCTCATTTTGATGCTTATCTTGAACAAACAGCCTAGAAGTCAATGTCTACTGAGAAAAAACTAGGGAAGTGACTTTTCTTTAAAGGTGCAGAGCCAGTCCTAGGGAAAAAATTACTAAATATGAGGCCAGCAGCTGTGGCTGAATGTTAACCAGCTTTGTGATGCTGTGTTTATTTTGCCATGAAATGCTTGCTGAGACAAGTTAAACTTCAATCTTGAATTACATGATTAAGTCTTTCAGGGAGAAAGCTTTTGTTATCTCAAAATACTTTGTATTTCAGAATGAGCAGAGGCACAAACATTTTCTTATTTTATACATTCTTGCTTTTATCTCATGGGTGAACATAGCGTTCAAGGAATGGATAGCACTGACCAAAGGCAACCCTCTTGAATGCAAGGATTCTGACAAACTTTGCCCACACAGATCAGGCAGTGAAGCTCACACCTGGCTTTACAGCAGCGTCACTTCTGCAGTCATGGCTTCAGCTGAAGAGACAGTCCTATTGAACTGTGTACAAACCAGCTACCCACAACTCAGCTTTCAGCTATGATCGAATCAGGCTGTGAACAGGGTGTTTTTCCCTCTCATTTTCACTTGTACTATGGAAAAAAACATAAATCACTATTATCACATGGAAGTGTTTGTAATAAATATGCACAGGTTACAAATAAAGCATTTTTAACTTCATAAAGCAATTTGTTTTCTTTTACAAGTTTCAAATGAAAATTCCTCAGACATTTTTGCTGATGTGTGGCTAATTATACCAGTGTTTTGCATTTGCCCTTGCACAATTACCATTAACAAGGTGTGCCTTAAAATTAGATGTTGCAGCCCTTACACTTAACCTGATTAGGTCAATAATTTAAATATTAACAGTTACAGAAATGCAAGCAGAGAAATTCTCGTTAAACAAGAAGTCATTACATACTCTTACACTGTATTCTCTTAAAAACACAGTGGTTTCAGATGCAGAATGAGCACCTGGATGTCTGCCACAAGATCCTGCCTTTTGCTCCTATGCCCACCAATCTTACAACTTTGTCCTCCAGGACAAGGTAACTGAGTCACAGTGCAAACTTAATCACGTCACAACACAAAACTGATGTGATGATCTCATTACTGTTCCAGGAAAAGGAATAAACTCAATTACTATTGACTCCAGCAAATCCAGCTTTCGGCAAAGACCCACAAAGGCCCTGACCACAGAACAGTGGGAACAAGTAACATGAGTGACACTCTATTAAGGAAACTACTATCGTAAGTGAGATAGTGACAATGAGACAGTTTACAGAAAGTCTCAGTGCTTTGTCAGAGGTTTTTTGATTTTTAAAGAAGATTTTGAAGGATAGTTGATTCAACCAAATCTATGATCCTATTTTTGGTAAGTTGAAGGTACCTGGAAATTACCTTTATGTCAGGATAAAAATAATTCTGTACATCAAAGAATAGATTTATTGCAGTTTTTCAAGCACTCAAGCCAATCTAAATTGGCTAAGAGGTTCATTTAGAAGCTCTTTACCCTTTTTTTAATACTATATTTGGACTACTCCCTAGCATAGTATAAGACATGTAGAAACAAAATCTACAATGAGTAAATCTGACTTAAAAGGAATACCTGTCTGATCAAAGCCCGTAGCTCACCTGTGTTGCTTTTTTGGTTTGGGATGTTTTGGGGTTTTTTTTTTTTTGGTAAAACTAACCAGCAGGAAGTCTTATCTTCTAAGAGTTGCACTTAAAACTGATTGCTTATAAAGACTTGAAGAATGATTGGGATTATCATTCTAAAACAGCACCCAGGGGAACTGGGTGGATCAAGGGATTGCTAATGAGATACTGAGTCTTTCACAAGTGAACTGCTAATTTAAATTCAACCCAACACAAAGTTCCCCCAATTGGTGGACATCTGATGATCTGCAAAAAATGAGGTGATGTTCTCACTCTATTCTTAAAAAAATACATGTAGAGCACTGAACTGCCAGGAAAATCATCACTCTTTGCAGTGAAACCAAGAAACGAATTAACAATGAAACAATTTAAATCAATTTTTACCCTTCAATACAGTAATATAAAACAAGATTTTGGCTTTCTGGATCAGGTTTACTTTTCCCAACCTGTTCAAAATAAGTTTCAGCCTCTAAGGCTACCGCAGTAAAATCAAATAAAACATTTTAGTAAGGTAAAAATTATTATTTAAGTTCCAGAGTAGCTATATTGGGCTCTAATGACTTATAATTTACAGAAAGGGCAGTGGTAGATGTTAATGAGTGACTCAGATGACTTTCTATTATGCTTTTCTGCAGGAGCAGTCATTATCATATGTCAGTTGCTCAGAACATAGCACTCTCTAGTCCTCCCTCTCATTTAATAAAAGCCAATTAATCATTTCCAATCATTTACGTACTCAGTGAATTTAGAATCTAGTTTCACTCATAAATTACAGTAAATCTATCATTTTAATTAACTAACTAGTCATAGCTATTCTACAGACATTTTGTTTGTGTGAACGTGCTTTAGCCTATGAACTATCTGCAACCCCTATTACTGTGATTCTTGGTTTACTAATGGGATTTGTGACAGATCAGTATGACATATTGCCTTTTCTCTGGGCAGACTGCTGGGTCAGATTGAGAGTCCACCTCCTAGGCCTCAAGTTCTTTGCCTCGGTACATGACAGGACTATCAACCTCAAATGGCTACCATGCCAACCAAGTCCACAGCCCTCACAGGCAAGTGGACTGACCTTACCTGCATATGAATCAGTGGGTTGGGCACACATTAATTGATAAAACATGACCAGAACCTGTTCCACTCATACAGCCTTCTTCCCTCTTTCCTTCCTCCCCAAAAGTGCACCTTTCCCCCCATAATCCAAGCCCCTTCTCCCTGTAAGAACTTCCCTCACCACTCACGTGCACAAAGGGAACCCACCAGAGTTATCAGAGCAAGATCCAGCCACGTGCTGGTGGTATTACATGGAATGGGGAAGGCTAGGTAAGTTCTTTGTTGTGTTTTTCAAGGGATCCCTCTATAAAGCTTGTGTCTTTTTAGGGAAAACAGCTTCTTCCTGTGCTAGGTCCCAGGAGAAATCCAAAGAGATAACCCCTTAAATCAGGAAAAAGGAATGTGGTTCTTTTAAATAATGGAAGTTGCTGACCATCCATACATGTTTCCCTCCACAGTACCATCAAAAGGCTCCAGCAGGTTCTAAGATGCTGCTTACAGCAGGTATGTACAGCTGGCCAAAGCCATCAAAGACAAGACACATGTCTTAGCAGGGATAAAGAGGGACATCTTGAGAGAAGATACCATTTTTTCTCCTGCTAATCCTTTCCTACTTCTTCCCCTTGTGCACTGCCTTATGTATCCTGATCATTCCAAACCCAGTTTTCCCAGCCATCCCTCCGCTAAAGAGCAGGTGCTGGACAAAATCAGCAAATTTAATTCATGACAGGGGCAGGTTCCTTCACATCATTAGAGGAGGTCACTGATGCACTCACAGCCTGTGTGTAGAGACAGAGCTATAAGAAGGTAATAACCACCATCAGCACTCTGAGTCCTTGACGAAGTATGGTCCTCTGGAAAACGGTGAGAAGGAAGAGACCACCTTAGAAGATGCCAGAAAAAACCCCCATGCTAAAGATACAAGTACTTGGCTACCACCTTTCCATAAAATCAAGGTCTTGGGTCTGATTTCTGTCATCTGAGGAAGGAAAGATACCCTGCCTTCCAATTAGGTCTTCACCTAGGTGCTGAGACAACAGCAGCACTCAGTGTTATCTTCCCTGCCTAAACCTCCTCTTACAGCTCCAGCTGTTCCCAGTCTCCATTTGCCATCAATTTCATACGGCTTGGCAAGAGCCAGAATGAACTGGATCCTGAGAGAAAAAGTGCACATAGAGAACTCCTTCTTCTTGCATTTCCTGTGGATCTAGTAGAGGGGTGTAATTCTCTGCCAGGAGGGTGCTAACAAGCTTCCTGGTGCCCTTTTACTTTTTCAAGGAGTAGATGTATGCACATGTTCCAATCTCCTCCCAAAGAAGTTGTATGTGTGATCAATGTGCCTCGGCCCAGTGGTCTTTCTCAACTCAGACTTTACACTCTCCTATCACTCAAGGATGAATAAGCCTTTAGGCTCCTGGACAACACTGGTGCAACTGGACAACTTTAGGCTCTGGATGACAACTTGCCAGAGCCCTCCACCAAATAGCCCTTTTCCTCTTGCTGCAGCTCAAGGACTGGCACACACATTCTCTACATCGCAGCACCTGCACTATGAAGAAAAGATATTTCCTTCCTATCAAGCCCAAACCTCCAAAAAGCCTCTATGAAGCCTATCTCATCTGACTGGCTATTGTAATAATGACCGAAGGCTGACCTTAGCCAAAATTCGGAGCTTGTGCCCATTACACAAAAGGGCCTGATCAGCCACAGGGGAGATCCTTACTCATTTCTGGCTTCTTGGACATTTTTCTTGGTTCAGTCTTCAGCAAGCCTCAAGGCCTGTATAAGAGTTAGGAGGAATTTTCTATATATACATTATACAGTATTTATCATTACTGAATGTTATCCACAATTCTGTCACTAGTTCAATCAATAATTTGATTTGTCTGCAACTCTTCACCATCAGCCTTAGTTTTGAATAATTCTGTATCATCAAAAAATTTTTGTCATATCATTCTACATCTCTTTTTCCAGGTAATTTATGAATGCATTGCAGAGCAAAGATCCTGGAGGGCTTATGACAATAATCTAGATTTATGGTGCAATACAAGGCATTTATTATTTTCTACCATTTAAGCTGCTATTCATCCATGAGAAGAACTTTTCAATCTCATGGCTTCTCACAGCTGCTTTTGAAAGTTCTACTGAGAAGTTTTAAGAAATGCCTTTTCAAACAGCCAGTCCGCTATATCGAACGGGTTACAATTCTTCAAATACTATTGAATCACTTGGAGAAAGTGGATAAATTACTTCCCTCCACGGACATTATATTGACTGTTATGTAATCTGCTGTATTTATCTTTCTGTTTACCCATCCTTTCCCTATTATCATGCCTAATAGTTCAGCCTTACAGAAGTCAGAGTTAATTACCAGAATGATCCCTGGACACCTTTAAAAAAATGTTAGTCCAGATAACATTTTACCTGATAGGCTGCATATCAGAACTACAGGCTCAACAATTTCTTGGACAGTTACCACTGGGACCAGCTGACCTGTTATTACTCAACTGGTCAAATTGTTCTAAAATATCTTTTTGTAACACCTTAATTTTTTTTAGATATATCTATGTACTGAAAAACCAGATTGAGATGATCAAACTGTGTGACAGGCAAAAATCAGAAGTCTGAGAAGTGATCTTTATGGTGTAAGTACAAGACTTTCCCTCTTCTTGTCTTCAGAAGAATACTTCATGTGTCAGTCTGGAAAGTGCATTTTTATGCAAAGTTACAGTAATTTCTCAAAATCTTTGTAAATAGTGATAAATTACTAGCTCCAATGTAGATGATGTATGTTCATTTGATGAACATTTGAGCTATTAATGAGAACTATGCCTAAACATGAAGAGCAGCATCTTTGTCTCTTATGAGACAAGTTTTTGAGAATTTACACACCTCAGAATATAACCTGGATGACTGACTTTACTAAATACCACATACTAATCAACTTGGTAGAACAACACAAACAATAATCTAAATTACCACCACGCATTTCCAATAAGCTTTTTTCAGCACCTCAATATTTACGGACATAAACATTCTAAGACAGATAGAAGATTGCAGACAATAGAAGTCTTCTGATGGATACTTCGCATGAAGGAAGGCTTATTGGCCTGAAATTATTTCTTATAATTTTCCTTGAAACGTTTCCTGAATACAGCTCCTGGAGATGAGACACCTTCCAATTGTGTCCATCCTTTATCACATTCCATCCAAAAATTTCATACACCAGAAGAACTGTCCTTCAAACTGACACTCAGAGTGACAATTATCATATGGTGCCATTTCTGAATTTGCTTAGGGAAACAGAAATTAGAGAAGTTTTTAAGAGCATGTTCTCATGTATGTGTAGCATATACATGACAAGCACACAAATGAATCATAATAGCATATCTAGCTTTTTACTCTGAGAGCAAATTATGGGTATGTGAGCACCACCGGGAAGAACTTTTTGAAAGGGCAATAAGTGGAAAGGACTAAGATACACAAAACTATGAGAGAAAGATAATTTTGTAATGGTTATGTACTGTGGGAGTCCTCTGAATAGATGCTCAGAGCCAAGAAAAGCAGAACTTTTCTTCATTTTCTAAATGAAATAAAAACTTCTAATAAAGACAAAAGATTAAAGAATATTATTGCCATAGGACATGCCAGTGCTGTGAAGGTAGGATATAATGGCTTTTCAGTGAGAAACAGAAATCACAGGTTTAGAGTTGAGAGACTAATAAAATATAGGAAGTTAAAATTAGAAAACATTGCAAACACATCTGAGAACATAACCAAAATAGTCTTGAGTACAGTGTGCTTACCATATTAGTGGAGGAAAATTTGCATAATTAAAAAGCATTGACAATTAACGTAATGCAAGTGAAGGAGCATGAACATCATTGCGTTGTAATTAGGAGAACTATTTGTCAGTCTCACTTTAAATTTGACTCAGAAACTTCAGACACATCTGTGGCATTTAAATGAGTAAAAGTTACTGGAATGACCATATTAAAACACATTAGGGCCACCAACTTGTAGTTTATCAGTAAACCAAAGACTTGTTGAGTACATCACCAACCAACATTGGGGGGAAAAATGAGGGTAAGTTCTCTAGACAGTATTAAAGGCTGAGATAGAGAAAATGCTAAATTAGGGGAAATGTCAAAGAGTGGTTAGGGTATGGAAATAGACAACTGATGGGTACATAACAAAATGTGCAAATACCAGATTGCTAACAAGGAGGTCTCCTGGGTGCGACTGCCATAAGAACAAGCTGGAAGCTGGCAACTGGGGAGGGCACAGAGAGATAAGCACATGGAGGTTATGGCCTTTGTCTTCCTAGATCACAGGACAGGATTCAATTAGTGGTTAGGGTTATCCACAGAGCAGCTTCTTCCATGGAGAGCAGGGGGATTTGAAAATAGGACAATGGCATTTCAGTAGGGCACAACAGCTGAGAAAGGATTCTCTAGTGAATAGGGAGCACTGGTTCACAGCTTCTCCTCTCCCTCCTTATTTTGAATGAACTCAGATCTTGGAAGCTGAGCTGCTGCCTGTGTTCAAGTTTGTTTACATGGCTGACTGACAGGAGATAATATTTCTTTACATCTCTCTTTGCAGAAGCCTGCAGCAACAGATGGATTTTGCAGCATAATCTAAAGGTCAACAACTTCTGACCAGCAAAGTAATAGAGAATAGACCAGGTTGCAGCAACTTCAGCACAGGGGAAACCTAATTAAAAATTATGCTCATATTTAACCAGGGTTTCAGAATTGCAAAATCACAGAGGGACTACCTGAGGCACCTAGTATATGTTCAAATCAATAGACGTTTTTCCTAGAAAGGAAAACTATGCATAAACGTGAATCACATGCCAAATTCACTAGTGGATTTTATAGTGGTGTGTCTGAAATGGCTGAAAATTATTTTCATGAGTTATGGATTCAGAAAAAAAGCCCCAAATCAGATCCAAAATCCCCCCAAAACCCCCAAACAAACAAAACAATGTCAACATGGACATTCAGAAGGCCTTATGATTAATTAAGGCTCTCAAGTCATAAACTTGGAATGTTCTCTTCAAATGAGAAAACTGGTTCAACCCTGCCATATTGCTCAGCTGCCCTCACTTTCACCAAAATTTCTTCAACTGCCCAAGGTTGTATCCCTCAGCTCTTGAATATCTGTCAGACTCAGGCACTAAAAAAATATGAGCTATGTTTAATAGTAATGCATGCAACTACAGCACCCCATCTAGAGTAACTGAAAGATCAGTCAGATACCAATTTTTATAGCCTTTCAGTAAGAAATCAGTTTTCAAGACTAATTAAAACATTAGGCAAAGTTTTCAGCTACAGACTTTTAAATTAACCACAGAAAATACACATGTAAGAAGGGAAGTGCACATTTAAAAGAGCTGGCTAAAACACAGATTTTGCTTCAGTTTTTGCTTTGATTCCATGTGACCATGAAGAAGACCAACCAGTGGGAATTCAAACATTAGATCACAATAAATCAACAGACTTGAAAACATTAGCTCAGGCATTAAATTTACACTTTCCAGACCATTGGCTCTTGTTACTCAGAATATACTGGGAAATTTGAAGTTCTGCTGTCAGTTCTGTAGCTCTGTTTCACTTTAGCCCAAAGCAAGGATCATGAAGTGCAGGCTTTTGCTTCACTCTCTTGCCCTATAGTGGAACATACTTATTTTTAGGTATGGCATACTTACAATCTTACTACACTGAGGAGTGGGGAAGATAAGGTGCAGGCTCAGGCTCAGACTGGGATGATGCATGCACACAGTGTTTAAAAGGAAGTAGTAGCTGTTGAGGGACCGCACAACCAGCTGCTTACTGCGAGAAGCTTTAGCCTACTCAGGGAGAACAGAATTTCCAGATACTTGTTTCTAATATGGAAGAAATCTTTAATGAGCACATAAGAAGTGGCCACTTTTTAAAAGGATTTCAAGCTTTTAAAAACATTTCATATAGGAAAAGATTTCAAGGAATGGCAAACCCACAGAGTCAAAACAGAAGTCAAATTCTTGCCACAGACTGTTAGCTCTCAGAAAAGCAGAGTTAAACAAAAGCCACTAGAATTTTTAAAACTACAACCAGATAATAAAACCAACATAATACCTCTTTTTAATCTTCCAGAAAACTGAAAATTTCATCAAGAATAGCTTATGAAATTTTCAACCTGAGAACAACACCTATTATGAAAAATCACAGATAAAACATCCTAAAGTTACAGGCAACTGTTATACAAGAGAAAAAGTCAGAAAACCCCAATAATAAGCAACCACACATGCCATATTAATCTCTGTCTACGCCACAAGAAAAAATTACTGTTTTGCTGTCTTTTGGCAAGCACGCTTTTAAGCATGCTCTGTCTCGCTAGCATCACCACAGCGTTTCTCCTAAGCATTGTGCTGCATAGTCTTCCCAGCATAGCTGTTTGTCCACCCTGTCTCACTATTATTTTTGAAATCAAACTAGAATAAGACTGATGACAGATGTTTAAATAGGTCTGTTGCTACCACAGCTTCAATAGCAGTACACAAAGGCTGTAAAGCCCCTCCTGCCCACCACCATTCAGCCTAATCAGCTACACTGAGCAGACCCAATGGACACACCCTTTTTCTATTCCAGCTGAACAATGGTTCTCCTGGACTTCTAAATTTACTTCTCTTGCAGGAAATTCAGATAAATAAAAATCAACATAATGAGCAAGCCTGTGATGGGAATATTGCCCAAGTACACTATTTCATACTCTCAAGCAATATTGAACTAGTTATGGAATACTTGTAGTAATACCAACAGAACACAATAAAAATACAGATTCTAAGTTTCCCCATAATAAATTACCAACTATATGTGATCCAACATCTCTAACGCAATAATATTCTACAGATACACTCTCAAACCCATTCACATCTCCTCATTTCAACTTTACATGATGAGGCTGTGCTGATTTGATTTGCTGATACCATGCTACTGAGAGTTAAGAGTTTCTCTGTTGTAGCCTCACTTTAGCTGAGACAAAGGGGCAGAAGAGGCTGTCACTGATGCACACCATGAGTGGCTATCGCTCACCTATCTGTCTGAGCAAAACCCAGACATATGAGGTTTGGTCTTCACAAATCTCTCAAATGAAATTATTTTGCCTTTGGATCAAGTTACTCATGTTGTTAGTAGCTGGCTCATTTAAGTAATTTTAAACAAAAAAAGTTACTACAGTTATTGGGCTATTAGATAACTTTTAAGGTTATAGAATAAGCTGAAATTAATATAGAAACTTTCTTATTTTTAGAAATAAAATTAAATCCACAGGGATCTCATCAAGTCAATATAAATTATATTTTTCTCTGAAGTCATATCCATTAATACTACTAGCACATACAGGAGAACTGACTAAGACATGTAATAACTTTGGTTGAGGATTCACACCTACACTGGGCTGGAAAAATATGCCCATGTCAGTGGCTTGTTATATACTATGTAAATTACCCTAATGATAACAAGCAATTTTTTTAGTCATTCATTCATTCATTCATTCTCCTAAACACCAACTTTCCAATTTATCAAGATAAATGCAAGAGCTAAACCACAATTCTTAAAGGAAAATTTAATAACTCCTTTTAAGTAAATTTTGATTTTGAACCATAGTGCCATACCACACAGATAATGGCATTCTGCACCATGTTAAAATGAGCTCCAGTTAACACCGCCTGTAATTTATTTTCCAGTTCTAAAGCTGCAGAGGTAGATGCTAACTACTCCTCTTTTATATCTGCTTACTATAATTTTGCCATGACTGAAGATAAATAATTAAGATAACTTTCCACCTTCTGTCATTGGAATACAGTTTTTGTGACTTTACCACAATGGATTGCTTCTAACACTGCTATCAAATTGCTTAGGGAAATCATTCATTCATTGGAAGTTTAAGTTTTTATTTTTTCTCCTGTTAAGGACGCTCAACTAATGTAGCGTTCCCTGCTTCGGTCCCAGCCTGGTACCGGCGGCGGAGCACTAGCGCTACCCTAGGAAGTTGTTCGCGATCTGGAAGACTTCCTCGGAGTGCCAACTGTGGGCACAGCTAGTCCGTGTTTCGGTCCGAGGAGATGTTGCCCCCGGAGCGTGGTGAGACCGCAAAGAACTACCAGAGAAGGAGGTCTCTTGGTATGTGATTTCGGTAGGTTTATTGCCTCCAAAGGGAGCACATGGTCCAAGAGCCAAGAGCAGCTCATTACATGGGTATTTAAGGGAGGAACAACATCCAATAAACTGAGGGCAAAGGGCAATACATGGGAGGGGTCGGGGTACATGGTCAAATGAGGTTTAGGGAGAGGAGGGGGAAAGAGAGAACAACGAATGAACAAGGGAGTGATAGGGAATTTCCCAAAACGGGGAAACATAACAGACAAATCAAGGAGCCAATAGCAGGAACTTGGTGTTCGTGGCTCCGGGGGGAAACTCTCTGTCCGTGGAACATGCCACCGGAAGTCCTCTTCCTTCCTGGTTCTGAACCACCGCAACAAACTAAGGATGACAGATCCTCCAAGAGAACATTCTGAAAGATTTACTTTTCTTTACCTGTGGTTTCCAGGAAGACTTCTAAGACACCAAACACCTTCACAACCTCCTGTTGTGAGTAGTAAAGGTGATGTTTTCTAAAGCATCACACTCACAGTAAGCAAACAGTTTACCTATTATCATACTTAAGGAAACTTAAGAGAAAAAATTATTGTGCAACCAAATCATCTAAATACTGCATTAATAAAAGCAGATGGGCAGATGTGAGACTTAGGGTCATGGCTTACTGGTGGACTTGGTGGTCTTGGGTTAATGGTTGGACTTGATTATCTCAATGGTTTTTTCCAACCTAAATAATTCAATGATTCACAGATATAACAGTCACTTATATTATTTATCTGAACTCTGAACAGTGGTCAAAGGTCAGGTTTACAAGAACTAAGAACTAGGCCAAAGCATGCAAGGCGAAGTATAGGTCTGGCAAGTTCTGTAGAACTTAGACAAGGCACAAGGTATGGAGGGAAAAACCAAACTGAACCGAACAGACATGGAGAGGAGAAACAAAATATTGGGTTAACTGTATCAAAATAGCACAGTAATTAGGCTAAGAACATACTCAAATTGTCAACTGCACAGGGAAACTAAGGGCAATTACAGGCTTGTGCTTTGCATGGTGGTGAAACTTCTTTTGTTCTTGTGCACAGGCATATCGTTATCACACGAGATACAATACTTGATTGTACCCGGGCACTTTTACTGGAAAAGTGTATTCCTGGCTGTCCTGGACATCAGCTTTGACATCAGCAGAATGATTCTTAGCTGTCTCTAGTCAAAGGAGGGCCAAAGTCTATATAATATGTTTTAAAGTTTCCCATTTCATCAGCGATTTCTTTTAATAAATAGGCAAATAAAGTTTTAGAAGAATTTTTGGGGTGATTTTGGATGAATGGAAGGTTATTGTTTAGGTTATTTAATTCCTAAGACAATATCAATAGCAGAATTAATATTACCAGGCATCCTTGATACATTGAGAACTGGGTGGCTAACAGACAGCAATCATTTTAGTATCAGGTAAACAGTAAATGCCCAATAGGTGTTCTTTGAGCCAAAAAGAAAACCCCAGTTTCAGAGTTGAAGGAAAGCAGGTGTTTGTATAAGATCATCAACATTTGTTTTAAGTACTGAAATCCTTAAATTGCGAAAGGACTGAAAACCCAAAAAATTCAGTACTTTTAAAAATAGCCAATTAACAGGTTCATTCTTGCTCTGAGAAGGAAATATTGCACAACTGGAAACTGAATGCTGGATATAGGCAAACTAAAAAATTCAGTGCAGAAACATTTGAGATAATAGTGCAGAATCCCAAGAAGCTAAGAGCAGTAACCCCAGCAGAATCCTGTCACTTTCTGTGCATCTGTGTCACTCGCAGCTTTTATCTCTCCTTCAATGAACTGAAAATGGCTCACCATTACGACCTGATCCAGCTCCTAGCAAAAGCCCCTGCAAATAAACAAGACGCAAGTAACTACTATTTAAATTTAAAATTAACTGATCATTCTGAAATTTCAAGGTCCAAAATGAAGGCAAAAATGTTTCTTTCCTAAGATACATGGAAAAAAACTCAGAAAATGGATACCAGATAAAATATACAGAAAATGAGTTTCAATGAACCTTTTTCCCTTACATACAGGTTGCAATTTTAGAGTTGAGACTCAGACCAGGACAACTTCACCAAGATTAATGGCAGCATCTGAGGGAGTAATGGCTCAGTAAACACGGATCGGCTGATTCCACAGCCAAATCACCACAACCCCTAGCTGCTACCTGTGAGGAAGACACACAAAAAGAGAAGTTTCAAAGGTAGAAGTTGCCCTGCAGTTTCAGTTACTTCTCTGACATGCGTTTGCTCACTTTCAGTTACAGCAGTGGGTTGATTCTTCATAATTCAGATTTTAATTTACTTTAAAAATTTTCCCTTCAATGTATTTAATAAGCACAGCAACACTACAAAATGTGGATTAGTCAGCTAATACACCCACACCCTGGGTGTGTTATAGCCCTCAGCAACACTGCCGCCCCAGTACATCCAAGATGTATGCACACCAGCTGACTAAAACACACCTTGTTGTGTCTTATTGCTTACATAAGACACGACTTAGCATATGTAACTGTGTATTAATGACACGCCTTGATACATTGTTAAACTGGAAACTATGGTTGTGCTCCATCAGAGACTTAGGTGTGTGCTGTATTACGCCGACCAAAATTAATTAAGAAACCCTGCGTTCTTGCTGGCGGTAGCTGCAGTGATATGCTGGGAACAAGAGACTGCACTCCTCACTGACCTACATGGAGCGAGAGCAGGGCCAGCCTCCTCAGCACCGAATGCCTCCCGGACAGAATATCTGTCCTGAAATGTGCTACAATGATATGACTAATTTTGAATTAGTAATAATAATAAAACAACAAAATTATTATTATTATTATTATTATTATTATTATTAATAATAATAATAATAATAATAATAATAATATCATCCCTACTCCCCGCCTCAGACTGTGTGTTCTCCATCGGTGTAAAACAGCCCGAGCCGGAGCTGCAGCTGAAGAGCCTCTATCCTCCGCCCCCCAGCCAAGCTCCGCAGTGCCAGCGCTGGCATTTGTGCAATCAGATGGTGAGAAATCAGGGATGCGATCTGGCCAACCCCTCCCAGGCTTTTTTCCCTAGGTTAGTTTTACAGTTTACCACTCACGCTCACACTGGCACCAGAGAGGCGGCAGAAACACATGGCTGGGACCTCCCTTTTTGACGCCAGCCCACACACAGCCTGGCTTAAAGCAATCGTGAAAATGTATCATTAACAATGTTGGCAAGAACCTTCCCACAGACACAGTTATCCCTACGGAAGTTGCCTTGCTCCAGTGACTATTTCCATTTGAATATGGAGTTGAGGCGGCTCTCTGCTGTGGAGCTGAGGAGGAGGCTCCCCCAATGAGCTCTGCTGGCAAACCTCCTTCCAGCCCACAGTGCAGCAGTGCTGCCTCCAACAAACACACGCCAAGGGACAGCAGCAGTGATCCAGCCACTGGTATTTTAATACTGATTTTTATTCATTGCCCTATTTTCAATATCTTATACTTTCTCTTCTCAGAACATTAACCAAGCCCTTTCTTTATGATTTCCCCCCCCCCCTTTCACACTTCAAGCTTACTCACCAAGTAAGTTTTGCCACCAGCTGCTACAGCTCCAACAACTCCCATACCATCCCATTTGAACGAAGAGTAAGGTGTTAATTAGGGTGTTAATGGCTACAGAAACACCTTTTTCTCTTTTTTCTTTCTTTTTCCTTTTCTTCCCATTTCAAGCAAGAAACACATGGAACCTCAGCGTTCCTTGCAGAAGTGTTAGACTGCTTAAAAAATTTAACAAACAAAAATTCCTTTACTCGGCACACAGTGAAGACAGTCTCTGGCTCCCAACACTTCCAAATCCCAATTCTATTTATTCTCTTTCACCTTTGATTTGAGATCATCTAATTGTGGGGGAAAATGCATATATTTTCTTAGTATCTTTGAATGACAGAAGGTTTTGTTTTTTTTAATCTTTAAAATTAATTCCATACCAGAGTGCATCTTCACAATGAGAAAACAGTTTTGTTGCTGTGTGAAGTAACGTGGTTTCACAAGCCAGCTGAGCCAACCTTGCATTCCTCTGCTGCTGGAAAAGATTTCCCTCCTCTCCTCTTCCCTGCTAAATCTACTCAGTGTCAGTCCACAGCCATGCTGGCTCTGGCACTTGTCTGATACCTCCCAGTTCAGTTCATCGAACTGACAAAGCTGTTCACACTTTTGCTGGGTTCATTTTCTGCCAGTTGAGTGAGCTGAGACAGCTGAAAAAGGGGCCAGCACCAAACACAGGGAAAGCAGTAGGAAATGTGTACCTTGGGAATTCTTCTTTTTGACAGCAGCAAGCTACAAAAACGGCTCGGGCATCCTGTGAAACCTCACCCTAGGGGCACAGCTTTACTCAGTCGCTTGATACAAATTATCACATTGCTATTACAAAAAGAGATAGGGTTCTAGCAGTCACCTAGTTTTCACATTAAACTAAACCAGCTTGCTGAAGTGGCAGAAAACTACCTAGGGTGGCAGCTGTTCTTTGCCAGGTCAGCAAGTGGAACTGGCACATGTTCTGGTCCATGAGCACAGAAGCTGATGCAAGGCAAAGACAGAACTGCATGGCAGGGGCAGGAAGGAAGAGAAGAGCCAGAGAGAAGAGCCAGCCCACTCCCTTTCAGCTGCTCTGATAGCTGAAATCTTGTGAAATCACACCTTGGTTTATGAAAACTCCTAGCATTAAAAAAACCCCTTATTTCTCCACTTCTGGTAACAGATAACTGTGAAGCAACTGTTCCCTCAAAGTCTTTATATAAACTTGTTGACTTGTGTAGAAGCTAAAAACTGCATTTCTTTTTAAATCAAAATTTAAATTTAATGTAATATTCAGTCTAACAGTCACTGCAAAAATAGATGCAGTGATTTGAGATACTGCTGTACACCAGACTGCGTGTTGCCATTCTCCCAGCCTGATGATTTAATCATGACTGTTCTTCATTTCACTGCAGTACAAAATCGGCACAGCAAGTTCAAATTAGCCTCAAAAGCAAGTTATATTAAGCAGAGGAGGAAATTCTGGTTGTAACCTGAAAATAGTTTCTGAAGATGTCAGATGGATAGGAAACCTTTACTTCCAGCCCTGCAGATAGGTCCTCTCAAAGTCATGGTAGCACACCAATATTCTGCTAGGTATACAGCACTGTTTTTAAGCAAGCATCTTTCTAAATGTTGATTTGTTTTTAACTTCCACTAGCTGCTGTTTCAAAACATTTGTCCCTCTTGGGTAGAACTTCTGGGATTTGGTTGTTTGCTTGTTTTTCAATGGAGCAGGTTATTTGGATCCTTATGCTTTATGCTACAGCTAGACTGAGATAAGAGTGTATTTGTCAGTTGGCTTATGTCACTCAGAGATTTGAGGCAGCATCTACCTTTGCCAAAAAAACCAGGTTTTTCTCTCAGCATATGCTACATCAGTACTAGGGAGGTTTGCACCACAACTCTGCCAACCCAGTTACAGTGGCACATTCGTAAGTGTGGCATGACAAGACCCCAGCATGGTGATTTTTGTATGCTGCTCTGACATGAATTATGCCTGTGGGACAGAGGGATATTTTTCCATTACTCATAACTATTTTCTGATCTATTCTGATAAAAACCTATTAGAAAAGACATTATACAGAAACTTCAGATCCAATTTGCAGAAATATCTGCAGTGATAAATAAACAATGGAGTTCATGAAATCTGATCCATTACAAATACAAACTTGTGACCTGTTTCTGGTTCTGGCAGATGACTTCTAAGAAAAGCTGTTGAAATTCTGAGTATTTACATCTGAACCCCACTCCAAACTTAATTTAAACTTCAGCTTTAATAAATCTGGATCATTACCTCATAGTTACTTTTAACTACTAATAACAAGTAACTTTATGGATTGCTACACCTGACAAATTGTTAAGTATTTCAGCTATTTCCCAAATGCATATGTTTCTTTAGTCCCCATCTACTTTCAGAGAAATAAATACATTTCCCTGTACTAATCTTACTTTTGTTAAATAACCTGATACCTCATGCTTTCTTATCTTCTCAGGATGCCAAATAAATCAGTATGGTCTCTTAGTCTACTCTTTCCTAAGGAATACAATTCTCACAGATCCAATTCTTTGGAGTAACTAAAACCCTTGATTCTGAATCATTCTGGTTTTATACTGCTGCTCTGTAATAAGAAAACCAGGATGCAGGCACCACCTCCCCTAATTCATATTCTGACACCGGTATTGGTGCAGGAGAGTCTGTGGTATTGTACTTAGACTAGATTGTTCACAGACATGCAGGTATTTCCCTTCTGAAGTTACAGTAGCATTATCTTGCTTACAAAAATATTGTTCACCAAAGCACTAAGTTAAGAAAAAATACTGAAGGGAAAGGAATGAAAACAAATTATTTCTCCAAAGAAGGTAATTACATAGCTAAGCATTATCTATGGGGAGAAAGAAAATCCTAAGTACCAATAGGGCTTGTCAGAGTTACTTCCATGTGCTGAACTTCTTACGAACACTAACCTACAATTTCCTGACATCTTTAATTACATGTTTCTGAGAAGAGTACAGTTTGGCTACAGTGTGTCATATATACAAAATCCTTGCTGACTGAACAAAAGGGCACACTTAATGCTATTATGACAGGCTGGAAAAAATCCTTACAAAATAAGACCTCTAAAAAACCTCCCAAAGTTAACTTTTTGGTCTAAAGAAAGAATTTGGCACAATCTCAGATTCAAACTTAGTTCCCAGTCTTCATTATTACCTCCACCAGAAAGGCCTAGATAATCAGTTAAAAAATAAGGCAAGAACAGGGGAAAACCTTTAGGATGCCAGAGGCCTGCAAAAGATCTGACTGCAATCCTAGAGGAGGGAAAATAACCAAACCAAATATTTTGACCAGAATTAAGTATTAATGCTTTGGCAGCTTCCAAAAAGAACTATGACTAAATGGCGTTGAAAACCAAATATTAGAGAAGGAAAATAGTTTTCAAGTTATTATGCAAACCAGACATTTTCTATGCAAATTCAGGCACTGAACTTGTATAATCTGAATTTTAAAACACAGGTTGATGTCTTGATTGTAAATGGTGTTTGTTTTTTCTTTCTGAATGTCATGTTAAATTACTGTGTGCATATGCAAGGTGTGTGGGTGGAAGGGACTGACACAAGGAGGAATTAATTCTTGTAAAAAAAAGTTTTTGTCTTTCTAAGAGCATGGTTGAGAAGAAGAATATTTCACTTTCAATAAAAATGGAACTAACCACTGTTTGTAAACACATCACTGTGCAAATGAAGAAACATTGCTTCTTAGGTACTGACAATATTTGATTCAGCCCATGCATATCCCAGCCAGCTGGTCTCCCTGGCCTCAGTCCCAACCTTCTCACCTCTCTAAGTGGTTATATTCTCTCCATGGGGATAGCGGGGGGCCTCACAAGTCAATATGGGCAATCTTCAGATTGGTCCTCTGAGCACATCTCTGCTAATGTAATCCATTATTAGAGTGCAACTTAGATATATTGACCAAAATGTCTGGCTTCTGTAATTCCCATTTGCTTTATCAACCACAGTAGTGCAATAGCTGTTAAAAGTCTTACATATTTAAAACACTGTTGCAGACCTAGTGTGTATTTTCTGTTTACATATCTGTGATAAAGAAAAAATGAGAAGTAGATGGAAAATCACAACACACTTCCAAAGACAGCAAACTCTACTGACACCTCTATAGCTGCAGCCAGAGCTTTCTCTCATTATTAAAAAGAGCAGTTGGTCTGTATATCTGAAAATTAGGAACACTGAACTTGTGGACCTCATCAAGCAAGGCAGCAAGTAAGCTCAAAGTCTACTAACTTCAGTAGGATGTAGAAGTTCCCCACTGCTGGAATCTTTTGACTAATATAGCAGAACCTTTCAGCTTGTACAAGCTGGGGCAGCTCTGATGTGTTACTAACTCTTTGCTACTAACTGCTTATACAAGTTCAGCCTTTTTTAATCTAGCAAACATGGAAAGTACTTAAATACGTAAGAAAGCCTATTTCATGCAGCATCTGTGTCTTGGAAGATTGTTAGGTAGTTAATTGTACAAAAAAAGCCAACAGAGCTGTGCTACCAAAAAAAAAAAAAAGATTAAAAAGTTTCTCATATTTATGTGACAACCTCTCAAAATACAAATTAATCTCTAGTTTGCATCTCAATTGTCAGACTAAGATGAAGGAATCTCAGCATGAAATCTGTTTGTAAGAGATACAATATTATTGTTTTGTAGTGCACATAATTTAATGAATGCCTTCTCTGGAATAGTTTTTAAGTCTTCATCCCATCAGAATATGCATTAAAATCTCTTCCTTGTAACACTCATACCATTCTGCAAAAAGATACCAAAATGGTACAAGAGAGTATGGGGGACTGTGCTAATGTTTGCTGACCTTTTCAGGTTTATTATTTCAATTCCCTTGAGATAATGGCACTTTGGATCAATATGTGCATTTGATCTCAATGATTATTTGTAATTTTGTATTGAAAGTACACAAAAATTTAGTCCTGCTAAGTTCCATTTTCTTGCATGCCAAGTCTTCCAATAATTGAATTGAGAACACTTGCTGTCCAACAGCATCTATTAAAATTAGTACTCTATATCCACAAGCTTAATCTAAGTTTTATATGCCTTCCCCCCCACCCCTTAATCTAAATGGCTCTAAATTTCTTTTTAATATAGCATTATTTTCTGTGGTCACATTATAGGATTAAGAATCAGGAATTTTATTTCTGATTCTATCAATAGTCACTTTGTTCCCAATGATGTGCTGTTTTCACAGCCTGTGTTTCCAGGCAGAGACTAAAACTGGCTCACATATTCCCATTACAATTGTCTTGACCAAGTTTAGAAAAGTTCCTTTTTCTTTCCTCAAGGGTGACATAATGCAGTATTTGCCATAAAGTGCAGTTCCTGCTCAGAGAGCACACAGTAGTGCTCTGGCCAACTAAATTCCTCCAGAATTTAATGCAGCAAACACCCAAGTTGCATCAATCTGAAAAAAAGATCTGCAGGAACTGCAGCCCAACTGTGACCCACAGACAGCTTGAATGCATCGCTACCCCAAGAAACATCATGTGGAAGCTGACAGTCCTAGAGGAGAGCTGAGCCCCATTCGTTGCACAATGAACCGTGGATCGCCCTCCATTGTTCAGATTAGTCATCTCTTATGCAGGACTTGGAAGAGGCTTAAGGCTACAATAAATACTCCAGTATCTTACGTTTAAAGGCAAGAAGAAACCTTCTTTACTGATGTATAAAAGGGCGAAATATTCAAAATGAACAGACAGGTAGTTATAAATTATTACCTCAATTAAAAACAGATATTTTACAGAGATGGTTCTCTGATATTTTTTCAGATAAATGATTTTCATGGGCAAACCACAGTTCGGTTTCCATGGGGGAAATTGTTTGGTTTTCGGTGGGGAAATTTCATCCTATCAGAAACCCAATGACTTCTCCAGTTTCTATTTGCTGTAACATCCACACATACACAATAATACATTTTGCTTAGAATCCACTGGTTGAAGCCCAAAAATGGTCATACAGAAACAAGCAGCCTTCTTTTGACTAATGATAGAAACAGGAATTTGAAAGTTATTCAAGATCCATCCAATTACTAACACAGTTCCATATAATTGTTAGTACAAATTAATTGGTAAAGTGTGCTACCTCCTTTATATAAGAACCACAATAATACTAATGGAACACAACCAAGCTTTGAACATCTCAAAGTCATTTGCACTGCAATCTTTTCTAGGAGGTATTTTAGTATACCATTTATAAACACAATTTTTGTTTAAAATTGGACTGAATTTCATAAAGGACAAGTGCTTAAAATAAATATAAAAATGAAATAAAATTTTCATTTAGCCTTAAAACTTTCTGCTAAAACTTTTCCCCTCTAATGATATTTCATTTGGCTTGATCCCCTTCCCTCCCCAGTCTTTTTCTTTGATCAGTAAACCAATGCTGGTTAAACATACATAAAAATCAGGGTCAGAAAGGCAGACTTGCCAAATTCAAAATGTACACTAAATATTTCCTTCCCAAAAATTTGTTTTCAGTTTTACAGATAAGTCAAGGTTGAAAATTTCAGAGGTAAAGTACATATATTAGGTATGTAAAGGGAATGTATTTTGTCTTAAATATTTTTGAAGTACTACAATTACTATTCTGCCATTCAAAACTAAAAAGAAAGTGAATTGCTAAAAATATAAGCTGTCACAAACGCCTTCATTTCCTTTTTTGAAACTTTTCTTACTTGCATGAAAACAGTCTACCTAACAAGCATCAGCTTCAGTAAAGAGAAACACTGTTTTATTAATGGCCTCTGCAAAAGATTAATTTGACTCACATTGCATCCTATCGATATTCACTGATGTTTCCACAAGCACTGCAAGAAAATTAACATTGGCTTTGAGTTTTGTTACCAGTTCCCAAGTTTCAACCAAAGTCTACTTACCTGCATCTTCAATAAGCCAAAACATTTTAGGATAACATCTGACTTCTGCTTTGGTATGATTGTTCATCCAGATTGAAAAAGTAAGAAATCAAAAGTATTACAACCATGAGACTCCCTCTCCAGTGACACTGCAAACATGCACATAAGTGAAGGATGCATTTCTTGAGAGATGTGCATGAAAACTCTCATAATGCCATATCACATTGCTCTCTTATCTGCATTTCTGGGACATGTGAGTAGAAGCACACCAATCAATACCAGCTACATTAAGAGCAGAAGTGTATTTTGAGGAGTTAAAAAAAATAAAAATCCCTGTGATAGAATAAAAACATGAAAGAAAAAATATGAATTCAACTGAGAAGTGAAGATAGTAGGTCACATTTTAATTAACACTATTTAAAATTCAGGCTTGCAAGAACTATGTCTAATTCTTCCTGGGTTCAACGACACTATCAAATCCTTTTTCTTTTTTGAAAACTGCAGGACATGAGTGCATGATTTGAGTATCACACCTGTCTCATTTCTGTATGTAGAAGGGACAGTACAAATCCCTGCTAAGAAATTCTGCAATTCAAATTTAAGCTCAGATACTATTATATAGGGGTATTTCTACCTGTCTTCTATCTTGCCCCTCTCCTCTTCCTTCTTTCTTTGCTTTAGATCACAGTCAGTTTTAAATCTATGATTGAACTTTCATGAGTGGGTGATTTCCACGATGTTTAAACTATAGGGTTTTTAAACCTCAGTTTTCAAATGTAAGAACATTAAAATATTTGCAGATTTTTCACTCTGGAACATCACAGGATTATATAATGATCATTATGAGCTGCTCCACATTTTAAAAGCAATAATCAGATTTGAGCTCAAGCTGCAATGGTAAAAACACCATCAGAGGACAAACCACTAATGTGTCACTCAGAAGTTTCTGCCCACATACTCAGCTCAATGATTTTGAGAGTAGAATTAGGAAAGTACTGTAAGGAGATTATTATGTGGTATGCGGTATAATTCTAGAAAATTATTGACACCTCAAATTAATTAACTAGAAGCACCATAATTTTTGCATTAGAATATCTATATATTCTTCCATAAATTATTTTATGTAAATGAAACAATTATACGAGAACATAATCAATTTAAATCAATGTCAATGATATTACATTTAGATAAAAAGAGATAGCAGAAATGTGATGTTAAAAACAGAAGTGAATCTAGACAATGGTTGTAAATGCTGCCTGGAATTTAAACTGAATTTAAAAGTTCATACAGACTTCACATGACTTGGGAAACTTTTCTCCAGAAGAAATCACAGCAGAAGTAACAGAAAGGAAAGATATATCCCTTTCCCCAGAAACTCCCAAACAAAAAAAATACTAGTAATTGAAGCAGTGCACACTGAAGCAGCAGGATGCATTAAGTTGCTGTACATGCTGGGTTGGCTACCACCATAGCTCTAGTAGTATCTGAACGCTTCCCATACAAGAGTTTGCTACTTTTCCATCTGACGCAAAAGTAAAAAATGAGGTGGTAGGGATGCAAAGAAACTTTTAGAAGATATTAACAAACTGAAGAGAGGAAATTTGCTTCCCATCAGGAAAGTAAAAAAAAATACTTAAGCACAGTTCTTTCTGTTCACATCAATGAACTTGAAGTAAATGCTTAAAGTCTTAATTTTGTTAGGGATCAAAGTGCTTGTTCATTTATTCATCCTGCTTCTGCTCCAGAAGATTCTGGTCAATGTCACAGACTATGACTTTGTGTCTACACACAGTTCTAAGTATGAGAAATAAAACCATCTAACAGAAATAACATTGACAGCTATAAGAGACATGGAGCAAGCATGAAAGCTCAGCAAGCTGATACCTACCTTCACAGAAAGTTCATACAGTAGCTAGACTTGCACATGGTGACCAAAAAAAAAATATGTGAAATTAATAGGACCAATATTTTCTCTGACTGGAGAACAGTGTGAACCATTCAGCACAAGTTAATAAGGCTGGTATGTCAGCCCCTAGGTACACTGAAGACATTATGACCTTATTTTACTCCCAAAAGCACATAACTTTTCAGTTTAGAAACATCCCTAGAACTTTCTTTTATAACTCCTTATTGGGACTTGCTAACAGCTCCTCTATGCTTGATCACATCTCCAGGCCAGAACGAAATAAGTATCTTACCTTGCTTTCCTTCAGACAGAACTTCTGCTTTCCATTTTGTAGGCTGTGAAATACCACCCATACAGTTATAGGAGCTGGAAAAGTGTCTTTTGCTGTGACCTCCTGCCATGGTTTATCTACACCAAGGAACATAATGCTGAAACTCCCAGTAATGGGACTAGGAGTCCCAAAGATCCTTAAATACAGAAACTATTACCAACTATACTGTAGAAATCATGTTGTATAATGACAGAACTAGGAAAAAAAAGTGTCTGCTTTTTTTCTGACAGGTTTCAAGTTGTTTATTTGCAGATGCACTGAAGTTGTCCAAATAAACCAGCAAAATAATCTACATAAATCACCCTAGGTGCTACGCATAAACAATACTTACTACAAGGAATAAATTAAAAAAAAACAAACCCAAACAAGCCCAAAACAATAAAGAGATGAAACAAGAATGCATTTTTTTTCCTGTTGGTATATAATCTTACTTCCAGATCTAACTCTTCAACAAAGATTATATCAGATATATTTTTGCTTTGTATGTTGTGTAATCAAACTGGTTTAGACATCTCCAATAATGAACATGTTGCTATTACTATAAAGTCATGTAAAAGTAGGTGAGCAGCTGTAGCCTAATAAACACACAGCTGAACAAAGGAAACTGCTGACAAGCTGCAATCTTGTTTTAATGTAAATTCTCATGTGTTCACATCATATTTTAATTGTACACAACAATAAATAAGCTTCTGTCACTAACAGGTTCTCATAAATGAACTAATGCTAATTATCCCTCTATTTTCAATCACATAGCTTTAATGAAAAGATTTAATGCCAGGAAAATAACACAAAAATAATGAGCTTTGCAAGCTATTTGAGTGGCAGAAAATATTATACTTTTCTTGATTTGATTTTTCTGTTTTTATATTAAAGCCATGACAACTCTCTCATAAAGCACCTCAATATTTCAAACATTATATCTAGAAATATATTAATTATGGAAGAAATATATGACCTGTTTCCCTGAATTTTTCTTCAGGTTTGTTGTAGTGGTGAACTGAAAGCCAAAATGTGCAACTCCAGCACCATCACTGAATTTAAGGGCTGGTCTTTCTTACATCTGGAAATACATAATTAAGTATGGACAAGATTCCCTTCTGTTCTGGTCTGATGGGCTATAGTGTTTGTGCCCCACATGACATCAGAACACCACCACTCAATATTGTGTTATTGAGACTTTTGGATCAGGGCTCAAGTAACTTGTTATTGTCACTATTAATGTGATTATGGCTACAAAACATCCCTACAACACCTCATCCAAGGATGACACTATAATTCATGGTGGCTTTGATGCCCCTTCTCATCCTCTACAGTGGTTCTGAATACACACAGCTTCACTGAGGTGCATTCCCCACTTTGGACATTATAACATAAAAGTCTAGCTCTGATCCATTTTCTTTGCAGCAGAGTGAGAGATATATCCCTGTCCACCAGAGGGGAGAAAAGAAAGCTAAATGAGAAGTGCCACAACCCCCAACCTCTTTTCTTCCTCTCTTCTGGAATAGAAAGGCTGCAAGCTGAATCCTGGTAGGCTGGGTGGGGAGCTGGATCAAAGCAGCACTACAGAGGGGACAGGTTGTACAGAGCAGGACATGAGATTCTGATCACACTAAAATCACTATATTGAGTAGTCTCAAAATCTAATGTGTTCCATATTGTTTGGGAATTACATTCACAACTGCAGTGCTGCCAAGATATTAAAAGTGTTCATCACTCCTTTACATTTTGCACCTCTACCCATTTCAAGACATCCCTATTTTTCTTTCTCACATACAGGTGTTAAGCAGTAGTCAGTGCTGCTCCTTTCACATTCCAATCCACATCCTGCCATTGTTCTCTGCACATAGTCTTACTCCCAGATGTTCCAGGGTCACTAAATCACTGTCAGAGTGATTACATTTGTATTCCACTTTCTCATCCAAGTTCAAGTAGAAGTATCATAATTTTTAAAGTTCTTGAAGTACTCAATAAGGTATTAGGCAAAAGCTGAATAAAACAATCCTGGCACATTGATGTTTGGCTGCTTTTATTTTCTAGTAGGGACAGACAAATCTGGTTTGCCTCATTTTAAAGCCATTTGAACTTCATGGGTGAAAAGCTTGATTACATCATTACTGGGTTCATCTCCCATTTAAAACAATTTATTAAAAGGGGAGTGAGGAAAAAGACAGATACAGGCTTCACTGTTGGCCAAAAGCCAACTGATTCTAGTTTTGTTTTTAGGAAGACTATCAGGCTTCCCACATAACTTAGTCTCATATCACAGCATCCTACTTCATTACATTTTGTTTTCTTGAAATGTTCAACTGAGGGAACTTTAATGTAATTAAGATTGTTAAACAAAATACTTCATATGCTATGGATTTTCTGGTTACTTAACAATTCTTTGGTTGCTTCTTTCAATCCTTTTATAAGAGAAATAAAGGACTAGGACTTAAAATACCTAATGATTTGGGCAGCCAAATCAGAGAGACTTTTGCAGGTCTGACACTCATGAGTAAATAATTAGTACTTCCAGGAAATTAAATTCCCTTAGGACTATCTGTAACTAAATTTGGAAAATTAGGCTATTTTAAATCCTTGCAATTTTTAAAAGTTTTAGCCATTATGTAGATGGAAATACTAAAAAAAACAGATAAGTTATGATTTAATGAGAAAATTTAAAAGGATTACAGAAGAGTATATAAGCCTAATACGTATACACACACGCCCATAACAGTATGCTAATGCAATTATGTGCTCTTGAGGTCATAAATAGCTATGCAAAACTGAAGTATGAAGCTGCGAGAGGGAAAATAAGATTTTGTTGAAATCTGCAGTGGTCGAAATGAAGGATGAGAGAAGGCATTTTAACACTTTTGGTCCTCCAATCTCCAACACCCATTGCTTTCAGCTTCATCTAAAAAAAAAAAGAAGCAATTTTCGAGAAAAAACCCTACGACCATCTGGAACTGAGGAATGAAGTAAAGAATCAAAAACATATAACGAGAGGTGGAAATGTAGAATAAGACGTGTCAAGAAAAAGATCCTATCAAATATAATGATGATACAGAGACTAGAAGAGACTATAAAATCAATCATGATTAAATAACATCACTTTCAAAATGCAATATATATTTCATCTTGGAACTACAATTACATGAATAAATAGCATGAGTATTTCTCTGATGCCATCAGAGCTCTTCAGTGGAGCAACAGTCCACTCCAGCAATCCTGAGGACATATTATTTAGGTCTTTCAATGACACCTATAATTTGTTTTTCAGCTATATGAATTTTCCTTACCAAACTAAAAGAAACGTTGCTGTATTAGCAGAGTTAAGGTCTCACATAACTGACTGATATGTGTTGCACAAACAACTCCTAACTGTCTTAGAGAAATGGACTTTGAAAATAAATATTGTGTGCCATTTTGTGAATACACCCCCATTTATGTTGCAAATACTAAACTGTACTAATGACTGAAAATTACAAGAGGGTCCTGATCTTTATAAACCACAATCCTTTTAATGCTTTATGCACACCTACTGCTTTATCACATGTGCTAAAAATTAATTTTTATAGTATTTAAATACTGGTAGTACCTTAGCAGAAAAGTAGCAGTATGAGGATGTGATAATATACTCATTTCCGTGGGAATTATTTGATTGTAAAAGATTAATTTGACATTGATTTTAACTCTAACCTGCTTTGTGCAGACAACTATCAAATGAAAATAAGTGACACATAGTGACTCAATAATTACTCTGACTTAAAATTTTACAGCTGACAAAATGCTGCTTTACTAGTAAGCTCGCAGAGTTTTTCTGCTCCAGCACTCAAGACAAGCAACACTGTGCCCAAACTCCCTTGGAAAATTCTGTCTTTATATCTCCCCAAGCCCACTGGAGGGAAAACCTCTGCCCAGAGGACACACAGAGGGCCCTTTGCTGGCACTTCCCTGGAAACACTGACCTCTGGCATGACAAACCACAAAGGAAGCACTCAATCAGAATGAGCAAAGGGTATTTTACCTTGACTCTATTTTTAAGTGATTAAATGAGACAATAGTAAATTGTAGTTACAAGTAATTTTTTTTTTGTTTACATTATTATTCTGGTAGATCCCACCATTTGGCATACCTATCCCACATTACATATACATCACTGATTTCTATATGTGCATTTTGTTTAGCACAGGCTAAACAGGTTTTCCTGTTTAGGGCAGGTATTCCTTTAAGCTACCTTCTTCTGATGTGATTCTAATAAGCAGTAAGTCTATACATTAAAATTTCCAAGGATTTACAGCACAAAAACCAGATTTTCATTCACAAGGTAAAATATTATGCACTATGGAACATACCATTTTGGCTGTTCAACGTATACTGGGGTTTTGCTCTACAGCAGCTCTCTTGCAATTAATTACACCAATATAATTCCTTTAAAAAATATTTTAAATCATTGGAGCTATTGGATGATATGAAATGACATGAATCTGTTGATTCATTTCTAATTGAACACTACATATTTCTGGAAGAAGTACTCTTTTACTGATATTAAAGAATTTAGGTAATCATAAGATTTTGATAAGACTGAGAATTGTATGTCAACTTCAACACTCTTAAAATGCCCCCTGAGTGGTCTAAAAAAGCAAGCTGTATAAGCAGAGCAGAGTTGGAATGCAAATAGCGAGATATTCTTATGCTGCATCATATGAACTCATCAACTAGGCTCTGCATCCCAGAGAAAGCATCTCCTGGGTGAAATTTAGGACTGTAATTCACAGCCCATAGAACACTGCATCACCACAAATTATGTTTGTTATAAATTTATAATGGTGTTCATATAAAAACATCACATTTTAATAGTTTAAAGAAATTACAACACTGGGCACTTTATAAATGTTTAACTAGTAGACTCTTCATAATTTAAAATGTTGATGTTACATCACTGAAGATTCTGGGTTGAGACACTTTGAACTTGGAGAGGAGGGTTAGTTACTGTAGAAATCTACTGAAAACCTAACCGCAATGCACACAAAGGCTATTTTTAAGTAGAACCCTTTTTAAAAACACTTACACGGACCACAGTCATCAGAAATTATGCAGCACCATGTCCACAAAGTGCAGATATAATTATCACTGCCAGGGATTAGCCTGTGAGCATGGGCCCTCTGTTGGGGAACCTTAGAAGTAGGTACTTGTTGTTATCAAATGCATTAACCAACCATTAGATGCATGAGATATCCAGGAAAAAAGTTCATTTTTTTCCTCTCTTCTATTTTCCTTATATTTTGACTGATTCTGCTAAAGTAATTTTCATCTTTAATCTCTCCAACAATCTCTAACTTCTTAAACAGTGCCTTCGTTTTGCTCTAAATGGTCATATTGCTTGGTGTCATTGCCACGACCAGCATACCTTTGTTGTACTTCTATATTTTTATTGACTATTTCCATCAGACTCCCTGTCAGATCTTTTGTCTCCTTTACCTAATTTATATGCTTCAGAGTCCCCTATCTTCACAGCCTGATGGCCAAGGACTGTCTCCTTCTACAATAAAAGCCCTCCAACTATATTGCCTGTTTATCTGCATCCACACACTGCTTTTAAAACCATGCTCTGTACAACCTGCAAATTTCTTCATGGCAAGATTTTTGAAAACACCAGCTTTACAGCAATGCTCCAGCCTTTAAAGATGAAAAGGGCATGGTTACAGACAAAGTGAAACACAGCTAATATTTGTTGGATGCCTTGTTAAAGTGTATAAGTTGAAATATATTTTAAAAATCAATAGATTTTTTTCAATAGTTTTAATGTTTCAATAGAAAGAAACATTGGCAGGGAATACAAGGGAGCAATGAGGATTAACAAAGAGGTTATGTCAAGACCTTTTACTCTGATTGTCCACTACTAGGTGATTTAGCAGGCAAAGGAATAAGCACTCCTTTTCAGTAGGGAATCTAATTCCTATATTAGATTTCAGCCTGGTGCCTCGTAGTTAAAATTTTCCTGACACAATGAAATGTAACAGACTATTTTACCTTTAGTAATCTTGTCAGCAAGAGGACTGAGCAAGAGAATAGATGCAATGAAAAAGGGAGGTGTTGTTGAAGAGTTTGCAATATAAGTTTGCAAAAAGTAACAGTAAACCATATTACATGTAACTGTATCTCATCTTCAACACTGGCAACCAAAATCTTTAAAAGCTCTTTTAGTTTCAGGTAAAAACTTCACATGAAGACTAAGGATTTTAAAATACTCCTCTGACTATTAGAATTCAAATTTTTAATAAAATAATTTTTTTTTTAAATTAGTAATCAACTAGTCAAACATTCATATCTGCTTGAACTGATCATTGCCCAATGATCTGCTTCACCCAGAATGGTAATCTTGAGTCAAATTATTTCCTATTAGGGAGAGTCACTTTCAGGCCATTCCTTGATCCTATTTTGAATATGGGAAACAAGTTGGATTGTTCTCTGGAGCAAGAAATTATTTTTTACTATGCTTGGATTGAGCTAATCACAATGAGGTTCCAGTCTACAGACTAATAAAATTCAGTTATAATAACAATGAAATCAGCACCTACAGCTCATATGCTCCCATTAATGCTACAGAACATGGAATTATGTGCAACTTGGTATTAAAATTCAAGCTGAGAGAAGATTTCCAATGATTCAGTCCTATTTGATTGGTGTTGACAGATTCTCTTAAACAAAATGTTATCTGAGGACTTTGATTTTAGCACAGGTTCCATGAAGCCTAGTATTTTTGATACACCAGGCTTTGGGATTCCAATAACCAGCAGAAAAAAAAAAAATTTGATTCTCATGGTTGCTAAAAATTTCTTGACATTTTGAGTTAAGAGAAGTTAAGGCATACAAAAAAGAAAAGACACTGTGTTTGCAGTTACAGATACAGGGATATAAACCATATCACATAAAGTGAATTAGTAGCCCTGCCATTCACCATTCCAGCCTTCTCAGCCACAGAACTGATATTATTCTATATCTCATTTGATGCAGCAAATGTAGTCAGAGATGCACTAAATTCACACAGCAGAACAGGATTCTGATGTAGGCAGAAACAAGTGATCTCATAACCCTGGACAATCTTATCAAGCTTTAAATATTTCTGTGAGAAAAAATAAGCAGAGCATTCCTGTACCATCCAGTGCTTTGGGTCAAAAAATAGCGACATTTTCTCCAATCTCATCTCAGCTACAGAGCTTCTGGACAGGATCCAAAGTGACAAGATGGAGGAAGATAAGAATTCCAGGGACTGCACCAGTCACTGAGACTTACTCATGGATACTCATTCTGTTTCCTTTCATAAAACACAAAGATAAACACTAGAATAAACCCCATCAATATATAACTTCAGAATGCAGTGTTTAAGAAATCTCACCAACTGAAAGAAGGTTATTGTAATCAAAAAGGTACATTAAAAGGAAGGCCAATCAGAAATGGAAAAGGGCTATTAAAATTCTATCAGTGCTCCAACCAAGTGTGTAAATCTAAATACCAAACCGTTCTTCCCTCTCCTCCAGTAGAAAGCATAGACTGCAAATGTCAAAAAAAGAGTAAATCAAGGACACTGCTAACATATTGTCCTACTATTCAGCATCCTGAAAACACTCCATGAGTTTCTTGAAGTATAAGCGAGCCTGATTTTAGCCCTTCATGAACTCCATAAACCAGGCACATAGACGAAACATGCACATGCCGCTAAGGTGAAATAGTATCTAATAATTTCAGATTAAAAATGAAAATTCTTATCAGATCTATAGTGAAAAACTGTGTCTGGGATTTCAGTGCTCAGAATCTAGTTAGGCCAGGTAAAACTTACCATATATGGTACTATAAAGAATGCCATGAGATCTCAAATGTAAATCAACTTCAGCATCCCTCTCACATCTGGATATCCTAAGTATTACTAGACACACAAATAACATTTTCACGCAGTACTTTAAAAAATGTTTTTTGAAAAGCTATGTTATCCTTAATAGCAAGTATATAATTATAGATGAAATAATCTTAGGACCTGGTATTGCTTGTAGAATGTGTGACAACAAACTGGAATATTATTAAGTTTTGATTATACAAAAATCACACTGATTAATTGTTTTCCTTCCCAGCTACTGAAAATGCATTACTAAGCTTAAAAAAATCTTCTATCAGGTTTTAATGGTGCAAGTACAATTTTTCATTTCCATGAGCATTTGGTAGAGCCTGTATGACATTACAAACTGAACAAAAAGTTTACAGCTTCAGTAAGACTTACACAACTAAAAAACCCCAAATTACTCAGATAAATTAATCAATATTGGCTCAATTTTCACTCCAGTAAACAATGAAGTGATGGAAAGGGGCTGGGCCACAAGAGAACTATGCCCATCAAGCAATGAATTTCTTTATTTTACACTAGTTGCATTAGTTCTATTTAAATAATTGTTTATCTGTTGTTTAAATTGTATTAGAGTAGTTGCGATTAGCTGCATTCATCTTCTGAGTAATTTAAACTAAATTTTCTTAAACCTTTCCTGTAAAATTGATCGTAATGCTTCCTGAGCAATGGCAATGGCCTGATGCAGCAATCCAACTCACAAACACCCGTTCATCAGGAACACTAACATTTTTTATTTAAAAAGTGCCATTAGATTGTATTTCGGTCAAACCATAGGCAAAACTCAAAAAGCCATGCTTAGAAGCTTACTTTGCAGCTAAATGAAAACCCAGTGGAGGAGGAGGGGAGAACAGCCTCACTTTGCTCCTGGAGACAGGGCAATTTCACCACCTCGCCTGCTGCCCCTGTGTCAGGGTATGGCAGGGCCTGAAAGCGCCAGGGCAGAAGACTGCCAAGTGACAGTGGGAGCTGGAGGCCACCCCATCTCTCATCTCTGGATATCCTCTCCCATTTCATTAAAACTGTAAAAAAAACCCTGCCTCAGTCTGCAAACCGAAGGAGCTTCCCCACACAGCAGGAAGGGTGAAAGTGCATTTTCTTTCCAATGTATTTGTTTCAAAGGATTTTAAGCAATGTTTCCTGTTATGGTCTGCATAATGTATCCTAATGCTGATTAGCTTCTTCCTATTTGGGAGGACCTAAGTTGTTTGTATCTAATGAAATGCCCCCTTTTAACATATGTACAAAGGTAATATCTTAAGGATGTTGCTCTTGTAGATGGAAGCCAAAAAAAGATGGTCCATAAAGAAGGGATGCAGGCTTGCTAACAACTTGAAAACAAAGAGATTAACACTAATGAAGGACAGAAATTGCTCCTGTAAGAGTCACCCAAATTTTCAAAATATGCATAATTTCAGGAAAACTTGTTTGTTTCTAGTGAGTATACCTATACATGTCAGTAACTCAAAAGTGAGTGCTGTGTTCACAGTCTAACAAACATAGCTGTCATAAAATTATTCCTCAGAGCAATTGAATATTATGGATTATCTAAGCAACTAATGAAATTAATTATGGGCCACTTAAAAGATTCAGATCAGGAGTAAGATGCATAAAAAGTTTTTTCCAGCTAATTTGAAATTGTTTGAGTGCTGTGCTCCCTCGGCGGGAGATATGCCAACAGGTTCCCACAGCCTTTTAAGACCATGGGAAAATAGACACCTCTGGGAATTGCTGCACAAGCATCTCCTTCCAGCACTGAGTCCTTGGAGCTGAATCTGCAAAAGGGATGCTATCTGAGAAACTCTTGGGATTTTGTTTCACCTTCTTTGAGGGAAGCTCCCTATAGATGTACTTGTGGGAATCTACTGAGGAGCAAACCTCCAGCAAGGAGTTCACCTTACCAAGGGATTGCAGAACTGCTACCCTAAATCAAACATTTCTGTATTTGGACTCTGTCTCTCCAAGCTCTAAATGTCTTCATAATGCATGATCACGGATTAATATAACAAGGATCTAATCTGGGATTTATTGCAGTAAAAACATACACATATATTTTTATATACAAACACTGAGGTGTCTACTCAAGAGAAGCAAATGCAGCAGATCTTTGTATAAAACTGAGGATGATATCATTGCTAATCTACACGACTGAAACACTTGATTTGAATGACATCTTAGACATAGTGACCAATGGTTCCCCAGGCTTTGGTATATTTGAAACAGGATAGTGAATTTGCCTGCAGGTACATAGTGATGCTGTTGCTGTGGCTCATATTGGCAGGGAAATCAAATTAGAGTTCAATAGTCCTACAATGAAATTAATGACTGTTATGGAATTTTGCCACAGTTCATGTATTACCATTCTAGCCTTAATGTCTTTACTACACAGCCTAAAATTATTTGAGAAATCCCTATACATATCCCTATGGGATATATGACATGCAGATGACATCCTTAGTTGCTCACAAAAAAATAACTTTTTCACAGTGATGATATACAAATTAGTGAAAAATGAGATTCTAGAAAGATAATCGGGAGAAAAAGGTGGGATTTGGGTAGAAATCAATATCCTTTCTGACTAGTATATGAGGGAAAAGTCAAGGAACAGAAGTTCCCTCTTCACAGTGAGTGCAGAAAGCCTAATATTTACTCACTTTTCTCAGAGGAATTTTTCCTTATTACTACATGGAAGCAAAAAAGAGTGTTCTCTTGTTCTGAAAGCTGAAATAATTTATTTGTGACTACTGAGCTGTAATCCCACAGTGATTATGTGTCCAGTAGAAAGATATTGGCTAGTTCTATAAAAAATGCCTTTACATTACATACTAGACGATAAATTGGGATGGCAGGGAGACTTTTTTCCTCTGGGGAAAAAAAGAAATTAAAAACTTCTCAGAAAATCACACAAAACCTCAACTACTTGCATCCCAAATGAAAATTTCTTCTGCTTCACAAAAACAGTATTTTGATCTAGGTAATTTACTGGACTCATTTAATAAGATGCACTATATCTTCACAGAAGAGATGGAATTATGAGATAGTGATTTCCATGACAAGTGGCAGGAGAGGTTTCCAGAACTAAAGAAGCGAGAGATCACTCTTCTGATGTCATCAATCAGTTACAAAAATGCTTCTAAAAAGATGAAGTATATCTGAATAGCAGCATTGTCTAGCTCAAGAGGAAGCAACCAGAACAAAAAAGTTAGAGCAAGGGCTGAAGGAAAAAAACCTCCAAACCCTGTTCCTTGATTCAATAATTTTATTCAGGTTCTGTTCATTATATTAGTGCCAGTGAGAGAACATTCTTGTAAAAAAACTGCTTAACCTGTTCTTGACAGAGCTCAAAGCTTTAAAAGCTAAGAGGTAATTATAAAGAAAACTGAAACAAGACAGTCACTGGTGCCTCTTTAAAGCCTTTAGATGATTTTTACTTACATAGTTACAGAAGTCAGCTCAAAGCATATTTTCTCTCCTAATGATTCCTTTTTACAGCAAAATAAAGCTTAAAAAAAGGAATGCTCATAGTGATTTCAGTATTAAGTCTGTAAAAAGTCTGGCCTATATCTTTATTTCTCTTTAAGAAATGAACGCAACAGAATTGTAGGAAAACAATTAGTGAAGAAAGTGCTGCAAGAAATTTATACTGCCCTGCAATTATATTTTACAATCATCATCAAAAAACCTGAACAAAACAAAACAACAAATTCAAATCTCCAACTTTTTTCAAAAAACCTTTCACGCACTGGAGATAAATCCCAGTGGTTTAATTATTAAGTTACAACTACATATAGATATCAGATTCCATTTCATCAAGGTAAGGTCATCTTGTACATCAGCAAATTCTCTGATTTGCCTTAAACTGAAGACTCTGAAATTGAGACATCTGCCTCCATTGGCTCACTGCAGTCATGTAAAACACTATGATAAAGGTAAAGCAGTCACACTGCTATGCCTTTCTTTATTTCCAGCAATACATGCTATAAAGGCATCTGTAGCATAACCACATGGAGTTCCTTTTGTACATTTATGTCTTACATAAGCAATACCTGTGCCTGTAACCACAAATTGAAAAGTTGCTCTGTATAAGCACTGATTGGCAACAATGAAAACTGGTGCACTTACTGATCCCTCTATTAAAACATTGCTCAGATATTAAAAAAGAAAAATACTGCTCTAGGCTTCAAAATTCAGCTGATGTGGGTTGAATCCTTCTTAAATAGATGTGATTATATTTCAATGTCTTTTGTGATTACCACAATTTTGACAAGATAACAATCTCCCATGAACAGGACTTTTTAAGGTTTAGAGAAATAACATATGATTTATTAAATAATCTGTCAAATTATCTATGAACCCTGCTTTCAAAAGAAATCTTGTGATCTCATTACAATAATTACAGAAAATCTAAGCCTGATGTTATAAATAACAAGTATCAGGTATACAAAGGAGAGTACTGGAACTTAAAGTACAGGAGCTTTCAAGGCTCAACAGGTGACAGCATAGCTTTGTTCTTTCAAAATAGTCAATAGAAGTTTCTGTGTTAAGTATCCTGCACACTAGGTCAACTTTTGAACCCTAGGCTTCGAAATGGAGAGAAATAAACAAGTCTGTAGCTATGCTAAAATGAAATAATCAAGATATGCATATTGCAGCCTCATTTATCTTTCCTTCCCTCACACTTCGTTGCCTCTTTATTCAAATCTCTTTTGGAGAAAAGCAAAAGCCAGTTCTATGCATCACAACAATTATTCAGAAAGAGAAGCAGAGGTACAAGCTAAAATCAATAGGAAGTATCTTTAGAATTTTAAACATCACATCAATTTTAATTTTATATATTCATGCTTCTTTTAGGGCAAGACAGGGCTGGGCAAATCAGGGAAGAAGGGTACGGCGTTTACTTTCCTATCATGTAAGTACAGGAGAAAGGCAGGAGAAAGAGGACAAGATCTCTGAAATCTTTGCGAGGAATTTGCTTCCTTTTAATTCCTGCTGCCATGGATTATGGTCTTACTTCAATTTTGCAAGTGCAGTGCTGACTACCAGAGTATCTCCTGCCTCTCACACTGGGGCAGTTACCCTCTCTTAACTGAAAGCTCCTGCTTTTGGAGAGTAAAGGATGAAGTACTCAAACAATGCAAGGTTGTTGACAATGTAGGCAAAGCTTCTTGTTAAGACACTTCAAGATAAAAGCCCACAGTATTATCTGAGAGAATGCTACAGATACCAAAAGATTTCCTCCTAAGCTGCTAGCATTCTACTGTGTTGGAGTATGACAGAAGTGAACTTCCTACGTGTCAGTAACATCGCCAGAATAAGCCCCTGCACGATTCCCACTGCTTGGCTCTCTACATCACAGCCACTCCAGCACAAGTGCTCCCTATAGCTTGGTGAGAATGAGGACTCAACAGCCCCTGCACAAACCCATTCCAAGTATAAAATAGTCTTTTATTCACTGTGAAATAAACCACTGTGTGTCTGAACAGATATTTAATGCTACAAGGTTAGTTCTTTCAGAAGGCATGCAGAAAATGGTTTCAATACTTTACAGAGCTGAATTACTAAAAAAATATAAAAATAGCATGAGTTATTTGAATAGCCAAATGGTTAACTGAAATAGGAGAATTCCTACAATCATTTCTGTAAGAGGTTTCAAGTGTAGAAAGCTATCTTCTCCAGAAAAGAGAAATTTAAAAACATGATATTTAACTTAGGATATTTTGCTTTTAAAATCAGTCTAAAATATTTTTGCCTTTAAGAGGGAAAAAAACAGCCAAAAAAATTTAACAAATTATATAAAGGAAACATGCAGACTTAGGAAAAGGTTATGTGTCAACTCACCAGTCTCTTTACAATTTTCAACAAAATCTTAAGTTCTTGTGTATCTTTTTTGGACTTCAGTACTTCAGCAAAGCTGTCCATGTTTCCTGGAGACATACTCTCCTGATTGCTCCCTCCATACAGCTGAACCAGCAATAATAAGCACTGCGAGGCACTCACATATATTTCAGTATCTTCACTGGGAAGCTAAAAGTGAATGAAAAATGAACAAACAAAAATCAAATTCCAATCTCAGAAAAATTGCATATCACTGGGGATTTGGAAAAGTATTAACATTCACATTGTTCCAGGAAAGAATCATTTCTAGTTGATTGACTCAAAATTCCACTAAACCAAGCTTAACAAAGAGATGAAAGTATAATTCAAATACATCTACTCTTAAGCAGCAGTATAACAATGTCTCTACTATGATTCTGTCTAGAATCAGTCTAGAACTAGTCTATCTAGAACATCGTAAGAGCACCAGAAATGTTGCTCCCAACTAGGTTATTTTATTCTACTTTAAACAGAAGCAGCAATAGGAGAAAGTTATAGCCATTATGTCTAATCTTCTACATCATGCACACCATAAAATTTCATTTCATTATTTCTAAATCAAGTGTCTTGAGGTAGAGCACAGGTTATCTAGCTTTTTAATGGATTTTAAGTAGCCATGTTAGGAGGTACATTTTGGAGATCTTAAATATTCCTGAATTCCAACTTTTCTGCACTCCTTTGAAGATCAGACACTGCAGCAGGCCCTAGCAATAGGATGGAAAATTCTTTCCTGGGAATCAAAATTATGAAAAAGATTTAGGGACATGACTAGTGATCATCTTTAAATGAGCTTCTGATAATATGACATCACTATCAAAATGATTTATACATTTCCTGAAAGTACAACCTGGAAATTACAAGTAGAGATATTATATTATGCCTGTATTTGGCACTTACAATGACATTTTGGAATGACCACAGGAATGCAATGCCTAGTTTCAGCACAGAGAGTTCACGAATGCTAGTAAAAAAAAAATCATAGAGGTTTCTTGGGAACAGGCAAGAGGATGACAGATTGGAAAACGTAATAGCCAAGGACTGAAGGAATTCAGTGTCTATAGCATAACACAGGGAGGGTTAAAGGGGACTTGATCATATCCTTTCAATCATATGTGGGAAAAAGCAGGCTGAGGATAGGTTAATTCCTTTACCTGAAAAAGGACTGATAAGAGATGATAGCTCAAAACTTTAGACAAAGCAATTCAGATTAGAAGAAAGATAATACTTTGATTTTCTTTCTTTCTTTCTCCCTTTAATAAGAGTGATTAACTGCTGAAACAACTTTCTTAGAACTCAGACAGATTCTCCATCAAAGGCAATTCAAATATCACAAAAATTTTTCTTTCTAAAAAAAATGACAAAACCAGTTACTCTAATGAGGAATTAATTAAGTAAAGTCCTGTCTATATATAATGCTAGACTAAATTATTGCAGTAGTTTTTTCTCACCTTATAATCTGTGACCTGAAAAAAATATGTTGGTGGTGTGGTCTTAACCAATTTGGTATAGAAGTGCAAAAACACCTCATCATTCCCACTCATTATTTTAATTCCAGAAGTATTATTTACATCAAAGAAGCTAGATTAAAGTACAATAAACAGACTATCCTTACAGACAATAAAAGGAAACAATTTGTATAATCTGTTCAACCATTTATGTAATATGCCAAATAATTTCAATAATGATTACTTATTTAATCTGCAGTACAAAATCCCTACATTTTTCATTTTAAGGAAAACCCACACCCTTACTTTAAAGCAATCTGAACACATCATCAGACGTATATACATCTCTCAAATATACAAGCAGCAATTCCCAAGGGATCTGCATGCAAATACAATCCTGTTTTCCACTAGCTTCATAGAGTTGCTGTTTAAAACAGACTGAACTGAGATGTAATCTCTGAATATATAGCCCCAAGACATATCACATTCTATTTGACCTAATACTATGCAAGTGAAGGGACTACAGCAGCTATTTCTTCCTCAGTTTTGCTATATGGTTTTTCTTCCAATCTAAATGCCACTTATTTGATCATTTCCTTTCCATCATCCTGACTTACCTAATAACATCATCAACATAATTAGCAAGGCTAAAAAAGCAGCAAAATCTACAAATAGTAACAAACTTTCTAGATCAATTTATATCTTTCATCCTTAAATTAAAAAAAAAATCTGCTGATTTCACTTGAAGCTTTGAAACAACTTGTATTTCCTTCACTGAAATAAAATGCCATTAGAAAAAGGAAGGACAACTACTTTAATGTATGTCTCTCACACCTTTTAAAAGCAGCATTCCAAGTTAGTTTGTTACTAGATAGTATAGGCAGCTACATCTACCACCCCTGAAGATAACCACAGTACAAGGACTATATTTAATTTTCAAATGTTTGTTGGCTAAACAAAGATAAAAAAATGAAAAATCTGTGAAAATTTTGGACAGATATATCCTTGCCTGGGTATTGCAGTGGAGGCTAATTCCCTAGGTTCCACAGGCACAAAAATGCCATATTTAGTCAGTATCACAACAGCCATACTTGGAAGTGAGAGTGATGCCGAGGTTTTTTTCTGAGATATTCACTAAATATCAGAGTAGTGGAAAGGTGTCAGTCTCCACCAAGGACTGCTCCTACAACAAATACGTGTGAAGAAATCCATAAAGCACCACAAACCTCAGTGGTTCTTCCCAACACCATGACTGTCAAGGAAGCAAATAAGCAAGTCCAGCTGGTCAAGTGTTATTCCCAAGGGAGGCTGATTACAGCAGCAACACTCAGCTAGTGAGGCAGTGGAACACTTTGCCCTAGGTGAGAAGGAGCTGTGCTTGGGCCAATGGCCTTGCTTGGGCCTCACTTCTCTTCTCCTGGCAGGCTCAACCATTTGTCATTGTTGTCATTGGTCTTTATTCCCCAACAAGAGAATGGAAAACCCTTTCAATCCACTGAAAGGAAACTTTCGATCCAATCTGTCTTGGCATCACGTAGCCTTGCTGTTCACAGGGTATCAGGCTTTCAGTGACCATGTTCCAAGTATTCGTGCACAGTTTCCAACACCTGCCAGTTATAACATCACATTATTCAATCACCAATGCCAATGAAATCTTTCATCCCTTGTTGTACTTAAGGCTCTTCTGCTCCTCAACTTCTCCAGAACCCCTTTGAATTTTGGTGTTAACCAGATTTTGAGGAGCAAGTTGCTGTTACCCTGGAAAAATTCATGGCAAAACAATAGCAGGACAGGTCTTGTATGAAGAGAAAAACAAGCTTGGAATAGGAAAGGTCACATTAACTCTGGAGGGAATGAGAATCATTGGTCTACAGTCTAAGTCATCAATAATTAAGGTGGAAGAGGAACTCTCAGCAATGTCCCTATTTAAGTATGTCCACATCAGCATTTTTCCCTACCTCTCACCACTTTGCTGTTTTGCTTCTGACAAGCAGTGATTCAGATGTCAAAAGTTGTAAGCTGGTAACCTGAAATTTAGCACTGGCTGCCAGTCAGTGTTAGTACTGGTTATAAAGAGTAGGGGATCTGAAGAACATTAGCTGTATAAAACAAAATCAATGGCTGAAAATAAAATAAACATCTGTAAATACAGAGAACCAAGAATGAAAATTCAGCTTTCAAATAAATAATATCTCATGTTTAATAAGAACAGGAAAAACATAATCATGTTGTTCAATGATGAATATAGACGGAAGGTTCAGCTCTTAATTAGATGGAACAGCATTCTGACTATTTCTCTAATCAGAACAATTCCATTTGGCATGAAGTACATTTGTTTAAAATGCATTTATAGTTCTTGTTCTTTCAGGAGAGTAGAAACCCATGAAAAAACTAATTCTAACACTTTAGAAGAGCATCTGCCCCTTAATATTTCATAATTGCATGAAGTTTCCTTTTCCTTTATCAGTCTTAGAGGGGATTATGGATTCAGCCCTTCAGCAAGGTAGAAAAGTTAGCTGTACTTCTCCTTTTAGTTTTAATATTCTTGGCTAGTGTACAGTTTGAAGAAAATCCAGTACCTGAAAATAAATTACTGAAGAGCTAAGGCCATAAATTTTGCTGTTGTCTAACTGAAAACTGTAGATTTATTTTTCACGTATTTCAGAATAATATCTCATTACAAGACTTCTGTGCAACAGAGGTCGTGTATTACTCTTCACTTATTTTTTTTTAATGTTATATCTTCCTATAAACAAGCTTACAACACAAAATTCTGTTTTCTGTTCCTTTATAGATGAAACCTGCTTTGTGTGTTTTAGAGTTAATGTGGAGAAGAGCATGAAGTTTCTTCTTGTTACACATCTATATTTCTGCAGTCTGTTCTCAAATATCCCGTCATTTTAAACGGAGTTGCAGTGTGTTCATGAATTGCAAACCACTGCAAGAAACGTGTGATCATTTGAGCTGAAGTGGCAGTTTTCACACTGCTGGAATTGTTACAGCATCTAATTTTAGAGCTACAATGAAAGTGTCTGGATTACCCAGAGGGGACACTATTTCAGTGCATTAATGAGGTTATACACAGAGAGAGTTTATTATGGTAAGAGATAGATATTCATTAGATCACTAATGTGATTACAGAATGTGCTGTAAAGGAAGCTCCATGGGGATCTGTAGGGAAGATAATTTTGCAAACATTGTACAAAAAGTGAAAGTAAAACATCACTGTTAATCTGCTATCTTTACTATGCTTTTCTTATTAGTAAATATGCACAGTTTTAAATTAAAAAATAAAATATTCTATTTTTACTTAGAACCATTCTCCTACCTAGGGCAAAAAATATATAGATATTCATTTTAATATAGGCTAATTGTTGAGAAACTAAATCCCCATTCTGAAATTCTGTGCACATAACAATATTTTCTTCTTTCCTCTGGTGTGTTTGTTGGGAGTTTTTTGGTTTTTAGCATAGCTCTGTAGAAGAGAATTCTTCAAATAAAATTTCCAGGTAACACTTCACATACAGGAAATAACCATGTATCTCTCCATGCTGACCACAGAAAAGTCTGTATTCCTAGCGAAAGAAATGTGAAATAAAATTCTACACTTGTCATTCTTCTGCACCCATTTTCACGATTCATTAGAAAATAACTTTGTGTACTCTGAAAACGAAGTCAGGGCAATAGAGAGCCAAAAAGTGCCTCGAAGAGACCATTTCATTCATCCATGTGCACTGAGGCTTCATATTTGTCCTCTTGGAGTTTGGACATGATTAACTGGACTTTCAACAGTAACATACAGAGCACAGTAATCGAGTGCAAATTTTCCCATTATTATATAATGAGGAAGACTACCACCCTAAGTCAAGAAAAGTTCTCTCCTGGCAGCCTAGTATGCTCCAGAAAAGACTGGAAGATCTACACCTAGGAACTGAATCTAGGACCTACAGAAAACAAAATTCCTTTTTATAGGTACTGGCATGGTTTCTGAAAGTTTGTAAAAATCCACACTGAAGTGATTTGAAAATTAATTTTTTTTCGGTACATCAAAAACTAGAATGTGTTTTTTATGTTTTACAGTTGCTGCAGGTTTCAAAATAATATTCAGACTACATTTATATTAAGCAAAGAAACATTACCCAACAAAGGTAAACGTAATTAACTTTTAAACACAAAACTGCCAAGGAGAAGACTAAATGCTCAATTTATTTTCCTCTTATTGATCAATTACGTTCATAAAGATCTTGGGATTAAATATTGAATTCCCCATATTTGCAGTTTTTCCTGCATGAGAGAGTTTGCAGTTATTTCTCCTTTTGCATTGTTAAATCTCTGAAGTTTCATTTACATGCAGTCTAGGTTTCCAAAACTTGCTTTGCTATGCCTTTAGTGACAGACTAAATCACAACTACAGAAGGGAAAAATTGATTCAAAGTTTTTGACATTTTTAGGTTTAACTCACATTGATTTTTGAGGGATTATTGAGAGAGAAAAACACGTAGAACTCGAGCAAAATAAAAAGACAGGTAAATGAGACATGGAATAATAATAATCTACTTGAGGGATATATTTCAATGAGGAAAAGCAATTCCTCAAAGTGACTAAGAAACTATGTAAGTGGCCATAAGAAACCATAAATATGCTAAGATAGGCAGAAACAACAAAGCAGAGAAAATAATTTTAACTCAATATTTTAAAGTAATGATTAGTTCAAAATTTAAGACCTCCACTATCTTCAGAAAATAAAGTTCACAAAGAACTGAATGCCTCAAAACAGCAATAAGGGGTTTTGTAGCCACACAGCCCAATAAATACAGAGAACAACCACTGGCAGCTCCACAGAATTTCAGTTTAGGTAGGCCTGAGGCTTTTTGAGGGGTAGGGAGCACATAAATATTGAGACATGCTCTAGACTTCACAAAGAATCTATTTCTATTTAAATAGATTAGAGCATAAACCATTTTAAACAAGTGGATCCTAAATGCTAAAATCATTATTCCATTGCTCAAACTCTTCCAAGCTTAACAGGAAATGTTTAGTATAGCAATGGGGAAAAAAAATTGAAAAATCAAATTTAACAAACCTAGCTGAAATAACTTTCATAGATCCAAACAAGAGAAAATCCCTCACTCACAGAATCTTTATAAAACTGAAAACAAAACAGAACAAAACAAAACAATATATATGTATGTATCTATCTGTCTATCTATCTACCTATCTAAAGTGGCACTGGTGGTCTTTATCCTTCACCTGTATGTTAAAATCAGACTATTTAGAATAAGCATTTTAAACAAACCAGAATCTGCAGAAGTACAGAACAAAGCATAACCTAGTGGTAATTTACAGTCATGCTTCTGAAACACAAGGGCAAGTCACAATCCAATCAGTACATTCTAACTATACAATTATCCTATCCTTTAATTAAAAACTTATAAAAGACTTCCAGGTGGTATAGGCAGACTTAAAGCTTGGCCTCTAATTTTCTGTTCTTTAAAAAGTTAATAGAATTTAAATTTATGACTACTTTCACTTTAAAGGAACATTTGCATGTCTTCATGTCATACTACTTATCATATATAGCAATTTTTAAAAATCAATAAAAAGCAAATTAAAAGGATTTATAAATATGAAATATTAAATAGTTGAAATTCAGTCACTTAGTTTTAGGTCATTCAGAGAACATTTCCAAAAAGCCTTTGTCAATAGCTGGTTTAAATAAATCCATCAAAGGAGGACTTAGCACCAAGTATAATGCCAAAAATTAATAAAGAAGGAATCACACACCTCCCCAAAATAGAAGATGACAGACAGTGCTAAAGATAGTAAAAGGATCACAGTACTCATATCACAAAAAGCCTGAAAACCTCTATTTAAATGAAAAAAAAAAAAGGGTCTGTAAGAGAACACAGCGAATCTGAAATGCCTCTAAGTGAAATAACCCAGAAAGGATACTGTGATACAGCGAAATACTCACATGCCATTTTAATGGCTTTATGTAGACTAAAAGGCTGATGCAGCCTCTAAAAGCACTGCCCAGCTCAAGAAGCATTCCTCTGTTGCAAACCATTACACACAGAGTAAATATAGATCTCTGTATCACAGAGGTTAAGCTGATGGGGTGCATTAGGGCCACAATGCAGCTCTCTATGGAGATTTCAATGCAGTGCTGTGACATCTAGTAAACCCTGGAAAGGACTGCCTTTAAACAGACACACTTCAAAGATGTTTACAGATCACCAGAAACCACTCCCACTCATAAATCCCTCAGAATCATGTTGAAATAAAGCAAAACCCTTGAGAAAACTCAGAAGGCTCAATATTAAAATACATCACTCATTGCAAGCTAAATTTGCATTTAGTGACTTTTCTAAAGGAAGCTGTACTACTAGTTTCAAATTTTGAATGCCATTCTTTTTCTATGTAGTGGCGATTAGTCAGTTCTGAAGGCCTAAATGTTGGCCATACATATGTATCCAAACTGAGAACCTGCAGTCTGCCCCTCATTCCACTTCCATGCTCGGGACAAACAGACTTCCTCTGACATCACTGATACCCTGAGACCTGTAACTTCTTACAAGGTGTTAGCATACCAGGTGGGCGCTTACAAACAATTAAAAAGTAGTAAACAGAGCTCTAATGTGTTGAATTCAGTTGCATAATTCCAACTTCAGCAACATTCCATAAGGTTACAAATAAACAAACTCTCACCAGTTGAATAAGCCAGCTAATTAGGTCTGTCAGAGGTTTATTGATAAGCAGAAGGTCTTCGGCAGCCTGCGTGTCCCCTCCTGCACCAGATTTCTGTGCCTTAACAAGACAGAAAAAAAATCAAAAGCAACCTTGGAGATTATTCTGTTATGAGGAACAAAACAGGTCCATTAGGTGGTCGAAATGTGAATGCAAAGTTTGAAGGAGACATATACACTCTTTTCTAGTTAAGTTATGCTCCAATGAGCAGTTATACTCCCTCTATGACAAGAAGCACAAAGCAAAGGGACCTGTGCTGTCGTGCCATTCTGTACAGGCTGAATATACTGACCTGCATGACATTTCTTCAGCAAAATGCTATAAAATGTACATGCAAAAGATGCATCTTAAGTCATAAATGTTTTACGTATTTGTGATTTCTGTCAACATGACACACATACTATTTCAACATTGAAGTTCAACTGTTTTTTTTCCCTTTATCAGAAACAATTTTACATGCAACTCAAACCAAGATAATCAGGGTGGCTGAAAATTTAGGATTCTCAGCAATATTGTCCAATTTTGCCTGCCTCACTCTGAATCCTGAAATATTCAGAATATATTACAATAATTTGAATCATTCTTGAAATGGGAATAATCAAGTTTACAAGTAATAAGATCTGTTATTACTTGTAATTCTGACCACTGTCATTCCCCCATCATCAAGACATACTACCATCCTAGGCAGTGCTATTTATGACCAATCCCTGCCCCAGGGCACCTGAAAGATCGGCTTTCAAGATTTTTCATTTGATGCCATTACCTTGCACCAGCTTTGGACGAAGACCCTATACAGTCAATCAGCTAGAGGAAAAAAGTAAATATTTTGTCTAAAGAACACATTTAAAAATGATTTTGTAGTGTGTTTAATTTATAGCTCAATCCTAAAAATCACTGTCCAAGTATAATACTTGGAGGTTTTAATTTGGTTAAATGAATTGAAGTGCACGTTCCCTGAGACAGGTGCCACTACTGCTCAAACTCCACTGTTGAAACTGATGAGTTGAAAGGATAATGCCCTTCTTCTGGAAAGAATTTCTAAATAAAAGAGAAGAAGAGCTGTTTCTCCTGCTAATAAGTCACATTTGTATGTCCCAATTAACTTGTCAAATCTTATAATCACACAATGTTAAGGGGTTGGAATGGGCCTTAAAATCATCTAGTCACACCCACACCTCCCCCAGGCAGGGACATGTCCCACATGTCCCACTAGACCAGGTTGCTCATGGCCTTATCCAACCTGGCTTTGAACACTGTCAGAGCTGGGGCATCCACAGCCTCTTGGGGAAGCCTGTGCCAGACTCTTGAAACAGAGTCCATAAATCAAATTGAAATTGCAAATTCTTTTTGGCTAATATGGATCAACTGTGGGACATATGACAAAACTTCTCCAAAACAGATATGCAAATTAATCTGAACTTTGTACTACCATTAAAATACAAGTACTTGGACCACAATGAGAGAACTCTTCTCCTGAACCTGGATACAATTATCAGCACCATCTAGCATGAAGTACTTAAGTGCAATGGAGAAGTGGTGACATGTTTTGCCTATGCATCTGGATAAGGTTATCACTTTACACATAAAATGCTTAAATAAAAAGGATTCAAGTGGAGGTACTACCATTTGCAAAAGGCAACTTGAGCCTCAGAAATGGATAATACAAGAAGGTTTGATTCTGTTTTACAAGCTCTGATTTAGATGGTATCTTATTAAAAACATCTCTATAAAAACAGTCCAAGAATAATATTTGTGATGCATTTAGTGACATGTAAATAGTGGAATATTATGTAGTCAGTAACTAATGGCCACCATTCAATAGGGTATGTGTACTGACGTAGAATTCTCAGGGACCTTGTGATGAGTATTGCCAAGACATGTAAGCCAAGGCAAGTACCACTGTAAAATTAAATTTATATGGGCACAGAATAGAGCAATGCTTCAAAACTCAGTTTTCCAGCTGCTCCTCATTACTCATTAAGCTTTAAGAGCAAAGCAGTTTACTTTGACATGAGATAAACAAAACTGGGGCTGGAGTTTCAATGCATTAATCAACTGTTGTATTCAAGTAAAGCCAGAACAGAATTTGGCTTGAACGAATAGATTTAATTTTAAATCTAAATAAAAACCTTCAATTTGACTAATATTACCAATCCATGTGCAAGATCCTCTCTCCTCATGTGTTCTCCAGAATAATTGGCCTCACCACTGTTGTATGGAGCCTAAGTACAGAATTCAGCTCTCTATGATTACATGGAATGATGCCAATAATATGACAACAAGCAATTAGCCTACAAAATTTGATCTATGAAGTGATTCTTAGATGAAAATATCATTACAGAACCTGTTAACAGAGGACTCAAAAAAGAAAAGGTATTGTACCATCACATACCTAAACCAAAACAAAAAACTTCTCAGTGAAATGAGGTTGATAACATAGCTGCTTGCGTAAATCAATGTAGAAAAAAGAAAAAAAGTTCAATATTCAACACCAACTTCTTACATTAAGACTACTTAAAAAAACACCCCCCCAAAAAAACCCCAAAAACCAATCCCCCCACCACAAAACCCTGCAAAACACAAAACACAGAACCAAAACCAAAAAACAACCAACCCACAGAGGAGGGCCATTGGGAACTAAAGAAGCCATGTCCTGAAAGATACTACAACATATCTGCAATCTTTTGAATCTCTGCCCCTCAGATATATTTCACCTAACAAATCTCTGTTCTTCAGTGGATAATTCCGAGAATATAAAAAACTAACATGAAGAGTACACGTTGTTGTTCGCAGTGTAAATACAGAAGTAACTTTCACTTGACTAACTTAAAAATTTGGCAGATCACTTAAAGCAGTATTTGCTAGTTTTACATCATGTCTAAAAAGAGATGCATGCCTTTTCTTCATATGTTACTAAGAGAGTTATGTGAAATTTCTTTGAATTGTATCTTTTCTGCTCAGTTTTTAAGGAGGAGGACATCTTTGTTGGAGGAGAAAGTCCTACCAAAGCCATGACTTGCAGTGGTTCAAACAGAAACTTGGAAGACAAACTGAGTTTCCACTACACTGAAAATTTGATAAAATCAGAATAATGGGAGTCTCGTTATTAAGGATAACAGGAAGTTATCTAAAAAATTGTTTAAGACAGTAAAGACCCCAGGAAATAAATCCCTTACCTGCAAAGTCTGGCGCACAATGTTTGCTGTATACGTCAGCATGCACTGCAAAATGTCAAGCAAGGACAGAAGCAGCACATTTGCTGTCTTGTTGCTCCTTTTATCATCTGCCTCCAAGTACAGAGCCACAACTTCTTTTAGGAGATTACAGATGTGCTGAACCAGTCCTGTATAGAAAGTGAGACCAAAAAAAAAATATAGAGAAAAATAAATAGCTTGTCAGGAAAAGAACAGTGTGGAAGGTGACCTAGATAAAAATAATAGATTATGATAAAAACAAATTTTACATACTTTATGAATATTTATTACATTTCCTCTTTTTCTCCATTACTGTAATTACCTCCTCTCCTATACTGTTTCGACCAGCTCATAAAGAGAGTTAAACTGATACAATCAAATTTGCTAACTGCATGGAAAATTATGTAACATTCACTAAATTAAAACCTACTTTGAATCCTAAACTTTTCTATAGTATGCTCACAAGCCTCTTTCACAAAGTCCCCAGTCACAAGAACTCAGCAATTTCTCCAGGCTGTTCCAAAGTGACACTTCAATGTAGAACCTAGAGCTTCTTAACTGAGCCTAAATTTTCTTAACTTGTCTGTCAATTAGAACCTTACCCATATGCTTTAATTGTAGCATCAAACAGGGCTTTGCTTAACATAAAATATATACAGAAGAGCATTATAAATGACATACTGCATAGTACACTTAAAATGTTATTAAGATTTGTTTTACTGATCGTAGTAAAAACTTTCCTGAAAAAATCTTTTTGTTTTGAAAGGTTTTTTTAAAGCTCCTTTAGAATCCAATAACATCAGCCCCCATAGCTTGCCTAACCACAAATCAATAGACATAGCAGAAAAATATAATCCAATTCAAGGCAATATCAATTCGATTCAGAATCTTTCTTATTTTCAAATACAAAGTGACTGAGTTCATTATATTTGATCTTAATCTATTTCTTTCAGATTTTCATAAGGGATGAAACATACTTTGTTTCTTAACAGCACCATAATATGTTTCCAAACCATCTTTTAAATGTGCGATTTGCTATGTAGTCACTTGGGTGCACATATGCAGTAACACTGCAGTGCATCAGTATATTAGCTTCTAGTCCCCATGACTGTCAAAAAATGACTAGAGTATTTCACTGATTTCAATGAAGTAAAAAGTGCTCTTTTTTAAGTTCTCTTTTTAAAAGTCATTGTATATATTTCTACAAATATCAACACATGATTGATATGGGACATTAAACAACACATTATGTTCTAATACCATTCAGCTTTTGAGAGCAGTCAAACTTTTGGGGATTTGAACTATTTTAATTTTGAAAGATACTCCATCAATTAACTAAACTTCGCACTAAGTATTTTCCTCTCCCATTCCTCACTCTTAATACTTTCCTCAGGAAATTAAATACAAACGCTTTCATTTAGAATACAGTTAATGGTTCTGGATCATTAAGATTCATACTCTGCTTCTATCTCACATCTTCTGTGGTTTCATGATTACTCGCAATATTCTTTCACAACAGTTTATTGATGGATGACAGGCCAGGAGAAGCTTTGTATTTCCTGGAGTTCTGTCTGAATAAACCAAGCTCTCAAAATGAAATCATTCTAATCACACACATTTAGTTTCCTTCTCCTTTTCTGAAGCGCAATTTCTGCTGCAGTTCTGAAAACCTCATACATAAGTCAGATAGCACACATCTGACAGTGACACATTTAAGTGATGTCACCAATACCCACCAAGAACCAAAAAGAGAGACATAATTGCATGTCTACCCAATACAAAACTTGTGGTAAGTCTATGACTATTTTCAAAAGGCTAAATCAGAATAAACCTAAGGAAACAGTCCAGTAAGATTTGGTCCCTATCAAAGGGATGTCTAAAAAATTGCCGTGAAAAAAGGAATATGACCAAGTACACATTGTTTCTCCCTGTATATGGCCACAAAACCCACAGCCACATCAAAATGAATGAGTCACCCCATTCTTTTCAGATGGCTTACATACAACCCGTAGGACTGTGACTTGGAGATGAACACTGAGAAGGCCACTTTCATAAGCAGGAATTGCATTGCATAGGTCATCCTTAAGAATTTTTTTCGCAGCAGTCACATACAACACTACATAGGGTTGGCTAGGGAGTGAGCAATGGGGAATGACTAGTAGTGAACAAAACACCAGGATCCATGACTATGATCTGCAATCCTTTCCTTTTCAGCTTTGAACAGAAACACTTGCTTATTCCTTTGGCTGTACCAGCCTGAGTCTCAGAACTGACTCATTTCTGCTCTTGGGTGAATAAGGAGGTGAACCAAACACTCAACCATCTCCCCATCCATTGAGACATGAATAATATAATCACCTAGATTTTATTTTCTTGAAGTGATTACATTCTAAGGGTATGTGTATTAGCAACCCTGCCTCCAAACACCTGAGATACTCATGTTTACCTAGTTAGCTAAAACATCAGAATTAATGGATTTTATTTAGGCCTATATATGCTCACATACAGCTATATGTACAAAGTTATGCAAGCCAAATTTGAAAATTTTGTGGAAAAAGAAAAATTTCTTGGACTTAAAAAACTTCTGGAAAATTTAGCACATCCAAACTTTATTATAAAGACATCTAGAATTAAACATTGGTGCAAAATGTTCCCTAATGCACTAATTCATACATACATACATACATACATACTAATTCGTAATTCCCTAATTCACACAGAAACCTGATAAACACTTGGTTCCACAGATAAAAGCAACAGACTGACTTCTTGGCCAAGTAAATAAAGTTCCAGACATGCTCTTTAAAATACTTCATGTCACAACAAAATGGAAATTGGAGGCTACAGTTGTAGACATGCAAATGTACTCCTTGCTTACACCACAAGACAAAGTACACATTCTTTGCTCAGAAGAGAAAGTTTGGAAGCTGGTGTAATTTACAGTGACTGTGACAAAACTCTATAGAAGTCTAATGCCCCTGACCACTGGCACTGTAACCAGTTTGTTCAAAAGGCAGCTATAAAGATCAAGACTGACACGTTTCAGCATTCAAGAAATTGAATCACAAAACAGATAGTATGGAAAAAAAGGATGCAATTTTAGAAAAAGCAGACTGACTTCATCATTCATTAAATCATAATACAAAAATCGCATATGGGTCTCTAAGTTTCAGAAGATACCTTTAAGGTTTTCTCCCAAATTTTACAACAGATTCAATAATGACAATTTAATTTCCTAAATAAAACCTAATATGTAAACCAATATGTATCTTTAAAAATTTCAGACACTATATTTCAGAGTCATATACAACAGACATAGGTTTCTTATGCATAAATTCTCAACTCTTGATTGGAAAGTGAAATAGGCTCTGATTCAAAAGGCACACACTTCATGCACTCCTGAACTTTGCAAGCGATGGATCTGAATACAGAATCTGCATCATAGAGGAGATGTACACTAAATCCAAATGAGGAAGGTTGTTCTACTTGGGCAAGCAAACTATATTCAGGTATTCTGATGCTTTCGAGTATGTTGGCAATAGATCACCCTCTCAAGAAAAAGCTGCTAGTGACAGCTTAGATGGGTGAAAGTAATGCACCATAATTTCTTTCAGCTAGGTATTTCCTAATAAGAGAATTAAATAAAACCTTATAATTTAACCTATTACAGAGCTTTTTAATTACTCTATTAATTCGCATATTTCTGCAAACAAAATATATCACACTGTACTGTTTGTAGCTTTATAGTCTGAATTTAGTGCAAGACTTCATAGGGCATTAATCATGCCTTGTATTTATTTGTAAAAGGAGGACGTTCAAAATATCAAGCCTCACTGCAGTTCTCGGCTATTCAAATTTTGCTGAAAAATAAGGCAAAACTTACATTTTATATTAGAATTATTGTGTTTATAAATTAATATAACTGGAATTAAATAAAGAACCTTTTCTAACTGTGGTCCAAGATTCATAATATGTATTAAAAGGCTTGTATCCAAAATTCCTAGCCACAGATTTAAAGCGCTGGACAAACCCAGTGTTCACAGCAGAGTATTTCTCCTGCCCAGAGACCTCTGCAAAGAACTGAACATGTAGCTAATAGTGCTTTATAAATGTGGGCTGTGATGACTATGCTTGTGTTTTACAAATCTTTTCAAAAGATAAAAGGACTCTTTTGGTCCATGATACAGCTAATCGGACTGAATGCACCATGATAAATTCTGGAATGAAAGCTGAGAGGAGATTTTTTTATTCTCACCTATTAGTAGGATGGATAAAGGAAAAGAAATCTTCACTTCCAAATCATATGAAACATCAAAGGACAGCCTAGGAAGCAATCTTCTAGGCAATCCTTTCATGCCTACCAGCAATTAGAGCATTCAACAAACCTGTCTGCTTCCAGATGAAGAAAATGTTAGAGCAGGTGCACTTCCTCTGAACAATGCCACCGTGCAGCCAAGCAGCCAGCAGCAAAACCCTCAGTCCGGCAAAAAGCTTTCTTTTTGTTCCTCTCTGCACATTGCTCTCTGGAGAGCCGTTTTCCCCATTAGCACCACTCCTACACAACTGACTCCCCAGGGATATTACCAAACGTACATACACTAGACTTCCTTTCTTTACTTACAGAGTGGACCAACAATATTTCCAGACTAAATAGAATCCATGTTTTGTAATCTTTTAAATTTTAATGCTGAAACTCAAAAATATTGCTAAGAAGAAACACAGGACTGTACAGATGCTTTCACACAGAAGTAAGTGAACATAGCTGAGCACTTAAGATACTCCACAATGACATAAAGACTCCTCATAAAACCTTATTTACCTACATGAATTTGGGATTCAAATTGCATTCTTTGCACCACAGCATTACCACTTAAGTTTTCCTGTTTTGAAGAACTGAAAATAGGCATCATAAAGCAAATGGTAACTATAGGGTAATGGAATTTTTAAAAAAGGCTCATTGCTTTTAATGTTATTTTTGTTCCTTATTTGTTACTGTCGATGTTTCAGAACTATTTGTGTTCGTACTATAATAATATTGAGGTAAGACTAAAGTAGGATAGAAAATTAGATCACCAATGTTTTCAAAATTTGATGAGTTATGAATGTTACATCAAGTGGAAAAACAATGATCTGGCTGCTGAGCAGATCAATTGCATGATTACTGCCCTGAAAATTATTTTGTATTCTGATCTTAAAAATGAATAGCATCTAAAGAAGGAAATTTTGCAAATACTGGCTAGTCTATTCCTAGCACTGGTAGAATGACTGTACATTTTATGACTGAAGAAAGAATCATTAGTTTTAAAGGACAAAAATCTCATTTAAATTTGTCATATTGAAGTCGTCAAGGCTCTCCAGAGCTTTCCTTTGTGGGAGGAGTGGCACATCTTTTTCTACACACACAGAGTGTAGGGCACTCACCAATGGTGCCCAAGTAGGCAGTCCTTCCCTCCCACACAAGGAAATGGATGTGGAAAGGATTATGACAACCAGGGAAGAAAAGACAGTTATCATCTTTACCACAGCTAGGTCAAAAGTAGGCTGGGAAGTTTCACACTGAATGTGACTGCTGAGAGGAATACAGACCTGACATTCTCACTGGCAATATGTTTCTGCTTTGAGTCAAAGCATGACATAACTCTACTTTTTCCTGGACTGGCTGTGTTTAGCTGTTGTTGTTAGAAGGCAGTTTAGAGGTGGCAACTTTCTCTTGTGAAAAAAGACTGCACAATTGGAGACTCCCCAGGGAGTCAAACTCTTCCGAAGTTAAGAGAATCCTGCCAACACAGAAATCTGCTTTTTTCTGTAATTTAATTTACGGATCAAACATGTAGTTGATTAAGACCAGCAGGCGTACAGATTTGCCAGCTAAAAGATAGAAAACCAGGTGGATTCCCTCATAAGAAAAAAGAGGTGTAAGAAACATATATGAGTGTAATAAAGCATAGCAAAAATGCAACGTGAACAATTTAGAAAAAATAAAATCACGTACTGTTGAATATGCTTGACTGGTCAATATAAAAGTAATAGAATATAACGAATTAGTTCAACTAGGCTAGACAGTGGCTGTTCTCTGTGAAAGTACATGGTTAGAATGACATACACAGAGGAAGAGTATTTCTGAAAGTATAATCACTGATACCTTAAGAGTTTATGATTTGCTGCTGCTTTTGAAAATGAAAAAAATAAAAAAAGAAAAAAGAAAAAGGAAAAAAAGGAGTTTCCCATGTGAGAATCTTGTTAAGTTTCTGTGACAAAATTTCAACTGAATTCAGATTTTTGTGCCAGATTGACTCAACCTTTCTATAATTCATTCAGAAAAGATGTCCAGGATGTATGAAACTTTGTTCACAGCACATATGGGTACATAGCCTCAAAATTCTGAAGGTCGGGGGTTTTGTTCTAGTCAAGACTTACCAAGATAGTCCTCATTCCTAGGAGTACAACTCATTGAACATGAACTTGTTCAACAAGGACGGAATAAAAGATCAGAAAGTAACTTCCCTTGGAAAATAGTTACAAGAATATTCAAATGCTTTCTAGTATATCAGAACTAATATAAATTTTTTCTACAATTTTTATGAACGAATACTACATAACTATGGACTGTAATAACATTCAGGGGATCTATTCACAGAGTTGATAAGACACTAGGAGTGTTTCATGTGAACAGCCAGTTTTGATTTATTTGGATACCATGCTGCTGGCATCCTGGTTTGCCTGAAGCAGATTTGCACATTCAAATGACCCTTCTAGCTGGAAAACCTGGGGGGAACAGAGGTGGAAGCAACACAGTGGCTTTCCAGGGTATACATTTAAAATATTTCTGTCACCAACTATGCATGTATTAAACACCTAACTTACAATCTTTTCATGTGGATTTAAGTATTTTTGTTGATACGGCTTTTTAATTTGTCAGTTGGGTAGTATTTGCAAGCACAACCTTTCATCATAAAATCCTAAAAAATAAATAAACCAAGACTGCAGTAAGATAAAATCATGTTGTTTGAATTGACTATCATTGCTGTTATTGAGCAAGTGCTATAGCAACTTTTCAGTTAGATGTCTCTGCACATGTCAGAGATACATTAGAGCTTGTGGTTCATTTTATAAAGCACCATAATTCTACAGCATGCTAAACTTCAAGTAAAAACCCAATACACCCTATTCCATTCCTACAAGGTGTCAACTAAAATAAGGTCCCTTGGTTTTGTCAGACAGAAGTTAGATGATGCTTAGAAGATTTTCCAAACAGCAGGTTTTAGTGATCTGCATGAGGAACAAGAGTATCTAACAGGACACTTTGCTCTTTGAGAGACAGCAGTCTTTAAAACCTCCTTTAAAGCCGATCTGAGATATTAACAGCTACATGGAAGAGCTTCTGCTTGTACATTGTGAGTTAATATATAGTGTGTATTTTTTAGAAAAACAAAGACCGCATGAGGTCCTCATATTAATGGCAAAAGCTAGACAAAGTTTTCCACTAAATTAAAGCCATTATTTGTGTAAAATTAGGAATGCTGTGCATTCAGCAAGATTCAAAGTCAGTAAAGATTCAGTAAAGACTTTTGACTTACTGCTCTGAAAGATCAAGTCTGCAACAATTATCATGCGATAAAATACAGAGAAATTTATACCCTGGGCTTAATTTAGAACTAGAAACTCTTCTAAAGAGATTTCTATTTTAATAATAGACTTCCTGTCACACAAGATTAAACCCTGTTTATCTCCTTCAAATATCTTAACATGCTTCTGCTTTGACATCAACTTTCCCTTCTACCAAAATCCTTGAGAGACCATATTCAAACTCTGAGAGCTGTCTTTTTAACAAAACCCATACAGACCACATAGGAACAGCCTCAGAATGCAGAAACAGCCCTAAACTGTTGTCACAAACTGACAGCACTCAACAGCTTTGAATGACATAACCAGCACTAATTGCTCTAACTTGGCCTTCAAGAGGCCCTGGACTGAGCGTGATAAGGACCCATGAACCTTGGCTTCAGAAAATTTTCTTAAGTATTCAGTTCTAAATTGCAGACATAAACCATGGTTGAATACTGTTCCCACTTATGCTCAGCAAAGGATAAGGGTAAAAGCTCTATACATTTCTCTACTGAAAAGTCATGCTCTGTAAGAAAAGATAATAAATATTCATTCCTATCCCAATTGCTCTATTTACATCAGTCTGCCATAAGATGAAAACATAGAGCAGAAATACTTGGATTTTTAAGTGAGTCTTTTACTATTGTTACAACTGCACCAGAGAACAAGAGCAAAGGCTAGAGTATCCCCTAAATGGAATTTGCTGCTGGTTATTACAACAGAATTGAATCTATGCCCCCATTTCCTGTAACATCCTGTGCCATTCATCAATTATGTTTACAACAGAAATGGAAGCAGACAACCAGTAATTGCAACTGTCCAAGGTGGCCTTTGTGTATTTTCACTTAAATGATCAAAGGGCTTAAACAGAAGTCAGGATGTTACATGATAGCAAATCTGGTTTGGCCCTTATGACCAGACAATATTTTGTAGCCCCAAACTACATTTTGTGGCCTTAAGCCTACTATGCTATATCAACTGTTTTCCAAATAAGTGTTGGGATAACTTTGACCAGCAGCCCCCTTTATTTGCCATCATCTTACCATATCAATAGTGACACACCTTATTAAATCTAAAATCTCTAAAATCTAACCACAGACTATTCACTTCAGATTATGCTATCCTTCTTGTTAAGTGGCTCAGACATATGTCTGACATGTCAGGTCCATGGAACCAAATTAGGAAGTTACTGCCAGGAGATGTCATTTTAAGCTTTCTGGATGTGTTACCGTAGCACTGCATGCTGTGCAGGAATGCATGCATACCTTTCATGAACACAGGTTTTCTTGCAGGGTACACAGCAGAGCCCCCCAGTCAGCTGTTGCACTCAGCCTAGGCTGGGTATCCCTGCATCCAGGCTGATCCCACAGTGCACAGACCCAGTCTGGGTGACTGCCTGACCCATAGCCTAGGCAAGCAAAATCTTGTAAGCAGTGTTGTTCTTCCTGTGTCTTCTGTCAAAACCTGCAAACCTGCCTTGATAATCTGTTCTTTTGGGTATTCTATCTGCCTTTTCCTTATCTTGCTTAAGATTTTTCCTCGGAGTGTAGACAAAATGCTGCCTCTAAATTCATCTTCTAGTGTTGCTGTTTGAACCACATGCTCTCTTAACAACATTCAACGTAATTTCTGCAGAAAATGCATAGTAAGTAACAGTTTGAGCTTTTTTCTTCTAGTAGGATAAATAATGGCATAAACCCATAATTCATATCATTCTGGGTTGAATGATGGGATCAAAATACATGGTATCTGTCTATGCTTATTCAGCAAAAATATGTACTGGAAAGCCTTTTCAGCCATCATGGATGATTTTACTGTTTCTTCAGTCTGTATATAATACATATAATAACATTAGTTCTGTTGTCATCCAGGGAAATAAGTTGTGTTACATGACTGCATCATTGGCTAAAAGCTTTATGTCACAATATGGGCAAGTTACCTAGGAAATACGATCTTTTAAAAGTGTGAATAAATCCATTAACAACACTTTACTGGATTTTTTTTCCAAGACTCAGTAGAACATGGATTAGAGGTTTTTGAGTAAGCAGTCTGAAATATGATAAATAAGGAAAGAATGGCCCTCAGGAAAGACTAGACAAGTTGAAACTGAATGCATGCAGGTGAACAAGAAGTTTCTTTTCCTTATCTTTTTCAAGGGTGGGTGGTAGCGATGAAAAAATCTCACCAGTTTTTCCATTCTCCTAAAAGACAGAAGACAGCTTCAGACTTTATATAAATATTCTATTTCTTCTCCCATTCACCTTAAAAAATCAAAGAGAAGCACGTAATGTTTTCCTTAACTGAAATGAACGAAAAACTAGCTGATGCAATATCTTCTAACAACATGGAGACACCTATGGAAACATTTTAATCCTATTCATGAAACAAAAACCCCCAATGTTTATCAAGTTAGGGCCTCTTAAAAAGAAAAGTAAAACTGATTTGCTTGAAATTCAGATCTGAAGCCCATCACATGTCTTCAAACACAGGTCTTTGCTGACAGATTTGTCCTCATAAACACATCTTACATAAATAGCATCTTGGTTCAATTAGGAAAAAGCTTAAGCTAAAATGAGATAACTTTTTTTAAAGCACAGATAGACAAGTTTGGATTACATTTATGAAATGTATTTTCTTAAAAAAATAAATAGCATCATCAGATAGACATCTACATTCTTGTCACAGCACTTTAAATAATCACTGTCCTTCAGCTGGAGGTTTCAACTCCAACTCAAACAGGTTTCCCCATCAGCTGACTTGCAAAAACTGACTATATACAGATACATTGCTATAAAATGTAAAGGATCATGTATACAACTATAGACAAAATTAATTACCCTATCAGATCTACAAGGCATTGATCAAATGCCACAGGAAAAACCTACCAGCTGAGAAGTGGTAACTTGTCTAAATAATTTGTATGAGAACACAAACACTCACCTGAATACAAACTGCCTTAAGATGGTGGAAAATCCGTATGTAAAGACTTCAAAGGAGATTTAACTATAGAAATGAGTTACTGAATATAAAATGCACATTAAAATGTAACTTAAAGTGTTCGGGAAAGCTAAGCTAAACAATATTATAAAATTAGATCCTGAATAGCAAAAGAAAACATCATCCTAAAAAGACTACATCTAAATGTTATTTTAGGCAAAAATCTGGAAAATAAAAAATACTTAGGTGGAAGAGGAAGAACATTACAGGAAAAGTCTCAAGTAATATAGACTACTACTTTATATTTGCATAAAAATTGGGTATTTAAAAAGGCTTTAAAAATGTAAATAACTTCAGTTTCTCCATTATTATGTAATTCCCTTTCTGTTTTAAAGAGGAAATTATTTTAAAGTTTAATTGTCCACAAATGGTTTAAACGTATCTATTCAGTACACACTTTTCCTGAAAATAACTTAGAAGACAAAAACATCTGGCTGCATGGGAGCTGTGACAACTACTGAAGACACTTAAAACAAAACAAATAAAACCCCCAAACCATTCTTCAAAGCAGTGAAAAACCTCAGATTTCATTTATCTGTCCACTAGATAAATCTGGTTCTGCCAAAACCAGAACTGACAAAATGAACTTATTTCAGTAGGATCATACCAGCGCATTTGAAGAAGACTTTTCCTTATGACAGAATGATTGATACAGTTTAATTTTGTGTATAGTACTTTGTACTTTTGTGACTTTACACTTATCTCCAATTGGCAGTGGTACATTGCTTTCATACTGAGACTGTTCTAACTGCTAGAATAGAACATACGTGATAGCTCTACAACCTATGGCATAGTAACTGTATTTAAAATGTGTCTCATTTCAAATACACAGTTACATTTTCAATTTCATATCCTAAAATGACCTTGCAGCTTACTAATTATATCTGACAAGATATACAGGGATATCATCATAATTAGACTTAATTTATTTTCCATTACAAATAGTTTGCATTGTCAATATTTAACCTGTAGCTAATATGATAGGTACATGTTAACCTAGTTATTCATTTTTTCTCAAACTGACAAAATCCACTAGTGCTAATATATATATAATTTGAATTGCAGTTTATGGGAATACTAGGATAATGTCAAATGACAATGCTTAAATGAAACAGCAGGAAAAGTAGCACCTAGAGTAAATGCAAAGACCACAGTCTCTAGGGAAAAAAAAAGATCATTTTCATGACTAAGTGAGTGAGAAGGAGCAGAAGGCTTTGAGGACTTTCATGGTTTACAGTCCTGAGTTTGTGATCAGGAAACCTTTGGATACTCACTACCTGGACCTGATGGGAAACCCATACCTTTCATTTTAACAAAAAATTTTACTTTTTCAGTTCAGATTTCTGCCTCCAAATAGTATCAATCAGAGTATTCACTCAGTCAAAATCTTAAATCTTAAATTTGTCTAGGTATCACATAGGTATAGAAAATGTCTATTATGGTTGGCATTTTAGAAATATAAAGACCGTCTAGGCTTTGAAATCACTCTATTTATTGAAGTAACTTCCCATCATTAAACAAAGCTGATCAGTTGTACAATCAGATTTCTGCATAAAGCCTCTCAGACTAGAATATAATGGAATGAAAAGATTTTGAATATTTTTTGTCATCGTTCCATCAATTAGGTCTTAAAATGAGACATCTTAGGTAGTTCAAGCAGCCAGCTATGCTGCAAGGTGATCTGCTTGGCTGGCCACAGGGATGGATATCAGGACACCTACTCCAGCCACAGAAATGCCAGTTCTCTTTTACATTACAGCACTAGAGAGACAAGATGCAACAACTTGTTGAGCCTTTATTCACTTATTATATCCTTTGAAGTTCTAGCAAGCATGCTGTGACATTTTGTGCCTTATGGATATGACTCACAACAACAGGCTTGGTTCTACTTGAATGGCATAACTGTTCCTCACAGCAATTACCATTTCTATTTTCATCCTTTTCAGATGGTTGCAGTGATGAATATCACAGAATGACACAGGTTATTTTTTCCTCAAAGACTTCACTACTACCATGTTATTTTGACACGACTCCCACGTATCTTTTATGATACTAGGCTTATAAGTTTACCCATGTGATGTTACACACTTCCACCTGAGTGATTGGCATTTTGGGTCAGAAAAATATGTCTTAATACTGCTAAAAAAGCATTCTGAACCTTGTAACATGACAGAAGAAACTTCTTCTGGCTCAAGCACCATTGACTTCTCACATAAACTGTAACTCAAATGAACACGAGACACACAACACACAACTACTATCTTTATATGTTCATAGAGACACTTCCGTGCTCAAGAGCTGAACTAACTACTACAGTACTGGCAAGGAGCTGTGAAAGGCTTACATCCCACATGGCAGAGGCTGCAAGGTGTACCCCTAAGCAAAGGACTGTCTCTCTCACATCCAATTGATACAGAAACAACATCTGGAACTACTCAGACAAAATTACACATTAATTTTTGCATTTTAAAATTATTTCTTATTTTACATTGATTTAATTAAGAGCATTTTGTTTCTGAGCATTGACTAAATACAGGAAAAATACTTTTAGGTTCTTACACATACAGATTTACCTAACTTATTCTCCCTGCCAATCTCTCTATTCAGAATCACCATACATTGCATTTGAACTAAGCTTAACAGCAAACGGATGTAAAGCACTTTCATAAAACACTTTTTGTATCTTCAGTCACTAAAAAAATATTTCTATATTGTATCCTGTAACAGCTCTGCAGGAGACTCCTAGGAAAAAAATAGAAGCTAGTAAGGAATGAGTAAATGACTTCAGAACCAGTCTGAATGTGTGGCTGATTTCCTCACAGACTACGTCTGTGAGTTTGATCTGTTGTTGCTTTTTTTAAAGGGCATATTAGTTTAAGCAATGTATTCTACAGAATTTTATAAGTACTGGCTTTCCCTTGCAAGCAGACTCCTTCTGTAGGACTAATCCATGTTCGTCTTCTTGATCACAATCTTAAGGGATAGTTCATTTCTCCCACCTTGAAAGAAAATGCTCCAATTTTGAGGCCAGAGACTCCAAAAACTCAATTTTACCCCCAAAATCCAAGTCACATGTAATGTCACACCAATGCCTTCTCAGTGTTGCACTGTCGTTCAGAGTACTGCATAGGTGGGTGCAGCAGGGAGAAAGATCTGGGTTGTCAACTTACTTCAGTCTGCTGCCTTATTTAATGAACATTGGTGATGCAGCATGTGGCGAGAGAGCTGGCTAGGAAGCTACAAACAGTTCTGAAGAAGTGTGCTATGGGCACCCTGATCAAATGTCTTTTGGAGACTGAAGCTGAAATCAAATTATCTCTGAAGAAGTGAAGGGCAGAAGAATATCCTCCTAAGGTTTAGGAAAGTTAGAAACATTTGGGGTCTACCTAGAGAGCTTGGAATTCATAGTCATCATTATGGTAGTAATAATTATTATAGTTATGTTAAATAAATAATTATTATCATGTATTTAAAAGAAATTTTCTTCTTTTTAAAAATTTTTTTTCAAGAAAAAGGTTGGAGTTGGATGTTGTTCTCATGAGTCCCACTTTTTGGATATGCAGTATTTAACAGACTTTAGCAATACAGCACACAAAGACATTTGCAATCTAATCAATCTCTTAACATTTGACTAAAAGTCAAAGAAGTGGACCACAAGATTAACAAGGATACTTCAGCCATGAAAGCTGATCTTTCTTTCATGAGGTGCAAATGAGTTATGATCAAATGACAACAAACCTTATTACAGATCTCTCCTTTTTAATAACTGTCCCTGCTTTAGGAACTTAGCATGCTTTCTTAGTATGATATTATGACTGCTGTAGCTGACATTCTACACTTCCACCAAAGGTCCTTCTTTAGGAACTTCAGGTTCCTAAAGTACTCCATACTACTAACAGCTGTCACATTTTCACACAATTCAAAGACTATTTTGAATAATCTTTGAACACACAGTTCCCCTTTCACTTCAGTTTCTGAGATTCAACATCATTAAGACATAAAGTTTAGGATTTGTTCTACCATGTAATGGAAACTTGTTTTTAACATTCAGACAAACATGTCTGCTTATACTGCTACTGGTAGTTACTTCAGTACAGTAACCAAAGACAAGATCACAGCACTATGGTCTGGGAAAGGTAATTCAATTCAACGTGACTGTATTGAACTTTATATATAAATCATCTCCTTACATGACCATCATCAAAAAATTAGGTGACTGCTTTATGGAGTACAATGAGACTCAGAAAAGCTAAAAATGTAAACTCATTCGTAAGTAATATTGGGCTGAAAACAGTTTACTAGATCAGCTTTGAATAACAGTGGAAACTTGGAATTAGTTTTTAAACATGCTCCAAAAAGCTTTTTATATAAACATAATAAATTTGGTGCATCATCAGGAATAAATAGCTGCAGACAGACAATCAGAAGTTATCCACTGCAGCCTATAAAATCTATTTTCCAACAACCTGTTTTGCTCATTTCTTTGGAATGAAGATCCTTGTGAAGCAATTAAAGTCTTTGAAAGACATTTCTCTACAAGCTGATATGATATACTCAAAGTCTTCCTATAAAAAATGATGCAACAGTTAGAATGAAGAAATTTTTTGCCTTTGAATATTACCCATGGAGTAACATGGAGTGGAGTTACACTCAGAGTAGGAAAGCACTGCTAACTAGAAAATGATTCAACTTTTTCTATTTTTAATTTGTAGAAACTACTTGAAAAACAAACCAAAAACCCCAAAAAATCACAAGTAGAGAAAGAAAAGCAACAAAAAGACTGAACTGAAAGCAAGATAAAAATTTTATATATCTGTGAATTGTATTTGAGTACAAGAATTTCACTACATTGAGTGCTGTGGTGCACTTGGCTATTTATTACTCATCACATCCACATCAAGAAGCAACCTTGCACACTCACACCACTTACTTATCAAGATGCCAGCCTAGACTTCATGGTTTGTCTTATGTCTAAATTTGTCAGTATGTCAGTGCTTGTCACTAGACACATATCTAAGACAGACAATTTGTCTTTTCATTAGACTGGTCTAGTGCCTCTCCATAGAAACAGATGATAAACCACTGTACTCCTGCAACATCTGCTTAAGAACTCATAATTTTAGCATCTAGAACAGGGTTTTCATTTTAGAGTCAACAAATGTCAACCCTTTTAATATGAGAGGCACAAAGTAATGTATAGCTGGTTGTTTCATGACCAGTAGAACTAATGACAACCCTCTTTGCTCAAATCTGAATCCTCTATCTCTGCCTACCTTCATGGCAGTAAGGCACCATCCTCACCACTGATGACTCCCTGCCCCTGTTTATGAGACCTTGCTGCTGCTTTGTTCTATGTCACCCAACTATAAGCACACCCTCCAGTGTGAATTGCTCCCACGGACTGACTAAGCCTGTGGGATCACTTCATAGGTACTCTCCTCACGCACTGACTAACACACCATTAAACTCAGTGGTTACAAACCTAAAACAGAAACTGCAGACATCCTAGAAAGAAAACGGGAAGTGAATACTAAAAAGGTCATTGAGATGTATTAATTAATAGATCTTTACAGTATATAATGTATAAGTACATATCTATATTTTGTACATGTCATGTATTGCATATACATTAGTGAAGAATATTTAACTGAGAAACCTGTTGCCTTTCCCTAAACTAAAGTATTAACTTGGGTCTCTCTCATCACATGCTGATTATTCTAGATTGAATACATATTTTATATATTTGGACCTCTGTGCTCTCTCAAGTGAACTCAAAATTGTCCAATATCAAAAGATGGGGAAAGGGAGGAAAGAAAGATGGGCAGCCAGAAGCCAGGACGGAGGAAGAGAGGGTAGCTGTCACTCTCTTAGAAGACCATGCTAAAAATGACCACAATTGTCTTGGCTTTTTAATATCTTTTCTTAACTATTAATCCTAGTCTCCTTATTGAATTCCAGTCTCAGTAATTAAACTGAATCATATTATTCCCCTCTGATTATTAAGTGGAACTTGTCATTAATGTTAACAGAACAAATGTTTAATAACTGATAACACAAGTACAGGCCATTTTAAATTCCCTCTGTGACTTCAGTTGCATATGCTATTCTCCATTTCACCTTTAAACATTTTAAGTGGTTATCAGTACATGTCTGATGTATTGTAACACAAAAGGGCACAGTTCAGGGAAGAGAGAAATTAATACTAGGCAATTCACCTTCCATGAAAGTTGCTGAAATGCACAACCATATCATTTTTATTAACAGGAAATCACAGAAGTAGTAATGCAGACAGTGCCATCATGCAAGATTTTCTTGAGAAAGGGGAAAGTTCAATGTGTAAGCTACAGCCCTTTAAAAAAAAATCTATCACCTCATGAAACTCCTTTGAGCAAGAGAGTTCTGAAGGCTAACAGGCACAATAAAGAACAGTGACATGGGTCTCTAAATGATCTGACTGCAAAAATACAGCTTCTTGGCAGATGAAAAATGGCATGCACAAAATCGGAAAGAAATCTTCATTGCTAATGTCTTGACTTTTAGAAACAAAAATCTTGACAGGACTGACCACCTGAGATGAGTTCCTTCTAATGTTCAGCAAGTATCTATGGTTTTTAATTTCGGAAGCTCCATATACACATGAATTAATTATCACACTGTAATGGGGAAATAAGGGAAATTGATGACCCATAATACTCTGTCTTCAGCCTTTTTTTTTTTTTTAAACACAGGAGAATAGCTCATGAATGTTGAATACCTTAATTAACAGCATGGACACAGTGTTAATAGGATGTAGTAACATGCATGTTCAGCAAGTTTACAGATGACATTGAAATGAAGAAAGCAGCTGATGTGATAAAGGATTAAACGATTCAGAAAGATCTCAAGAAGCCGAAGAGCTCAAAAAAGGGGTTGTCAGAAACCTTTTAAAGCTTAACAAAGGCAAAGTTCTGCACTTGGGAAGGAACACATTTGTATAATAGTACAGGTAGACGGTAGAAAATACACAAATCATGTGGTCCACTCTCCTAAACATCTTGGCTGCCCTTCTCTGGACTTGCTCCTGTCTGTCAACATCTTTCTTACAGTTCAGAGCTCAAAACTAGACACTATAATGAATGGAGGAGAATAATCACTTTCCTCAACCTTCCAGTTTTTCTTCTTATCGCAGCCCTCTTTTGCCTTGATGGCTGCAAATGCACACTGTTGACTCATGTTCAACTTTACTATTTGGACTCCAGATATTTTTCTGTAAGAGGGAGCTCAGTCTTCATTTTACTAGATTGCGTTCTTCTCCATCATACACAAATCATTCAAAAATGAGAAATTAAATGTCAAAGATACGGCAGCAGAAATTTAAAGTATTTTTCTGATGTGAACACCATATATTTACAGACAGAAATGTAAAGGATATAAAGCCCTCCAGTTTGCAGAGTATAACTTCTCTCCCCTTTTAATTCAAAGAAAATCTAGCAGTCCGCAATTACAAGATCAATACTCTCATAACATTCTTGCAAACCAAATTTTAGAAGTTCTTTACTTGACAATTAGACCCTCAATCAATAAAGCACTGGCCAAAATCAAGTTTTCCTGTACTCTGAAGATTAGCCAACGGGAAAAGGGATCAGACAAGATGGGGACATCTGACTTGAGATAAATTATTTTTGGCTGCTGTGCTGCTTAATCTAGTGTGGTTGCTGAAGTTCGGTGAGCGCAAGTTAGTGTTATCTAATCAGTATTAGTCTGAAAACATTACTGGAGTCATTATAACATAGCACAAGAAAAATACTTTAATATTATTTCTATCCTGCTTCCTTAATTTGGAAACTAGCATGACTGAAGAGATGCATTTTATTTTTGGAGCAGATGAGAAATGAAAGAGCACAGACATACTAACAGCAGCATAAAAAGCACATAGGAGTTTGCACTGTATGATAATAAAGAAGAGATATTTAGGGAATGGAGGCACTTCTGCCATGCTGTTAAATAGTTTTGCACCTAATTTGCCACACAGAAAGACAAAGCATATAACTTCAAGTAAGGCATGCCAATTATGTGGTTACAGTGCTTGTGGGACTTGAACAAACTTCTTTGCATTGTGTAGTTTTAACGAGTTACCCTGTTGCAACTCAGGTCAATACCAGCCTACCATTTTGCCTTACAGGGAGCAGATGTACCTAAAGATAGTAAAAGCAGCACATATATCTAAATCCCAAGAAACCCCAAGCACTTCTAAGTGTGATAGGCAGTTTGGTGAGAAATAACCAAAGAATCAGAATCCTATGAGCCAGTCCTTTCCAAATTAGTCATAGTATTCTATTCTTTCTTTTTTTTTTTCTGACTCTGCTCTTCACTACCACACCACTAACTTGAGAGTGGATGTGTTTGCAACAGGGGAGAGGAACATATTATTAGCAACAATATCAAGTTCCAGTTTGTCTCCTGAATAATGGCACTGCCCATTCAACCCCTTAAGAGTAAAAAGGTTCAGGAATACAGCTCTCTCGCTTTCTGGGTCAGTGTTTCAACTACTATGGTAATTACGAAAATGAGGACATGACTCCTACTACCCATCTTGATGAATTCATAGGCTGGTATGTGTACCAACAAATAGTACAAATGGTAGCATAGATCTGTATTGCTAGATGTCACGCACCCATTCATGATAAACAAAACAAATGCTGTCAAAATGTATGTCTCTAAAAAAGTTCTTAGATTTATACAGATTTCCAATAGCAGAAACCTTTTCTTCAGAACCAATTTCTAAATAAAAGGAGATCAGATAACAAAACACAGTGAAATGAATCATAGAATCATAGAATAGTTTGGGTTAGGAGGGATCTCTAAAGGTCATCTAGTCCAAACATCTCATAATGAGTAGGGACATTTTCAGCTAGATCAGGTTGCTCAAAGCTCCGTCCAACCTGACCTTGAATGCTCTCAAGGATGGGGCATCCTACCACTCTCCAGGCAACCTGTGCCAGTGTTTTATCACCCAACTTAGGTGGCAAACATTTAATGAAGACATGCAATTGTTTGTAGAGTCAGACTTCATAGTCAGTTTGGGTTCCACCTCATTGGTCTACATCATTGGACTGGAACAGAAGCTAATTCTTGAAAGTATGAAGAAATATTGTACAACTTATCCTTTCACAGGTTTAACCAGTGAGAAAAGGAAGAAGTTGCAGAGGCCTCTCTGCACTCTGCACTGTCACAGTCAGAACTCTAGCCCATGCCTTCCTTCCCAAGCCATTCTTCACAGGCATAACACAATTTTCAGGTAGTAATTCTTTTGTAAGCACATTTTCTTGGAAGAACAACTTTCTAAAAGTTAAATTTGTGATCAAATCAGTAAGGAAGGAAGAGGAAGTGATGAGGATGACATCAGTCACAATGCGATTATCCAACAACCACTACAAAATCTAAATAGACAGAAGTTTAGTTTCACACAGTGCCAGGTACTGCAGACTGGGAAACATCTACAGTGAGAAGAATAAAGACAACATACCTTCTTCAAAGAGTATCATCATGTTCACATTTTTGCTAGCAACAATATTATTCAGCAAGGCAATTACAACTTGCATTGTATTCCCAAGTATGCTGCTCTGGTGTCTCTGCAAAAACAAAACAAAACAGTAAAAAAAATAATAAATCTAGCATTCCTTTTGCAAGGTTAGAAGACTCTTACCTTAAAAATGTGGTAATACAGAAGCAGTGCTTTCTCAATCCCTTAAAATTCAACATTTAAAATACTGTAAAACCAGCCAAATATCTTTGTAGATAATATCAATTTCAGGGATCCTGACCTACAACCTTAGACTAAAACTTCTACCATGTTCTTTTAAACTAAAAGAATTCTTATCTACATCTAAAATGTTAGGACTTTTTAAAATGGCACAGAACTTTATCAACCTAAATCTCTATATATTCAGAACCAGAAATAATTACCTTTGCATGATATTTCTTTTATTAATGGCATTAATTACTCTTAGTAATTAATTAATGGCATTGTTACTATTTTCAGTCTCAGGTTGATAACTCCATCATAAGTCTGCTTGTTGTTCTTCTTTGTATACATTCATAATTTTACACACATTAAAGACCTATGACTATATTGAATTGCATCACTTTTTCAACATCTTTCTTATGTTTGATGATTGCTTCAGTGATTTTTCACAATTGTTGAGACTACACTAAGAAGAAGAAGGCACCAAGGTTTATAAAGAAATTTATTTTCTTCTGTCATACTCACTACACTTGTACACTCAGGCTGAAAAGGGTGGATAAGGCAATGCAACCAAACCATTTATTTACACACTAGGGACAGTAATAACTCATATAACTTCCAAGAAGTCAAAATAGGACAAGCCTTGACAAATCTGAGTTTAGATGTAAATATAAGCCTGAGTACTTTTCAAATCTCCCTAGAAGGTTTGGGAAATATTTTGTCCAATTTTCAGACTCAAAGTCAAACAGAAATATACATCCAAAGTGAAAATAACAACTAAGAAAAAATTCTCATGTTCCATGCATCATAGGTTGTCACATGCACTTAGGTAACTTCCACATTTCCCTTTCCCACCAAATCTCTCAGTATAATGGTGTTGCTCAACTACTTCACTGCCACAGAACACACCATGAATTAGGGTCCATCTCCTGTCTGACAGCAGAAAGTTGAAAAAAGTTTAAAGTTGACCGTGATGAAATTTGTCTAAAGTTAAGCATTTCAGATGGCAAAAATCACTTCAGCTCTTGAATACAGTCAAAGGAATACTGTTTCTGTTTCTGCACTAAAAAGTAAAATGTTATTATTTCCTATAATTACCATGAAATATACATGTCAGGGTATAATACATTAACAGACAATTAAATACATACACAGCCTCCTATTCAACTTCATATTATATGAATTTTCTACTCACACTAGAGCACTCTAAGATAGATCATAAGGAGAGGAGACAAGGAAGAGTGCCTCACAGCCTTTTGAAGGACTGTAGTTTCTTACCCAACCCTTAAAAATATACATCCAAGAGCTCTTAAATTCTATCTTTTTTATATAGCATTTTGAGATGTTATTTATGATTTCTATAAAGAACACAATAAATATCTGTTCCTCTAAAGGTTTGAAATACAGCCTGATAAATTCAAAAGCAAAGCTGGAAAGTATAAATATAAGATTCCTCAAAGGATAAGGTAACCAATACAGAAAGCAGATACCATAAAGCCATGGTACTAATAATAAATTTGAAGTTATTTTCCTACAGATAGCTGAAGGATAAGAAAAACATTATTTTTAAAAGATCAACAATTTGTTTATCTGGTAGTCTATCATCACAATATCTTATTAATTCTCCCAAGGAACATCTAGAAAACAATACATTAAATAGCAAAAATGACTAATTGTGCTATTGAGGATAATGATACATACACTGAGAACATAACATTAACATATGCAAAAAAAATCCCTAAGCATCAAAATGAGAGCTGACTCAAATATTTTGTTTGCAAGTAAAATATTTCTTGTACTGCTTTATATATTTGAAATAAACACCTTTTAGTAAAATTCTCCTTTCAGATATGCAATTAGAAGAGAAGCTGTTAGTTGTTTATGATAGCAATCTTCTGCATTCACCAGGTTAGTAACTTTTCAGTGAAGCCATCTCTGCTTTTACTGGACATCAATTGTGCTGTGCAACCCTCTGCTGAAAGACTAGCACTGATGTTTTTGCTTATATCAAAGCATAAAAAACAAAACTTATCTTACCCTAAATACATATAAATGAGAATTCAAGATGCAAGGTAGATATCTTGAGGAAGGAAAATGATATCTTAATGAATTAAATAATCATACAAATGGTATACTCAGTTGTACTTCTAGTGATAAAACGTATGTTCCATGATGGGTTTTGACAAGATATTAGGTTCCAAGAAGCCACAGGTAGGCTTTACTTATCTAAGTCACCACTGATTGCTGTTAGACTCAATTTTAGAGGTTTATATAAAAATATTTAACTTATTAAAAATATTTAACTAATCTATCAAGGAGCAAAGCTGATCTAATTTATGTGCACAGCACCACTGACTGTGGACATTTAATGAGCAGCACACTTGACAGCTTTAATAAAACACAGCACTTGCCAGCAGAGATAATTAGAATTGAAGCAGTAAAATTCTAGTGTTTGGCAACACAGATGAAACAACTTCATTAAAATGTACAGCTTCGGCAAATGAAAGGCAGGAAAGCATTGGACCCTGAAGAATCAGCCTTCTCAAAACTAATTGCTTGAGTGCTTAAAAAGGACAGCTATGAAATACCAAGGGCACAGCAAGGAAATACTAGTATTAAAAAAAAGAAACCACAGAAGATAAATCAGGCTTTTCAAATAGGACTGAACTGTATTTAGGCCATTAAACTTTTCATTCTAATTTTGAAGGGTTGTACTTCCACCAAAGGAATCAGTTGAAGCATTTATTTAAAACAGTTAGGTAAAAGCCTGTGAATTAGCAAAGAGGGAGTGGGAATCTTGACAAGATACTATGGCTAAAGGTGCCTTTTCTCTTCCTTTAAGTGGATTAGAACTTAAAACAGCACTAGGCAAACTACAGTATTTTAATTACATTTTAGATAACAAAAGGGATTGCACTTGTGATAAGAGGTTTCCAATTTGGGAGGCTTCACATATACGTCTCCTACTTATGTATCTAAGGATGCAAAAGAGAAAGCCCTAAATGTTATGTATACAGATATGCTGTAATTAAATCTTACACTACATACCACAGTACTCCTATTCATTCAATATAATCAGAATGATTAAATTCTCCTTCTCAAGCTTACATATGATCTATGAACACAAGTTAGGTAAATAAGGGGATCTAAAAAGATAAAGGCTTCATTTGTCATACACTAAATCCGTTGAAAGAAGGAAATTATACAAATGAATCATACTTAAATTATAGTTTTTTACATATGCCATTTTTATCTGAAGATTTTTTGTCACAGTATGGTTGAGATGAAATAAACCAAAACATTGATGTTAACAAAGACCTCTTACAGCAACATCGTTTAATACTGCATTCAATCTAGCTTATTTTGATTTGCTATTACTTGGTTTATGAAACAGAGGATCAGAAACTTTTCTAGATGGGTAATTTAATCTTCAACATTTTGTGGCATAAGACCACATGCACAAACCGAAAGCATATAAATATGGATCTCTAACATTAAGGTAATACTATTTTCCTCATTCATTATCTAAATCAGAAGTAAGCACAGTCATGTATCTTGCTACCCTGCTTTTCAAAAATCAGCCTTTCTCAAAAGTACCATTCTACCAGAACTAATATTTCCAAATATTTCCCTCTGGGTATGGCCACATAAAAAGGAACGACTAATCTGACAACCAGTTTCTACAATGACCATGCCTTTCAGATGTATCACAACTGTGACATAGTCAGTTCACACATGAAGATTTTAAGTCTTGCAATTTTCACAGAAATTCCTGCTGGAATACTGAAAAACAAAGAGCATCTGCATTATTAATCAATAAGTGCTTAGGAAAAGTCAATTGAGGATAGGGGAAAAGTAGTGATTCTGAAGGACTAAGGAGAAAGGAAACCATTAATAAAAACCTAGAATGTCAGGAATCAACAGAAAGCAGCAGAATTAGTCTTAGATTTTGTTCTAATATCCACTGCAGCAGGCAACACAAAATTTCACAATCTTACATTCACTGTTACCGATGAATTGCAAAGCAATTCAGCAGCAGCTCTTAAAATAGAGTAACATTTCTTCTTTCTACAAAATTGCACCTAAATTTCTAGCAGCGATGAAACCTCAAAGCTTATCCTTTAGCACCTAAAAATCTTAGTGAAAGAGCTCCACTCTCATTGAATATTTTCTTTACTTTCTACAGAGGGAGCTTGAGTAGGCTCCTCCCTCAAGCAGAGTCAGGCTTCTTCACAGAGAGGACACTCAGAAGGAATTTCATACAAAAACTATTTCCCCCATCACCTAGAAAAAAGTAGCCAAGCAAATTAGCTTCCTGAGGATTAAAACTATCCATTTTGAATAACACCAACATTTCCTTAAAAGAAAAATTTGCACACAACTGAACAGACAGTATGGAAAAAAAATCTATACAGATATCTCACTCTGGAGAATCAAATTTCCTGATATCAACAAAGATCCAGTACTCTTGAAAAAATTCATGCTGGTATGCTCTGAAGCAAGTGAAACTCTACAAGTAATAGATACCACCACAGCGGCAACTTCATATTTAGAATCATAAATCAGTAGATACTTTGGAGAGTCTCAAGCAGTGAAGCATTGAACTGCAAAGTCACTTGGGAGCTGCAATCAAACATTATGCCAAAAATTACCATACCAAAATATTCACTTATCGGACTTGCATTTTCAGCATTCATTAAAAGCTACTTCTTAAAGAACTCAGAATGACAGATATCAATCAACAGACACTTTTTTTCCTACATGGATTTTCCTCTGATGCAAAAGACACTTTGGCACCACAAGGAAAGAAGTCTCTTATACTCTGTTCATTAATCCATCATCAGCTGTTAAGGAGTGGGTCTCTGTCTCTTCTCCCTCAGAATCTACTGCCATATCCATAGTTAACTAGTTGCTACAGCAGTATTTAGAAGCAAAAACTGATACTGATTCAGTTTCTGTTGTCTACTGAGGTGTGCAAGATTGGGATTGAAATGCCTTTCCTGACATTTCCATAACTGAAAAAAAACCCCTGATTTAAAAAAAAAAAAAAAAAGAGGAAAAGCTATACTTTTACAAGGAAGCAAAAAGGATAGAAAAAAAAAATCCATTGTCCCTTTTAATCTCAAATTGAATGTTTTATTCTTCGTACCCACAGACTTCCTTGAAATTCAGTGGTGTTGGTGAAAAAGGTGTTGAATGAGAAGCCATGGGCTGACAAAGAAGTACACGGAAATTGCACCTGTCTGAATGAGGAAAGAATGCTTTTCTCTACCACAATTTAGTTGGGTTGAGACATACATTCAAGCTGTCAAAAGTGGCAGGAAAAACACACTTACATGCTTAATATTTTTTACTTCATTCCTTGCTTATGCCTTCTACCCTCAAAATACTATTTAGTTTGAAAAGCATTACTTTTTTCCCCACACATTCACATTTATTCAATCTGTAATTGCAACAGAGAAAGTTGATAACTAGTTTATTCAAGTTATATTAAACTTGAAAACAATGAAGAGCTGTTAAAGCAAAAGGGAACATCTGCTGAATCTTCTGTTAACTAGAATCATGGTATAGTCTCATTACATTTGGCACCTTCAAAATACGTCATTCCTCAATTTCTATTATTATTTTAGGGATTATTTAAGTAGCTGATTACTAGTCTGTAAGACATTAGGAAATTCTCACTTTATATATTTTTTTTAAGTCAGTCTGTACATCTCATTTGTGGACACTCATTCACAGATATTTTGCATGTTCCCAAAGAGAAATATATTAGGAAACAAGCATACTCAACAATCAGGCTCTATCAGCTACCAATCTACTCAGCTCAAAGTACACATACTACTGTGCATGGATGTCCTAGAAAACTCATCTTCCAGCCTTTCCCCACTCAAATTAGTTCTAGATTACCTACATCTGTTGGTTGATACCAAGACACCAAACCACATGGCAGGAAACGGGAGCACTAACAATACTCCTCAGTGAACAGACTGGCAGAAATGCTGAAGGGTAACACAGCCAGCATTATCATCCCATGAGTGAGAGGGCATTTCTTTCATGCTTCTGTCCTGGGCTTAGACAGACAAACAATTACGCACTAAGCAAACTATATTCCAACTAAGACACTAAGCAGTCAAGGCAAGAGAATTTATGAACTGATTGCTGCAAATGAAAACTCTACATTGTAAAACACTGTGTTTATTAAGTGTAAAAAAAAAAGTAAGTCTATTAATGACTACAGTGCTTTTTTGTGGTGTTATACTCAATAAATACTGTCTCCTCAACAATAAGGTTATTCACTCAAGTGAAATTCATGTATACTCTAAAGAAATATTATAGTGAGATTTTACTTGGCATGATTTTTCTGTGCTTAATATCCATGGTCAGGATGAGACAATTCATGATTGATTCAACAATTCAATTACAACAACTTTCAAATCACTACTCTCATCCCTTCCTTCTAATATTGCAGAAGATTAAAGAATTGGGTATCTCCTCCATTTTAGCATTTTTCTTTCCAGATGACTAAACACCGAAAAAAGTAGAATGCATAGTAGACTAATGTATGTGCTGGGTTTGTTGGTTTGGGGGTTTTTTGGGGTTTTTTTGATCAGTTAATTAAGGACCATGGACATTAGCAAATCTTTATCATAATCACATTACTAAATACTTACAAACTCAGAAAACAAAAAATATTTTTAGTATGTTACAGTATCTTTGAGAACTACAGGAATGGAGTTTATGGGCAAACTATCTCTATAAAGTTCCTTCTTCCATAAATTAGTGGTATATAATCTTTATTCTCCATCTCAAGTTAATGTTCCTGATAAACAGTATGTGCGTTACACAAACACACTTTCACACCACATGCATCACCGTATTATCTTGGCATTTATTCAAGAACTTGAAGATGAATGTATTTTCTTCTTGTGCCAGGCTGTGGATATGAATTCCAAGAACAAAAGGAGCTGAGGTGGATTCAGTGGTCTGAACAGAACTGAGCTATGATACTGGAGCAAGGCTAGAATTCAGAGTAATCCTAACTCTGTGTGTGTACCACAGTGATTAAAACTCTCTTGAGTTTAAGTGGATTTGATATACATACTTAAGCTAAATAAGACTTGAAGCATTTGTTACCTCTTTTAATGTCAGTTTACAAACACAACTATTTGTACTAATCCAGGCGTAAAAAGTGCAGTGTTTCTATAGCCATCAAAAGTTTCACTGCTTTCAGAGGAGAAAGGAAACTACTCTGGTACTAAGAGCCATGTTTGGGTACATTTGGAAGGAGCAGTTTGTATTCACAGCCAGAGAACTTCTCAACTGGAACAAACGATAATAATTTAAGAAGACAGCAAAAGGAAGTACAGTTTCTTACTCTATGTAAATACTAGAAACACTCTTTCTCTTGTAGACACAACAGGAAGGAAATTTACTGTCACGCAAAAACCTCCCACAGACATACAAACCACTCATCAGTCTAACTTGGTGTCCAACAAACAGGCCACCAACCCAATTTCCTAATTTAATTCTGTGCAAGATTAACATAGTTTTGCATTATTACTGTTTACCAGAAGAAACAGGATGTAGTCAAGATGAAAAATTAAAAAGAACAAGTAAATAAATCTAGAGACTAGAAAGAGAGAATTTCAAGGTTAAATGACCATACCCTCTCCTTGCTTAAATTTTTCCAGGATATTGCTGCAGTTTCCAGACTCTACAGAGTTTGCTTTTATATCAGTCATGCCTCTGGCATCAGAACCAAAGACACCATATGTATCTTGGTTATGTTGGTTTGGGACAGAAAAAGCATTTTTTCATTACATTGTTATTTTTATTCTTTTATTTGTTTTCTTCCTGCTTTGCATTTAATTCTTATTCTGTCTGTACCTGTGAACCTAGGAAAAGTGAACACAAAGTTCACTTTAGTATGTCACATTTCAGGCACATACATGTCATAAACATACTTGTGAAGTGACAGCCCCATTTAACTCTATAAAATACTGACAGCATGAATGCAATAGCAGTCACAGGAATTATATCTTCCAGCCACTGGAATTCACTGATATTGAAAGACAACTGTTTCCTTAGCCAGCAACAGCCTGCTGGTTATGCTAGGCCACAGAACAGCATCTGAAAGAGAACTGATGAGAAGGAAGTAAAATGGAGAAAGAAATGACAGCTACAAGAATAGCAATAATAATTATTATCACTCAAAATATACTTACAATATGAATTTTAAAATAAATTTTTATGTGCTAATAGATTAGTATTTGTGTGAATTTAAGATGGGATCTACGTAAAAGAGAATAGATATAGATTGCATATAAGGAAGAAATTATTCACAAGGGTGCTGAGACACTGGCACAGGTTTCCTAGAAAAGTTACAGATGCCCCATTCCTCTAACTGTTCCAGGCAAGGCTGGACAGGGCTTTGAGCAAACTGGTTTAGTGAATGACATCCCTGCCCAGGGCAGGGGGGTTGGAACTAGATGATAATTAAAAATTCCTTCCAACCCAAACTATTCTATGATTCTTTGATTTAGTTCTCATCACTCAGAGTATTAAACTCAGAAGAAAAGACAAAAAATAGTAATTGCTCCACTGAGTGCATAATAAAAGAATATAGCAAAATGAATTTTGGACTAGTCTGAGCCTTGCTCCCATGGTGGCAATCTCAATAGTGCCAGGCAGTAGATAGTCCCTCAGCACTACAGGATCAGCTTTACTGATACTCCCTGAAGCACTCTATGCACTTGCCTGGCACAACACAAACACCACTTCCGAAAACTCTTACTCTCACCGGTTCTGAAGTCAATTCCTACATTACAAAGAAGAGCAAATACACAATTTTCAATTTAGAAGCTTAACTCACATCTACAAGAATACAAGGAAATTAAACCAATTCTGCTTCTCATAAGCATTTGCGAAACAGTATCAGATGCTATGACTTTTTAAAAAGTATACTTCTTGCTGCTGAATATGATATCACATTTAATTTATTCCGTTTTCATGAGAGATTAACAGATGGTTCAAAGACAGAATCAGAAATGCCTAAGTTCAGCAAAATAGGAGGCTCTTCTAAGCAAGACCTACTTCCTCCTCAAAGACAGAGGAAGTTATACTGCATTTTGTTATTACTATTATTAAGAATATATTGAAAAGCATTTTTCTTTTAGCACATCTTTCAAGGGTAGTCTCCAAATAATTTATTATAGTTTTCTTCACAGTCTCATCCCATCTCTTTACCCAAGTAATTTCTATTTAAATATCTACATACCGATTCAAGAAATCAACTCTAAGAACACAGGTTTGAAAATTGCTATAGTTTATGAAAAGAAATTCCACTTAATGACAGAGATACATTTCAGCCATCAATATGTGGGGTATTTCCAAGCATAGGTTCAATTCAAATCTTCCTGATTTTCACCACTGCTAAGGCAATCATTGCCTGGAAACACAGGAGATTCCTGTGCCTTCAGAGTGTAACACAGTGCCTTCAACCCCTTAAAGAGTGACCTCTTTTTGCCCCTCATATAGCTCATTTCAGTAGCAAACAGGCACTAAATGACTACATAAGAACTTATATCTATTCCTTTATAAGGAGGACAGGATCCGTTAAAATGTATCTACAGACACATGAATATACATACACACATTTTCTGATAAATTATTTCAACTCTGACATACAGAATTCAGATGAAACCATTCTAGCAACACTGAAAAATCGATGACTTGAGACTCTATGCTGTTTCAAAATGGAGCTAGACTTTCAATGTCCTCAAATGTTTAAGACTTCAAGCAAATATTTCCAGTGTGCACTGACACACTTGCTAGGTTATCACATCACCTGTATCCCATGGGTTTGCTATCTTACGAGACATGTAGAGGACTTAAGTTCTTTCATTTCTCCTCATTTTTAGTGAAATTCTGGATCATCAGAAGGCTCTGCAACAAGGAAAATTGAGTATATACAAACTGAAGTAACTTCAGTAGGAGATGGTGAGAGATGTTAGTAAAACATCTTGCATTGGAATAAAAATATTGATTTTGAGCTTCAGAAACCCAGAGACAGCCATTTCCTCTAGGGTGATTCTGAACTTGGATCTGCACTTGGGCCCTTCCCCTAAAGCATTCCTGATTGACATACCACGCGCTACCCTGAGGGTCTGCCTTTCTCCCAGAAAGAAATTAATCCTAAACAAAAGAAACCTTTCTCAGTGAAACATACATCCAACTTGGAATAACATAATGAAACACTGAAATAACCCCTATATTTCCTCCCCCAAACAACAGACTGGAATCCTGAAAACAAATGGAGCAATGACCACAGAATCACAGAATATTCTGAGGTGGAAGGGACCCACAAGTATCCTCGAGTCCACCTCTGAAGCGAATGGCCCGTACAGGGATCAACCCCACAGGCTTGGTGCTCTGAGCAACTGAGCTGATCAGCAAGGTTCTGCTGCTCTACCCAAGTCATCTACCAGCAAAGAGCAGTTTTATTCCTATAAGAATTTATAACCTGAAAAGCAGTTGGATATTTTTAGATCAAAGTAGCATTTTGATGCTAAGAGAGAGGCATAAAATATCGAGAACTAAATTTAATAACTCTAGAGGCCAGACAGAAATTTTAGCCCATGTGCATGTGTCATTGCACCGTAAAAGAAAAGAATAAAGAAAAATAATAAGAAAGAAATCAAAACCCAACTAAAAATCTCCCCAAAAACCAAACCAAAAAAAGCCCACAAAACCCGAAGAATTGTACTACTGAATTAAGACAGCATAGAAACATATTTTATATGAAGAAATTAAAATATGAACTTTTTTAGGACACAGAATACTAGTAATAACTAAATTAACAGTTTTTAATTACTCATAATAAGCTACTTCACAATTATTAGGTAGCTATATTAGTCTTTTACTTCATTTCATTCAATCTACTCTCTCTGAACAGTTATTCATACTCAAAAATGTGTACAATAGATGTGAGGGAATAAAAGGATCAAAGAGGAAAACAGCTAAAATATATCTGAAAAGCTGATAACAGAAATTTTACAAAAGCTAGGGAGAGGAGACTAGAGTATCATTAGCCATTTTCATATCCTAATGGAACATGCAAGTTTCAGTCTGTTACTAAGAGTGGGTCCATGGCAAAGAGCCCAAATGAGGTCTGAGAAAGCATAATGTACCTTTAATGATTGAAATAGCATGAAAATTAAATCTAATCATGTTTCATTAAGCATACTTTAGCTCCCATTTTTACTAAATTATTCTATTATGATTTCCCAACTGTCTGTTGAAATAACCTTTTACAGCAATCTAATTCACCATCATAAACAAGTCTCATTTCTCACAATGAAGCCCCCTGGGATTAGTGAGAGGAGATGGAAAATCTAAACCTTGCCAATCCTGCAGCCACTAAGGTAACCACTCAGGGAGACAAAGATTTTTGTTTTCCTATTTGTGGCTGAGATCATTAAGATATAATTAGAAACGTATTCATGAGTATCAGAGTGTCTGTTATGGAGATACCATTCGCCCAACAAGCATCCTCTATACCAGTCTTTAATAAGCACAGGAGCAGGCATAATCCCCACTTCACTCTCTGGAGAGTTCTGCATTAAATGGACTGCATTAGACATCCCTCTCACTCCCTGCTTTTTAATGGAATCTTATACATGCATCCAGTATTTTCTCAGATTCCATTGTTACCATCAGAACTGCTAGTCTGTTTGCTTTCAGCAATATGCTCCTGCAGTGCCATCCAGATGTGAGCCCTAAAGATAGCTACGTGCAAGGAATTTAAATCCTGCTCCAGAATTTGACACAGGGCAAGCAAATGTAGAACTTGAGAATATATAGTAAGAAATGGATTGTTTACAGAATAATCCTTGGCCCTCTGCAGCAGTGAAAGGAGCTATCAGCCCTCATACACATCCTTTCTGCTTTAGTCAAATGAATGAAATATGCACCAAGGAGAAAGGATACTTTACTTCGATAGGTGACTGACAGAAATCTGTTTTTCTTCTGAAAGACCTTAATTGTTGCCAAACTCCATATTAAATAACATGACAGCAACAGAAAATTAAAAGCAGTGTCACCCACCAAATAGTGCTTAAGTATATGCCTCAGGGATCTATTTAGGGCCCTCAGTTAAACTGTAGAATTTAAATTCAGCATCACAATGTTTGTACAGGTCATTATCTTATTTGGTAGTCAGGAGTGTGAAAGGAACCCAATATATGAAATAGAAAGAAAAAGAGTTGTAGGGCACAACTTTGCTTCCTGTACCCATATGATCAGTAAAGAAATACTTGATCAAAACACCCAAGAGGCAGAAACTGAACCCCGTAATATAAACAGGGGACTCTAAGAGGAAAGAAAGAAAAAAAAGATTACCAAAATTTCAGCTGAGTCTTTGAGATGATGCTCTATTATAATTGCAAATAGAAAGCTACAGTGGGTAAACTAAGATTGCATCATGGCAGGCTTAGTCTTTTTGCATACATATGGCTAATGAATCTACCTTAGCAAAGCAATGATTTTTAAGTTTACCTGTAAAAACATTTTATGAAACAAAATATATTTAGAAAGTAAGCATATACTACAATGAGTAAATGACTACAGTTAAAAATAGAAAGTCAAAAGCAAATTGTTTTGCTTTGTGGAAGACTGACGTTCTAAAATCTAATTATCACCCTGCAATACAAACTCTTCAGGAAGACATTAACACAAGGAATGCATAAAGAATACATGACTGAAGCCAAACCAGACAAATTTCTAGATAAATGATCAGAGTTCAAATGCATAATGTGGAAACCTCTGCCAGCCAGAAACCATTCACAGACATACAATATTCTTTTACAAACTCTATTGTGAAGCACACAATAGCTCAGTACCATAGTCATCAGAATGCAGCTGGTCAATAAAGGTACTGTCAGCAACTGCCACATTCCTATGCCAATATTTATTTAGATGAGATTAAGAGATGTATCTCCGCTGTTTCACAGAACAGTGATAGTGCCACAGTAAAATTCTGGTCACAAGATCAATAAATCTTACTCTGAAAAACATGCATCCCAGATTTACTTCAATATATTTTCCCATTCATTTTTTTCTTTGTCTTGACACCTACATTAGCAGGAATTGTAAATTAGCAATTTGCTCTTTATCAGCCTGACAAACATTAAGCTTGGAAGAACTGAGATTTTGTGTTAATATTGCTTCTACAGCAAAAATAAATTAATTTTTAAATGTAGACATTAGTGACCCTGGCTGAACATGGATGGTGATTCCTTTCTGTATAACCCATTTAAATTTTTTAAAAAAATTTAAAGAAACTATGTTAAGGTCATGATTTCTCCCTATACCTTGATAGTTAAAGGTCATAGAGGACACACTTTGGTACTAGACTTGAGAAGTCTCACATTAGAAATAATCTGTCTTTCTGCAGCACCTGCCTTTCACACATCTGCATTGTGGTGCTACAGCCCCTCCTCTTCCCCAGGTCACCACGGGCCCCTCATCTCCAGCTGTGACCCAGGGAGTGGCCAAGCTGGGCTGGGAGAGAGGAAATGCTGCAGAGCTGCACTCCAGCCAGCAGTTACAGACAAAATTAGCCCTGCTGGCTTCCCCAAGCTGTTCTCCTGCGCTCTCTCTTCTGCTGCTCACAATCAACTTTCACAGAACTCTTGGCACCAGGCACATTTCTTCTTTTTTAGATCACACGATACAGTATGAAGAACACTTACAAGGTCACAAAGGCTCTGAGATTGCTAACATAAATAATTTGAGATTGTCACACACAAAAATATATATATTTGTGTATATTTTATAGATTACACACATGCACGCATATATATATAAACATTACAGAATTACAATCTATTGGAAAAGAATTAAATAAACAAAATTAAATGTGTCCAAGGTGTGGGCACTGCCACACTGTGAGAATAGGAAAAAAGCTTAAAGAATGGGAGGTGAGATTTATCAGTTACTGATAAAAGTGGGGGAGGATGAACAACGAAAGATAAAGAATTGAATTTGTTTAATCTTATTCACAGCAGAACCAGTTACCCATCTAGAAGATTAACTACTTTAGTTGCATTACTTAAATTAAAATGTAGGAGAAATGCAGTAAATGCTATGAACTTCTGGAGGAAAGGGGTGTGACAGGAGTAAGATGGATTCTGAAGACGGTGATTTAAAAACAGTACAATTATCTCTTTACCCACCCCCAACCACCTGCCAAATATTTTTTCCCTAAGTAGGAAAATTATCTTATTATAATGACTGAGTGATGCTTTGATGTAATAAAAATTATGCAAAAATGTGCTCCGTTAAATATTGACGACTCTGAAACTTGTTCATGAACAATGGGTAAATGCTATTTCTTGAAGAACTTAAAGAATAACCAAATTTCTTTGTGAATTCCCCAAATTACTGTTAATGTTTAACTCCTGTGTATTAATACCAGCATATTCACAGACAGCAAAATAAACAGCACCGACTTAAAATTAACCTCATAACTCAGAGCTGTGTGTTTTTAACTTGCTAATTTCTCTAAGAAACAACATGCTTTGGAAAACAAGTCAATTTCTTTAAGTCATAAAAAATTAAACTGGTTTCTCACACAAAAATGGGAGTTGTAAGACAAATTCCTGAAGCTAGTAACAAAAATCTTACAATACAGAAAGGTTCCCATGCATTCATTTTTAGTATATAAAGCAGAGTCTGACGCAGTTCAAATAGAAAGTCTACCCTCCCTAACAACCTATCTAAAATGCTCGACAACAGAAGAAGCCCTACAAGACAGGTATACTGAAAACTTTCCTCAGCCTCCAGGAATTCACAGCCCAAGGACTTTGAGCAAGAAGATTTTATAAACATAATAGCTCTCAATGGATTTTTCCTCCATTAATTTGTCCAGTCTATTTTTTAATTCAAGCAAACTGAGCATGCCATGGAGCAGAGCTGAGAGTTGAACATAACCGTACAGAAAACATTATCACCTTTTGTCTATTTTTTAGATCCCAACTGAAAGTTTTCTTTAATTCTCACAATACAGAACTTGTATGAGTAGAGACAACGAGCACCAATATTGTTCCCTATTCTGCTGACTATGCTACGTATATGTGAAGATCAGACTTGCCCCTCAACCACCACCTTCCAGATTAATGCATACAAAAGAATAATCTCTTTCACAGGGGCCATTCCAGACCTTTGACCATCTCTGTCTCTTTTCTTTACACTATATGCAGTTCTACTGCAAACATTTTGTGATGGCGAACCCAAAATCCACACATGGAGTAACATGCACAATGTTTTTCTGCCTAACATTGCAATGCTTCCTCTTACAATGTGTAACATTCCGTGTATTTTCCAGACCAGGACAGAGGATTATAGAGGTGTTTTTACTAGACTGTGTTTTTATCTAACCACAATATCTCATTCCTGAGTGATAAAGGCAACACATCTTGCATCACTGCATATGTAGAGTTGCGACCACAGACAGCAGTCTCACATTGTGCAATTCTTCAGAACACATCTAGGTTTCATACCTGCTTTGAAAAAGGGTGCAAATTAAACTGAAAGTGAGTAGTATTAGGCGTCAAAAAAACTTGAGAGGATTTTAATTACATGAATAATCACAAGATCCTGAAGGTTATGCAAAAAACTTCTGCCAAAAAAGGTTCAAATCAAGTGTGATGAAAGAATATGTGAATGCTAAACAGCTTTATGACTAGAAAAAGAACCCCAAACCAAAACCAACCCAACAAAATACTGTTTAAAGAGGGGGGAAAACCTTAATTCAGAAGGTGCATTGTGAACTTCATAAGTTCTTAAAAGACTGTGTTTGCAGAAAAAGTGTGAGGGAGAGAACAAGAGCACCAATTGTGTTTCTATCTAAGCCTTAGTGCTGTTTGTGGTGATGGTCAGTCCAGACCTCTCACTCCTGCTGCTGTTGGTGAAATCTATCATTAAGGAACATAAATTCAATACCTTTCTGCCTTAAGTTCCCAAGAGTGACAGACTGATCTGTCATTTAAAATGAAATTCCTGATAAAATGTTCAGTGAGCATGAAAAAAGGTTATAAACTCTTCCTTCAGGCTGAACTGGGGGAACAATAACAGAACCACTCCTTACAGAAGGGGCTAGACAGAACAAAGTACTATAAAATGAAGCACTGAAGAATTTTTATTAAAGTTTTCTATAAACATAAAGTGACAAAAGAAATATTATTATCAGGGCAAAAATTCATGTGTTTTCCGTATTTTTAGAAGTTTGGGGGGGGGGGTTTTACATATGATTCTTCACCTAAATACTACAAAAGTCTTCTTGCTACATATTTCAAATATTCTACAAATCTTAACAGTCCTAAAGCTCATAGAGTTAAAAAGAAAGGTCTTGGTTAACATTTAAGTAAACTTGTTTCCCAAGAAATAAAATCTAATAGCATCAGCTTTATCTGTCATGTGGAAAGTTGAAGTTAGCATGTTCCCTTAAAGGTCAGAGCTGCACTGTTTGTAAGTAAAAATATAATCATTAGGAAAAATTCTCCACAGTCATATTCAAAATACCAATCACAAAATTTAAAAAACCAACCAGTTTAGAACACTGTTAAAAAACCACTCATATTTCAGGTAACCTTGCATAAACGTCTGAGTGTATTGAGAGACAACACAAGTTGGCAGAAAGACTCAGTGACTTTATACACCCATCCATTCAACCCTGACCTACTGTCTGCCTTGGATTTGGTTCATAAAACACCACCCTCATGCAGTATAAAATGTAGATGGCTCAGATAAAGAAGAAATGGGAGTGGAGCCAAGCCAGCTGAATAAGCATTGCCACTTCAGTCGGTCCACTTCGCTTACTTAAAGGTCAAGGTATACAAGTTATTAGGAAGCTGGAAAAAGATGAAGAGCTCAGAAACCCAAACTCACCTGAAACACTACTGACTTGGATCCTAGTCTAGAGGAGTTAACCTATCTAACTATAGATAAGGCTCAGTGTATGGTGGCAACCGTGCTAGGAGATAACCTGTGGGGAAATTTTTGCTCAGCTGGCTGTATTTAGGAAGATGGACTGGACTGGGACAATCAAATCAGAAAATAACATATGGTTGAAGGTGCCTCTGAAGCTCTCCAGTCTAGCAGGCTGCTTGGCTCAGAGCTGCATAGAGGCTCCAAGCATGGAGATGCTACAACCTCTCTCTCCTCATTCCAGTGTTTGACCACCCTCCCCCCACAGCAAAAAGTTTCTTTCTGCATCAAGCTGCAATTTCCCATCTTCCAGCTTGTATTCGTCCTGTTGTCCCTGCATTGTGAATTGCTGAGACAAGTCTGGCTTCATCTTCTCTGTACTGTGCCATGTGGTAGCTACAGGCAGAAAAAACATCCCCCCATAATTTCTTTGCAAAGGTTGTATGAAACTTGTTCTCTCAGTCTCTCCATGTGTGCCATGTGCTCCAGATTCCCTGATCATCAGGGTGGGCTTGCTCCAAGATGTCAAAGCTTCAGAGTAAGCACTATTACATCTTTTACAATATATTTTAATCTTTTCTCTGAACACAGTATTTGAACCAATGATGTATCCCAAACAAGTTCAGCCTTCCAAGAAAAACTAAATTTTAGGAGTTGCTCAGAACAACCGCTGTTACAACATTTGTAAGTGGAGGGGTTTAGGGGAAGTGCCAACTACCAGCATCCAGCAAAGTTCAAGGGACAACAGGCAAACCTCTAAATACAGGACAAACCTAGGGGATTTCGAGCAACAGTCAAGGGCCAGCACATAGTAACAAGCAGATGCTCTACCCCTTGCAGGTAGAGACCTTTAAAACAACTGTTGTGTTGGATCTTAATTCATCCCTGAAGGGATCATTCTGTATTTCATACCATAACACTGGGTAAGTATTAGGGTCATAGTTACTCATTGCTTTGAACAGAGCTTAAGCTGCATCATCACTATGCATCCCTGCAGCAACCTGTTCATCCCAATCAACAGAAGATGCAAAAAGACCAGAGACCCCAGCTGGGCTCTAGGTCACTTTGGAGCAACACTGTGAAATGTTCTTGGGACAGTCAGAGCAACGATGTGATAAATACATGGATCTGCCATGCAAGGCACAACAGTGATTGTTACTTTACAACAGCTTTTTCTTTGAAATTGTAATATATTTTCTTTCAAAAGACAACTTGTAAGACATCATACCATAATACACAAAATAATTATCCACTCTGGACTACCGCAGAAACATTTGTGAAAAAGCCCACCTTCACAAAAACAGTATGTTTTCTTGCTTATTAAAGACCAGTAATATATAACATGAAGAGCGAGATCAAAGAAATGGAAAACAGTCACAATATCATAAAACTTAGAAATGTGTTCTAGTATCAGCAGTAATCATGGTCACGATTTTTGCAGATACCTATGCACTTCACTACCTGTTAGTGATTTTCTTACCCAGTATGTTATAGCTAGCTTTAATATCTTGCTACAGTTTTTTAGATTCATATTTATTATCTGTACAATTTTCAACTTTTAGGACAGGATCAATAAACAAGTACTAACAAACACATAAGAATATTGTTTATGCATGAGTTTTCTTATGTCCCTTAGCACTACATATAAAATAGAAAAAAATATAGCTAGGTATCATACACACTAAAATATTAGTGTCTAGCATTAGAAAGCAATTCCTTTAAGATGTACATAGCTGAATTTTCTTCCGGTACAAGAACATAATGTTGTCACAAATGCTATGGACTCAATTTTTCTCTCAGAAGTGGAGCGCCAGGTGATTTAGTAAATAATTTTATTCCCTCCCCAATCAGAAGCACTGGTTAGATGTAATTTTCCAGATAAGAGAGTGATAAAAGGATATGCTTTAGCAATACTTCTTTTTTAAAACACAGTTTATTTTGCACAATACCAATCTATACTATTAAAATTATTTAAAGGATGGCTGTGTTTCCTCTCACGTTTTCTTTCTCCATCAGCAATCCTACTGGGGATAGATCTACTCAGACATACAGTCATAAAATCGGCTGCCCATGTTTACTTACTGCTTCTCATAACAAAATCTGAATACCTTCTAAATATTAATGAATTCATCTTCCCTATGCTCTTGTGATGTGCATTTATAGCTTAGAGATTATCTTACCATAAGAAAAAAATCATTAAAGAATTTTATTTGAATAAAGTCCAGTTGGAACCTTAAACAGGCTTAGTTTCAGAATGATGAAAGCCAATTGCTGAGTTTTCTAAGAGTAAAGGCGTTCATTGGACACCCAAAGGACAGAAGCACAACAACCATATGTCAAAAAGAGAGCTTATACAATTTTCCCAGGGTCAAGAATAAATGTAGTTCAGCAGCAGGAATAGGAAGCAGTTCTCTCAATTCTCTCACTTCTTTGCCAACAAGCCCATTCTTCATTCCACAAATCATGTACTTCAAGTTCTCAGTTTTTTTCATTAACCTGTTCTAAAATTCTTATTTTTGTAACAAATACACACTTAACTACTTCAAAAAGAAAGCTGAATTAAAGACAGCCAAAATTATTTGACTCAAGCAACTCTACAAAAAAGCTGAAAATCAGCTATTATTATAATTCAAAAAAACCAATATCAAACCCCTAATAACAATAATTTTCTCAATGTGAAGGATGGAAAGTAAGTAATTCTAGCTCTGTTTAAAGCTGGCAGCTGTTAGCTCAGAGTTAGGTAGAGACATCTTCATGAATTGCTGCCACACACTGACTGCAGCACAGACAACTCATAAGCTCTGCGGTTGTAGCAAACAGGCTGAAAGTTTAATATACACTACAATGATATTGAAAAAGCAAAATATTTCTTCCATTGTTTGCAGGAAAACACCTCTGCAAAGGGAACTTTTGTTGACCTTACCACTTGGGAACAAAGGGCTGGAGACCAGTGCTGTGGAAAGGGACCTGGGGCTCCTGATTGATGACAAGTTGAATGTGAAACAGCAGTGCCCTGGCAGCCAGGAAGACCAACCCTGTCCTGGGGGGAGTCAGGCACAGCATCACCATCCTGGCAAGGGAGGGGATTGTCCTGCTCTGCCCTGCACTGGGGCAGCCTCACCTCGAGTTCTGGGGGCAGTTTTGGGTGCCTCAATATAAGGGGACATCGAACTATGAGAGTGTGTCCAGAGAAGGGTGAACAAGATGGTGCAAGCTCTCAAGTGCAAGACCTACAAGGAGCAGATGAGGTCACTTAGCTTGTTCAGCTTGGAGGAGAAAAGGCTGAGGGAAGGGGAGACCTCATCACAGTCTACAACTTCCTCAAGTGAGGCAGCAGAGGAGAGATGCTGATCTCTCCCTGGTGACCAACAACAAGACATGAGGAAATGGAATGGAGCTGCATTAGGAGAAGTTCAGATTGGACATCAGGAAAAGGTTCTTCACTGAGAGGGTAGCCGGGCACTGGAAGAGGCTGCCCAGGGAAGCGATCGCAGCACAACGCTTGACAATACAAGGAGCATCTAGACAACACTCGTAGTTATATGATGACTAAGGTAGTTCTGAAGGAAGCAGGAGTTGGACACTGTCCTGGGTTAGGCCAGAGGGGTCAAAATCTAGGAAGTGATCTGTGCTGCAGGAAGGAATACAACTTCCTTCCTGGGAGAGAGAGCCAATAATCAGGTAGTTTTAAGGATTGATATGTAGGTGAACCAATTAAAAAGTTGATCCGCCTTTGGGGAAAAAACCATATATAAGCAGAGACTCTCTGAAGCTCTTTCTCTTTGGACCTGCTGTTGCTGTGTAGAGAGGAGCATCTCCTGCTTCTCTCGCTGGTAGGGGGGGCGCTGAAGGGAGGTTTAGAGCGGCTGTGCCGCTGCAGCTGGGAATGGGGGAGGAACCCAGCTGGAATGTTCAGCAGATACAGCTCAGCCAGTGTGCCAGCTACACGAGAGAGGGCCAGGCCCCTGCTCCAGGCCAGGCAAGGACCAGGCTAGCTCCATCCAGCTCGGGCCAGGCCCTGCCCTGTCCCCCCGGGCCCAGATGGCCCCAGCAGGCAGAGCCAGCTCCGCAGAGCCAGGCACAGAGACTCTGAGAGCTTCTGCCATCCAGCTCGGACCTGTTCAAACAGCCCGGCAGGGAGCACGTGATCGTCACACTGCCAGAGAGAGAGAGAGAGAGAGACAGAGATTAACTCTCTCCATGCCTGGACTAAACTCACAGACACCCATCCTTCCTTGCAGAGAGAGGAACGAGTGAGGACATCTACATAGTGCAGCGCAGAGACTTTACAGTCAGTGAGGAAAGCAGAACTGATACCTACGGGGAGGTGCATGAGAAGTGCTTTAAGAGTGAATCTGAAAACTCTTTTGGAGAAGCATGGTTGGGGACTGAGCTAATAAATTCCCTGTAATATATGAAGATAGAGTCCAAAAAGGGGGATGTGAGGTTCTTATTGCAGCCAATGAACTGAAACACCTGGATAAAGACAAGTAGGTGTTGAAAAAGTACAGCCTGATGAGAAACTAGAACCAAGAGAGTGGAGAGGCTGTGACCCAGAGCCCTGGTCCCGGGGGGATTGCTGGAGAACCTGAGTTGTCAGGAGAGCCTGTGTTGCTAAGCACAGAAGAAGGAATTTTCTTTGTTGCTGCAATTGAACTGTGCATCCTTAAAACAGGTACCCTGTGGACTGTTCATAACCCACCCAAGTGGCTGTGGGAAGGCTACTGGTGTGGGAGGGATCCACCATTAAGCTGGTCTTTCTTCCAGGCGGCGGCTAATGGTGAGGCAGAAGACCCATAAAAACTGTATTTTTCTTACAGAAAATCCATGGTGTAAGCAAAAGAAACTTCTCTCCCTAAATGAACTGGAACAAGAGCTATTTCTGAGGTGGTAAACTGACTGGAGGTCGAAGTGTTGTCTTTTGTATGTTGTCAAGGAGAATGAAATGCAGAGGTGGGGGAAGGAGGGGTGGTCTGAGGAGTTTGTTCTGGTTTTTCTTGGTTTTTTTTTCTCTTTCCCTTTGTCTTAGGTATATTAATAAAGTTTCTTTGTACTTTATAAAGTTTGAGCCTGCTTTGCCTACTCCTAATCCTCATCTCACAACAAACAATCAAGTAAATTTTAGTAAGTGTGCTGGCATTTAGCCACAAACCTGAATAGGCGAACTGAAACCACTACAGACACTATGATCCTTATGAGACCCTTCCAACTTCAGACAATCTATGGTTCTGTGATTGCCTTATTTCGTATGCAAAACCACTGCACATCACCTGACAACATCTGGTGAAAGAAATCAAATGCCATGGTTCCTATTATTAATCACAACCAGAAATTGTTTTTACCAAGCATTTTGGCTTCTATTCTGTGATCTTTGGCTTCGGTTTTGTTATCATCTATTAAGAACACAATAGCTACACATGAATAAAACAAAACTGTTAAGAATTCATTCCATGTACAGCGTTAATAATTGCAGAGATCAGTTGACCGTAACAGATTAACAACCCAATTCAGCACTAATCAAACATTTATATGTATAAACACTTCCTCAGAAACTCCTGACTAAAAGATAACTAAAACAAAAGAAAAAAATCTGTTTCTGAAAATAAAACTTTCTATTAGCAGGATTCTTCTTCCTGCTAAAAAATTCTCAGGAGAGCTCCACTTAAACATGTTTATTTCCAGGAGTACACATTCTGATGTGCAGGCTTATCCCTTTTAAGTGTACACTATTTTTAAGTCAGCAATTTAAAAGAAATAAGTAGTCTCAGGAATCTCATCTGTAAACTAAAAGTGCTTAAGCAAATTAACAGGGTAATGAAAAATCCTAACATTCCTACAAGAGGAGCCGCATTTTATTCCTGGAAAACTGGAAATTAACATACTGTACCCTCCTGCCTTTTACAGTGTCTTCTTTGGTCTATGGAAACACTCCTATTAATTTGATTTAGTATTAAAAAGAGAATAAATATAATACCTCACTGAATTTTGACACAAGACCTCAATGCATTGGTAAGAAATTTGTTGGTTTGGAAAGGATTTAAACCATTCTCACTGTTAAAGTGTTCTACTCATAGAAAATTTCACACTTGCATTACATTTATCTTCTTTAAATGTTATCTTGTAATTTTTTCTCATTCCAAATACATAAATTCTAAGGTAGTACAACATTTTTTCACTAGTTTCTCCTAAACCCAACTTAGGATATTAAATGTCTTTCAAAACTAGTAATTATTTTGCTTCATAAACTACCCATTAAAATAGGGTTTTGGCATTTTCACTTTCAGAAATATTCATAGATAACTTTCCTAATCAGTCATGCTGCTACAGCATACAATTTGACTATTAAATATACTAGATTTGAGGGAATATGGATCCTTCAGAGGAAGAAAAAAACTAGAGATATTCATTATGGATACACTTAAGGTTTCTAACTATAACTAATGTCCATCCAGTAGAAGCCATAAAAATCACTCCTAGAATCTAATTTCAGATCTCTTATAAATGCAGGTTCTCCCTTACAGCAGTAATGAACTGGTGAAATATACCAAAAATAGCCATTGCACCAAACGCTTTTGTAACAGCATTGAAAATACAGAGAGGAACAGGAATACCACACACAAAGGTATTAAAATAAATACTATTTACCTTTTCTTTAAAACACATGTAGACTAAGCATTCCCAGACACCTTTGTGTTGATCTTTCAAATAGAGGGCTGATTCTAAATTAAGGATTGAGTATGCCCACAGACTGGAGAAAGATGTCCAGAGCAATCAATCAACATCAATCTTCTCATGCAAGCACAGAGCTGAAAGCTTTGACTTTAAGTCACACCTGATTTACAGCATAGAATACCATGGGTCCATTCACACTAAATGCTAGAGCTTTTATTATTTGCCAGATTTACTATCCTAATTTTCTCCAGCAGATGAGTTCCACAGCGTAAATTCTACTCTTTACAGAATATAAGAAAAAGGGTCTCCTAGTCTTTTGTTTCAAGTACTCACCCTGGATGGCCTATGAGTACTTACAAGAGTTAGAAACATTCTTCCCATTCTTTCAAACAACCAACAAGATGTGCACCATGCTGGACTAAGAGGTGCTTTCTTTAACAGACACAACTATACTAACGCTTCAAATGCTGCAATAAACTCTGATCCGTGTTTCTCTATACTTATCATCCATGTGGCCTCTAGACAGAAAAATACCTCTACCTCTTCCCTCAAATGATATATGACTGTAATCTCTCACTAGAAGGTAGAAACCAAGTGAAGAGAAATGATGAGGCACTTCTTTTCCTCTCCAGTGTTCTTTTTCTGCACTTCTACAGTGTTTTTACAGGTAAGACTGGCCATTAAAAAAACTATTATTTTCAAATCATTCTAAGTGGATGGCTTCGTTACTTTAACTGGATCACCAAGAGTGGTATCTGTGACCATAACCATTTCCTGTAGCTTTCTCCTCCTATTAAAATTCAAAATGAAATATAAAATCCAACCATTGCTTCCACTTGGATGCTATACAACTTCTTTCTCATAACTTTTTTTTAATTGAAGGACTTTGGTTAGAATTATTTTTAGTTTTTAAAAAAGCAATCTAATTATACCAGGGCAATCTAGTCATACATGGCTATGTATCCTCTACTAGACAAAATTTCCACAAAATAGTTAGCTTTCTTGAAAAGTAGTTGTTACACAAGAAAACTGGTGAGGTTTGTTTCTTCTTTTAAAGTGCATGCTTATCTACTTTTTATGTAACTATTACAATTTTTCTTTTAATTATGCTTAGCTCATATTCTCTCTCTTAGTGATAAATGTAATATTGAAATCTATTTTCAACTGCAATTACAACAAAGTGAGCAAAGCACATCTGCTAAAAGGACCATGACTGCCACCATAACTATGATTTTGAAGCATTTTTCAGCATTCAAGCACAAGTTTATGGAACTCTGTCAAAAACATGAGCAGTACATGATCCTCTAGTTTCACATGTCCAATACAGCCATCCCAAAATACACAGGGATAGTATAAAATTTGAAACCTATACACAACTAGGAAAAATAAACAAAAATATATGAACAAGACTGCAAAGAGAAATCTATTTCGTATTTTCATATAAGCGCTTTCCACTGTATTTGAAGGAAAATACATTAAAATACATCATTTTAAAATTAATTTTCATTATTTCATAAATGTAAAAAAAAAATGTGGACTTGCTTGAGTTAAGAATAGAATGGCAGCATAAATAAAACAACCATTATATTTGAATCTTCAAAATAGACTGTGCAGTTTAGACATGAAGACAGTATCTACTGCTGGTCAATCATATTTAATAATAAGATATCATTTTTAAACACAGTAATATTCAATCTTACTATAGAGTAATTTTTATAGAAAGACTATGCCTTTAAAATTTAACTGGCTGTTAAAATACAGAACTTTGCAAAAAAAAATTTACAGCAAAAACTGATGTCTGTGATAATATGCTGGTGTGACTAAAAGCTACACCAGAGATTTTAATAGGATAAGCACACAATTGACTACCGGGCTTTAAAAACAAGGTAGGAGTGAGCTCCTAATCACAAGCATCATTAGCTTTAGTTTTAAAACTTAGCAGCAGAAAAACAGAATTTCACCAGTTACACAGAATTTCTTTTCTAAGCAACAGCTTACATTCAGGTAACACTAAATGAAGACCAGGTAATATTTATGATGTTACCCTTTTAAAAGTAACATAACACAGAAAATAACATTTATGTCAACTTCATTCCTTGCTACTCAGCAAAATCTTGGTAGCAATCTAAAATACATATGGCCATAATTTACAAATATGGCAGTAAAACACTTCCAAATCCTTTCTCAATCTCATTCCAGCGTTATAACATAATAATTGAAATCAATATTTTGTATATCATAAACTGATATTGAAGGCAGATGACATAGGTTTGACATTTCAAAATACATTAGAAACAGAATACTAAGGATGTAGCAGTAAAAGGCAGCAAGAAACCAAAACATGAAATATATCCCACAGTAACTTTTCCTGCTACAACCCCTTCTTCATCAACTGCAGCATTTCATATTTATACTTTATATCAACCCAACTTCTGGCATTATTTACATAATCATGGAATTTGGCTCATTATATGTAATCTTGCTACCAAGGGGAGTTTGAACCTTTTAATTTTTGCACATTATGTCAGCTTTCCTTCTGCTTTTCAATCCCTTACTGTCCTGAAAATACTTGTAAAGTGTCAATGTGTCTCCATATTTCCACAGATACACATCATTACATTTTCACAGACCACATTAGACATTATTGTAAGATCGATGTCTACTCATATTGCAGTCATACTTTCATATTGCTTTGTAGGACTACTTATAATCTACATACCCACTAGCCCCAGGATCTCGGATCATGGTACTGATGAAATTAATTTACATTCACGTATAACATGAAATTCACCTCTGAAGTTCTGTAACAAAGAACTATATTCAGGTTTTTCACATACTCACAAAGCACACCATTACTGTGCATTTCCTAAATGCAACGAAGTGTTGAGAGATAAATGAGTGCAGAGTGTTTCCAGGGGAACTGGAACTCTATTTAAAGCTCTTACTAATTAGATCAATGACTAAAACCTAGTTCAAGTGACTATAAATAATGGCTATTCTATTAGAACAACTTTTTAGGTAGACTGTAACAGATTTTTTTAACTGATCCAGTTCTTTTTGCTTGACAACTAAGACATTTACAAAATTCCAATCATAAATTACATGAAAGGATACCTTTCATATGCTTTGATTGAATCCAGAGATCTAACTGGTCCAGAGAGATGACAGAGGATTAAAAAATTGCCAATTCTCAATGTTACTGCTTCCAACACAACATTGGGTAGTGTGCAGTGTAAGAGGTAGTGCAACTCTACACTGATGAGCAGTGAAAAGCAGGCACATTAAAACTTATTTCTTGTGAACTGCTCAGTATCTCAAGCCATCATGTCCTTGCTACTGTACTAGCTAGATTAAAGCTAGTACATTCAATCCCACTTGGATTACTGCACAGCCTAGAAACAAAGAGCTCCTGGAAATGCTTTTCAACTTTGAGCCCTTGGTATTTCCCTTCAGGTCTAACAGAGTCAATGTCCTGTCAGTTGCATCGCAGGAAATTACATGAACTATATTTAATGTTACATAGAAAATACATATTGGATATGAAGTCCTGGCATAGAAATTATCAAGTACTAGTAATTAACCATTAACTCAATAGTAATAGCTCTACATTAACTTACTGTCAGTATAAAATAGTGTATTGACTGAAGCATAATGCAAATTCAATAGTTTAGGGTCTGGTAAAGATCTAGGTATAATAACACAGAGCTCAACATTACTATTTGTGCTGTTTCTTGAAACCAGTAGAAGTACAAACCTAGACAAAAACTAGTTTATGGAGAATAATGGAAATCAAATGATATGTAACTCCCTTCACCCTATGACTATGAAAATTATTTCAGAAACCTCTAATGATGGAGTCTGTTAATCTGTCCTGTTCAATCCATTCTGCTCAAAATAAAAGCAGCCTAATGATTAATCCTTCCAGTCTGATTAGTCCTGGCTCCTGAGCTCTCCCAACTGTCTAACATTCCTTTGCTGAATTCAGTTTTCTGTAGGAAAACAGAGGAACAGGTTGCTGCCCTCCTTACTGTTTGTGGTGTCACATCTCGCATCCCTTGAGCCAAACAAGACCACAGCTCACAGCCAGTGTACTGTTAAAGCTCAAATGCTGTATACAACAATTGAAGCAACTACAGGTGTCCTCTCTGAATAACGCATGTTGAAAGGGGAAGTTTTTTTCTCCCTAAAAGCTACACAATTTTTCCCTCACAACTCCAACCATAAGCTCAAAGACAGCCATAGGGGTTCAAGAGAGCTGTGAAACCTTGACAGACCACTAGCCACGCAAGCAATTTTGAGCTAAACTGCCTTACTCCCTGAAAAAACCCTGAACTATTTCTAGAATTTATGAGGTCAAACTACATGTGGGGAGGTCAGGAGGGAGCATTTATGAATGATTACAACTTGTCCTACTTACATGGTATGACATAAACACATTTTAAATTCCATGACTACAGATACATTATTAAAAAAATTTCAATACCAGGGAATATTTTGAGAGATCATAACCCTGTTCAAATAGTCATAGCTATAGACTAACATACATATACATATATAGATATATTTGTAGTTAAATTTCAGGATTCCAGCACCTGAAGACATTTCAAATATTAACTACATATTAAAGGATATTAACATGAAACATTTGACTTCCATATTTTACTGAGTTCTTCTTTTATTATTACCTAAAATTAGTACTCATCCTAGGTGAAAACTATTTATGAACTACAGTAAAATGTGTGGCTTTATTCTCAATACTTATCACAAAAAGAGATTTGTACATATATGTACACAAAATATCATAAAGCCTGTGTTCTGTATGCTGATGGAAAAATCTACCATCACTAACAAAGTTACTTTAATAAGAAAGGGCTTATCTGAGTATGCAGTATTAAAGAGATTCAAAATGATAGGCAGTGAAATAAATCACTGCAAAGGAAGAGTGAAGATTAAAATATTGAAACTTAAGAAAGTAATATCAAAGTTCATTCAGAATCTCATTTATGAACCTCATCTACCCTGAATAAGACTGAATTTCAAGAATGATACAAAAGCAAGTACGCAATCTGCCTGCACTACATAAATTATGTGTACTTATGTATAATGCATATTTAGTATTCATCAGGAGCATGCTTACAAGACAGGACACTTACCTGATATAACTTCATGAATTTAGAAATTAGAATAATTAACAAGACACTGGAATTTAACAATGTGAAGGCTAATGGATAGCACAGTACCCAGCTTCCAAAGTAGCCTAAAGATTTCTCTTCTCCATTAATACATTTGTTTCGCAACATTTCAGAAAAACAAACCAACAGTTCTCATGACCTTTATAATTGGCAGATCCTGTTTAGGGATGGAAGTTCCACATGTGACTATCCCAAAATCATATCCTTGATACTTTATATTGAAAGAAATTCTAAACGCAAATAGTGGGATTTGAGACTTCCGTGCCAACAGTATCAAATTTGTATTCGATACTATTAAATAAAATGCAACTACCTCAGCATTTCTTGTATGGACTGGGCAAATACATAGCTCTAAATAAGAATCAAGCTCATTAATTCTGTTTTTCAGGGGATTTTTTTTTATTCAAAAAAGAAAAAAGTACTTATCTTAAGGAAACTTCTTACACAGGTGGACTAGCTGGCGAGAACCTCTTAAATGTCTGCTTACACTAGATTCTTGTGTTAGACTGTTTCATTTCGTTTTACCAATATCTTATTATTTTATCAACATGCCTAATGAAACTTACTAGCTTAGCATGATTTGGGAGATAGGATATCTATCTATTAGAATATATATATATAAAAAATTATTCTTACCAAGATGACTTGGAAAATAACTGGAAAAAGATGGATTTCTTCCATAAGGCTGTAAAAACATATTTTAAGATTTATTTTAAAACAGAGGAAGTGAATTCTTATTTAACACACTAAACTCACAAGAGGAACAGAATAGTAGAATAGCTGTTGCCAGGATCCATGACCCAGAACCTTAGCCTTTGACTAGCTCTCAACGAAAATGAGTTCCATTTCAGACATTAAACAGAAACAGGATTGTTATACTACTTTGCAAATTACTTCTAGATCTGCTTCACTGATGCAATTCAAGTGAGCAGAACAGTAATTAAGTTAGCATTGTTTAATGGCAGAAATTAATTAAAAAATCATAATTATAGCACTATACATACTATGAAACACCATTAACTGTTTGAATTTATAGATTCAGCACATATAATGAAACTATAAATATGCTGTGTTTTTTTAAAGAATGTTATGTTAACTAACTTCTTGGGTTTAACATATTTATATACGATACTTTTGTCAGTCAATTGACCATGCTGAGCACTGGTGGCATAAAAGAAGTCAGCTATATTCTCCCACATTTCAAAATCAGATAAGACCCAGCATATATATGCTTATAGAAAGAATATTCTCAAAAATCAGTAAAACTTTACATTAATGCAGTGGTTTCTATTCTTAGAACACAAACAACTGTATTAGTAAAGTATGTGTGTCTCACACACTATGATGGCACATGAGTGACATGATTACATGCTTTGTACTGTATTATATTGTCTAATTGGAAGAATGATTGTCACCTTTTCTTGCACACTGCACTAAATGCCTAGTCACCAAACACCACAGAGAACACTAAACTGTGTGTTTCATAAATTTTTTTGTATGTCACTATAATGTCACTGAAGTGCTTCATAAACAATTGGTAGGTTTAGCTTTGTGACACAGCAAAGGTAAGACTGCTTTAAGAAACCCATATAATAAATACAGAACTCAAACACCGAGAGCAGATCTGGGATCTCAGTGTACAACACACTACAAAATTGTCTTGCCAATAGTATGCCAGTTAAAAACACCAAGTTATGTGACATAGTTCACTGTGAATAAACAGGAATTATATTTGACTAAAATAAGTATCTAATTTCATGCTTGAAGCATTACTGTGTAAAACTGTATTGGCTTCTAGTAAAAGAATAATCAGATTATTTCTATTTGGTAAACTATTCATTAAAAAGAACTCATATATACCTAAAATCACATAGTTCCATTTAAGAGTTTTTAATCATGTCCAATAAGATAAGCAGGCCTTATTTTTATGGATAGTATAAGCTAAAATATTAGACTGTGAACTGAAGCAGCTAAAAGGAATTTCACATTCTCCTCTATGAACTTAATGAAAAAAAATCAGAGGGGACTAGAACAGACATCCAAAGGTTATAAAAGATACTCTTTGTTCAGATTAATGTCACCTTTAAGAGCTCTGGTTGTTCATATTTTCTGGAACTATGTTTTGTAAAGGAAATATAATTAGGAATGAAAGCTGTGCTAAGTAAGAACAACAATATCTATAAATAACTGAGAATTACTTCTAAGTAATGCAGATATATGCATTATGTATGAATAATGGTTTCCTACTGTTTTTCTGTTTCTCTGATCCTTGCCTTCACCTAAATGTAATAATGACTCTATGATATAGAACCTATATGAGTTAAAGGTGGGAATAAGATCTGGTGCATTGTACAGCACTGGCATGTGGACCTAGAGACAAGTAAAATGCATCCACTAAACTGTTCAAAACATAACAAAACAGTATCATTTTATGCACCCACATATAACCATTTAACAAAACTAAGTAACAGGCTTGTTCAAACAAATGTGTTCATTTTTTTTGCATACAGAAATGTTACACTCAACAGAGGGAAAAGAGTTTAGGTAAGGAAAGAAAACTCATTATTTCTAAGTTTAGAAGCTTAAATTTAAGGACAATTTCTCTTCTTATTAAATTGAAGGAAATTTTTTTCCATGTGCAATGGGAACAAGTTCCTTTCATGGGTCAGGAGAACATGAAAGCTAATCGCCTCTGGGCCATCTAATAATCCTTAAATAGACAGTTTTGGCAGCTTGGACACAGCCAGGTCATAAGAGAGTCCCAGGATTACAGATAGGAAGACTTATTATATTTGAGGTTCCTTTCCAGAGCCAAATCAACTAGTTAAATTAAAAGCTTAGTCCATGCCTGCAAAACTGAATTTTGCTGATGCAGATATAACAATACTGAATGTAAAGAAAGTCATTTAAACACCACAGACTCCCAAAAAGAGCAACTATTGTAACAGCAATCACACTGACAAAATAAAGTTTTGCCAGCACAAGCCTACTTATGCTTACGGCTTATTGGAATTACTTACCCCAGCAAAAGCTGCTCACTTCGCTACATAAGCAGCATTTAAACTGTGAACACATTAGCAGTAAAATACAATCAAATACCAAGAATAGCTAAGCAATCCTAGTTTAGGCAGAACTTTAAAAAATGCTTTTGTGGTAGAGGGTAAATTATGAAACAATTGTTTTCAAACACTGCAAGTGGCCCCGATTGTTACAGCATTATAAAGTCAGCTACACTTTCTGCTGAGACAAGCTAAGACAAAACTAGAGACAATAGGTCTGTTCTTAAAGGTCACCTGCCCACCTTCATGATTGAAACCATAAAAAGCTGCAGCTTTGAAAGAAAATTATACACATAACTTAGCTAAAGCATAAAGTCATATCAAGCACTGTATTAAGACAAAGCTTAAAGCTCATTTATCCCAACTTTGCATATATGTACTCAAGCGAGAGAGTGACGTTATCACACTCTTCATTGTTGTCTTACATAGTTTTACAAAGGAATTGTCTCAAAGCCAGTGAAAGAGTAGTTAAGCTATGGGATTTATTTCATTGAATGTCCATATACTAAACAAAAAGTATTTTGGTTCTTCATAAACTGTTACATAATTTATATTAAATTAGGTCATACCCTGTTTGGAAAACATACAGAATCATCATGATGTACACACGCAAAGCATAATACTCAATAACAATATTATTTCCATCTCATTTAAATCTATATATAAATAATAGTTCTGGCTCAAAGTAACTGGTCATCTGATTTTAAAAGACTTGCTATCAGTACAATCTGAATTTTTAATATACTAACAATTTTCAGAATGAGACTGTGCCTCCAATTTTGCTTTCCAACAATATGTGAGATCTATTTTTCTAAGAAATCCTAAATTACTTTCTTGCAAAACAAAAACCTACTGCAGGACACTAAATACAAAAGTCTTTTTGTTACAGGTTTGATACCTTAAAAATTTAAAAGACAGAAAATGTGATGTAATCAGATAGATGCTTTAGAGAAAAGTTGGATGGGAGGGTGTGAAAATATGGATATTACACACATTCTAAGCTGAACAAATGAGTAGAAATTATTCTGCAGAACAGATCTGGTGGACACGCACAAAGCAAGAACCAAGGTGTTCATTTTAAACAGATGAAATGACAGATTTTTTAATCCTTCTAAGGGCTCTTAAAAAATAGGCAAGACCGTTCAGATTGCAAAAGTTGGGGGAGACAGCTAAAGGAGAAAATATTCCAGAAATTTATGAAGTAGTGGCATGAAATTAAGTGGCAAGTGATCAGATCAGACAAAGAAATACAAAGAAAACATCTGAAGATGATAAATTTTTATATGCATGTGGTTATGGTATGGAATAACTATTTATGCTAGAAGTTACTTGTGAAATATCTCTTTCAGTCCACATATATGAAACAAAAATTACTCCTCAATAGCTACCATCTACAGAACACCACATCGTCTTATAGAGGTTCTGAAAAAAACAACTCATAGGTAGCTGAGAAAGCCTCCAGAAAGTATGCCCACTCACTTGACTCCTTCCTGTAGTCTTCTCTGGGCACCTACTATTGAACACAAGAGAATGGACTGGACAGTGATTTAGATTTGTTTCATTCTGAACAGACAATTCATGGCAGAACTGAATTCACTCAACTCTGCAGCTCCAGCTGTAGCAACCCAACCAGCTGATTCTTCCTCATTTGCTACTTATATTAACAAAGCAAAAAATTCACTATTGAAAGTAAAAATAACCAAGAATAAATGGTATTTGCTCCTTTTTAATGCTTTACATTATTTGAACCTTCCAATGTAACTGTTTCCAAAAATTCACTTAACAGTAACATCAAATGTTTCTCTCACATTTTTAAAAGTTAGACATTCAGTAATTTATCAGCAACACGAAAGAGGAAACAAAATTACAGGTTTAAGGTTAATAGCTTATTTCTTTACTAAAGGGAAGCTTTTATAAAATGTAACACTAAGGAGTTGTGTTTTACATTAAAAATGGTGATTAGTATTACAGTCTGTACATGACTAGACTATGAGAACTCCCTTGCAATACTGAACTCTGACCACTGCCTTTGATATGAATTACAATGATGTGCAACTTGACAACACTGTTATTAGCTGACACAAAACTTAACATCTCAAGTGTCTGTTTCTGGGCAAGTCTTCCTGCCTGGTGTTATTCGATAAAGCAGCAAATATGCAAACACTACACCAAAGCAAAGATCATAAAAGTTCTCAGCTATTTTATATTAGCATTACTTCTCTAAAAGGAAAATCAGAGTTTTTACAATTCAATTTCCATAGATGTGAAACTAGCATAATCAAAATCGGGTTCTAAATCTAATAAACATTCCCTAAAGTTCTAATAAAACAGTTCATCCCCTGGCAATCTCTCTCAATCCATCTGGATTGTGATTTTTTCACTAATGTTGTACACTTCTAACATGCAATTCTACTGCTCAGTTCAGCTGGACTTGGCCCTAAGGCTTACCTGTTATCAGAACTACTCCATTTTATTTTATTTTATTCATATTCATCATAGAAAACAAAACAACACATAAAAACAGAGAAGTAATTTAGAAGCAAATAGATCTACTTTTTAAAGTGAGCATTTCAACCTTAAACTAGGAAATTAAAATGACTAATGAGAAGAACAAAGTGCTTTAAAGCAATTAATATAAACCCACATTAATCAAGGAAAGCACTAAAGCACTTGTCCTCTAGTATAATGGCAAAGAAATTACAGCAGGTTCAAAGACAATCTATGCACAACGCTAACAAATGAACTGAATCACAACTCTAGCAATTAAAAGCACCATATTGAACTCCAAAGAGTTTGGTTTTGGTTTGGGGTTTGTTTGGGGATTTTTACTGTTTGTTTTTTGAAATCAACGGCAAGGATTTTAGACAATTTCAGAATATACTGGAATGTAACTAAATGCTGATATAGATTATCATAATGTATGAAAAGATGATCAACTCATTACTAACACTGACTATAAAATGTGCCTTTAACGGCCTGAAATAGATAATGCATAGGTACAAAAAGTAGCACAAATGAAGTTTGGAAACTGGACCATTCTTGGATGATTCCAAAGACATTATGACAGTTACTTTGATTAGTCAAGACATTAGGCTGCAATATATGATGTTGATCCATCTATCATCTTCACAGGTACTAGATCTGTGGCATTTAGAAGCAGCAGATTTTTTTGTTGTTGCTCTTCAGAGCCTTCCTGTTTTGGTTTCTGATGCCTTTTCCCTTTTTTTAGAGCAGTGCCTAATGTTCGTCTGGAAAATTTCTTTTAAGGACAGGAGGTGAGAAAGGTTGCTTAATTTGGTCCCCTGTCCTTCACCATACATCTAAGAAGGGTGCCTTACCATTAGTTTTCAGTTAAGTGTTTCTCCCTCAGGAAATGACCTTAATAGAATACTGGAATGTGTCCCACTTCCACGATCATTATCTGATGCGGTATCTGACATTCCCCCCACTTCTATTCTATTACCTTTACTGTCTCCATTCCTTGCAACCAAAATTGTCTCTTTTAGCAACTCATAAAATTCAGACTCCATAGTTTAGAAGGTTTAGCATTCAGATATATTAATGTAGTCAAATGCCCTGAGTTTCTGACTAAAGGTAGGCCAAGTAGTTGTCTGAGAGAGCATACAGCTACATTTCATAAGGTTCTCTGTAAGGCCAAAAGGCAAGTTAAGAGCCATGATCCAGTAAAAGTTTCCTGGAGTAGCACAGGATAGAATCTATTACAAAAGTCAAAACATTTAAGAGCAGCTAATTGGTAATCATATAGGTATAGGTATATCATAGCCTTACTTTAAAGAGAAACTAAGAAATTCACAAGAACTCCTCCTCACTACTAGAAAAAAACTAGCAATCTGATCATTACAGACCACAACAAAGAGCATAAAAGACTCAAAGAAGGAACCAAAACATACCCCAACCCTTTACAGACGATATCTGACTTCCTATCCATACATATAACATATACATAAAGTTGGCAAACACATAAAAGGACAACGTACCTATGATACTGTTCTTTCTGAATGCAGACTTTGCATAGTTAAATCACACCTCAGCCTGCTGCAGACATTTGCTCCCATTGTGAGTATTCCTCCAAAAACTCTTTACACTCTACTCTTTACAATCCACCAAGAGCAATTAACGCAAAGGGGAAGAAATTATGCAAATTAACAGTAGTCCAGAAATGAATCATTAACTGAAGCTACAACTTTCCTTAATATCAGTGATTTCTTTTAAAATCAGCAGTCTCAATACAGCTAAATATGAACTCTACTATCAATTCTCACACTGGTTTTAATGTTCACAATTTTTCTTGTCACAGAACACTAAAAATTCTTGAAGAAGACAAGGCAATAGGTATTTAGGAGAGCCAAAACAGAATACTACTATAAGGTTTTATAAAGCCAGACTATTTGCTTTGAGCCAAGTATAAAACAGGCAACTGATGGACAAATTCTGTTCAAACTCGTTCTTCCAATATCTGCTATTTTCTTAGTAAACAAACTCTAAGTGAGGTTGTATCAGACAGCAATTGTTGTGTGATGTAAAAGCAGGTACAAAAGGGTACCTGATTCAATTATACTCTAACCCATTCAGGTCAAAGCAGACAAGAAAACATTCATCCTTTTCTGAAACAGGATTTTCTTCCTCTGGATGCTCATATGATCAGATGTTCAAATACTTAAATTGTCCACAGAAACACATTAAAGTTTGAGTTTTTGATAGCTACCATCTTATACAAGAGAGAACTTATGTTGGTGAGAAATCTAATTCTACAGCACACTAATGGGGTATCACTAGCGTTTTTCACTGCTAAATTGAAAAGGAATGGAGTGGAAGAGCTCCCACAACAGAGAATGTTAAAAACTACCTCAACAGTGGAGCAACAGCAAAGATTACAAAGTATTTTTTGTATTCTTATAAAATGCTAATTAAAGGAATTCAAAATATATATTGTAACTACAGTATTTTACCATAATCTTAAAAAACATAAAAAATATAATTGTATTTGAATATCTGCGTTTATGCCATATATAACAAACAATGTGTAATAGAAAACAGAAATGCCCAAAAATAGCAGGAAGTAGATGAAATGTCTTTCCTCTGATATCACAATTTAGCTAATTTACATTATCAGCTATGAAAAAAAGGAAACAAAAAAATGGAGTGCATCTGTCTCCTTTCAAGTGCTATAATAAGAACTGCTCAAATGCAGATGCCTCTATCAGAGAGCACATGGGTAAAACCTGAGCTGACGGTCAGAAGAAGAACAATAAGTGTGAGATGCAAGAAAATTGCTAGAATTAATAAAGAGAGAGCAGGAAAGTGAGAATCTGTTAGGTGAACTTATCTGAGAACAAGCTATCATAAGGAACAAACTAAATAAAAGCACACTAGCTCTTGTCCTCCTCCCAATTCACTCTTTACTTCAAAATAATATTAATAACTATTTTCAAAAGACATTGCAACAGTAAGGTAAATACTAATTTAACATTTTGTCACTTTACAATCTTTTTGCTACCACTACTTTCACTCATTTAAAATACCAGGGGAAAGAATTCATCCTTGAAAGCCAGGCATTGTGGATAAAATGTAAGCTTGAAGAAGACACAGAGACTCAATGCAGTGACTCACATCACTCTCATCAGTACTAAAATGCAGTAGAGTTTTTCCACAAAGAACAAATTAAATCCCACAGGATTTGTGTCCAGTGTTATTTATTTACTCCCCATCATAATTTTTGCAGATACTTTCCATCTGTCTAATGAAAGGAGCAATAGAAAGCATATGCCTTGAGTAATTTTGAGCTTCATGAATACTGATTAATTACTCATTGAACCAAAACGGAACCAATTGTGATACAGTGTTCACTATAGCATGTACCTGGTTTCCATTTTGTTCACCAACAATTTGTATGAATATAAATATATTATTCACCTCTCTCGTGCTTTTGAAGCATTGGCTACTTCCTGCAAAATTTATTGGGAAGCCAAAGAATAAGGAAAAAGATAGACCAAGAGAATTGCCTAAACTGTGCTCTGTAGAAGCCCAGCCAAACAAATTATCGAGTGGAAGTGAAAGAGGACCTGTAAAGTATGTGAGAAACACAACAATTACAGATGGGTTAGAATCTGGAATCTGGTAACCAGTCCTTAAATAAGAGTGCTGGACATACTGGTATTTCAAATTATTAATAGTTCATTGAATATCCACAGGTGCTGTTTAATAATATTAAGAAAAAACTTGCTGTCTGATGCTAGATGATCATGAGGATTAGTGTGCATCCACAATCTACCTACATTGAGCACAATGCCAAATACGTATGATCCCTCAAATAAAAGCAAATTTAGTAGGGAGAGGAAATGTGCTGCTAATATAACCAGCATTGTAGTTACAGAAGTAACTAACTCTTAAAGTACTAGAGTATCTGTGGGTTAATCCTAAAATGGAAAGCTGTTCTATTTGTTTCTGGAATATATAAAATCCTACAGTAGCATAAACAGTTTCTTTGCAATGAAAACTGTACTATAAATTCAAAACATTTAAAATCTCAAGCCACCCTATTTCCTAGTTCATTTGTGGTCTACTTAGTATATTAAAGCACCATTCCCAGTAGCATCATAAAAGATTAAGAGGATGTTTCATCTTTTGCAATAAAAAAGTGGGAAAACAAATTAAATTTCCTTCCCTATGATTGTTTTTAAATCTTGCGCTGATTTCAATCAATTAGAACAAGACTGCATAATGTTTAGCAACGTCTTAGCCATAACATTATCAGACACCACAAATAGACAATGGTCAATGACAAGAATAACCACATTTTTGGGGCAAATCCAGGAAGGTAGAGAGATCCTCACTTATTACTATCAAGTCACACAAGTTCTATGTTGTTTGGTTTTTTTCTGCCCATTCCAGTCTAAATTTTGGAACAAGAAGAAAGAGATATTAAAATACTTCTAAACATACTGAGTCGACCTATACCAAACATTAAAATTCATATTTAGGAACTTTTAAAGGTAGATATATTTTCAGGAGAACTGACCAGCTTTCAAGTGAACTGACTGGTGTAAACCTTTAACAAACACATCATCTTTGTCCTAGCTACAAATATGCTCAGCTGAACAATAATTTTGGTCATGTTTTCAGATTGGTTTGGGTTTTTTCACATTCTTAAAAATAATTTAAATGTTAAAATTCTTAGGATTTTGTCTCTAGTGTTTCATTGGCTAAATCCACATTAAAATAACCAGGATCAAATAAATGGACACAAAAGACATAAGATTGTGTTCTATAACAAGCACTCCCAATGATTTTTCTAACTCAGAGTGCTAGTCAAAGTAGTGCAATAGTGAGATCTGTTATTGCTAATTCCTAATAGGAAAGAAGAAATGGAAATAGAAGGAAGCCAGAGCAACAGAGAATGTGTAGTTGTATCACCTCACGTAAGCAGGGCTGTGCTCAGTCAGGGCCACCAGCAGTTTCAGAGCATACATTGGTTCGGGACCCTGAGCCATCAGAATGTGCTCATACCTGAAAGGCAAGGTGGGAAAGGGGCAGAAACAGTGGGGGAAAAAAAAGTCAAGAGACATACATAAAAAAGAGTTGATATTAAAAATTCATCATTTCCCATTTTCAAATGTTATAACTGCGATGGAAATACAAGGCTGTTTCAAATTGTACAAAACAACAAAAAAGACTCACTTAGAAATAGTATTTTAAAACCAGCATCAGATTAACTTTTAAATCAGCATTTATAAGAGAATACGTTTTTAGAAAGAGAGAGATAATTATAAAATATGTAATAATATACATGCTTTTGTGTGTATATATATATGCATATATATGTGCAGTCACCCTAGGACAGTTATATATAAAAATTAACTATATGTATGTAACTTTATATAGATATATAACTTTATATATATAAAATAACTATAAATTATAGCAAAATATATTTATAAAACATTCATCTGCTCTACATGCACAAGATTTATTTATTGATCTATATTAAATATTTTATACATAAAAATATATTCTTCGAGACAGAAGTAGTAAATGAGCTTCAAAATATCAGACAGAAGATTTATTGTGTGCTTAGGAAAATGATCAACCAAATTATATACAATTAAGCTCCATATTTTGTATACATAGTAATTTTTGTCAAAATTGAGAAAAACATTGAGCTTTGTATTTTATCTCAAATTTCAAAAAATATTGCTTTCACTCCAGTATGCTTCCATTCTTGAAATAATATAGACTAGAAGAATATAAAAGTACTCCAAAATAATATTTATTGACAGCTATGGCAGAAAATAAACCAAGAAAAACCTCTTAGAAACATTTCCAAGTATCACCTTGTGGAAATCTTGGTAAGGGAAAAGAGGCTGCTGAAAAACAAAATGGACCTTGCCGTTGCTACTAAGATTCTAGAAATGCCCACCCAACACATGGGGCCAATTTAAACCAAAATGTATGTGGATGGCAGTAGGATACAATGATGGAAGTGAGAAAGATGGAAGCATAGAAAAACACAGCTTCTGATTTCAAATAGTGCTACTCTAAATATGTGGAAGTAATAGAACAGGAAGCATAAATCTCTTTATTTGTAAAAAAAACCCAAAAAAACAAACAAACAAACAAAAAAAAAACCATGAAGAATTAATCAAGAAGAAATGAAGGGATGAATTGTAGGAAAACATGGTAGGTTATCATGCTATGAGCAACAAAATGCTTTCACAAAGAGAAAAAATTGTAGTGTTCTGGTAGAGGGAGGGGGAATCATGCAAATCACTGAAAATTTTACTTCACATCTTGAGATCTCTAATGCTGTCTGAACTGACGAATCTGGATCATTTCCCACCACCTTCATGCTGACACATACCGACTGTGTTAGCTCTTCCCCTCTCTGTAGTCACCACACCTCAGCACTCTGACTTGTGCAGGAAGGAAACCTTGAAGGAGATGCTTTGTTGTCTATGACAAGGAGGGAGAAGCACACCAGCCATGCAGTCCTGATGTAGCCTATGGGAGTTCCCTCACAAGGGCTAACATTCCTACACAAGCACACAGCCTATGGGCAATGTGCCACTGTAGGTTTGCAAATCACATCAGAGTACCTACAGAATTATCAGTTACAAGTTGATGTTGGCTTCAGGTCTTCAGTGATTAAACTCTCTCCTTTACAAATAACAGGTTCCAGTTTCCCAAATAAAAGTATTTCTCACTGGTCAATAAAAAGACTCTTTCTTAACATAAGAAAATACTGTAATACATTAGTAGACCCTGATTCCAAGAGCCCTACATATGAGCAATACATATTCCTACCAAACATAACGGGACTATTTGAAATTTATTTTTTTAGAGTCTGTGACTAAATCTTCCAAGGCAAGCAAAGATGCTATCAGGTGACTCAGATGCTAGAAGTCATCTTTCATTGCATAAGACATGGATTTAAGTCTCCAAAACTGTAATTCCTAACAGCAGTAACAAATGAATCAGCCATGTTAGCTTAAAAAACTGACACTTGGCAATATACTTTTTTATATAAACACATCAATATGATCCCTAAACAGAGTCCACTTTAACAGTTTTAAGCTTTCTCTGTATTACAGTTGAGAGACACTATTACTACTTAGCACATTTAGCATCCTGATCTCTTGAGGTTCAATAAAGAAGCCTCACTTCATTTCCTTTTCCTTGAAACTCTCTTCTCCCCTCCCCCAAGATAGTACTAGTAAAGGATATTTCTAAGGCAAGGTGCAGTGATCCATCAAACCAAATACCACATGAGAAAATGCAGATTACTAGAGTCAGTGTCTTAGCAATTAATATAAACACATTGCATGAATAAAGGCCATTACGAGGTATGAATATATGAATCTTCTCAGAAGGGAAAATACTCCATGCTTGAGATGCTTTATTAAATGAATGAGTCATCAAATGATTTCACTGCCACTTCATAATACAGAACAGTTTAGTAACAGTAGCTGTACAGGGTATTTTATAAGGGTTTTGTGAACTCCAGATACCACACTGTAGAAAATAACCTTTTCTATAAATAACCTTCACAAAAGGACCTAAAGATTTAGGGATATAGACTCTCTCAAGTCTTAAATAAAGAATATTACGTCAAGTATTCTGGACTCCATAGTTGCAGAATTGGCTTGGTAATGTACTGAGAACAAGCTACATAAACATTCAAATGAAATAAAACTTTATACATTGCTCTCTTTTTGCTGATTTTGGCTCAATTTTTAATGATAAATAATTAGGACTATTAAAATTAAAATGAAATAGAGCCTATGTTTCAATTTTGGATTAAAAAATTTGGATATAAAGCATTTCCCATGTATTCATTGTCTATAGCTGCAGGTTTCATTTTGGTTATGAAATGCTCAGGAAAATAATCTTCCAATGAACTGAAATTTAATGACACTATTTCATTCAATTCAATCAAAACCCTGTGAGGAAGCTAACTTTATGATCTGTAAATGCACAAATATTTAATGGAATTACCATTTCATTGATGATGCAGAAGATGAGAAAAAAGTAGTAATCACTGCACTCCTGCACTTATCTCAAAATGAAGTCTATTTATATTTTATGCACAGTGATCCACATCCTATTTAAAAGGTCAGTTTTACATTGAAACAAATTAATTTGATAAGGATATTTATAGGAACAAAATAAATACACAAATGTGTAAGATCACAACCTTCCCTAAAAAGAACATCCCACATAAAACCTGGGTGTCCCTCCCTTCCATATTCAACAGCTCTCAGGTCTCAGTAGATTCAAAAGGGGTGGAAATACCTACTTTCCTACACAGAGTGCCCATGAACAAATGGCCATCACACACCTCCCCTCTTCTGGCTGTCCTCCAGCTGAGTCATGTTCTATCCCATCCTTTACCCAGCAGCAGAAAGACTAAACAATATAATCAAAAAGCTCTTCAGCCTCCAAATGATCTATCTCAGTTCCAAGAAATTTCAAGTAACCCCTGCTTCTTGGGATAGAACTTGACATTATCTTTACAAGTAGATTACTCTGACTCTTAGAATCCCTCCCTTCTCATCTCTACTAATGACATGGGGAAACTGATTCAGGAAATAATTAAACCCTGGAGCCAAGATTCTGAGCTGATGCAAGACCCTTTTTCATACATCTGCCACACAGCACATGCTAAGACAGCACAAGTAAAGTCCCCAATATAGGATGATGTTTAGTCTCAAGCCAAAAAGCCCTTCCACTCAATCGAGCTAGTAAGCCTGGAGACACAAGTCTATTGGCTGTTTCCCTCTTAGTTTGTAATTAGCACCACACATCCCTCCAAACACACATCCCCCAGTTCACTGCGAAACATTGTATAAGACAGACATGGCTACAAAGGGCAAGTTACAGAGGAGGGACAGAACTCTGCCTCCTTTGACTTCAGGTCTTTTCCCCTGTCTGAAGAAAATTATCTGACAGCTTAAATTGTGTTTTAATTTGTACTGATACATACTACATTTCCCAGAGGAAAAAAAATGTGAAGAAAGTAAGTTTCTCTACAGAACTGTAAGATTTCCATTCAATTCTCTGTCATAGAGAAAAGTTTACACACCTTGCATGGATAAAACTTTGATCCTCAAAATGCAAGAACATTATACAATTAGCAGAGAAAGTCTCACATTTGGAAAAGGCATTAGATTCCTAATCATAATCCAGCATCCATTCCTCCAGCCTTCTTTCATTTATTTAATGTAGGGGTGGAGAATAATCTTCTCATTTAGGGCAGCTAAGTATTGATCATTATTCATTTTTGAGGACCACATAGGAAAATACACTGTAGCATTATTAAAACAATGTAAAATACAACTGATGACTCATCACTACTGAACTCATCTCATGTTCTTTCCCTCTGCTCACAGACGTTACCAGCTCCCAGTCAATGTATGCGTAACACAGAGAGCTCTCTTTATGCTCACCTGCAAGCCAGCATAAAATGAGAGGCCCCATTTGACCATAAACCATGCAAATGAAGTTCCAGAACACATCTGGCCTACAGGCTGTAGTTTCATCTACTCTTCTTTAGGGTTTTTCTGCTGCTTGGGGCAGCAGGAAAGGACAGCAATTTAGAGGCAATAACTTCTGGGTGGACCATGAAAGGTTAATCCATAATGTGCTGCTCCTTCTGAAAAAGTTATGTCATTCCATATGATTTCAGAACATCTTAAAGGTACAATATTCAAAATAGACAAAAAGACATTGTAGTTAGAATGTTCTCCCTTTTTTAGAAGAACAAAGAGGAGTATTTAAATCACAGCCCAAAAGCTAGAGGGAATCCTGTTTTGCTCCAAGAGTAGCTAGAGGCACAGTATCAGAAATGAGTGTCACACAGAAGTTGTGTTTGTGTTGCATATGACAAAATACTAAACAAATCTAGGAGGAGATGTTGGGCAAAGAACTCTGTCAGCAGTTAATTGCTATTCCCCTTTTGACTTAAGTAATTTAAACATAGAAAGGATAGCTAAAACAAATATGCTGTCAAAATGGTTTGAGTATCAAGTTATTCCCCATTACAGAAGCAATATTATACTTACTGAGGCAGCAGTAAATCTCTAATGAGAGACAGAAGCTTGCTGTTTGAGTTGAGGCTCTCCCCTTTCTCCTCAGCCATGGGTTCGTGGCTTAAAAGCAGTGATGTGGTTTCTGAGAGCAACTGCAAGCTGAGAAGTCTCCATTCCACTTGAAAATAAAGGTGCCAAGAATGTGACCACACTGAAGTATAATTAAAACAAACTCTGGAATTCATGGAAACTGTAGCTGATGTGTCTGTATACTTACCATTCTGACTGTGGACCAAAGAAAGAAGTGGTGGGAGGATACAGTCTTCAACCTAAAAGAGAGAATTAGAAAGATCTGGCTTAGATCATTCACAGACGAAAAAGATAGAACACAGATACACTATCATCTACGTTTATTCTGCTTCTACAGCCCTTAATCAAAGAGATGAATAATCATGGAAATTCAGCCATTATCACTCTTATAAAGTCACCGAGTTAATTTTTCTCTGGTAAACTGACACAAAGTTACAGAAATTAATGTACTTTTATATAGAAAACAACAGTAACTTTGTATAATTCATTGACAGGGACTTTTAATTTAAAATACAGAATTCAGTGCAGATGTAAGATATTAAGAAAAAAGAGTATTAGAGCATCCTAATCCTGATGCTTTAATCCATAAACTAATCATTGAATAGAGTTCAGATGAAAAACAGAATGGTACAGAATTAAAATACATCAGGAAAGATGTATTACCTCTAATGAAATAAGAGCTTTAATATAGAGTCTTGAAAATATTTCAACTTCTTCCCTTCTAGTGATACACAGTCTTCCAATAAAATTTAAATTTACATTACTAAAGATTTGTACTATGAAAAAATATAATCCGGTCAACTCTTTATTGTCCATGAGGGTATTGTTACAAATCTATCATGCATTTGAAATCAACTAATGATAAACTAGGCTATGGCTCAGTTACAAAAATAGTGTATTATTAGTGTTCTCTATAAGAGAGTTTCTAATTCTTAAATCACTGTTAAAATGTAATTTATTTAGACAGTACATGCTTGGGTTTTTGGGAGAGGATGGAAGGACAGTGCTGCAATTTTTAAGCATGCATCATGATGCACACCTTGTTTTAGGATTTACCTACACAAATAAAATTGCTGTGTATATTCTCACTACACTGTGGTCAGGATTTGGCATAACAAGATTGCATTATAATCCCCCATGTGTTTTGTTTCAGTAATTAATATGAGAAGATACAGTTTCCCTAGATACATGCAGTTACTAATAAGACACATCTACAGAAGCTGGAAGTATGTATGAAAAGGGTCACTAACTGAAGTCAGTCTCTAGCCAGCAATAACTGCAGTTAGCAACTATTTCATTGCTGGTTGGTGGACTCTGTTAAATGAATCTCTGACATTAAGGGATTCATTTACTTTAGCTTTTTTCATTTCTGAAAAAAAACTACTACAAAATGCTTTTGTGACAGACTTTCAATAAAAGAAGTAAAAGGATTCTGCTTGAAGAATGGAAGCCAAACTACTCTTGCAAGTACAAATAGCCTTTATACCTATATAGATAATGCTATATATCATAGATGTAGTGACTTTTGTAACATTTTGTAATTTTGAAATACTTCATGGTCTTTTCAGTTAAATAATGAAACTACACTGCATTCCAACAACTCCATTAGTGCAGGTTTCTAAGCTGTTCTACAAACGTTAATGTATCAGTTATAACATACCAGTGAGGTAGGAAAAAAAATGTATGTACTTAAGATCTTTCAGTCCAAGAAACCAGTTCAACTACTGCAAAGTTTCTCAAATGAAGCACGTAAGTGGTAAATTAAAGGTGTGAAACAGAAAAGAAGAAAAGAAGCAGCTGTCGATTACCTGAACCAACCTAGACTCCCTGGATATTATGAATCACTCAACAGCCAGGAGCACTGACACAGACTTACACTGATTAAGATGACAGTATACAACAGTATGACGCAACTTCAATTTCTAAAACGTAAAGTCTTCTTTCACTTTAATCTAGCATTAACAGCAGTCTTTCCACATTAGAGAATGCAGCTAAGCCATAAGTCTTTTCTAAGATAAATATATTTTCAACTGTCATTGTAAAGAAGATTCTTTATGTCTTAAATCACTGTAGTATTATTGTGAATTTTTTCTAATACGAATCTCAGTTTTGGTAAACAAACTGTTTAGAAAAAATTCTCTATAGCAGGTGTTTGCCTCATGTCAGTTCAGTGTGATGGGGAGATCAACTAAATGAAGTGCTAATCCTATGGAATATTATCTTGTTATGCAAAAGCATACCAGAATGCATAGGCTGAAGGGGGAAACATGCGTTAAATTTTATATGAACATAAAATCAGATACTTCCTAACTCCACAACCCTAATCTTCTCTCCATGTTATTTGGGTCCCTGTTTTTCACCAATGTGTATACAAATTTGTAAACAAGATTTGAACTTCCCATGTTCATAAATAAACTGAAGTGTAATAGTATATAAAATATTTTTAACGAATTCACCAATAAATTGCCAATATTTCTGTCATTTATGTATAGAGAGGGATGGTACTAGTATTTTGGCACTGAGATGAACAGAAGAATATTCAAAAAGGATTCATTTCTTCCTCTTTTGAATATCTGTGTGAAATCAAACCTCCATATATGCATGAAGATACATCAGATACAGTTTTTTTTGTCGCAATCTTTATCACTAAGACTGCTTAACAAAAAGGGAAATTATTTTTCTTTAAGCCTAAACAGACTAAATAGGTTGAATATAATCATAGCTATAGATGAGTTCCTAACACCTTTTAAATAGCCTAATACTCAGCCCATGATACATCCGTAGTTGCACAAAGACACCACTGTATAATTCTGTAATGAAGGCATTTCAAGGCTGTGCTGCCATAACTGTGCTGCCATAACCAGTACCCAAAATGTCAATGAAATTCTAGAAACTTTCATGCGCACTACATTTACCTCTCCCAACTATAACATGTATGTACAGGACCAAAAAAAATTTAGCTCAAACCTGGTAATCCTGTTTCTGACAGCTGGAATGGAGTAGAAAAAGAGCATAAGAAATAGACCAAGCATAAAGCACATCCCTAGTTTTTAGAAAAGTACCTCTTGAACTAAGAAACTTCCTGAGCTGATGCTGTATCTGTATTTTTGCATTTAGCCTTTTCTCCCATATACTTGTCCCATCCTATCTTAAATGTATTTATTCTTTTAGCATGCACAATACCTACAGCACTGCATTTTACACTTCAATTATGCCTTATGAAGACATATCCTTGCTTATTTTAAAGCAGCAAACTTGATACTCACATATTCTTACTTTACAAAAAGCATGAATGATTATTTCCAATTCACCTTTCCCACGTTATTCATAATACTACATTAACAGAGTATTTTGTTTCCAAGATGAAGCTCTTTTCTACTCAGACCCTCCTTGCATCATCAAGCTGTACTGTTTCTTGATACACTTCATTCCCTTTGAGAGTGAATGACCACAAGTGCATTCAGTATTTGAGACCTGAGTGCACCATGGCACAACGATGTTTTCTGCTTTTTTGTCTGATCATTTACTAGTCATTTCTAATAATCTAGTTGTCTTTCTGATTACTGATGAGTATAAAGCTATCATTTTTATAGAATAATAATGCTGAAAGATTTCCAGAAATTACAAGTAGTTTAGAGTTTGACATTGCATATGTACAGTAGAAATTAAGTTCCCCATGTCCATTACTTGTCATTTATCAGTACTGAATTGCATGTCATTATTTTCCTTTCACTCAAATCTTAAAACCTTCTGCAACTTCTCTGTCAGTTTTAATTTTCAGTACTGTGAATAATTTAGTGTCATCCGTCAGTTCTGTCACTTCCCTATTCATTCCCTTTTGTGGATTAGCAGCACACGTTCCAACAAAACTTTGTAAGACACCACTCTTAAAATACCTATATTTTGAAAAACTGATCTATATTCTCCACTTAGTAAATTTTAACTTGTTAGAAGCTAATCATCCTGCAGGTAAGAGGCAAGGGCCAATAATGAATTTGAAGTCTTTGGTGCATTAATGAGGTACCCTCACAAATATCTTCTTGAGGCTGAACAGGTCCAACTCCCTCAGCCTTTCCTCATGAGAGAGATGCTCCAACCCCCAATCATCTTTCTTGCTGCCTTCAAATTTCTTGATGCATTTGCTCAAAGCACAGCACACTCCTCAGTGTTTTAGTATCACCAGTAATCTCTCAGAATGTAACAGAAAAAATAATCTAATGCATGTTAGGATGGTTTGGGAAGAAGGATGACACTTTTGTATTTTTTATTTCAAAGTCTTCAGAATCTTCATTGAGGATTTGGCTTTTTCTTACTTCTGGGAAGAGACAGCACTGATTGACTGACTCAATATGACAATTAGTTGAGAACTGGTTTCACAAAAATGTCTCATGTCATCTGGATTAGCTTAATGGACAGAAAGCCACATGCAGTGTAGTATTTTAATCTACCTGAAAAGAGAGTATGACTGAAAAACTTCTGTACCATATATTCATATATAGTCACATCCTACACTGACAAGATTAAGGTGTTAGTGGTTAGATTCGAACAGCCTGTGGATGAAGAACACCACTGAGGCTCAATCAAGAAAAAAGCACTTGCAGAAGTTCCTAACCCTTGCACTGTCATCTTTACTGAAACTAGTAACTCTCATATTGTCAAACAGTAGGTTTCCCTGTCATACAACTTTTCCCTTGACTTCCCATCAAGCAACTCATCATGTTCTAGGTGCTTTCATTTTAGATTGATTTTTAAAAGTTTTAAAACCTTGAAGAAGAGAATCACTGCTGACAACTTTTGCCTTAACCAGAGAACAACTTTAATGTTTTGGGTAAAAGATTATTTTGTGCAGTACACAGATAATTTTTGGGAGCTAGTTGGAGTATAGAAAGGACTTCCACAAGAACTGTCTGCCATCATGAGCTTCTTCACTGTTCTAAGTGCTCTGAATTTGCACATGTCCTTTTTTCAGACAAATAAATATACTTAACACAAAAAAGGCAAATTATAGAGTCAGCACAAATTCTTCATGTTAATTATATCTAAATCTTTATCAAAATTGGAAAATCAATATTATTATACACCTAGTATCTGAATTCAGTAAATATGTTTACATTTTAGGTAGATGGATGAACCAAGTAGTTGGACTTATGCCAGTTTCATAAATTTGGGTTAGTATTTCACTCCAGTCTATACAGACTCTTCCAAATGACCTTCAACATCATATTTGCATACCCAAAAATCAAGTTTTGTAAAAATTTGCCAAGTCACACTTACTGTTAGTCTTTACTTTAAATCTTGTAAAAATGCACACAACCGTGTGCAAAATGAAATTACTGCTCACTGCTGACTTTCATTTAAGCACTTTCAATTAATTTCCATTGACTTTATCACACTTTGCAATATCTAATACAGTCAGTCTCCACAGAAATTAATCTCCTCAATAACTGACTTCAGATTGATGGTAATCAGAAATCTGACCACAAAAGCCCACAATCTATTCTATTTTCTTTGTTAAAAGTACAAATACAAAAGTAAATCAAACATGAACCCAGTACAAGTAATTCTTCTCAAAGCAGGAAAGAAACTGAGATGTTGCTCTTAAATTCCTATTAATTTAAACAATATCCATTTTAGTTAAACTAAAAAAAAAAAAACCTCAAAAAACTTTCTGGTTCTGCCTGTTCAATATAGCCCCACTTTTTATTACATTAATTAAACTTTATTAGAAATGCATTTAATTTCTGATTAAAGACTTTAAAGCACTGTGACAGTAAGAACAGGAAAAAAAATTGCATCCTTTCAAGATGGTTTTGGCCTTCACCCAGCCCCACTCCCTAAAATCCTGCTTGTAAACAACTTGGTCTAAATGAGCAATCCAGGCTTCTGAGCTCAGCCTAGAATTTAAATTTCTCTACAGTAAAAGAGTGTCCTATTAACCACTGTTAGACTTAAATATTGATCTGGAAGCTTGAACATGTCTTGCTTCAACATTTTTAAAAAGTACGACGTTCTGCTGTGTGCTGGAATTTATATTCATAGATTCCAGTCATGCTCAGCCAGCAGCAATTAGAAGATATCCCTCGAGCAACAGCAATTCCAAAAATAGTCTGTATGCATCACAGAAGATGAAGTACTACTTTCCTCTAAATAATGTATGCTGTACATTCAAGTATAATTAGCACACTAGACTTCGTAAATAGTATTAAACTAATTACTGTTTGCACCACTAGTGGCAGATGTGGTTAGAGATTATTAATTACAATGGACAATTTCTTGAATTTAACATACAAAATGCAAGGCAATTTCTCCCCTTTATTTTATGTCTGAATGACTATTTGCTGAGTGTCAGGAGGGCTCTTTTAAATTAGCAAGAACTGTTATTTATGAAAATCTGTGAATGAAGTAATAGATTTTCTAAAAAAAAAAACACCAGAAAGAAAAGCTGTTCATTGACAAGGGTATAATTTTATACCTAAACCAGGCAAACAACAAAAGTGGTATGTGTCAGAAGTACTGGACAAGCACTGGTCAGGGAGGAAGCTTTATCTCTAGCTACATAACCGATATGCTGAGATGGATTTTAAATAAACACCTAAAACTTTCAACACACAAAGTGAACTTCTGCTCCCCAGAAATCTAGATACTTTAAAACTCCCCTACTGTGAGCCACAGGTTACTAGGATGGTCTCTGTTAAGTATGGCTTCAGGAAAAAGTTCTAAATGTGGAGATGGGCACAGGGGAAGAAGAGTTGTAAAGAGGAATTGTCTCTTCCAGAGAAAACCTCCAGACCATTTAAGTTGAAACAGGTAGAGGAATTTTATTTAATGTGCTGACACAAGATATTGCAATTTCAGTCAGTGCTGATGGATCCCCATAAAAATGGTACACATTTCTGTCAATATAAGACACACTGATAACTCACAAAAGTAAAGCAATTATTTTTTAAAATTGAGGTGACTCTAGAAGGATACAGATATATTATAGCAAGAGGCAGGCTGACAGGCATATAGGGAGATATCAACAGGCATTCATACTGCACCTACACCTAACATTTCTTTTCTAGGATGTTGCCATATTAAAGTAAATTGAACAGTTCTGTACTATTTCCCCTCCAACTACTAATTGGTTAGATTTTTTTTGCATAAGGACCATTTTTCTTGAATACCACTCTTGTGAAGATTCATAAAAAAAATCCTATTAAACTTATCTAAATTCTAATTTATATTTTGGATTAATTTTACTATTTTCACTTTTTAAGACTTTATAATCTAAATACTGACCTAACATACACACCAAATAGGATTTAACTTCTAAAAACACTTGATTTCTAAGATCACCTATTCTTATCTAGCACAACCCCTAATATCCTTCATTCATATTTATTTGCTGATGTCTTTCTTGATATAAGTGCTATATTGAGTGCATACCCTTAACTTAGTTCCAATTCAAATGTAAGATTTCATTTAAATCAAATGGTCAACTCAGTGAGTATGGTGGATTGTATTTTGGTGAAAATTCAAAGACAAAAATGCACTGGTACAGGTTACTATGATTTGTCAGACATTGATTCAACCATTCACACCACCTGATTTGCTGACAACTGTTTCACAATGTAATTATTCTGCCTTCAGCTAGCTTAGCTCACAGTAGAATCTTTTAAGCAAGAACCTCAAAGAAGACTGTTCTTAGTGATGTAACAAGCTTACAGTATGTGGGTTTGGTATGTCTAATGAAACTTTTAAGTAAGAAATCTGTTAGATTTAAAAAAGGAAACAAACAACAACAGAAAAAGCCCAACACCATAACTGTACTGATGATCTCCTCAGGAAGAATATGATAGAATGGGATCAATCCTCAGAGGTGGTGTTTCCAAGCCATGTTCTTGTTAAAAGCGTATGTTTATGGTAAAAGCGTAACAAGTGCCGAGTATATAGCAACATGCATTGAAGCTGAAGAAACACAGAATTAAGAACCACTATTTCTAAACTCTAAGTCCTTCTCATTCTCCCTCTAATTTCTCAACTAAACACGGTAAATTGAATGCCTTGCTGCTTCTTTGAAAATCTTCTAGAAACAGTAAGTATTTTTCCTGTCAAGGTAGAACCACAATGTATCTTAAGAAATATTTTAAACAGTTTCTAAATCTTCAAAACTTTTTATTTATAAATGGAACTAGACCTATTAGCCTGCAACTATTTCAACTGCTGTAAGACTTACAGTCAAGTGATGCATCATCAGCAAGTTGGGATGCTTTGTTACTGCTTCAAAGGTCGATAAAGTAGTCTTAATCAATTCTTCTGATGCAGCTTGCCCTGTTGGTAAAAGTAATCATATCTCTTCATAAAACTCAATAGTAAAAATACCTGCATCTGAAAGTACTGCAATATCATTGTTTACCCCACCTATTGCTCTATCCAAGTTTGTTTCTCCTGAATCTATCGATCTGACGAACTCCTACAAAAGAAGCAGCATTTATGTTAAAACACTTCAGGAAAAAATATTAAAAAGCATAATCACTGAATAATTACAAGAAATTCTTTAAAGAATTGTGTAAACACAAAATATTAATGCCTCTACATTAGGATAAGCTTTCATAATAATTAACTAAAAGTGAAAGTACTAATGATCTTGCTGTTATAATTTTGCAAGTCTGTAATGCTGTTGGACACTTAGATGTGGAGTACAGTAAGGATTATTGCTCTGACTAGTACCAGAAATTATAACATTTCCAGCTAAATAGACAGTAATTGTCTTCACTGTTAACAGAAAACTGCAATTTCTTAGAAGACTTTGAACTACCTTGGATGTGGCTATGTCAAAATTACTCACTAAAATTACCAACGACCCTTCAGAAAATGCAATTTTCTGTTATTTGTACCATCTTTTTGATCTCCATGCATACTATAAACACTATGGATGCAATTACACTCAGAAGAAGATGCAAAAATGCATATATAACTTCCTATTAAAAATCACCTAAATTAGTCATCATTTTAAGGAAGAGGGTCAATAAAATATTAATAATCTATATTAAGTAAATATCGTACAATTAGACCTGCTGTTCTTTTTCTTTAATTTCTATGCATAGCTGTTTATTTCATTGGGATGCAAAAGACATGGTATTAAGACTTGCTAAGGAAGTAAAATTCTCAGCAAAATATGTAGTATGCTCTTTTTTACTAATGTAGTATTTAAGAAAATGGCAGTTGTTCTACATTTCAGTATCCATTTAAATTTTCGTTATTACATTTTAAATCGGCAGAAGTTTATATATGAGTTATCTTTTTCACAGTATGTAAAAACCATCTGAAGGCTTCTTCTCTAATTAAAAATAGAGTTAGAAACCAATTATATATTTCATTGTTTCTAAGCACCTCAGAAGCAGTCAAAAAAAAAGTGCTTCTATAAAAAAAAAGTTATCTTCCTGATAATTTGGAGAAAATTACTAGGTATTATCTAATTAAGTTGATTCAGAAGAGAGCAAATTATTTTGTTTGCTCATTTTTAGAGAGTTTCATACAACCATAATCTGAAGACCGATTTGGAAACATCGAAATGGTGCAAAAATTGTTCTGGCTACCAATGCTTATTAATTTCATATTAGAAACAAACGGAAAATATGTATTTATTTAAAGAAATGCTGCTATCTGGGGTTTCTTAAACAATGGAGAGAAATGGTGTATGTGTATTTTGCTACAGGTGAGTCTGTGCCCTGTGCACACCACCAGGAGCCTGCTATTAGCTGTGCCTTTGGGGCACGGTGTGTCCTCCATGTACTTCTGTTCACAGCAGAAGACATGAAAGGACTGTCCCGACTCCCTCTCAATTTCTTTGCTCAACACTACTGAAAATTACAGTGATGATGGAAGTAACTTCAAAGCAGCAAGAAAAAAAATCCTCAATGAACAACCGTTAGAGGAAAATAACTATTCTTTTCCTTCCAGACCCCAAGCACACATCTTTCCACTCCTCATAATTTCTTATTGTTAAGAACAAGACTATTGAATAAATCAGGAAAAAAAAGAATCAAAACAAACAAAAACTAAAAGACTGACTTGCTAAAGTCTTAGGAGCCTCAGTTATAGCACAGTACTTTGAAAAAGTACAAGCTGATGATCAAATGTTCCTTTATAGATGTCAGTGGGAATGTTGCTAAACACAAATTTCCAGAGTAGATTGTTGCCTGACAGAATGGATAGTTACTCTTTCAGATGTAATTATATTAGTCATATAACCCAGTTACATAAAATGGATCAAAATTTGGTATCAATTTTTCAGATACACTACTTTCCTCCCTATTTCATGCGTAAATTTAAACAGTGTATGTAAGTTCCTGAATTGCCCTTTTCAATGGAGACAGGACAAGATGCAGGAAACACTGAGTAACCAGCTCCTCCTTGATTTGTGAGGAAAGCTGTGCTAGTGTAACTAGCCTGACTTCCTCAGTCAGAAGTTCAAACCAGCTGGAGTAACATCAAAAGAAAACTTTCATTGTTCCTGGTCTGCTGTACCTATACTGTTGACAGAAGAATTTCACCTTCTAGAAGGTTGATTGAAAACTACTAATAAATCTACTGCCTAGTTACAAATGCTTCAAAGGGAGAAAGGGCTTTGTAATTCAACATCTACAGTTTCAATTTTTTTTGTTATACTAGTACTAATTTTTACACAAATATTTTAGTAGAGCAAAATTAAACCACATTTGCTTGGAATAAAGAGTCAAAGGAGAAATACAAAGGAATCTGAACATATAACTGGAATCTAATTGTTTGTAGTAAGAATTTCTTCATGCTATTTGGAGATAAATACCTAGTTGTCACTTATGCACTTAAAAGTATTTGCTTAACTCGGATGTGCAACTTTAGAATATTCTTTTATTCTTATTTAGCATAAACAATTATTTTCATATGAGGAAATCACATTAGAACTGTAGTACTTCATTTCTGCTGTATTATCCAATGGCACAGCTAAAACATTCATTTTCTTTGGCTCATGTCAGAAATGGGTTGTAAATGTCACCATGAGTTAAATATCTTAGCTCCATAGATTTCCATGAACTAAACACAGTGTGGAAATACTGGCAAGAAGAAAAAAGGCAACAAGAAGAAACAATACCTTAAATATAGATTAATTATAATTTCTCTTTCATTTCTACTAATAAAATACTAGCACAAAATTCTAGACAGAATATTCTATGTAATTTAGAGCTAAACTTTTCTATTCAGAAATAAAGTACACGGAAAATTCTCAGTTTATCAAATATGTGCAGTTTCCCTTTGAACAAATAGATTACTACTGAAAATACTTTCTGATTATTTATAACATTTTGAGTACAACCAAACCTTAAAATAAATATTCAAAATAAAATTCTCTCTCCAATTTAGAAATTTAATATAGTTTTATTTCATTAAAGTAATTTCCAAAATGTTATGCATAGTTATATCTTATAAAAATATTTAACTTAGACTTTATACTCACAAGTAAGATGCCATAGTTGAAAAGAAACTCCTTAGTGACTATTTGGGGACAAAATACCTATTTTGTTTGAAAAAATATTACATTAAAATCATATTTTATGATCAGAAAAACAACTGTTTCACATGTTAAAAAAGAAAAAAGAGGACAAACTATGTATTTTCTTCTGTGATTACAGTGGTTATATAATACACATTTATCAAATGCTGTTTCATAGCTGGAATACTCATCAACATATCTATGCATTAACAAAATCTCTGTTTTACTCATTCTGATCATGATTGACAGAAATTAGATTTTGGAAAACTGTAAGAGTTTGGCCTCTGTGTAACAAATTTTAGAGCAAAAAATCTACCTGGGATGTCACAAGATAAAGCACTACAGGCATCATAGGAAGGTACATCTTCAGCTGTTTGGCCTGAGCCCCTGATGGGTGTTTACGTCCAGAGACATTAGTTAGGGCACTGAGAATGTCACCTGCAGAAAACAGCATTTCAGGCTGATCCAACATAAAAGCATCACTAAACAACAGCAAACGACAGATAAAACATCTCTGTTCCAGTAGCCCCTGTTCAGTCCTGTCTTCTCTGTCTGCCAGAAGTAGTGTTCATGTGACTGCATGATGAATCCAGCACCTCTTTCCTAGCTCAGTCTTCAACCAGGTAAATCCCCTACTCTGGCTACAGGGACAGGCAGAGGTGACCTCTGGCAAAACAGTGAGGACAGAAATATAAGGCAAGTGTTGAAGCAAAGATGAAATTACCCCTCTGGGCAGAATGGACTTACACTGGCTAAATTCTATGGATGCAATTCTATTTCCAGTGAAATAAAAAGCAAAATTCTCATGATATTTGGGTAACCAAGAACTTAAGATTAGTGGGTGACATAATGCTGAAGCAGTATGTTTCCCCTGCAGTACAGTTCAACTGGAAAAAAAAACCCCAAACATCCTTCCTCTGCAAAAAACAAGATCCTTCTGCCAGCCATGCTCACACACATTGTCATACACCAATTTCACTGAGATGCAAGTGACCTAAACCTACAGGAATTCTCATAAAAGACATAGCAACAGATCAATGAGAGAACTTAGTTGCCTCCATGACAAACCTCAGACGTAATAATAATAAGCAAACAATTTTTTTTTTGATTGCAATAGTGAAAACTATACTTCAGACTCAGAGGGGACATACAAAAACTAAGGAACATTATGCTAAATTTGTGGTACACTTCCAATTGTCTACAAAAAGCAAGACCTCTTCTGGATGGGATAAAGAAGAAAAGCAGCATGAGAAAAGTTAGCTCATACGAAAAGAAGGAAAATTCTATGCCTATAACCTGAAAATATTAAAAGCCAAATGCTGTCTTGAAAGAGTACCTATTATATTTTTTCCCCTAAAAAGATAGCTGCTCAAAACTGTAAAAGGGAATTCACATATATGTTAAACAAATAAAGAATGGGATTCAGTATTTTATAGGATTTTTTCAGGCCAGAAGAGGCTTTCCTTTCAGAGTAAGTCAGAGTTTAATCATGTTGAATTATACCAATGCTTTTCTTCTATTCCCATGGAGTTCAGTTTTCAATACAAGCAGAAATGACAGAGCCTGGCACTAAAGTAGGCCTTAAAGACTTGACTCATTCACTGGTAAAGAAAAGCAAGTGTTGCTTAAAACTCTTCAAATATGTAAAACATAACACTTTTTTCATCAATACATTTCTGTTTTGAATTACACACAAAAGTGTAACTCAACAAGATCTCTGTGGTTAGTAATTGATTTACTAAACCATCTCTCTTTCTATATTTTAAGGACTATATAACCACCATATTTGGCAATTTTGCATTGGATAAATAATTAGATACAGCTACCTTTGATTTTAGCATGATCTAAACAATTTACGTCTACTTCCTAAAAATAGTTAAATATTATAAATGCAGAGATATTATTTACAACAACCAAAAACTTTTTAAATTAACCAGAAGATTAACAATTTATTTCTTTTGTTCAAATATATCTTTAAGGTCAGTTTCTACCACTTGTTAATCTATTTGGTTTATAGCTACATCTGGTGGAAGAAGATGGGATCAGTAAGGAACTTACAGAAATGCATATTAAAAAAGCCAGCTAGGATTAATTCTAAATCAACAGTTAAACTGCTTTTCACTGTTCCAATTTTCAAATCTGATTATTATTCTTAGGTGCCCATAGCTTTCACCACCTCAAGCAGTACATGCTCCTTCATCATACAGCAATAAAAAGAAAAAGACTTCTGATAAATATAGACAAATACAGAGAGATAACTTAAGATTACAGAAAACAATCAACACAGATCTAGCTTGGAAAAGAAAACAAAGTGTAGAAATTATGCTTGATATCAGTTCTCAACAATGTATTGAAATTGTAAATCAGTAGTAATTACATGTCTAAGCAATTGATGTACTCTGTATTATGATAGTAACTATGTATGTGTAGTATAGGACTTCCAGATTCTGAGGAAATTTCAGAGCCTACTGTATCAGTTGCATATAGTATGCATAAACAGGAGGAGGTGAATTTGTGCTTCAAACATTTATAGTCTGAGACTTCTATGCAGAAATACAGTCAATACGCAAACCTGATATTTAGTTAGAAAAAAGGGATCAGGTGTTTGTAGCACGGCAAAAATTTGCATTAGCAGAGAAAGTAAAGTTTCTTTTAAAATAGCAGCATGACATTTAGGTCTGCTAACCTTTGCAGTGCTACTATTACATTTTCAATATCCTAGCGATAATGTAGAGAAGATGAAAAATACATCAGATATCATCTCATCAGAAAATAATTTTATGACAATAAAGCTCATATGCATGAGCAAATTGGCTTCAGTCATCTAAAACAACTGAAGTATCTAGGCTGAAATTTTCCAGAAAAATTTCCTGTAGCAAATACTCAATATATAAATTTCAGCGTAAGTGATGAACATATACTCAGAGATATGCCCAGTTGCATCTCTCCCAGGCCTCTGCTTTAAGGAGCAAATTTGCTCTTAGATTGTACAATGTTTATAGATTTTACAATATCTTTAGAACATTGATAAAACCTCTGGTACCTCTGGGCTTCATTCCTGACTGAGCTGATAGGGCTTACCATTGCACAAACACAAAACATTAATATAGGAACTCATGCATTCCAATACAAAATATCTGATCATGACATATCTAAAAAATTTCAGGAAGCTGATAACATGCAAACTTTATGTAATCAGAAAACACAGCCTTTCCACCTGTATATATAAGGAGATACCTATTTCTTCACAGAGTAAGCAAAGGTAAGATCTGTTTGGTTAACAAACTGAATTTACCTAGAATTCCTGGCAGCTCCCTCACAATGTGATAGATGAGAAGATCCAGGCATTTTGACAGGTATTCACTGCCACCTTGCTGCTTTTTTCCTGGCATGGTCTTTCTGCTGTCTCTTTCAATGTACATCACGAGTCTACATTTAAACAAGTGCAAAACATTAACTCTCATACCAAAGAAAATAACACTATATCTCAAAAAAATTATTCAACCAGACATTTCTGGTATCTGTGGTTACAATCAAGATGATACATTAGTTTTGGCTCTGTAATTTTGTTGAAATTTTAGACTTTTATTTTAATCAGCTCTAAAAACAGCAGAGTTTACTGAGTCAAGGAAAGAAACCTTTAAGCTAATTTAAGTAAGCACAACCCTACTAGTTTAAATGAATATGTGATGTTAACATAAAGAGTTAATATTTCTACAAAATTAGTCAGAGAGAGACTAATTTTACAATCCAGTTTATTTGGAAATATGTAATCGATATGTGCAATATAAGTGAAAGACTGAAGACAATAATGTTCAACACATAATAATTCCAAAAGCAAGAATAATTTAAGTCAATTTAACAAGAGATCAATCTTTCAGTCCAGAAAATCATACTACATCGATCACACTGCAGCCTGTAAAAATGGTAGCACTAGTTGGAATGGCCATATTGAAAGAGATAAAAGCCCAAACTAGTCTTACATCCTTTCTCTAGAAATCTGGTGCTCACAATTTCTAAAGCCAAACTCAATGCACACATTCTAAGTGGTAAGTGCTCTGTGGCTATGCCATTCTGCAGAATGACATTTCTCACAGTGAAATGGAAACTGATTTATTAGCCACTGGCTAACTTACAAGAGATTGCTTTAATAATACACCTGTAACAGAACGCTTCAGGCAAAATCTTAAAATGTTTATTTGAATAGACAGAAGGGCCAGACTTCTCTTTAGAGCCACACTGTTGACATCTTTGTTTCACATTCGAACTCCCTCCGGGTCCTGTGCAAGGAACCATCAATCACTGGTGAGGGAAACTCATGATCTGGATTTTAGGTATGTACTTCAGTACTATCTTTTAAATAACCCTCTGATAAGCAATGCTGTTTTACAGAACTATGAAAATGACTTATTTACACTGCCTCAAGTGTTCATAACAATACTACTAGGAAATACATCTTTCCAAAATTATTTACTCAATGAAGTAAAAACTACTTAAGAATACATTTTGCAGGACTATGTCTCTAAACAATACATGATTATTATTGAATACTACACTCTTATCCTTCCTAACCTGTTCTACAGAGACAAAGAGAGAGAGAAATCAAAAGACCCATTCAGTAACTACTTCCCACCTGCGCAATAGCCCAGATGCAGCACATTCAGCTGCACTTCTCAGAGACAATGAGGACATCTTTTATTCTTGTCATGTCTACAAATTGCATTAAATTACAGGAATTTTGATTTGTCTTTTAGAAAAGAGCTACTTAAAAATCTGACATTGTGCTTCAAACAGAATTTTATTTTTACAAGCTTTACATTTTTTTACATAAAAATTTGAATGTTTTAAATAAAATAGCCTTCTAGCCTTTCCAGACAACTAAGTAATTTTTACTCAAAAACTGTTTAGCTTTAACAAAAAATGAGAAAATATCAGAGTCAGAATTAATTTTTTTCTTTAAGAAAACACTTCCATGATTTAACAATCATCTGATTCTATATGGAAGTACACTTAGATCCGTTTAAGTTTTCCCTAAAATGGGCCAGACTTCAACATAAGTGGTTTTACTGCTTTGGGAGAATGAGGTTCTTTTCTTTTATAAAAGCATATTCTATTACTTAATCACATTTGAGAAGGATACAAAGTAGGTTCACTTACTCAGAGAGGAAAGATAAATGAGTTCTCTCCTTTATGTTGTTCTTCCATTCACAGAATTCTTTCACATAAAGATTTTCTAAAAATATACACAACTATTTTTTCCCTGAGAGTTCAGTTTAACTAAACATTGTCTGAAGAAAACTGTACAGATACAAATCCTATAGGTAGCAAAGCATTAGAATCTCTATTTTCCTTCGACAGATCCCTCAGTCATATGTAGAACAATTCATCAGTTATTTTTATTCCCTGATGAATCTCAGTGTTCTCTCTAATGGGCAAAACCAGGCCTACAGAAATATATTTATTCAATTCATTTAGTACACGTTTGTCTTGCACTCAACAATTAATGAAAAAACATGTCAACATTAGTATAAATAAGCTAAATACGATGAGGGATAAACCACTGTCTATGAAGCAAAGGTTTGATTTTATAAAAAAAAATAAGTGTCTGTATCGCAAGATATGGCCATCACTAAGCTTTTACACTAAAAAAGCAAACAACCCAAGCCTTCTGCAAAATATGTGATACAGTGGAGCAAAAAAAGGGAAAATTCCACAGTTAACAGTCTGGAGTGATAAGAACGGGAATGAGCTCTACTACTTAAACAGAATAAGAACTGTTCTTTTAAAAGGATGATCAACATGAAGAAAAGAGACTAAGTTCACAGAGAATGACAGACCTAAATTCTCATGAAACTAAAAAAGGTCATGCATACTCTCACGACATACACAGTCCATTTACCGCTAGAAATCAAGGACTATTTATTAGTTTTACTACTATTTATTGTTATTGTTATTAATCAATCTCTGCTAACAGAAAAGGATGAAGATTTTTAAAGGATACTTAATATAGACATATTGTTTATTTTACAGGGATGCAAAGTCAGATGGTATATAGAGGGTCAATCTCTATTCTTTCCTTCCATTACCTTTTTTTTTTCTTTTTAATTTGATACCAGCTTGCTGGGTTTTTTTCCTGAAATCACTGACATACGTAATTGTTCCCTTCTGCCTTCCATTTTCATGTTTTCCCATCTGACTGAGCACCAAGCTTTTCAGTTCTTTTCCTCACCACTTTTCTAGATCAGTCTTAAGATCTACAAGGCAAATAGGCTATGCTAGATGTGAGACTATAGTAAGTTTCCAGGCAAAGCTTTTCCTTTGAGGGCACATATAAGATTTGAAAATTTAATAAAAATGGGAGGCAAGCACAGGAAACAGAGAAAGATTTGGCACAGAGGTTATGCTGTTGTGCATAGCTGCATTTCTGCAGATTGTGAAATCTGTCAGGAATACTACCCTATCTTTCTACAATTGTCCACCTCTGCAGACAGTAGAAAACAAGAAGTTTTAATAAGTTCTTTTGGGAGGGGAAGTTCAATCTCCAAGTCAGTCTCTATTTACCTAGGAAATTCTCTGAAACCATTTAGATACAGAAAGAAAAATTCAGTGAGACTAATTGGAAATCACTGCTAGTTCAGAAAAGGGTGAAATGAAAAGTCTCAATAAAACTTCAGTTTGTATCCCTCCCCTGAAGAACAGGTAGCCTGGCTCTGCAAATCAAGAAGAAAAGAAGGAGACTAAAAAACTCAGTGTGATTAGCAAAAGAAATTAATTTTCTTAGTGTAAGTAAAGAAGTGCTACTTCAGCCTAAAAGGTCTTGTATCTTCTAGAGCTGTACCACATGTGGAAGAACAAAAGGTATGTAATCGACTACCACGGAACAGGTAGGAAAAAAGAGTAACAGGTGAATTGTCTCCAAGTTGTGGGACAATTAATTCACTTCAAAATTACATTTCTTATTACATACCAATACTTTTAATCCACAGAACTCAAAATCTGCACCAGCAAAGCAAAGCAAGGAATTCATTCACCACTTCCCATGGGCAGACAGGGTTCAACTATTTCCAGGAATAAAGGGCTCTATCACATGTAAATGGTTACTTGGGAAGACAAGTGCCATCACTCCTAATGTCCCCCCTGCCCCTCTTTTCTTCTTTCCCCCATAAGGCCATGTGGTATGGAATATCCCTTTGGTCAGTTGGAATCAGTTGCTTCTTCACTATTATTTGCAATTATAAAGGTGTTTTCATTCTCCTTGAGTAAGGAGAGATTTTTTAAAAGAGGTACAAAAAGAAACTTCCAACCAGATTGTGTAAACTCAGCTAATCAATAGGCATTAGAGGGACATGCACAGGGGGCTTTGTGTACAAATACTCAAAAGTGAACGGCAACTACTGGTGGCCAAAGCCACTGGGCTCTGTAAACAGTAAAAACAAATAGGCATCTAGTCTTAAGATCGCATTCAAGGAGTCAAGACCTGTTACAGGATGCTTCTCATGTTCCCAGCCCAGAGGCACCATTATTGCTCCCAACAATAAAAAGGAGTTTTAGCAAGTGCCTACTTCCACTGCCTTTTATTTCCTGGTATCTGTGCACAAACTGGAAGAAAAACACAAGGAAATCTGTTTTGGTAACACCAGCACAGATAAAATAAGCTTGCCTTTACCCTTCTGTTACAATTCCTCTTTCCCAACTCCTCCTTCCATTTCACTTTCTCTCCCTTCCTTTTCCCATCCCATGTCCTTCTCTCCCAATGTGCTAAATAATGATAAAACTTATTTTCCTCACATGCCACACCTTTTTCAGCTCCAAAACCACTTCCAAGGACAGATATCACAAAGGTTACCAGTGGGAAGAGGATTTTATCATCTGAATCATCAGTGATAAAATTTTTCCTGATATCAAATCTAAATTTCCAATGGTACAACTTAAGTCCATTTCCTCTTGTCCTATTGCTTATTCCTTGAAAAAAAAAAAAAAAAGACCGACCTTGCCTCGCTGCAGCCTCCTTTCAGGTGGTTACAAAGAGTGATAAGGCCTCCCCTGAGCCTCCTTTCCTCCAGGCTAAACTACCTCAGCTCTCTCAGCTCCTCACCAGACTTGCACTCCAGACCCTGGCTCAACTTTGCTACCGTCTAAAGGAAGGACTGCTCACCAGAGCAAGGCCTTTGGGATGCTGGCCCCAAGGCAGTCCCGTGCTCATGAGGCCCAGGGGCCTGTTTTCAGCACAAACAGCCTCACAGCAGTTGCCATGAAGGAAATTAACACCATCCCAACCAAAACGAACATAATTACTAAACTAAACAAAAGCATTTTTCAGTGCAGTGTTGCCATGAAACAGTTATTACTGTTTTATCATCTGCATCATCCTTTAAGTGATGCACATTGAAAAATTGACTTATATTGATTATCATTAATATAAATAGATTTTATAGCAATATAAATCCTGTTACAGGCATTAGCTGCAGCTGCTCAAGACAAACCATTAACCAGAAATCATGCACATTTTACCATATGCTCTTTATATTTCTCAAATCAAACACCTCCAGAAGGAGAATTTGAGTATTTAAAATATTTTCAGCAGTTATCCAACTGATTTCTTCTTCCTGTACTAGCAATTCAGAATTTATGAGTCTTAATTTTGAAGAAACTTTTCTTTCAGAACACTGAAGACATCTAATTAAAATACTCCAACCAGAATTCAACCCTATAAGTCAATGAGTATTCAGTATCTCTGATGGGTTTAACATTATTCCAGAGTTATATAGTGATATTGTGAATGCAACTGTCTCCAGATTTAATGGCTCATTTCTCCTCTCTGTAGCTGTCTTAATTTTGGATGTAAGAGAAAGGTTTTAGATGATCTATTCTGAAAAGAGATATGCTGTTTACTAAAGAACAGTTATGAAGAAAACTTATCAAATGAAGAAAAACAGTTTATCGGCTCAATAAAGCTGCTACTGTTTTACCTACTGTACTACATTATGTATTGGTCTCTAATCAGCCCTGTCTGGAGCATCACAATAAAAAAGCAGGATAAAGCCAAAAGTCAAAATACAAAATCATATCCCAAATTCACAACACATTCTCTTCAGAAAGGTAGCTGGTTGGAAAGCATTAAAAATAAAGCAAATTGTTGATAAAATTATTATTCTCCTTCACATCATATCTTAGATATACATAAACAAATAGCAACCATCTGTGCATAATTTCTGTCAGACCTTTCTCCAAACATAGAGGAGAGTCCAGTAAATCACTTCCACAACACATGTAGCTGAGAAATATTTCACCTTGAATGTGACTATCCCAAAGAGACTCTGCTCTATACCAAACCCCAAGATGAGGAATGTACATGATAGAACCTCTTATTTTGCTTTCCCACGATAGCAACAACTCACTATTGCAGTATATCTTTTGCCCTGCCCAAAAATGAAAATGCCCACTGGGACCACATGTTACTTGAAAAGACATTCTCCTTGCAAGACAGTGGTTTCCCCTTGTGAATAATTGTCACCTGATGATCCCAGACAAAATATTCTCATGAATGAGAGGATTACTATTACACGCAAAACAATTAACTTCTAAAACACTGGCTCAAAAATACCACACATTTTCAAGTATTTCAGGTACAACTTTAAAGACTATATCTTTGATTATCTTCCATTATCACCTTACCTTGTTTGACAACTGATGAGCAGCATCTCCCTGTTATTAATAAATACTTGTAGCAAGACCAGAAAGGCTTTTGCTCGAATAAAAGTTGAAGGACTTTCAAGTAGATGAGTAACTGTAATCACAAAATCCTTGGTGGAAATAAACACAAATACACTAAAGTTACTCACACTGGATTGTAAAACTGTATACACTTAAAATTTGCTCGTTTTCATGTCACTTATGGGGAAAAAAACTCCATAGAACACTAACAAATTCTGTCCAAGACCGACTGGCCCAGTGTTAAGCTGCTTTGAGCATCTTCTCAAGTGGTGGAGTAAGGAGTAAACACTATCTAATGTATTATGTCCAAAAAAGGTGTGAAATTAACTTCAAAAGATGATAAAACATGTATTTTTTAATGGCTTACCTTAAGTATAGACACAGCATATTTTATTTTAAAAGAAAGCTGAACTATTTTCAGGATACATACATATTTAAGCACAAATATGATTAAATTTTTTACCTATTCACTCCCTTATATGCAGGAATATTAAAAACTATCCCTTAGTTGGATACAATCTTGTCTACATTAGACCCCAAACACCAGATGCTCCAAATAGATGGTAAAATTGTTTCTACTTTCTTTGAGCATTCTTATCTGAACTAATTTATTTTGAGTCCAGAAAGAGAAATAACATCTTTTCAAGGATGAAACAAAATTAGGACTTGGAAAGAAACAAAAAGGGTAAACAAAATCAGAATTAAAAACTGAGCCAGAATTTACAAACTGTGTCAACTAGCTCTATGCAAAAATTAAACTGAGCACAAATAGCCTCATAAACAGAGCTTGCCTTCAAACAGTTGAGCTGGATTCTCAAGGGAGTGACACTATAGGACAGATGAGTAGTGTATGCATGCTGTGCACAAACTTAAAAATTCTGCTGTGTGATGCACATTTAACATACATATTGCTCAAATTCCTTATTTGCTGACAGAATAACTGCAAATCAATACTGACTGTAACTGAATGTTAGAGACATCCTTTGCAACAATTAACCATACATCTTTACCAACAATTGAAAGAGAGCAGGAGTGTAAGAGTTGGCCAAAAAACCATCAGATTTTATTCTGTTACCATTTTAACCCCATCTTCAAAAGCAGTTGTCGTTCAGCAACTGCAGAAATCCCAGAAAAACAAACTGCTATTAATTATTCTATAACTGTTTTACTGTACTTCAACAATTTATTTCATAAACAGAAGACTTTCTCAATCTTGGGATTTAAAAGTTTACTGCTTTAAACACTTCAACAGCTCACAGAACATGACTTGTAGCTCCTCCAGTATGAACTTGCAGCAGTCAAGTTCTTAAATTACAATCTAATAAATGCAAAGGTTGCATTTTAATTAAGTGTGGTTTGGTTTTTCGAGGGTTTTTTTAGTGAAATTACTCAAAACAACAATAAAAACAAAGTTTTTATGATCAGAAATTCCACAAAACCTCAGACATAGACAAAGAGTATATGTAATGCAACACTGACTGTGCTAACAGAAATGGATCTGATAGACCATGCACAAGGACACCATACACATACAACTACATACAAAAGGACAGACACATACAACTACAAGCCACAGCACATCTGACTATTTTTAGTCCTCCTTCTCCAGAAAGCAAGAATATTTCAATGCTACATGTGGGAGTTAACATGGGTTAAGACAATTAGAATTAGTTACATCAGACTTATCTGGGAATGTTCTAATAATTTGGCTTAGGAAATAAATGTGACCTGCTGGAATTTGCTTTTCTGGCCAGTTTGACTGCAAAACAGCAACAGTTTAGCCAAAGAAAATCTCAAGCACATTTCCTGACCTGCAGGACTTAGTGTATCAGAAAAGTAAAAAAAATCACTCAAATACTGCCAAATACATTATTTGTCATTTCACTGTTATATTGTTCCTTCCTCCCCTGCAAATGTTTGATGTATCCATGGAGACTCTTCAGAGTAAGGACACTCATTTCAAGTGAACACACTCCAACAAGATTATGACTTTATATTGGATACACTGAGTAATACTGCAAAGTAAGTTTAAAACAAAAGCAACGATGTTTTTTAATCGGCTACACAAGAGAAAAACAGCTAGACCACTATCTCACAATATGAGAACAGAAATTACAATAACAAACATTTGTTACATCATTACTTATTTTCAAATTCCCTTTCTATGCTTTGCAAATGCCTCCATATTATAAATTTAGAGTTACAGAGATTTTGTTAAAAGATATTTTTATCTCTTTATTAATTCATACCGATATTCACAAAACTATCATCTACAGGGATACTTGTCCACATTCAGGTAAAAGAGAAAGAATTGAAAACAGTTACTGAAATATGAGGACAATGTTTATAATGTATTTACAGTGCAGTTGTGATAATATATGGCTGTAATTGTTTGAATAATTTTACTTATGACTAGTTGAGGAAAAAACCAAATAAAAAAATGCCTTATCCCATTATCTGACCTCTGAAAGTACCTAACTGCATTCAAGAAGATGTGACTGATTTTCACTTAGTCAAAGGTGAATCTTGACAGTCAGGTGAAAGTAATTAGCAGTGAGGTTTTTAATGTACCACTATATATGTGTCAAAGATTCTTTATTTTGATTTCTTTTTCCACACTTTATTTAAAAAACATCATTTCAACTATTTTAGTTTCCAAAACAAGAAACTAAAATGGAAAGTCTCTGCATCAGACACGGACAAAACGCAGTCCCTTTTGACTACTGTAGCTCTCTGAAGTTTTGTATTAGTGTCGATGATCATAGAACTGCAATTCTGCCTTTTGTTTCATAACTGGTTTTTATTGCTGTTTTTGAAGAGAGAAGAAAACAAGGGCAGTTGTAAGTCTTTCAAGCTAAGGGTGTTTCCAGATAACATATACAAAACTAAATTATCTCCATCTTGAATTCATATCTTTAAGTATCTTTTAATATGTTGTTTGCACCTGTATTAAACAGATGGTCACTTCTTTGTCACTACCTTTTGTGTGACACTGAGGTCCTTCTGCCTCTTAAGGCAAACTACACAAGAATTTTACAGAAGCCAAAATAATCTGGAGGCCAACACGACTCACTCTACCCTTCTCTCATTAAGGTGGATTTGTGTGTCATGAGCATGAAATACTGAAAAGTGCATGGACTATTAAATTCAATTTTCAGCTCTAAAATAATATCACTCCATGTGATGTGATAGCACCTGGCAGTTTAATACAGGAGCATGTTTGTATTTTTAGATTTTATTCAAGAAAAATAGAAATTTAGTTCCAGCTTCCAAAATCCTACAATCTAATTTCCAGACCACGGAACATTCTGAGTTGGAAGGGATCATCAAGTCCAACTCTTAAGTGAATTGCTCACACAGAGATTGAATCAACAACCTTGGTGTTATTACCACCAGGCTTCAACTGAGTAAATCGCAGTAAAAAAACCCAAACATTCTATGAGATTTAAGTTTGTCTGAGCTATAATGCAGGTATGGTTATCAAATGTGGACACATGCAGTAGAACCAGACCTACGTTATCAGTTTTTACGGTACAATGTTTTTTACTTACAGCTTTGGGTACTATTCCTACTTCTATCATTAATTTGATATATGCTATTAAAGGAATGTCTACATTTGTCTGTATTTCAATTTTGTAATCTGCAAAATATGATTAGAATTGTTCATAAGAACTGCAGTATCAGAAAGAGAATTCATCTAGCAATTGCCCTTAAGAAATTCAGTATCAGTATGGGAGTCCTTTCACCAAAGTAAGTCCTATATAAACAAGAAATTCCTCACAGAAAACATCATGCTGTAGTCATAGACTTGCTACACATTGCATTCTTTTGCTGAATGTTCAAGTGACTAATTTTTGGCCATGCTTCTCTGACTATACCATCAACTCACAGTAAAGTGCACTGTTAGTGCAACCTTATCGGACAATTTGCCACATGCTAGTGCTGTTGTTGTGGGATCTGGAAAGCCTAAGGCCAGCTGACATGCACTTACAAAAACACACTGGCAATTCTGACGTGGTACAGAAATTAATTTTAGGAAGAGAATGAGTGATTTCAGGCTGCATGGAGGAATTATTTTTTAATTTAAATATAATTGTTAAAACAACATGTAGGGAAATAAAAAACTCTCAACTAATGCCCAATAGATTATTATAGTCAGGATGATTGTCAGGTTACAATATACATTACAACAGAGTATATGATGAAAACAAGAGCTGGGGTTCCTATTTTCTTTGTGGTTTTTATCCTTTCCAAATAGGGGGAGATTATTACTTTCATTTCTGTACTATGCAGATATACTGCCAAAAAAGAAACACTTTTTCTCCAAATACAAAATAATTTGGGGATCAAAATAGGAAGCTTTTAATCACTTCTACCAAAAATTAAATTACACATAAATCAAAACCAGTAGTTTTATTCAGTGACACTAAAAAGAAAAACCTAAAGTATTAAAATACTAATTTCTGCAAGATATTTCACTCACAAATCAGCCTCAGGTCCTTTAAGGAGAGCATGAAGTACAGCTTCGGATTTTATAAGGAAATTCCTTATTTTCTCTTTTAAACGTCTAAAAGAGCTATGTCAAATAGCTGTCCTTACTCATTCTTTACTGATTTTCCTTAGGGCCCATTATCAATTATGGTCAGGCTAGGGTATTCTGGGTTGATTGAATCCTAGCAGCAGGAACAATTTATACACTCACTGGTACCATTTCTCGAAGATCCATGAGAGAGAAAGAAAAATTATATACCTTATAATTTAGATTTTAAGGAAATAGAAATATAAAAGAAACACATTCCTCATTTCCTGCTATTCAGATATGCAAATGTCACTGAGAAGCATTTTGAAAATCCAAAACCACTAGCAGTGTTAGCTTCAACTTTTCCTTTCATGAAATTCCATGCCAGTGAATAAAATTAATTCGAACTCAAACCTTTTCTTGAATTATCCTCTGTGGATGAATCCCACATGACAACATTGCTGAAAACATTGTGAGCATGTACTGCTGAATTTTGCATATTCCGTTTGCCAAGGAATTTAGTACAGCTGTTAATCCCACTTTTTCAATGACACTCTGGAAAGCATTAGGTGAGGAACGAGTAATTCTGCATAAAGCCTACAAAAGTGAAAAAAATGAAATTAATGAGACCATAATCTCAAGAAAAATAATGGAAAATAAAAGCATGTGTTGAGTTTTCCAGTAGTTCAGGAATGTAAGGAATTCATAAAGATTCGTTCCTAAGAAAAATAGTAGGGGAAAAGACCACTTAGTACTAGAGACCTGGAATTCTTCTAAAGATATTGCTATACACTCTGTGCAGCTGAAATTCAAATATTTCATACACCAACATCCACATCAAAAAGTCACATTATTCTTTTCCTCTAGAGAAAAACAATGATGGAGCATCACAGCCCATGCTTGAGTCTTTTGTCAAGCACAGAATATAAACAGCATCAGATAACACTGTGCTAGAAAGGACTACAGGGAGAGAAAACACAGACATGGCAAATGCCACAGAAATTATGGGCACCCATAAAGGTGGGCATCTTCTCTCTCCCTGCTCATGGACAATAATGTGATATGTAGTATTTCAGTGTCTAAACTCTATCCTTAACTCTGGATACTACTTCAGATCTAGGTACTTATTAAGAAACAGTGGTTAATATAATACACATGCAAACTATTCTCCAAATGGTTGATGTGCAAATATCAGGGATTAAAACAATTTTAATAGAAAATTTAGATACTGACCATGCTCTAGTGAAGTGAGCACAAACCTGTTCAGTATCTGCTAACTTAGCTACTTCCTAGCAAACATTACCAAACAATCTTCAGGGTAGCTTATTCTCCAAATCATTTTGATACCTGTGAAAGTGCAGCCTTCAAGATACTGCATTTGTTCTCTTCAGAAAAAGAAAGTAAGACTCTTTAGACATCAAAAATTCCTTTTTTTTTGGCTTGAATGTACTGTTAGCACAGAAGAACAGCTTATGTCAAATATTGGATTCACACGAAAATCTGAATCGGTTTTCAGGAAAAACTTTGAAGGTGACTCCCTTCTGTGAAACATAGGTAATATTTATGATTTCTTTGCTCTCTTCTGACCAACTATATTTAGAAATTGCTGTTTGCTTGGTGTGCACTCAAGAGTAAGGTCTCATTTAAGAGGAACTATAGTCAATTACACACAGAGAAAAGCTACCCATGTAAGAACCCCAGAAACTGTCCAGTTCACCTGTCCCCTTAGAAATATTACTCAAAACAAACTAGAAGAGAAAAGAAGAAAAAGGAAGAAAAAGGAAGAAAAAGGAAGAAAAAGGAAGAAAAAGGAAGAAAAAGGAAGAAAAAGGAAGAAAAAGGAAGAAAAAGGAAGAAAAAGGAAGAAAAAGGAAGAAAAAGGAAGAAAAAAGAAGAAAAAAGAAGAAAGACATAAAAGACAGTAAATCCAGAACTTGACAGATATTGTATTGATGCTGTTCATTTACACTGCTCCTGTTCTTCCTTGTCCTTTCTGGTCCAGGAACCATATCGATTGCAGCCTTTTACTTCTCTTCTTTTATTATTTTTCCCTTCTCTTTTAAAACACAGACACTCAATACCAGTTTCTTAGTACAGCATGCTATTTCTCCCAGTACACAGTCCAGCCCTTCACCTCTATTCAGAGTTTGCAAAATGACTGGGCAGGCATTCACTAAAAACATCCTTGTGGGTCGTACTACTAATGAACTGCTGGGACCTAGGGACAAGCTGCATCAAAGCGATATGGAGCTAACTTGGTGTGCTGAAGTGGTGTGGTGCAGACTTTCCACTGCCTCAGATCTCTGCTACAGACCTTGCCAAACAAAGGTGACCATAGTCACAGGCCACCGATGACTTCCAGGCAAACCTCATAGGAAAGACATCACAGGCTGTCTCATAGGCTGTCTTCTCAGATCATACTGCAGTTTTGGCAGCAGCAGCAAAGCTCCAGCCCACCAAGAGCCACGGGGAGAAGCTCTAAATTCCCTTTAGTTTGCATGTCACAGAATGCTCTGCCATGTGAAGGAACCTAATGCTTCAGCAGAAAAGCAGAAGACAGAATTTAAAAGGGGGATAGAGGACAAAGTGTTCTATAGCACTTCAGTAGATCCAATATTGGGAGAGAACAGATGGAGATAGGTCAAAAGGTGGTGGAGCAGGAATTGGAAACTGATGATGAAAGAGGTAAGAGTAGGGTTCACACCATCATCTCCAGGCAGCAGTCTTGGAACACGGAATGTTCTTAGTGAGAATAAGGCTTCAGCAGAGCCTCTCCTGGAATTGGCTTCTCCATCCCTGCTCTCTGCACAGCCTTAATCAGCACCTTTTCTCTTAGCAGCTACAACCTTTGCCCATGATTCTCATTGGTCACCTTCAACTCAAGATGTTCCAGGATTCTATGATCATCTCTGCCCTATCCTTCTAGTCTTACAGGCCACTTGTGACTGGGTATCATTCACCCTTTCATGTCTCTCTCAAGTTTGAGAATTAATATACTAAAGCATCTGCAATACACAAATCTCTGAAAGAAACTTTTCAATACCAATTACTTAAGAAAATAACAAAAGAAACCAAATCCCCAAAAAGACTGTGCTAAGCTTTTCCAAATTGGTTTCCATTTAAGTGGCTTATGTTTTGTTTCTTCTCTTCCAGCAGAAAAGGTCATCACTTAGAAACAAAATTTTAAGTTATTTTTTTAAATTAAAATCTTTCAGTATACTGGAAAGAAAATATTCTTCCTGCTGCTGAGCTTGTCAGAATACCACTTAGACATCTTACAGACGTATTTTTCTGAGCCTAGCAAAACAATAAAAAGACACCACTTTCCTACAGGCAAAATCTGTGGTATTTACCTGAGGCATATTGGACTCCAAAATGAAAAAAAATACTGAGACACAGTCCCTGTTTACCACCTCTGACAGGCAGGACAAGGTAAAGTGTCATTTCTTGACTCCAGAGACTGAAGATGGAGGAACTTCTTGATATATTTTTATTATTGATTGAAATAATCATAAGTAAAATTCCATAGTCCCTTACTGCTGATACACTTTGCAGTCAGACTGCTAACTCTCTCTAAGATATGACAGATGTATTTCTCAACAGAAATGTATTTTTACATTTGAATATAGATGTCAGTTAGGAATAAATTCTTCAGGATACATTCAAACAAGGCAGGAATGACTGCATAATAAAATGAAATACAACACTGATGATGTCAATTTATGTGGTCATGCAGGATAAAAATGCCTACATATCTGTAGCAACAATTTAATGAATGTAGAAATCATACAGTACACTATAGCTGGAGAATACATTAGTATTTCATTTTTAAAATTAGTATGCCACTAAAATCTCCATAAACTTTAGCTGGGAAAAGATTTGCCTGCACTAGATTTCAATATCAATTGATTATTATCAAATGAAGATTATACATCCAAATGCCACAGCAATATTAATACATAACCATGATTTGTATCAGGCATTGAGTAATAAGTTTACCTTCTTATAACTTTAGTGTTTCACTATAGAGCAGCAACAGGATTAAAGAACCACCTTAGTGCATCCTACTTTAGAAGGTTCCTTGCTCAATTCACTCCATATAAAAGTATTAAACCTCAGTCTTCTGAGAAAGGAAAAAATCCCCAAAAAAGTGGAGGGGAAAATCCAGGAACCCATTCAGACCCAAGGACACTTGTGTAAAATGATCTGTCTGAAAAAAGGAGATGGATTCAGCTACATGGATAGCAATAATTTCCATGAAGACCAGAAAAACTATAGGAAAGCAGTTTGACCAAGGATGTAGAACAGGGAACACATGATACTCTTGCAACTCTCCTCACAGCTGCTTTCATTCAAAACTCTCCAATATGTTAATTTGAAGCAAGCCCTACCTCCAGCACGACTCAAACTTCAGTAAGTACACAAGGGAAAAGTATGATCTCCAGTAAGCCTATTGTCTTCACAGGAAAGAAAACTTGGTTGGGAACAGTTATGGTTTTGTTTCTATTGTCCATTTGTACATTTATACCACAGATATGCACAAAATGTTAAAGAAGTTTCTGCCTTAGCAGATCTCAGTGTGCACCCTCAACTTGGTTGTCTTTTTAAAATGCTGGCCTCAACATCCAAGCACACTTTCCTAAGCAACTTCAAGAGAGAAAAGGTAACAGAATAATAAAAAGCCATCTTTCTTCCTTAGATTGACAACTGCCATTGAAAGATGTCCCACAAATCACCTGAGTTTCTCTAGGAAATTCTGGTAATTGCAGCTATCATGACCTCCTAAAACACACTGTTTCATCCTAACAGGATGTCATCTGTAAGAAGGGTTCTAGAGTAGCTTCTGAGGATCAGTAAGTTTTATAATACAAAGATTTCAAACTCAAGAAAAAGAATCAGGAAGTAAGAGCTTGGCAAAATCAGTGTCATTCCAAGTACCACTGCCAACCCGTGAGTGCCAGATGATTCAACTTTGAAGTGAAGTATAAATACTGCAGTAAAAATCACTGCACTTAACATGCCTGGCTGAACAAGAAGCCCATGAAGATCAGGCTGCTCTATCACACCTACAGGAATAAGAGGCAAAGGAACTGAGGAACTCACAATCTGTGATACTTCCAGTCTACTCACTTGGAAGAGATCACAGAAACACCAGCAGTGTTCAACTGCACTGAACAATTAATAAAGCCTCACTGACTAGTACATAGGAGTAGCTATCAGTGGACACAAAAAGAAAAAAAGAGGAAAAAAAAGGAGCAAACTAGGCTACAACAAGCTCTTCAGGTTTTAGCTTCATCTTACATTTTTGCTACCTTTCAGTTTTTACAGCAGGAAAACTTTCTTCTCATCAGTAGTGCTTAAGAGAGGCTAGATACCCATAGGTATAGGGCTAAGAAAACGTTTCTTAGTGGTTCACCTGAACTTTACAGCCTTGAGAGGATCCAGTGACCTGGATTCTCAAAAGAGGCAGAGGATACAGAGGGACAAACAACAACCCACTCTTCTCATAGTCACTTGGCAGTCATCCAAGGACAAAGTGTGCAAACCATATGGCATTGATGACAATAACCTCTGAGCCCACTGCTTACTGAAAGCCATAGTGTTGAAGGTTGGATCTAGTTCTTTTCCTCAGGAATTTTTCTCCCATGGGTTGCTAGGACACAAATGACTGGGTACTTAAGAGAAACAAAGCACAAGGCTAGAGCCTTTCTCCGTGGCAGGGTGGGGCAAAATTGCCCCTCACGGAAGCAGAGCCTGGTAACGCGAGATTTGGAGAGACTGAAAAGCAAGGGCAGAGGGAGGTCACGCTCTCTTGCTCGGGACCCTCGGAGCTGGACGGTCGGAGCTGCTGTCTGCTGAACCCACGGCCCCTGAGAAGCCAGCGCGGAGCTGCCGGTCTGTCTGCTGTGAGTCTCTGCCCTCTGCCCCATCCGGAGCCGACCTGCCTGCCACCAGCCCGCTTTTCTCCGCTACATTGTAGCGGGGTTTTTCCCTGCACGTGGAGACCCCTTACCGTCCCAGCTCCCTGTGTCCCGGGATCCTGCTGTGGCACCAACACCAGCTGCCCCTCCCGAGGGTCTGTGGAGCAAGGGCTCTCCTCCATCCCTCCGTGCTTCGGGCAGTCGCCATTCGCCGTGTGCTACCTGAGCTCACGCCGGAGCACCCCCTGCAGCCACCGGAGAATCACCGCACCCAGAGCGCCCCCTGCAGCCACCGGGGAATCATCACACCCAGAACGCCCCCTGCAGGCTGTGACTGGAACTGCACCAAAGAGAAAGGTGCCTGAAGCCGAGCAGGCTGCCACTGGGTTTCTGGTTTTGTTTGTTGGTTAACGTTATAGTTGTTGTTATTTGTTATCCTTGTTTTAGATAGTAGTAAAGAACTGTTATTCCTATTCCCATATCTTTACCTGAGAGCCTTTATAATAATTCAGAGGGAGAGGGGTTACAGTTTCCCATTCCAAAGGAGGCTCCTGCCTTCCTTAACAGACACCTGTCCTTCAAACCAGGACAGATTTTGGCGCCCAACGGTGGGGCACGAGAGCATCGAAAGAAAGAAGGATAACAGTTCTTGAGTAACGCAGTTTTTGTGTGCTGGATATAAGAACCTCATTAGGTTGCACCATGTGGTCTTGCTTATTCCAGTTCGTATGGCAAGTGGTCACAGCTGTTTCTCTCCCATTTGCAGCCCCATATCTAAACATAGGCCCTATAACTAAGGCTACAGTGGCTGTTATACAGTTTGTGTCATGGGTCAATAAGGTGAGGAATTCATGGATTTTCAACTTCCTCTGGAAGGCAGGCATGTGGATTCACAGCTACCACACACTAATGACATGTTTTCAGGGTTACTTTAATAATGGTACTTACTGTGAGGAAGTGACACCAAAAGAAATGTTCTCACAACCCTTCACCCAGCTCTTTGGGCCTATCCCGCCAATCTTTGAGGGGTTCAAATCTTCTTTAGATGCTACTGATACCATACAGTGGCTGGTGTTGCTGATAGGCCTGCTCTATTTAGCATTCAGGGATAAGGGGGCTCTGACTTGGATAGCCACTCTGACATCTACCCCAGACAATAGGGATGGGGCCCCAGAACCTGACACGGCCCCAAAGACTAGGGATGCTGCCACAGAAACTGACCTGGCCCCAGAAACTAGGGATGCTGCCATAGAACCTGACATGGCCCCAGAGACTAGGGATGTAGCCACAGAACCTGACACGGCCCCAGAAACTAGGGATGCTGCCACAGAACCTGACACGGCCCCAGAGACTAGGGATGTAGCCACAGGACCTGACATGGCCCCAGAAACTAGGGACACCATCCCAGAACCTGACATTGCCCCAGACACTAGGGATGTTGCTACAGAGTCTGACCCGATCCCACAACCCACCTCAGAAACAACCCACCCGGATTGGGTGGGAGTCCTGGTGAAAGAGATACGCGAGATGGGCCAAGTGCTGAAGGAATACACTTGCTCAGCTGGTGGGAAACCCTTCCCCTACCCCAAAGAGGGAGAGTCTAATGGGGCAGCAGAGGAACCCAGGGATGTTATAACCGCTCAGGCTCCAGTCAGATCAGAGGGGCAGCCACAGCCAGTAGCAGTTGCCCCTGTGGAAAAGAGGAAGACTAAGATCAAACCAGAGCAGCCAGTGAGTAATGATGGGGAAGCAGGGCCCTCTCAACCAGTAGGGAGGCCAAGGATTGAAATCACTACTGAGTCCCTGGGGTATGACAGTCTCCGTAATCTACTAAAAGACATTGTGCGACGGGGTCGTGAGCCTTTTACAACCTGGTTACTTCGGGTCTGGGACCTTATGGGTATGGGCGTGCAGCTGGATAGTATTGAGGCAAGGCAGCTGGGACCCTTGTCCCAGGACTCAGGGGTTGATCAGGTATTTGGAAGAGATGATGGGCCCCTGTCTCTCTGGGAATGGCTTTTAATAAGTGTAAGAGAGAGGTTTGTCAACAGGGAGAGAATGCAGGAGTATCATCATAGAAGACCATGGAAGACCCTTGAGGAGGGAATCCAACAGCTGAGGGAGGTGGCAATATTGGAGGTACTCTTTGGGAGGGATGGACAACATGATAACGACCCCGACAAGGTCAAGTGTACAGGGCAAATGTTGTGGAATCTGGCAAAGCTAGGGCCCTCCCAATACACCATCTTCATTGCAACACTTAATGCTGATGACAACCGAGAGACAGTGGGCTCCATAGCCACCAAACTCAGGAATTATGATAGTATGATCAGTGGCCCAATACAGGCTCAGGTCTCTGCTGTGGTCAAAGACCTCAGAGAGGAGATGATGAGAGAGGTGAGGGAGGAGATGAGGTTGATGAGTGCAGCACCAGTGCAAGTCACAAGCCCCAAAGTCAGAGCCCAGCGCCCCCCAGCCAGGGAGAGAGGGTACACCCCACGATCTGAGCTGTGGTTCTTCCTGTGTGATCACGGAGAAGACATGAGGAAGTAGGATAGGAAACCCACTGCTGCCCTGGCAGCACGGGTACAGCAACTCAAAGAGAGAAATACTAACCGAAGCGGGGGGTCTACTAAAGTGAAAGTAGCCTCAGCCTCCCGTGACCGAGATGCCAGATATTACAGAAGAGAGGACGATCTCTTAGATCCCCTCGAGGGGACCTCTACCATGTATGCCCAAGAAAGAAATGACAACCAGAGCTAGAGGGGCCCTGCCTCTAGCCAGGAAGAGGCACGGGAAAACCGGGTCTTTTAGACAGTGTGGATCCAATGGCCTGGCACATCAGAACCACAAAAATATGAAGCGTTAGTTGATACTGGTGCGCAGTGTACCCTAATGCCATCAGGACATGTGGGGGCAGAACCTGTTTCTATTGCCGGGGTGACAGGGGGATCACAGCAATTAACTTTGTTAGAAGCCGAGGTGAGCCTGACCGGGAAGGAGTGGCAGAAACACCCCATTGTGACTGGTCCAGAGGCCCCATGCATTCTAGGCATAGACTTCCTCCGGAATGGCTATTACAAAGACCCAAAGGGACTCAGGTGGGCTTTCCGAATAGCGGCTGTGGAGGCAGAGGGCATCAGGCAACTGAACACCTTGCCTGGACTATCGGAAAATCCAACTGCAGTGGGACTCCTGAGAGTAAAAGAGCAACAAGTGCCAATTGCCACCTCGACAGTGCACTGCCGGCAGTACTGGGCCAATCGAGACGCCGTGATCCCCATCCACAAGATGATCCACGACCTGGAAAGCCAAGGAGTGGTCAGTAAAGCCCACTCACCCTTCAACAGCCCCATCTGGCCTGTGCACAAGTCTGACGGGGAATGGAGATTGACTGTAGACTATCGTGCTTTGAATGAAGTGACTCCACCATTGAGTGCTGCCGTGCCAGACATGCTGGAGCTCCAGTACGAGCTGGAGTCCAAGGCAGCAAAATGGTATGCCACCATTGACATCGCCACTGCGTTCTTCTCCATCCCTCTGGCAGCGGAGTGCAGGCCTCAGTTCGCCTTCACCTGGAGGGGTGTGCAATATACCTGGAATCGGTTACCCCAGGAGTGGAGGCACAGCCCCACGATCTGCCATGGACTGATCCAGGCTGCACTGGAAAAGGGTGAGGCTCCAGAGCATCTCCAATACATCGATGACATCATTGTGTGGGGGAACACGGCAGCAGAAGTATTTGAGAAAGGAGAGAAGATCATCATGATCCTCCTGGACGCCGGTTTTGCCATCAAGAAAAGCAAAGTCAAGGGACCTGCTCGAGAGATCCAGTTCTTGGGGGTAAAATGGCAAGATGGACGGCGCCAGATTCCCTCGGAGGTCATCAATAAGATCACTGCGATGTCTCCTCCAACTAACAAAAAGGAAACTCAAGCTTTCCTAGGGGCCATAGGTTTTTGGAGGATGCACATTCCAGAGTACAGCCAGATTGTGAGCCCTCTCTACCTGGTTACCTGCAAAAAGAACGATTTTCACTGGGGCCCTGAACAGCAACAAGCATTTGCCCAGATCAAGCAGGAGATCGCTCATGCGGTAGCGCTTGGCCCAGTAAGGACGGGACCAGAGGTGAGGAATGTGCTTTACTCTGCAGCCGGGAACAAGGGCTTGTCCTGGAGCCTTTGGCAGAAGGTGCCTGGAGAGACTCGAGGCCGACCGCTGGGATTCTGGAGCCGGAGTTACAGAGGGTCTGAAGCCAACTACACCCCCACAGAGAAGGAAATCTTGGCCGCCTATGAAGGAGTTCAAGCCGCCTCCGAGGTAATTGGCACTGAAGCACAACTCCTCCTGGCACCTCGACTACCAGTGCTGGGGTGGATGTTCAAAGGAAAGGCTCCCTCTACCCACCACGCCACCGATGCCACATGGAGTAAGTGGATCGCACTTATCACACAGCGCGCCCGCATTGGAAATCCGAACCGCCCTGGGATCCTAGAAATAATTACGAACTGGCCAGAAGGTGAGAGTTTTGGTCTCACTGATGAAGAGGAGCAAGAACAAGTGACCCGGGCTGAGGAGGCTCCACCATATAATCAACTGCTAGATGAAGAAAAGTGCTACGCCCTTTTCACTGATGGTTCCTGTCGCATCATAGGGATGAACCGGAAGTGGAAAGCAGCTGTGTGGAGCCCCACACGACAAGTTGCAGAAGCCACTGAAGGAGAAGGTGGGTCGAGCCAATTTGCTGAACTCAAAGCTGTTCAGCTGGCCCTGGACATTGCTGAGAGAGAGAAGTGGCCAAAGCTCTATCTCTACACTGATTCGTGGATGGTAGCCAATGCTCTATGGGGTTGGCTGGAAAGGTGGAAAAAGGCCAACTGGCAGCGTAGAGGAAAGCCAATCTGGGCAGCTGATGAATGGAAAGACATTGCCACTCGGGTAGAGAAGCTACCCGTAAAGGTCCGCCATGTAGACGCCCATGTCCCTAAGAGCCGAGCTAACGAAGAACACCAGAACAACAAGCAGGTAGATCACGCCGCAAAGATTGAGGTGGCACAGATAGATTTAGACTGGCAACACAAAGGGGAGCTGTTCCTAGCCCGATGGGCCCATGATGCCTCAGGCCACCAGGGCAGAGATGCCACCTATAAGTGGGCACGAGACCGAGGGGTGGACCTAACCATGGACAGTATCTCCCAGGTGATCCATGATTGTGAGACGTGCGCTGCGATCAAACAGGCCAAGCGGGTAAAGCCTCTATGGTATGGTGGACGGTGGTCCAAATACAAGTATGGAGAGGCTTGGCAGATTGATTACATCACACTGCCCCAGACCCGCCAAGGCAAGCGCTATGTTCTCACAATGGTGGAAGCCACCACAGGATGGCTGGAGACCCACCCTGTGCCTCATGCCACTGCCCGGAACACTATCCTGGGCCTCGAAAAACAGGTTCTTTGGAGACATGGTACCCCCGAGAGAATTGAATCCGACAATGGGACTCACTTCAAAAATAGCCTTATAAACACCTGGGCTAGGGAACATGGCATCGAGTGGGTGTACCATATCCCTTATCATGCACCAGCAGCTGGGAAAGTTGAACGGTACAATGGCCTGCTCAAAACCACCTTGAAAGCACTGGGTGGGGGGACATTCAAGAACTGGGAGACTAATTTGGGAAAGGCCACATGGTTAGTGAACACCCGAGGTTCCTCCAGCCGGGCCGGGCCTGCCCACTCTGACCCCTTGCGAACAACAGATGGAGATAAAGTTCCAGTAGTACACATGAGAGGTATGCTGGGAAAGACTGTTTGGGTAAACTCTGCCTCAAGTAAAGACAATCCCATCCGGGGGGTTGTCTTTGCTCAGGGACCAGGCTGCACCTGGTGGGTGATGCAAAGGGATGGAGAGACCCGATGCATACCTCAAGGAGATCTTGTTTTAGGGTGAACTACTTATGACACTGTGCTTGTATCTGTATCTGCATGTATGTATATACCTCGAAAGTTTAAATTTGATGTAAGGTGTTTGCATGGGAAAAAAATTCGGGGTGGAGAATGTTGGAGGTTGGATCTAGTTCTTTTCCTCAGGAATTTTTCTCCCATGGGTTGCTAAGACACAAATGACTGGGTACTTAAGAGAAACAAAGCACAAGGGCTAGAGCCTTTCTCCTGTGGCAGGGTGGGGCAGAATTGCCCCTCATGGAAGCAGGGCCTGACAACACGAGATTTGGAGACTGAAAAGCAAGGGCGGGAGGGAGGTCACGCTCTCTTGCTCGGGACCCTCGGAGCAGGACGGTCAGAGCTGCTGTCTGCTGAACCCACGGCCCCTGAGAAGCCAGCACGGAGCTGCCGGTCTGTCTGCTGTGAGTCTCTGCCCTCTGCCCCATCGGGAGCCGACCTGCCTGCCGCTCTGAGTTTCTTCGCTACATTGTAGCGGGGCTTCCCCCTGCATGCCGAGGACCTCTTACCGTCCCAGCTCCCTGTGTCGGGGATCCTGCTGCAGCACCGACACCAGCTGCCCCCCCGAGGGTCTGTGGAACAAAGGCTCTCCTCCATCCCTCCCTGCCTCGGGCAGCCGCCATTGCCGTGTGCGACCTGAGCTCACGCCTGAGCGCCCCCTGCAGGCACCGGGGAATCACACACCCAGAGCGCCCCTGCAGGCTGTGACTGGAACTGCACCAAAGGGAAAAGGTGCCTGAAGCCAAGCAGGCTGCCACTGGGTTTCTGGTTCTGTTTGTTGGTTAACGTTATAGTTGTTGTTATTTGTTAGCCTTGTTTTAGATATTAGTAAAGAACTGTTATTCCTATTCCCATATCTTTGCCTGAGAGCCTCTTGATTTCAAATTTATAATAATTCGGAGGGAGAGGGGTTACAGTTTCCCATCCCAAGGGAGGCTCCTGCCTTCCTTAACAGACACCTGTCCTTCAAACCAGGACACATAGTCAATCTCCACTGATGACAAGTTTATTCTTGACAATCAGACGTGTAACTTCTGCATATTACTGAGCAGAAAAAAAAGCTCTTGCCCACCTCAAGAATACTATATTGTCCAAGAAGAAACTGAGTTTTCAGGAGGGAAAAAGAAAAAAAAAGAAAAAATCCCAGTGGCAGTTCCTCTGGTGATCTTTCTCAGCTCAGTGTCTGAATGCAGTTGGGACAGACAGTGTCTCCAGGATACATTGCTTACTGTGCTACAACAAGATAGGTGTAACTGGCCAGCTGGCTCCTACAAATGGAGAAGGCCCTGGAAGTCTGCTGTAGGAATCAAGGGAATGGTAAACGATAAAGAGAAGTTCTTCACACAGATAGCAGAGAAACAAGAGGGAAATTTCAGCATAAACTGAAAGAGACCTAGTAGCAAACAAGTAACAACTGCCCAGTCTAATGAGTGACAAGGACAGAAAGCACATAATTCAAAACTTACCATATAGCAAAAGTAGCGATAGGAGAGAGGATTGAGCAGGCTACTTTAAAAACTCAGTAAGTAAAGGAAATCATAACTCTTATCTCCAGTCTTTTCCAATATACGCAGTTGGGATGTAAGCATGAAACTCATAGATCAAATGGGTAAAGTCGCAAAAAGACCTTTTCTAACAAAGCAGCCTAATAGCTGCTCACACATATACTCACACAAATACTTTACATATTTAGAGACAGACCATTCTCTACCCATGAAAGTAGAGAATGAAATTCTTGTTTTTGCCAAGAATTTCAGATGCTACAGAGCAAAGGTTTCTATAACACTTATTTTACTAAACAGGTTTCCTGTTCTAAAATGTCAAGACATTTTCCCAATATTTGAGCAGTTTATATTGCAGGCAAGACTCTGCCACAAATACATATTGAGGTAAAAAATCAATAAATAGGTATATGTTTAGAAATTATACATTTATTATACCATTTACCTCTTCAGCCACACTTCAAATAATTTTTTATTTCTCTCTCTTTTATCACCTCTATGCTAGATGTGCCTATGTGCACACTGCTGCAGCAGTGACACTACCATTTTCCATTTGGAAAGCAAGAGCTCCATCCAACCTGGCCTTGAACACTGCCAGGGAATGAGGCAGACACAACTTTTCCGGGCAACCTCTGCCAGTGCCTCACCACCCTCACAATAAAGATTTTTTTCCCAATATCTAATCTAAACCTATTTTCCTGTAGTTTGAACCCATTCCCCCATGTCCTACCACTACACACTCTTGCAAAAAGTCCAAAGATACAGTTAAACTCACAGTCCTGCTAAGCATTTTTTACCTCATAAATCTTTTTGTTCCAAATTTTCTGCTTGCATGTCATCACTGTCTTGCTATATTGCCTTAAAAATTCAGGGCAAAAACTACGCCCTGACAATTTTATAAAAAGGAACATGATGAATTCAACTCAGTCTTCTAAACAAGTCTTTGATAAAGAGAATAAACAATTCTCATTTGAAACATCATACAAAAAGAGACATTTCAATTTTGCAAGAATTTAATAGAATCTTTGGAAGGTTAAGCGTTTCAAATATAAATCATTACTAGCATAAGGACATATATGTTCTGGAAAATGATGACTCACAAGAACCATTCATAAGCACTAAACTGTAATAAATGCATTTTTCAGTTACACAGATTTTTCAACTATATTTTAATGTAGTCTGAAATATAAAAATACAAACATACAGCAAACATGCTCAAATGTATTTCAATTCAGAATGTTTTTCAGACTAAACTCCAAAATATTACACTACCACAAAAGGAAATTCCTTACCGAAACAGGAGTTATCTTCAAAGAATCTCCTGTAGAATGTGTGAAAAGGTACCACAAGACAGGCCCAATTTCTCCTGTAATAAATCCTTGTGCATGGCATGAGCGAGTAGTACAAACGTTTTCAATTATCTTTGCTGCTAAATGGTTCACTACCCGTTCTTCCTGTAGGAAGGAGAAGAAAGGAAAACACATTTGCAAATGTTTCTAATTTCTTTGTAAACTACTGCCTATGTTGACATTTTATTCAATGTATATTGTCTTGGTGTGGTTTCCCAATTCTTTTTGATATTTGCAAAAGTAAGTTTCCAAGGAACCTCATGTGGTGACAAAGTTACATTCACAGATCCTACTTCCCCCACTTTCTCTTCTACTGCAAAGACAATTTACAAACACAATTTAATACAAAACTTTTCAGCTCCAAATAATCACCCCAAATTGAATGCAGTCATTAAAAATGAAAAACTTTTGTTATGTTGGAGGTGTTGCATATCAGTGCTTTATAAATGAATGAATTTGTGTCAACACTCATCACTACAACATGCTCTGAATAGCACAATTATGAGATACACAGTTACATTAAGGAAGAAAAAATTACATTAATCCCTCTCCATTCAGAAGAGTCAACAAATCCTGAGATAAAGACTTCTTGTAAATTAAGTTATTCCATAACTCCCCTCTTTTTTCCTGAAGCAGACAAACCTGACCAATGCTTAAGATAAATTATTAGGTACCATTTACTACAAGAAGTCATAAATTTCCATATGAGATTCTGAATCCTTCATATTTTTAGTACTAACCAAATAATTTTCACTTAAAATCAGAGTCTTTAACAGAACTGGAAGATACATTGCTGGTGTTATTTTGGCTGTGCATTGTCTCACCTCATCTCAGTCCTGAACTACAGAAAAAGTGAAATCTTTCAATAATGTCTTAAAGAACATCTTGAATTCAGCAAGAATGAATTTTAATATAATTTTTATAATTCAATTTGTCCTTATAGTCTGACTTCAGAAAGAATTCATCATAACATCTAATTGATTTCTTTCCTAAACTAATCTCTATATTAGCTTACTAAGGACTGGATTTCTGACAGTTATCTTTACAATCAGAGCCACCAACAACTGTGAGCAACGATAATGAAACCTTTCAGAAAGTAGTACAAAAGCCTTGCAGAAGGGGAGAACTTATACTTCATTAAAAATATATTCAATATCCACTTTTCCTTCTACTGACTCAGTAGATCTAAAGTATAGATTTTAGATGTAGAAATATTTGGAAACTCTAGTATAATGCTGTCAAAAAAAAAAGAGCTGTATTCACCATTTTCATGATAATCCTTCCTGTTCTTCCAAAGAACTGCAATTCTACTCAAAATATTTAACAGAAATACCAAAGTCAATTTCCATCTAAACTGGTTACACTCTTACATAAAAACTCCACTGAATTCTGTGATCTTCCTTCTTATTTGCATCCATAAAACCAAAGACAATTTAGGCTTCTCTCTTTTTGCAGTTTCGATCACTGCAAAACATATCATTATTTTGACCTACTAAAGACCTAAATACACAGATACTCATACATGTTTACTAAAACTGAAATTCTAAAAACTTTTCAGTTTTAATCTTTTTTCTGTGCATTATACTTCTGCATTTCAGTCTTTTTTTTGGGGGGGTATAGTTAGGGTAAAAATACATGCATTTATCAAATTGACAACATGCATTTAACAATCAAATCCATAACTGAAACATAATAGTCAAGCCTCTCTTGCATATGAAGTGATTATTAAGACTGCCAATTGGGACTCCACTTCTAATTTAAGCAGGCATAAACATGTAAGAAATGAACTATAATCCCATTAATTAACCACAATCAAAGCAATATACAGTGGATAATAGCTATTATTAATGTTAACAAATTTCCAGATGCAATTGCTGCTTTTCTTTGCAAAATTTGGTCTAGAAGATGTGCTTTATTTCCTTTCAGCCACTGATGGGATGAGTTACGCCCTGTTCCAGACTGTCCTGCTAGTTTGACTAGAAATGGTCACGTATCATCACTGTGCTGTAATAACTCAATGATGCTGCCAAAGTAATTCCATTTGCTGCCACCTGAGACCTTCCATTTCAGCTCCTCTGGTATCTGTTCCTGAGCACTATCTAAGCAACAAGGCTTGTACCATTTTCTGCTTAATTAGCTGTCTGCAAGGGAAGCCTGATCTAAAGTAATATTTGGTCTCTTAACTAAAGGAGTCATCCAGTGATGTTACCAGGACATAAGCTATTTTAGTGAACAGAAATGGATCTTCAAGATATTAGTAAAGCAATTCCATATATCAGTAACCCCCTGTCCACATCATGAACTGCATGAAATCTAACACTATGAATAGAACTGTATAAAAAAGAAGCATATACTTTATTTTCAATGGGTTTAGATTTCAACTAGTTTTATAAAGCACACTTAAAGCTCCTAATATTCAGACATGTTGAACACTTGCAGATATATCTGTTTCCAGTGAAGTCAGGGATGCTTAGGAAAAAGAGCCCTGAGTGAAAATGCAAATACCAGAAGGATAAAAAGTTGCAAACTACTGAAAGAAAACTCTAATCAAATCTTTCCACTTTAACTGGGGGGGAGGATGCAAATCAACATCATAAAAAAATCTACTTCAATTTTTTTGAAATAACTGAATCTACTGGATATTTTTATTGACTGTTATAAATTTAACAGTGCACCAAAATTTTGGAGGCCTTGAAGTTACAGTCACTATGCTAGCCAACATACTACCAAAAATACCATAACTTCATTTTATTAAAGGTTAGTTTCATCAGTAAATCTGCTTTAAAAAGATCATAACCTATTTTATGCTAAGTCGCAAGGAGCTGTTGACCCCATTGAAGACAGAGAGGCCTGCAGAGAGACCTTGACAAAGAAAGAGGTCTAGGCAGTCACCAACCATACAAAGCTTAAGAAGGGCAAGCACCAGATTCTGCACCTGGGTTGGGGCAACCCTGGACATCTGGACAGACTGGGGAATGAGAGGCTGGAGAGCAGTGCTGTGGAAAGGGACCTGGAGGTCCTCGTTGATGACAAGTTGAATGTGAGTTAGCAGTGCCCTGGCAGCCAGGACGGCCAACCCTGTCCTGGGGGTCATCAGGCACAGCATCACCAGCCTGGCAAGGGAGGGGATTGCCCCACTCTGCTCTGCACTGGGGCAGCCTCACCTTGAGTGCTGGGGGCAGTTTTGGGCACCACAATACAAAAAGTACATTAAGCTGTTGGAGAGCACCTAAAGGAGAGCAATGAGGATGGTGAAGGACCCTGAGGGGAAGCCGAATGAGGAGCAGTTGAGTTTGCTTGGTGTGCTCAGCCTGGAGCAGAGGAGACTGAGGGGGTACTTCACTGCAATCACAACGTCCTGTGAGGGGAAGAGGAGGGGCAGACACTGATCTCTGTGGTGACCAGTGACAGGAACAGCATGAAGCTGTGTCAGGGACAGTTTAGGCTGGATATCAAGAAAAGGTATTCACCCAGAGGGTAGTCAAGCACTGAAACAGCTCCCCAGGGAAGTGGTCACGGGACTGAGCCTAACAGAGCTCAAAAAAAGTTTGGACAATACCTTGGGTACATGGTGTGACTCTTGGGGTGTCCTGTGCAGGACCAGGAGTGGGACTCCATGGGTCCCTTCCAACTCGGCACATTCTATGATTCTATGATCTTATATGGTATTACATATAAATACATACACTTGAGTAACAGCATAATACTGATAAAGAAGCATTAAAAGCTGAATGACTTAGGAAGAACACTGCATTCCACATAATTCTTCTAAATACACTTCTTCCTAATCTAAGAAGTCAGAATAAAAAGAAACTGCAAACATAACCTAATGAAGTAAAGTTGCATCCTCCAAAGCATCCATGATTCTGAGAATGAAATCTTAGTTTGGCAACAGTTAGCAATATAAAGCCTTCAGAGAGAAGAGTAGACATGGAGAAACAAAACTTTCAAATATCTTTGTGAATTTTTTTTTTTTTAATTCTGTCTGTGAACTGGAGAATTGATATCTAAAGAAATTAAAGTGACAATGTATATGATTCAGAGAATTACTCTTATCCTATAGGCAGTTCTGCCAGTAAAAACCTGATGTCTAAAGAAGAAATAAAAATGAGAATATATATCATTCAAACTAACCCTGTGAGTCTATAGGCTGTATTTAACTTTCTAAGAAAACAGTTGTGATTTTATTCTCCTCTCCTCATAATTCTCCTTTCTCCTCCAAATTCACTATCAAGGAACAGTTCTGGCTAAGAATATACATTATAAAACATACTGCCTTATATTGTATATTGGCAATTATTTTTTAAAAATTTCTTCTATTATTAAAATTTCTCATTTGTTCAGAACAGAAGCTCTCAGCCTTTTATCTTGCTCCCTCATAAAGGAAAAAGTCCATATGGAAGAGGGAAATGTATACTATATAGCTTTCTGGCAAGATCTCATTTATTAAAAATCTTGCTTACATAGTAACTTGCACATCCAAGAGACAGAAAATCATCCTTTGTAAACTCATTCACTATTTCTGATTCAAATATATTCTCCATGTGCCACTCTATAAAATGAGAGGGTTATGCATCTTTTAAAAGCCAGATACAACTGATATGTATATATTCATTTATCCACGCAAGTGTATTGCCTGCATATATTTTTCTGAGATTCTATGAAGTTATTACTAAAATTACATATAATTTACATGCCATTTGTGAGCAGAAATGGACAGATATCAAGTTTCTGAATGATTTTTCAATGGTTCCACTCTCAGGAAGACTAAAAAGGAAGCTTGCACAGTTTGTGACTTCACTGTCTAGTTTCAGTGAATGACCTTGTCCAAGCAACATACTCCAGACCAAATCAGAGAAGAAAAATTATAAAACACATCAAAAGTACTTTAGATATAGGAAAATTTACCAGTTCTAAGACTAGGGAGAATCTGAATGATGGGAGGGACAAATGTAAGGGATAAATCACAGAAGCAAAAAGGTGAAAGGATTGACTGGTATATAAGTGTGAACAGAAGCAAATGTAAAACAGAAACTAGTTAAGAGAAATGTAAAACAGAAACTTAGTTAAGAGTAGGCTGAACCTTAAATATAATAAAGAGAAAAAAATATATGCAGAGTCAATGACAAGATTCAAATCAGAGATAGGATGATCCATTCAGGGTCAAGTACATAAGAGTAACTCTAGCAAAGGAGTTTTGAATAAATGAAGTAAAATGCATAAAAGGAAAATGGTTGTCACACCAGCATTAGGTCCTCAGTATTAAACAAGAATATTCTTTCTGAAACAGAAAGTATCTTTCATGACTGGAAAACATAGAAACTCTAAGAGCTATGCACATTAGCAGTAGAAATCAGGACCCTTCCATCTTAGAGACTGCACACAAATATTTAGAAGTTGAACTTAAACAAATACAGATGCCTGGAATAGGCATTTTGTTTCGCTGTTGGAAACAATTGCTGGAAAAGATTAGCAAATAAATATCGCAATGTTTACAACATGCATTCTGACAGACCGCAACATTATACCAAGACTAAACATGTCAAATCAAGCCTATCATTTACTCATTTATGAGTGTACCAATTCCCTTACTTTGACACATAATTTAACTCAACTGTTCTTTGCCTGAGTTGAAAATCAGCTTCTATCTCAAGTTAGCAACACTGAAATGCAGGAAATCTGAACCTGTGTTCCCCTACAGATAAAAGACTTTCCCCGTCTTCCAATCCATCACCCTAAAACTCCTTTCACTGACCCATACACATTTTTGTCACTGTTAAGATTTCCAGGTACAGAAGATATGTGGAAATGACCCTACCTGCATTTTCTGAACATTTTGTTCCTTTATAGGCAAATAAAAGGGACACACACATATTTCAAACTTCTTCTTGTTCTACTGTTCTGTTTCAGAGGGCAATTCTGCTTTGATAATAACAAATCTTTTAAAACTTCAGAAATCCAGGAACACTTCAGAGTAGTTCATAATGAAACTCAAGAACAGTGAACTTGCCTTACAAAACTCAAAGCTATATAAACTATAGTACTGAATTACAGGAACTGTTTTTATTTTCTTGAATTCTTATTAAATACATCAAATAAAACTTCTTAACTGGCAATAAAAATTAGAAGTGAGCATTTATAATGCATATACAATGCACTGTGCTAGTTCAGACCTTATTACAAGAAGTTAGTTTGCCATTTTCATAAATACTGAGACAATATGCCCATAATCACTTCAGAAAACATCCTGATGTAAAATATACTTAACTGAGCTTAGAACAGTTACAATTAATTATGTAATTATGCATAATTATTTTTTTAATTATTAATGTAAAAATGCAAGCTTACCTATTTGTAATAAAGAAAAGCTGATGACAAATGTTTTCAGAGCTGCATAGCCACAGGACAAGAGGCAATGGCCACAGTCGAAAACTTCAATCATAAACAAGTAAAAACCTTTTCCTATGAAGGCGGTACAGGCATTGCTCAGGGAGATTGTGAGACCATAGTTACTAGAGACATCCAAGAGTTAAATAGACATGTCTTTAAGCAACCTGATCCATTTAGACCTACTGTAAATAGGAGGTTAGATTAGATGACCTCCAGAGGTCCATTCCATCCTAAAGTCTAGTACAGTTTTACAGCTTCAAACATGTTTTAAAAAATATTTACCTACATTACAAATGAGCATCCTCACAAACGTAAAGTGTAGAAGTGCACAGCTGTACTTAGCTGGCCTAGATATAATTTTAAATTTATGCTTAATTAAATTTAATTTCAACTACTGCATGGCAAATGTATTTCTAGTTTGTGTCATTTTTTCAATAAAAACATGTCAAGATAAATTATTAAGAAAAATTTGACATGGTTCAGGACTACGAAGTGATTTTATTTTACAGGAATAAATTAGTGTCTTATGGATGTCTTGATTTAGTTTCTGTACACTAGATATTCAGAAACAGCAAATCTTCCATTACTAAATTCATAATTAAATAGCATCTCACTACTGTGCCTTAGAGTGACATCTTACTCTAATTATGAGCTGGAAATCATCCACAATACAAACTCAGTTCTGTGTTCTTGGCCATGTGAAAGTTTGAAGATATTAAAATGCATCTACGCCTTTTCTTTATTAATCACAATCTGTAGGCAATAAAGATCTCAAAAAGGAAGGAAAAAAGGTATTTCCTCTTGCTTTCCACCTTCTAGCAACCTCTGACATGTTTTCTGCCTTGAGCTTTGCCTTGGGCAAAAATAAAGTCAAGCGATCTCATACAAACAGTGAATGTAAACCTTCCACTCAATTCTTTTTCATTTTACAAATGGAACTCTATGCATATTTTTCTTCCTTTCTTCTAGCACAGCTAAGCCATCACCAAAACCATTGAAGAACACAGTATAGCACATGAGCATATGAGAATAAACCTAATTACTAGTTTTTTGCCTCAAATGAATGCTGACAAGCCAGTAGGATAACAATGCAGTTTTAAAAAACTGTGTATCATCCACTTCAAGAAAGAAACTTAAATCTTGCTCAAAGATTTATGAAGATATGTGAAAATCAAATTGCAAGAACACAGTACAAACTGTCAGGACATTTCTCAAAAGATGCCTACATCATTAATAAATTTCACATTTATTAACAGTAATTTATATTTACTATCCCATCTCCCCCAACACAAGAAGCAATACATAAATGTTGAATGTACGGAGAACAACACTGCATTAATCTGCTTAGGTCATGGTCTTATGATTATTTAAATTCAAGAGCAATGCATGGTTGACAAGGTACTGCAATGCTGCAGGCTACAATCCTCACACAATGCCTAAAGGGTTATTACTGTGGAGAAATTCTACTGAGGACCATGAAAGCGCCTTACCCCTTCCCGAAGACACCTCATTAGCACAGTGTAAGCAGCTGAGGGAACAGCCCAGCATTCCCTGGGGTGCTCCCCTTTTTCCTCCTGAAATGAAGCCAACGGCACAATTGATTAAATCAAAAAATCACAACTATCTCAGTCACATAAAAAATGGGTAGAATGTTCCTAATAAGGTTCATACTACACGCATTTCAAATTAACATATGCAATTAAATATATTAAATTTCAGGACATTATTAGTATTTAATGTTATTTCATGTGCAGCACAGAGATTGGTATTTTCTTAGCTTCTTTAAATAGTCCCCAAAATCCATAACAGAGTTTGTCCTAATATTTCTGCATTTTATCAATTCATTCTTATTCACACAGACACAAAAAAGTGTCTGTTCTTTCATTCCTCTCAACCATTTTGAGTACTTCAGAAAGAGACAACTGACTATTAAGAGCAGAAATGCTGCTCGTTAACTGTGATTTAATTATGCCAAACAAACAAAATTAATTTTTTTGGTAGGTAAAAAGAAAAAAAAAGTAAACTTTCTTTTGAAAAAAATGCTCGAAGTCATACAAAGTGATACCAAGTGTTTAAGAAAATTCACTGTCTGGTATAGCCTTCAGTACATATGAACATTGTTACAAGATCTTTAGGTGTATTTCCTTGAAATCACCATGTTAGAGAGGCTAATCCACTACTAGTTGAATAAGGGCTTAATTCTTCCTCTAGAAGTGAACTTCTCTTCCCCCTGTCCCTGCAATAGCCTATTGTAAAATTTTAAGTTTAAAAGGGGACACGTGGATATCACTGAGATTTAACTGCAACAACTTCCATATCAGGCCAGTAACACAGAGCTATTAAAAAGTGGAAAAAATACAGCCTCTTTTGGGAAAAACAGTGAGAAATAATAGGCATTAGATGGTGTGAAGATGATAGGCCATGAAATCATGAGAAACTTGTTTTAGTAAGTAGACAAAGGATGACAAGCAATACTTTCTTCAGAAGTTATACAATTCTTGAACTTTTCTAATTATATTCTGAAATTATTTTTAGCATTCTAATTAACTGGTTTTAATATAAGAGAAAGGATAGGCAAAGTGGGGGTTAATGATGCAGAAACATGATACTTTCTAAATTTGCTGATTTCTGCATGCCTTACAGTAATTCAACATATATTATATGATCATTTCAGGCATTTAATTAAAGCACGGCAAATTAGCATGGAAGACTATTACTGAATTGTCTAGCAAAATTAATTTTCCTTCTTTATTGAAAACAAAACTTTATTTGCCACATACATCCATAGAGAAAATGAGTCTATTAAGTATCCCATTTGTAAGCTTTGTTTCTACTAACTTTGTATTAGGAGGTATGGGACAATATAAACAGTAATAACCAGAGTGGCTTGACATTCAACAGACACATCAGATCCACCACATTCTACCTCCTCCATCATATCTAAGTGAGAACAAGTAATCACAGTTTGCCTTCCAAGACATTGTGTGTAAATTCAAGAAAACACAGCCCAAGTTTCAAGAAACTAAAGGTAGATTACTTTCAAACAGTCAAAAGTGGAATCTTTTCTATCTGAAAGAGGCAGGACACGACTAGGAGTCAAAACAGAGTTAAAATGACAATCTATGGTGGAACTGGCATGGGTGTTTCTCATTGTATTCGCGTAATTTAACCAGAAATTCTAATTATTTACAGTTCTTTTGTAACCATACATATTAAATGTTCTATAAAATAGAAAGTCTTAAGAAATCGTGCAATCCTAAAACATTAATAGTTCTTCCATTCTTCAAACTGACTAATGACTTTCTGCAAGGTTTAATCTCTATTCAGAAATTTAAAAAGCAAAAGGGGTGTGAGACTTAGTACCATTCCTAATTACCTAAACATAACGTACATCATTTGACACTTAATAAACTTAAATATATCACCAAACACTGGGGAATCTTCCTAGTTTTTGCTCACAGCCCATGTTGATTTTGATTAAACTTTAGGTTCTGCACCCTAATAACACAAACAACACAAAATGAATAAAAATATTACATAGAACTTGAAAGTTTTTCCCCAAGGCAATCCACTCAAGAGCATGAGAACATGCTCCCTGGAGTCTGCTCATGCTACTTGTGAATTGCTCTTGGCTTCTGTTTGGAATAAAAATGCAGAGATGGAGTGTAAGATCTTATTTATGAGATCTCATATGCAAGTGCACACACAATATCAGAGTTTAGGATTGCACTGGACCATTATGATTATCTGGACATTTCCCAGTATTTTCTAAGCCATAAAAGTGCAAACAGTGACCTTGTCTTTTACCTCATTATACATCCTGCACCTAAACAGCTGAACTTGATTTTAAGTATTTGATAATTTATGATTTACCAAATGTTCATATGAAAAAGAAGTATTTTTTACCATTATTTAATATTAAAATGGTGGCTGGACCTAAAAATGCTTCACAAAATCCCAGAGGGAATAAATGAATAAATAAAATCAGCCATGCCCTCAAAAACTTACATTTTAAATGAAAACAATTAGCAGTTTGATAAAACAAACAAGCAGGCCAAAGAAAGAACAAAATGGAAAGAAATGAGAAAAACAAGTGTATAGTCTTTAATGAATTAGATGCAGTTATAATTTATTTTTCTTTATTAGTCAAGTAATAAGGCTTTGCTGTTTAAAGGTATAAGTTGGCAATAAACTTTCTGGTTTCATTTATTATATTACCCCTGACTTGATGTATTATCTCAGCAAGGTCATTCAGGACTACTGTTCAGCAGTTTAATGAGCTACAAAATACCTGCAATACTACAGTATTCTGAAGTACATATAGAATAGGAAAATGAAAAGTGCTTTTCTTAAAAAAACTGAAGGGTTAGTATCTCCAAGCATACAAATCACACTGATATTTTTGAAATTTTACCAAGACACAGTGTCTTGAGGTCATGTGTTCAAGTATTTGTTCCTATACTCTAATAATTTCATAGCTATAGCATTATGCAACCCATTAATATCTGTGTGTGTGTATAACTAACCTTGAAATGTGACAGAGTTGCCATTTATATGCAAGTTGTCATGCTTCAAACATTGTGAAATTCATACACAAACTGAAAATTTTGTCAGTTCACATTTTCAGAAGGAAAAAATCTGCGCAAATAATTTTGGTGTTATACAACCAGTGTGAACAAAAATTTTCCAGCTATCAGAGTTTAATTTCAACATAAAATCAAGCCATGCAAAATATTCCGGCCAAATACAATTTTCAAGTTGGAGTTTTAAGTTTATTTGTTTGATGATAGCAGGTACAAACCTCTTCTCCTGAGGAAAACTGAGAAAGTATTAAAACTGTGACTGTGGATGCATTTTTCAGAACATAATTTCTTATTTTAAGTTCTGTGAGCATGTATTTGACAAATGCTTTGGCAATTGTCCAGCAAAAATAGGACAATGGTTGTTATTCTAAAAAACCAAGGCAGCCACTACATCTTGTGGAACATGCAAAGGAGCCAGAAGATAAAGAAAATAAAACCTGGAAGTTCAGCACAAAGCCATACCTTAAACCAAAGTAACAATTTATTTGCCACTTTTGCTTCATTACCAACTGACTTGCTAAACTAACGTGTCAGCATTCAGAGCTATTAGATGATGCAGTTAATACAAAGGCTTCAGAGAAGCCGAGGTTAGACTTTTTCTGCTTGAAGACACCTTTGTCTCTGTTAAGTAAAAAGTATTTTACTCTTTGAATAAGGAAAAAGAAATGTGATGGTTTAAAGGAGCTGTCAACTTCAAGTCTTAATATTGACAGTATTTCTTTTCTACAAATAATCTCTGATTATTTTTAATGCGAATCTCCTATTTCTAGACTGAAGGTTTAAATCAGTTTTAACCAGGAATAAACACAAGTCCATTTGAAATTAGTCAGGATCATTTCATTTCCTTTTCCACAGTGCTGTGAATCCAACCATGCTACAATAAAGTCTAATATGGAATAGATATATAGATATACCAATATATTTATTTCTTGATATTATAGGTTGTCCTGATACACTCCACATCTCTTGCTTAGATGTTCAAACCCTTAGATCTGCCACTTGAAGGCCAGCAGTGTTTATGGTGGTTGATTCAATCATTTTAATTAAAATTAAAGTTAAAATTCTACACTTGAAGAATACTGCTTAATTAATCTCAGATAAAGTAAAAAATCAGACTAACATGCTTCTTAAAGTAGAATAAGTATTAGAGAAGATAGAAGGACCAGAAACTGTTGACTATACAAATGACTAAGTAATTTGATTTTTTGATCTACTTTTCCATTGGAAACTTTTTCACATTTGCCAAATTTGCAAGAATTACTTGCAGTCTTACCTTGCTGGCTATAAGGTAAAGCAGCTCCCCAAGTGCTGGTAAAAAGAATTGCTTCAATTTGCTGTTTCTGAAGTTCTCTCTTATTAGTTCAGTTAAAACTGTAATTGCCTAAATTAAAAAAAAATCAGTCAGTAGATCAACACATGTATTTTGTCAAACAAAATATATCACTAAAGGTAAAAAGCTTTGTCTCAAATGCCATCTTACATTCTTCACCTATGTTAAAGAGCCATTTGCAGGGGATTTAGTGAGCATTGAAAGACAAGAAAAAATAATTATTACAAAACATTATATATGCAATATACAGAAAAATGCAATAAGGAATTAGTCAAGGTGACAAATTATCAGCTACCTGTTCATCCATTTCCCTCAGGACAATAGAAATAGATCTGCCAGGAAAAGAAAAGCCTACTTGCTGTTCCTGTGTTTTTGTCAGAAGATCTGGAAGTCCTCACCATCAGGTTACAAAAAGAACAAACAAGAAACTTCTATTGATGTCTTTTGTGTAAGTATTATATCAAAGGATAAGAACTATTAAAGTTTTGTCTCCTGATCTCTAAGTTTACAGGTGACATACTGTGTAAGAACTAGACATACCATTTTAGTTTTTTGTATTTCATTAATTTCTGTATGCAAAGCATATATATATATATGTATATGTTTGTGTGTGTATAGATGTGTTATTTATAAAGAGGAGGTGGAAGGAAATCAGAAAATTTGATTAATCTTGTGCAGGTGACCTAGTAAGAAATCACTTTCCCTTGCAAAAGTATTTGGCAGTAAAACACTTTTTCTTCCTGGGAGCACCAAGGAGTTTTTATCTTCAACTTCACTTGTTTTACTTCACCTTCTGACCTTAGCAGCTTCATAACTCCAATCTTTGTACAGGAAAAAACATATCAAAACTAGAAATGCAGTCTTCAAATCAAAGCAAAAAGATCTACTAAACAAACTTTAACCTTCTCCCCATTTTTTTACGTAGTGCTATGGTCATGAACTGTTTTCTTTAACTGCTTTCAGAGAATTTCTACAAATTTTATTCAGGAACTTTAACTAGCCTGCCATTCCGGAGAAAGCTTTACTTTCATAGTTAAGAAATAAATGTATCAGTAGGTTTTAAAGATTTTAATATGCCAGCTTGAGAAAGTAATAGTCAAGTTGATTCAAGTGCAGTTCTGCACTAAATGATGAACACATATGGACACCATTTTCTCCTTTATTAGATTTCCTTTCTACAGAATTACTCTTGCTTTTGTGATGAAATATTGTTTATTAAACAAGAGGGAAGATGTGTCTGAAGAAATCTGAGCTATTAGTGACTGACTTGTGCTAAAATTCTTACATCTTTGTTAAAGAGAAACAGAAGTTTTATGAAATCTTATAGTTCTTGTCTTCATGTATTATAATAAATTTCTCCATTAAGGGTTAATTTCAGTAACTGTAAGAAGATCCATAACAAGAATGGAGTACTATGGCAGAAGGCACTGAACATGAAATAATTATCACACATTACAGAGGATACTCAGTCTCTTGCATACAAGACTTTACTTACCACACTCAGATAATGGCCTCATTTTCTCTAGAGAGCACACAGAATACAGAATTGCCCTGTGATTTCCCTCCTTTCACTGAACACAATTCAATAATCAAATATTATACAAGTACAGGAAATGGAGTTTACAGAATACATCACATACTGAGCTGGCAGAGTGTCTGTGCCAATAACCTATTTGAGATCTTCTTGTGTCCTCTGCAATGGAAGCTATGAAACACAAAGCTGTGATTCACTGTCTGTATTATAAGCACATTTATACAGAAACACAAATATTTTTATAAAATAGATTTAATGTTATATAATAGAAAGTGCTCATTATTTCACAAACAAATTTTAAATTACCTAAAAGGAGGAAGACAAACTTTTTCCTGTTCTTGACAAGATACTTCTAATCTTGACAATAGTGATTTACACAAGATTTAAAATATTCTTTCATCCTTTCATAAGGAAAAATATAAGACTTGAAAAAAAAATCTGCCTAGACACTTTGATTCAATGTTAAAGGATGGCATAAATTTTAGGTAAAGATAGTACCACAGTGTGTGTGGGAAAATGCACAACAGAAAAATCAAGTTTATTATACCTACAGACTGACAAATAAAGTCTCCTTCTTACCTACAGTACATTCTTTTTCTTTTCAATCTGCCTACATTTTCCCTTTCATAGAAGTAAATAGCAATGAGCTGCAAGTCCTACACCATCTAGTAAAAGCATCTTAAATCTAATAAATTACCCACACCTTTTACCCTAGCTGTCGAACAGAATAGATATAGTATAGTTATAAAAAGAAAAGAAAGAAGAAAGTTCCATATCTAGATAGACAGTCATTACCTTAATTTACAACAATAGAGTGTGGAATTGATCTATTACCTGTGGCAGATTCTTAATCTATTTCAGGCTGTATCTAGAAGTTTCCCTGCAGTTTCAAGAGTCCAGAAGTAAAAACTACAGCATATTCAAAAGAAGAAGGTATTTTATACCTTAAGTTGTAGAGTGGCAATGCACAGATTTACAATATTACTACATCTTTGATCTATTAATATGACTGTCTGCAAGTATTAGGGGAAATTAAAATATCTCTGCAATTCTGAAAACCCTTACAATGATAAAAGCTCTCTATGCCTCAAGCATAATGGAAATTATATTTTAGGTCATCTTATTGTGAGTACACACACATCATGTAATATGCGCAAGTAATAGCAAAGCAATCTGACTTTCCTCTGAGAAAAGCACTCTCACCAGATTGAGAAACTATGTCATGGTTTTATTGCCACTAACCAGAAAAGAACCTAGAGTGATATTCATACCAAGTACTCATCTTTAAAAGGGTACATGGAAAAAAAAGAACTACCAGCTTTCTCTGAACATCTTGACTCAAACTGAGTCATGAATTAAGGAGGACTGAAGAGAAGTCTGACTACCAGACTATGAACATGGCATTAATGCTGTCCAGAATGTAGGGGGAGAAGAAAAAAAAAAGAAAGCAAATGAAAAACAGGTGGAACAAAACACAAAATTAACCCATTACAACCACTATTATCTATTCAACTTTTCTGTAACTGCTGGAGGAAGAGGTCTTAGTTGATGAGTAGCCAAACCAGATGTCATGAACTCAAAAGGAGATTCAACTTGCTTTGGAATCAATTCAAGGTTCCAAAGGGATAAAATCAGAAACAAACACTAGCAATTAACTTATAAATCTGGTATGTTTACCAACAAATTAAAAATGCATGTAAAAGTACTGTTAACAAGCTTTGGAAGTTGTTTGTTTGCTGGTTTTTATTTTTAAGGAAAAAAAATGTTATTTCTTCTCCTAGTCTGTCATGATGGTTGTATGATTACATGAGCTCAGTTGCAGATGTTCATGAATAAATCTGATTACCACCCCAGCCCTTAAGTTTGAAGCTTTTTAATCACAGGAAGGAGCAGGTAAAAATATTTGCCTCTAACAGCAAAGAGATCCTGTTTTCATTTTTGCCAAAGGCAAGAAAAGGAAAAGATTGCTCAGGAGCCCAAAAAGCAAAGATTTCTACCTTCAAAACTGAACTCAGTGGCAACCAACTGAAGCTGGTTTACACCTAAAAGCGCAAACTGAAACTAGAAATCAGTCTCCACAGAAAAAGGGTTGGCAGGAATATTCAAGGAAGTGGTATTTTTCTTTCTTTTTTTTCACTTCTCTTCCTTGTTTTTACTGTGTTCATAAATTGAAGTTACTCTAAGTCATCATCTTTTTCTAAGCAGTGGACCTTTTGTCCACTTATTAGAAGCCATGCTGATGACACTCAAAGACCAATGGCCATCAAAAAAATACCCATGTAAAATATTTTAGATTGATTATTTCTACACAGAACATCTCATATTATAAAAAAAAAATAAAGGGGATTTTCCACAAATTTTCTTTGAAATCAGTTCCCTTTGAGTACTGCAAATTTCTTCATTTTGCTCAGTGAAGATGCAGACAGGATGAAACAACAGTTCACCCCTACAGAATTCTTTTTTAAATGTGTTTCGGACTAAAATAACTTTTTTTTTCCCCCAGATGATAACTGAAAGGTCTGGTATTTAGAAGAAAAGCTAGGACTACAACTAACATACACGTCATCTTGCCTAACACTGAGTGTGGTTTGAGTGTCTTTCAGTGCAGTAATCAGAAGACAGCAGGAAATTAAGCCTTTCAGCTACCACCAATGTGCAATTTCTATCACAAAAACACGCTGTAGCCTAATTGTGTCAATCAAGCAAGTGTGTGCTTTAAAGGAAAAGGCTGGATTATTTTCTTCAGTTCCTAGTCTATGATATGATTAATTCACAAGTTCAAGACAAAAGGAGGTGAAGGAAGAGCCCTCTTTTAGGTTAATTCTTTAAGGTATGCACTTAGCTGTAAGAACTAAACAGTTCAGTGTGCAAATTGTACAACAACTTGCATAGACTCAAACTTATTTGGTGCAAAAGAAAAGTAAAATACCAAAAAGATATTAAAACCAAATTCTCAGTCTTAAAGCTGAAAAAAAGCTTTAAAAAATTTATATCATGCCACAAAGAATTGCAATATTATATGATGTGACTTTGCAAACATCACATAAACAATATGAGAACAATGTCAGAAAATAGTTAAGGCCTTACACAGATATGTGTCCTCCAAAGTTAATGGAAAAAATAATTTGCTTCATGTCTAGAAACTTAGGCACAAAATTTTTTTCCATGTGGTCTCTCTTGCTCACGGACAGAATGCCAACTGCACATTTCATTTTCTGTATGTATTTGATGGTGCTCCTGATACTGTAGCAATGTACGGAAAGCAAATATTTCACTTCCTCCACAGAAAAAAAAATGTTGCTGCTAAGTTATTTTAACTACAGAAACAATATTCCATCTAGCTCACCCAGCCTTTCACACCCCAAACGTATCTCCAGTGAATAAGACAAATATGACATATGTATATATCACTTTCAGAGACATAGATATTTATCTGCTGAAGGAAAGGGTCCTAGAGGCACGGATCTTCATCATCTCAAAAAGAACAGAATTGTAGGGAAAAAATGAAAACAACACAGCAGTTTTACTATCAAAAGAACTAAATTGAAGACTATTAAAAACAGATATACTGGCAGCACCACTGATATAATTTTAAAGGAAAAATGTACTGTTTTGCCTCTCAAAGAAAACAGAGTAAATTTAATGGACTATGAAAATAGTGTCAATTAAATGTCTTTTGAAATGGTAGAGTCTTTGCTTCAGTCAGGCAATTAATTTAAGAAAATTGCAAAAAGTGATTTAATCCTGCAATCAGCAATGTATGTTTTCTCCTTCCTACTTGAAAACTTCCTTGTTTTCTACTACCTGCTTGGTTTAGACTTCAAACATAAAGCAATCCCAATTAATTGGATTGATAAAAATAATTTTTGAGAGACGTAAAAGAAGAATCTTCAATTATGATAAAAGGTCTTAATATTTTCTCCAACAATCCAGAATTGCTATGCTTGACATATTCACTGCTAATTTAATTATATTTCCATTTTCTGTTTATTAATTCAGAAGAAATTTTCTCAAATATACCATGACGTTCTTCTAATTTACCTGAGAAATGTCAATTTTTCATTTGTCTTCCTGCCACATGCCCCAGGCAAGTATGTAAGTTATAATTCAGTGATCCAGGTTGTTGAAAATAAATTGAATACATTTATTATAGAGGTTGAAAGTTTACTAGAAGTCACTCAAAAAACTTAAATGGAACTCCCTCTCACTGTAAACAAAGTGTATTAAGTGACAATCCTGATTATGTCAGAAAGATAACTGTAAGGTTTTAAGCAATTTACATAATATGTGTGTACATGAACATGTGTAAATACACACACACTCTCCTAAAGAGTTTTTAATTCTGGGTGGGTTTTGTTTTCTGTTTTTTTTTTTCCATGTAAGACATATCAGATCAAAACAAGGAAAGGGCCCTTGGAGAAAACAAGGATACACTAAAGTTATGATAATTTGTGAGAAGACCTAAAAAGTAATTTTACAGTAAAACAACATTAAAACTAAATAGGTTTGGAATAAACGGCCGAATCAAACCATTTTTATTTCAAACTCACTACAATATGGGCAGACATAGACGGGCCTAGAAACAGGAGTTATCAGAGAGGTAAACTAGGAAGAGGGCTTAAAATTGGCAATCTGTATTAATTCGAATGACAACAAACTGTAGAGCTGAACAATGTGGACACAATCAGCTAGCCAGAGTATATACAAAAGTTTACAGGTTATAAAACTACACATATAACAATACAGCTGCTTTCCAGCTGTGGAAAACAACCACTAAATTGTACTTTAATAAAACGTCAGAAATAAAAAGGCTCAAATTATATGGGGTTTCAATTTGGATGAAAACAGAAATCTGGATATTTCACCACTTTGACAAAGGAATCAAAGCTCAGTATTATGGAGGTACTCTGATATGCCGTCATCCTCCATATGGGATATTTAGTTTATTAATTTTGCCACGGAATACTATAGGCCAAAAGTTTTGCAAAGAAGCTCGCAGTGTGAAGGCTGCAGCAGGTTCTCTGAACCCTTTAAACACTCAGTAGAGCAGTGGATCCAGGTCTGTTAAAAATCCAGGCACAACTCCCTAGGCCATAGGGTGAGACTGATATTTCCAATGAGCAAATTTGAAAGAGGTAAGGAAAAGGACTAGATTTTGCCACCAAAAAGACCAGGCAGAGAACGACTCCAGGGTGGTCTCCTACCAGTCAGAGAAGGACACTGCTCCCTGACATGAAGGCAAACTCTTAAGTTGCTCTTAGTAAAATAAAAGTCATCTCTTAGTAAAATAAAAGACTGAGTCTGAAATGCCTCATCAGAGTGGCTGCATCCTAGCTGGCAAAGGGCCCAGTATATTCACAGAAAGGAAAGGACAATGGCCTCTGTTAACAAATACACCAGATTAGATATACATGGAAACAACCCTTCCTAACTATGGAAGAATTTTTATTCCTGTAAGATGAAGAACAGAATCCTGGAAAGAATGGGGTTTTTTCACTGAATTTTAATAATCAGATTCAAAATCTAAATACAAAAATAAAACTTTAAAGTTAAGGTGTTTTCCTAAGATAACTAGGAATAAATAAGAGGAAATTGTTTCAGATTTATAAAGGGCAATTCCATAGGAGAAAAAATTATGTTAAGCCAGGAAAAAACATATGACCTATTAAAATCTTTTATTGCAGTTGCACAATAGAAGAAATTGCACATAAAATGTCTTCATCTGCAGTCATACAATAGATCAATTCCCCTATTGTATTCTAAGGTCAGTGTCATTTTTTTCTAATCAATGCAATATACTTCTTAAAAATGCTTAACTGGAAATAGAACAACTGCAAATGAATTTACAGATATAAATATTCATTTATTCTAATTTTTTCTAAAATGACCTACATACTCTAATACATCAGCAGAATAAAGATAGTACACAGTTCCACTCTTGTCTACTCTGTGAAACAGTAGTTTACTTGCATTTTATTTTGTGTTTTAGTGACCTCTGGTGGCTCCATTCAAAGGAAAAGCCTGTTGCCTGATTGCCTGAAAAAAAAAAACTTAAAAAAAACCCCAAAACATTAATTAAAAAGAAAAAAAAAAAAACCTAAAGGCTTTTGGCATGCATTATGTGAAAGCTTATTTTAGGTTGTAAAATGAGGTTGAGGTTTCTTTTCTTTCCTAAAGTTTTTCTGCCTTTTCGGGACTTAATGTTACTACTACTTACAAAACCAGTTTAACAATAACAACAAAAATGAAATAGTGCAGATTCAACCTCAAAGACAGAAGAACTATCCTTAAATAAATGTCTAAGTGGGTAGGAGGCAGTGGGAGGTAGAAATAAAGAGTCAGCTTTTAATATGTAAGGGCCAGCAGTGGCAACCTGCACAAGTCTCTCCCAGGTCCTGTGCTACTTCAGAAGTACAAAAGAAATCACAAGTAAGTGGTGAGTGTATAATGAGGTAACAAAAAAACTGCAAAGGGGCCATGGCTGAGTGATAACAACCGGAAAGAAAATTTGATATAAATAGCATGGTACAGATACGGGACAAAAATAATTCCAGAATTACATTTTCACTGACTTTTCACACTTGGGAACAAATTTTGGAGTTAAAGGAGATCACCTCTATTTAACAGGTCAAAAAAATCAAACAGTATTAGAACTTACTAGGCATGGAAGAGGAAAGAAAACACAAGAAACCCTACCAATAGATAAATCTGTATCTTCAGACTGTAAGATCTGGATGACAGAGTGTCATTTTAGATTATGTTGTTCAGCTCAAGACACAGATTGATTTTGACATTTCCTAAATCACAACAGCCACCAATAAACTTTGCCTGGAGCATCAGATGGCTCACATAAGAGGATAAATTACAGCATTATATTTAAATCTGTATATGAGGCTGATAGAAAGGTTTGCTTTGTGGTGGGCTTTTTTAAGCATCACACAACATAAAATAGCTGACGATCAACACGAATGTTCAACCAACTCACAAATTCCTCTGAAAGGAGCAGAAGGGAATACAAGTCTAGATGAGAAATGCCTAAATGACTCCTTCCTACTTTATAAATGATAGATTAAATTTTGTGTACTGCTTACAATTTTTTTATTTTACATTATATAGGCAAAAATAAATTGGAAGACATGAAAATATTAGAATTCAATGTTTTTTCCTCATTCTAATATTGTGTAAGCACTAAAGTATTTTTTAATTCAGAGAGATTACTTTGGGAGAAACAAATTGGAATGAGTATCATTAAATAAAGCCCAGTAGACATATTTTGAACTCAGACTTGTTAATTTAAAAAATAAATACTGATTTTCTCAATTAATGTATATAAAAACTAATTTTAACTAACATAAGAATGGGGCCATAAAATTAAAATGAAAATTAATTTTCATTCCTAGTCCTTCCATTTAAATGTCACTGGTCTTGGATTTAACTTGGTTTTTGAAGCATATGAATATTTCTAAAAATGCTGAATGTCATTTGGGAACAACTTGCATGTTCAAATAAAAAAAGCACTGGAAACATTTTGAACAAAAGAGTATTACAGTTCAATGTTTAACTACTTCAATCTATTGCTTTTGAATATAAAAACTGATTAGGATATGTGTTTTATTATGGAAGCTGGGAAGCTCGGGAAAATATTGCTAAACATATTAGTGCTAATCACCTGTACAAACACCTGAAGCCAAAAACCATACAGACATCTCAAATTACTTTTGAGTGTTTTCACTGGAATTTTAAAAAGTTAAATAGAGAAAAATATCTGCCACATAAAAGAGCACACCTAAATTGGGATCTTGAATTCAATTGTCGTGCAACTGTCAGTATTGAAAGACTTCGATCAAACTTCAGTGGCTGTAACTATAAGGACTTTTGCCCCACTTTGGAACTTTACAAAACAAACAGCAAACCCCAGATAACAACAATAATGTTTTGAGTTCAGCTTTCACTACAGAATAGGAATGTTAAACAACATAGCAAGATAATCACAATCATTTCTAATATTCATTAAGAAGCCAGAGGTACCTAAACCAGCAAAAACTTCCTTAGCTGCATTTCCAAAAGAGTCAGGTATTAACCACTAACTCTATCTTCCTACACCAGATCTGCACAGCACACAGGCATATTACAGCTTGTGTCTAGCAGTTGGGTCTTATATGCAAACACCCATTCAATTCAAGTTCTGGCTTCACCTCATGAAGTAGAAATGACGTCACATTCACACTTAAAACAGACATTAAATAGCACATTCTGTCAAGATTTTGCAAGCTGTATGCATGTGTCACATGCAAGAAAAGGACAGTACGACCACTTAATCTAACTAATCTTCTGTTTAAGTCAACTACTGACCATGTAATATCAAACAAAAATTAAAAATACTTTTCTTCTCCGAAGAGAATTACTTGCCTTTCATTGCACATATTCTTCAAGAATATGTGAGAAACCTCAAATTAGTCCCATCTCAATACATTTAAAAAAAAAATACCTAAGAATCACTTGTACTATTTTTATACTAATTACAATAATTACATTTCAGGATAACCAAATGTGTCAACAGTTTCTTCTTTCTACATGCATAAGAAGTATGACAGTGACTAATGATTTTATGAAAAGGAGAGAAAACTTCTAGTTTAATTATTGGTGGCCAAAGGTCAGTAAAGATCAGAACAACAACTACATAGAATAAGCTCGTAAATTTATACATTTAATTAATTGATTATATTCCACTTTACACATATGAGTTAAAAGTAAAGCAGGGTTCAAAATATTAAAAAGCTGTGAAACCTTCTGACATAAATAATGAACTCCCTCCCAAAAAAATTAAAAAAAGGAAAGTTACCTCAGAAATAGGTACATTTTCTCCAAGTTCAGATGTGTGTAACGCCAGTAAACCAATCACTCGAGCAACATTAGCACGTCTGCATATCAAATAAATATTTTGTATGCATAGAAAACATATTTTCAAAATACTACAAGACAATTATATCTTGTTTATACTCTACACAGGTTTGCTAAGGGCAGGAAAAGTTTTACATCTTATTTACAGTTCAGATTTTCTTATTTCTATTTTCTTTGCATCAACAAGTTATTTCAGTGTTTCAGTCCAATTTAGCAGTAAATATATATACAGACATTTCTTTAGCTCTGAAGAGTGAAGGTTCTTTAGTTTGTTAGGTGTACTAATAGTCACCCTCATGTTCAGTTTTTATATAAGCCCTTACAGATAATTTAGACTTTTCAGGATAGCTGAAAAAACAAAAATTAAATCTGTATCAGCAAATCAGTTTTAAATGTTTCCTTAAAGGAAAAAATTGTAATAATCAAATCAACATTTATGAAACAAACAGCAGAGGGCACTATCACATAGAACTATTCCTGACAGGTATTGGAAAAGAAAGCTACCATTGCAGTTATTTTACTTTATTAAAATGACTTTAATCAGTGATTTTAAGTAACTCTATTTGCTACACTAAGTTCTATAATATCTAGATACAATTTTAGAGATTTTCTATAATCTTTAGTCCTGTAGAATAGCAACATATTAATTCAATGCTGAAAAAATTCTATTTTATATACACCATCATACTGCCAGTCAGATACCACAGCATTCTGACAGCCTAAAACACTCCTCAAATAACCTGTTAACAAATATCTTTAATAAAATTCAGTGACAACTGTGTATTTGAACATATTAATTTAAAATAATTGTTACTTACATATCCCAGTTGGAGGCTGCACGCAACTGCTGTATCAATATAGGGAACTACAGTTTAAAGAAGATAAGTAAACATCAGTGAATTTCAATCATCTGATAGTTTCAAATGATGAACAAAAACTCAAAATATCAGTAATTTCATAAAAACGTACTTGGATAACATTTGCTAAGAGTATTATCACAGACTGCTGATATTGTGCAAACACTGATTAAAGAAATAAAAAATAAAAAAGCCTGAATGGAAAAATACAAATATTTTTATATATTTTTGCCTTAAACTAAACTACTAAACATATATCTGCATGTCAGAAATTTTTTTCATTATGATTAACACTATTTAGAGGAAAAAGGTCTGATTCTTTCACCTACAAGCACAGAGATCAGCATATAGTATTATAAAACAAATACTAAACTATTTTGTGAGTCTGTATCAAAATAGTTGGCAAACACCAGAATAATGAATGTTAACATATATAATCAGCCATTTAAGAACCAAACTGCATAATCACTAACTCATTTGTAAAATGTTCTGTTAATTGGCTATTCAGTTACTCCCCTAGCTCCAAATCCTCCAATGATAATAGAATACACTTTCCAGCAATTCTGTTTCTGGTTTTCACAAGAATGCTATGGCATAAGACCTGCCACTGCTTCCAACCTAAATGCTCTTCATTCAGTTTTCTGGTAGTGAATTTTGTCTTTAGTATCTTATATCCAACAATAACACATCTCAGCTTTTAACTTAGGTACATTATTACAAATGTAGGAGAGCAAAGTAGTTTACCTTCTGTTAAATAAAATGAAAAGTGTTCATCTTAAGATAGCTTCTGTGATACTTTTATATAACGGGGGAAAATGTCCTATTTCTCTTCTGCACATGCAAGCCTTGGAGAAATTTGTTAAACCACTACAGAGTACACTAGTAAAATCGCTTGTGTGGTAGTAAATAGTTTTTGAAATGAGAAACTCCAAAACAGACTTTTCGGAGAGCATAGTCACTCTGAAGCCCTGTTTACTGGAAGTTCTACTGTCTGTTCTTTAGAAAGCTTTCTTGCTATTCTTTACAGACATAAGGACAAACAAACTTAATTTAACAATTCGTACTTGAACCCTTTACAGCACTCTCTATCTCTTAATGATTTACAAACACTAATTTTTCATCATACATTATTTTACACTTGCAATGAAGGTTAGTTTTTTACCCCAATATTTTCCCTAATACAACAAAACTGTATGTAAATGTATCTGAAATCTAAGAGAAAGAATTAGTTTCCCTCAGCTCTTTTAAAAAACCTGACATGGAATTTAATAATTTTTAATTTTTTTTTTACTTTAATCAACATCATATTTTTGCCAGTACACCACTGATTTTTTCAAATATAACCAAAAGCAGCTAATTCTTGGTACAATAGCAGATATGTAAACCATGTTGATTCCTTCAAAGCTTTATTATTTACCAGCTGAGAGTTAATTAGCCTGCTTGCAATCTCCGTGTGGACAGCCAAAGTGCACAGATAGTACAGTAAGTTCAGTTTAGAACGTGCTGCTCCTGTATTCTTCTCACTGGAATCAAGCAGGGAACACACTCGTTTCAAGAAGTTATTCCAGTCCCCATCTTTCATAGATGACAACTTCTCAGCTAACCATGAGAGGAAAACAAATAGTTAAAGATAATGGATCTTTGATGTAGCTTTAACACACTATAAAGTAACATCAACATGAATAAATAAGTTCCAAAATTTGAATGTAATTATAATTTTAGTACTTAAAATATTAAAGAAGCAACTTAGAATTCATGTCCGAAGATTATAGAAATCGAAAAGGAAGCAAGAAAAGAAGTAAAGGATAAAAATTCAGCAACAAAAGCCTCAAAACATTTTTGAAAGTGCAAACCTGATAAGTCTTTCATTTAAGGTAACATTCATTGGCATTATATTTAGGAAAGGTAGCAGCTGTCCTTCATTGTTATTAATGCTTAATAAGTAAGCACAGTTTCCTGAAAGTAAATTTGAGGCAAAACCTAACAAAAGTCAGTGAAATCTCCTCACAATAAATAAACTGAAAACATGTATAATCATTCCTAAAGGCAGGTATCCACCTAGCTAAGCCTTAGCAAATTAGAACATGGAAGACTTCAGAAGGAGCACAAAGAAATCAAGTCACTTGGACAATTAACATATATCCTGTGGTTCATTTCATTGACCACTGTACATGAATTGAATTTTTTTCAGACTTCCTTGTCAGTCTCAACAGTTAATTTCAACCTAGCAGCCATATATTTCCTCTGTTTTTGTAGTTATTTATTAAGAACTTATCTGCTGCCCTGATATGCTCCAGTATAGAATATTTAAAAGCATGTTTTCTGTCTTTTATGCCGATTTTACACCACCTTCTAATGCAGGCAAATATGCATTAGTAGAGGTGGAAACAGGTTTGGCTTTCAGGTATTCATCTAAATTTTTCCATATCTTTAATCATTACTGATGAGCAGCATCAAATTCAGTATCTTCAAAAATAATCAAAAAGTTGTCCAGAGAAAAGCTACAACTCTGAAAGCATTACAACAACAAGAAACAATGTCCCATATTAAATAAATACTGACAACAGTTAAACATATCAGAACATCAATGTGATAACTCCTTAAATGTAACATAAAACATTCCCCTTAGGCAGTGGAATCTGATCATTTTTGGATTAATCAAATTAAAAATCTTTTCAGTTAGTCTTGACTGAGAGATTGAGGGACGTGTTGTTTCTTTCCAAATATAAAGTTTCTTCAACAAATTAACTCTTGAAAATACATACTTTATAGAAAGAAAAAATGAACTCTTATGCCTAGGAAGAGATGTTATGTGAATTCTACAAGGACTACATATCTGGGATCCCTCTTCAAGCACAGTCTAGTACTTTCCTTAAAAAGACTAGAGGAATTATTCCAGGGGAAGAAATGTTACACTCATGACAATGAGCTGACTTTAGTTTTCAGACATATTTCTAGACACTGAAAATTAACAACAAAAAGACAAACCCCAAACAACTTCACATCATCTTTAGGGACATGAGCGACATAACATTTAATTTCATTCTCATTGATTAAAAGTGGGACTGGCAAGGCTGCCTAGTATTGTGGCAGATCAACACTGTGCATTTTAAGATCCAGTTGCCAATTGCTCCCCTGCATTTGTCAAATTTTAGTATATTTGGTTGAATATTTCAGTTTAAATCCCTCAGTTGGAAAAAAAATGTTGTCTCTCCCACACTAAACACTGATGATTGTCTCATGGCAAAGGTTTTGAGCATGGGTTTGTAACTCAAAAAGCAGAAGAGAAAGGAATGTCATTTAAGTGCTTGTACTTGAAAAGGCTACTCAAAATTGGTCTAGCTAAAAACACTGCATATACAACTACAATTTCAGAAAAACTAAGAGATCTGAAACTGTGACCACATATAATCTACAAGGGGAGGCTACAGGTCTTATGATAGTGAGTTACAGCAGCACACACAGAACTTGTTAAAATCTTCAGCAGATCCATACCTGAATGTGCTGGTATGTGTAAAGCTTTCAGGTCAAATCTAACTGGTACTTGCTTCATTATCTGAAAAAATAAACAAACACATTACTAACTAGTTTTAATACATTTCTAGAAAATCTCTAAGTAGTTGAACATGAGTATACAAAGATGCAAAATTTGTACAGGATGGGTGTACATGCTACTGCTCACTACTGAGGAATTTTCCATTGTTCTCTGGTATGTATTTCTTCCAAGCAAATATCTGAGATTTAACTTTGTGTTTTTATAACACATTATATTGCTAGCATTTCCATTTAAGTAATTTTTAAAATAGGATTACAAAATTACAGGATTTTTTCAGTTTACATTTTTATCTTGCTTATATGCAGAAAAATACTTGCGTTTGGGTTTCAAAAGCTACCAAAAGGCACAATGCAGGTGACAGCTCACAAAAAGTTTCAGCAATTAATTTCCATACAGTAAATATATGTATACACTAGACCATTACAGAATATAAAAAGTCATATAATTCACAGCTAATCATTCATAAGGTATAGCGATTTTTTTTCCTGCAAAACCATCATTTTTTGGTAGATCATGAAATTGGATGACCGCTCAGTAACTGAGCATTTGAGTGCGATTTTCAGTAAATAAAGAACTTTTAAAAAGGCAACTATGTAATGGATTTTAGCCTTTGACAGATGAAGTCTAACTGTAAGTAGAGAGCTATTTGCTAAAATAGGTCTTCAATTCCACAGATCTGCAGAACACAGGGAAATTTTACAATATAAGCTGACACTTCAGCTTTTAAGATTCTGCCAGCATCTAGCAAATCCCTTTCCAGGAGATTAAATTGCAAGCTCTTCAGATTTACCAAGTGTCAGTATCATCCTTTAGTCTGAAAAGCAGACTACAGAGTCATCACCGAGCAGGCAGTAACTGTGATTACATGTCCCTGGAACTTAGTGGGCTCTTTTGCATTAATTCTGAGTCTGGCATTGCATGGTAAAGAGATTAGTCTACATGTGCACATTAGTATGTACACCTACCCCTAATCTTATCTCTTATACTTGTAGTAAGAAGAGAAGCAGTGAAGGATTAAGGCTTTGTGTCAGAGTCCTGAGACAGAACTGAGAAATTAACAGTGATAGCATTCAAACATGCAATTACCTTTGAAATTCTCCACTAGGAACAATTTATCTCATCCCAAACATATTAAAAGAGTATTATTTGGTAGTTATTCTATCTAGCTGTGTAAGATTTTTAGTTTTTGAAAGTGTTAAGAAGTCCATTAAAACAAACCAAAAGAATTGCTAATACTAAAGCAATACAGCAACTAAAAGCTGTAAGACATTCCTAATGAGTTTAGATGCTCATTTCCAATGAAAAATGTTGCATTCCCCACATCAGCATTTTACTGAGTGAAGTTGCTAAGATTACTTAATTTTTTCTGGCACAGAAACAAAAGGAAGACTAAAGGGGCTCTTGCTTATCATTGCTTCTACCAATACATCTGCCTATAAATGCAGATTACATTGTTATTGCAGTGCAGAGCTCTGATTCTTTTTCAGTTTGCTCTTTACTGTCAAACTTAAGTGTGAGTTCCCTGCTCAGGAGACTCGTAACAAACTGTTAGTGCACTAGAATCCATATGACAGAAATAGGATGGATGTTTCTTGTAACCTCAGTTTTCTTTAACAGAGAAAATAAATTCATGTTGAATAGAAACATTATCACAGTTGAAGTATAAATAGCAACAAAAGTTACTCTGTAAAAGTGTAACTCTTAATCTAGAAGGCTTCATAGATGGCTTTGAGTATAACAAACCAAAGTTTTGTGTTAATTTAAGCAAAAGACATCAAAGCAAGTTATCAGAAAACAAATCTACAAGAGCACTGAACACAGGTTTTAGTAGATTCTGTTTCTTGTAAGGTATTATTTAATATTATTATTCAATCCCAAAATAACTCATTCCTCCAAATTAGCGACACAATAGTATTATAAAGACTGCCAAAAAATTGCACGAGAGCTTGCCAGATAACTGGGTGGAACTGCTTTAAAATGAGAACTATAAAATACAGGAAAGGAGTTTCACCCTGTTTAAAAGTTTATCTGCAAAAATAGCCTCAACCACAAGTTCCTGAATCTTTTATTTTGCTATACCTTTGGATTGTCAATGATTGGTGTCACAGAAAGATCATATTCAGTGTAAATGAGCTCTTTCAATTTTGACTCCATATCCTGCTGACTTGAGCACTCACTTTCAGCCTAGAATAAGAACAAGGTTCTTTAAAAACTGTTTTATACCAAAAAAGAGTTAATTCATATTTATTCACAAAGTATTTCATTTCAACATTATACCAAGCAGTCTGTCCATGGAAACATATTCTAACTTGCTTTTTATTTATGCAATAGCAGATAGGACCAACTAGAAATTATGGTAAGAGAAACATATTGAAAGAAAAAGCATTAGGTCAAAATGCAGACTAAGAAGAACGAAGATAACATGTCTTTTATGCACTGGGGCAAAAAAGGAGACTAAGAACCTTTATTTACATCTGAATTTCTGCAAATATTTTTTTCAAATAACTTGCACCCTGTTAATTATGGAAGGATGTAAAAGAAAGTTGACTTTGCCACAGACTTCAAGCTAATATTCTAACTGTAGAGATACCATCATCCCTCAATATAAACTTTTTACTCACTTTATTCGAGCTAGAATCTTGTGAAGAATTTTTGACTGGGGCAGTAGTAGCATCACCTATTTCTACTGCAGAGTTAGTTCTAGGTGTGGGACGAGAACTTCAGCAAAAGAAAGAAAAAAATAATTAAAAACCAATAAAGACTACAGATTAAGTTTGATTGCAAGCTACTTTTTGTTGGTCTTTTGAAACCTGCATGTAAATTTTGAAACAAACAGCAAATTTTCAAAGCTGACAAACATAAATTACACTATGTTCTGCCTGATCCATTTTCTATCTTTAAATGTGTTCTGACAAGGTTAGGATTTGTTTGCCAGTTAGAAATTGGAAGATGGTATTTTGTTGTAATTGTTAAATGAATGCAATTTCATTATTTACTCTACATAATTACTCTACAAACTGGATGCTAATCCAACCTTAACTTATCTTAAATCCTAATAAGAAAAAACATATTAAGCAAATTAATTTGACAAAAAAATTGCAATTTATTTTATGTTATTCTCTTCTGACTGCCAAGTCTTGGCTAAGCAATGAGACTTAAAAACTGTCTAATTTTTGTGTATCATTGTGAACTGTGTTTACCCTTTACTTTTTCTTTTTAAAATCCTGTCTGCTAATTAGAAAATTAATAAAGGAGAGACCAGAATACTACCACGTTGCAATTGTCAGAATGCTGCTACTAAACTTGGGGCTTATAGTACACATTACTTTAAATTAAAGAATTTAAAATCAAATTTATAGTTATTATAATTGGCAGGCCAGGAGACTAGTTAAATCAACAATTTTGAATGAATATGTTTTCTTGATTAGCAGAAAGTAATAGACACATTTAGTTGCAAATCAGATTTCTTCATTAGAAAAAACAACTAAATTAAAAACACAAACACCAAACAAAATTAAAGACATTCAGGAAATCAGTGATCAAATGACTAACATAACTGTTCTCATCTTCCATCTATTTTCAACAGAAATTTAAATTTAAAGGGCACAATGAAGGAATGCCAAAACATTACCTACACGAAATACCCTAATTCTTAGGACAAAAAACATGTATCAGGATCTGCTTGGAATTTTAGTTCCTAAACAAAAAAAAAATCCTAATGATTTCTAGCTAGGAGGCTGGACAAATGATTCTAAGTCCATACATGCTTCAAAACATTTAGATTTATTAAATTTTTTTTTTCAATTAGTTCAACTAATTTGCTTTCATACACATTTGAGATACAGAAGATGGTACCTATTTTTTCTGTTCTCACATGGTTTCTCAGTTTAAAACAAGACAAGAGATCGCCAAATTAAACCAGTTAAAATGAATGAGATCTATTCCATTTGCACAAGTAGAAGCCACTGTTGCTAAAAGCTGATTAACCGCACCAGCAGGTAAGTAAATTCTGCCAGGTTAGCACGTTTCTTTCACTTCAGTGTTTTAATAGTTTACTAGACATCACATACACTGTTTTCAGAAGTTATATCATTGAAGCAAAGAGAATTTCAGAACAGTTCTTTTTTAATTGTTTGCATTACATTTCAGATTCTGTATTTAAATTAATGTACTTATAAATAAATTATGTTGCTAAAAAATATTATTTGGATTACATGTTATACTGGTTTCAATATCATTGTAGCCTTTCTTTTCAGCAGATTTCTAAAGCAAATACTACTTGAACTTACTAGTAATAAGTGTTTAGCTGTGGTGATAGAAGTTATAAGGGAGATGAGAATTAATACTTTATTAAAACCAACTGACATTTGTACACACTTTTGTATGATGTACAAAAGCCCTATTTCAGGTTATGCAAGAAGCTTAAAGGAGTATTTTCAAACTGGAATATTTCTGCTTGATGTTGATAAGAAAAGTATTTCACTAGACAATCTTGGCTTGAAAGCTAGCACAAAGTTTCATAATCAGGCCTCGACTAAAACAAATCACTGTTAAACCAATCACTATTGTTTTATTTAATATCCATGTAGTACTTAATAGACTGTTACCAATAACTGGTGACGAAAAGCTAGAGGCAGAATTTATTAACAGATCACACGCTGAATGCTTATTCTTATGTATTTAAAGCAATCATACTCCAAGCCTGTTCTTACATATATATGTGAAGTAAAAAAGGAAGAAATATCTAAACAAATTTTAGATCAGATCTTTCCATTTAGACAGACAGCTAAGTAATCAAAAGTTTACTTTCAAAAATGAGAGTACTAAAGTCATATAAGTTTTAACTACACACACTGCCTTCACATCTATTCAAATGTATTTTAATATTTATTGACTGGTAATAGAAAATTCAAGAGGAGACACAGACACAGTGTTACAATAATAACAATAAAACGTCTGAAGAGAGAGTGGGGAAAAAACCGACACCAAACATACAGGATTACAAGGAGGTTTTCATACCTGAGAAGAAATATGGATTCATTTGATTCACCATCAGCTACACTTTTGGGGTGCAATTCAGTCTGAGTTTCTACCAAAAAGAGAACATGAACTTGCATTCAGTGGTTAAAATCAAATAAAACATAGGGAATAAATATGTTGGTAGGATTGATAAAATAACTAAAAAATAACATAATGGGAAACATTACCTATTTTGAAAGAACTGCTTGGAGGTTTAAGACCTGCCCTTGAGGATGACAGGTTACCTAGACTTTTATGAGCATCTACTGACTCTTTGGCACTCCAAGAAACTGATGACTCTGTGCCTTCTCTGCTGTATAATAAATGATATTAATTAGAGTTTTTTAAAAAATTGATTATATCTATTATCTGTTGCAATTTTTAGCATACAGTTTAGCTGTCATTCTCTAGAACAATATACTCTTTAAATACGTGTTGCACATATTTTTTATATTGGTAATGGCAATGAAAAATAAGTTTACAGCAAATAACTTGGAGAATATTAAAATTCTATCATTAGAACTTAAATGAAAGACATTAAAAAAGTTAAATTATTACCCTGTAATACAAGAGACACGAAAGAAATACCAAAAGCATTACAGACATTTTAATCTTCACAGGAAAAATTCACAACAAACCTGTCTCCAATAATAAAGTCTTCAGCCTAGAATAAAACCACCTTTTTGTGTGTGTAATGATTTACATGTCACACTTGCATGCAATTTTATTGGGTTTGGTTGTTTGGGGTTTTTTTAACATGTCCTTCCTTATATTGTTCACATGGAACTGGGTCATAAAACCTTCATGAAGGCTCTCCAGGATATCAAATATTAAACCAACCCACACTGTGAAGAAAATAGATACATGGCCCTCACATTTGGAAAAGAGAGAGTATTGAGCTTCCTTTGCATGTCAAGCCAATGTTTTACATTTTTCATATTTGTCAATTAGCGCATACATCAGCAGATATTTCAGAGGCATTAGAAAAATCTCAAGAGTATGGCCAAATAGCCCAATATTTAGTAGGAGATTAAGATTCCTCTGGTTTTCTGAAAATTCCCCAAAATTAGCACTATCAGAATGTTGACATAAGTCTTGTTAAAACCTTGAATAAAATCTTTGTTCAGGGTATAAACTTTAAATATTTATTCCTTATTGCAGGTGACAGCAGTAATAAAATTAGAAGGCAAAGAGCTGTATCTCAAACTATAATGAACATTAATAGCAAAAATACTGCAGCACTGGTATCAGAAATAGGTATTAAACAACATAAGAGAAAATTTTAAAGTAGATATAACAAAAACACTCAGCATTCTAAAACTATTTTACATTTGTTCCCCACATTGGAACCTTAAGTATCTTTCAAATATTTAGAACAAAATAACATAAAAAACAATGTTAAATGTCCTAACTCAAAATTAGAAACCCAAAAGCCAGCAAAAGTAACAGGAGTTTAGAAGAAGCACAACTTTCTAATACATAAAAATCATTTTCAAAAAAGGTTTGGGGGTTTCTGCATCTGTAGCAGTGTAGACTATTAAAAATTTAGGAAAAAAACCCCTACTATTTGATTAATGCATCAAGTCATAAGCAAAGAATGTGGGTCAGCTGCATCTGCAAGATTATAAGGCTGAATCACAGCTCTAAGATGCTGCAGTGATAGGCTTTGTGAGGCTCTAAGCCTAATGCACAAAAACAAACAAAAAAATCACTAAAGATAAAACTGACCCATATTTAGAAGATTCTACTAAAGCTTTAAAAAAAATTTAAGCCAGATTCATATAACAGTATTATATAATATGTAAACAAATAAATAAAAATGAGAGCATTTAGCTCAGAACACATTCTATAGCCAGGAGGAAGGAGCCTGTTGAAAGTGAATGGACAGTACAATACACTAACGGGATAATACAATTCCTAAATGTCCAAAACTGCCCACTGAACGATGTAAAACTCCATTCATTAATTAATGAAAATTCTAAGGAAAGTTCAAAAAGCATAAAATTTGCAGACAATAAAATATTTTTATTTTTGCTTATATTTACAAAAAAAAAAATCTTCCTTGAACATTCAGTACCTCGAGCTTGTGCCCTGTCTGTCTGCAAAATCACCACCACAATGGCTAAGGGATCCTTTCCAGAACGGATGCTGCAATAGGTCTGTCCAATTCAGCCTTTGGAAAAGCAACAAACAAAATGTAAAAGCAGTGACTAAATGCAGCTTCACAAAGACAAACCAGACTAGGTTTTGAACCCTGTGACACTACAGAGCAATTAATCCTGTCACTTGCTTTTATTTGGACAAGTAAGTTTTCCTACAGGACAAAATTTTTGCCTTAAATCAGAATGGAAAATTCACACAAAAGAGGTGTGAGAATAAGAATAAAGCAAAGTGCAGAGTCAATCCCACATGTAAATTATCATACTCTATAAGTTATAGTCTTAAATTATTTAACAATGTAACTGTATCAGGTATAAGTTAAAGCCTAATAAAATACATGTGCCCATTGCTCTGGAAAAGCAAAGCCATCCAATTCTAAATTGCCTATCATTCTGTTACAAAGTCATCTATTTAGCACCAGGTACAAAAATAAAAGAAAATATTAACTTAATGAAAACATTCATTCTCTATATCTTCATATAAGAAAAAGCACGGTTTGCTCTTTTATATGAGGGATGGAAGTTTTTTTGCATTCTTTGCCATCTACAAAATACTATACATGCAGTATCATAGTAATTATTTTCTCCAGAGGTGACAACATAAACAGCTGTCATGGATTAGGCAGTTTACCTTTTCTGAGGATCCTTTTGAAGTAACCCATCAAGTAAACTGATGAACTCAGCAGAAGGTTTCTGAAGATCATAACCTGTAAATAGAAGCACTTAAGATCCATATCGGACAGCAAAAACAATCATCACCCAATGTAACCGCACTATTATCTACAGATCATGCTAAAAACTTTCTTGATAGTAATTTCATCTGAAAAAAAAAAATCTCCATGTATAAAGAACCTTCAATATACACTCTTTGCATTTAAAAGAATCCTCAAAAAAATCCCCAAACTAAATCCTAATGCTTGGCAATTAAATGAATTAAGATTATTTGTAACTTTAAAAAAAAGCGCACCCTCCAATTATCAGATAGCCACCAGAAAGAAATTAAGTGGAATTAAAATCTGCTGAAATTGAAGAAGAGCCACTTATGTATAAGGATCTCTGTGAATAACACTGATGCCCAGAATGACCAAGATCAAAAATTTCACCCTAGTTGGTATATTTAGTGTTAACAACTAGAAGTAAATTAAGTATGTCTCTGTCAAAAGGGAAACAAGCATTCACCACTAACAGGGAACTATCACAGGAAGGCATCACTAACATTCACTTCGGACAGTTTACTGATTCCTGCAACCAGCCTCAGAAGAAAAATGGCAAAACAAAATTTCAACTTTGTACGTGTTACTGGGATTTGATCCACTAAAGAATGACAGAACCTTACCCTCTGGGCTTGGTCGCAACGGATCTTCAGATAAAATCTTTCCAATTAATTCAGAATGGCTTTCTGACAAGAATGGTGGTTTTCCTACAAACAAACAGAAGTGCATTTCACAGATTAGCAAACTCCAAAATGGCTGTACAGTGCAATGATTCATCATGAGCTCATTTTCCTGAAAAAGCATCCAAGGAAATAAACGACCTCAGTCTGAGTACTATTTATCAAGTACTTGTCAATTTAAATTCCAAATCTTGAAATAAATTCTTTCATCATGAACAGTAAAAGAAATCACAGACAGAAGAGGCACCAAAGATGACTTGATGGAGGTGACCATGATAGCCCTGTATGAGTCAGAAATGAGACAATAGGAAAAGGCAGAAATCTCAGTATCTGTGTTACTGTGTTGATCCAACAGATCAGTGTTTTGTTTAAGGTTTAAGAAGGCTGCAGTGTAATTCTCTTCTGTAATGAAGCCTCCTTCCAGCTGCAGCTAATGGATACTTTATCTACAGGGAATGAAATTACTCTAGTTTTACAATAGTGAGGCAGTTTTCTCTTTCAAAGGTTAAAATACTGCACACAGAGTTTAATATCAAGGAGATTAAAAACACTACACTGTCAGAATTCGAGGGCTGCCATAATTTTAAATCATACATATTGGTTAGTATTGTTGTCGATAGGACAACTTAATAGTATTGTTTCACCTGATTATTGCATAAAGACGCTTTTTTTTGCCTTTTAAGCACAGTTAGTATGTTCTTCAAGAAATCTTCAAAACTTGTCTCAAGTTTTTCTTGTCCTAACTTCCCTAAAAACTTAGTCAGAATTTACTCTGGGACCATGACCTACATTTCCATTATCACAGATATTAAATAGATATACAAACTTGCAACCTGAGAACATTTCATAAAGTAAACATCCCAGGGACCACAGATCACTGGCTTTGCAGAAGTTGAATCCCTTTATTGCTTCAGGAGCTGTGTACGACGAAAAGCCTACAAAATACAGAATGTATAACTAATGAACTTCGATTATTCACTCAGCATTCAATCTTTTCAACACTTCAAACTTTACTGAGTTATAGATTATCTTCACTCAACATATAAGAAAACTAAAATAGCAAATGTAAATAGTTTCAAAGAAACTTCTCTCCTATACTGTAACTGGGTAATGTAGGATTATATATGCTACTTTGTTGTTTATTTCACTTCTATTAGCCAAACTGATTTTTGCTGCATTTTTCAAACACAGTGATTAATGCAAAGAATGTTTTGAGATTTGTTTTAACACCTTTCAGAGTCAAGCAATTCCAGCAGAATGGTAGCCATTCTCACGTGAGTAACAGAAATAATTATGTTACACCAGATTCAGGATTTCTTTTTTTTAAAGCTATCCCAAGAAATAAACCTTTACAAACTTAGAAAGCTTTGTTACCAAAAACAAGGTAGCTAGCCAAAGAAATCACTGATCTAAACAGTTAAGGCTTCTTTCCCACTTAAGCACCGTGAAAACATCACATACAAATTATAGCAGCTTCTTCACAAATGTCTTTTGCTTGATACAGGAAAAAAAGGTAAAGTTCCTATTTCTACAGTAGTTCCCATCAGTTCTCAAAAATATCTAAAAAAATTACACAAAAAAGGTTTCAATGCCATAGTCCCTTAAAAAGTTTATTTTGGATTCTTTTCTTCTTGGTTTTTATTTTTAAAGTGACAAAAAGTCATTACCATACATATCAAAACAGCTTGTCCTGAAGAGCAACAGGAAAGAGATTAGATTTGTATTTCTTCTTGAATAAAGACGTGATCTTGGTCTTACTAATTTCAGTGTGGACGTTCAGAAGGAGACAGCAAGGAGAGTACTCTTTGTTCTCATAAAATATTACCAAGAATTTCATTGTTTCTGATAAAAGTAACTGATATATGAGACATCATTGTTTTGGAAATAGAGGTCTGTGAGATGTTCCAAGATAATGACTAATAAAAGATTCAAAAGATTAAAAACAACTTTCTGAATTTTTCTTATTCAATGAAAAAATAACATAGTATTTGCAGTCTACTGCTTTTGTATGGATCTGCCTGTTGAAACTGAAGCACAGTGACTTCCTCATGCTTTAAGGCAGTGAAAGAGTTGACCTCAAACTAGAAATAACCTAGACCACATACATCAAAAAGGACAATGAAAGTACAGCAGAGCAGTGCCCAATGAAAGAAGCAATAGCTCTGTGTAGTACTTCCCAAATTTTCTGTATACATTTAAAACCAACTTAACAGAATTTAGTTCCAGACCTTACAAAGAGCATGTGCAGACAGACTTTTAAAAAGTCCATAGAAAATTCAATAGCACATTTTTTTCTGAGACAAAACAGGATTAAATTTAAATCATTTCTCTTCATCATGATCATTGATATTCCAACTTTAATTCTGTCTCTTTGGTGTAAGTTAATTCTGGCTAGTAAAAATCTCATACCTTGAACTACATTTTCAAAGTATTTTTGCAGACCACTTTCATTAATATCTTCACCTTCTTCAATTCCAGATAAAGCAAAAATTTCTTCCAAGTTTTCATCATCTGCTTTAGCCCAGCAAAAACTACTGAATTTCAAAGTGCCAGAACCTTCCAGTAGAATCTATAAGAACAAACAAAACCCAGTATGCTAGTATCATATACTAAAACTGAAATTTCCAACATGAAGTATGAAATAATTGATTATAAAAATAATCACAATCTCAAACCATTTACGTACATAGAGGTGATCACTGTAACCAAAAACACTGACGTTTTTCTTTTAAGTCAATGCCAATACTGGTTTTTTTTCTTGCAAACAAAAGTATCCCAATAGAACCATTAAGAGGTTCAATATGCACTTTCGCTTACTTATTATCAAATCTAAATAAACAACGATGCCACTAGAGAAAAAATAGAGTAAAATTGCATAGGAAAATAAAAGTTTAGTAAAACCAAACATGGCTTTATTTGAGAAAAAAAAAATTTTTTTTCTCATTTTATTTAGCAGAAACTTCCACAGATTGTGTTTTCAAAGATGATGAGAGTTTTCTCTGGCCAGTCAGTGCTTATTCTTGCGATTGAAAACTTCATAATTCCAAAAACCTCGTTTGGAGAAACAGCTGGTTCAGCCAGAAGCAGGGGGTGGGGCACAGATCAAGCCTTAACTTTTGTATTTTACTTTCTGTTGAAATGAGCACTTAACAGCAACATTTGAGTCATCTACACTATGCTTTATTCCTGTATTTTTAGTGCTTTTGGGTCCACAAATGACAAGAACTGAGTAGATTTGTGGAAGACTTAACCAAAGATTCAGAGAACGGCAACTTGATCACTTATGGATCAAGGGCAAAACCAATTACTGTTAAGCAAAAATTTTTAATTATAGTCATATTCTGGTGACTACATGAATTAAAAACAAACACAGATTTTGGCAAAGCTCTACGTAAATTACACACACATACAGAAAATGAGAAACTACATAAAGACTTGTATTTTTTATTCCAGAAATAAGATGATAATTTCCATGGCATCTGCAAACTATAGAGAAGGTCATTAACAAAGAAACTTAGGTTAACTTTACTCCCTCATTAGCAGTTTCTATGACTGCAAAATATTCTGCAGCATGATAGAATAATAACAAATTTATGTGTCCAAGGACAGAAAACTGAAATCCTTCATTAAGTTAATTATACAACCTTACAACCAATCAGAATCAAAATCAAAAAGAATATATCACATTGCATCAGATATATATCAAGGAAAGAAAACAATTCTATAATGAAATATTCAAGCTGCAAACTTGTCTTTGATTGTCTTCACATATATTACAAAACTCAACTGACCTCCCAGCTGAGGTAAGCCTCTTCCAAACAGTAAAATACAAATAATAAAATAAATGCTGATGGCATGGAAAGTAACATCCAGTGTCCCTATAGATAATACCCCTCCTCACCTTTCCAGGCTTCAACTGACAATAGATAATTCCATGCTTATGAATATGGTATAAACCAGTAACCACCTCAACACCAAATTCTCTCACCACATCTTCTGGTAGACATCCATCCTGAGCAATGACAGATTCTAGAGAACCACCTGAAATACACATAGTCAGCAAGTACATATAAAGAAGAGGTCATACAAGTAACGCCCAATTACATAAACTTCTTCAAAAGATGTCAATCAAAAACCAATATCAGTGGATATTAAAATATTTCTTGATATCTAATAGCAACAAAACCTAAGATGTACAAAAAATTATTTTCAGTACTGTGACAAAATCTTAATTTTGTCTGGAATAAAACTGAGTGCATGACTTCAAAATTACTTCAATATTATTTTACAAAGGAAACAGAAGGGAAAAAAGAAATCCAGAAACTGTGTCACTTCACAGTGTAATAGTACCCCACACTTTTATTAAAATTCCTTAACTGCGTAAGTTAAAAGAATGAACAATACCAACAGCAGGCTGTCAAATTCTGCAAACAATTGCTAAAACTAAGGGCAGGCAATTTTCCACTGAATTCATAGACAACAGAAATAGTAAAACTGTGTTACAGTCTGAGGTCCTGAGGTCAACTATGTTCAAAAGATAAATTATTTTGTTGTATTTCACTTTCTAGGTTTCCCACACAAATCCCAGCTTCCTGTACCAATAAGCCCTAATCACAGCTCTCTGGACTTCTTATCCTAACATGAGACCCTTCTCTGCCAAAATCATTGCTCTCCTTCTCCATTAAGTACCAACCAACCCTTCCTTTGTTTCTGATCAGATTACACTTCTTACAAGGCCTTCCAAATAACTCTCACATATACCCTCTATCACCTGTATTCTTCACTGGGCTTCACACTCACTCTCTTCTCATGCTTCTCCCCACTGACTGTTATTGTTTCTGTGACTTAGAAAAACTTTTCTTCTTCCCTTATCATCTACTTCCTCATTTTCCACTGATTCTCAGGTATGTCATCAAACCCATCCCATTTGAATAATTCCCATCCTAGATATTCATGGTACTTGGATTTCTTCTAATCTCATTTCCCACAAGTTCATTGCTCATTCTTTCTCCTCCTTCCTGTACCAGTACCTTATCCTGAACTCCACATTCCCATCTAACCCAAACTCCCCTTTCCCAGCCCCCTTTGGTCCTTTACTAATCCTGCACCAAGTCTGTTTGCCTAAGACCACAGTCTGCATGCCATGAATTATCTATAGGCTCCCTGGACTATCTAAACAAGTTGTTTATATCCTAGCCAAATCATTAAGAAAATAAAAAAGGACACAAATTTAAGACCCTGAATGAAAGAGGAAAGCTTTTCATAGAAGTGGATACTAGATCTTTTATTCCAAATCACATAGTAGATTTTCCTGAATTTTTTTCCCATTTGATCAGTCATTTCTTTCAGAGAGTCTGTCATTACAGTACTCCTTCAATTATTCAACACTGCTGAATCTTGAAAGTATTTTATTTCTAAGCCTTTTCATGTTGGTTAGTGAATCAGTCATTCCTTTAAAACCAAGCCCATACTACAGAGCTATAGTAAAGAATTTTCCATCATGTTTAATTACTGTTCCTTACAATGTAATTTAGAGGACTACATATAGATTAATTCTGTAATACGGCCAAACACACAAAGAAATAAAGTAGTGAAACCAGCAACACAGAAGTATTCTGCACCTGATTAAAGAAACTATCTTTGAGACAAGCAAGAGAAATCTTCTATATTTCAAAAGCAGTTTTCAAGCCTCAACAAAATTAAGAAAAAATTCATGTCTTATTCTATGCATAAGTAAGTTAGCTCCAAGATACTCACCTTGCAGCAAACTATAAAACTGCAAGGTAAAACACCTGATAATTGTTCAACAATAAAGGGCCATCTGTCTAATAACTTAAATATGTGCCCCTAAGTTAGACTAAGCAAGTAGGCCAAAGCCTCCATATGAGCCATTAACTTCACTTTTAATCACTAACTTTTTTTCTCAGAACTTAGAAGTTCTCTTCTTCAGTAATTTTTCAAACAGAATTCTGGATAAATAAAAAGGCTGGGTATCACATGGACTTTTACTATTAAACAAACTCCAGACACCAAAATATTAACATGCATCACGTGCACATTGTCCTTCTTTTCTTTCCTTTCCATGCAGAGGAAAGCATGCTATCAGAAGTCATCGCAACTAAAGAAAGCTTTACAAGATTCCTTTAATAGATTGATGAGAACTTATCAAAACTAAGTGAATCACTTAATGCAGTTTTGGGGACTCAGAGTTCCCAAATAATGGTCTTAACGTGGAAGTTAAAATACTTGTACTGAATAGGAAACAAATTTTGCTGAATTGCACTTTGATTAAAAATTATTTTGAACAATATTAAGTCATTAGTTCATTATAACTTGATTTGCTCCTTGATGTCTTTTAAATGAGAATGCCAAGGCTGCCAGTACTTAGAATACTTACCAAGTAATTTGTACTGAGCTACCTTCTGACTATTCAGTATTTGCTTTTATGTTCCCTGATTGGCCATCTCCCTTCTTAAAAACCAGCTCTTAAAATCCAGCATTATGTAACTCAACTAACTTTTCAAAGATGCATACAGTGAAGCAGAGGAGAAGCATGATTTGAATTAATCCCTAAAAATGTTTCCAAGAGCAAAATAATTTTTATATATAAACAGAATTCTCAAGTTAGTAATCAGATAACTATACTTTTTTCAAAGATCTAAGTATTTGTTATAAAGAGGCTGTGAGAAATCTCTTATAAGTACTCATTCTATAAATGTTTACCTTTTCAGCTTATCTTACCTGTGCATAATTCCACTACAAGCCAGAGATGGTTGCTTGTTTCATACCATTCATAAAATGTCATTATATTCTTATGTGTGAGTCCCTGAGTCAGACGAACCTAGAGTGAAGTTTTTAATATACTTAAGTAGGGAAAATACATAAATATATATATATAGATGGACTTAAACCATGGGAATAAGAAACAATGCAATCTACTCTAGATTAGTTACCTGTTCTCTTGCCTTTTCTACTGCACTAACATTCTTCAACTACTTTGGTGTTACATGTATATTGAGAAAAGATAACTTTCCTCACAGACCCTGCCCAACTCACCTGTTTTTAAAATATAGAAAAAAATAGGAAGTTCCCCAACTAAAAATTATAAATATTATTTAACCTTCCTTCACCACTAAAATAATAGCAAACTGGAAACCAGAATTTTGAGTCAAACTTGGACTTCTACTTTTTTTTTCCAATAAGAACACAAATGAGAGCTAATACAGCAAGAGGAAGTGAAAAGAAACTTTTCCATCATTTTTAATGTTATCAGACAAGGAAAACCGTTCAAGAGACCCCGAAAATCTATATTTCTACAATAATGGCCTAATCTCTACAGAAGCCTCTGTTTCTTGCTAGAGTGGTATGTAAGGTATCCCCAAGTGGTTTGTGAGACTAATACACTTCTAAGAACAAGAAGTTCCCAAGAAATGCTCATTGAAACAATGACAGTGAATATGAAACTGTATCGGGTTTGCATGGCAAGGTTTCAGTATCCAGACAGGGAGGAGGTCTAAAGGACTGGCTTCTGTGAGAAGCTGCGGGAAGTGTCCCCTGTGTCTGAGAGAGCCAATCTCAGCCAGCTCCAAGAGAGATCCACTGCTGGCCGAGGCCCAGCCCACCAGTGACAGTGGCAGCACCTCTGGGATAACATTTAAAAAGGAGGGAAATCACTCCTGTGCAATAGCAGTGGGGGAGAGAAGTGAGAACCGGTATTTTTTTTCCCAGATTTTGCTGGAAAAAACCCTCATTACTTACCTTGTTTGCTATTCCATCTCTCTTACTTACCCAGTTTGCTATTCCAGCTCTCTTGCATTTATCACTGCAAATAATGGCAACAAAATTAATTGTCCCCTTTTTTCTTCCTTTATAAATGACTGTTGAATTTCCTCTTCCAATCTCCTCATACAAAACAAAGTTCTCCATGCTTTAGGATGCTTCACAGGCAATAGACTGGAAATATGGCATTAGTCTCATAAACAAATAAACCTTAAAAAAGGAGAAGAAAGGGGAAGACTTCAAATTTAATGGTCATTCATATATAGTATTCACCCTCCCAATTATCATGAATAGGGATTCCATACTTCCAGAAAGATTGAATATAATTGCTTTACAGAAGACCTCCTCTCAGGAAATGTGATCAAAATTTTGAACAGGGCAATTTTACACTTCCAAAGATCTTATTCAAAAAGTAATAGACAGGCTAGTAGATGCAAATTCTAAATAGTTTATCTGTAAAAACACACGAGGATACAGGGAAAAGAGAACAGTCTCTGAGTCTCAAGAGTAGTGGCTATGCCTTTATTTCACTACACAAACCAATGGAGCATTAGAACCATAAAATCATAGAATCATAAAATCATAGAATGGCTTGGGTTGGAATGGACCTTAAAGATCATCTTTTTCCAATGCCCCTGCCATGGGTAGGAATACATCCCACTAGAACACTGCACTCAATGTCCCATTCAACCAGGCCTTGAATGCTGCCAGGGATGGGACACCCACAGCTTCCCTGACACACCCAACAGACTGGCGACAGATGGATTTTGACATAAAGTTAAAAGAAATCAAATAAAGTGACATCAAAAGTAAAAAGATGAGGTAATAAGGCCGTCATGGAACATGCCACCACTTGTAACGAAGCACGTGTGAAACTCCACAGAAGCACCTAAGGCAGCAGCCTCCAGGCGCCGAGGGAACTGCATTAGCTCTGGGCTGGATACAGCACCAACACACCAAGGAGACGCGGTTCCCTCTCTTTACGAGGGAACGGCAAAACCACTCCGAACCGAGCACCCCGTGCCAGCCCCGCGACCTCCTGCGCTCCCAGCTCTGTCGGGAGCGGTCAGGCCTGAGGCGCTGCACCGAGGCCTCGGAGGCACAGCCGCCTCCCACCCTCCTGCAGCACAGGGGAGGGGGCCGAGGGGTCTCAGGAGCGCTCCGGCGGGGGGGGTTCTAGCCCAACACCCGGATCTGCTCCCGCACTCGGACCGAGGGACGGCGGCGGACGAAGCGGGAAGGCGGTGAGGGGCGGTGAGGGGCCGTGAGGGGCGGCTGGGCGCGCGCCAGGCAACGGCCGCAGACGCGCGCGGGAAAGAGGGAAAGGTGCGAGAGCCTCACCTGTGCCGGGCATGGACCCGGCGGGAAAGGGGGAAAGGTGAGAGAGCCTCACCTGCGCCGGGCATGGACCCGGCGGGAAAGGGGGAAAGGTGAGAGAGCCTCACCTGTGCCGGGCATGGACCCGGCGGGAAAGGGGGAAAGGTGAGAGAGCCTCACCTGTGCCGGGCATGGACCCGGCGGGAAAGGGGGAAAGGTGCGAGAGCCTCACCTGTGCCGGGCATGGACCCGGCGGGAAAGGAGGGGAACGACAGTTGCACCTGTGCCGGGGATGGAGCCGGCGGGAAAGGTACGAGAGCCGCACCTGCGTCGGGGCATGGACCTGGCGGGAAAGGGGGCGAGCAACAGCCGTACCTGTGCCGGGGCATGGAACCGGCGGAAAAGAAAGGAAGCGACAGCTGCACCTGTGGGCGGGGGATGGACCCGGCGGGAAAGGGAGGGAGCGACAGTCGTAGTGAGGCGCGGGATGGACCACCGCCACGCAGCCGCCATCAACCGAAACGACAGAGCCCCGCCCCCGGGACGGAGTCTCCCATGCCCCGGTGGCAGTGTACGGACAGGACGCTGGTCCCTGCGCGCCACAAAATACAGGCAAGCCGGAAAGGCTCCGGCTCAGCAGCCAGAGTGACTCCGGGAACTGGAGTTTTGCTGTCCTTTATTCCAGCTGGAACGCGGCGCCAGGTCCCGCCGGGTTCCGTCCCCGCACCCCCCCGCACGCCACTCGGATGGTCGCCACACCGCTCCCGTATCCAGGAGACGGGGCCGGACGCCGGAAGCAGAGCGGAGCCCCATTGGGCTGAGGGGCGCCTACGTCAGGGCGGGACCATCGAGCTGCGACCGGGGGGGGAGTTCCCGGGTGTTGGTGTGGGGAGTGCCAGGCGTTGGCGCGTCCCCCGGGAGAGCTGCGGGTGCTGCCGGCAGTCTCTGTTGGTGGGGCTGCTCCATTCAACCCTCGCAGTGGAAACGGCAGGTAGCGCCCTCAGCCCTGCCACGGCCTTCTGCAAATGCCTAATTGAGGGACACTTTTCTTGTGACAAAATTTAGCCCTTGAAACAAGCGTTTTCTATGTTTAACAATAACGTGGAGTTTTCACTCTTTTTTTGGTCCTGTGGTGGTCTGGTTTACTTTTTCTTTTTTTGCTTGTCTGGCTTTGGTTTTGTAAGGCCCTTGAAAAATCCAAATATCCTTTCCTTTTGGGCAACATCAGGAACTGTGGTGACAGGACAAGGGTCTTCAAACTGAAAGAGAGTAGATTTGGATTAGATACTAGGGAAAAATATCTTTGCTATTGTTATAGACAAGTTAAGGTTATAAAGGTTATTGATTAATAAAATTTAGAAGTCAAAGTTATTAGAAGGAGTTACTGACTGTTTGACCTATATGCTCTATGGTATTTGTTGTATTGCCAATTACCCACAGCATCTCTGTTACCTGTTATAATCATCATATAGTTATTGTAAGGTTGTTGCAGATAATGCTCTGTATGGGAGGAGGGAAGGCAAAACCGTGGGTGGGAAATCTGCAACCTGTCCAATCAGACACTGAGGAAGGATGAAAATTCCAGAAAAATGTCACCAAAGGAACATGACGTCTGAGCTAGCAACCAGCAGTGAGCGGGGGCGGGTGCATAAGCTAAACTGAGCAATGACAGAATGAACTGAACTACCTATATAAAGCTGATCCCTCCCTGTGGGTGGGCTCTTCTGCTTCGAACCTTTGGATTGTAGAGGGCCCAGTCTCATCTTGAGATCGTCTTTTTGCATGGTGGGGTTTTGGAGTCTTTTTTTCCTGCCTGTTTGGTGTTGCTCTTGTTTTTTTTTGTTTGTCTGTTTTGTTATTAATAAAATTAATTTTTAATTTTTCTAAGAAAATTATTCCCAGCCTCGTCTTTTTCACTATGAGGGTGGTGAGGCACTGGCATAGGTTGCCCAAAGAAGCTGTGGATGTCCCATCCCTGGGATTGTTCAAGGCCAGGTTGGATGGGGCTTCAAGCAACCTGGTCTAGTGAAAGGTTGGGCACGGCAGGGGGGTGGAACTGGACAGACTTTGAGGTCCCTTCCAACTCAAACCATTCTATGATTGTAACAAAATGTTTAAGAACATTTGCTCTATAGCAAGCTGTAAAGAATTCTGTTTTTTCTCATTGTCTCACCTTTATTTTAACCTCTTAACAGGTTTGAGCCCATTGATCCATTTGAACCAAATTTGATAAAAGAAGCAGTACACTTACAGGAAGGATTCAATGTCTCTTCTAGGTGGCACAATAACAGATGGTCAGGTTTTTTACTCTCACTCTCGATAAGATGTCAGTATTAATTTAAACCCCTGTAATATTGAAAAGGGGGGAGACGGAACCCCCCAAAACCCCTCTTTATTGTTGACAAAAAATTGAACATGAGCTGCCAGTGTGGGCTGGCAGCCCAGAAGCCAGAGGTATCCTGGACTGCACCAAAAAGAAGAGTGGCCAGCAGGATGAGGGAGCTGATTCTGTCCCTCTGCTCTCTGTTCTCATGAGACCCCACCTGGAGTGCTGTGTGCAGCTCTGGTGCCTCCAAAATAAGAAGGACATGTAACTGTTAGAGCAAGTCCAGAGGAGGCCATGAAATGATAAGGGCACCTCACCTATGAAGACAGGCTGAGAAAATTTGGCCTTTGTCCCTTTTAGCACTGTAAGTTTTCAGTAATTGCAGAGGTGACCTGTAATTATCAATAAAGTTACAGCTTTGAAGCTGCACAAGTAAGATAATTTTTCCATTCTTTTTTATGTAAATGAGTAGCTGACTAGATATAAATAAACCAAACACGTAAGTAGACATCACTCTCTTTTAATAAGCACAAGAAAAGTATGCTTTGAAGAGGGATTTATTTAGATTTTAGAAAAATGTGTATTTTACCCTTGGTTATGATAAGGATGACTGATAAAAAGAAGGAGGAATAAAGTATTAGCTCAGTTGCACACAAGCCCTGGCAGCAGTTCAATGCCACATCTTAGAATAAGTCAATTTCATTGTCCCTGTCCAAGAAGATAAAACTAAGCCACAATAACTATCAAGTTACTGTCTTTTCTTCCAGATTTCTCATGTTTCATTCTACGCATGTTTTCTGTTAAATTAGTCCAGGTTAGGGATTGTTTTTATGCAAAGGGGGTAAATATCCCATTTTGGGGGAGTGAGACTGTATGAACTTTAACGTTAATAAAGGCTGTTGAAATCTTCACATAATAATGGCAATAGCACTACAAAATAAAGAGAAACACATTAAAAATGTTTAGTAACAATTGAACCAGAGATTTATAGCTTTTGAAATTAAATGTCTCCATGGTACAAAAATTTCACTATAATTAAAGGCAGACATAGGGAGATGTTGAGTTATACCACCTTTTTTTTTCCAACCTCTCTTAATTAGGAACTATGAGCACTTTTTTGCTGTTGGTACACATTTCATTACATGTCTGGATGTCTCTTACTATCTAGGTGCAGTTTCAGTATACTCCAGACGGGGAATTTTCTCTTTGATTTGGTGGAAGAATGGAGGGTTCTCTCTTCAAACATGTTGCTTCAGGTATGAGAATTAACTTGCAGAAACGAAGTAATACAGATACAGATCAGGGTTGTAATTACAAGACTCTTATCTTTGGCCTTTTATTTATTGTTTCAGTCTGCTACTCCTTTATCCTGTTACCGAACATGACTTCAAGCATTGTACTCAACTGCAGTGAACTTTTCTGTGGGAATATTTTCAATGTTCAGGAACGGAATGCAAAATATTCTCTGTCGTGCTTGCACCGTTTCAATACTCTTAGCAATCTGTGCAGCAAACTCAGCCTTGCTATTTGCCTGGCTATTAGACGGGACAGTCAGATGTAATCAAATTCTTGTTCTCAAATAAATATATGATCTAATTTAAGGCAAACTGAGATCTCGTGATTGCAAGCGCATAGTTCAGGCATGCTTAAACACTTCACTGCTCTACCCTCAATGGGTACTGCGTCAGCCTCTGACATTTTGCCTGGTTCTCCAAAGTCTGTCCAGTAGCCTATAATTTTAAGCTGTGTTTCCATGTTTTGTAAGATCTGTTTTTCAGTCTGCTCTAATGCCTATTGAAAATGCTATACAGTTCTGGTTTATTTTGCCATATGTACTAGCTTTTTTTTTTTTTCAGATATCATGATTACTCATGTTCTATCCCATCTTTTAGTACATGGTGTTTATTTCTGTTCCAGATTGACCCCATTCTCAAGAGAATTTCTATTCTCGGCATCTAGGGTATGATGATTCAGTTGCTCAAATAAAATACTTTTGTGTTCCATTTGCCTTGACAGTACTGTCAATCTTGGGAAGTACACAGAGGCACTTTTCTGGTGTTTGACCTTTTTGGCAGAATGATGGACACAGGCACATCTTTACCTTGTGCTTTTTATTTTCAGATTCTTTTCCAACATCCTCTTGGAATTGGCACATATTTTCATCATTTGAGTAAAACTTTGTTCTTTATTTTTGTATTTCTTTGGTAACATTAATATGTGATTATGATATTATGATTTTGGTATTAATATTATGATACTATTATATTATTATTTTGTCACCTTGGTTTTCTGGTACAACTCTATTGTACTTACTGGTCTATCTCAAATTCATTAAAAAAATTCAAATGTACTGGTTTTGTATCATACATTTCTGATATTTGGGAATAGCAATGACTTTTCAAATTCTTAGGTGCTTTCTGGGATTCTTGTTTAAAAATTTGTTCTCTTAGTCGAAGAGTTGACCTCTACACTTTTGAAACATTATTGCAAAACAGTCTGTGTTTTGTTTCACTGGTGAGGCAAAGAAACTATTAGTGGTTTCTCATACAATAACAGGGCTCCAAATCTCACCTCATTGGATCAACTTGCAAGGTCACCAATACTACGTGTATGCCATGCGTGTGTTTCCTCTGCCTCTATTATGATCTCAGTGCTTTGCATATGTCTAAGGTTGGAAAGAGATGTGGTGAGATATGCTGAAAATTTTAATACTCTCTGAGTTAATACCTTTAAAGGTTGGCATATTACAAAGTATTTTTACCTTCCCAAAATCATTGAGTTTCCCTGGGAAGTCAGCAGTTGCTCTGTATATGATACTGCAGTCAGGACCAACTTCCTTTTTGTTTGTTTGTTTGCTTGTTTGTTTATATTAACTGCTAAGGAGATGGGGTTAATTGTAATGAATTGCCACAGTTTCTGCCAGGAATTTCTCGTATCACATTCCTAAGTATAATCAGCTCTGGTACTGGCTTTGTGAGCCTGGCTGGCAGAGCTGACACTCTTCTGCTGTAAGGTTCACTACTAACAGCATTCTCAACACCTAAGCCTACTTGCTGTCTTCCAAAATATGATGATGATGACTGTCTTGCTGTGACAGGAAAGCTGAGTAGGCCTTGTCAATATTTTGCTTTTTCAGTGACTGCTGTTCTGGTTATGTGATTTTGAGATTATGTAAAATTGTTTATTTTTGTGTGTATTTCAGTATTCAAACTATTACTTGTTCTAATGCAATAGATAGTGTGTAAAGCATGCTATGCTGGTTGAATTATTTTCATCTGTTCTAGGTATAACATGGCAGGAGAACATCCCATTTTCTTCAATTGCATCCAGCAGTTTGTACTCACAAAAGAGTCATAGTTTATTATCACATATACAAATACACTGTTTCAGCAGCAAGCAGAAAGTGGCATTTATGTTGCACATTCCGAAGATTCAGACCATATACTGAGGATATCTTCTGCAATCTGATTAGAATTCATGATGTCAAAAGTATTATCATCATTCCATGGTTTAATTTTCATTTGACTTGGCTTGATTACATGGATTTTTTCCTTTTCTTGCAAAATGCATGCCTGGCACATTTATCATTATCCCACTGTCTTGCATTTAATTTCCTCTTTATTTGTCTACTTGACTTCACTTCTAATGCTAATCTGAGCTTTACAAACTATTTATTCCAACTTGCATCTCATTAATGCAAAATATGTGCAAACCCCCATCCTCTGAGTCACTGTTAGCCTCCTTTTTGTTTTGTTTTTTTTTTTTTTCAAACTGTAAGATCTGGATTAATGCTTCTTTTGCAACAATTATTTATGATCCGCTATGCAGGAAAATTGTAATGAGTTTTCTCCTTAAAATCTTTTCATCTTCATTTTATTTCTCTCCTCAGCTTGTGTTTATGCTTTAGCTGGTCCATAAAGTTACTTTTTTATTTTATTTTTATTTAGTCTCTCATTTTCCATGTGTTCTTGCTTAAATCAGTGTCGGCCCTCCTTAGGTCACAGTTGCAATAATGCTTCAGGCCAATTCCATAACCTGGTACTGCTCCTGAAAGATGCAGCCCCTTTACAGGAAAGAAATTTCCAGCAGAGATGCAGTAGAAGAAGGGGAAGGCATTGGTGCTGCCTGATGCTAGCTGAAGGAAGCACAGAGCTCTGAACAAGAAAAGCTTTTCTGCTGATTTGATTCTTCCAGCAAAGGCAGCATTGCATAACTTCTTGTGAAACAAAACAAATAAATTAAAAAAAAAAAACCCTTGAAACAAACAAAACCCCCAAACATCAACCCAGAAAAAATCAATCAAAAGTACTTTTAAAATTTTTAATTTTCACTTGATCAGTGGGACTACTTGCAAGAATCTGTGTGTTTTGGTATTCGGGTAAAAGCAGTGACAGCTTTACAAAAAACACCATTTAAACGAGAAATGATGTTATACAGGCAGTGTTTTGCAGACACTTCATAGATCTTTTTAAAGGACTGTAGTGGTTTGAGAATGAATATGAAAATATCATGTGATGATAATATCATATATGATAAAAGCAAGAAGAGAGAGGAAATGGAGAAGACAATGATAACAGAAAGAGAGCAGAGAAATTAAGGAAACTTTTTGCAAGTACTTGGTTACCGCGTCAATTGCCAGCTTTGGAATTATTAGGTGGGTAAATTGAGCTGGTGATAGAAATGCAATGGAGTATGCTTACGTGTACCTTGGTTACACGTGACTAAAAAGATCATAAGGAGGATTTGGCACAGCACCAGCAAACAATTGCCACCATGCCATATGACCAGTGTACAGATGTACACCTTGCATGCAAGGGCCTGGCAATCTCATAGTCCAAGTTCTCTTCTACATACTGTGTTTGGGTGTAAATAGTGCGTGTCATTACCATTTCTCCTACTGTGAAGGACTTCTGCTCACTTTAACAAGAGTCTTTTCAGTCTCAGCAGTACATCTGAAATCCTTGTTCCTTACAGACGTGACAGGTCAATTGCTCCTTCTCAATAAGAAACCTACAACCATGCACACTTGTTTCTCACTGTTGTTGGTGTGGATTTTTACTTTTCTGCTTCCTGGTTTTCCCTCTGCCTTTTTTTTTCTCAGCATTTGATTTTCTTCCTGGGCTGGATTCCAAGGTGCTTCTGTTCTGTGTCTTTCTCTGTTTTTCTGGAACTGAAAGCTCTTTTATTTTCCCCTCTGCTTCTCATTTACAGAATGTAAAGCACAGAGCAAAACTCTTGTTCCTCAAAATTACTTCTCCTTCACTGTACAGACCATTAGTTTTCACTGCTATCTCAACCTTATGTTAAACATTACTGCAAGTTCTCAGCTGCTTCTTTGGGGATCCATCCATCTTTTGCAACCTCACAGTCTTGTTTCCTCTCTTGTGCAACCTCTGTCACTCATCTAACTTCATAGTTAGCTGTTTCAGTATTAATCAGAAAACAACCCTTTTTTAAAGCTTCCTGAGTTAGCTTGCTCACTGGCAAGGGTCACACATTTGCAAGACTAGGCACAAAGGGAGCAATGGGAGGACTCAGCTAAGGGTGAGAAGTGGAAGGCACCAACCTTTTTAGTGATGCTGTGGTGCTAGACTTCTTAGCAGTAACATGAACTTCCTATTTTAGGGAGGATTTAGATGAAAGTACCGAGATGATTTAAGAGTGCAAGGTTACCAAAGGGGTGGGTCCCTTTCCTCTCATACTAATGGTTTCAACTCATCTTTTGTGCTCACTCCTGATATTTCTATGATGTTACGGTGAATCAGTTCAGTTCACTAACGGGGCAGAAAACCGACAAGGAAAAAATACAGTTAGTTCTGTGTGAGGTTAGTAATCTGAGTCACTCACGGAGGAATCCTAAGCAGCAGAGCCAGCCCTTGGGAAAACCAGGAGTGCCTGCCTCCTCCACAGAAGAGGGGAGAGCAGCCTGTTCCTTTTGGCAGCAGCACCAAGCTTTTAGGTTGACTCATATGCCCCATCCAAATCTCTAGCAGGGGATTTGCTCTGTAGACACTGCCTGTTCGGAAGGCGGGTGCCTGAGAATCCTCTTATTCTTGCAATGTTTCTCCTCTCTTTTCTGTCACCTGAAAGCACGCATCCCCATCTGGGATTCTCTTTGTTTGCATCTGTGGAGGGTTGGATAATTACTTTTTATGGGTTATTCAGGGTCAAGCCCTGAATTAATTTACACTCTCTGGAGATTATTCCACGCTTCTGGAACCCTGTCACCACCAGCACGACTGCAACTTTTTTTTTTTTTTTTTTTTGTCTTACCAGCTGTAACCTTGAACACAGTTCGATTCCTCTGGCAGACAAAAACGATCAAACCTTCCGCCAATAACTAGTTCTGTTATAGTTCTGCAGATATATGAAGTCCTGATTTGTTCTGGGTTTTTCACTTTTTTAAAAATAACTATTACATTTATCACAGGATAGTTAGGTTTGGAAACAACTTCTGGAGATCATCTTGTCCAACCCCCCGTGCCAAGGCAGGGTCAGCTAGAACAGGTTACACAGGAACGCATCCAGGAGGATTTTGAAGGTCTCCAGAGGAGACTCCACGACCTCCCTGGGCAGCCTGTTCAGTGCTCTGTCACCCTCAACGTAAAAAAGTTCTCCCTTATGTTGAGGTGAAACTTCTTGTGATTTAGTTTATGGCCATTGCTCTTGTCCTGTCGCAGGGCACCACCAAAAAGAGTGGAAAAGAACTTGGACTTGAAGCTTTACTCTGTACATGAGCCATTCATAGCAAACCCTTTCCTTTGAGGATTTTCTGGTGTTTAATACATCCCGTAACCATTCTTGCCCTCTCCGCCTCTCAAATCGGCCCACGCTTGTGCGTGTCCGGGAGCTGTGCGAGCAGTGCCGGGCAGTGCTGCCCGCGGCCGCGCACGGGTTGCTCCGCACAGCCACAAGCCTCTCCCGCCGCGGACACCCTTGTCCCCGCCTGCCCAGCCCGTCCCGCGGCAGGGGGCCGGTTGCCGGGCGACGTTCGGCCCCTCCTCCGCGGCAGGGCTGGCCCATGAGGTAATGGCCTCCGGGGGGCGGGAAAGGGAGCGCAGCGACTACCGAGCCAGCGGCTGCCGAGGTGGCCGCCGCCGGCGTTCCCTGCCTCCCGCCCCTTCCTGCTGCCCCGCCGGCGGCGGGCGGCGCCGCAGCCCCCGAGGTGTCCGCGCCGCCCCGCCTCCCGAGGAGGCTGCGCGGCCGCAGGAGCTCCGCTCCCGGCAGTGGCGGCGGAGAGCGCCCGGCAGCCGCCCCACGTGCGCTGCCGCCCGGCCGGAGGGGTTCGCAGCGCTCCCCGGGCGCCGCTGGAGAGCGGGGAGCTGGAGCGGCGGCGGGCCGGCAGGAGAGACCCGGGAGGAGGAGGGCACATGAGGCGCCGGGAGGAGGAGGGAGAAGCAGCAGCAGCCAGCCGGCCACTGCAGCCCCCGCGCTCTGCCCGCCCCGCACGCCGCGGCCTCTCAGCGGCGCGGGCCGGGGGCGAGCCGTGAGGGGGGAAGCAGCCCGGAGGTGGCCGCCGCCGGCAGGGAGGCTCCCCCGGCCCGCGGGGGCGCCGCCGCCCGCGCCCCGCCGCCCGGGGGGCCCGGAGCGGGGTGAGTGCGGCGGAGGGCGCGGGGGGACCGGGCGGGGCGGGCGGGGATGCGCGGCGGCTCCGGCGCGGCCGCCTCTGCCCCTGCTCGCCCCCAGGTGAGCGAGCGGGGGCGGCGGGCGCCGGGAGAGGCTGCGGTGCGCGGGAGAGGCCTGCAGCGCTCGCCGGGCAGCGGAACGGGGGGTGAGCAAGGTGCTGCCGCTCTTCCTTCTCCTCGGGCCCCTCGACCTTCACAGCCGGCTGACTCGGGGGCGGGCGCTGCTCCGGGCTCTGCTGCCTGCGCTCTTTTGTCCCTTCCGCCCCCTTAAAGGAAAGAAGCACATGAGTGGAATTGCGTACCGAAGGTCAGGGATCGCTCGCGGAATCGTGCCTCTGCATTATTTACAGCTAGACTGCTGCTGTTCTCAGATACGAGGGCTCCCGCATGCAGAAGTAGCTTTCTAGCCATCGCAGAGGGACCTGCAAATACTGACTCGGTTTCTTCAGTGTTGGGGATTATGGATAGCTTTTGGCAGTATTCCACTGCTTAAAACGACTAAAATAGTCCATTATGGTTTTTAGCAAGTTCGAGGTCTTGGTGTCTCTTTTGGTTTGCAGCTGGCGATTTTGAATCTTCATCTATAGATGAGGGTTTTTTGAGGTAAAATTAGGGAAGAGTAGGAAATGTCAAAAAAAAATGGAACATCTGTTTAAGAGTGGGAGCCAGGGTTCATGTTCTCCCTCTCTCCGACTTCAGGAGAAGTCTCCGTGGGGACACTTTTTTCTGCCTTGAAATCTGTAACCTTAGTTGAACCTTTCAGTCCACTGAGATTAAATCGTGGGTGTAATGGTTTTTGCAATCAGGAAAGCAACAGCAAAAAAACAAACAAACAAAAAAAAACCCAACAAAAAAAGTTAAAACAAAACCAAACAACAGTTATGATGACCAGTTTGCCATATGTGCCTGTTTTACTGCTGTGTGTACACAGTTGCATGTGCTGTTTGTAATGCCCCGGCTTCTGCCTGTGCTGGAATTGCTCCGGGTTTGAACATATTTGTCCAAGTAGGGCTCTTTTGGAGTTACCAGAAGAAGCCTGGAGGAGGGAGTGTTGTCTCCAAGCCCAGGGACTGTTTTCACCAAACTGTGCCTTCTCTGAGGCACTGTGACCTGTTTTAACTGAGTCAGAGCAACCTGTGATGACAATAAGAAAATTATATTAAGCCATTAAATTTACTTCACTGTTTTTCAGTGAGCATCATTGCAAGGGAGGAAAACCGGGATGGTAAAAATCCTAATGGAAGGCAAGAGTTTTCAGCTTTTAATGTGAACTACTGTGTGAAGACCAGACGGCTGTATGAACAGATAGAATGGTTAGAATTTAAATTTCTGTTGAAGTAAAACAGAAGTTTCTGTCAGTTGCATGAATGAACTCCCACTTGCCTGTGGATTGAACTGCATGATGGATGACAGTAGTGGAAAGAAGTAGGATTTCTGGATATAGTGCAAAAAAATTGCATGCCAGACAAAAAAAAAAATCTTCTGTTCATCTTTTTTCAGTTATGAACAAAAAACTCATACTGGAACTTGGTGCCTGTTCTAGAGCACTGGGCAGCACACCAGTATGCCAAGGAAGCATTAATGTGATTAGGCATATATATTTATATATGTGGTGCTCCATGTTGGAAATGTGGGCGCTTAAAATCCCAGTGAAATATTAAGCTGCTGCAGCAGCCTCTGAGCATCTGACTCATTTAATCCAAAGTCCTGACTAATGAGGCAGGACCAGAGTGTAATACACAAGTTTTGCCATGTATATTAACGGATGTTAACTTGGCACTCTGACAGTTTGTGGAACACAGGTGAGAGCTGGTGGGAGTAAGTGGACTTGGTCAGATTGGAGAGATCTGCCTGGCACTGGTGGGCAGATCTGCTGTTCCTCTCTGCTGCAGCTCACGCCTGAGCTCCTTGCTGCTTCACACGTTCTGTCTCCTGTAACAGATTACCAGCTGCTTTTGTAGAAGTAATTCGATCCTAATCTTTCAGTGTGCTCTGAGGATTTTGTTTATACTCTAGCCAATCTGCTTTGGGATAGAATAATGAGATTAGTGTTGCAGAAATCAGTGCAGGTTAAATATGTTTGGATTAAATGTGTGCTTGATCAATATTACTTTTTCTTACTGTTGTTGCGATAATACTGAAAAGGAAATATGCTAAAACTTCCCACTCTGTCTGCTGTGATAGTCTTTAAACTGAACGCAAGGTACTTTTTTCTTTTTTAATAGCTCTGTAGGGAGGATTCTCATAATGAGTGCTATTGAGGCAGCATCTGCAATATTGGAAGGCAAGAGGTTAAAATCAAGCCTTTTACCCTTTCTAAAAGCTGTACACATTTTTCTTTGTAAAAATTTCCTACGTTATTTAAAATTTTCCTTGGGAGAGGAGAGATGTTTAAGGGAGAAGGCAGTGTATGAGTTATGTTTGCTTGAAATACATTTCTTTCCTAAGCCTTTAAAGGCTGGAGTTGGGATGGTTTAGTGCTCCTTCTGTCAGGACCAGAAATAGCATTTGTAGGACATAATTTGTTTTGCGTTGTCTGGGTGTTGTATGTTGTGAGTGATAGTCAAGTCAAGGTTGGTAATTTCTCGTTAATTTGCAGAAAATTGTGTATTTGTTTAAAATTTTAAGCCAGCTAGCTTTCCCACTGCCTCAGTAAAAATGGGTGTCTGCTCTAATAAGTCTCTAATATTAGGCTGGGTGCTTAATTGGTGTATCTTTGAATAACTCTGTTTTAACTCTTACAAAACCGTCATTTGACTTCACACACTCCTTATTTCCCAATACTTCCATATTCATGCAAGAACAGCCAGACTGGTAGAACTGGTCTGTATCATTGGGAGTCATGATAACCACAATATGGAATTGGGAGCTGTGCTTTTGCCTGTTGGTCAGAAAAATGTTGTTGATAGGTAGGCTTTTATAAATAGTTCTGTTTTCCTTTTTGAACTATTCCTTTTCTCCAGAGGTACCTGGAAGTTCTGGCTGTGTAAGAAGCTTAGTGTTGCCACCAGTATCGACATTCGAGAAAAAATGCACTTAAATTGCATGTAAAATGACTGAAGGCATACTGGCATCTCCCCCTGTGATGCTCATATTGTTCCTTGATTCTTCTGGGAGTGAGATGATCACTTGTGTGCTTCAGAAAGGCTGTGAAAAGGAACAGATTCCGGTAGCAACTGCACACCAAGTGGCTTTCAGAGTTACCATAAAAACATAGGAAGTAGGAGAGCTAGTTTTTAGTCAGTAAATGACAACGATGGCATGTCAGTTGTAGTCAGAGCTCAGTTACTGTATGAAGCTTTGCAAGTCTGGAACTGTAAAACTGGTGTTTAGAATGCAGTGCCTGTACTGTGAAGGTGTGTTTCCCTGGTCATGTGTGTATCATGAAAACTCCATGAGCAATGCCACTAACGCCTTGGAATGCTGCACCTGTATGGAGGGCTCAATTTTGTGGTTTCGGTTGTGGGATCAGTGCTACTTGGAGAGATAAAAATCTTGAGAATGAACTTCCTGTTAACACAGGCTTTCCAAGATACCAGTTGGTGTCTGATTCAAAGCCTTCCTGCTTACTCTATGGTTTGACTGAGATAGCTGTGAGTTTACAAGCACTTTTCTTTTACTTTGTAGTGAATAGCATAATGTTTCCTAAGTAAATTTCAGGAGTTCACTGATACTATACTTTGTCTCACACTGTCCTCTATTTGAACTTTGAATCATTGATACTTCTGTTTTTATTGGAGCCTATTGATTATGGTGCAAAAAGTCATGCCATATAGTCATCCTGCTTATGGTTGACCAGCTAAGAGGCTTATTGATAGCACAGATTAGCTGAGAGATAATTCTTAGATTCAATTATGTTGGCAGATCTGCTTTAGTTAAATCAGTGAGTGGCTGTACTGGAGTTGATTCTTTTCCTCATCTTGCAGGTTCTCTGTACAGCATTGTCTAACCTTGCCATCCATTAGATGCTGAAAACCCAAATGAAAGTGCTGCTCTATAACTTTTATATTTTCTTGTGTGTGTGTTTGGGGTTTTTTTGGTAATGATACTGATAGATTAATATGTTAGGGTCATGTTGGTTTTGCTTTCATTTATAGCAGAAGTTCAGAACACTGTTAACAGAGTACTAGAAAGAAGGAAGAAAATGTGTGAAGAACTTGGTTTAAAAGCTCTTGCAAAGTTTCATTATTGGCTTGTTTTGACATTAGACCATGTTGCTGCCCAGCAGAGCAAATTTTCCTATGGCTGTGGATTCCCTCTTCTATCCCCTTCCATATTACAGTGCTTGGAATCGAGTCCTTGATGCAGGCAAGTGCTGTTTTTAAGGTTAATTTTCAGATTGTCCATCCTGGGCAGCTGAGCAACTGTTAGCAGGGAGCAAAGGAAGCAATAGTAGTAAGTGGATGGGACTTTGGTGTCAGGAGAGAATAGTCTTCAGTGAGCATGAGCTGATTTTGAAATGGCTGCACTCCAAGCTCTGATATAGCCAACACTAGTTATGCGTTGGTAGATGAGATGCTGAGGCTGACAATAACCTGCTGCATATTTTTGTGCTTATGGCATATTCTTGACTCCAAGCACTTGCATGAACAGAAGAGAGAAGTACTGAGCTCTGTAGAATGGTTACTTCTTTGGTGGATCACAGTGTGGTTAAGGCTGGAAGGGATTTCTGGAGGTCATCAGGTCCAATCTCCCTACTCAAGCAGGGTCATCCTAGAGCACTTGGCGCAGGTGTGTGTTGTGACAGCATCTGAATATCTCCTAGTCTGGAGACTCCATTGCCTCCCTGAGCAACCTCTGTCAGTGCCTGGTCACCCTCACAGGGAAAAAATGTTCCTGGATGTTCAGAGGGAACTGCTTGTGTTTCAGGCTGTGCCCATCACTCTGATCCTGTCATTGGGAGCTAATGAAAGCCTGGCTCTGTCCTCCTTCCCTGCAGGTATTTATACCCATTTATGAAATCTCCCTGAACCTTCTCATCTCCAGCTGATGAGTCCCAGCTCTCTCAGCCTCTCCTCATAGCATAAATGCTCTCTTCTTCCTTCTTTGTCTTAGTGGCCGGTCACTGTCCTCTTTGCGGTATGTCCATCTTTTTCTTGTACTGGAGAGCCCAAAACTGGACACAGCACCTCAGGTGTAGCCTTACCAGTGCCAGCTGGAGGGGAGGGATCATCTCTCATCTTGTTTCCCTGTTAAAGGAAAAAACGTGTGAACCCCATGCTCTGCTATGTAATAATTCCGTGCTTCAAACAAAACGCAGAAAAACTGTTCATCATTAGTTTTCAATGAAGTTTAAAATAATGCTGAGTTGACTTGTTCCATCGTTTAATAGAAACCAAAGGTTAGGAAAATATTCATACAGTGGAAACTTATAGCCTAGAGGGAAAGAATGAAAACTATGGATACATGTAATTACTTACATGTGCCTCTTTGAAGAGTTTAGTTGACTACTATAAATTGGAATCAGTCAGTACATTTTGCATTGTATGTTCACGTAAATTCTAAATTTCATCTTTTTAAAGGCAACTGCTGGTAATGTCATATTAGAATCTAATTTCAAGTAAATCAGGACCTTGTATGAATATGGTCTGACAGCAGCCACAGTTTGGTGTCCTACGGGGTACTGAAGTGCAGTTTTGTTTCAAGAGAGGGATATTTTTTTAAGCCTCATCAGTGTCTATTGCGAGAAATAAAGGCTCTTACTGTCCTCTTTAATGTTTATGTAAGTGGAGCTTGTGTTACTCACAACATTGCCTGTCCCAGAAAGCCTGATTTCACTATCAGATACTGCACAGTTGCATACTTCACAGGGGAGCAGCAGACACTCCTCTGCAGTAAGCAGAAACCTTGCCATTCAAATCCATGCAAACCTATTGCCACAGTGAAACCTGTAAAATTAGCAGAATTGGAAGGCATTGGAACAATATCAAAATCCTTAGACTGTCCTTTAAACCTGTTTTACATGGAATTTCTTTCTCTACAGCCGTGTCTGATCATACCAGCTATTTCTGTGGAGGTGTTAAACACTGTTGATGTAAAGTGATGAGGTGGAAATCAGTCTTTCCTTGAATATGCTTTTTTGCTATAGATCTTCTGCTGTAATCACAAATGGCACTGCTGTCAGAAAGGAATGCTGGGCTTCTGTTGTGTTTGGGTAATACTGCAGTAATGATCACTTCCAGATATTTATGGAGGGGCTGGGGACCAGGATTAACCCAAAACATTACCTTCTTGGAGCCTTTGATCTTGTAATGAATTCTGCAAACCTGCACGTGTGAAGGCCATATCAAGATCAGTCCTTTATGCCTCTGTTTCCTGAGGGTCATGTAATGTTGTCGTGTGGTAGATAAGCATGTCATGGCTTGAGTTGTGACTGACCTGAGAGCCAAGTTTCCAATATAAGGCAATCTCAACTGAAAATGCTTTTCCTAATTGTCTGAAATGTTTCTAACATTTGATTACTCTTGTATTTGCTTACTAGATTTGTACTCTGTAGTGGCTTTCTCAAAATCTGTGGTTTTGCAAGATGTCTAAAGGCATTAGAATGAAAAGGCTGAGAAAAGTTAAATATTGCGTTTATGACAGAGTGCTTTGTCCCAAAGTCCAGAGAGGTGTATACTGTCATACTATTGGAGGTATGTTATGCTATCATTTTTTTCTGCAGAGAACATTGATTTCTCCATGACATTCAATTGTACTGCTTTTGTATACTAGATGAGGTTTCATTTAGGAACTCTTATACCTCGGGCAAATGCAACTTTCCTGAATGCTTTGCCATTTACATTGCAAAAGCTGCAAAATATTCAATGAACTTCTAATGAACCGAGTTTGTTTCAGCATTCATGGATCACAAAAATCAGTCTGCTTTTACTTTGCAATGGATGAAGGGGGGCAGCAAGATCAAAACATTTGAGGTAGTTCAGGAGTTCATACCAGTACTAGAATTAAATCCAGTTCTTGTGAATCTCTGTTAAAAGGCTATCAGTCTCTTGGGGTCAGTGAATTGGCACATTCTGTAGCTATTTAGGGCCTGAGAGGGTATGTGAAACAGGCAACAGCCTCAGTAGACATGTGTGCTACACCTGCACTTTTTTCCCCTACATTATTAGTACTGATAGTGTACATTACTAATCCTCTTACAAAAGAAAAATTCCAGGTGGCCCAAAAGACTTCTCCTTTCCCTGAGGAGCATATGGCTTGCTCACGTAGTTTGAGTGCATTTTACAGAAGTTTTAAACACATGTCTGGCAGATGGGTTGTGCAGGTTAAGATGGTGCTACTTTTGCAGTAGTTATTTTAGTAAAATAGGTGGACTGTTAAGCTGACAATGGGATATCGCTATGAAAAAGATCAGTGTTCAAAATGGGAGCCGGGGATTTCACAGGCTGGGAACAGAGCACTTTTAAGACACACAGTTATCTTGCTTTGCTCACTGAGGAGTGTTCAAGGTAAATCAGTCTCAGTTTCTTGAGCCTGACTTACTAACATCCGCCCTCCAAGAGTAAACACTGCACCCGTTTTGTACTATTTATCAACTTTCAGGGGACACCTGCTGTATGTTGACATAAAGGAAGAAAATCTGAAGGTTTTCTGTTGATTTCCCTCTGTACTATTGTAGTGAATAGAAGGAAAGAGAGGAGGGAAATACGATTTTTGACTTGGAAAAAAGGACAATAATCTTTCTTGTTTTGTTCATGGAGGTATTACTGTCTTCAAAAAATAAATGTGGATAATTTTATGGAATGAGTAATGTATTAAATCTAGAAATGTTTGTATGTAAAGGCAAAGATCATAACCAAGTGTAATGTGAAGACAATAAACAGAATTAATGGTTCACAGGGGTTACCTAACTCATGAAGAGCTGCTCAGCCCTGGTGGAAAAGGCAGATTGATGTCACTGCATGTTGGGTGTAGATCCTGAATATGGGAATGGATTTCTTAAATACAATGTGCATGATTTTATTACAATTTTATTTTGTTCTTTGAGGAATATTTTGTCTTATTCTTGTTCTGAAATGGTTGTTGAATAGACCTGATGGCAGGAAATTTATCTTAATGATGGGACCTTAAATAATACATAGAGAGAAGCTCTGGATGCTGGAATCGATCAAGGCCCAGTTGGATGGAGCTTTGAGCAACCTGGTCTAGTGAAAGACATCCCCACCCATTGCAGAGGGCTGGACTAGTTGACCTTTAATATCCCCTCCAACCCAAAATATAGCTATGACTATGAAGTGTGACTATGAATGTTTTGGAGTTTGAATCAAAAAATAGTATGAAATGCATTATGTTGATCTATATGAATATTTACAGTAAGAATTAAGAACTGAAATAAATTTATTTATTAAATAAAGCTGATGCTTCCTTAAATCACGACTTGTCAACTGGTCTTTAGACAGAGTTTTCAATTCAGGTGGTCAAAACTGTACTTTTAAATACTCCATGTTGTTCATCATAGTTAATTATTTCTTTTTAAAAAATTTTGTGATTGAAGCTGACCTTTGTTCCTTCCTACCAACTAATAATGGATTATTTCTTGGATTTGTAAATCTAGCAGAGCTGCTCTTCCAGTAGGTATGAATTCAACAAAAACAAAGATGTTTGTCTACTGTTGCCAGCCAACTTGTCAGCTTCAGTTTCGTCAGTGGCTGTAGGATTGGTCTGGGCAACCAAACCTCATCTCTCTGTAACTGCAGAGGAGGCCTTTGCTGTTAAGTCTTGGGTTAATTGATGCTCGTGTAGGATCTGTAATTTCTGGCTCTGGGCGTTCACCTGATGGTGTCCCTCAGCCCTGTGGTATCATGATGAAGGACACACACCAATCAGTGCACTGATGGTTTGAGTCCCACCAGGGATTGCTATTTTCACGGCATTGAAGCTTGGAGGAATGCATTGCAAGACCAGTATTTAAAAACCCACACACCTGAAGCCAACACAATGCCTGTGAGTGGTTCGACTCCCCCATTGCCTTGGCTTAGCCTTTCCAACCAGGTTGCATTCCTGATCACATTGATGTGGAGTGGTAGAAGCACCGATGTGTCTGTGAGGAAAAAGGAGTGACAGGGATATATGACTCTAGGGGTACATGTGCAGTAGGGTGACTGTGCTTTCAGGACAGCCTACACTGATATTAGCTAGAGGGTCCTGGGAAGGCATGTGTGTGAAAGCTGTGCTTCTGTAACCAGATTAGCCTGGGCTCTCAGTTTGCCAACTCTGCTAGGGATAGTCCTGCCTTGTCCTGCCATCCATGTGTTGTACCCCTTTGTCCACACATCTTTCATACTGACTCTTACCCCCTGGGAAGTAAGCCAAGGAGGCAAGTTGAAAAACATGGCTTGAAAAGTTGGTTAGATTTCCCTAGTTTTAGTTTTATTGCTAGTTTATCTTTCTTAGGGAGTTAGATGGATGGTGGAGATGGGAAAAAGGCAACACAGGAATGTGCAGGCAAGGCCAGTTAGTGTTTAGTTTGCTTTAGGTGTATAATACCACATTTTGTATTCAACCTGTGGGCATTAAGTTACGTAGGTCTCTCTAAAAATGAGAGCTAATGCCATCAAAATTGGATGATTTGTTAGTAGTGTGGGAGTTTTTGTTTTGCAGTTTGTTGGGGTATTTTTGTTCTGGATTTTTTTGTTAGTTTGCTTTCTTTTTTTAATAAAAGAGCTAGCAACATCATTTTAGTAGTCTTGGTTAGCAGATTTGCAAGGAGAGGATTGAACAGCCAGTCCTGTCTCTCTTATCTGTTCAATTAGCACTAATTAGTTTGTCGAGAAGGCTGAGAGGAAATTCCTAAATGCACCTAGGAGCAAGCCTATTGTTTTGATCCTATGACCAGCAGGAATAACTTGAAGATAAAACATGATATAGTGTTGCAGCGGGAGAAATGAGTAAGAGGAAATAGGAGGGGCTGCATAGTCAGGAACATGATCAGTTTATGACTTGTTGTAGCAGATGTAATACTGTGTTCTCTTCTTTGTTCCTCAGACATTTCCATGGAAAAGGTAAGCAAGCAATTGTTAAAATGTGGGCAATAAAAGTTTTTTGGGTTTTTTAATTTATTTTTTTTTATTTAGTGAGCCCTTAGACTGAACATAAATAAAATATTTAGTTTGAACTTCAGATGCTGGGAAGGTATGAACAGGGCTTCAGCCTATTATGGCTCTGATGTAAATCCTACAACAGATGATTAATTTCTCTTCTGAGTGGGAACTAGTGGTTCCTGATTGCTCTGTTTTCTAACTGGAAACTCTTGTTTTGTTTTGTAATAGAAGACCTATAATCCATCAGTGTGACAACTTGGAACTGAGTATACGTGAAGCTAAAGAATAGATTTTGGGAAGGACTGCTTTGGACACTTAATTGTTCAATGCTATATTCCATTACCACCAGAGAAGTGAAAGGAGTTTGGGATTCATTATATTAAGGAATTGGTTTTTCTTTACGGGCACTGAAGACATTTGCAAGCACCTTTTATGAATTCTTACATTTTGGCTGATCTACTTTTTCTCCCTGTTTTTTTTTGGTTTTTTTTTTTTAACCATACTTTTTCTCTGGCTTTGTTTTGTATGTCAAGTATTACGAAGTTTCCTTTATCTCCTCATTTAAGAGAGCTTGAACAGAGAAATTGGCAATCCTTTTTTCCCCGCCCCCCCCCCTTCTTTTTCTTCAGGATATCTTATTAATGGTTTGTAAAGTTCTTGGAAGTAGAAGACTTTAAGCATGAGCAAATAACATTAAATGTACCTCATAATAGGCATATAAATTCTTATTTAAGATTTAGCTCTCAAAAACCAAACCCAAATAACTATTTTATAAATTTCTTTTCTACATACTTTTTCACAAAAGGTACCAAGAAATTGTTGTGGTGGCCAAAAGAAGTGCTACCTAACTGTATTGTCTGTCTAGCAAAAACTTCATGAAGTGCCTGCTAAAACTGACCTAAGAAAAAGCATTTCTGAAGAAGCCGATTAAGTAACATTTTGAAGAATAGATTTTAATAGATGTTGGAATTTGGGATATTTATAGATATAAATGCCTATCAATTATGAGTAACAGAATATGGCCCTGTAACTCAGGAATGATTCCTTGAGTAAAGTCCAAGTCCTGAATATGTGGATTACTGGTTTTAACGGATTTGGTTGGTTGCTTGCATTTTGTGTCTTGAGGGTTCTCTTTACTCTTTTGGGATATAATTGCAGAAGACAGTAAAGTGAGTGTGGATTCAGCATAGTTTGCCACTTACACTCTGTAACTGCAAACCCAGACTTGAGTCACAAGGGTTAAACAGGTTGTTACTTGTTTCTTTTTGTGTGAAGATCCCTCTTACCCTGCCTGAAGTGAAAAAGGTGGAGGAGAAGAGAATACAATGATTGGGTGGGTGGGTGTGTTTTGATGGAAGGGGAGTAGAATTTGGAAGGATCTAATACATTACAAGACGTGATGTTTGGTCCAAAATGGCCAGTATTTTGATTTGGAAGTCTATATTGACCTCTGGACTTCCTGCTTTTTAATTAAAAACAAAACAAAAAAGCCCTAATCACTGTTATTGGATACAGTAGGGTAACCTGGCTGAGTATAGATAGTATATACAGTATGTCAACTGTGAAGGTAAAAGAGTCTGGAATCCTTGGCGGAGTCTGGAATCTTTGGCACCTCAAATGTGTCTCTGAATTACAGTCTGCTGGATCTTGCATGCTGCAGATTAGGGACCGTGTCAAAATGTCAGCAGCTGCTTCCATATTTGTAGTGTTGACAATATGACCTTCAGGTTAAGAGATCTTCTGACGTGAGCTGTGCCTAGTGTATGTTTATTTTACTCTATTTGGAGCTTTTGTAGTTGGATACTTCCAAATGACCACAAAGCAAATGAGAGCATAAAACAGCTGTCTTCTACACTTGCAAGAGGCTCTTCTAATACTTAAGCACAGATACTTCCACTTTCTCGTTGTGCTCTGAGGTATCATACTTCGTGCTAAAGCACATGTGCAGCTTAAATGAGAAGAAGGTCAAAAAGGAGCATGTGTACTTCTTGATGACACTGTCCCTGTACTAGTTAACATTTGTACCTGGAAGGGTGGGTTTGCAAAGGGGGAAGTTTGCTGGGGAGGTGTTGAAAACAGGAGGGCAAAATTAGTCTCTTAATCTGTCTCAGCTCGGTGCTAGTGTATGCAGCTGAGCATAGTGATGCTCTCTTGGGTCTTTAGTCCAGGTTTTGCTTCTTGTGTGCAGACCATGTTCAAGTGACTACAAAGTTATGATAATGTGTGTTGTCCACTTCTGTTAAATCTTTTTTTTGGATACTTACTCAAGATGAGGATAGCAACTGGCACAAGATGCAGACATAGTGATATAGGTAATTATTGTATGGTATGTGCTTCAAGGGCTTGTTACTCTTTGAGCTAAGTTTAGCCAAGTCACTTTCACTAGAGCTTGTCACTTCTGTATTTAAAATGTTAGCTGGTGTGAATCAAACTATAATTCTGAATACTAAGACTGTGTAAAGTAGGAGTCTGTCTCATGTCTCATTAACCAAGTTCAATTGTGGCTTGGAAAGGCTCTAGTCTACTTCATAACTGCACTGCAATCTGATATTATTTGTGAGCTTTGTGGTGAGTTTATCATGTTAGAACAGCTCCCCCATCCACCCCCAATCTTGTGCAGACTGTGTGCAGCATTACTGTCAGAGACATATTTCCAGAGAGATGGGAATCAGGCCAAGCAGGAATTATTACAGGTCGTGGTAACTGTGTCTATCAATGACTGCACTTTGCAGTTATACAGTGTTTGCATTGTGTCTGTCTTTGTCCTATGACAGACTTATTTGTCTTACACCCCAGCCTGTAGCTTCCTGAATAGAAAAATACAGGTTCTGTCAGGACAGCTGCTTTAAAAAGCCACATGTTGAAATACTCAGGAAGAGAAGACTGTTTTCTGGGAAAATTACAAATTGCTGAGAGGAAGGATGTAGCATGCAGATGGGCTCGAAAGTGTGCAGGTTAAGATTCCTGGCCTTTTCCTGACCAGTAGCCTGATCTTGTGAGTAAAGTAAGGTTGAGCACCTGGAAATTGTATGCAGATATCATTATATTGGCTGAAATAGTGCACATAGCCAGGGTCAGTCTCTTTGAAGTGTGGAAGTACTAACCCACTTACAAGGACTCTTGTTTCTTTACCTGCTTTCTGTCACGAGGGACTTGTAGCTACAGCATGCAGCACCAGAAATAAAGGGGAAAAAAAATTTGAGCCTGTAGCAAGTGAGGAAACAAAATCTGGAGACAGCAGTAGGTATGTGCCTGCTCCAAGCCAACAGTTATGGGCTGGCTTACACAGGAGAGCTTTGTTCATTCTGCAAATTGTTTGTGCCTCTGAGAGGTTATGCTTTTTTTGTGAACAGTGGCCCTTTCTGCCAAGTTGAAGGACATCATGTGTCTTATATGTGGCTACTGTATCTGTTACACAAGCGACAGCACTGCAACAGTAGACTTCTTTAATGTGTCTGATGTCAAATTTATTTTTAAAAAGCAGTGTAATTCATTACTGGTGGCAGCCCAGATATTTCCTCTGGCCACAGTTAACACTTGTGACACAGCTGTTGCTGCCATTGCACGGTGAGCTCCCCAGTTGGAGTGTAAGGTAAAATCGAAGCAGGTTTTTCTTATTTGTAGTCAGAAATCTACAGCATGACCACATAAATACCGCTTTCTGTTGGTACTTGTGTTGTATAGTTGTTGGAATTAAGAATTTATGGTCAAACTGATTTTGTTTGAGACTGTATCTTTTCTTTCTATAGATGGTCTTCTGCTGCAGGTTTTTGTTTCTCCATTGATGTAGCTTTTGCTGACATTTAGACTTTGTTGGAAAAGGTGGCACAATTTGCCTAGTTCCTTAAAATACACTTTTTTTCATAGTCAAGTCAGAAATAAGAGCATATATGTAGTTTAGTGGCTCACTTATGGTCCTGATTTAAAAATGCTACCTAAAATGTGTCTATATTTTACAGCTCTGAGAGGAGTTACGGATCAGATAGAGGGTAGTAGGAGGACTAAGGCAGATAACTGATGCATGACTGTAAGTATGCCAAGTTGATTACTGTAGCTGGGCTGGTCTAGTGTTTTTTCCTTTCTCAGACTTTGGTTCTTTTATATAAAACTAATAAGTAACTTGCTCTGTATTTTTTCTTTCCTTTTGTTGTTCATTGATGTGATACAAATTAACACTGATTATCTGCTAAATGTCTCTTCTTTTAAGAGGGCCTATATTGTTGGACAGTGTGGGAATTTACAAAGTGTTGCCTTTCTCTACTTTTAGGATTTTTCTCCCCTCTCTCCCTCATGAGAAACATTTTCTGATGAGAATATTAGCGTCATATTGGCATTTTAGAGTAGTCGGATTAAGTGGGATGTTCTTAGAATTTGGAGTTCAGTATTCTGTTGTTACTGTGGATACAGCAATTTGCTAAAGTAGCCACCTCTTCGTGCTTTGCCAGGGTCTAAATATGCCTTTCATGGGTCCACCTGCACACCTTATGTTAAACTGAACTCTTGCCCATTGACTGCTGGAACCTACCTACAGTTTTTTTATAGATGAAAGAGTAAAGGGGGCAGAGTGTAGACTGAAGGGAATGAAAGTCTCAAAAACCTCACCCCCGCTCAAATATTGGGTTTTTTGTTCCCACCTTCACAGAGCTGCATCCTTTGGGCATGGAAAATCATAGGCATTTTCCTCAAACATCTTGGTGATAAATACCTGTTAAAGCCCAATTGTGACTCTGTGTGTGCTTAAACATAGTTTCATATTCTTAGTTCCGTGCTCTTCTGTCCTCTTCTTTTCCTTCTTTGGAATATGGGTTTTCTCATCAATAAACCAGCACTTTTGAACATATTTAAAAGCAAGCTGGTGGAAACATTAGTTTGTAAGTAAACTAAAGGGACAGGAATGAACATAGTCCATGAGTTTACCGGGAGAAAAAAAGGCAAAACTCACCTCCGTAGTACAGCTAAATGCAGTTAAGCATTTTAGGTTTCTAGCCCTGGATCCCTGAGATTTGCGGTTATTTTGTTGAGGAGCTTCATTTTATGGAATACTGCTAAACTGGAGTTTAATGAAAGGAGTGTGGGGAAATCTGATGGAAGCAGTGACTGTTGAACTGCTTGAAAAGTAAGGATTTCAACTTGCTTTCTGTGTTGGTTGTTCAGCAAAATGCAAATTGAGTTAAGAATGAATGAGCATGTCCAACCCTTGACGGTTTCCGTGCTTTGCCTGGATTGGGGGCCAGAGTGAGGAGTGGCCACACGAGTCTGTGCTGAGATCATTAGGCTGAGGACACCAGCTGTGCTATTATTAGGGGTTTTAAAGTCTATGGCAGATGTTCTTAGGCTCTCTTCCAGCCCCCACATATGGTGCAGTGGAATACATGGAAAAAGAAATTCTGACAAATTGTTTTCCCATTCAACAAATGGATTTTTTTAAATATTTTTTTCGCTGTGTAGTTGGATAAGATATTTATGTTAACTTGAATGTATTAAAAACCATTTTGAAGTATTTGAGACAAGAACAAAATATGCGTGAGAGTAAATACAGGTGCTTTACTTGAAAAGGAGGACTTGAGGGTCTAGCCAGAATTCAGGCTTGGAAGTGCATGTGTGTTTTGCCATTTAAGTATTTGTTTTCTATTTTCCTTACCACTGCTATTTAGACACAGCCCTTGCTGGATTACTTTTTGTCTATGTATATAATGCAAAACTGTACCTGCAAAGATTTTGAATAGTGGTGATGAGACACAGGAGAAGATGTAACATACACAGAGCAAAGATGTATTAATAATGATATTAAAGTCTTTGAACAGAAGTACTGCTAATAACATTATGGTGATACAGCACATAGCATGAAGAAAAGCATGTGTTTTCTTTTTGTTGTCATGAGAGTATGTGTGTATCTTGTTTTGAATGTGTAATTTGTTTTCTCTCTGGAAGACACTTAACCAGTTTAAATACCCTCAAAGTATAAATCACAAGCTGCTCTGTGGAGATGTGATATACTTTGTGTTGTACAAACTGCGAAAGGGAGGTATCTGCCAGGAAGATGCAGGTCTGACTAAATGGCAGACCAGAAGTACATAAGGAGCTAAAGAATGCAAACTATTTATAATAGGTAACAAGTATGTCTCTATATCTCATGTGTTACAGGTTTTTCAGCCATGAAAGTGTGTTGTTGCTAAGCAGAACAACAAACGTTTAAACAATTCCCTGTACATCATCCTTTCCTTTCTGTCATCAAAGTATGTGGTGTTAAACTTTGAGTTAAACCAGCTGAGATGGTGCATGAGTCGCCCTGTGTTGAGCACAAAGGGAAGAAAATACAGCACTTGAGAAGTTTATTATTTATGAATTTTTATGTGTCCATCTCTCAGCTTCCAAACTCTACGAGGCAGCTCTCTCATACAGAGCTTTTTAGTATGATTAAAGTGAAAAGGACCCAAATTAAGCAGTCTAACACACAGTTCTTGTTGAGGTTCTCATGCCTTTTGCATGCATTTTCTCTTTGCATGTTTCTTTCTGGACGTTACAAGAACAGACCATACCATTTATCAGAAAATCTGAGTACTCATTCTCTGCATTGTTTCATCTGACACCAAGGAAACAGTGTTGGTGACCTAAAGGGTTTTGGTTTTTTTGTTCTTCTTAAGTCAGTGAACTGGGATTTTAATCAAATGCTCTGATGCACGTTGCTGATAAGGGACATATCTGTAGATCTAGTCTGAATGTGATTTCTCCTTCTGGTCTCCCTATGCCCAAACTGTTAATCTTTCTACCTTCTGGTAAGGGTGCTATTTTAAACCATTGGAGATCCAGGTAGTTCTTCAGGCTGTTTCCACAATATGGTATAAAAGAGCTAAGTGCATCCATGTCCTGCACTGTGGAGAGTGATGAGACGTGACCCCAGAAGTCTGTGGTGGTTGATGTGAGTGAGTGCTGTTCTACAGCTTTTGCCTGCTCATTTGAGAGTACCGCTCTGTGATTGCACCCCAAGTAAGCAGGACTGTGTGCTAAAACTTGTATGTTGGTAACTCAAGTCGATAGCAGTGAGTCATCTGTTGCTAATTGAGTAAGATTGTGACAGTCCACACAGTCACATAGCTCCTATGAAAAGAACAGTTTCTCCTGTTATTGAGATTACAGTGTGGGACCCAGAGAAAATTTAAGAGGATTAGTCATGGCATGTTACATTAAGCCTGACTGCTTAATCAGAAGGATTTTTTCCTGAAGATTATTTTGTTGGCAAAATTGGGAAAATTCAGATCTTCAGCTCCATAGGCTTGTTTTGAAGCCTGGAGCAAGTAAACTCCTAATGTGCTAACATAACTGGTTAGAACATGTTTTTCTCAAGTAAAAGGTGAACTATCACATCTGCATTATGGGAGGAGACTGGACTAAATATGCTTGTGGTATTAAACTTGCTTTTATAGGTGGCAGTCCTTGTTTGACTAGAATTGAGTATTTATATAGCTTCTTACAGGATCAACTACTTTTTAACTGAAAAATAATTGCTTGGATTAAAGTGGTTGAGTCTTGCACAGCCTTGCACTGAGAGTATTAAGCCTGGGTCAGCTCCCCCCTCTTCCCCCAGTTCTGAACTTTAGCAGCCTAAACAGTTCTCTGTGCATGAGGTGGGAGAAGAGGAGAAGGAAGGTTTGTTATAAATATGTTTCAGAAATGCTTTTTCCCCTTCCAAGGGTGTGCTTAGAGGAAGCAGTTGTGCTTGTTAAATCTTAACTTCCAGGATGCCCTGCAACTGCAGTGATGCCATCAGTGATGTTGGTTTAGATACCTCCTTTGGTAGAAAATGTTTCCATGCAATGGGTTTAAGCTCAACAGTTGACAGTTACATTTTAATTTCTCTGTAACTCCAGAGTGCTTTGGACATACAGGTTCTCATGTGGGTATGTATCTTTGTGGGTAGATGGAGCAAAACTCATCCTCTCACTGAACATATGTTCTAAGTCTCCTCTGAGAATGTACAGGAGCCTACTAGTCAGTTTCACTCCTCCTTCAGCCTTAATCAGGATATTGTAAATAGTGTGGGAACTACCATTTTAGGGGTATGTGTGTACTTGTTTTATGAAGGTTCGTTTTGTTAATTGACGAGTGGATAGATTAATGCACACTCCTTGCGTGTATTGAAAATGGACTGCGTATTTGTTTGTTTACTTAGCAATTTATTTTTAAAATAGCCTTCCCTTCCCTAAGCCTGACATTTCTTTTTATCACTGTCTTAGAGTACTGAGCATGTTTCTGCTTCAAGTCAGCAGTAGGGAGAGAAATTTGTGTTCTAAAAACTGCTTCTTCAGAGCTGTGAAGCTCTGAAGAAGCAGATCTCCCACTCTCTCTCCCTTGTCCTAGTTTAAAATTAGATCTGCTGGCCCAACAGGAAGGGGCTTATATTTCTTGCTCATTTTCCAACTGTCAAGCAGAGCATGTAGTCATGCTGAACAAAGCAGCAGCATTCCTGGATCCTTTTAATGATGTATTCAGAACTCCAGTGCCTCCTGATTTAATGAGTACAGTGAATGTATTCACAACTAACAACAGCGTGCTCATTAAACAGCAGTAAGTTAACTGTCCTATTCTCTTGTAGCAATCCAGCTCATAATTAAATGGTGCCATATCTGAATACAACACTGGGCTGTCAAATGGAGAGGTTAGATGTTCTGTGGATATGTGTGGTTAGATGGGGTTGTTGGAGTATAAGTAATTTAGCTTAGCTTGTCTCACTGGTAAGGAAATTTTCTTGGTGAAGACTGTGTTTACAGCTCCCAACCAAGCAAAAAGTTTAAACTTAAGCAGTCAAGATGTTAATTTAAATTGTCTTTTAGCCGGTAACTTTCAGGTTTATATTCTACTCCACTGCACTACTACTGTTGTGTAAATCCAACATAACACAGCTGTACTAACTGGATTTACTAGACTGTAACTGAGGGCAGAATTGGACCTTTGGTTGACTTGACTGCTACATAAACTCACTCTTAACAATCCTGATGGTTAAGTGCTGACATTTGTAAAATGAAGAGATCAGTTTTGTGTTTTGGATTGGCAGATGCAAGCTGAACGAAGGTTAGGCTGCTTAGAGGCATACAGGAGTTTGTTGGAATTGTCTTCACAATGTTAAGATAAAGTAGCAGCTGAGTTCTTATCTAAGTAATCTACCCCCTGAAGCACACTTACCTTAATCTTTTGTAGAATTGTGGGTGAAAATATAAGTGTTGAATTCTTATCTTTGCTTTTAATCTAATGTCTGTTCTGAAGTGGTTTTGTTTTAATAGTTACGGTCAGTATTTAATAATAGATTTGAAGGAGGAGGGAATTTGGGCCTGAGGGAGGGACAGCATATGCAGGCTGTCTGCTTTTCTACTGGGAACCTCCTGACACTGTCTTGGGGCCTTTTGGCATAATCAGGATGACACCAAGCCAGTTCTTGTTTCAAACCAGCTGACAATCTATTCAGTTTGTGCTGTCTGCCTTTCTTTAAACTGATTTCATAAAAAAGCTACACAGTCTTTCGTACCTGTTTGCCATCTGGAAAATGAGGCTCCCACGTGGATAGAGGCAGATGTACTGAATGTTTGATGCAGCCCTCTGCAGCTGCTGCCTCTTACCGCAGGCTGGCTGTACCTGGCTCTGATCTCTGCTCCTCAGCTCATCCCTGCAGGTCCCTGGCATGGGCTCCTGTGCAAGCCTATCAAATGTATGCTGAGCTCTCTAGTAATTCCTCTTATCCCCAAGAGCCGTTTTCATTCAGATACCCTGTGTAAGCATCATTGCTTGCGTTCTACTCTGCCCTTTCATGCTAACACTGAATGGTAAGGTTCCTTGTAAATGTGAGTTTCCTGCTTTGTTCATGCTGCTGTATGTTGTAAAACCTAGGCACGAATTGTTTGATCTAAGTCAAAGGAAGAAAATTTGCACATTTCAGAGTGAGGAAGAACCTCTTCTTTCCACCTTTAAATAAGAAGAATGACCCACAGTGGTTGATTCAAACTGGAAACCACTTGTTTACTTGACACATCACGTGGAGACACACTTGTGGGTGTGGAGTGAGCACCCTGTGTGTAGAGAAGGAGGACAGAGGCAGGGAAGGGAGCTCAGCATGTCTTTGGTTTGTTTTAATCCTCAGTAAACCTTTCCCTGCTGGTTATCTGGAACATGTGAATTCAGCTGGTTGACCTTCTTGTGTAACTCGTTGAGGAAGGTGAGTTGGGTACTGCCGTAGGGATACCATTCAAAACTGAGCCTGGGAAGCATCTGTTGCTTTCTGCTTCTGTCCCCAGGGTTTTTTGTTTTTTTTTTTTTTTGTCTCTATAGTGCAGATTGTTAAAAGGCCTGTGTGTTTTTTTTCAGTTGTGTGTTTGGTGGAGGGGTGGGGATGGTGGTTACTTGGTTTTTGTTCTTTGGGGTGTAGGATTGGCAGGACAGAAAAGGAGTATTTGGGGGAAATGCTACTTTTGTTTTAGTTTTATTTCTGAGATTGAGTTACTGTTAACTTACTTTGATACTAGACCACAAATGTGCATTAGATGAGGAAGAAAGTGGAAACAGTTCCTGTGTGCCTCAAGCCTATTTTTGCAAGATCTTAAATCTGTCTCAATTAATTCTGAACTTTGTCTGTATTTGGCTTAAAAGTTTTTATATAAATTCTGAACTTTATATTTGACTTACAGCTTTCTTATAGTAGCCATATAAATTATTTTATACTTTCAATATTCAGATAGTCTACTACTCTGCCACTTGCTCAGGGAATAATCTGCTTTTTACTGACTATGCCTGGGTATCTGAAAAGCTGAGACACATTCCAAATGTTCTAGTTCTGAGTAATAATTTATCCTGCCTACGTACAGTGTTTTCCGAGAAGCTGCAGGGGGAGGATTTGGGACTGAAAACGTACTTGCTTGTGTGGGTATGAAAGGGCAGTGTAGGGGATATCCTTCACCGGAACAAAGATCCTCAGTTTTCTCTGTAAACTTTCTTGGTTCATTATTTTGATTTGGATCTTAACACTCACTGGGCCCAGTACCAGTTGCTACAAACGACAAAGTTTTATTACCTTGTATTAGTGAAACAATGCTAGTTATTAGCACAGGCTGCTGACTCCCTCAGTTTCTCCAGATTATTTTTAGAGATAATGATTTTTTCAGTCCTTACCACCAAGCTAAGATGGTAGTGCAAGTTACATTGCAAACTAATAAAATAATTGAGAAACATTGAATTGAAATACATTGTACGTAAAGGAAATCAAGAAATTTTGTGCTTTGCATGTAGGCTAATTATAAAGGTGGAGGTTTTTTTGGTTGGGGTGTTTCTTCCCGTAGTAAATGGACTACCAAGGAATAGATGTGCCAGACAGTTATTTGAAATAACTTTGTTGTACTATCACAGAGCAGACAGTATTGAGGGTGTGCTGTGTGAGTAGATGGATGGTATAGGTCATGCAATGCTGGATTGTTGCTACTTTGTTAGCACAATGTTTTATGGCTAGGAAGGAGATGCTTGTTTAATGGCTTGAAGCTTTGAAGGTTGTGTTGTGTCAGCAAGGTGACTTCATAAAAATCTGTGTGTAAATAGCCTGTATCTGTCTACATCTATACAAGATTTAGTTGCCAGTCAACTAGAGTTAAATCCTCATTTGTCTCCCTAGGTATTTAACAGTGGCACAGTCTGGCAGAGGATAAATATCTTACTGCTGGTTCATTCTTGATTAGTGTCAGCAAATGTTCCTGCTGCTGAAGATACGTGGGCAAGACAGATGGGAGATGGTAATTATATGGACTCATTGGGAAACCTAAAAGAAAAGTGTTGGTTGAAAAGTTCTTAGTTCTCAGAAAAACTGTTTTTCAACTCAACTTAAAAATTAATGAAAACAAAAAATACATTTTCATGAGATACTTTATTACCTGCTGTAATTTTGGGGAAACATCTGTTGAAATCCCAGCAACTTGTACAGCCAGGGTACGAACAGGAAATCTCTCTTAGTTCTGAGTGTTGCTGAAAATAAACAATTTTTTTCTGCAATTCTAGCCTTTAAAAGAGTATTTTATTCCCTTCCCTGACCACTGAAAGTGCTATATTTGCATATTGCTGCAAGTTTTTGTTCTGGGTTGTCTTTAAATGATTGCTGAAGGTCTACTGCTGTATTTCTTCCTTTTTTTCTTTTTTGCATCCTTTGTGAAGAAAGGAGCCTTCAGTTCTGTGTGAAAAATTTTTATTTGTTTTTACTTTAAATCTTGTTTCACTATCAGGCTCAAATTTAATTTCTTTTATTGCAGGTGTTTCAGTTCAGGCTTATGAGGAAGTATAGAAGTGCACATGGGAATAGAATTATATTTGCAAATGTAAATCACCTCATCAAATCCACCATTCACCATATGGTGAATTTCACTCTGCTGTAATCATAGCCTGATGCTTGGAACAGTTCTGCATTTTAGTATGTTAAAACTTGGAGTCAGGACTGTTGTGAAGCAGGAAAACAGTGGTGTGAAAAGGCACTGGGAATACCTGCAGCTTCACAGATAAACTAAATGACAGTTTGTGTATCCTAAAGGCTGGATGTTATCCAGTCATACAGTTGCGCTCAGTTTGGAACTGAGGAATAATCATAGACTCAGAATGCTTTGGGTTGGAAGGAACTTCTAAAAGGGTATTTTTGATTAGAGTTGCCAGTAGCCAAAAGCTTGATGCAATGGGAAGCGCTGTAAGTAACCATTGATGTAGGTGTGAGCCTGTTGATTAATTACAATTGAACTTTAAAAAAATCTATTTAGTTAGACATGATCGGGGAAGTGACTTCTAATAAGCAAAATCAGATGAGAAATGCTTAAAATTGTGGTATTTATTCTTTTGTCTGAAGGAGCACCTGGTTTGGAATACTTTTTTCACAGAGGGTGTTGCATTTCATATCTACAAAGACTCAAAAGTTTATCCTTGGTGCAGGCTTGCCCCGGAAGACAAATGTTTACACATTCTTTGTTTTGACCTTTTGTTTTCAGTTGGATCAGTCCACAAAAATAATTGCTTCTGGGAGAAGAGGTGGCTGCAATGGCAAACTTGTCCTTAATGTGAGGGGACAGGAAGCTGGCTGGAAAGAACTGTTGTGACTTGTCTTGGAGGAGAAGTTAAGAAAGGAAGTTGCTCACAGTTTTCCTGAGGAATGATAGAATATTTCCAGATTCTTAAATCCCAGAACTCTGTTGAGGTGACAGGTTATACCCTATATAAAAATGCTATTTTGAGAAGGGCAGAGCTCGTGACTGGCTTTACTTTGAAGAGTGATTTCAGGAAAAAGGGCCTTAATTTATTGGAGTACATGTATGATTGCCAGATGAGCTCGTAGCTCTGTTCTCTCATGAGTGTTTCAAGACATGCGCCAGAAAGTCTTAGTCTTTTGAGATGTATGCAGTTTTAAAGTATGGCTTTATTTTGCTCTGTAGATAAATCCTACTAGTTTCATGGAGACTCTGGAAACACTTTGCAGTGTTTTCCTGATGTTTAGAAGGAAAAGATTAGCTACCATCTGTTCTGTCCGGAGGATTTTTGTGTATGGCTTTGTTCTCAACTTAAAAATTTTGGACATGGTTCAGAATGTAGATATTGTAATATGCATTTAAAAGATCAAGGATTTAATGCAGCAGACTGAAAAGAGGAGTAGCCTAACCCTGTTTGATTCAGTTTGGTGGTTTGTGTAGCTGCTCTGCCAAGAGAGGGTGAGGAAACTTGTGCCTGAGCCAAAGTTAGAATTGCATTCAAATGACCTTACAGCATCAAGAACTGTTCATGTGGGGGAAACACAAATAGAAGCGACACTTAGAGCAGTCCTGCTGGCCAAATGGTGAGATTCTGGTGGGGAAAAGGAGACACAAGAAAGGAAGAATGCTATGCAGATGATCAGGAGCAAAAGGAGTTGAAAACCAGGTACAGCAGGGGCTGTTATGGAGCCGTAATCCCCCAGTACCCTTTGTTGCTCGTAGAGCTCAGCTTTGACTGTAGCATGTATGTAGTGTGTGCTCAGAGGCATCGCTAGCCGTGTTTTAAATTAACTCAGACAAAAGAAAGGAACATGGCAAATGCTGTTTTAGTACTTTTCATTTTCCCTTACTCAGCAGTATAGTTGAATGCTGTTTTTCGGCTATTGCACTGCATAACTCTGCCCGGCATCTTTCTCAAATACCGCTGAGCCGAGCTGCTCTTGTGCTCTCAGATGCAGCTTTAGACTGGTGGGGCAGGGGTACAGGTTTATGCTTTGATGTTCAGAAGTAAGTTAGTGACAGTGTACTGTGCTTCAGTGGGTCAAGGATCACTGTTTACTGTGGTTGCCTCCCTCCTTGCCTCCCTCCTTGCCTCCACGTCTAATGTTAGTACACTGGCATGTTATTTACCACCATGAAATTTTGGAGAATAAACCAGAAGGAATCTGAGATACCTGTAACCTTAAAATATTAGCTAAAACTGCTTTGGGCATCAGGTCTCTTTAAGCTGTGGTATTATTGTTAAGCATATACTGTGTTGGAAACAGGCAGATCAGTGCAAGAGGAATTACTTGCACTGTTTTACAGGCTTTCAGCTGCAAAGAAATTGCAGTTATTTGAGGTACTCCTATTGTCCTGTATTTGTAGGACAATTAATTTTTCACGGATTTCTGTTGGCAATCCTGGTGTTAATATTTATATTCTATGTGTTTTAATCTTTGTATATGCTGATAGGTAATTTGGTGTCTCTTAGCCCATTTATTGAAGCATGCCATTAATGATGCCTATCTAATTGGTATCCTGAACCTCATTCTGTTAAAATGAAAATTCTTACAGTATAAGGAGCTTAGACATGAGTGTTTTTCTTGAAACAAGAGGACTTGGACTACGGTTGTTGTCATTTTATTGAACTTGTTTTCTGGATATGATTTGAGTTTGCTTTTCTTATCTATATTTAAATGTAAAAGCAGAACTTTAATCCAGAAAAGAAAGCAGAACAGTTCAAAATTATTCATTAATTATGAGTAATATGAACTATTTTTTTGTAGAACTTTTATTTAAGAACAGTTTTTCTTTTTAAATCCAATGACTCTGGAATATTAGATCGCTGTTGTAGAGTTATGTTCTTGTATTCTGGTGGCTGGAAGGCAGGAAAACTCTTTAGATTTTTTTTTTTTTTCCCCCAAATTGTTCTTCATTGCTATAATCAAACAAGGAGCAACTTTTTATAATTTGCTAGTTCTTTTTGCTACTGCACAACTTGGTTGTGTCTGAGTCTGTTAAAAGAACGAGTATGCTTGGTGGATTTGTAAAAAAAACTTGCAACTGCTTCTAATCAAGTTTAACTCCATTTTTTATGTGTTCTTTGTTACAAAACCCATTTCAACTTCCAAAGTAGTGTAAAGGGTCAATCATTGGGAGCTTTTTAGCTTTGGAACAATGCCCATAATAGCTGTTCCTTGCTCTGTGATTGACTGACTTGAAAAAAGCTGACAGTTCTTAATGAAAAGCTTTGCATTTTAAAACTTTATAAAAATACTTTGGATGTGGGCTACCTGCAATACCTAAAATCCTTAAGACACTCAAAAGTCTCAGTGCTGCAATTGTTTTCAGACTATTGTAGGAAAGCAAAGGGAAGGAAACAAGATGTTTTTGTAGAGCTTTTAGCATCTCTGACGTGACATTGCTAAGTATGGGAGTGTAATTGTAGTAGGGCAGAGATGGAGTTCATATCAGGCAGAAAGAATACCCTTATTGTTCTTTTTAATCCCCCTTCCATCCCCATAGTTCAGGTGGGATTATATTGCAACAGAATTGCACTTAAATTCTACCAGAAGCCCATGTCCTTAGGGAATAGACTAAAAAAAATCTGAAGTGTTCTTGAGTGAAATACATTTGATGGGTTCTTGTTCATTTCTGTATGGCTCACTTTTTTTTTCCTCTTGTAAATTCACATTTCACCTCCTGATAAAGAACATAAAGGTACAGTGAATACAATGAATTTTCTCTCTGTTTACCTAACTTACCCACACTTGGTTTTTCTTTAAGATAAATCTACTTCTAATAAGGTGCTTGTATTCATCACAGGGTAGCTCAGGAATTGTCCCCACTGTTTTTTTGTTTTTTTAAATCTCTGAAATACAGAGGAACAGCTGCCTTCCACAGGTGTTGAGCAAATTTCAGTTTGTATGGAGAAAGTATTTTTGAAGAAACATGTTAAAAGAAATACTTTCAACAGACTTAATTCTTCTCAAATCCTAAAGCCCCTCCCACACCCCACTTTGTGTATCCTAGGTGTTGCCATTTAATGTATGTACTGCTATGAAATGAAGTGCAATCGAAATAAACGTTTCTTTCTGGTCAACTGTGTACTAGGAAGGAAAGTAGAACACACATGAAATTTATGTCAAAGGTGCTGTAAGAAACAGGATGTCTTGTCCAGTGAGGAGTTTGGTTCTATTCGTGTGAAGGGAGCTTGGATGAAAGCAAACAGTAGGTCTGTACTAAAACTTGCAGTCTATACAGACTAGCAAGGAAATAGAATAACTTTAAATGTTTAAACAGAACCAAAAGTATTGGCACTGATTTGTAGTGCATTTACTAGCCTTCCTAACTAGAACTTCTAGTTGGAATTATTCTGAGACTGTTCAAACTAGAAGTTAAAGACTGAAGTTGGATATGTGGCCTTTTAGAGCAGGACAGTTTGCCTTCAAGTCACTATGAGGCTGTTACAGGAATTACTGGGAAAACCTGAGGATTACAAGTGATAGGAGTGTATTTTATTGTTTGAGTTCCATGATGTTAGATATTTAAGTACTGAAACGATTTTCTCATCAACTGTGATACTTTTGCCATTGATCCCATCTCCTTCTGAAATCTTTTTTCTCTAAAAAAAGATGAAATGTGCTTCCTGATGTAATGTGACTTCACATATACATAGATTCATCAGAGAACTGGAACTGAAGGTGAAAATGGTAGCTGACAAAGAAACTTTAATAGAGGAGATGCAGAAAGAATAGCTGCCTAGATAGGCTCTAAAAATCATGTGAACTTTAAGCCACTCAAGAGCTTAATTTAGTGGAAGACTGGCCTGAGAGGCTTAATATAGACAGCTCAGATATCATGTAGAGATTCTAATGTAGACATGTATTGATATAAGAGACCTTGAGCATATTTTTATTTGTTCCTGGTCAGATTGTTTGTTTGCTTCCCTCCCTTAAACCCACTCTTTATTCTCAGGAAATGCAGTAAAATGGTAGCTGTTACTGCACAACTACACCTGACTATACCAGAGAGTGAAGGAAAATTGGCCTTTTGATACTGGCACTTGTTTTGATTTGGTGAGCTTTCAGTGGAGTCTTCAGTAAACTTCTTCGGTGCTGCTCCTGATAACTTTGACTGGGAATGTGAAATAAGTAGTGACTCTGGTCAGGATATCCTTCTACTTGCTGAGAAGCATTAGTGACTTCTGAAAGATGCAGGGTCACTGGGATTTCTACTCTTTTTCCTTTCTTTTTTCTTTTTTTGTTTTTTGTTCTCTGTGTGTCTTAGAATTAGTTTATTTTTATGTATCCCAATACTGTAGCTTCAAATTATAACTATTCCATCAACAGCACACTAATTTTTAACTCTGTTCAGAAATCCTCTTGTTTCTTGCCTGGTCATTAACAAAATACCAGTAGGAAGATCACAGTGTAACTGATGTGACTTGCCCTCTGGTGTCATGGGAAAAACAAATGGACGGGTGGATTTCTTCTGTGTTTACAGTAGCCATGGAAAGTTGTGCTTTGTTAAAATCTCCATCAGGCTTAGGAAAAAAAGCCACCCATACTCTAAAGTCTTTACTTTAAAAAAAAAAAAAAAAAGGTTTTCAATTATCACTTCAGCTCTTACCAGAAATTTACTTGGGATAAAATCATACTGTTGGTCTGGAAGCAGCTGGGGATTTTAACTGTACAAGAAAAAATGTATCTGGAGTAGGTGGAGTTGATCTCACTCTGAGTCTTCGTAAAATTACAGCCCTAATGCAATCACCATTTATGGCATTTAATTGTATGGATCTGTAGTTTTGTAACTGGCAAATTTAGTTCTAGAAGTAATGTTATGGAAGCAAGAGTGTTGTCCTCCATGTGAACAGCTGAAACACCTCAACATCCTGACTAAACCAGAGTAAGGAGGACACCTTCATGTTCAAAAACTTCTTAAACTGCAGTGGTAAATCCCACTACCTAAGTTCTGAGTGAACAAAGATAACTTCTATGAACTATATAGAATAAGGTGGGCAATAGGAGTTCAGACCAAGGCTTTTAGTGGTCTGTTGCAGAGTTTTTGCTGTAATGACACAAGAACCATGTTGTTCATCCTTTTTAAATAAATCACAGTATTCTTCTCTGGTGACACTCCAGAGTGGTGGAAGTTGCAGAAGTTTGTGGTGTGAACAGGGAGAAAAGGTTTGTGTCTGACGTCTCTTAAGTCTCACTTGGTTTTTCTGTGTCTTTCTGAGAGATGGCAAACTGCTTTTGAATTAAAAAATCACAAATACAGATTTTCTAAGATGAACAAGTGACTGGGTATTTTTGGTGTTGAAGCACTCTTTCCATTTCATAAAGTGCCATCAAAATTATTATTCTTTCTCAAGTCTTGATGGCAATGTGCTTCACATACCGTTTGGAGACTAACTTTGATTCTGTAGCTCAGGGCTTTGGGTCATAAAGGATTTAATGTGCATTTTTCTGCAGTGATCACAACATGCAGCAAAGCAGGAAAACTCACAACACAGGTATCCATACAGAAGTGACCTGGGCAAGTCTTTTAATCCCTTGTCTGTTTTATTACTGTTTTATAGCAAGAAAAATAACTTTGAATGTTGAGAGCGTTGCACTTGCTTACAAAATGTTACATATATTATTATTGCATATTGCTTCTGAAGACTTCCACAGAAAAAAATTGTGGAAGACTGCTGAATTGCAAAGCAGTATATATTTAAGTGCATAAATTGTCAATGTGATTCTAACATTAAATTTTACAGTCAGTATTGCTTATAATGCAGAAACCTCAACTTTCTGAGATTGCCTGTAAAATATCTGTGACTTGGGGGAAAAAAATGTGTTTTGTCTGTGGTGGTCATGGATGGGCATGCAGTAAAGGTTTCCCTACCTCAGCAACCATTCTTTAGTCTGCCTTTTCAGTCTCTCTTGTCACCAGACTGAGCTGTGGGGCTGTTACTAAGTTTGCAGAAATGTTTTCTGCTGATAATGTGCATGTCTTGTAGTTGAGAAGTTATTTTTAGCAGTCTGGTGAGACTCTTAGAGTCACTGTGGGACAGAGCCCTGGCGGCGAGCTGGATAAGGGAGCCACCTGCCAATGGATTGGAATGAGAGAGGGGAGAATGGTACCTTTCATTCCCAACCATCTTTTTCTGGTTTTGACTACATTGTTCTTTCCTGGTGACTTCCAAAGAAAAGGCTCATTTCTAAGGTTTGTAAAATGGTGTTTGTCTGGGAATAATCTCTGTGTTACTGAGGCAAAATTGGTATAATTGCATGAGTGGAAACTTCCATTTTCACTATGATGATGTTCAAGGGCTGCTTGGATCTCAACTGACACCTTTTAACTACAGTGAATCTGAGAAGTGCTGCTCTTCACTCTGCAGTAGTGGAAAGGCTCTGACCTGAGACAGTTTGTATGAAATCAGAATTACATTAATCTGTTCACTGCATTTGCTCATATACCAGACCTTTTCCTGACTGTGCAGTAACCAAGGAAAATTGATGCAGACAACAGTGCCACTGAAAAAGCAAATTGTTTTAAATTGTGGAACCTTTAATTTGACCATAATACTCAGCTACAAGCAGCTTTTTAATGTTTAAAATTTGGTCAAACTCACATGAAGTTCAATTTGACCTATTTTACTCATAAAGCTAATATGTAGAAAGATTGCTGAGGTAGAAAAATAGCAGAAAGAAGAAGAGGGCCCACCAGTTTACATGCTTATGTGCTTAAAGCTGCTGTTTTTCCAGATGGCAGAATAGCTAGTGGGACTCACCTAAGTAAATTGCTGTGCTTTTCCTCTCTTCCAGCTTTTTCTTACTTTTAATGTGTGTTTTGTTTTAGTGCTGTAATCAAAGGTCATCCCCAGTCTTTCAGTCTCCACATGCATGGCTGAGTGAATGCGTTTTTCTTACATGTTTATCTTTGCAAAGAAAATCTGTGGGTGGAGAATTTAAAATGAGATTCAGAGTGGTTTGGGACTTCTCTAAATGACATACCTGGGAATGCTGCCACATAGCAGACACGTTTCAGGGATGTGTATTTCATTGCTGTAGGACACCAAAGATGAAGTAAGGTAGGCTGTGTCAGTTGCTACTGACAGTGTTCATCCAGTAATACTCCATGCAACAGAAGGTTTGCAGGCATGCTGAAGTGAAAGCTCATCCTTCTTTCTTATTACTATTTAGGGTCAGGTTTTATATGTTCCACCATAGTATCTCTTTATACTGGAGCAGTGTCATTTATATGATATGAAAAAACTTCTCCCTTCCTTACCTGAAAATAACTTTGAAGGTATTTGTCTGTGTTTCCTTGGACCAGTCAGGATAGGTTCATGCTGAATGTCGTCTCTGTTTGTTTTGACTGGCAGGCACTGGTCCTGCTCACAGTATTGTGTGATGGCCAACTTGACTGCTACATTTGCAGTTGTGTGGATTTTTTGAGTCTTCATCCAGTGGTGCAATATAGTGTCTATATTGTCTGTATAGGATGTTTCTAGGAAAATTTTGCATATGGCACTTCATTTTTGTTGAGTTGGGTATTTTCTGCCCACTGTCAGGTAGAACATGTGCTGTACTCTGGATAATTTGCAAACTTGCTTAGCTGAAGTTCAGTCTTGTTTTTAGAGCTGTTTGTATATTGTCTGAAGAGCACAGGCCATAAAGGTTAAAACCTGATGGCTGTAGTGGTGTCCCTTGTCTTGCAGCAAAGGTAATTGGTGAAGAATGAAAACTGTACTATGGTAGCTAAACATGAAATATTTGGTTTTAAAGACTTTATGGCATTTCATCTCTATTAAGCCTGATGATTGTGCTGAATAACATAAAAATTATGTGGTCAATGTTGTTTCTAGATGCCTTTAACTTTGCACTGTGAATATCCTGGCAGCACTGTACAGCTGTATAACCTGCATGCATGTTTAGTCTAAGGATAGAGAATGGTCAAATTCCCTTCCTGCTTTCATCTGCAGGAATGTACACTGCCACTGTGCACTAATGCACATTCTACATTCTTTTGACCTGATTTGTAAATGGATGTATAAATTCAAAGAACTGAGCAGAATAGATTCATGTATCTTCAGTGACGTAGTTGTGACACATGACTGCAAAAATCAAACTTCTTTTTGAATGAGAATAAACTTGATCAAGGGGAAAGAGGAAAAATCTGTCAGAATTCAGAAACCTGCACCTGAACACCCTCCAGTAAGTCACAAATACACTGCAGCAGCAAGAAAATAGTAGTCTTTGTTCTAGCTGTATATTTGAGGTTTGTGTGGTTTCTTAATTGCACTATAAATTGATATCTCTATATAGTGCCCTTTAAAAATGAAGATCTTTGTTCTTCAGTGCATTCAGGTCTGAATACAATGTAAAGATTGAGGAGGAATGGAAATTTATGAAATGGCACTATTATGCAGAAGTTTTTTGAGAACTTGCAAATAAAATATTAAAAAACGCAGATCGTACTGCTAGTTGTTAAGTGATCTGTTGTCTGTGTCTGGACTTGTTTTACATTGTTCTTTCCTACCTCACTGTAGATTTAGCATGAATTATCAGAAATTGGTGGGAGCTGTAAAATACACTTCTATTCCATATCAGTGTGGCTGTTTGAGCACTTATGTAGCAGTAGGGTTCTGCGGGAGACTGCATGGGTGTATGCTGTGGTGTTTGCTTGGAGTTTCGTGGTCTGAAACTGCAGCAACCTGGCAGAACTGGTCTCTTCCCTGACCTGTCTGGCATACTGTGCACATGATCTTAGCCTAGAAAGTTGTGGATCCAAGTCAAGCTGCTGACCTTTTCCTCCAACTTATTAATAAACCTTCATGTTTCTTCTGCAGTCAGTGTTTTAGAGCGAGGCTGGGGAAGAGCATTTCAGCAGCGTGTCACCCTGCCAGGAAGGTGGCAGCGTGCCTTTCTCAGGTTGTACAGAGATGCTTTGGGCTGCAGGCAGGGGCTGTGTGTGGGTGTCCATGCCTGTGGAGTCTGCTGAACAGCAGCTTTGAAGAAAGGGCACAAGTGGTGGGACTTCAAACCTACCACAGAAATCTGTTAAAAGAGACAGAGGTCAAGGGAGGTTCTGGTGCAGCTTGTCAGTGCCAGCACATTCACCCCAGAGAGGCTGTGCTAGACTCACTGCTGTTTGAAAGCTGGCTGCCTTTCTAAACCACAGGACAGGGGCTTATTTTGGCCTTGACCTGTCAGTTGCTGGTGTTGGTGATGATGGAAGTTTACAAGGGAATTACTGCTAGGCTTGAGTCACGGGGAGATTTATCTGTGCTTCCTGTTTTGGCCGTGGAGATTCCAACCTAATGATGAATATCAATAGGGTATTTTTATTCAATAATGTAAATGTGGTATATGCATTCTATTTTTTCTTCTTTTCTGTTTCCATGGTAAGGGACAGGTGTGTGAAAACTGAGTCATGGGACCTCATAGAGACATAAAAGTGCACAAAATAGAAATTGAATATTGTAAAGAGAAGGTTTTTAAGTGATGACAGAATGTTTCTCTGAGAAGAACAGAAAATGGCTCTTGGTGGAAATTGAGGGTGTTGCTGAACCCTGCATTTGGTACAGGTGAATAAACAGTGTATTTCTGAAAATTGCATCTGGATTGAGAGCAGCAAGGGCTGTAAGGATGGTCTAGTGTAGCCACATCTCTACTGGGCACTAGGAGCAACCACAGTATTTAATTCCATGTGTCCTGGTAGAGGAAATACTGCAATTTTCACTTTAGAATATAGTATTGTGTTTTACTTGACCTCCTGCATGAACTTTCTGGACTGCTATGTTCTTCTGACCAAAGGGATGACCAAGAATTTATTAAACAAAGCTGAAACTGTTATTTGCATGGGGCAAGTGATAGCTTGGAGATTTTTGCCATTATTGAACATTATTGAAATAACATTATTTTTAATGTTATTTCAGCATCTCTTACTGAAAATTGTTAGAGCGCGAACCCCCAGGCAGATACATTGTAATATTTCACCCTGCTTATGTTAAAGCATGACTAAATTTAAATCAAAAGCTTTTCTACGTGAACTGAAAGCAAGTTGATTGACTTTGTTTCAGGGAAGTCAGTGCCTACATAGAATATAAGAGTGTTTTTCTAAAATTTCTCTCTTTTAAAAAAATATGTGATATCCTTTCTACACAAGTTCATTTTTTCCTTCTGCTACATTTAGTTGCAAGGAATTGCTTTCCAGACCTTCTTCAGTAGGAAGGAGATCTATTTTCTCTTGACAGTTAAAGAGATATGATAAAGCTTTGAGGTCTTCTGTAAGAACATATTGGACACAGAACTGAAAATTAATGAAGGCTTAAATGATGAAATTGAGGGCATGCTGTCTCCAAGCACTTACTAATGTTACTGGCTTCAGTTGTCAAATATTGGCTTCTTTTTAACTTTTTTAGCTCAAGGAAGAGTTTATATATCAAATGAGCAATCTACACAAGGTATTTAAGAGTAGGTAGAGAGATCTGTTCATTTCAGGAAATTGTGTGTTTATATTAAGGATTGTACTTGTAGGCCTTGCTTTCCATTTTACCTGTTGCTCTCGAAATCTGAATTTTCCACAACTCCCTTGACAAAAGCTCGCTTCTTCATGCACAAGCCAAAAATGGGACAGTCTTCAAAATAGTCAGACTATTACTTTGATTTAGCAATACTTTCTGGTCATCTCAAAATCATCTTCAGATATAACCATGGGTACTTAAAATCCAGATGATGTTCCAGTCTTATTACTGCTATTTTGAGAAAACTGACTATTGGGTATGATAACTTTCCTTGTGCTACAGTATGTATGAGTCAAGGGAAATGAATTCTAATTGTGGTTCTGAGGCTGATAGAACCATTGCTCTGCCAAGTTAGGTCATGAAAAAACATTTTGAAGGAAGCCATTTCTAAGCATCATAATATACTTGTTTTGAGAGAGACTCTTTTAAACTGCAGATGGGCAACATTAATGATTTTTAAAATATTTTCAGCTGAATAAAGAAGTGCTTCAAATGCTGAGTTTTCCAACCTTGTAAAGCTGCATGTTGTTCTCTGCACTTTTACATTTAGCATGTGTTTATAGTATTTTACTGAATTAGTACAATTCCTTTTATTGCCCAAGAAGGGGTTGCTTTTGATAATGTAGTGAAAAATTCTACTTTCAGAGAAATTTCAGTCTTGCACACAAAGAATAAAATCTTTGACATAAAGGAATAAGGTTTGCCTAAGAACTGTTTTCCTCATGGAAGGCTGGCTGGGTTGCTTGCCCGAGGCTGTTGGTAGGCTCTGAATGCTTTCTGACTGGGTGTTAAGATACAAATAAGTCATAAGGCACGCTGATAAGTGGGGAGCTGAATTGGCTGATGATAGAGCAGGTCAACTTGTCCAGTGCACTTACGGTAGTTTGTGGTCTCAGTAGAGATTTCCAATCGAGCTGGAGCTGTCAGGTGGCAGTTTGGCCTGTGCCATGAATCTGGTAAGTGAGGTTCAGTGTCCAGGACTGTCTGTTGTGTGTTTTGCAGAATATGTACATGCACACAGGAATTTATCTAAGGACAGCCTCAGAAAGTGCCTTGTCTAGTTGTTAGCACAACTATTTTCCAAAGTCAGTTTCCAAATGGTCTGGAACCATTTGATCCATCTACACTGAGTGAATCCAAACTTCTGTTTTTGTGGTTTTTTGGGGAAAGCCACAATGCAGGATTTCAGCTTCGTTCTGTATCTAAGTAAGATAGTCTGCAAATGAAGCAAAAACCGAGCTTGTATTGCATTTAATTTGCATTTGTAACCTCTAGCTTATGATCTTGTGTAGCTCTCCCCTGTAAGGAGACTTTTTTTTTTCTCTTTTGTTTTGTTTGGGATTGGTGGGTTTTTTTGTGTGTGTGTGTAAAGACCGTATCACAGCTTTTCACTTGCCATGTTCATGTTAATGCCCCTTGAATTCTAAAAAATTCTATTTTAAAATCTTTGCTTGTGTGACTTTGACTTTAATGGCACTAAGCCATGGATAATTGGCTCAGTTTCCTAAAATTCCACAGCCTGTTGTTAAGATAAACATTTCTAGGTTCCCAAGAACACAGACACATGTATATGGTAATATACTGATTATACAGAGCAACCTTTAAACAGCAAATTCTTATTTTCCTGTTTTATTCTTGAGGTTTACACACAAGCATCAGAAGCAGAAAAATGACTTGTCGGAATAATTGTGCCAGTTTTTAAACTACATTGTAGCCTTTTGAGAAGGGCTGTGAAATGGCTTTGTTTTGCTGTAGCCATTAGCCCCTAGGGGAGCTGGAGGGAAGCAGTCCTGCATTGGAATGGTGTGTGTTGAGATGCACCCTCATTAGTCAGGGGCACATGCCTCAGTTGCTGGGAAGGCCGTGTGACCAAGGCTTTGGTATAAGGCCCTGGACTGTTGGTTGTTTGGGAATTTGTGATCTTGTTATGTCACTCCTCAACACTGGTACCTGAAGTGGCTTGTTCAGGTATCAACAGGTGTGGGAGATCTGGCTTTCTCTGGGCTGAAAGGGGCTGTGATCTGCATTCCCCCCAGCCCAAAGCTTTAGAGAGGGGCTATTATTATAGAGCTCGTGACAGAGTTCACCTGTGTCTTCTCAAACATAGCAGTGTATGGTTGAAAGCATTGCTCCCATACATGCCTAATCAGAGATGGCAAAAGAAAATGGATATGAGGCCCAGGGACATTAACAGCCACTTACGAAATTGTGGGATAGGTTTTGAGAAACTCAGTGCACGTTCAGGGTTGTAAGGCAATCTTGAAGAATGATGGAGGCTCTCACTGGATTGTGCCAGTTGCTTGACAGGTGGGGAGGCTCGCTGCCAGGGAGTGAGGGCCTGTGATGCTACTGAGCCAAAGCAGATCGACTTAGCATCTTTACTCAGAGCAGGAATTGGAGGGTCTGTCTGTCCTTGGAGGTAGGCTTCCCAATGGTTGTCTCTGAAATTGCTTCTAGCAGCAACAGGATATTTAAATTTCTTAATTTCTGAACAAAATAAAAAATAGGATGTTCTTACTCAACAGATAGGGTTTTGATTTGTTGGTCTTATTTTTTAATCATCTTTTTATATAATTATTCAACTTAGTCCAAAGCAATAAACTCAGTCTGAAAATAGGTGGATCAGGATACAGGAGTGTGGGTTTTGAGTTTTTTGAGTTTTGTGTTTGTTTTGTTGGGGTTCTTTTTTAGGGCGGTTTGCAAAGAATTTTGTTCTTCTTATCCCTGCTCTCACTGACTGTGTGCAATAAGAAACAGTAAAGAAAGGCAGTCTTGTGTTATATATTTTGTGCAAATGTTTTCAGAAGGTCAGCTCTTAACATTTGAAATAATGACTCTTTGTTCCAATTCTGTAAATCGGTATTTTTTAAAATTTAAGTTGTACCAACTCATGTAGACTCTTAGAAGTCATTGTGGAGGGTGAGAAATTAAAAATTTCTCCTATAATAGGAGAAGAACAATAGTAACGCAAAACAAGATTAAAATTCCCCCCTCTCCCTGAGGTTTTAAAACATGATAAATATTTGGTTTGAGCCAGTCTGTTCTTTGTTTAGAATTACTTGACTAAAACTCTTGGCCCTAACTTGCTGGCAATTAGGTCTATTGTATTTTTGATTAAACAGTAGTAGTGGTGGTGGGAAACTAACATACTAGCATGGTCTTTTGGCTATCTTCCCTTGCTCTTTAGTGTTGCCCTGAGGAGCAAAGTATGGGTGGGCTGGCTCATCAGGGGTTTAGCTTGGAATGGGTACAGATTTTAATTAGAGTATCTTTACCTACTGCCTGCTGTCTTAGGCCCAGCCACTATTCAGTGAGTTCTTGGGGTGTTTTGTTTTGTTTCCCCTGTACAAGTAACTCGTTATGTGTGTGTAGTGCATTTGTGACCCTCTGCTCTGCTTCTGGGCAAGTGCTTTCACTGCTCCTTCCTGTGGATAGAAGGTGAGCTCAGCACTCAGAGCAGACAGTTCAGAGAACTTGTAATCAACAGCTCTCCTCAACTAGCAGGAAAGCTGTACCCAAAACCCTCTTTTGACAGCCTTTAAGGTTTACGTAAAGGTTTAAGTAAAGAAGTAGGGAGTTCCATTCTTCTGTGGTGTATAAATAAAGAGAACTTTTCATATTTCTGTTATCACTGTTCCCACCCAAATTATTTGAGGACCTGGTTTGCTGCTGGTTGTAGTCGTTTTCTCCATGCCTGAAATCTGACAAATATTTGATACGTGCCTTTTTTTAGTGCTACAAGGAGAGATGCTGGGAGACATGGTGTTTATGTGCCAAAACTGATGCTCTTGTATTCTAGCTTGTGTGTTCACTGTGTTTGAGGCTGGAGTCTGTACATACTGAATATAACAGCAGGCTAATCCAAAATGATTTGGTGGGGGATTTTTTGTTTTGTTTTGTGTTTTTTAAGTCATTGGATCTTATTCTTATCTTCAGCAAGTATTGGTCCATGCCTTTTATACCCACCTCGTAGTGATCTACCTCAGTAAGCACCTTGCATGTGCGTGGGTGTGAAAGTACATGTTTGTGGTGTTTCTTCTTTGCATCACCATGCCTCTGAGCTTTGTTTTCTTTCTTCATGAATTCCTTGTTTGCCTGCACATGCAGTTCTCACACACTGCACTAGTGGTGGTGGTTGAACAGCTTTCCCTTTCCAAGGTAGGTACACAGCTGAAGATCTCCCAGCCAAGAGCACAAGGTGTTGCAGGAAAGGGAACACACTACTTACATTTTTGCAGTTGTATTTGTTCACTGAGAAGGGGGGATGGTGGGGAGGACATGGTTTTTGGCCTATATTTAATAAAAGGAGAGGGAGCTGTAAAAAGCTCCCAGTGTAATGTGAGCCTTACACGAGGAAGAACTATTTATAGATCCCTGCAATATTTGCCTGAAGGAACCTAAGAGCAGAGCGGGGCAGTGTTACATAAAGCTGGGTGAGAGCACACTTGTGCCCTCGCAGCTGCGAAGGTCAAACCCAGGGCTTGTCTTACAGTAGGCTTCCACACTCCCTTGCCCTGAGGGGAGAAGAAGCTGATGGATTCCTTCTGAAGGCCAGATCCTAGCGGTGAGAAACTTTGGTTTGTGGGGAGCAGTGGTATGGTTTTCTTTTGAGAGGCTTATTATTTGTGATGTTTTGATTTCATCGTTTTTTGAAAAAACATGACTGTCTTGATTGATGACTTAATCGTCAAATAAAGCCAAACAAGGTCACAGTAGCAGCTTTGGGGACCTTGAGAGTGAGATGGTTGTATTATGGTTTAAGCAGCTTTTTGGTTATTGCTGCTGCTATTCTGGCTTTTGTTTTCCAGGGGTGACTTTTTTTATTCTAAATGACATTACCATGCCACTGGCACTTAACCAGGTATTGTTCTGGTTTTAGATGCCTTCATCAGCTTTGTACTTGTTCATTATGAGGCTTTATAAAAGTGATTTGGAAACCCTTCAGATCTTTAGTTTGAAAACATTTTTTACAGTTTCACAGGCAGAAGAGCCTTTCTTAGGGAGGCATATACCTGAGAAGAGTGTTCACAGCATGTGGCATTAACACTGGGTGTTGTTTTCTGAAAGATTACATTTGGCTGGGCAAAGCGTTCCTAACCCTACTGTGAAGGAGAAGAAAATCCAAAACCAACAAAAAGCATGGAATATGATCTGAATGTACTATAAACATAGGAAACTTAGGTAAGAGGTTTGATTAAAAGGGCCTTGAATGGTTTTAAAATTTTGGATAAGGATGTAGTCTAGAGTTGTCCAAGATGTTTGTCCCTTGGTTTTTACTGCAAAATTATTGGAACTCTTCTAACATGAGAAATGCAGAATTATATAAAGTGTTTGAAGGTAAATAAGCTGCTTCTCACATTCTGTCACTCATCTGTGACACTTAAACTCTTTATGTCCCTTGAGTTAGACGTTTTGACTGAGTCAGCATTGTGCATGTTCAAAAGGCAGCTTCTGAGCAGAAGCTAAACCCCATGGTTTATAAGAGGGCATACACTACAGCACATAATTAAGACAACTCAGTAAATTATTTGGGATCATATTCAGCCTTTATCTAAAAGTTAAACAGTGAATGTTTATGTTGTGTGTGTGTGTGTGTAAAAGCTAGACCTTTTGCAAATGGTTGTTTCTTCAAGGTCTTGACAAAGTGTGTTTAAACGGAAGAAGGCATTTTGACTGGCTTTTGAAACCACCCACTTAGTGAGGAGATTGTTTTTAAATTAAAAAAAAAAAGGCAGACTTTTATAGATTCAAAATGTGCATTATGAAAGAAATAAGAAGTTGAATACTTAAAGCAAATCAAAGTTGCTTTAGTCAATTATTTTCCTAAACAACAAGGGTAGGTGAGCATGTTTATCTTTTTACAGGTGAGGTAGACATAAAAAGTAGCTTTGATTTGCTTCAATGTCTACGTGGAACATTTTGCATCTGAAGAATTTTTTTTTGGTGGGGGCAAATAAGAACTTTGAGGGTTCTTTTTAGTTTAGTAAAACCTACCAGACGTAGTTCAAAACAGAGGTGTTTAGTAGATTTATAACATCATGCACAAAACAAGAAAGGATATTTCTGGTGGGACTCTTTCAAGTGCATAAAAGGGTAGAATTTGCACATTCTAAAACCCTCTGATGTGTTTAAGCAGCAGTTAGTACTTAGTAAATGAGAACACAGGATCAGGGCTCTGAAGCTCCAGGCGGATGTTAAGAGTAGAAGGCTCTCTGAATCCCTTGATATCATGTGGTTCTGTCTAAATTAGCAAATACTTTGTTCAGTTGGGGTGGGTGACTAGATCAAAAAACTGAAGCTTCTTAAATCTTCATTACTGATTGGAGGGGGTTACTTCAGATTAGATTTAGCTTGTCACCTTGGGCTGAATATCCTCAATTACCTGTGCAGTTTGAAGCTTCTTGAAGGAGAAAATTTAATAGGTACATGCTAGATGACTTGTCAGTGATGTAGCCCATGGGGCTACCTGAAGTTTCATGTCCCTGTTAGACAGCAAGTAGCATTTGAAGTGCATCTTGGAGCAGAGTTTTCAGATTCTTACTCAAAAGGGAATTGATTGTTCATATGCACCAGAGCTGTTCTACAAAACCCGCCAGCTCACAGTAAATGGTGTTGCTTCTGCTCTAAACCAGAGAGCATAGCTGAATTATGGATGAGAGTATGCATTGCAAAAGGATGACCTGGAAGATTTTAGTCAGCTGTTCTGGAAACATATTTTTCCCGTCTGTTAAGGAAGTATTTCTTTAAATTGTTCCCAGTGTCCTAGTTGCCATTTTAGACTGTTGAATAAAAGTAGTATTAGAATCACAAAATCTGAGCTGGATAGTTAAAAATGGTTCAAAGCTTAATAATCACCAAAGGGTGCAGCATGTAGCTCTTGGGTAGCACATGAGGAGTTCCAGATGTTTTGTGACTACAGTAAATTGCTGTTGCTGCAGTCCAAGATGGTGGTAAGAATAATGTTGCAAAGTTATCCATAACTTATTCAGCATTGCTGAGCTCTAGGTAAGCACATGGTTGAATATCTCTGTATCCTCTTCTGCTTTTGATGGAGGAAGAAGGATTACTTACAGTCATTTGTGTATTTAGATTCAGAGTTAAGTTGTATTTAGTGCTGAATGTGGAAAAACTTCGCCTCAAACGGCAGTGAAAAAGCAAGTGGTTTATTTTATTTTCTTGTATATGAAATTTATGGTGTATGTACCTCAAAGCTTTCCCCACAAAACAAACTGCAGAGAAAAAATGAACTAATTTCTTTTTATGTCCAGAACCCAGAAATGACTGACTGATGTGGAGATATTTTTTTCCCCTCTACCTCAAAACCATCAAATTTTGACTGTTGTCTAATGTAATGTTAGCTTTGAACTGCTTTGCCGAGATAACTGGCAAAGCTGGATTTATTTTTTTTTTTAAAGTGGAACCCAGTGCTGACTAATCACAGCCCAGTTCTTGACTTGCTTTTTGTAATCTGGGCTGCCACAGGTACACTACAGTCAGTACCCAATGTATTTTTTCATCAAGTCTTGTTTATATTGCGGTTATAGTCCATTCTCTTGTGTGGATGTGCTATTAGGTTGCAGAGGTGTTGGCTGTATGTAGAATTTAAGGTCTTGATATAATAATCATGCCAATACTCTGTTTTAGGCATTTACGGAGTTAGACCAAAATCTGAGCCTTCTTCAGAGGTGGTGTGCAGGAACAAGTCTTTGTGCTTGTGTGATCACTCTAACAAAGTGTGATGTTGGAATGAATGCCTTTAACAGACAACTGACAAAAAAAGGTTTTTTCAGACTAGAATGACCTTTGCTAAAAAGATATAGATTATAAACTTTAGGGAATTTTGCTCTTTCAACAAATAGTTTTACACTGTAGAATTAAGTCCAAGCATTCTAAATTATATATTTCTTTAGTCCCACATCTGTCTGTTGGCCTCAAACTGTCATTGTATTTGGACTGGGAAAACTGATAGAATACAGCCAATGGTACAATACAGCTTTTGCCATACTGAGGCAAAAGCTGAATTATGTTGTATTAGGTAGGAGAGGACTTATTTAAATTCTGTATGTAGGCTGCTGTTGACATATGCAGTAGAAAGAATGAAACGGGTTGAATTTTCATTAAGAAAAGTTATAATCTGGTTTACAGACTCTGCACTTGTTGGATATCTGATTAAGAACAAAGCTGCAATAATGATTTATATCCTCATTTGTATGTCAGAAGGTGTAAATACCAAGGAGTTCAATAACAATTTGTCCTGTCTTGTTTATGGATATTTTATGGGCAGGTAACTCAGACTAAAAAAAATATTAATGTTTTTTATTTCGTGGGGACAGTAGCTACCATGTCCATTTCTCTTCATGATTGTTTTGACAATCTGGTAAACAGTGCTCAGCTGCAGTTTGTTTTTATTTTCTGCAATAGGAGGACTTAGAAGTTCAAAGGACAAGTGTGCACTGCCTGATTAGGTGGTAATATTTGCCTTGCAACAGGGGCCATGCAAACAGTGCCTCTGTAGGTTTTAGAAAAGTGGACAACATTTCTCCCTTGTGCTTGGAAACTGAGGATATTTAATAAGTCTGAAAGGAAGCAGACATACATGTTTATGCTGGCTTTCTTTCCTCCATGATACAAGATTTTAAGATCAAGGCAAATTCGCTTCCTTATCAAGGAACTTGACTTTCTTATATAAATGCTCCATGTGTTTTCTGCACTAGACCAGGCAGACTGACTGTTGTGAATTTTGGGGCGGTTAGCTTTTGTTCATCCTTTGTGATTTAAACGTTATTTTTTTCTAGTTTCCATAAGTACCAACAGCAAAACAGGTTATGCGAAGGGACAGCACTGATAACTTTTGTTTCTGAATCCGTATCTCTGTTTACTCTTAACAGAGACAAAGTAGGAGCTGGTGGGGTGGAGCTTACGGGAGGGGGAGAACTGGTTCCATGGTACCTCAGTGGAGTGAATGTTAAGAGGTGAAACTCATTCAACACAAACTTCTAATGCAAATTGGAATGTTATGTTCTGGCCAAAAGTATTTTTGGTGAGGACTATGTGGGAGAGTCAGAAATGAGTAATAGTGGTCAGATATGTCAGATGTTAGATGTCATTTGTTCAGAATAGTTACAAGATCTTAAATTCCCAGAACTCACTTGAAGACTACACACAAATCACACCTTGGTTATCAGTGTTATTTCATTCAGGAGTGCTGTTTTCTTACTGGCTTCCTGAGGTTGCTAAGGTAGGGCCTGGAGACGAGAGCAAAAAAAGCTGAGGAGTGCTGTTGGTGCTTTTAGTTACTTAATCCTAGTCATGGCCTTGTTCATAGCAACAGACTTATCCAACAGTTTCCCAAAACAAATGTAATTCACAGCTGTGTAGTAGCAGCTAGGACAAAATTGAGCCTGTCTAATCAGTCAGTCTATGCAGTTGCAGTACTTTTTCTTGTTTATAGCTTAAACTGTTTCTGGCTTCAGTGCAGAGGCGAAAATTAAGATTTTTATTCCAACTTCATTTGAGCAAATTATTTCTCATATCAGTAATCTCCCTCTTGTTTTTTTCTGAAGAGCCGCTTGAAAGGGGACCATTTTAAAAGTAATCAGTACAAGTAACCCCATTGTTCTTTTTAGTATGTACTGTGGTAGTGCAGGAATAATGGATGCTCTGCAGGGGAACCGTAGAACTTTCTGTTAAAGCACTGGAGTGAAACTTTCTCTTCCTGCATTTGCCACAGTAGAGTATAATTTTTATTATGGTATGGTATAAATTTATCATTCAATTTAGTATCTTCCTTTAGCTGTTATGGTCCTTACAAAATACAGTTTTTGAGTCTCTGAATGAGAGAACTATTTGCAGGTTAAATTATAGCATGCAGGAATACAAATGTATGTAATTGAGGAAAACTTAATGGTATGTTACTTTTTGTGTAGGGGTGTTTTTTCCAAGAGTTAATATTGCCCTTCTAGTTATGATGTTCTGATTTCAGTGCAAATGTATCCTTGTTGAGACCCTCTGAAAGGGGGAGAGAATTTTGCTTTTTTGTTTTTATGCCTGTGCTGAAGGGGGAAAATAGGTAGAGAAAAGACGATGCTGGTGCAGTGTTTCAGCTTTGTTGCAAGACATCTCTGGAGCTTACTCCCAGAAAGTCTAAACGCCTCTTTGTCTTGACAATTTAGAGACTGATATTTGAGTCTTACAGCGAGTTTCTAGAAATACCATCATGTTTTGGTGCAGCAGTAATGTTATTGGCTAGAAATGCCAGAAAACCAGATGCCAAAATACTGAGTGTAACTTTAACAGCAAAATAAGATTATCTGGACATGTTCTTAGATATTAGAGAGCCTTTTTCACATAGAATTCTCAAGAAAGCTGTTGTATATCTGATTCTCAGTGAAGCACTGAACATAGCATGTTCTGTTGCTGCACTTGCATATGGAATTGCATCCACACCTGCTGCTTGCAAACCAGTGTAATTGTATTTTCTTGCTGTCTGTCTTCCTGTTTTTCCCATGTTGTCTGGGTGTTCCTGTGTGGCTTGTTCTTCAGCTGCTGCTTATGCCTTGTAGCTATTACATATATAAAGTCTTTCAAGTCCTTTCCCAAGTCTGTTTTTCTGCAATCCCACAATTATATTTTCCTTTCCTAGCAGCAGGGAGTATTTGCATCTTTCCTTACACTGCTGATAACCAAAAGCAGTACCATACCATCAATTTTTGCAGTGCCTTTAGCTCCTTAAGCAAAAGGTTTGGTTAAGTTTTGAGAGAAATGCTCTCTTCTTCATTCCTTCTCGGGCCAATTTGATCTTGCTGGGGACATTGGTATCCAGCCTTGAGGGACTTTGTTCCCAGTTTGAGGCTGAGGCACCAGGGAGCAGCAGTGTCAACATCCCCTTAACCCAGTGCACCTTGAGTTTTGTTTTGTGTACTCTGTAAAGGGAGCAGAGGTGCCAGCTGCCAGTCTGTCACTGAGAGGCTGGGCTGTGCAGTGGAGAGGAAAGTCTGATAGGGTTATAGTATGAACTTCTGATCATGGCTGTTTTGTTTGCTGTCAGTTGATTTCAAATTATGATGTTATTAAAGTGCCAGTAAATCAACTGGGGATGTGAAGCCTGTCTGCATGACCTGGCTCATACAGATGCTGGGTTACACAGTACTTTGGCCTGGCTGACATGGGAGAAAGTTGGTGAATGAGCCAAGGTGAATGGACTGTGCTTACTGCAAGTTGGGATAGGCAAAAATAGAGATGTTTAATCAGTTGCTGGTAAAAAACACAGTACAAGGACTGGCATTTTGCTACTGTGCAAGGTGCAGAGTGCACGCGACTGTGCAAAGTGCAGAGACAGGCAGCTGCTCTGTGAAGAGCCATTGGGTTTTTAGTATTTGCTGCATTTGTCAGGTTAAACTAATGTTTAAGGAAAAGAAAATGATCTGTCCCGATACAGGCTGTTTGGAATGGCTTGAATTGAAGGTTTGTTTTTTTTGTGTTCCCCAGACTTCTTGAAGCCAGCTCTGGCGAAGAGGAGTTCCATCTGTGCCAGCCAGCCCCAGTCTCCAGTGCTGGTCCCCCTGATGGCACATTGTACGAGCCTGTGAAACCTGCCAAGCTGGACGCCACAGCTTTGCACGACTGCACTTTGGCCGCCACCGTGCCTCCCTCGGAGCTGTCGAGCCATGCAGTCCTAGCCTGCGACACAGGCATTCACGAGGAGCACTATGTAAGCGAAGGGGTGCAAGATGATGTGCCAGACTGCAGAGAGTACAGAGATGCCTGCACCATTACTGGTAAGCAGTCAAATCTTTTACCTTGTGGAGGTACAGAGTTAAGCTTCTGTTCCTAAGCTCATGGTGGGGTATCTGCTTCATGAACGGTGCTGCTGCTGTTCTGCATGTTTTTTCTTGTTTAAGAAGTGATTTCACAGGCACCAGGATTTTCAGTGGAAGCACTTTGTGATGTTTGAGGTCCTTGCAAATAGGCCAGACCAATGACAGCTGTGAAACCGGGTTACTGTATTTATGTACTAGGGAAGTTGAAGCACTTGAATGTTTGTTTGGAAAATGACCAAAGTCAGGGATGAGGAGAAGGGAACACGGCAGCTTGAAGTTTATGGAATGCTTGTCCTAATGTTCAGCATAATTTAGATTTTTGTCTTCATAAGAGGATTGCTTTGTGGGAGAAGAGGGATGGGGGAAATAGGATCTAACATTTTTACTGTACATATTTGTGCTTTTCAAAGCCATTTCATTTTTTCACATTCGTTCTGGAACAGTAGGACTTAATATATATGGAATTGCTTCTTTTGCATGCTTTTATGAAAGGTTGAATACCTTATTATAGATTCACACAAATAAATTGAATATGTGTTAAGTGTGGTATTTTAAATAGAATTAGATTCTTAGTACCGTGGTCAGCTGACCTAATTTTTTTGTGTTTGAATAATCACTGTAACTCAGTGTAGTCATGGTTATGGCCATAAAGTGACAGGCAGTTTCCATTCCAAATGCATGGTTTGTTGGCTGAACTGTGAGGCTTCTTTCAGCCTAACATGACCTTGTGAGTTCTAAGTCCTTTTGGGAATGTTTGAGGAGTCAGCTGAGTTTTTGGAAGGGAAAAATGAGATGTCTGAGAAAAAAAGCAATAAGACTAAGACTGTTCTAATTGGCAGCCAGGTACTTTTATCCTGTGTTACTTTCAGCCCTTTCTAGAATTGTCTTTCAGTCAGAGAACTGGTTAATGGTGACCATCAGCAGCTGCTTTAGTAGCATGCCTTAGCTCAGCTCAGTCTGACAGCTGTGTAGTTACTAAGGGCTGATATTCTCAAAAAAAGAAAATAGAAAGAAGGGCAGAGATGCTCTCAAGTCCATCCTGATTTGCTTAGCAAGGCAAGCAGCAGGATTTAACACTGGAGTCGCTTTGTTAGGTGTACGTCTACATAAAATAAATGTTTTGTTTAAACAAGCTTACTTGCCATCCTTCCTTCCTTGTTTTCACGGATTTAGAGCTTCTTAACTGGTTAGTTCAAAAACAGTAATCCTTTTGATTTCCATGTAGGTATTTGCTTGTTAGGTAGACTAGAAACTACACATCACATAAATGCATTCCTGGTAGTAGAACTCTCTTTTCCAGGCCCCTTGTAGTTGGGCCTTTCCATCTGTTCTGTTGGCTGTGGCCTGTCTTCCCTTTACCCCCTCTCCTCCCTCCCCTGTTAACAGGAATTTAACTTTGTTTTCCTGTTTCTGACTACAAGCCAGGACAACCAACTGCTTTCACGAATCAAGATGCCTTCTTGATTATGGTTTCTTGAAAGGGAACACAAACTCACTTTCTAAACTTTTAAGAAATTTTTGTTAAATGGTGGCCAATGCATGTTCTTGCTACTTGACATTTCTTCAAGCCTGGTATAGTTTCTGAATATCTTTCTTCTTGCTTAGCTGTCAGCCAATTGTTTACAGATTGATCCTAAATTACTTTTTTAAATGGATTTTCTGTTCTGCGGTCAGATTTGTACTGTTTGTGCCCTGAGGACAACATGATGTGACTTCCAGTAGAAATAGCAGTGGTTTTGTTGATTGTTTGGTTAGTTGGGTGTTTTTTCTAATGTTTATGGATTTTTGGGTTTCAGGATTTTGTTGTGCATTTTGAAGGTGTTGAAGGGCACAGGCTGGAAGTAAGGAATTGGTCTCATATTCCCTCTGTAAAATCTTTATCAGTATTGTGTGCAGGTATGCAGTGTATACCCTTGAAACAATGTGAAAGATAAATACTCAATTGAATTGTCAGTATTGTCAGAGACTCTAACATGAAGACTTCTTGTTCTGATTGACAAGTTAGCACTATTGACACTTATAAATTATTTCATGGAAAAAAAATTGCTCCTATCAAGTCTACATATACCATACTTTTTCTTCTGATGCCAAGCCTTGACTCATCGGAGAGTTCAAATTCAGCAGTCAGGGCAACCAATATTTTTTTCAGTCTTAAATTAACACCTACAGCCTATTGTACAAGATTCCTGCAAATAAAGGCTTGAGCACAGTTAAGAAAAGAATGAGAAAATGAGGCACAGTGTGGTGATGCCTTCTGGAATGCAGCAAACTAGTGGTAATTGGAGCTATCTCTGGTGTAGCTAATAGTAAATATTATGATGTGCACATTTTGCTATTTAACTTTTCAAGACTGTTGATGCTCAAAGAATTTTTAATGCTGCTTCCTTTACTTTTTGTTACTGTTTTTGTTTCCCATTGTGTTTGTGGGCAGTAGAGAGGTACTTTGGCATTCTCTGTCAGCAGCACCATCTCTCCTGCCTGGGACCCAAGAGCAGATTCAATGGAGCTGAGAGCATAGCACATTCTGATTGTGCTAAGTGTGTATTCTTGGATATAGGGGTTGGCTTAAACATTTCTTGTCCCCAAACCATCTCAGAATTGTGCTTGAACAGATTTCTGTGGGAGTGCAACTAGAGGTGTTTTAGGCGGATAGAATCCTTGCTCTGCTTTTGTCTCAGAGAGGAAATGAGGGTTACTTTTTAGTTAGGTAACACCTCTCATCTATCCTGTTGTCTGGCCTAAAAGCAGTTCTCTTGGCATAACAGAGGCATTAAGCACTGCAGGGCTGGGCCCGGGTGACAAAAAATAGTGTGGTGAAAAATTGCCTTGAGCCAATGTCTGAGAGAGGGACAGCACCTTTCCCACTGAATTTGATATTAAAGCACCATCCAAAGCTCATAGGTGTTGCAAGTGAAGCTTTATGCAGGTAAAAGCATGTGAATCTGTGATGGCTTCAGCTCAGAAGGGCAAATGAAATTGGATGGTCGATGCATTGAAAAAAATTGTTTGTGAACATTTTTAAGAGTTATTATTTTAAAAGGTGCTGGTGGAGCACATGCTTTCTAAACACTAAATCTGAAAATGGACTCAGTAGCTGTTGTAATAGATTTTTTTTTGTTTTGTAATACCTCATTTTAGGTTAGCAAGATTTATGAGAAAAGATCAATGTAGTTTGACTTCAGGTTTCTATTGCTATTGATCGAGTGGAGCCTCTGCAGGTAAATGGACAGGAGACTCAAGTTCTGAGATTGGTGGACAGTGAGGCAGCACAATATTGAAGTTGTATGGTGCTGCTACATGTGGGAGACACCTATCGTGTCCTAGTTGTTTTTCTTTCCTTTTAACTTTTCTTTTTCTTGCTGCTCTCATTCATCCGAGAGTGTAGAGCTAGGAATATGGATGTAGCACCATCTAGTGTTCCTTTTGCTAGAAAGGGGGTGGAAATGCTTTTAAAGGTCTGTCTTTTCTTTAATTGCAGTGCAGACCTGAATACTTTCAGTCAGATGATAAAAACAGCAACTGAAGTTGGGGGCATTCTTCTCTTACACCACTACCGCCACAATCACCACCATCCCCTCCCATTTTTTGTAGAGCAGGAAGGGCTGTAATCTTGACATGAAAGAGCAGAGTATCACTAAATTGCTCAATAGTCTCAATTTTATGAATTACAAAAGCCTCGTAGTCTGATTGCCTTTTTCTTATCTGTTAGTTGCTGTCAGACAAGTCCTGTCCTCCTGGAAATGGAGAGTACAGTGGGGATGGAAGTCTGAAATATCACTGGATGTTACTCTTGTGATAGCTGTCTGACTGCTATAATATTTTTGTGAAGCTTTTTCTTTGTGGCTTTTTTCTTTTTTTCTCTTAAAATATGCATAACACAGTATCCTTAGCCGTCTTCAGTAAGTTAACTTTGCTTTTGGTGTCTGAATACTCACTATTTGCAATGATTTTGGTATGGTGCACTTTGTAATTCAAGAGCCAACTGCTTAATATGCCATGTAGGTTTCCTTCATCCTCTGAAAAGGAGAGAATGAATGGGTTGTAATTTGAATTGCCCAGCTCCTTCATTAGTTTGCATTATTCATTTGTTCACTGTACTAATTACTCTTACTAAATGCATGAAGAAGTATGTTTTCTGGCTGTTCAGGACAATTTCCTGAGGGCTGTTGAATTATTGGGAAATGCTCTGTGGTAATAACCTGTTCTGTGTCTTACCTTGTTTGCACTTACCACAAGCAGACTTTTTTTTTTTTAATTTCTAAAAACAAAGTTACATTACTGGAGGGGTCAAACCATGAAATGTCATTTTTTCTCAGCAGGAAGGTGTCTGTGAAGAGCTGGTATTGTTTGACCTTCCTTGCAGGTTGTGTAACTTGCACATTACTGCAGTGACTGCAGTGGAAGGAGTCATCCAGAGAAACCAACTTTCTCCTGCTGTCAAGCTTCATTCACAGAATCTGCTAGCAATGTTTGGGTGCAGAAAGTTTTCTCTGGGTTTTCATCCTGTCTCTGTCCTTACTCAGGCTTTAAATATGTTCCCATATGAAACAGAGATTCCGTTCTCTTCCACCAAATTACCATTCTTCATGGCAACTTCAGCCAATTTTGATAACTGATTGGTCCTACAGATAAGTGGTGCTGTTCTGACCATTGCTTTATGTAATCACTTTATTTTAAAAGACATGCTTAGGGCCCACAGAATTTCCATTACATTGTGTGTGTCCCCCAAGATGCATGGTTTTGTGTTGAAAGGTTAATTTCTATTCCTTCTGTTTCAAGTGTGATACAACATGATTGGTCAAAATTACTCCAGAGGGACTTAGGTATTATAGGTTGTTGTGAGATTGCTTTACTCTTGTTATGCAGGCGATGGGGAGAATTCTGTATCTGTGGCTGTCCTGTTCTAGGTGTATGAGTTACCACCAGAAACTGTGTGCTTGCTATTCTGAGACTGTTCAACCTGTTACAGGCCTGGTGGTTGACTTCTAGGCTTTAAATGGTTAAAGAAGTATTGATAAAATATTAACAGTTTGGAATGGCTTCCCTTTATTTGAACCTTTCTGTGTTGGTTACCTTTCTCTTTTACTGCTGTGGTTACCTTTCTCTTCTAGTGGTGCATAACTTGTTCTAGCATTTGCTTCTTTTTCACCTCCTGGTTTGGGGTGGGACTTCCATGTTTTTCTCAGGTTTCTCAATATGAGAGAAGAGGTGTAAAATATTGCTTGGAAGAGCTGGAACTGAAGCAAAGAGCATAAGAAATGCTCTGCTTTGTTGGACCAGCCGGCTCAGGACTGTTGCTGACTCCAGAAACCACAGATGCTGGATATGCACATCATGTACTCAGCCACTCTCAGCAGTCTACTCTCAGCATAAGTGCCCCCATCATGCAGAGCCGTTTAGTGTTGGAGCCAGTCCATATCTTTTTCTTATCTGGATCTGCTGAGTATTTTACCCTGGAACTTCATGGTTGCTACTGCTGTGTAAAGTGACACCAATCTTGCGGTGTTTCTGTCAGTATTTGTCCTAGTTATGCAGGATGTTGGTGAATATCAGATCTTCTTTCCCCTTATGAAGTTATCTTCGTAATTTTGAAAAACCTTCATGGTTTTGATACCCCTGTCTACTGCTCTCCCAACTTTCTTAGTCTCTCCTTTAAGTAAAACTATGAGAATGTTGATCCTTTCCCAAGCCCATTTTCTTCGTTATTGTCACCAGTCTCATCCTGTAAGCTTGATCTAGTTTTGGTCTCTTCTCCCTCTTTCCTGACACTTCTGTAAGCAGCTGTTGCTACATTCTGAACAATTTTCCTTTCTCTAAAGCGTTCCAAAAATGCCAGTTCTGTTAACATGAGATAGTTCCTTTGGCATGACTGGAACAATTTTATGAGTCTGACTGTATTTCTGTCTTGCATACTCTGATAAAATGATCTTATTCTCTGTGCCTGCTGCATCATTGCCTCTACTTTGAATTTTCTGTTGGGCTTTTGGTGCATTCTCAGTCAACTTGATGCAGATTCTCCTTCCCTCACATCCTCCCCACAGTTGCTTTCCAGCTCTTACCCTTTCCCAATAACCTGATTTTTTTTCTGATTCCTCTCCTGTGTAGGGTTGTTACTCTACCTCTTAATCTGTATCTCAGGCATATGTTTTTATTCTATTAAGGATCATTTTTTTTGTGGTTTGATGATATTTGGTTGGTTGGTTTTCCCTTAAGCAGAATTCTGCTGTACTGCCCTCTTACATATTTATGCTTCCTAATATGATCTGTGTTTTTAGTGTAAACTGTAAATTCTGAAGTCACTATGAAAGCAACCGTTGGAATTACAAGTCCAATGTGACGTTTTTAAAGATGTTCTTAGATTTCCCATGTTTTGGGAAGCACTTATTCCTAAATAATTCCTCGCTTTATTTGAGGTGGGGGTGTGTGAAAGCAGTAAGTTTTCAACAGTGTTCTGGGTTTGTTCTTTGAAGAAAGTACTGAAGGCCAGTGCCTAGTAGATTTTTTGGGTTTTTTTTTTGTTTTGCATTTTTTGTTTTCCTGTTGTGGTGCAATGAATAGTGCAGGAAGACTAAAAAGCTACATTTGATTATTGGTGCATTTAGATATGTGAAAACAACTTCTATTCCACAATTTAGCTCCATAACACATGAAGTTCAGCTTTACCTTTCTCCCTCAATGTATGTGTGTGTGTCCATCATGAAGCAACGCATTTTTCACTTAAAGTAAGCATCTGTAAAGAGCGAGCTACATAAGATTTAATTCTCATGTTTTGCTTGTGATTCTGTGAAAGCTTTGTTGACAGCCATTGTTTAGTGGCTGGCACATTTTGTAGCTGGGCTGAACAACAAGGAAAAGCAGGACAATTGCTTTTCAGGGTTTTCGTACTCAGTGATTTATCAATGGGTTTTTGAGACATTCGCAGTCTCTCTTGGCAGCTGGAAGATCCTAATGGTTAATGAATGTGTTTATTCTTACTGCTGCTGAACAGTGTGTTGCCAGCATGCCTTTGGTACATGAATAGCTTTTGTTCTTACTCTAAAAGAATAGCCATGGTGGTAAAATTTCCTTTTATTTTCTGTTTAATGTAAAAATCATGAGTATGGGTGCATTTATCCACAGGGAGAAACATTTCCATACTTTCATTTAAAGCAAAGTTCATTTAAATTTATGGCATAATGTACTGTAGGGTCCTTATAGTTGAATGGATTCCCATCACCAAATCTGTCTCAGCTTTTATACCCAGCAGGAATGTGTATGTAGGGTGGAACCAAGCAGGGACACTTTAACCTGGTGAACAATGACATTCCTCACATTGGAACTGTACTTTCCAGTGGTTTCATCTTTGTTAACTGAGACATTCCCAACTTTATCCTGATCTTTAGTAGGTGTGTTTGGCCAAGCTGAAAAGAGGTTGGCATTGAATCTTTTGTTTTCCTGTGGAAGACTAGACTTTATGCAGATTTTTCCATGTTCAGAGCCAGAAGAACCACTGCTTAAACCATTTTGATTAAAGGTGTGGCTGGGTTTGCAATTTCAGATCATGCCATGCCATACCACTCTAGTTACAGAAGCTGCCATGGCTGTTTGAAGTGTCTTGAGTTTTAGAGGTATGAGGCAGCTTTCGTGTTTAAGGGCTTTTCTTCCAGCAGTTTGGCTTTGCAGCCAGCAGTGAGACTTCAGATGTATAAGGATGCTAAGGCTATCTTTCTCTTTGGACACAAGTCAGTGAATTAGATTTGTTTGTTTGTTTTTTGTTTTTTTTTTTTTTTCTTTGTTGTTGTGTTTGAGGGGTTTTTTTGGGTTTTTTTGTTCTGTTGGTTTTTGGATTTTTTTGTTAGAGGTAGTTTCCTTTGCCCTAGGTAGTTTCCTTTGCCCTAGGAGCTAACCACTTGCTTTACATTGAAACACATGTCCTGAGTTCAGTATTATTTGTAAGATTTCAGTACAATTAGCCACATCCAAGAACCAAGACTGAATAGGAATATGCTAAGTTCTGTGGTTTTGTGTATTGCTCTGTACATATGCATGTAATTGTTAAATAATGCTCAAGAAATACTTGTAATTACAGACCTCAGTCAATACTTAATGACTGTGTCTATGTGGGCCTATAGAACTCAAATAATGGATGACTACAGGCCATGTTTGCCTCTCCAGTAGTGTAGGTAGCAGCCCAATTGTGTGGCAGAACTTTCTTCCCTCTGCTTTTCATATATATGTGGATCTGTTCACAGGGATAATGACGAGTTCACTCCATTCCATCACTGTCTGAATGGACAGAAAGCATGGGGAAGATGAGGCTATTGGGCTGCTCCAATCAGCCAGGAAATATCTGCTGGAAAAACATTTAGAGAAAGACCATCCTTCTTACTTCCATCATTGGAACATGATTAGGCATGTGGGCCTTCTGAAAAAGGAGAATACTAATGTAGTTTTGGCCTCCTGGCTGCTTGTTGAGCTAGATTAGGTGACTAATCTCAGTGTCACGTGGAGCAAAATCAGCAGTCAAAAATGCTCTGGTATTTGGCATGGAATAGCCTCAACTTGATGAACTTCGATTTCTTGTGTTACATGTGGCTGGACTTTAGCCTCCATGCTGTAGCCCTTTTCTGCAGAGAACCTTACTTTTATTTAACTAGTGTGGAGCCAGCACTGGAATTCACCCTTGGCAGGTATTGTGTGCTTTTTATTTTTTGGAATTGTTATTTATTGACTGTCCATTCTCAAAGATTTAAAACAGAGAAACTTAAAATCAAAACTCTTGAGAGAGCTAAGTGTCAAGGGTGGGTAAAACGTGTGTGTGGGAAATAGGACAGGACTGAAAACCAAAGAGAGGAGTATGTGGTCCCATGAAATAAAGTAGTAGATATCTTTATTCTTCCAGCATTCTTCAGAGAGTTTCCTTGTTTCTCTTGTCTCTTTTTGTTACTGTGCTTGTATCTACTTCTCTTTCCTCAGCTGCCTCAAATGGTAGTGACAAGTTACAATGTTTTAGTTCTGTTTAGAGAAATGAAAGATTCATCTGAGTGACTACTGAAGCATTTTTTGTTTGCTTTGGGCTTTTTTTCTTTGTTTTGGTTGGGGGTTTTTTGTTTGTTTGTTTGCTTTGTTTGTGTTTAAGAAGGAGAGGGTATTTAGACTGCTCCTCTCTGGCTGTGGGCTGAGCATCCATTGCTAGGGTTTGATGCGGTGGAGTTTCCTGGAAGATGCTCAGGGTGGGCATGTGATACAGCCTGATGACCAAAGCTTGTGTTTTGAAGGTTGCCAAGCAGTCCAGCACTTCCCTAAGGTCACACCCAGAGTGGAGTTGTTTTGCTGCAGACACCACTTCTGTTCAGCAGTTGTTTCCCTTTGCTCAGAGGAGGCACTTCTGGGTAGCACGGCCTCTTTGTGCTGTTTGCAAGATGTTGGCTTCCATCAGGACCACAGCTTGGGGGCACTGTGCTCTGGGAATGATACTGTCTTGGGGTAGTTTTCCTGTGGTCTTTCTTGTCATGACTTGTGTGTTCTGACATGCCCCTTCTTGAGCAGAGCCCTGACCCTAGCGTGGTTCCTGGCAGGGCTGGGTTTACGGCTGATTGTTTTTTCCACTTACAGCAGTGGGCTGAAAGCGGGAAACTGGCTGGCGAAATGTCTGGTGGGATTTGGGGGTTGGGGCACTGAGGCAGTTCTGCCGGCAGGTGGCAGTTTGTGCTGCCGGCAGCTTCTGTGGAGACCTGCCAGTCCTTTTAACCTTGGGAGGAGAGCTCTGCTCCCAAGCAAATCAACAAAACCATGAAGATCAGGGATGGTTTGAACCAGAATGAAGGCAGGCAGAAACAATGTATTTTATGTTCCTTGCGAGGACTATTCTGATAAGTCGTGCTTGCATTTGCTTGTAAAGGCTCCTGCAAATTTGTAGAGTTCATTTTCTCTGTGTGTTTTCACTATCTTTTGGGATGTTCTTTGTTGGTTGCCACGCTCCCCCCCATGCTCTTGTCCCTTCTCATTGTTCTAGGTTCATTCTCTGAATTTATCACTAGTTCTAATGTGAGGTTGATGCTGAAATTGAGTAAATGCTCATTTTTTATCGGTCAAATGATGTTTTTCTTTCCTACAGTAAGGTACATCTATAACCATAGACAGATGAAACCCAAAAGCCTGGTAGGGAACAGAGTTTGACAGATGAGCTGCTTTTTGGTGACCGTGTTGATAGAAATGAGATTTTCAAAGCTGTCTGCCTGTGGTTCATGTTGAACTTAGCTGGTGTTGAAGTTAGTTTGACTGAGACTGAATTGCTTGTTCATGAGGTGCTGGCAGAGTTCCACCCATCCAAGTAACACTGACAATTAAGTATGTATATAACACTCTATGGGAAGCGACCTAATGTATTGCATGGCTGTGGGAGTGTGGGATGCAAAGGACAGTGGGTGGCCACCCCACACGATGCTTTGTGATATCTGTGTTGCAGAGGAGAGAAGGCATTCCTTGAGGAGCTTTGCTGTCTCCATACAGTCAGCTCCCATTGTTTCACACTTCTCGCTCTGTTTTCTGTTTGATCAACTCCTTGCTCACTTATCAGCAGAGGAGGGATGTAAGTGTGCATCTGAAAATAACCAAGTGTACTCTTATCCTCACATGCACATGGTTGTCCTGCAAATTATTTCTTTCTCTGCATGTGAAAAATTAAAAAAAAAAAAAAGACTGGGGGAAGGAAGAATCCATCCTCCCACCCTCACTTCAGTCTTTACAGTGAAGATTTAGTTTACTATATTTAGAGCATTTTGTATGGATAGAGATGTGTCTAGAAGAAAGGGAACTGATTAAATAGTCAAAGGTACCTAGAGCAGCAAGCATAATAAAAAATTCTCTAAGAAAATACAAGCAAGCTGAAATAAGCAGTGAAACTTGAGTGCGTGTCTTAAGTTGAGAGGCATGGGGTAGAGAGGTTTAGTATGTCCAGAAAAGGAGAAATACACCAGCCAGTCAAATGCCAATGTATGAAAAGATACAAAACAAGCTAGTAGGTAATCCATTAGTAGCTACCCAAGGGATACTGAAACGGAAAGAAATATGTAGAAGAGAGCTAAGCTGGAGTGTTCTGCCTGATTTACATCTTCTTTATGGGAAGAGAAGATTAGAAACTCTAACAAGAAATTAACCAAGATAAAAGTCTCTGAAAACATTTGTTTTAATCTCATTTAGAAAACAGAGAGCACGAGGAGAGTGTTGACAAAAATTACTGCAAAGCAGAGTGAGCACCTTCTTCATTTCCTGAGGAACAGGGCATGAAGAAATACTTATTTGCAACAAAACAAGTGAGGTGGGGTGTTCATGCATTTAAGCTAAGAAGAACTAAAGCAGTGGAACATGTTACTTGCAAAAATATGAAAAAGTTAAATTGATTTATTATTTTAATTTTCTATGACGTGCTGAAAGCTGTGGAGTTGCAAAAGAATTAGCAAATCTTATTTCCTAATTTTTTGATTTCAAAAGCAGAGCTGGGAATGATCTATGCTTTACTAAGAATCATGAGTTTGTAATTCATTAGCTATTTTGAATTGGTTTAAATCTGCTTGCAGAAATTTGTTTGCCAAATGTGTTTTCCAGAAAACTGGAAGTTGAAAATTGCTTGCATTACAAAACCCGGAGTCCATAACAGCAACTCAAAAGGTTATGGTTCAGCTCCATTTTGTTGCATCATTTAAAATTAATTACCAGTTATTTGTTTTGAGTGTAAGGTGTTATATCTTTCTCAATAAAATGAAGGTACTACCTAGGACAGGATGAAGTGCTTTTGTACCTCTTAGATATCAGTTAACTTAATCATAAATCACAATCACAGAAGACGTCTTGGGTGTTCTTAGTTGAGAAGTTACTTAATTGTTTATCTTTGCAGTTCTGTTGAGAAATAATAAAAAAACTTCTGTGAAAACAGAATTAGAGTCTTTTAAAAAATGTACCTTGTTTTTGAGGATGGGGGATGGTGTTAGTCTGCATCTCTTCTCATAGCAAATATGTGCATCTCAGAAAAGGGAGGGGAGTAAAAGTGCAAGGGAAGAGATTGTGTAACAACAACTCTGAGAATATTGCCGTGATTTAAGTGGTGAACTAATGTTTAGTCATGAAGAAGTCTAATTATGGTGTCCTGTTTTTCTAAATAGGCAATTACATCACAACCTGTTCGTATTTCCTGCTGGTGTACAGATTTTAAAATTGCAATGCAAGTTAATGACAATAGCATCATAATAGCGTCATAAAAATCTGCCTTTCCAGTTACCCATTAATATCTTTTCCAGTTATTAGGCCTTTTGAATTGCTTAGAAAGGCTCAGGATTTATCATAGGGTAGAGTAGAAAAATTTTCTTGGTTGACTTGTATTCCACAATAATTCTTATTTCTTTACTGCCTGGCCTTTACATTCTAGTGGATTTTTTTTCCACAATAAAACTGTATGGGGTTTTTTTTTAGCATGTGCATGTGTGAAGGTTGTTTTTTTTCCTCCTCACATTTTATTGGTTGCTTCCTTTGCGTTCATTTTTCGTTACTTTTTGGGATAAAAACAAGCCAGTTTACTTATTTGTACAACTGAAACTTTCTCATCTCATCTATAAAGTCTGTTTCTTTTGGAATCCTAACAATAAAGAGAAAGACACTAAAGGTTTGAATTTTTCAGAATTTTCATTTCTTTTTTCCCAAGACAGTCATCTCAGGCTGTGTAGATTCTTGCATTTTTCTGAAGAGAAAAATGAACATCTTGGCCAGAAAAACTCCCCCAAAACAATCCCAATGAAAAAAATTAACTCCATATTCTTGAGATTGAGAGCAATTTGGTAATCTAAAGATAGACATATAAAAGAAAAAACCTTTTATGTGTACATGTACACAGGTTTTTGAATGTCTAGTGGATGTCAGCATGCTTTTCTGCATTCAGATGGTTGCAGGTGCTGAGATGATGCTGTCGGCCATTTCAAAGGTAACCAGGGAAGAAGAAAGTTTGTAGTTAGAGGCTGGCTCTCATCTTTCAAAGCATGGAGAACAGATCTTGTTTCTCTGTGTAAGCTGGTAGTCCCTCTGAGAGGGTTGCAAAGACCTCTTAAAATGATGTGTGCAGGCTGATTCTCGTATTGCACAGAGCTCCATAAAAACAGCATTGCTGCACATGTGGGCATCTAACTGCAGGGAGGCCTGGAGGACACTCGCGTATGTACAACACTTAGCAAAACAGTCTGGATGAAGGCAGAGGAGAATAGGTTATAGCAGACTCCTTGAACCATAAAGTACAACACAACTTTCCCAAGTGGATTTTAGTTCTAATCCTCAGGGTTTTGTAAAGTATGTAGGCTGGAGATTGACAGTATGAGTTCATCTTGGTATACTCTGCCCCGTTGTCTGATAGAACAGTAATGTTCTTGCAATTTTTAGTGCTTGGGATGCTTTTGACAGTGTAATTTCTGGCTTGGAAGGATAAAAAACAGGTAATTAATGATGTATAGAAAAGTATGTGTTACTTCCCCGTTATCTCCTTCCTTCCCTTCTTTGACAGAGGTGAGTTCCACTAAGTTATGGTGGAATTGCAGGTCTACCTCAGTCCTGCAGGAATAAGTGTCTCTCACAAAAATTGATGCCTTTTTCAGGAAGCAGCAAGAGCAGGGCTGCCTTATAGGCAGCTGACGGGATGGGAAGGGCACAATCCTTGTTGGCACAGCCCAGTCCCTTTGTTCCCAAGCAGAGCAAAGGTGCTGGCAGTGACAGTCCAAATTGAGTCTCCAGGGGTCGATCATCAGACAAGTGCCAGTAATCCAGGAAGCCTGGACAATGAGTCAGTGTCAGCAGTGAGCAGAGCTGGGCTGCCTACAGCACTGCACAGGGCAGCACCAGGGGCTGGGCTGTACACAGGGCTGCTGGCTGGGGAGCAGCAGCCAGCTGATGAGCCTGGTCATGGCAGTAAAGATACATGGCAGCACTCAGGGCCTTGACAGCCTTGGCTATTTACTCTGGAGTGAGTCTCAGCAAGAGTTGCAAGAGCTATGACACTAGTTAGAGAGGGAGCTCTGGTGCATTGCTCTTCCAAAAAAGGCTCAGATAGCTCTTCCTTACTTCATATGTGGGGGTAGGGATTGTGCTGGATGGTGGTGTTTTCTCTTTGTACTGGAAGTTGAAATGGAAAATGTGCAGATTGATGCACTAAGTATTTACTGAGAACATACCATGAGTTGCTCAGTTTCTTAATAAGTATTTAGCATGACATTGCATTTAATGGTGTATGATAATTAAACTTAAATATTTAGAACTATCGTGACTGTTTTGGGTATTGGCACACTCTCAAAATTCTTCATTATATTATAATATAGGTTGGAAGGTACCTCTGGAGGTAATCTGTTCTGACTTCTTCTAAAAACAGGTCTTTTAGAGTAACTGGTCATGGCATAGTTTACTCGACTTCTAGCCTCCCTGTGCCCCTGTTTGACCATCCTCATGGTAAAAAAGTTTCAACCTTGAATTGGGATTTTTTGTGTTAAAGCATCCCAGCTACCTCTTGGCCTAAATTTAAAGCTCCAATTTTAATTGTAACATTTTTGCAGTTGTTGTTGGCTGTCAGTAACCATTTTGTAGAACTGTGTGCAAACTTGATATATTTGTGAACATGAGGGGCTGCACCTCCGAATGCAGGTCAAATAGTGTCAAAAGGTGCCCTAGAAGCTCCTGTAATCATCTTTAGCAGCATATCTTAAGTGTGAATTGTGACACTGTTTGCTATTGCAATCCTGGCTTTCTGTTTCTTGAGAAGAATCTGCCAGCAGCAAAGACAGAAAAATACAGTGGTACTAAATTGTGGTCAAAGACCAAGTTAAGGAGATATGTAAAGCTTGCAAGCTAAAAATGATGTGTGAAGTAAAACATCAAAAATGTACATTCTTCTGTGCACTAATCCTTTCTTCATGCTCTGGTTGTAACTGTCTATCTATTCCCCACCCTAACCTACTTATTCTTCAGTAAGTGTCCCTGCTTTTAGAGGTCAGGCTTTTTGTCACTAAGAGAGCATGCCCTTGTATTGTCTACTAGTAAATATGGTGTTTTAGGATAATTTGTGACAGGCATATCTTCTAAACTTATTTATATTGAACTGTTCTTTACATGCGGCAAAATCTTGTTGATATCAAAGCAAACTGACATCTTTGAAAGCTTGTGTGCAGAGTACTCAAGGTAACTAACAGAGATTGTTCCCTTTTCTTTAACAGATGTGTGCAATAGTACCAATCTTCCTGAAGTTGAAATCATCAGTCTCCTGGAAGAGCAGCTGCCTCATTATAAGCTAAGAGCAGATACAATCTACGGTTATGACCACGACGACTGGCTTCACACACCTCTCATTTCCCCTGATGCGAATATCGACTTAACAACTGAGCAAATAGAAGAGACCTTGAAATACTTCCGTAAGTCAAAACTTCAGAAACTGTACTGAGAAACAAATAAAATAATACTATTTTTGCTACCTTCTTTGAAGTATCTGTGCAATTCTTTGAAAGCTGTGGAGAGCAAGAGAACTGTTTGTGATTTATTGCTTTGGTCTCCATGACTGTGGTTGATAGAAAACAAAGGGAACATTTTATCAAGAACAGCCATTGCATTTGTGATTTGTGCATGCACGTATCAAATACTGGAGAAACTGAAATACTCCTTTTTGCTTGTGATCTCTCTAAAAAAGACTGAAATTTCTATATCTATGCAGGTTAGAAAGCTTAGACCTCTTTCCATATCTGCTTCTTTTGAATGTGTTCTCTGACACATTGCACTGTTGTTTGGTGGCACTATGTACCAGCATCACAGCATGATGTGAAATCATTTTGTTGCAGCTTAAACTTCTAGAAAAGCCTTGTGAAGAACCAAACTCTGACCATTTGGTTGTGATGGTTTGTCCCTTCATTCTTTGTTTTGTATTCATACTATTGGACAAAAAAAAAATTATGCCTAGAGGGAACACGAGTAGAGTTGTGATCTTTGTGGTTATTCATTCTTTTGTTTGAGCTTGTAGATACTTTTATCATGGTGAATGGATTCATGTCTCTCTGGTTTCTTCCACTGTGGGTATTGGCTTAGGTGTGCAATTAGAGAAGACTTCTGTGATTCATCTCAATGACTACTATACTAAAGCAGTAGCAGTGGATTTACATGGATTATAGAAGTAGGTAGATTTAGGTAGAGGCACAGTAGACCTTCAGAAGAGATGAGTTACAGGGCTCAGCACAAACCTGTGCAAAGATGGCTTCATTTGCATTTTGAAGCACCTGAACAATCACTTCGTAAGGAGCACAGCTGGTAAAGAAAAGCGTGAATAGTACAAAGAACTGAGTTTCTGATGTTCATGCTTCAATAATGGGCATGAGTTATTTTAGTAAATAACTTGCATATGCTCTCCACCTACCCCCAATCACACAGAAACAGTGGGAAGGGTAGGGAAACAGGCTGAAGCTGATCTATGGAATCAGGTATGCTACCCCTGGTTTTGTAGCAGCCCATTAATCCTGTTACAATGATGGCAGAAGCTGGCTTAAATAAATATTTTGAAATGTAAGGTTTCCAAAGTCTTCAGTAACCTGATTAGTCCTGTCTCACAAATAAAATTGTCTGTGTGGGTGGACTGTTGCAATAACCATGGGAAAAATGTTTTGCTAGTGGGACAAGGAGCCCAAAAATCCCCATGGCAGCGTCCTTCTCCTACCAACTGAGATAATGGTAGATGTGTGACTGCTGGGGATGGATACAAAATACAACCTGTGTGAAGGATGAATTGAGAGCAGCCCTGAGGAAAAGGACTTGGGGGTGTTGGTTGACAGCTCAACCTGATCTAGAAATGTGCACTTGTAGCCAAAAAAGCCAAATGTATCCTGGGCTGCATTGAAAAAAACGTTGGTCAGCAGGTCAAGGGAGGTGATTCTCCCCACCTACTCTGTCCTTGTGAGACCTCCACCTGGAGTATGTGTCCAGCTCTGGGACCTCCAACATAAGAACGATGTGGACCTGTTGCAGTAAGTCCAGGATACAAAGATGATCCGAGGGCTGGAGCACCTCTGCTGTGAAGACAGGCCAACAGGGTTGTAGTTGTTCAGCCTGGAGAGAAAGCTCTGGGGAGACTTCAGAGCAATTTTCAGTTCCTAAAGGGGGATACAGGAAAGCAAGAGAGGGACTTTTAAGCAGGCCCTGTAGTGATAGGACAAGGGATAATGGATTTAAACTGATAGAGGATCAGTTTAGATTAGGTATATGGGAGAAATTCTTTACTGTGAGGGTGGTGAGGCAGTGAGACAGGTTGCCCAAAGAAACGTGGATGCCCCATCCCTAGAAATGTTCAAGGTGAGGCTGAATGAGGCTTTGAGCAACCCAGTCTAGTTAAAGGTTCCCTGCCTATGGCCGGGTGTTTGGAACTAGGTGAGTTTTAAAGGTCCCTTCCAACTCCAACCCTTCTCTTGTTCTCTGAAAATGAAGCTGCAGACAGCAGAGAAATTGGATAGCATAGCTGCCTGAAACTGGGAATACTTAACAATTTTATCTAGCATTTAGCTTACAAGCATAATGACTGCAGCCTTACCTGCCACAGTGTCTGTTTTCTGCTTTTATTAAGAAATAACTGCTTAAAAAAGAGGAAGCAAGCAAGATCTTTGGTGAAGAAAAGTTTATTTCTTCCTGCTTACAGACAGACACTTGTGTATAGGTAGTAGTTCAAGAAATTTAAGTAATTTAGGTCTAGGATTAGGCTGATGCCCTGGAAACTGAGATCTCTGACTTCACCCTTGTTCAGTGAACAAGTCAGACTCCATCCATACATGAGTGCAAGATCATGATAAATTTGCATGTTTCAAAATTATTGCACTGATTGCAAACATTGTTTTATAGCAAAATAGACCATGAAAATAAAAGTACTATTTTAAATAAGTTGGCAGAAAGGTTCTGTGAATTATGCCACCACCACTGTGAATTATGCCACCACCACTTGGGTGAGTGTTCCAGGGTGTGACTGTTTGCACAATTTTCAGTGCTGCAATTAAGCTATTCCTCTTTTACCTGTTCAGTTTGTTTCAAAAACCTTGAAGGGAGTGTGAGCAAGTGCTGTAACTTGTCTCTTTGAAAGTTTGATTTTTCAATGACTTATGAAAATTTCCTTGCTGTTGTTTGCATGTTGAGATTGATGCTGGTTTTTAACCTGTTGGTGGAAATGTGATGAACTTCCCACTGTGTTGATTCATATAGCAGAAAAATCAGCAATGACCCTTAAGAATACTGCTGTGGCTTGTTAGAGCAGATTTTTCTGCCTTCCTGTGGCTTTTTTTTTTTTTTTTTGAGATCCTCGGTCCAATTCACAACCACAAAGGCTCAGAATCAGTCAGAATCTTCTGGACCATGTAACACAAGAGGATGGCATAAGGCTACTTAGGTCTCCTTTTTAAAATAATTTTTGAAGGTATCGGTAGAAAGATGAACAGTCAAATATCCAAGCATTTTAATTTATTCACTGCTTTTTGTGGGGATTTAAGCTACAACATAGGACAGCTGATGTAGAGAATTAGTTCTTAAAATTTAGTTGGCCATTGGGTAAGAAGGCAGTTGGGGGGAGCTGAATAGTATTAGGCCTACAACTGTTCTTTTATTTTCTGGGACTCCACAGCACATCTTTGTTATTACTTCCTTCAGATGGAAGGCTGAGCCAGTTTTTGCCAAATGAATAAAATAAGACTGATCTTATTTTCAAGCATAATCAAATAAATTGTCATCTGACCAGCCTCATTAGACTGTTGAGGCAGAGTGTCTTTTGAGTAAGCCTAAATGAATGTATGATACAGCAAAATGGCATTCCATCTCCCTGCCCCCAGCTTAGGGGCAGTCAAGCTCACTTTTAGCTGGGGGCTAGGGGGAGTCAGGCCTAGAGCACAGCTACCAGAGGCAGTGAGTAGCAGGTACAGCAGTCTGGGTTCTTCCTTGTCAGCTTGGGAGGGCAGGGCCCATCTGGGAACTCTGTGAGAAATTGAGGGTGCCCACTGCTGTGTGTAAGGTAAAGGTAAGGTAAAGGAGCCACAGGAATGTGGGCCTCAGGAAGCCCTAGGGGCTTCTGAGAAGCTGTCAGCTGCTCTTGACCCAAGGATGTCCTGAGCCTTCTTGGAGCTGCTGCTCATTAGTGATGGTCAAGCACCTTTTTAGCTGGTGGTTGGGAGAATGTTCTCTCTAACAGCCAGGGCTGGAGCACAGCTCCCAGACACAGCCAAAAGATACAGTAGTTCCTATGGAGCGGTGCAAGGAAGGGATCCTCATCTGAGTTCAGAACAACCTAAGCCTTCAGATGTGAAGGCAGTGTACCACAGGGTGCATTCTCCAGGTTTTGGAGTGCCTGTCCCTCAGGGCAGAGACTGTAGCCGAGAAAGAGCTTCAGCTTGGGAAGACAGTCCTGCAAGAGTCAGGTTGCTGGAAGTGCCCTGAGCCACTCCCTATCCTGAGGTAGAGAGAGATGGCCTCCTTTTATGCAGGAGGTGTGCTGCTGTGGAAAAGCTGTCACCAGGTGGAGAAGCTGAGAGGAAGTCAGCAGGCTGTGCAGCATCAGGGAGGGTAAGACATAGATGGGATCTAGGAGTGGCTGAAACACCAAAGGATTGTGCTGCCATTCAGAGGGACCTTGACAGGCAGGAGCCATGAGTCAAGAGCAGCCTTGTGGTATTCAGCAGGAGGAAGTGCAGGGTCCTGTAGTTGGGGAGGAACAGCCCCATGCACCAGGAGGTGCTGGGATCCAGCTGATGGAATGCAGCCTTGCAGAAAAGGACCTGGGGCATCGTGGTGGACACCAAGGTGCACATGAGCCAGCAGTATGATCCTGCTGAAAAGCAGACTAATGGTATCCTGAGCTGTGTTAGGAGGAGTGGTGCCAGCAGTGTTGAGGGAGTTGTACTTGAAGTTGGTGAGGCCACGCCTTGAGTGCTTGGTCCTGTTTAGGGCTCCCTCATTCTATATTCCTTCAGTGTAATGTATTCCTTTCTTCTCCCAGGAAGCTGCAATCATGTCTCTCAGTGGGTTTTTTGCCTTGTTAGAAAAATAGGTCATAACGATGCAGCTGTAATATTTCTGTCTTAGCCAATCAAGCATGGTATTAAGCTCAATTTCATTTTAGAAATGTTTTTGCTGTCTCCAGGAAAAATATAACAAAAAAAAAAAAAAGGGAGATTGTAATGTACGTTATTTCCAGATGGTGAACAGTTTGCAGAATTTGTTTCTTTAAAGCTTTTTTCTTTATTTTCTTAATTCTGGATAGGGTGTATTCTCTTAAATGTCTGGCTCTTGCTAGTATGGTCTTATTTGCAATGTTTAAGTGTGCCCAGTGGATACCTTAATTAAACTACACAGCTGGTTTTGCAGGAAGGTTGCCAAAGACATCAATTTTGATTTTATACAAATGCAAAAATAGTGCTCTCCGGTAATTATTTGGGGGAAGGGAGAAATAATCCTTTCATGTGGAAAATAGCTTTTTGTCATTAAGTACTTTAATTTCATCTGACTGCCCTGTCTCATGTTAAATAATTTTGTTTCAGTGGGGAACAGTTAGACCCTCTTGTGCATTAGAAACATCTTTTCCTTGTACCAGGTGAGGTCAGTGTGCCTTTAGGGTGTGAAGCCACATCTCTGTCCTATCTGTAGGAAACACATGTACTGTTTTGAAGTATACTTGGGTAGTCATCCCAGTTGACCAAGGAGAGTCAATCAAATCTGAAACACCCATTTTTTCTAAATACACATTCTGAAAGCTGCTGATAATAATGCCATCAGTGCTCTAGATTTTACTCTGGGTTCTACTCTTTCCAGGTAAAGCAAGACTTCTTGCTAAGTAAAATGCTACACTGGAAGAGGTCACTGTCCTAAGTTGCAGAGTTGTTCGGCTTTACTAAATGTGTAGTCACAGGATGACACCTATTCAGTGTTCTTTTAGAAGGTGAAAACACTAGTAAGTCTTGACTTCAGTAAATGATTCCAGTTTAGAAATAAGTCTGACTGCCCACCCTTGAAAATCAGTTGGGTTTTAAAATATGCCTGCTTTATCAGTTTTCAAACTATGTGTTATGGGAGTGCCTGGCTGTGATCAATATGCATTGCAGAGTGGTGGCCTGTACAGCTACTGCTCTGATAAAAAGGACTCCAGACGATGTTAATGGGATGGGCAACTTTATCCTGAGTGGCGGTGACTGTACTGATGACTGTAGAAAATGATGATGCGATATGGTGTTTAATTATCTGAACCATCCTGAGCCAAGAACCATCTCTGTAGCCAAGAGAAGAAATGTGACCCAGAGCTAATCAAATGGGAGGTAATCCATTGCAGCTGCTTTGGAAATACTCCGTCCAACTCCAGTGTTCAGTGTCAAAAAGCATCCTCACAGAATTGTAAACGATTTGGAGAAAAAAGCTGAGAATGACTAAGCATGAAAACTCAGGATTTATAGTGACATGCTATGTAATGACATCCTTTTAAGACTTTATTTTGCCAGCAGAGATGACTTGCTGCTGCTTTGCACCCTATCAGCACAGTTCACTACAGTCTTGGGTGTGCTGCTATGGGACAGATCAAAGTACCTTTGTCAGAAATTCTCTTCAAAGAAAGGAAAGGGTCTGTGTGGTTTTTATAATTAGGTAATTTAGGCACGTCAGTTTAATATTGACCTACTACATGGATTTATTTCAGCAAAAAGGAAGGAGAGGGCTCTTGAGCTTTTCAAGCCATCTTTTCTGCCTAATGAAGCCCCTTTGTAACCACAAACTTAAGGAATGCTTAGTCTAGCTGTTTGCAGTTGACTACTAGAATTGTTTATCAATCTGTGGAGAACAGATAAAAGGGGAGGTGTTTGTTTAGTTAGAAATAAACATTAAAAAATAGAACAAAATTTAGCAGCTGAAAGGAAATGCTGAATGAATGTGAATAACTGTGTTTAGGTTTGGAATAGGAAGATGCAACTTCCTTATCATTGCAGACCTATTCCCCTAAATGTTTTTTTAACCTCATTTTATATGAACCTTTAGGTAAGTAACGCAATAATACCCCAACCAAATGTAGCACTGCAATATGGAGATTGGAATACACAGAGGTTCAAATTTTGTAGAATCAGTCCACCAGAAAAATGTACTGTTCTGATAAGTGTAGAATACGATGAATCTGATACACCCCTATTGGAAGGAAAAGTAGGGCTGCAAAGGTTGAAAGTAGGTTCTCCAAGGGGGCAGCTGCTTTGTCAGCTTGGTCGCAAATTCCCGTTCAACTTACCAACCCTTCCGGCTTTATAGAGCTACAGTTCCTCATATAATTGAAGGGATGCTTGGGAGTGGATACCTGGATATATAGTATTCTGTCTGCCCAGGGTTTCTGTCTTCATGCTGGGAAGATAATACACTTATTCTGTATTTCCAAGTCTCTTGAGGAGTTCTAAAATCATTGACCACGCAAGTGATTTTCTCCACAGAAAAGTATTGCCTTTCTGAATTACACCAGTATGCTTCCAAGCAGATCTATAAAAAAATATCAGTAAAACAAACAAAAAAGCCCTAAACCCCTACCTTGAACTATTTTTATCCTGTCTCATTGAAAGGGAGTGTGTGTGCCATGGGAAGGACAGTGAGAAGAAAATTCTAGCATGGTGAAGATTTCCTTTGTTTAAAATGTCAGCAAATAAAAAAAGGAGATTGTCCCTGCAGCAATTTAAGGTGGTAGCCAGTGTTAATTATTTCTGTTTTAAATGCTTATTTAATAGCATTACCAGACTGAAATTACCTTTTGGACAAAAATAATACAAGTGGAACAAATAGCTTATATGCAGAGCAATTGAGTTGATGTTGTCATAGGAACCTTTATTTTTCTCTGGCGGTATTTTAACATTGTAGCCTTAATTGCATTTAATAGCATGTTTTTTCCTTGTGCGTATGCATAACTGAAACTCTGCAAGACTCAAAGCTACTGCAGTGATAATTTCTTATACCAGTAAAGCTGAAATACTGATGTGGTCAAGAAACCAAAGCATTTTCCTTTGCACAGCTTGACTATTCCTTTCCTGTTTCTGTTACAGTAAAGCAAAGTGGTACCAGTCAGGGAGCAGAATAACTGGTAACAACCTAGAAGAGACATGAGTGAGGGTGGACTTAATAGGTATCTGCAAAATAATGAGTGATTGAAAAGGAGAGAGGAACTGAGCATTTGGATTTCCAGAGCTGGAAGCATTGATGAAGTTAGTAAATGTGAGTTGCAAAGTAAAAGGTGAAGGATTTGTATATCATGAGCAATAGATGTGTGGAACTCCTTGCAAGAGGATGTTGGAGATGCTAAAAATGTATGTGGGCTCAAGAAGAGAGAGGATAAGTCGTTCAAGGATTGCTAAAGTAGCAGTAGCTGTATCTGTTTCAGGCTGTCTCTGAAAATGAAGCAATTAGAGGTTGGGAGGGCAGTTGTGGGAAAGGTTGGGCAGTTCTCTGTTGCCTGCTCATGGCTGTTCTTGTGGATGAAGCCTTTGGCTAGACAGACACCCAAGACTTCGTTAGTCAGACCCAATATGGCATCCTACCTTGTGTTGTTAACATGGGTCACAACTTAATCTATCCTGGTGATTCTGCTGGTGTTTGCAAAGAAATAGTGTTTCCTAAAAAAGGGGAGAAATGGGTGAAGAATAGGTGCTGGTTATGAACAAAATGGATGTCAGTCCCCTTGGTATCTGTACCTGCACATATTCAGATATGCTTTTTGAATTGCTGTGTTTGATGATTTAATGCCATCTGTTTCTCAGACAGGTTCTCTCCTAATAGCTTAAACACAATTTTATTGGGGACTGCAAAAGTATTTTCTTCCATTTCCACACAAACATTAAGTTATTCTGGATGATGACCTTCAGCATTTTTAGGAATAGGATAGTGAAAATTTGGCCTAACCTCTTGTCTTCAGCTATGAAACTTAGATGCTTGGGGGAAAAAAAAAGGGTCAATGGTTCATAGAGAGGGCAAAAAGTAGAAACAGATTAGCTTTTTTTTGCAAGGAGAAATGTATTGCTGTGCTGATTTTGCTGATTCTTTCTTTTTTTTTGTTTGGCATTTCTCAGCAGCAGGATGCAGAAAGGGTTCTATTATATCAGACCAGAATGGTGTAACAAAGCAGTAACATAGTTTAATTTTCCATGGGGAAGGCAGGCTTTTATCAAACCGTGTGGAGGAGACTTGTAATGGACTAGATTTTCATTATTAATGTACTGGATGTCTCCAGTGAATTGCAACAGTGTGATGGTGTTGTTCGGTGAGCAGTAGCAATGAGTTGTATCATCTTTCTTAGCAATGATTTTGGTACCAGCATGGAGGACTCCTTCTAGTCTGTAAAGCCAGAAACAGGAAAAAAGCATTTTCTTCATCTCCGCATCGCTTTTGGAGCCAGCTCGTCTCCATGGCAACGCATTAGCCTGAAAGAGATGTGGAGACTGGGGAGGAAAGGAATGAGTTAGAAGCAGCCGGGCGGTGGTGTGTGTCCCCAACGTCAGCGCATCAGCCTTTTGATAGGAGGATTTTGTTAACACCCATCTAAGGCTCCTGTGCAGAGCTTCTTTATTAGAGGAGCCGCCAGGGCATCTGCTTCCTTTCTGCATCCTTTTTCTATTTTTTATTATTTTTTTCTTCCAAATACACCCTCCACACCCCCGTTTTATTTTAGTTGTGGCCTCGGTGAAGATGTGCAGCTCATTTTCAGCTTCCCGTGAGCTGCCCTGTTCTCTGGCATTTTGCAAAGGCAGGAAGGCATGGCTGCATTTCACTTGACCTTAGCAACGAAGTGAAATCTCCTGTATGTCACTGAAGGATACTGACTATGCAGAAATTTATTGAAGCAGATTATTATGAACTGGACTGGTATTATGAAGAATGCACGGATGGTAAATATTTCTTTCTAGTCTCTTGTTGCAGAATTTGGAGCTTGTAAGACTGGAGCATCATTATTCAGTGGTTTTCAAAAGGAAATACCCAGAAAAAGGCAACACCCAGGTGTAGCAGAGATGCCTGCAACTCTTTTGCACCTCAGCATCTCTTGAGAATGTGCTACAAGGGACTCTGCTGTATAGCTTTTTCCTCTCTGAAGGGAGTGGCAGAGCAGCATATGCTCTGTATGAGCAGTCTTTGGTCAGGGGAAAGAATATTCGAAAAGCTATCTGTATCTATAATAATTGAGCTGAATTTAAATGTACTGATGGTAAGATTGATTATTGGTTCAAGTTTTAAGTCTCTATTTTTTCTGCATTACCAATAACCTGTAATATGCATATATTTGATGTGATAATAGGCAGTACATGTTTTCTCTCTGGGTATTTGTCTGTGAAAGACATTAAAAACTGTAGATCCTTAAAACTGAGCAGGTTACCCTTTTGTATTTTTTGAACTTTTTGAATTACCAGCTCTGACAAGAAATATCTTTTGTGCCATTTGCAGTTTTTATGTAATGTTTGCTAGGGAGATAATTTCTGTATCAGGACACCGAATGTTTTCATCAGGCTTCTGATGGAAGCCACACGAGAAAGGGTAAAGAATTCCTAAAACTGTATTCTCTGCAGCATGGATAAATCAAGATGTCTTAATGATGGCAATCTGAAGCAAAATGCAGCCTTTGGGAATGCAGTAGTTTTATATGGATTTTATTCTGATTGGAGAGCCTAGCTTAAAGAAGGTAAGTCCAGGATCACAGTGAAGCAAAGCACAGAAAGCAGGAAGGAGGGTAGGCCCAGGGGATGATGAACATATGTAATACACAAAGATATCTCTATGATAGTGCTCTGATAACAATACCAGAGGGGACATGAAACGTAAAGATAAGGGTAACAAAATTTGAATCGTTTTTTATGGTCTTTTGAGTGTCATGTTGCCTCCATTTGTTTCTCAGTACTAGATTTTGGAACTGAAGGCAGTTTCAGAAGCTTGTTACTTGAACTTCTCTTATGTTTAATTGATTACTCCTGTCCAGGTGTTCAGAGAGAGAGGTGCCTATTTATTTGAGAGATCTGACCACTCTAAGTTGGATTGAATCCATTATGTAACCTTTATCCTCTAGGTTTAACCCTAGTAAATACTGTAGCATCTGATTAATCTGCATGATGTAACAGGCTGAGTCGGCCTGCTTTTAGAAGCTTAAGAAAGAGACCAGTTTTACAGTCAATAGAAGCTGTAGCTCTCCTCAGGTTAAGGCTCCCACAGGTAGCATTTTTTTAAAAAAATGTTCATTTTTATGATCCTTTGTCTGTCTGATCAAAGTGTCATTATGTGGAAGTGTGATGTGCCTGAATGTCTGAGCTCAGAGTTGATCTGCTCACCCCTTTTGTCTTAAGGTGTGTGCTGCACCGGAGAATCTGTGGGAGTACCACGGTAATGGAATAAGCAACAGGTGTTGGGCAAACATTTAAATACCTTGTGGGATGAGGGCCTCAGGTGCACTGTAGTGGTTGGTTGGATTCTGGGCTTACAGGTTTTCCTGTCAGTGCTGAGACCCTGCCCAGAATACTTCTCCCATGAGCCGAGATCCGCAGCCAGTCAGCTGGAGTGTGTGCTGGCTGTCTGCTTGAAGTATTTGGGAAGTTCTTCCCTAAGACAAAGAAGGGTTTAATGTGTGATAGGGGAATATCTCTCTAGCAGGTAAGACATAATGCTTTTTTGCAATTTTTTTTATTGCTATTAGTTTTTAATTAAAGTATTAGTTTTTGCATGATGAAGGGTAGTGCTGTCAGTCCTGCCTCAGCCTCTCAGGTGAACGGCAGTCTCACGGGGTTCACAGAATTTTATGGGGTTTAGCTTTCTTTTACTTCTTTGAGTTGAGGTGTGTGAGAGGAAGATTTGAGAGATGCAGTGGAAGACATAGTCTTTGGCCTTAGATACTGGCATGTTCATTTGGGTTTAAAACAGTGTTGGCATTTACCGTTGATGGAGAAAAGTGTTCTAATTGTGGTAGGAGACAAAAGACATTGTTACAGTAGAAAATAGAGCTCTTCCAAAAACCTGGAGCAGATGGCATATTAAAAGAGATGCCCGACTCTTGATTGGTTTTTGATTTTTCTGCCATGTATTTGTTGCTACCAGTAATTTTCCTGAGATTCTTTTTACATTCAGTATAGTTAGATAGGCAGTTGCAGCTCAGCTGACCTGTTTTGAATATCTATTTTAAGGCAAATTGAAGCACAGTTAAAGAGCCAATTTCTCTGCCATACATGGACTCTCCGGAGCTCAGATGTGTGTGTGCATTCAGTTATGAATCCCACCCAGTTCACCCTTCTTGCTAAATATAACAGTGGAAAACAGTGGGTGGTACGTTAAAACTAATAGGAATCCTCACAAGATAATATCCTGCAGAATTATTTCTCTGGTGAAATTGTTCATGCATTCTTTGTCAGAGGCTCTGGGACTCAGATTTCCATTTAAAAGACATAATTTCATTTGGTTTCCTTTATTTAGTAATTTTTTAATAGCATATGGTTTCTTGTTCTTCAGAGAAAAAAAACGGTCTAAAATTATATCAGGATGTAAGGTTTTAATGCTATTATTTAACTTAATAGGTAAAAAAGTGACTCATTGTTACCTCAGATGTAATGAATTTCTGTAATGACTGACAGTAATGATGTCTTCAGTTTGCATTTGGTGGTGGTATTTTTTAATATCTTGCTAAAGAAAAAGAAAAAAATGCTCAAAATTTACAATTTATTAATCTTGACAAAGACTTTCTAGGGTTGGAATCATTAATTAATTCTTTTACATAAGGTCCTTTACAGAGTTTATTTTAGGTAGGAGTGGAAATTGGTAGATGGAAATAGACAATAGAATGTCACACTCTATTTGAATCACTGGTGTTAACTAATCTTACAAAAAATTGAAACTTCTATAAATAACTACTACACTGTGCTTTTTACATACATTTTCAAGTATAATATTTTATAATATGAGTGACACTTGTCACCTTACTTTGCGTTAACCAAGTATATTGTGTAGGTGGAATGGGGAAAGAACTGGGCCTGTACTTGAGCAGGAAAGTAGCTATTTTCATAGCAGACTTGGACAGAACCAGTGATAAAGAAGAAAAGGTGAAACTTTTCTACTCTTGTTATGAAAGATAATAGTGTAAAAGTTTAGGTTCATCTAAGTGGGTTTTTTTTAGAAAAAAATACGTTCTTAAAAATCCCGCATGCAATGCAACTTGGGTGAAAAAAATGAATACTCAATCCCCACTAGCTATCAGACAAGTAAACAAGGTGAGTATATATCCATATAAATTTTTATTAATATGCTTGTTCCCTGCCTCTCTCTTAGTGCAATATTTTTCTAATGAAAAATGCCACCTAGAGAAATCCAGGTTGACTTAAGAGCGAATTACTTTTCTTGTGGTTTCTTCCATTACTTATTTTTTTCTCCCTCAACAGTTCATAACAATGCATGAATCCAGTTGTCTGCAATTCCAGATGACTTTATGAATGTGCGATTGGATCTTTCCTCCTCCTTTCGCTGGCCATGAGTTTTTGCAATTTCTTGTGGAGGAAATGGTGTCTTTCCCTTTTTTCCCCAGCCAGACCCACGGTGTGCCTGTTTGTTACATGTGCTGAGCCTTCTAACCACTTTTATGTTTGCCTGAGCCACTCCATCTTGCTCCAGCACCCCTTCCTGTATTTTCTTCCCGCTCACATTGAAATGTTTTTATCACCTGTTACGTTTGCAGTTACTGTTTATAGCTTCTCTACTGTGTTCTATTTTCCACTCTACTGATACAATTATCAACAAGCTCACTGACTTTCTTTTTAACAATAGTGGACAATGTTATCGCTTGTTCTGCTTGATCTGAGTGATTACTTACTGTTGCCTTGCTTATGTTAGTGTGTTGACCCATCATCTCCCTCATATATTGGACCCTTTTGTGTCCATCCCTGTGGACAGAGTAACCCTGGTGTCACTCTCAATCTTAGAGGATGCTGGGTATACAATTGAAATCTGGTAGAATCTTACAAATGCCTTTAGCAGTCTCTGAAACAGCCCTTGCTCTATAGGTATGCAGCTAAAATGCTTGTTCAGGTTGATCTTGTGCTTCCATGTCTTTTATCTCTATACTTGATAAATATAGTTGAACCTTAATTATATTCATGTAATTGTTGATACTATTTTCCTGTTTTTCTGCTTTTTGCTGTGCCACTTCTTTCTCTTTACTCCTTCATTGAGTTCCTGTTCTTTATCAAGTCACATAAGTCACATAAGGCAACACACTTTGCAGCAAAGGGATATTTTTTGGTTTTATTCTCCTCAACTGCTAAATATTCTATAAGTGTTTTCCCACTGTATCCCATTTCTTTCCCTTTCTGCAAGAGTAACATGCTGTCCTTTTGGCTGAGTGACAGAAAATATTTTGTGTGGGATTTTGAAAGACTGGGAAACATGAAACCAGTAAAAATTTGAACAAACTAACTTTGCTTATCTGTACAGATTAACAGAAAGCACACATTCAATAATCAATTTATCTCCCTACCTGAAGAGCCCACCCCAAAATACCCACATTTCTTCATCAGCATGCTTTGAATCCAAGTGCTGACGTTTCATCTGCTGTTTTTAGACTTGTTTGCTTACAGAGAATGTCTTTGTTCTAAGATGCAGCATTGTTAGTAATAGTTAATTGTGCAGAAGTTAGATATTTCTATTGATAAGGGAGAGTTAAAATTATTTGAATGTACTGGAGTTCCTTGGAAATAATGAGTCAGGATATGAGGGTTTGTTTGTATTGTGTCCAGCCTCACCCTTCTTCAAACTAGCTCCCAGTTTGTGTTTCCTGTTTCATGGCAAAGCTGCTGAACATACTCTGTACCTCAGTGCAGGTGTTGTACTAGGAGTGTGCTTGGAGCACTGCAGCCCCCTTAACAAGCTTCCTGACAGGAGGTAAAGGTCTTCAGCTGCCAATTCAGAGTGGGGATTGCAGCAAATACACCAAACTTACTTCCCAGTGAAAACCCATAAAAATGAATCTTTATTCTAGTGTACTCTTAAAGTCCCTGAGTATGTGTTTACAGGAAATACTGAAAATCTCTTGAATCTTTCCAGATTAGATTGCATATTTTCAGAATGGAATACAATGTAGCTTTTTGTTTTAAATTTTTATCCGTAGCTGCTTATTGTTTGATGTTTGTTGGAAACCTGGCTTGTAATCTTTAGCAGGTAAATATTCCTGCACTGCCAAGGGGTTGTAATGCAGAATACATGAAAAATGAGTTGATAGTGTGAGGGTGGGGCACGCATTCCTACTCCACCCATTATAAATTTGCTCCAGCATTTATTGTATGTTGATATCAAAATAGAAATTACAACATTTTCTTTCAGCTTTTGTAAGTCAGAGTCCTCCTGTGTGGCATGAGTTGATATTAGTCACAGTTCAGAAGCCAATTCGTGGGAATGTTCATTTATTCTCCTTATATTGTCATGTGATTTGGGCAGCAACATGCCTGCTTTCAGTGTGTTCTTCATAAACTAGATGGTGAGTGGTAGTTGACCACTTGTCAGGATTATTAAAACCACAGCATATTTGGCAGGGGTGGACTTTCCTGTCCCTAAGCTTTGAAAGGTGCTTCTTGCATTCTTTTAGTATGATTTATTGTTTTGGTTCCTCTCTCAATTCCCATTTTCCAACTATTACTGAAATGTGATAAATGGACACTGAATGGCAAGTTGGTACTTAAGACCCTTACTGTCTGATTGTAAGTATTTTTTAAAGAGTTGATTCACTGTTACAGGGAAGAAGTGAAGACAGAAAAGCTCTTAAGCTTCAGAAACTAGAAGTAATCCTCATTATTAATAACGTTATGTCTTTTAATGTAATGTTATGGGGGAAAAGGGACAATCCTATTTTTTCCTCAACGGAGTTCTTGAGGTTATTGCTGTTGCTGAATATTGCAGTAAATTTTGGCAGTCAAAGATCAAGTTGTTTTGAGTGGCGAGATCTTTCTTTATTGAGAAGTTAGTGTTTCCTCAACAACCACTTACATGTATTTCATATCCTTTGGCTGTTATTTATATAAACATTGTTGCATTGTTTGCATATAAATACCAAGAGTTTAAAACAAAGAACAGAATCATTCACCATTATTGAATAAAAGTAGTTGCTTCCCATCTCATACTGCTCCATTCTTCCTCACCACAAGAGAAATGGTGACAGAGAAATCAGTCCTACATGACCCAAGCTGTTACGTTCTGCTGGCTTGTAATGTTGTGTTTGTCTGTCTGTTCCTAGCAGTTATGTCCCCTCAGAGGATGATGAGATGCCTTGGCCTTGCACTGGCCCCACTTTACCTGCAAATGCTTTGCCCCATGATGTGGATAGGAATTCTTTAGCAGCAAAGGGCACCTGCTTGCCACTGCAAGTAAGGGTGGCAACTTGGCAAACATTAAATATCTATGGCTACAAAAAGTTAAATAAGAAAGTTAGCCTGCCCTATGTGTGTAGTCAACATTAGCAAACACAACCTTCTGGAAACCTGCAGGAGATTTGTTTCTTGTTGAACAAAGAAGAGATGCATGCACGCTTGAAAATTCACTAGGGTGCCATATGTGGACTTTTGAAGAATTTTTTTTCCCACAGCAGACTGAAGAGAAAAATGACTGTGGAAAACACAATATTTGACAGCTAATGTGATATGTCACATTATTTGTACCAGTGTAATCTTTTTTTTTGTGGAAGCAATAAAAAAGCTCCTTTCCCCAGCCCAACTCTTTATGCAATGGTTTTAGCATGTGGTGGATGCTGCAGTTAGACTGTGCTTGCACAGTAGCCTGGGGTATCAAGATCTCTCTGCTGGGTGGGATTGGCTGTGTGTGTGCACAAGCTCAGGCTATTCACAGCTCTGGTGAGGTCTTGCTACATTGGGCAACTCAGGAGGTGATTTATGAGTCTGTGACGGTGCACACCCTTCCCAGGTGTGACAGTCAGAGGTTGGGTCAGACTTCCGTGTTGATACACTTGTGGGAAGCTACCACTTCACTTGAAAAAGCAGGGGCAGAAGAGAGAGAGCCTTATTGATGTAATGAGCATCAGGAAGGGGCTTTAAGCCTGCTAACTTTGTCTGAAATATGTTGGTGGGGCTTTTGAGCAAAAACTGTCTACTGTCAGAGCTGGCCTGAGGAGCAACGTAAACCTTCTAGTAATTATTAGACAGATGGTCTCTTCCCTCCTCCTCCACCCCATCTGTACAACACAGAGCTGTTGCACTAAGGACAAATACTCAGTCGCTCCGGAGTTCCCTGGCTGAGCATGTGAGTGAGGAAAGATGGTATCCTGCTTTGTGGAGACCTTGCTTTGCTCTCCCCAAAGATACAGCCTCCAAGGGAATGACTTCCCATCGCCCGTGAGACTAAGGCATCATTTCGTGTCTATCTGGGATAACTGCAGCAATGTCAGTAAACGAAGAGGAAAGCTATGAATATGACTATGAAAAGGAAAATGAGAGGGAACGCTCTTTTGACAGGCAGAGCCTTGATATCTTGGAAGAAGGTACTTTTCACCTTTTGTTTTTAATCTTTCATGGTAGTAGCACGTGGCAACATATAACTGATTTAAGTGATATTTGTGGATTAAATACACAAAATTTTGTGTTTTACATGTGTAGCCAGTACATTTGGATGAAGTATTTGCCTAATATCTGAATAAGATAAATCTTAATTTATGTATAGTTCTTTGAAGAAGAAATGTATGATCAACACATGTAGGCTCTACAATACTTGTTTTATAATGAAATAGGAATTGGGAAATTTTCTCTCTCTGGAATTGTAGTGCATTTTTTATATGCACACCATGTGTGTGTCTTATGAAACTGTATATTTTAGGTTGTCAGTCCAAGCAGGTGCTTCTAGAACAGAGCAGCAATTTTGTGCTTGTCCATGAATTTGAAAGCGCATAGACAGAAATAACCCAAGTGTGGGGTCTTATGACTTAAATTTTCAATAAAAGAACCAGCCCAAAAATGTTGTTGTACTTTCTGGAAATAATAGGCAACTGGCCTGTTCAGATGAAAATGGGAGTGTTTGTGCGTTGAAAATCCTTCTGTGCACCTGCTGTATAGAGAGGGAACCTGTATTCTAGGGCTGCTTCCAGCCAATCTGGCAACCTTTTTCAGGATTTCAGGTAGCAAAAGCTGAATGCACCATTCCTGTTATTTCTTGTGCTGTAAATTTTGCTCTGAAACAGTAGTTTTATGGTAGAGAATTGTTACTTCCAAATAAACTATTGTAAAGCTGATGTAAGGATGCTTTGAAGGATTGTTAGCAAAGAGAATGTGACGTGTTGTAAATTTACATCCTTGTTCACCTCATGGTTAACAGTTCCTGTGTCCAGAGTTCTTGGTGAGTGAACCATGTTCTTTGAATGGCATTGCATAGGATTTTCCTGTGGAAACTCCCTCACAGTCTAATATCCCACCTGGTTTTCAGATTTCTGTGTCTGTGCAAAAAAAGAAAGGTGCTAAGGAAAATACTGGTAAAAAGAAAATTTAAAACTGGGGATTGGAATGGAGAAGTAGCTTATTAAAAGAGGCCAAACTGACTTTTGTTTTATATTGTATTCCTGTTTTTTTTAGCAATTAAATGATTGCTGAAACATGTATCATGCTGCTCTTATTCTTTCTGCTGACTGTACCTTTCATCCAGATCTAACAGTCTGAAGCTGTTCTTGTTGATTTTGAGAGGGGAAAAAAATTGAGTTCTATCTGGGATAAAATTAGCCCTGTCTTTCTACAGCTCCTTCATCTCAAAAGCTCAGTATGTGTTTGAAATGTCTTCTAAATATGCCTTTTCTTCTCCATCTATGCGCTCATGTCACCTACACACTTGGTGTAGCAGAGATACAGATGCACAAAATCTATATGTGGTATTTCTATGTATCTTTGCATGTGGGCGTACTTGAAAGGGTAGTATTTCTCTAGGAGGATGGGTGAGTCAATCCATTCTGTAAGTAAAGCAGATGGAAACACCAGCATGTAGCCTTTTCATCCTGAACAAAAAAACATTTTAGCTGTATCTGGCTGTAAATCTGATGCCAGAAATGGGAAATCAGAGGAAATGCTTTGCTTGAACCTTTTATAGTTACTGAAAAGAAGAGGATAAAATCTGTGTGATTCCGACTCCTTAACTGTTTGGTCTATTCCATGTGCAGGATGTGTACTCACTTCTTGACTACTATTTTCATAGTCATTTTCATGTCGTGAGGTTTTTCTCTGTCCCGATATTTAGATGCTGTAACTTCCCTCAGTCCTGTTTCTGGAGCCTGTCACAGAACTAACATTACACCTGGCAGTATTATAGTCAGCTCTCTTGATGAGAGTGGAAGGCACCTTTGTGAGGGTCTGGGTGGAACAGTCCCAGAGTCACTGCATTGCTTTGGAATTGTAAAGTTGCCTGACAGCAATGTGTTTACTTTTCATTTGATAAGCTGGCATGGGCTGACGGCAGTGAAACTTTGCTCGGAGATATCTGTTTATAGTGTCTACTCAGTTTGTCTTCATAAAGGATCCTGAACTGTGAAAGAACAACCTGTCAGCTTCCTTTGATTAGTGATTTGTTGGGTCAGCTGTTTCTGAAAGGGAGCTGTGTTTTGATTCTTACTTTTGCAGCTAGGGCAGGAAAAGACTCTTACCTATCTAGGACCTATGATGGCAGCCATTTCCATTTACTAATGTAGTAGTAAATGGAAAAGTCCTATTTATCTAAAGTACTTAGTAAATGCAGGCAAAGAATCTTCCTCAAGTTGAATTAAAAAGAAAAAACTATGTCTTGGGATCACTATTAAAATCTTAAATCAGGCACTCCAGGAGTCTGACTTTCAGAAGATGTAAAATACAATAGGATGGAGCTCTGGAATCTGTGAACACTAAAGCAAAAAAGATGGAGAGGAGTCATTCTTGAAAGCTTTGGCACAACCATTCCCCCCACCAAAGAGCTGGAATAGGAAAAGATCACATATTTAAGAAAGGAGACAGCTGACTATGTGTGGCTTACAGGCTTGTAACTTCATTTTAGGGTTTTTAAAGATGTGCAGTCGAGATCCTGGTTTAAATCTTTCACCCATTTATTGGTTACATTGACTGCAGTCCAGACATTTCTTGACAAGAAATGAATGGAAGAGAATGTCAAGATGGTAACTCAGTGGCTAGTAGTAAAAAATCCTGCAAAAAAAGTTTTGACTTTCAAGAGAAGAATTAATCTGAGCTGTGTCTGTAAGTGATGTATCAAGAGAATTAAGGTGAATTCTCTCCAGAGACTTTTTCTGATTTTCTCAGTTTCACTTTGTGTCTGTATTTTCCAAGTTACCACATTTGATCTGTGTTTATGCTAATAGAAAGAACAAGTCTTTGATGCTGTTTTTGAAATTTCTTCTAACTTGATTTTTCATTCATCACAATTTGATGCAGTTCATGTCCTACTTAGAGGAAGTACTTTGAAATTACTCCCTGCCTGAGGTTTCAGGCAGAGGCTTTAGAAACGAAGCAACAGCAAAGTGATGCTTTTTTGTGAACCTGAAGTTAAGTAATAACTAAGGTTTGTATATGAGGCTTTAATACTGTATTTGCGACGCTATTTGAATACCCTATGAGAGAAATGGCAATAAACAAACACTCCTTGAACTGTAGCCTTAAACAGCAAGATAAAATCTCTTCCTCCAGAAGAATCAGTACCTGCAGTTTAATATTAAAAGATTCTTTTGCAAACGGTGCCATTGAAACTACAGTAAGCCCGGCTGTAACATTTGAAGAAGACAAAACCCAGATCTATTGGATTGTCTGTTGAACTTGCTGAGTGTGTATTGCTCACAACATTATGTTCTTCCAGACTCCTGCACAGAGCTCGCCCACAGTGTGACCTGACAGTAGTGAAGCAGTTGGCGTGCTGTGACCGCTCCTTACCCCTCTACCAGGGTCACAGCCACCTCTGACCTCCCCACCTGCCTTCTGGAACAACTCTCTCAAATGTGGTGGGCAACAGCAGATCTGAAGCCTCTGCCCCAGTTTAGCTAGGGCTGCCAAAAACACCTCTGCATTGGAGGAGAAGCTACCATGTTCAGCTGTGGAAAATCAGCAATAGTTGATAGCACATTTGAAGTATGATTTTCCTGAATTTGAAAGGTGATATACCTAATATGGCACAGTTTCAGAATTCTACATGTGCTTGGCTCAAGTTGATGTAGTGCTTGGCTCAAGTTGATGTAGTGCTCACAGTAACCTGTGCCAGAGCATAACTATCAGTGGCTCTGGAACTGAAGCTGCAATTTTTAGTGGGTGCTTTATCCTTGGAGTGTAGAAATAGCCTTTGAGAACTTACTCCATTGAGAGCTGAGGAGTCCGAGTCTGCCAGGTGTCTTCACATTTGCCGTGTGGCGGCAGGGAGTGCGGCTGCTCAGTCAGATTTGCCATGTGTGTTCTGTGTGGCTCCATGTGCAACATTCAGGATGCCATGCCCTTGCCTTTGTATCTTCTGTCTTTGGACAGAGCTGTGAACAGAGGGGAGCAAGGCAGAAGCTCTTTGTGAGGCAGGGCTTGTCATGATTGAGCAAGAACATAGCAGGCATTGCCATAGCTAAAGGCTTTGGATAAGGAACTGTATGAAAAAAAAGCAGAACACATCCTTTCAGCTGTACCTCAGCTGGGAAACAGAGGAATGTGGTTACCAGTAAATTTGCAAGCTTTTGGAGGGTATAAAGTATTGCTAGGTATTTTAGGCAGAAGAAATGTTTGATCTGTATAGCGTTTGTCCATTTGTGTGCTCGGTTTTAAGAAAAAACCCAAATACTTTGAACTGCAAATGTGTCTCCATTACCATTTATTTAGTACTATCATGAAAATAATGTGATGGGAGCTTTCTGTGTTCCTTGTTTCCTGTTTCCGATCTGTGACATTAGCTTCAAAGCACTTACCAAAAGACGTGATTTTTAAAAATTATTCTTTCTTTCTATATTGTCTATCAGCCTTCTCCATAAGCTGAGAAGTACAAAGTACGTTTGATTTGGCTGTTTGCATGCATCCATACACTTAAGCACAGTGCTCCCTTATCACCCTCAAGCAAAAAACTACTGATGTGTGAGTGAGCAAAAATAGGTCAGTAATTTGGCACTGTAGGTTTTGCATTACAAGGCACTGTCCTTCATTTGCTCTTGTTTTATCTTTACAGAAGTGTTACCAGGCTCTCATGCTCATCAGAAACTCCAGCAGGCTGGAAACCTACTGTGCAGGATCCATTAGATATGTGGCCTTTTCCTCAAAATAGTGTGTCTTTTTTACTGATAGATTTTTTGATCACTAAAGAAATAAAAACTGCCATACTAGGAATTGGCCAAATGTTATCTTACAGTCTGTAGAGGCTGAATAACTAAATACTCAGACACTTTTTAGATTTTTTAAAATTTAAATGATGCTTCTGCATTCTACTCTCCCCTCACTTTTCCCCTTCCTTTCTCCACAAGCCTTAATTTCTGAGTAATGGGATGCAACACATCTTTGCAAGTTTGCCCTCCTTCCAAAAGGAAATCCTTCCTTTTCATTAGTAGCTCCATGTTTCCACAGTATTGTGTGTAGTAGTAGTATGAACAGCAGGTGACTGAAGGATTTTATAATAAGGAGTCTACAGAAGTTTATTTCCACTTGGAGGAAGAGGATGCATAACTTCTACTTTGAAACCATTTTGCACTGGCAGAGTAGTGTACGAAGATCTCTGTTTGACAATCTCCAGGAGAACTTCGACAGAAATTTCGAGCTATAAAAGTCTTGGTGACCAGATTCTGCTTTGCTGCTGGTAATGCCTGTTGTGATAATGCTGTGGTATTGCCTTGCCCAGTTAAAGTTCAAATGGCGAGTTCTGAAGGAATAACCAAGGGAATGTCCACGCAAATCAACCTTTACCACTCTCCCAGCTTCTCCTAGCTGAGTGACTTTATTCTGTTTGTAGGCACATCCTTTTATCAGTCTGGCTGTTAGGAAGGTTATACATTTACCAGAATTAGGATGGTGTGAGGTTGCCATAGTCCTACTCAGTGGTGACTGTTAGTGCTAGGTACGGAGTTAAAATGGCAATGTCAAACCTTATTTTATAGTAGTGATGGAATGTTGTAACTAAGGGAACTATTTAGTGTGCAGTTGTATTGGAAACCTGCTGGCGTCAGGGCTTCTGATAAATGTTTTATGGCGTGACTTATGAACTTACTGTATTTAAAACAAAATTGAGTTTATGGTGATGTCAGTTTGTCTGTGTGTGTATGAATAGTCTTCTGAACTTTACACCTTCTGTCTTGATGTGAAGTTTTTATGGAAAACTTCTGTTTAACCCCTTTGTTTATTATAGCTGCTGTTCTCTGCAAGTTACTGCATTTTTTTCCTGTGGAATCCTGATTAGTCTGCTTTTGAGCAATAGAGCTTGTAGTTTACAGATGTACTGTGTTTTTATTTCTGCAGTGGTAGAATTATTCTTTCTATTGGTATGTCATGTTTGTCAGGTTATTACTTTGAAGCATATACTTTTTACTTTTACTACTTTCAGACTTACTATTTGGATAAATGCAATTATATTTTGAATATGTTTGTATAGCATTCTTTGTAGTTCACTGGCACTACTCATGTCAATAAGTATTATAAATGTTTTTAGGATGTGATCTGCAAAAGTAGAATTAGAGAAACGGAAAATAAAGAAATTGAATTTCTTGCTATAGTTTAAGCAATTTTCTGATGTTTAGGTGGGGAAAAATGTCTTCCAACATTTAAACAGATACCTAAGTACTGTTGCATTTGATGTATCAATGTGCCTTAATGGTGGTCAGCTGTATATTTCTATATAAGGAGATTGTATATTTATGAATTAGGTAGTGTTGTTTCCTTAGTGTGACAAACTGTCTCCTGCTAATATTACTGTACAGTTCTGCTTTTTTTTCCTCCTTCCTACTTAAATCCAATTAGGCCTGATCTGTCTCTTCCCCCTCCTTAGTGTGTGCCAGAGCAACATTAGCTTATCTGCCAGACAGAGCCTTAAGTGACACTGCCAAGGGTAAATCCCCTGAAGAATAGTTCAGGCTACAGCAGCATGATAACTCATAGTCCATGTGATCCACTGAATTTCATTAACAGTCCTTTTTTACAGAATTACAGGCTTGGAGGAAAAAGTGTAGTTGAAAAAAAAAAAGAGAATAGAAGGGTAGAACAGCAAGTGCTGTTGTTTCCTGTGGCTGTTGATGAATTTTTGGAAAACTTGTTGACTTCTAGATAAGTCAGTGTAACATCTTAAAGGATCACCTATGGTGGTAGACCGAACTTCTGCTAACTTTCTTCAGTTTGACAAAACTCCTGGTTCCACCTTAGTGATTAATCATCTCAACCAGTCAAAGTAAATATTTGTTGTGAGTGATACTGTGGTCACTGTGGTGTGGTCTGGGTATTACAAAAACCATTTATTATTTTGCATGCGTACTTTGCTGTCTTGTACCATAAAACCCAGTTCTTATCAACTTAATATGACATAGTCTCTTTCTGATGAACAGTGCCCCTAACAGTATTGGAGTTGCTTATTCATGGAGTAACGCTACTGCATGTCGTACAATGAGTAGGTGACATGGTGGAATCCTAATTATCCATCCAAGAACATCTATTCTGACTTCCTGATTTTTTTTTTTTTTGTAAACTCAAGACATTCATCTTCAGAGATGAAAGTTTTAAGATTTTAAGTTTCTTCTGTCACTGACAAAAGCAGGTGCTCATTACAAGAGGAGCATTTGTATTCGCAGTATAACATGAATCTTGGATTTTTTTAAAATTTTTTTTTTGAGGGCAGATTTGGTGGGGATTGAGTATTGTTTGTTGTTTTGTTTGTTTTGAGTTTTTAGCTCTTAATATGTTTATCCAAAGGTTGACATAAGCAGTTTTTAAAATGAAAACTTACGCACATCTAAACTTAGAAAGATATTTCTTGCAAAGGATGGGAGCTGAACTTCACTGATCCTTGTGGGTGTCCTCCAGCTCAGAATATTCTGTCATCCTCCCCCCAATAGTACTGCCTATATGATTAATGTTTTGCTTTATTTCTTTGCAGTTTTATGTGCTGAAAGAGTGGGCCAGATGACTAAAACATACAATGACATAGATGCTGTAACACGTCTTCTTGAAGAGGCAAGTATTACTTCTATTTAAGGACCCATACACAGTATGACAAAATAGTACTGAAATTACTTGGTACCACTGCTAAACATCATGAGTAAATTGTCCTCCAGTAGGGAGGAATAAGGGCTCTAAGTGTATGTACACTTCATCTCATAGGTAAGATGAATATTCTTTCTAAGATCATTTGTTTACCTTAGTCAAATGGACTCTTTAGTTCTGCTTATTTTTCAGTTGAGGCCATGTAACTTGTTCTTGGCTAAATGTTTGCCCTAATGAATGAGGGGAAATCATCTTAAAATGACAGGCATTTTTACACTACATATAAAACTAAGAGTGTCATTATTGATGGATATATTCTCTTCAGAAAATAATTTTAAAACCCTCAGTCTTGTACTCATAATTATTATCTCAGGTAATTTCTTTCCAGAGGAGTACACAGACACAAAATTAGAAAATATCTAGTATTCTGTTTGTCTTCTTTCCTTCTTATGTTTGGTTGATTTGATTGTTGTTTGTGGGTTTTTTAATACCATTATTATGAAAAGTGGTATTCCTGTAATTCCTGACTTGAGAAATGTCAAAAAGCAACTGGCACTGTACAATGCATATGTTCAATAAATATAATGATAAATTTTTGAACTGACATCAGCTCTTTTCTGCAGTAAACTTGAGCAATCATTTTTCAAAGAATGCTTATGAGTAATTCTTTAGGTTAAAAACTTTTACAATTATATTATTTCATGACTGGCTGCAGTTTAATCCTTTAAACTCAATTGCTTGTTTATTGCAATAGTGATGTTGAAAATGGGGCCTTTCTAGCCAATTAAGTGGTCTGCTATTCCTCTAATTCTGCAAGGAAACAACCATGGGAGTGGATGCTCACATCTCCCACCTATTCTTGATACCCCTCAGTGCAGTACAGGCTTATGTTTTGTGCTTTGAACCGAACTCTGTACAAATTACCTGTTAAAACTGATGCTTTACCCAAAAGACATCTCCTGGAATAATTCATCAGCTTGTGGTAACAATCTGTTACTTGTTTGTGCCCTGTTCCCTTTGCCTTGTTTGGCTGAGGTTTACTGCATTTGGTCTGTGGCTCCTTCTAGTAATCGTGGCAGCATTCAGCCAAACTGTTTCCTCCCCTGAGTCCCTGTAGCCAAATTTCTATAGATCCAGGCATCACACTCATGGGAGCAATGCTTGAAGGACTTGCTGAGACAGTGTTTTAAGGCTTCTTGTGTACTTTCCTATCTGGATGTTTGGAAGGGAAAAATAAGGGAATGTATAATATGTCAAACTTGAATAAAACAAATATTTTCAGTGAGCCTTTCTGTTTTATTTGACCATCATTTCTGATGAAGTTACTCTGTTCATAGGGATAGGTGCATTTACAGCACCTTCCTTTGTTCTCCAGCTGATGGTTATCATAAGAGATTGCATCCATTTGCAAAATTTGCAAAAACTTCTTCTGTTGCTTTCACACATACAGTTGAGGGAAAAAACAAAAGCTAGCCCTTGTCTGTCCTTCGTGTTTGCAAGCTTCAGGTGCTTGCATTACAATGTTGATAAAGTGAAAGGTACAGCATATGGGAAGATGGGAAAGAGATCTTAAAACAGCATGTGTGCAGGTACTGCAGAATTCTGTGCCTATTGCCCTGAAGCTAAGGAAAGGGAGTGGCACCAGGCCTGCCTGGGTATATGGTAAGAATTGGAGCAGATTTCTTTGTGAATCTGCTTTCTCATCTTTTTCTAATAATAGTGTAAATGTGTCCTGCTTCTCAGTATTGTTTTTTCACATGTTGCTGTAATAAATCTGTTCCTTATCATTGTGTGAGTAAGAGGCCTGTCCCCAAACTGAGATTTAGAGCTGAATTGCTAAAAACTGTGTAGGAAGTCTGGAGAGGTTATTTGAAGAGCCTGAACATGCACTTACATTCCTTGAATTGAAAGTTAAAAAAGCATTGCTGCTAGATAGCTCCTCCTCTGTAGAGTCAAAACCACAGCAATACATTTTTTCCACTCAGTATTTATGAAGTAAGCTGAATGAGTGGACAATAAGTTGGCTTAAAATATAAACCAAATGTATTTTGGATAACTTTGTGGGACCTATTGTTTTGAAAGATTGTACGTAAGATTACATAAAGATTTTATGGCTAGATAATGCCAGTAGCTTTCAATGCAAATGTAAGTCTGACCTTCAGAAACCATTTGGAAAATGCTATTTGCAGATACAGCATTGATCAATAACCTCTCTTTTGATTTACTGGTTATTATATAAATTTTTTTTTTTTCCATTACGAAAGCCTCTTTATTCAAATTCATTGACTTCAAATCCATGTGAACAATAGCTGTAGGTTTTGCTGTAGGCTCTGTCATTAAGGTATGCATGGCATAAGGTAGCACTTAGTCATAAAATCTGGATGGTAGTTAGGGACAGTAAATAAGCTCCAAACAGTATTTTCAGTGGCAGGGAGAAAATTCTTCCACAAATGGTGTAGAGCTAAGGGTATGTTAGGGAGTTAACCATAGCACCATTTTACCACTATTTTAAAAATCTAGTAGTTAAATAAGAAAATGGTGGGTATAAATGCTTAATGAACAATGCAAAATTCTGTGCAGTTTATCGTCCTCTCCCAGGCAGATTACAATCCCATGTACCAGCTTCTGCAAGGCTGAGACATCCGTATGTGCATGTCATCAACAGGATAAGCTTCTAGTTTTTACTGGTACCTGTGGTGAACTGTCAAGACAGGTGATTGCCAGTACTGTGCTCAGTGAGGAGAGGGAAGAACAGGCCAAACATAACATGAGAGTAACCACTTAATGTAGATTGGGGCATTTCCAAAAAGGAAAGAGTTAGGATTTGTTTCTATACAGAAGCACTGATGGTTGGCATACACAAAAATAGGAGCTGAACATTCATTGTGGTGAAACTGGCTTCTGCTCCTGCATAGCTTATTGCCTTTTATTTGTAGGTGGAGCAAGTGGAAGCTGAAGAATGCTTTGAGAGAGGATCAGTCTTTTCTGAATAATGCTGTTTTAAAAGATGCAAGAGTAGAAAAGGAAAATTATCAAAAACCCCAAACAAATATACCCTCACAGAAAGTCTTTTTGTTGTTAAAGTGCTTGTTCCTTCCCATTCGTGGCAATTCTACCTTCCCTCTGATTCTTTGGTGATAAAAAATAAATTGAACTTAGCTTTCTATTCTTAATACTTCACAGAAAGAACGGGACTTAGAATTAGCTGCTCGGATTGGCCAGTCGCTGTTGAAAAAGAATAAGTCACTGACAGAAAGAAATGATTTCCTGGAGGAGCAAGTAGAACACATCAGAGAAGAGGTAAGGTTTTTATGCCTGAATGCTGCATATGCAATGATGGGGGAAATTTTCTTCCAGCTTCACCTTATCCATACATTTGGCTGTGGGCGACCTGCTCCCATGTCTGACAACTCTCACTGCTAAAAATTTCTTCCTTGTATCTAGTCTAAATCTGCTCTCCTTTGGTTTAAAACCATTACCCCTTGTCGTATCACAACAGACCCTGCTGAAAGGCCTGTCCCCATCTTCCTTATAAACCCCCTTTAAGTACTGAAAGGCTGTAATAAGGGCTCCCCAGAGGGTTACATTCTCCATGCTGAACAACCCCAATGCTCTCAGCCTTCCCTTATAGTTGAAGGAATATTTTGGTGGTCCTCCTCTGGACCTTCTTGAACAGGTCCATGTCTGTCTTGTCCATAGGACTCCAGAGCTGGATGCTCACCAGAGTACAGTAGAGGAAGAGAATCACCTCCCTCATCCTGTTGGCCACGCTTCTTTTCATGCAGCCCGGGGTATGGTTGGCTTTCTGGGCTGGGGGTGCTCACATAGATGTGATCAATACAACACACCAGAAAGCACTTCAAGTAGCACCTGTGCTTTAAAAGAGCTCTTTAAATACAACTGTCTCTAAATTCCAACTTAAAAACTGAGCTAGGGACAAATGTTGTTTCTCCTGTTCTGGGACAGTGACCTTGGTTTTTGACTCTCAGCTGTATGGGGTTGTGAGCAAGACAGAGAGCAGGAGAACAATGAACCACAGTGGAGTACAAACTTTAAAAAAGGTTCATAATTGACACTGCTCAGGGGTGTGAGCATTATAGCCCTGAAATGGGCTGGAGGATAGAGTGTGGATGGAGTGATCACTGATGTATGATAAATGGTGGTGGAGCACACACAGTGAAATAATATGTGGCCTACCCTTTTTGGGATGGAAAACCAGTTCTCTCCCAAAGGAGTGCTGTTTCTTGCTGGGAGCTGTTTCTTGCTGCCTAAGTCCCATCATGAGGCAGACCAATTTATTTGTCTTTATTGTATTTAATGTGTTGGTCATTATGACATGTACTAGGTATGTGCATGGTGACTGAGCAGGACTGTGCATTCATATCATCCATCCAGAGTGGAAAGTTTGATTGAGGAAGGTGGAGGGACAGGGGCAAGCTGCCTCTGTCCATGTCTGTTTTTATTTAGTGGTACTGAGGAACAGCATTAGGAAAAGTGAAACAAGCCTCTTACCAGGTGGCTTGGTATGGTGGGCCATGTGTTCTGTCAACACTCCTCTTTCACACTGTTGTTTTGACTCCTTCAGAAACTGATGCTTTTGAGGCAGAGTTCATCAGACTTTAAAGTCATGACACTTTTCTGTATTGAAAATCTGTCTTCAGTAGGCTGCAGATTTTCTATTAAAAACAATTTTTAAATATTTGAACAGAACAGTAACTAACTGTCTCTAAGGGCAAGAGATAAAAGAATTTATTTGGTACTTCTAAAATTCTGTTCAGTAAACATTGCCTAAAAATGATTTGTCTGGGAGATAACATGTTTTCTGTAATACAGGGACAAATTCTTTCTGTTGTGGAGTGTAAAATTAAGGTTTTATTGGTATGTGTATCATGGCATGAGTAATTTAGCTTTATATCTCTTTGACCTTTGTCGTGACAAAACCTTCTGTCCATGCCGTTACGCGGACTGAGGTTTTCCTGTGTGCTGGTAACATGCCACATTGATAGGTACATGTCAAAGTAATAATGACCTGTGCAAAATGCATCAGATTCTTGGTTTGTCTTTCGAGTTTGTGTTGTTAAGTGCTGCTTAGTTTAAGAAGGGGCTGTGATCATGTTCAGTAAAAACTGATGTAGCTGAGAGTTTTGCTGTACTAGAGAACAAAGGGTGAGTGGACTGAAGCAAGCACTATAGCATGTGCACACACACTTCAGTCCCAGCTTGCTGTTTCAGTATTATATTCTAGAAGCTATTATATTCTAGAAGCATATAATTCTAGAAGCATAAACATTATACTGAGGAAATTTTCTTAATTGTGAAGTATTTCACTTACAGAGATGGTGTCTGCCTTTTCAGCAGCAGAGTGTAGTTCGCAGGTACGGTGTGTCTGTCTGCTGTTCAGTAAGAATGCTGCAGCTCCATGTTCCTTTTCTCTGGGATGGTGCTATCTACACTTTGATACTGTCTTCTTTAAAATTACAGCTCAGTATCAAAGAAATGTAAACTGTAAATCTGCACAATGTGGATTGTATTTGGAATGGAGTAGCTCACTAGGTTTTAGCTTCTCCTAATCTTTCTAAATTTCCCAGTTTCTGCTTCCTTTTCCTCTACGTATTTTGTGCAATGTTTCTGAAGCTAAAATGGCAGCACTTTCAGGACAGTATCAGTCCTCAAATAACACCACCTTAAACCTGTGTTAACATCTGGGTAATATACCCTCTAGACTTGTTATTCAAGTTCCAGGTCACCTGTCAGAGTTTGTGTTTTGATGATAGCAGGTTTCAAAGTCCAGATTTGATTTTGTTCTGTGTAAAGTGAGAGGAAAGGAAAAAGCTGAATTATAATCTGGAATGATGACTTAAAAAAGGAAGCATTGCTTTTGGTCTATTAGGAGTAGAAAGCAATGTTGGAAAGACAGGCATGCTCTTTGACTTGGTACTTGCATGCATGCTGTTTGCATACAGTGTAACAGGGTGTCTTCCTTTTGAGTAATTCCAACCTGTTAAGCACTTAGTTGCTGTCAGTCAGGAAAACAAATCAGCTCTACTCTTGAAACCGTTGTTCGTGGTTCAGTAAGGATTGATCCCATGAATTAGGTCTTTAAACTGTTGTTCTCTGTGTGTGTGGATACTTTTATCTCCTACTTAAATTATTTTTAAGATCAGTGCAGCTATTTTCATGAGTTAGTTCTGAAGCTGAGTGAAGCTGTCAGGCCAGCAGAGGGAAATACAAGCCTGAAGAGATGAGCTATCACCATGCTTAGTTCCTGGGGTGTCCTGGGCCTTGTCCCATGTGCAGCAAGGGCTCAGTCTCAATTGCTTGGTAACAATACCAGGCTTGTGCAACAGTGACATGGCAGTGTTTGCTCCTGAGGGCACATGTTGCAGTGGCTTGTGAAAATATAGAGCAGGCTATTTCTGTTCATAAAACAAGTCCAGTGTTTTGCAGTGTGAAAATGCGTACTGGGTCTTTCTGGGATGCAGCTAATATTCTTCACCAGTCTACCTGGTGCTGTGCTTTAGGTTTGTGACTAAATCAGTGTTGATAACAGTGTTTTGGCTGTTTGGCTGTTGCCGAGCAGTGCTTGCACAGCATCCATCAGGCTCTTTTCTTTCTCCCTCATGCTCTTCCCAGCCTCTCCACCTTTCTTTTTTTTTCTTCTTCCCTCTTCACTCTGTCTACCATTTGCACAAGATGCTGGATGGGTGCACAGCTCTGGTAGCTGACCCAAACTGACCAAAGGGATGTTCTATACCGTATGTTGTTATGTTCTACAGTAGAAGGTCAGGGAAAGGAGGAAGAATCTGGGACATTCATGGTTATGATGTTTGTCTTCACAGTTCTGTGTGCCAAGGTCCCACTTTCCAGTAAGTGGCTGAACATGCACCTGCTGATAGAAAACAGTGAATAAATTCCTTATTTTGCTTTGCTTGCATGGGGAGCTTTGCTTCACATATTAAACTGTCTCAGCCCATGAGGTTTTTCTTGCTCTTGAGCTTCTGAGTCTCTCCTTCATCCTGTGGGGATTGTGGGGCAGACTGTGTGCTCAGCTGGTGGGTGCTTATCTGCTGACCAAAGTTAACACACCACAAAATGCTGCATCAAAGGGAGGTGTTGCTGGAAATTACTGTAGTGAGTGTTTCACAGCCTGATTGAGATTGGAAGTGAGCTCTGGAGGTCATCTTGTCCAAACCCTCTTCTCAAGCAAGACCGCCTACAGTCCATTGCCGAGGACCATGTCCAGACAGTGTTGTAGAGGATAGAGACCCCACAAGCTCTCTGGGCAACCTGTGCCAGTGCTCAGTCACCCTCACAATTAAAAAGTTGCACCCGATGTTTAGGAGAAATCACACGTTTCAGTTTGTGCCTATGGTCTCAGGTCCTTTTCCATTAAGAGTCAACCTTTCTGACTGTTCACCCTCTTTTGGAGGATTAGAATGCTCAGAAGTAGCAGTAAAAATAGTATCCTCAGTCTTTTTAATTTGTAAAAAAAAAAACAGTAGCAAGAACTGGAGATGATCTAGTGTCCACCCACAGACAGTATCTGAATTCTTGCTGCTTAAAGAGGCTGAGCTATAATGTGCTTAAGGGAAGTAAATTGTTATTTTTGGTTCAGCATTTTAGCTCTTCCTGAAATGGAGAAAGCAAACCTCCAAAAATTAATGCACAAATTTTGTTTATTAGTTTTCTAAAATGTGGTTGGATGGAGTTGGTTTTTTTCCCCTTGCTCTTTAGAACCCATGTCTTGGGAGAACTTGGTGCCTTAGCACTTCTCATTATGCAGAATAGTCTTAGTTAATGAAATTACCTTGTTTGCTTCAAATTCTGCATAGTTCAAGGGCTTTTTTGGATTGTGTCTGCTTCTTTGTTCGATGGAAATGGAGTTCAAATCTATATCATTGATATTCTCTGGTTTTTTTTTCTAATAACACCTACGAAGTTTTCATATTGTATGCTTACAATATGAAAAGCAGAATTTTAATAAAAAGAAATGTGCTGTGCATTTTTTACATGGGCCAGGTCTTGCAGTGCAAGTGGAAGGGATGTGCCTGATCAGTTATGCTATCTATAGACATGCAAGGCAAATAAAAATTAATCTGTTGCTGTTGGCATCTTAAATCACAGCTATGGAGTGGTGCACATGCTACTGTCTAATTGGGCTTTTTTAATCCTATTCTTGGGGAATAGCATATAAAGTAACAAAGATGATGTTTGTGGAGCTCACAATTACAGGCAATCTTAATCACCCAATTCTGATGTTTTCTGCATTTTTTAATGTATATGTGTGTACTGAGTATGGGAATCCCACAAACTACTTTACCTGAGCCAAAAAAACCCGGAGACTGAGTGCAGCCTCCACTGTTGGAACGGCCTCAGAACAGCAGCCTCCCACTGTGTGGTGATGTTCTGCAGCTCTACAGGCACTTGAGTCACAATTGTAGCCTTACTACACAGGCATTTCAGTAATTTTTTGTAAAGCCTCTTGGAGAGGAAGAAATGTCTGCATCTGAGACCAGCAAGGTCGACATCCAAGCCAGAAGGTGACAGTCATCACGCAAAATGGATAAAAGCAATGTTTGGCTTGGTTGTGCCACATTAGTTTCTTGCAGTATCATTGCAATATATCCATTACTGTACGTGTGTAATGCAACAGTGAATCAGGATTGGTAATCTTAACAAATGTGAAAAAGAAACGTCTAATAGCAGTGAATAATTGCATTTTTGAACTTGTAAAAAAACATTTAGTGGCTAATTTAAAAGGTACACTTTCCCATCTTTCTAAGAAATAAAACAAATGGTTCTGGTCTGTTTCAGTCTTGTTGTCTTGATTTAGTCCAAGATGATGCCGGGAGGGTGATTAACGAGCTGATTTGTGGTGGGTTTGCTTAATAATGTGTCTGGAAAATCAGCTTACTGATCTGTGAGCCCTTTCTTTGTGTAGGTTTCTCAGTTGCGGCATGAGCTGTCCATGAAAGATGAGCTGCTCCAGTTCTATACCAGCGCTGCTGAGGAAAGCGAACCCGAGTCCGTCTGTTCCACCCCGTAAGTTAATCGATCTGCAACGTTGAGCCGTCATCTGTTGGGTGATTTAATAGCTTTGAAAAGTGGTAAAATTACTCCTGTGTTGGCTTGAACTATAAAAGGGACTCAGAACTTGGTGCAAGGCTCCAGCTGGAAGGATTTGCACTGAGCCAGCTGGCTGTCCAGGTGCCTACATGAGCCAGGCGGGAAGAGTACATAGGGAGGCTGCTGACACCACACTGCAACTTTAGGAGGAACTGGGTCACTGTCATGATGGGGCAGTCGTGGGTCTCACTGACAGCAGTGCACCACATTCATTTGCATGTACTAGGACATGCTACATGAGTGACCTTTGTGCTTGAAGGATCTGAACGGACTAGGGAAAATTTATAGGCCAAGGGAAAGAAATAAAGCATGGCTTACAGTGTGGGTTCCAGGCAATTAGCTGACTGAACAGCACTGCAGGCTCTGAGGGGCTGTCTGCCCTTGCATAGGTACTGCTGCATTCTGATGAAGCATGTGCAGCATTAATCAGGAGCTATTGGACTGCTCCCTGTAGTAAGGTGGTTTCTTTTCTCATAGCCTTGGCTGAATAACTTTTCCACAGGAAAGGTGTAGAATAATAAAAAAAAATTTTAAAGGTTCTCTTTTGAATTTCACTGCAAATTTATTGCTGTCCAAAAGTACTGGCCTGATTAAGTTGTATTTCCTGTGGCTCTATTTGGTTTTGAGATGTGTGTTCCGTCTGTGCTTCTGTGAGATTGGCCATAATACAAGTAAAAATTAATTTAAATTGTTGCTTTTTCCTACAAGGCTGAAGAGGAATGAATCTTCTTCCTCTGTCCAGAACTACTTTCATTTGGACTCTCTTCAAAAGAAACTCAAGGATCTTGAAGAGGAAAATGTTGTGCTTAGATCTGAGGTGAAATTACTCCCTTTGTTTTGCTTAATATAGTTGTTCATCCAAATGCCAGAACACAGCTATTGAGAAGCTTGTATTAAAAGTTGAGGGTCTAACTAAGAGTGTAATTCCACACGTAACACAGATCTCTCTGTAGTTATTTAATCACCATCTTTTATCTTTCTAAATGAAGGAAAGGCTGAAATGTGGAAACATAGAATCACAGAATTTTTTAGGTTGGAAAAGACCTCTAAGGTCATTGAGGCCAACCTTTGACCAATCAATACCTTATAAGCTAGACCAGAGCCCTAGTGCCATGTCCAGTCCTTTCTTGAGCACCTCTAGGGATGGTGACTCCACCACCTCCCTGGGCAGCCCATTCCAATGTCTAATCACCCTTTATGTGAAGAAATTCTTCCCAAATGAGGCTATGTGCAAAGCATTGATTGTGCCGTAAGAATGTGCAGGAGCACAGGCAGATTTTGGAGTCCAGGATTGCACTCTGAAACAGGTTTGAAAGGGCTGATCTGGCACATATGTGTGACTTGAGCTGCAGATCTGGAGTTTGTAGGCTGGCATGGTCTCTCTGATACCAATTCAGTGTTTGTCAAAATAATAATTGCTAGCCTAAATTTGCATTACATTTCTTCATTTTGTGTGTCAAGTCAGGCAGTTAATATTTTAACTTGAATGCGGTTTTCTTCTCTTTTATTTCTGATAATATTCTGTTCGTTTCGCAGATGACACAGTTTTTAGAAGTTAAATAATTGAATATGAAATGAATGTGTTTATATTTTCAATCTGACGTTTAAACCTTGGGAGCACGTTTACCACTTCGTAAACATGTAGCAGAGTATAACAGAAGAGATACTTTGTGTCTGAGGGTGAATGTATGAAAACAGTGTTATTCCCATTTTCCACTGCAAATGCGGGGGGTCATTATAAATAGGTAGTGCCACACTTTTTGCACAAGACACCAGGTAATGGAGACTGCTGTGCTCTTAACTGGGAAGTTGCACAAGGAAGATGAGCAATAGATGGTCTGCAAATAATGAACATGGGCTTAGAACTGAGACAGCCATGGCAGCAGGTGATGGTAGGAAACCCCACGCAGCACTGCCTTCCCATCCGGGGAGTTGCAGTCTGTGCCAACAAGGCACAGGATGAAGCCAAATCTGAAACCTGTGAGCTGTGCAGCTCTCTACAGATGCAGTCTGTGGGTGCCTGTGTGTGTCTCCAGCTTTGGGAATAGGTTTCATGCCCACTGAGGTGGTGCCAGACAGAGCCAGCTGGCTGCAGCCATGCTGCTTTTGGCACTCCCAGAATCAGAGTGGAAAAGACAAAGCAGGGAAGGAGGTAGCACTAAGATTTTTTTGTGGGATATATGGTTACAGTGCCAGAATTTTTCAAATAGTATCTGAATTGTTTTAAAATACTTGAATGTTTAATTCAGTTATTTAAACCAAGAATTTATTTAGTTTATGATGATACCCAGCTTTGCTCAGGAGACCAGATCAAGCTCTGCATGCTAATATTTTGCACGTCCAAACCTTCCTTTCTTTTACTTTTAGTGCAAAATACACAAGTGACATCTAGTGGGGATATGGTGATAATGATGCAAGTTTCTCCATACAGTAATATCTCTGCTGAATGTTCACCTGGCCTCTTTTTCCAGAACATGTGGGAGGGTAGGCATAACTGTAGTTTCTCACTGTCTTCCTGAAGGAATGATTAGAATAGCTTGTCTTTCTGAAGCAGATGGAAGTGCAACAACAGACTGGCAAAGAACAAATGTGCTAATGTAGCATATTTGATGTGGATTTCTTGAACAGGCCTGTCAGCTGAAGACTGAAACAATTACTTATGAAGAGAAAGAACAACAACTTGTCAACGACTGTGTAAAAGAGCTAAGTATGTCCCTATTTCTTCATACTTTTTTGAGATAGTTCAGTAAAAAAACAAAACAGATCAGTCAGTCTTGTTTTCCTGTGGTACTTATTTTCCTTTTACAAATGGTTATGAGGAGAAAATTTCTGGCTGAAATTTCACAGCAGAAAATGCTGGCTGAAAGCTAAATCTTTCTCATTTAAATATAGTTTTTTGCATTGAAAATGTTCAATCTCCTTTGCAGCATGAGCACTTAATGCCTTTCGGGTTTTGTGTCCTACTGTGTTTTTCAAAAATACCTTACTGGGGTTGGAATTCTGCTGAAGCACGTGATGTTCCAAAAGAACATCTATATGCTTACTTTTTTGATTTTGGATTTGTGATGTTAATTGTAATCACTTTTCTTAAAGGGGATGCAAACATCCAGATTGCCAATATCTCTGAAGAGTTAGCAAAGAAAACTGAAGATGCTGCCCGGCAGCAAGAAGAAATCACTCATCTTCTCTCTCAGATAGTCGACCTGCAGAAAAAGGCAAAAGCTGTAAGCAATCCAGTTGAGAGACTACTGTTGTTATTTGCTACTAATGTAACTGGAGGACAGGTTAAAATCCTCTCTGTACTGAAGCCTAAAGGAAATTTTCCAGCCTCCTTATGTGGATGACCTTGTTTGATGTTTAATATCTGGCATACTTGGCTAGAAAGAATCAATTTATTTAAATATGCATATATGGTTTATCAAATGCAATAGTTAAAATTATTTTAAATATTAGATGGAAAATTCTGCTCTGAGTGATGGTGAGTCAGGAATGTCAGTGCAAGTATTTCAATGGCATATACTTGTTTGGAGGTTTATATAACAAGGTGCATTCTAATGCTGTGTGTTCTTGTGTTAACATTTTAAATGTTTTTAAACTAATGTGGAGATCAACATTACTGCAGAGGAGAGGTGAGAAAAGTTGGAATGTTCCTACTTACATGTAGTATAGGATGCAAATATCACAGGACAAAGCATCACAGTATTTCTAACATTTTTTGGCATACTTTAGTGTGCAGTTGAAAATGAGGAACTTGTCCAGCATCTGGGAGCAGCTAAAGATGCCCAGAGACAGCTCACAGCAGAGGTGAGTACATTACTTAATAATACAAAAACTCAGTAGCAGAGCAATGACTGTTCACTTTGCCATGGGAGGTTTATTCTGAGCTGGATCAGAAGTATTAAATACTTTTGCCTGTGTATATGGGATGAAGGAACATTTATATTCCTAGTAGAGTTCAAAACCTTTTCTTTCCTACTCTCTGCTCCTTCAAATGACACACATTTTGAAACACAGAGGCTTATGGGCTGTATAGGAACGCCTTTAGAGGTTCACTTCTCTGGGCTGGTCATTTCAGCCTATTTTGACTAGTGAGGTAACATGGAAGAGCTCATTCGTGCTCTCTTTGTTCAGTGAATGAGCATAAGGCAGTCCAGTGTTGCTGGTTGTCTTATGGGTGCTACATTCACATGAACAAAAATGGACAAGATAAAATGAATAGAGCTTGATTTAGGATGTGTCTTCCACTTGTACTACTTGGTGATGAAGGTGGGAATGGCCTGAGAAGCTTTTCCTGCTGGTGGACCTTTTGTATCTATGGTGCTCAACAAATACTGGCCTCATGCTTCTCCATTGTTTTCTTAGGAAAGAAAATGAACCGGATCTCTTTTTCTAAACCAAGTAGCTGATGTTTATGAAACCTGTAGGAATGTGGTGTTTCAGGCTTCTACCCCTTTACCTAACTTAGCTGAAGTGGCTGATGAACCCAAAAGCTGTGAGGGTACACAGACATCTGCAAACAGAGTGATTACATAAGATGTGTCTCCTGAGAAAGCTAAAAATAAGGCATGGTCTTAGGCTGTTGAAAGCTATATATGTATATGTATGTATGCATGAAAGTCCTGGCTTTAAAATTCCTAAGTCCTTTGGATTCCATTCTGTTATGGAATGTCTTGTCCTCAGCCCACGGTGTTTGCCACTGTGGTCATCATGGCAGTGATTAGGCACTAAACCTGATCAGACTAACAATGCTTTTTTAGCTCTGTATCTTCTCCTTAACAGTGGCTTCATGTAGATAAGTAGGGAAGGAAATGGAGCAAACAGTTCCTTCCACATTGTGACCCTGCCTGCCTGCCTTCCCTTTACTAATCCATGTTATTAATGATCTTTCAGTGATACTCAGTTGTTGGAGATCTATTCCTTTAAAGTGGGATATTCTTCCCTACGCTATTATTGCTTACCAGTATTAAAAGAATTTGTAGGATTTTTGTGGTAATAGTGCATGCCATAAGGTCTTGGACTGTTTTCTCTGTGTTACAGTTGCGAGAGCTGGAAGACAAGTATGCAGAGTGCATGGAAATGCTTCATGAGGCTCAAGAAGAGCTGAAAAACCTTAGGAACAAGACAATGCCAAATGCTATATCACGTCGGTACCACTCACTTGGTCTCTTCCCTATGGTAAGCAGATTTAAGGAAAAAAGCTGCACACATCAAGCAAAGGAAGTGTGTTTGCATCTGGCTTACAGCTTCAGGGATAGGATGCCAGGTCTGGCATAAGCATGGGTGAAATGTGTATTTGTTTAGTATTAAAGGATACCTGAGTGATCAGTTTTGCATACCTGGTTCTGAAACAGTGGTGGTGTGCAGCTCTGCTGCAGTGTTACATACAACCTGCAGCTGGCTGTGCTTATGCTGTGAACCATGGGTAGCACTAACAGGTTGTTACACAGTTCTGTACATCTTTGTTAAGAATCTCCTGTACAGTGGTGGCTGATCTTCTTTAGGAGCTTCCTGTTTATCTTCAGCATCCTTGGAGATATAACTCCTTAATAATGTAACAATGGTTTCCAGACATCGCATCTTTCTAGTCACTTATGATATACATTCTAGTTCTTCAGTCTAAGCCTTTGAACAGGGTTAAACATACCTTCTTGTTCTATGGTGACTGAAAAGTCAGTGGTTCACTAAAAGACTGTTAGTTGCTAATCTGTATTATAGCAACAAATAAGGTGGTTTCACTGGTTTACCTGATTTCATGTGATTATGACATTTAAAGCTCAGGGAATATGCAGTACCCTCAATGAAATAAAAAAAATAGTGGATAAGAATGTGTCCAGTGATTTGCTCTGCTTGCCTGTGTATCTCTAGAGTAGTTAGGTTGCCTCTGAAGGCAATGATATCAGTAGCATTTTTTGAAATACATTAATGTAATCAAGCAGCAAAATCTGGTCTGCTTTGTCTTGTCTTACTGCTGAGGAAGAACACATTTTAAGTGTGCTCACAAGAAGTAAATTGCTTAGCTTGCCTTTTCGTGTTCCCTTCTGGGACTGAACACAGGGCAAATTAAAGTGCAGATGTTTAGTAAAAAAAGTTGTGCTTGCAAAAATAATACAAATTGTGCTTGCACAAATACAGTTGAAAGCTATGAAAGGTCTGCTTGTGCTGAGTTAGGTTTATGTGTTTTGTGTGAAAATTATTTTCAAATGTTGAATCACGGCACAAAAGATCATTTAGGTTTGTTAATATAAATAAATCCTGCACCCAGCAGTAAAACTTAGTGACCAGCCATGGAAAATTGATGGCATGTTACCTCTAACTTTATGGGGGAAGTATATACTGCTTTATGCCAAGAATCATGTAATTTTTGTGGATGGATGGATAATGCTGTGGGTTTTATGTTTATTTTAAATGAGAACATAGAAAGCAAAACTTTACACATGGAAGGTGAGTGTTACTGAGTATGGAATTCAGTCTGGGAAGCTGGATCATGTTGTTGCCTACAATGTTTTTTTAAGGTTCTTTGGTAGATATTATGTATCATCAGATGCTACATACTGCAGGAAAATAAAGCTAAGCCATATTTTGTCAGTGCTTTAAATATCTACATCAGTTTTCCAGTCATTTTTCATACTTTAACCTTCCTTCTTTCTTCTAGAAATACTCTTCATTACATATTACTTAGCATAAGTAATTTTTTATTTTCTGTCATGCCAATCTATTAATACTAAGTTATTTGTTTCTCTTTTGTGCTTGTTTTTAACAGGATTCTTTGGCAGCAGAGATAGAAGGGTCAATGAGAAAAGAACTGCATTTAGATGAACCCGACTCTCCTGACTTGGCGTACGGCTGAAAAGAATTGGTTCCTAATTGACTGGCTATATCTGAAGTTAATTATTATTTGATGAGAAAAACAAAAACAGGAAATAGTTGAGCGAGAGATTTAGGAAGAAATATTTCTGACAGAGTGTGAATGATAGAGAGAAAGGAAAATAAATTGTGTAGTTATTCGGGTGTTTTTATTTTCTGCTAAAACTGCCAAAAGAGAACATCTATATATAGGCTTTGCCTTGTCTTGTAAACTCTTGTCCTCATTGTTAAGTGCTGAGAATGAGAAAAGTTTTGTTTTCTTGTGTTTTGCCATGCTAGATTTGTTCAGTTACCAGTTAGGGGAGGAGTTGAGTTAGTGGGCTTGGTGAATTTTTGGTGAGTTTTATAACATGAGTTACCAGGTCACTATTGATCTAATCCAGTTTTTACAGGAAGAACATCAGGGCAGAAAGGGATTTGGAATGGCTGGGTACTTAGTGTGATGCCCATTACACCTGTGTGAAAGTTCTCTTGAATTAAACAAGAGAGTAGTTTGAAGCAAGTTAAGTGCTTGCGACAGCCCCAAAGCTATAGATAGATACAGCTTGGCAGGAATGGCCTCGCTGATGCCAGCTGCACGCGTACTCCAATAGGTTTATCTCACAGATTTGTACAAAGCACGGATTGTTTGATTGGAAATAAGTTAATCCAGTTTACAGGGTCTGTTACAGAAACAGAGTTTACAAAACAGGAGAGTCAGGAAAGGTACAGTAGGCACTTACCAGAAATCTTCTAATTGCATTTACAAAATGCCTGACGCATACACTGACCTTTTCTGAGCCTAAGCCAGGAACTGTAAATGAGGCTTTGACAGAGTGAAATGTTGATTAGAAAAATGTAAGGTCAGAAGGTTGTGAGCATGCTTAAACCCCATAGGATCCTTTCATCTTTCCAGTATAGTCTAACTTAAAGCTTGTTTAACTGCTTTAGAATGTCCCATTTACTTTGCCTGTACCAGAGGATGATACTTTTTTTTTTTCGGTTATATGATTTGTCTTGGTTTTATTTATTTGTGCAGTGGTAACTGCAAGCTCCATGGAACTGTTTATTGATAAATTCTTTTAGATTCAGCCTCATAAAGATAGACAGCTATAGACTTGGAGCCTCCACAAAAAGGGGGCAACTGTTGAGCACCCATGGACAGAAGGAAAGAAATTTGAATGACATTAAATAGCCAAAGGCATATTGTCACTTTTTCAACCTGGCAATGTTACCTTTTAGATAGAGGGAATGTCCTATTCTTGTGTTCAGCCATTGTTGAACTGTAAAGCAAAGCAACGGTGGCACTTTTGTAGCAGGATGTGGGGTAATTTTATTTTGTCAAATTTCTGCTGAAGTGTCATCTGATGTCAGTCTTGAAGCAGGTGGACAGTGTTTGTTGTGATATAAGGACAATGGTGATAAAGAATGAAATGGAGAAGTAGGTCAGAAATTAGGTTTCCAGCCTTGACAGCCTCTCTCTCAGCTCTTGGCCCATTATATTTCTGGAATTTTTTTCGTTTTTTTAAAGTACTATTTAAGGGGGTTGGAAATTAATTTCAAAGAGAAAAGATACAAGACTGGTTTGCATGGAGATACTCAGGAGAGTAAATTCAAACTCTCTTTTAAAATGAATTAGTCAGTTTATAGTAAAGAATTGAAAGGAGGTCAATTCTGTTTTTCAAAACTCATTTTTACATAATGGCTTTATGGCACTTACAGCTGATATACTGAAATGCTCTTTCACTTTTTTTTATTAATATTTGAAAAGGTCCATGCACATAATTGTCAAATGTTCTGTCAAAAATATTCTAGGGCAATGGAAGAGTGATGTTGATGGATTGAATGTAGTGGCCAGACTGTAGCTAGTATGGGACCCTATGCATACTACTTTACAGATCTATACATAAAATCAAGGTGTTTGGTAGAGCTGTGAATAGGAAGGGCTGTAAATAAGTAAGCTGATACCTGTTTCTCTGTTCCTTCTCATGGTAATAAGCTATTGTGTGATTATTAACTGTGTGTGTGTTTTACAGTCATCAGAAGCGGGTCTTCGAGACGGTGAGAAATGTCAACCAAGTTGTCAAGCAGAGATCCATGACTCCGTCACCAATGAATATCCCAGGCTCCAACCAGTCCTCTGCTATGAACTCAGTCATTTCCAGCTGTGTCAGCACTCCACGTTCCAGTTTCTATGGGGGAGACATCTCTAACATTATGATAGACAACAAGACCAATAGCATCATCTTAGAGACAGAGTCCTCGGACAATGGGTCAGTACTGTAGCACTGGAATTCTGTTTCTGACATAAAGGCCAAGTGTTCCTATTTTCCTCCTTTTGTCTTACATAGTGCAGTGACCACAGTAGCATACATCTTCAAAATTTCTTTCATGCTTATAGTTTTTGAGCACTCAAATTTATTTAAAAGGAAAGCTTTTAGAAAGTACAGTGTATCAATCAGTGTCTGCAGCTCAGACCTGCTCTGAGATGCAGCAGCACGAGATGATTTAAAACCACTCCTTGTTTTTGTGGGTCAGCGTTTAAGAAGAATTCTATTTTTGCCATTTCACATAAATGCCAGGGAGTTCTGATCCCAGATGAAGATACAGTTAGCTTTTTTGATGCTAAAAATAAATAAAGTGTTTACCTGTGGGTTACCTAATATGAAAACTTGTGAATGAAACCAGTCAGAACTTTGCTTTTCTAGCTACTTGTCTCTTCCCCCAGTACAGCTCCACACTGTGCTGCATATACTTTCCAGTAAAAAAGGCTTAATACCTCAAAACAATGTATGTTTGTCAGTGTAATATACTCTTGTGACTCACTATGGTGTTCTTACACCATTGGCTCTTTAACATGGGGCCTGTGTACTTGAATATGTCTAACTGTAAGAGACACACAGCAAGCAGACATCTCTCACCTCTTTGAAGGAGAAAGCTCTTAAGCAAAGTGCAGGTTTCCAACCAGGAGTTTCCAGGCAGGAACTAGAACTCAAAACTTTTACTATGAAAGAGAAACAAAAGACTGGTGTTTGCCTTTGAGCTCTCCAGATGAGTAGCAAGTTGTTCCCAGACATAGTAATGTAAAAGTCTTGTTGAATGTCTCAAAGCTGTCATGTGGAAGTTTTAAGTATTTCTAAGAATGTTTTCTTTTCCTCCCCCCCTTCCCTTTTTTTTTTTCTTTTATTTTTCTGTGTCCCCCTTTATGTTTTAGAAATGACGACAGGATGAAGAAGCCTGGAACTCCAGGGACTCCAGGCTCCAGTGACCTAGAGACTGCCCTTCGTAGGCTCTCCCTCAGGCGGGAGAATTACCTCTCGGAGCGCAAGTTCTTTGAGGAGGAGCAGGAAAGGAAGTTGCGGGAACTGGCAGAAAAGGGAGAACTCCACAGTGGTTCTGTTACCCCCACAGAGAGCATCATGTCACTGGGAACTCACTCCAGATTTTCAGAATTCACTGGATATTCAGGAATGTCTATCAGCAGTCGCTCCTACCTGCCAGAAAAGCTTCAGATTGTGAAACCACTAGAAGGTGATAACAAAGGGCCTCGGCCTTTATCTGTTGTTATTAGTGACTCTTTGTGGTCTCTTATCCATTACCAAAAAGCAGGAAATCTTTGCAATACATACTCTTTTTACTTTAGGGACAGTACTCCACGCTGTTGGTTTGAGATCTTCTAACTACTGTATTTCTCCACAAGCCTTAAAAGTGTTAGGAAACAATCCCAGCCAAGGCAGTAAAATAAATATTACAGGCCACACGTGCACATCAGCAGTGCAACTTCACATCCGACCTAAATGTTACCATTGCATAATTGGAAAAGGAAGGTGGATAAGTCTATGAAATCTAAACAACAAGACCCCTGTAAATTAGTATCTGGAAAGGCCTTTACCTACTTTAGTTAGTCCAGTTGGCCTAATAAGACTGTTTTAATGATTAAAAATTATCTCTGGACATAATGGGGTGTTTGAGTGGTCACACATGAGTCATTATGGCTTTGTGTTTCATGTGTGAAATAGGTGGGGTTTTTTAAAGTCATATTTCCTTCATACATTGTCTCAGAAAAAGGCAAGACAGAGATAGATGGTAGTCAGGGCTAGAGCTGTGTTTCAGTTTGTTTCAATAAACTGTTTAAACAAAGCTGTCAAAACACATGTAGTATAGTCTGCCTGGCTTTCTTCAGTTCTTTTAGGTTGTAGCTCAAAGTTAGTTGAGTCAATTTCTCCAGGTTTTAAACAAAATGAAGCTTTCCTGTAGTACTTCACAGATACACTAGGTAACATCATTTAGCTTTGGCTTCTCTCTCTCTCTTTTCCTTTAACAGAACTCTTGTATTACATCGCATTGTGTGTGTTTTAATTGCAGAAGTTCCTTTTCTTCATCTTTTTAGAACAAATTTATTTCATCTATAAGGAGCATATAGCATGACACGTACTCAGAAGCAAAAATAAGCGTTCTTAAGTCCTGAAGAAAGTGATGTACTGTACCTACCTATTCAAATGAAACTATAGCCACAGCACACAAACCCATACTGTCAAGCAGTTATTAATAGTTTGTTTTCATGGCTGCTTTTAAATGGTCGTAAAAGTTCTTGTACCACATGAGGGAAAGGACTATCCCACTTTGTTTCAGTTTCTGGTTGCTACCACTGTAATAGATTTCTGTCACCATCCCATTATATCTGCTTTTGTCTTCCAATAAACTCTTAAAGTCTTTATCATCTTTCTATCTGTCTGGGTTTTTTTTTTCCCCCTGCTTTTGTTCAATGTTTTCACTGGGTCATTTCTCTCTGGAAATTATTGCAGCTTTTAAAGTACTTCTCATATTTGGTTTTAGATCTCTTTTTAGCATGTTTGTGTCTGCCTGTTTCATAAGTTTTGTGTTTGTTAACTTTTATTAACTAGATATCTGTGTGATTTTGTTTTTTCACTTCAGCTTAGTTTCTTTTCTGAATATTTTTCATGAGACTTAGTATTTTTTTCAACTTCATGGATGCCTTCATACTACTGGGGCAAATTAGTCAGCTGTACCTGCAGACTGCTATAAGTAGTTGTGCCTTTGGTTTTATTACTGTTTTGGGTGCTCATGTCATAAAACAGAAGAAATAAAAATTAGTTCTGTAATAAATTTACTATAGGTTAATGCTTCTTTAAAGCAATCTTTTAAATCCCTCAGGAAAAAAAGTGACAGAAGCACTAAGAAATTTGTACCTTGATAAAAACAAAATACGCTTTCTTTTAGTCAAACAGAAGGGTTGCTTGTGACTTGTCTTAGTTATAGTCCAGTGGGACTTTTTTGTTTCTATTTTTTTGAACTATACACCTGTGGCTTGTTGTGTCATAAGCATGAAATGGCACTACCTGTGCCTGTGGGTAAACTAAAAACTTGGACTGATTATGTGTTCACTCACTTTATAGCAATTGTGGGAGCAACACACTCTGAATTTCTACGCTTTCTCTGATCCTCAAACCCTATGTGCAATCATGCAGAGATATTAGGAATATAGGGAAAAAATTTACTCCACTCATATACTTATTTTGTTCTTATATTCCTTCTTCCATCAGTGGCAGTCCCACTGTTACACAGTAACATCTTTTTCTGATAACATAATTTACAAAACTGTCTTGTCTACTAGGCACCTGAGACTGAGTGCAAGCCAAAGAAGTGTTGTATTTCCCTCTTCTTTTGACTTCTGAAGCCTTCTCTCTTTTCTTTTTATTGGGGATTTGCAGTTGTTGGATTCCTTTGTACATAAGTGTTCATTTTCTATATGGGAAATTAAAGTTCCCGTACACACATTTTATGAGGTCAAGATTAGGCTCAGATATCGTCCTGTTTGTGAGGGAGTTTAGGCTATTTTGATTTCTGTAGTTTTAATAGAGATGTTAAAGCTCAAAATGCAGATATTTTGGTCAATATTTTTCCTATGGAAAGATATGAGATATATATTAACAATGAACTGCTTGTACTCTACAGAGTTTATTTTAAATATAAGTTTTGGAGTGCTTTTGGGTGGAAAAGATTACATCTTCAGAAGCTAGCATGTAGAAATTAATTAACTTTTTATACTTGCATGCAGTGCAGAAAGAAAATTTGATTTCTTTTGTTCTTAAATTCTTGGGGAAGACTCTGACAGAAAACCTCTACTCCAAGGTTAAGGCTTGACAATATCTGTCACTTCTTCACATTCTGGGGTATTTCTTTTATATAAAAGCAAAAAACTTGGTCTTTGTGACAATTCAGAAGTAAGTACAAGTTATAAGGATGTCTCTTCTCTCATTTTGGGGTTGTAATGGTTTCTACTTCTTGAACCTCGAGGGTGCAAATTTACTCTAATCTCTCTAGACTTATTTTCAATAAAAGCAAAAAAATAGATAGGGTCATTAGCCAAAGTAATCTAGCAGGCCCATTTATTCTGGGCTAAAGACTTACAGATCTTAAAAAGTGAGATAAACTTAACTAAAATGCCACCCACTGTTCCCAGTAATACTGGAGAAAGAGTTTTTCCCTTTTCACTTCCTATTTACAGTAAGCTTCCTCAAATGCAATATGTGAAGTGTCTGTTTTTCTCATTCTGTAGGATTTTTATCAGATTGCAAATAATGTATATGAGAACCACCCCTTCTTTAGTTATTACAGTTGTTCAGGCTTTTACATACACCGTGCAGTGGATTGATCTTTGAATATGGGTGAGACATTTGTGTGCCAGCTTGTGGAATGAGTGGGTATTCTGCTTTGCAGAGAGGGAACAGGAACAAGACTGCAAAAATTGTGCTGATTTGAGTGGCAGAGGTGTGAAAATAAAGATGTTTGTGTCGTAGGACATGTGTGATTTTATGTCACATATTTCAACACGGTAGTGATGGTGGGCACACAGGAAAATGTAGGCTCTTACAAGCCCTGTTTAATTGCTACTTGCAGAATCAGATAAATCCTCCTCTGATTTCACTGGGCCTCTCTCAGTGTATATATCAATTTTTCCTCATCCATTGCTGTTTTTGACTGTCTCCTATTAAACCTTGAATATTGAATGCTTTTCTCTGTAAAATGCACCTCCTTTTTCAAAACATTTCTCTGCCAAGGATGAAGCTACAGGTACAGTAGCATTTAGTTATGCAGTAGTTGAATTCCTGTAGCATAGGGCCCACACAGGTATTTAGGCTTGATGTGTAGTTCAGCTGTGTATCTGCTTACACATGCCTGAAGTTGATGGGGTTTTCTAACATGTGGTACAAAGCTAAAATCGCTGTGCAATCTGTGTGACTGCTGTCCTCCCGCTAGCCAGTGGTAGTAAATTCTGGCATGTTTTCAGCACCTGTCTTAGAACTTTTTGTGGGAATATGTGGTGTATGTTCCTCTTAGAGCTTTCTCTGATGGTGCTCAGATCAACTGTTACAATGTAAATTCTTTCTACTCCTGCTTAATCCTGTGAATTGAAGTGAATGAGAATATTTAGGGGGAGGGGATGTGCATGTGCACAAGTGCGCTGCTTCTCACCACCAGGCTTTACCTAAGTGCTGATGTGATCAGTTTATTTCTCACTGGTGTGGAAATACTGAAGCATAGGTGAAGCAGTCTTGTGCTGTAGCATGTCTCCCTAGAAACATTAAACCCAGAAACATTGGAGGTTTGGAGCTCCCAAACCTTTGGTCTTCTGGATAAATGAAGTGGAACTTTGTCTTTTAGGTCTTGGATTGTTTACTAATTTATTTTGGTTGTCTTTCTGTTCCCTTTCAAGGTTCTGCCACTTTGCACCACTGGCAGCAGCTGGCTCAGCCTCACTTGGGTGGGATCCTGGATCCAAGGCCTGGGGTTGTCACTAAGGGCTTCAGGACCCTAGACCTGGACCTGGATGAAGTGTACTGCCTTAATGACTATGAGGAAGATGAGACAGGTGACATTTCTTACAAGGGCCTAACTACCTCGACGCCAGTTCAGCACACAGAGACCTCAGGTGAGAGGTCACAAGCACAAGTGACTGTTTCAGAGAACAAGAATAACCCCCGCCAATCTCAGGCTTTCACAGAGGAGATGCAGGAGTCCGCGACTGACGATGATGAGGGGTCTGGTGAGGGAAACTCATTAAGTCCAGTAAAACTGACATCTTTACAGGATTTTGATTACTGGGCCATTCTCACGTCTCTTCAGAACAGCATCCATAATATTGCTTTGTGTGTAGCATCTGCACGATAGTGCGTGCAGTGGTTAAAACATAACCATTCTAACATTGGCTCAAAAATAATTTCTTTGATAATCTTTTCATTTGTTTTTCAGTAACAGCATCTGTGGTCAATATTTTACTCTATTTTGATAAGAGAAGGCTGCTAAAAGGAAGTGGTTGATTCACAAACCTTTGTGTGGCACGTATTCAATTTGTGTGTGTATTTAGTGCACGCTGTTAAGTGTGTGTAATGTACAGATCACGTATATTTTGTATTATTGTAGTGCAGATACTCTTCTGACTGTTCATAAGAGGTGATGCCATGTTTTAGATTTTTGTACTTTGGGAAAAAAAACGAAGACTGAATGATTGGTGCACTAAAGGTGCCTCTACCTTGCTTTTGCTGAGACAAATGGAGTGCCTTGAAAATCACCAAAGAAATTCTGAAAGTTAAATTCACTTACCTCAGATACAGTTACCTGTTTTTAAAGTCCTTCCGAGATAAAGAATTAAGGGAATGTTTTTTCAGTGACTAATAACATTTCCCATATTCTTTCTCCACCACACTATTAAACCTGTCCTTCCTATTTATACCATATTAAGACGTAAACATTTTTAAGTGACACAGTACTGCATGAGTTACTAGATACTCTGAATTGACAGTAGCAGTCCATTGCACAAGATTACAGATTCTCAAGACTATAGATGTGTTTTGAGTTTATGTGGTTTCTCTCTTGTTCTTGGGATATGGGGTTTTTTGTTTTAATAAGCTATATAGTCTTCATTAAGATTTGCCTCTGATAAAGAATCATATTTAGTCCAGAATCAGAAAATTGCCAGAATTCCTTTTTTTTCCAGACTTCTTGTTTTTGTGTAACTACTTTAAATGAAGACACTTCCTTCCCTCTCCTTTTTCTGGGATAAATCATAATTTAATATTTGGCTGGTCTTTGGAAGATTAGATTGTCTCAGGGCTAAATATTAATATTTCTGTTATTATGATCATGACATGCAGCGTATCTTCAGCTCTCACTGCAATGGCAGTTTAGTGCTTTCAGCAAATGAATATAAGCTACTTTCTACAGTCAGCTGTATTAAGGTTAAACTTCGAATCATAGAATCATTAAGGCTGGAAAAGACCTGTAAGATCATTGAGTCCAGGCATTAACCCAGCACTGCCAAATCCTCCTCTAAACCTTGTCCCTAAGTGCCACAACTACAGATCTTTTAAATACCTCCAGGGGTAGTGACTTAACCACTTCGCTGGGCAGCCTGTTCCAGTGCTTCAGCATTCAAACCCCTCAACTTCCCTTTCTATTGGCAAAAGTAGTCCTTGTTCTATGAGATTCCAGAAATAATGTTTATATTATTTTTTATATTAATATGAAAATAAATAATGCCTCTTCAGGTAGTTGTGTACCATTTTAGATATTATCCAGGATTTCGTAATTTTGAAGAGTCTGAGTAACAACAGCAAGAAAAGCTGGAGATATGAGAAACGTGGACTGAAATAATCAAAGACTGAAATAAGTGGCATTTTTAGGATCCAGGGAATAAAAGATTCAACAAAAGATATGATTAATTGTGTTGCCCTAGAGAGGAAAGGAAGAAGTTCTTCATGTACTCAGGGTACAGTAAATGCGCACAAAAACATTGCTTGGGTTACATTTTGAAGAATTTCTAAATTGTAAGAGTGTTCAACACAGGAACATGTGAGAAAAGTAGAAGACTCTAATAATTATTAAATAATAAACATAGATAAGGATATAGTTTAGTTCCTTGTTGGGGGCTTTTTTTAAAGAAGAGATTAGTAAAGTGTTTCAAGGTAATAATTTGGAAGAGTTGTTTCTTTGGAGTAGAGCAATAAATGTAGGCCTGCTCTGTGATTACAAACTGGTAAGAAAGTCTGGTATTTCCTTACATTTCCTGTCTCCATCATGATTTGAATGAAGGTCACTGTTTATTAATAGGTTATTTACTGGTTACTGCTGACTTTTCCTAGGAAAAGTCTATCTCAGATGGGGTTTTTAAGCAAATTCCCTACCTTATAAATTGACAAAGTAGGTAAAATCAATGAAATTGCTCTAGCAATCTAATTTTACCTTGTATTGTTTTCTGAGTAATTTTAATACGTTACAGAAATAAATGGGTCAAAATTAATAACTTTGTGTAGGATGAGCAAGTGCACTGAAAACTTTAATTTCCCATTCTTTTGCCTTCTTTCAAATTGTCCTGTTGCTTAGGATTTAGGAGTATCCATGAGCTACCGTATCATTATTGGTTGTGTTGCTCAAATTAAGTAAAGACATTGTATCTGCTTTTTGTTGAAGCAATTTGTCAGGCATTATACAAGGAGGAGATGATTGTGGATTTTGTCAGAGTAAGCACTTACTAGTGGAGCAGTACTTCTTCAGATCCACAATCTGCCCACTGAAGAATACCTTTTGGGAGAAGGAGGTGCATACTTAGCTTGTGAATTTATTTTGTATTTAAATATTGTACAGCCATTGCTTCTCATTGCTTCTCCTCAGCATTCTTTCTTCTAGATTTCTCTGTAGGAAATGCAAGGCAGGTAGGGGTTTGTGAGGATCTGGCACCTCATCATGAGCCTGTCGTGAGTACAAGGTTAGGACATCATTGCTTGCATGATTCCAGTTGGGAATTGGTTCCAGTTGGCAACATACAGAATAAAGTCTTGCTGGAGAATGTGGAAGTAAAATAAAAAGGGAAGGATGGAAATACCTTGCACACGGTCTCTAGTGATAGTGCCTTTTCTTGTAATCCAGGATAGCTCCCTTGTGGAAAAATCTCATTCAAGAGGTTTGTAAAAGCCAGAAGGTACCTTCTTGCAGTTGCTGTTGACAGGCCATAAAGTGTGCCAGTCTAGAGCTGCAGGTCTTCTAGCCTCAGACCAAAAAGTCTTCAGTAATACAGTGCCTACAAGGACCTTCCCAGCAGGTGTAAGTCATCTTAGTCTGTTGGGCAGGTTTCTGCTTCAGTTGATTGTGTGCTCTAAGGTTTGTATCTTGCCTTTTTTGCACTGGATATGCTCTCTGTCACAGTACTTAAAAGCACTATTATTGCTATTTTGTGTGTGCAGAGTGCTGCTCAGGATGAGCCCAAGAAGTCATTTTAACTTTCAGGCTCAGGAGAGCAAACCCTGCTGGTGCCAAATATATCTTGTAGCCAAAATAAATGTATTAATTACAATTGTGATAGATATTCTATTCTTGTGACAGATAGATTAAATAGTCAGATTCTGATTAAATAAGGGAAAATTATGTTCCTTGAGTTTTCTTGTCCCTATGTTGAAACCTGTAGTACCCATTGATCTATAAAATAGCTTCCTCACCATAAATGCATATTCTATCCCAATTATGGCACTGAACATTTCAGGAGAAGTTAGCACTCATGTGCCTTATGGTCTGCAGTTGTTTTGTTGGAGCCACATACTGTGTGTGGGTAGAGTTAACTTTATGGAGGATTTTAAATTCCAGAGTTGCAGTTCTAACCTAATATCCAGGAGTAGATTGAGATTTGTGTATCACTTGTGTAGACTCTCAGCGTAAGTGGAATTGTAGAGAAGTTACAGGACATGGTGTTCTTAAAATCGTCTGGGACAAGTAGTTTTTGCAGCACAAATTTTTAGTAACGTCAATATTTTTTTTTTTTTTTTTGTTCTGTGAAAGAAACTAGTATATTATAAAACTGTACAGAATCTGTTTTGGAGGGAGGGATTGTTTGGGTTGGTTTTTTGTTTGGTTTGTTGTGGTTTTTCAATTCACTGGCTTTCATGTTTCCCTTAAAGAAACAAGCAAAACACCAGCCACTCAAAGCACTTAATAATGTTGTGAATGTTCCAATTTTGAAGTTGGAAGGGCTACACTTGATGCAGTGTGTGCTTAATTGCCTTCTAGGATTGGGTGCATAAACTGGTCTTTCAGTACTTGTGTTTGTTAGTTCCACTGATTGATTGCTTTGAATAGACATGTGCACAGCATTACGGGATCAGCATTCTTGTACTTTGTGCTTAGACCTTAACCATGACATGGAGGGCTTTCCAAATAGATGCCTAAAATCACAAAAAAACACATAATGAATGTCTTATGTTTGAGTTGTTTTTAGCAGGATTGCTATATGTGCTTCTAAAAAGTTACTGTTGTACAGAAAAGCAATAAATTTTGTAACTCGTCTTAGAACTAAGGTATTGATGCATATTTAAATATTTTATTTTCAAATGACATGAATATTTCACAATAATTATTTCTTTAAGAAAAGTCTGTCAGCAGTTGCTGTCTATGCTGTTAAAATGCTTGCATTTTAATTTGGGGATCTTAGCCTGCATAAACTCATGTTGAAGCCACATTAAATACTTTGAAGTCTTTTTACATCCATGCTCAATGGTTATATACATATGAGAAAGTGACCTCAGCCAGAAGAACACCCTTTCCAGGGAATACCTGCCTTTGTTCAGTTTTTCCTCTCTTGCTGTTTCCAAAGGCAAAATAAATGAAAATTTTGGAAAATCGGATATTCAGAAAATAATTTTGTTGTTTAAGAGACATAACAAAGGCAACGCTCCTGGCGCAGATATATGAATTCTTGGAGGTTTTGAGTATTCACAGTTATACCTTTAGGAGAGCACCATGCTCACATTTTATAGCTGTTTTTATCACCTATCTCCTTTTTGTTGTAGTGGTTCATCCAGGCTTCATATCCAGCCTACTCTATATTCTCCCTATTCTGTCAGCTAGGCATTTTCAATGCATGTAGCACTGGATGTCAGAGCTATCACCTTTAGCCACCTGGAGGGGATGAACTCTGCTACACCTAGAGACTACATGAAGCCACTGTCTTGTCCTGTGGATCCTGTGGGGTTTTGTGACCTAGTTTCCAGTAATTTCACCTCACTCAAGAATGGAATTAGTGGCACAAACTGGCAAAAGTGAAGTCCATAGCCTGTATTCCAGATGATCACACAGTAGGAAAAAAATGCCTCCTAGTGGTCCTTCACTATCCTCTTTTAAAGCAGACAGAACTTTTCTATTCAGCAATAAACTTCTAATGTTTTAAAACACCATTTGTTGCTCTAAGGATACCTCAGTTTACTTGTCATTCCATCCCTGTTTCCACAGCCTGTGCTAAAGAGATGCCCTAATTCCAGTGAACTCCCTGCTCAAATAGCAGGGAACCAGGTTCCCTCCTTTTATTGAAACATGCCAAAGAAATCATGGAGCAGAGTAGCTTGCTTTACTGTTGGACTAAAGTGTTAACTTTGTGCCAGTCTGGATCAAATCATACTCTAAAGATTTCCCATTTTTTTTAAAGTTAGTTTCCTAAAAAATCTGTATGTGCCAGAATAGGTGTTTGTACAAAATGCAAAGATTAACTGGTCACTGTGAGCTCTCTGCCTCCTCACTGTTACTTCAGCATAACAACAACTGTGAATTTTGATTCAGTGGTACAAAAGTTAATGATGTTTTAGTATAGTTACTTCCTACAAATCTTCCTCAAACTTAATTTGTCTTGGTATCTTGTGGATGGGGCAGGCTACTAGTTTGCCTACTGTAACTTTGTACCTTCCTCTGCACAAGCTGGTTGAAAATACAGATTAAATGATCTTTTGAGAGTTCCCTGGGCAGAAGGTCATGTCCTAAACATATCTATTTTGCTGTTTACACCTAGCAGAATGGCCCACAGGCTTTGAGCCCTGAAGCTGGATCTGAGACAGCTCTGAGATACATAAAATCAGCATTGTGTTTTATGTGAGGAAAGCCCAGTTTGTTTTACCAGAAGATGGAGCTCTCTGCATTCAGTTTGACTGGAACCTTTTTTTTTTTTTTTCTTCAGTATTGTGAAAGGTGTTTTTACAATAGTGTTTCTGCTTACAGGAGAGTCCCTTTCAGATATAATGGTTTGCATTTTTTCCATAATGCCTGTGAATTGTTTGAGAAAACTTAAAAAGGTGAAGAATTATTTATCCCTGAATGCTAAAACACAACCCAGAAGAAAACTTAGGTTTAGCTTTAATTTTAATTTAGGGGGAAAATGCACTAACAGTTTGCACAGGGTCCCTGATGGATGAAATTACATGATGTTTCTGTAAATTTTGTTAAGTGCTGAATTATGTACAGTTTCTTTTTCATACATATATGAAGCCTTGTTAAACTACAACTGCTTTGGAAAAGAGAGTATAAGTAAAACATTTGATTTCAGACAGTTACATGGAGCAGGTGTTTATATTGAAGAGAATACTTCGGTGTATGTAAATGTGAAGATAGTCTTCCATTTTATAAAAATGTATTACTTCCTCTTGAACTTATACTGGCTCAGAAGATGGCCATTCATATGTAAAATTACTAAGTTAGAAATTAATCATTTTGTTTCTATTTGATAAACTTTGTTCATTTACAGCAACAGGTTCTCACTCTTTTTACTGTGTCCAAAGGATGGAAAATGCTACAGCAATATGATACACCCCATTGTTGACTGAAGGAGGATGAAGCTGGTACAGGACTTTCTTAGTGGTATTTGAGGGTGAAATACATCCTTGGAAAAGGATAGATTTTTTTCATCATTTCAATTTGTCTCCTCTGATTAGAGTTAGTGATTTCTCTACTTTTAGCAGCCTTCTCCTATCTTTGACTCATTCATAGCAATGAGTCTTGCTTTTGCTAATGCAGCTATGTTTCTTCAATGTGCCTGTCTCCAATCTGAGGGGATTCCCAGTGGATATTACAGATGGGGAAAATGCACTGATTGTATTCCAGCTATGTGCTTTGGGTTGAGCTTGCAATCTTAATCCAGCATTGCTTTATTCTGTTCTCTATTCATCATCCAGGGATAATTGCCTTGTTTCTAATTGATTTATGTTAAAGTCCTGTGTTTCTCTAAATAACCAATTTTTTCATGTCCAGTTATTTGAGCTCTTTCTCCAGATTTTCTTATAACTCTCTACAAAATGGAGAGAATCATGATTGCTAGGCTGTGCTCCCTTGTAATAGCTTTTGTAGTGCTCACACTAATCTCTAAAGCAGCTGGATTCCTGAAGCATCATAATTACCATCTCTGGAGGTGAAGTAGAGCTTGTTGTTATGTTATGCTGTGCTAACATTAGAGTGTGTTAACATGACACTCCAGTGGCTCCTTGGAAATACCCTTCTCCAATGTACAGCCCTACATTCCAGCGCTGACTAGAAGTTACCTCACTCTGTATGCTCAGCCACTTCTGCTTCCACTGTTCACACTGCCCATGCTCTACCCTTCACACACTGCTTATATGTGTTCTTAAAGGGCTGCCCTAACCACACACACTGTTTTGGAGCTGTGATACTTTACATGTGAAAAAGGGAACACAGCCACGATTAAGACTTGCCTTGCTTCTGCTGAGCTGCTCTGGGAGTTCAGAATGGTGTCTGGTCTAGCTGGTCGGTCTGTCTGTCTTTTGCAATGTGTTGAATAGTTGTGTACAGTGATATTAAAATGTGGCTTAATCAGGGAATGGCTCAGAGGGTTGGGTAGGACTGGGGGGAGGGAGCTGCACACGGTTTTTATTGTGCATGTCTTCTGACCACTGCTAAGTTGGGTTACTAAGTAAGAGAACCTATGCAATCATGATATCTTTGATGTAATATTTAACTCTTGGTGTTTTTCAACCAGCTTTTCAGATGCATGGCTCTTAAATTCTGTAATTATTTTGCAGTGACCACAGCTGCATTGTAAAGCAGGTTAATACAGACACAGAAGTATTTCTACTAAGAAGAAAGAAGTTGCCCTAAGTCCTTAATTTTTAAAAATAAGCTATATTGCTTCTTCCCCAAATCACTGATCTATCACCACGGTGGCAATTTTACAACCACATTTATCAGGAAATTTGCTTACTACACTGCCTACAAATATTCAAAAACTGCTATACTATGCAGCTGAGGACATACATTTTTAAAGAACCTAATCACGTGCACAAGAGAAATGTCACAGATGTACAGTAGTGGATCCAAAAGAATACCACTTTCCATATTGTGGATATGAAAAGTCAGAGAAACAGTAATTAATGTGTGTCCCTCCCCTCCCCACCCCAACAATCTGTATTCCTGTAGCATTAGCCAGATGGATCCACTACTGAGAAGTAATGGGGATACCTTTTTGTGGATCAATCTAAAAGCTGAAAGACACAAGCATTTAGAAAATCCCAGTGCTCCTGAGCTGGTACTAGAAAATGCTGCTTTTAATTTCCCACTGATGGAAGTTGCTAGTTTAGATAAGGGCTACCATTTCAAGCACTGCCTGGCCTAAATTTGGTTCAAACAAGACTTAATCTGCAGTGTTGGTGATCATGAGCAAGTTTCAGCAGACCTTTTCAGCACTGACCTTTGAGTCCTAGAGGTGTTTCTTTTGGAGAACAAGTGTCTGTTTAACACTGTAATACTTGGGCATTTCTTTTTTTTTGCATTGATCCCATCAAGGTGCCTCATCACTTTTTGCATCTGTCTTACCAGCACACAGAAGTTTGGTTTTCCCCTTTTCTGTGTAAAATGCAAAGAATTTGCTTTTTTTTAATTTAGTACCTCATCCTGGGAAGTGCATGTCACAAACCAACTCCACCTTCACCTTCACCACCTGCCGCATTCTGCACCCCTCCGATGAGCTCACACGAGTCACACCAAGGTAAGGGATTCTCATGATGGCAAAGCCTTCAGCTCTATCACAGTTTCCCCTCTAAGCAGTTGCAAAATAGTAGCATAAGCATTGGCTGCATTGGTGAATTACAACACATTCACCAATTATTCCTCCCATTTTGAGTTACCTCAGTCTGATTCTGAGAGGCATTCGTGGTGTTCTAAAAAGCCAATCAAGATTTCTTAGATTTTGTTGTCTCTAGTTAAGATACTGCAGGATCAGACATAACTGTATTGGCTTCTTCCAAACCTGACTGCTCTTCATCTTAGACTAATTGTAGTCCTCATAGGTCAATGCACAGGTTGTAATCTCTTACCCAAAAAATTAGAGGTTTTTCCAGGGAGGAAGTCTAATCTTTCCACTCAGGAGAAAAAGGGATATGCAGGTAAAGAAATCTGGGAAGTACATGAGGAATGGAGGAGGAAATACGCCTTAATTGGAAACAGGGAGATGTCTACTTTGTTCCTTGGGGTAATTGTTGGAAATTTAATTCATAGTAGCCAGACTGAAAGTAATGGGCTGGTGATGCAAAGAGCACTTGGCAGTGTAGACCCTGCATGCCAACAGAAGGCAGCTCTGTTGCCTTATGGAAGGTGAAGATCTGAGAACCAGAGGGGGGGAGTGTGAATTTCATACCTGCAGAGGGAGCTTTCCTCCCTTAGCAAATCAGGATTTACAGAATGTTCTTTTGTGTTTCTAAGGACAATGCCTCATTGCTTTCTCTGTCCCTTCAGCTCCTCTGTGGGAGTAGTAGCTCCCCATGCAGAGGTGTTGTGTCAACACATGTTTAGACCTGAGATAGGCGCTGACTGCCTATGAAGGGCATGAAAAGTAAGATATTGAATATGAGAACCTGTCAAGTGGAAATATATGGTATTTAAATGTAACTTTCTTGCTTCCCTTTCTGAACTAAGTTAGTTATTAGTGGCCTGGTTGGCTTTTCTTTACTCTTTTCTATCTTTCCCCTCAGCACAATTACTGAAGAGATCCTCTTACATGGCTGCAGTTCTATTTTAATTTTCTTGTTATTGTTGAATTGCTCAGTTGTGGTCATAATAAAGTCTTTGGGAACTAAATCTAACAAATCAGTCAAAAAAGTGAGTTAAATTCAGTACATTTTCAGCTGCCTTAGTTAAATGGAAGTTCATCATTCGTTCAGGAGAAGAAAGAGCAAAATAAACAAAATTATGTTTTCGGCAGACATGTTTAAGGAGCTCCTCCTTACCAACTATAAATGATTCTTTACAGGTCATATGAGGAGGACGAGAAACTGCGTTATGTCTCATGATGAGAGGAGGTATAGGGCAGACACTATGACCCAGCGTGGTCGGGGGTGAGCAGCACTGCCAGCAGCATCTGTGTTGGCAGGGTCATGTACAAGGAATGCTAGTGTGTGTGGCACCAGCTAACCCCAAGAGGTTTGGCATTTACCTGCCTGGTTGCATTTTAACCTGTGCTGCCCCAGGTGTTGCTCTAACCTGACTAAATTTCATCCAGCTGAATGCTCATTTATTTGTTTCTTTTCTCAATCTAACTCTGAGACCATCACTGGACTGAGTTGCTGAGGCCACTTCGAGTCTGTTTCTGCAGTTGTGTCCAGACTGCCCTGCAGTGTTGGTCAGTTTGATGGGAAAAATATTTCCCAGTTAAAGCAATGCCAGAATAATCAAATGGACAAAAAGGCAACACCTGCAACTGCCTTCTTGCAGGGATGGCTTGTTTTTTTAATTGCACTGTAGTATATAACTGTGCTGAAAAATTAGTAGAAATACTAATCTACGTGTCTGTGCAACTGAAATCTGTATCTGGAAAGAGTGGAGCTGTTGGAGTTAATAAACCATTGAAGTGCTGTAGTTTTTATCTTGTGACAGGATATCTTGGAAGCCTGGTAATTAGCACCATATGTCTAAATTTCTGAATTGTATATGGTTGTACCTTGTAGAAAGTCAGTTCATGCAGTAAATTCTCTTTCTTTTCTCTCCCTCATGCTTTTCAAGACTTCTGTATTTAGCTGTGTGGGAGATGCACAGTGGCTGTTACTGCTGTTTAGTTCCACTGGAATCAGAGCTATGAGGGTCCAGCTTTAATCAGGGCTTAAGAGAAGAATTTAGAACTTCTTTCCACTCAGCCTTGCCCTCAGAGTGTGTGCTGCTGCAGTGCAGTGGGTGTGCATGGCTTCCTTCGCCCTGCTGGGAGGGATCGTTCTCCCCTGCCCCTGACTCAGCCCAGGCGCAAGGGAGAGGACATCAGGATGTGCCTTAGCACATCTGCCACATGCACTGACAGCCACAGCATGCACGGGGTGCAAGGAGACTGAGTCCAGAGCCACTTAGCAAGGCTGCTTTTCTAATGACATCTGCCAGTTTTCTCAAATAAGTGTTTCACCACAGTATACCAGGAGGAATATATGGGATTCCTCTTTTTGAATTGCAACTGCAGTTCAACTTTCTCAGTTTCACTTGCTTATGGTAGAGGTTGGTACAGTTCCAAATCACAGTTAGAGATCATGTTGGTCGGATCCTATTTAGCCTTGGAAAGACATGACTTGAGACTTCATAGCATTAGGCTAATATTTTCTTAATTTAGAAGTGCCTTGAAAATATGCTGATTTTTAGACCACGAGACTAGAGTTTCTAGTGTTTATGTGAACTCCTGTCACCTGCTCACTGTAAACCAAGGATCTAGATTATGTTCTAAGCTCATCAGAAGCTGCAGCTCAAAACATTCCATGGTGTCTAACCTGACATGTGCAGTAGTGTTGGCTACACAGAGTTCATTAATGTAAGGTCAAATGAGACTGAAAACTCCAGTCAAGACACCATCTCAGCCCTCTTTGTCCATATGGGCAATAAGGGTGCAATTCAGTCATTGGCCTAAGTCTTCTGGAAATCCAACCAGATTTTCTCAAAAGTGGCTCTTTGCGATGATTTTCTTGGTGCAGAGAACCTCACTTAAGTTAGTCGCATGTTATGGCCGATCCATATGGCTGATCCATATTGGCATATATCCAACAGTGCAGCTCTGCTGAAAAGGGAAGATCCCACTCTCTTCCCTGTTCCTTCCCCTCCCAGCTGCTCAGTTTTCCCACTGTCTTGCACTGGCTTTACTTTCTGTCTGACTCTTTGAGTGTCTTCTACTTGCTGACCTGGCAAGGTGAGAGAGTAGATTTCCTTCTTTGAGCAGTGGTGAGCTCACGTCAGCAAATCCTTCGTTAGCATCAAGTCTTACATTGCTCAAGACCCTTTAAATGCCATTAGAGGGGATGAGCCCATGCCTAGGAGATATTACTGTGGAATTATTATTTTTTTCTTATTTGTGTGTGTGTACTTGTGGCAAATACCATAATTTGCACATGGTTAGAAAAGGTTGGAAAGTTTTTTTCCTGAAGGTGCATGGAGCTCTTGGGATTCTCTCAAACAGACATGAATTTGGAGTGTCATAGATATCCTACATGCCTTGTTTCTGGAATAACTGAGTACACCATGCACCATGCCTTAGTGAATTAGTGTTCAGTTCTGTGTGCTCAGAAGTGGCACTGAAAAGTAAATGTCTTGCTTTTCCCATTGGTCCAGTCTCCCACATTTCCTTGTCTCTTAGAAGCAACTGGAAGTTGTGACAGCCAGTAGCAGGAAGAAAAAGTGAAAGTGTTGATCACAAACCTGTAAATAGTTTATCAGAAGAAACGTGGTGCTGGGTGCTGGCAATGGCATTAATCCTGTGAGACTGGGCTCTGAAGTATGCAAAGTGAAGATGTGTTTTGATCTGATAGTTTTGCACTTGTAGTCACATTTGTTGGGAGCTGGGAACTGTCAGAGTCCTGTGCAGTCTCCAAATGGATCAAAGGCCCCGCTCAGGGTTAAAAATCTTGCCTGTGGTAAATCATAGTTTTCTAGTGGAAAGAGTAATTTGACTGCTCCTTTGCTTTCAGCCTTAACGCAGCACCTACTCCAGCTTGTGGCAGCATTAGCAATCTGAAAGGCACCCCGGTGGCTACTCCCTGCACTCCTCGGCGTCTGAGTTTGGCTGAATCCTTCACCAACCTCCGGGAATCCACGACGACGATGAGCACGTCCCTGGGGCTGGTGTGGCTGCTGAAGGAAAGGGGCATCTCGGCAGCAGTGTACAATCCACAGAGCTGGGACAGAGCCAGAAGGAGCACCCTGCTGAACACGTACTCCCCGAAAATGACCATCATTCCTTCCACTCCACCAAACTCACCCATGCAGACACCTTCTTCTTCCCCTCCATCTTCTGAGTTCAAGTGCACCAGCCCACCTTATGACAACTTCTTGGCTTCAAAGCCTGCTAGTTCAATCTTGAAGGAGGTGAGGAATAAAAAGAACATCAGGAACAGTGAGAGCCAAACTGACGTGTCTGTTTCCAACCTTAATCTCGTGGACAAAGTCAAGAGATTTGGTATTGCCAAAGTTGTGAGTTCAGGGCAAACGTCAGCTGCTCCTTTAACTGATGACCAGGGACCTCTTCTCTGTGGGGCTCAGGGACCAGTGAGGGCCCTTGTTCCGGGAGGCCTGGCACCAGACGGTCTCCCCTTGGGCTGCCCTGCCGTGACCAGCGCCATCGGGGGCATCCAGCTGAACACGGGCATCCGAAGGAATCGGAGCTTCCCCACCATGGTAGGTTCCAGCATGCAGATGAAAGGCCCAACATCCCTCACTTCGGGGATCCTCATGGGAACCAAGCTCCCGAAGCAAACGAGCTTACGATGAAGGACTTTATTTTTACAGCTAGTCTTTTTAAATGAAAATACTCAGATTCTTTCTCCAATCTCCTTTTCCTTTCCCCACCACCCCTTCATTGCCTCTTGAGTTTGACAAATCAACTTTGTGCCTAATATGGGAGAAATGTGTAAACTTTGTATAAAATGTGTAAATATGTACCAGATCTATTGTAACTAATTGGATTATTTTACTGTTCAATCGAGTGCAAAAGGCTCTATGTTATGATTGCTGTATTAAGGTTAACTTGCTAACCTTTTGAAAAGGTTTTTTTTTAAGATGCACTGAAAAAAACAAAAGAGCAAAACCAACAAAAAATAACTTGACTAGAAAAACGTGAATTCTGTAGCTAGCCTAACTTGAGTCAAAGGTGCATGGGAAGCTATTGAATGTGTTATGTGAGACCTCTCATTACATCACTTGAAGCATGGGAGCATTTGTGCTTCATTAAGTACTGAAAAAAGCACTCAGTTTAACATGTGGTAGTTTTAATTTTGCCTCTGTAGATGAGTTGAGCTGAGTTATTGGAGTGCCTGGCTATTATGCCTGAATGGATGAAACTTCTTTTTTTTCCTGTTCTGTATTTGCCTCTTCCCCAAGATTATAAACTTGAACTAATTCTGTGTTGAGGTCAGCAGGCCTACTGGGTACCTGGAATACTGACATATTCCTACCACCGCTGTTTCCTTTGGCACACTTACACTCTGTGCAACTTCCTTCTTTATTGTTTTTTTGTTTTGTTTTGTTCTTCAATGCTGCACTGGATTGTGGAAGGGAAAACGCTTTACTATGTGTTGCTGCCACTGAAACATGCTTTGTCAGTGCGCCCAAAGAAAACAGTTTTCACAACTCGTGAGGTAAATATGGCAGTGACTTCCTGGAAGTCCAAGTTGCAGAACAGAGCGACAGATAAGAATGTTATAAAAGAACATGTAGCAAAACCAGTATTAGGAAAAAGTGAGTCCTTGAAACCTCAGCAGAGAACCACAGAAAACATTTAGTAATGGAATGGTACAGGTGGGAAAGAACAACTTGCAGCCCTCGTGCTGATCTTCGTGTTTCATGCATGTCAGAGACCGTGGCCTTGTAAGCAGGGTGAGAATATTCCCCACCCGTTTTCTGTTTTGTTTTTTCAGAGAAACCTTTTTCATCCAAAATTGGACCTTAGCACAGGTAAAAATAGGGGAAATACTTTATTTTCATGGTGTTTCTAAAATGAAAAAAATACCTGCCATGCAAACATATAACCACCTGCTTCTTCAGAAAGGAAACATAAGACCTCACACAACCTTTAGTTGCCAGGCAATCCTAATTATATTGTGATTTTTTCTGTTTCTCCCAACCTTCTGCTGGGTGCTTGTAGAAAGAGTTGGAGTACCTTGGAACTGGAACAGACTGGAGGGAGCTTGTTTCTAGAGCAGAGCTGAGACATAAGTATTTTTTGGAAGTGGGGATGGAGAAGAGCAAAGCAGGGAAGGTTCCGTGTCCAGTTTCTTTTCCTTGCACTTCCTGTGGCATCTAAAACCAAGCTCCCCGTTTGTTACCATTGTCACACTATACGTAATTGCCGTGAGTTGCCATTTGTACCAGACTGTTACTAAATTATTAGCACTGATAATTTCTTGTATAAATGAAACTGTCTTTTAGTCTTTGTGACAAGAGATAGGTGGGTGGTTTGTTTTTTTCTGAATGAAGTAGTTACTGCGGTAGTGCTATGGACACTAAGGATATTTTTTGAGAAAGAAAAAAAAAAACACATCGGTCAATTACAGCATGTGTTTGAAGACTTCTATTTATTCTATGAACTTACAATGTTTTAGTAAAATGCCATCAGCTCTGTTTGCTGTTGTATGTGTGCACTTATTGCAAGTAAATTTAAGTATCTTTTTATTTGAATGTATCTTAAACCAGTAGATAGAATAACAGTTGATTCTGAAAAAAAGTCATGGACTTAATGGACCATTTTATATACCCAGAGGAAGAAAGCAATACCATAAGAGAACTTGAAGTGTAGAAGTTAATCATGCAATCGGGAAGTATTATTTAGCCTTTAAATAAGCTGTAGGAGCTGTCCACCCACCAGAGAAAGCAATTGTAACACATCAGAATGATGAAATTTAATTTTTTCTTCACTAATATCAATAAAATAACAGAAAAGTTGCATTGTCATGTGTTATTCAACTTTTTTCTTGTTCTTTTAAGATGATAAATCTTCCACCTTGATCCCTTCCTCTCATCCCTTAGTTGAAGAAAAATAAGAGGCCATCCTATGTTTTTGTAAATTCTTAGGCACAGAACTGGTTGAAAAGTTTTCAGATTTTAAGTTTGCTGAAATCAGTGAAACTTGAGTCAAAAAAGAGAAGCAAATGCACTTTTTGATTTTTTAAATTTGAATTGTGAGATTGCAGAATTGAATGTTGTGTGGTTTCTGTATATTGAGGAGAGGAGTTTGCACTCACCTGCCTAATGCAGTGCAAAACCTGTAGTAACAAAATGTAAAAGTACAGAATAAGGAGGAAACATTCTGTGTTTTTCAAAAGACAGGACTGAGGTCTGCTGTTAGCCAATACCTTCATTACTGAGGAAACGAACATTGCAGTGATGAAACATCAGGTAGTAAGAAGCTCAAAAAACCTGCACACATGCTGAAAGCTAAGTAATGGAAAAAGCTCACTGGAGGAGGGAATAATCAGGCAGTAACTCGTGGAAAGATTAGACAGCCTCATTGAGGAGAAGGGTGTGTATGAGGTGGAGAGGGAAATAACAGCATTTATATCACATACTTGCTTCAGAGAGAAAATGGGACAGCAGTAATGCCAAGATAAACTCGTGGAGGGCTTGCACTGGTGTGACGCAGTGCCCTACGCCAGCTGCGAGAGAGGCTGATGCCAGGGCACAGCCAGGGACTGTCAGTGAGTACAGACACTCAGCCTTCCTCTCTGCACAGCTCCGAGTCCAGGGGAAGCTCATGGTCCGAAAGTTAATGGTTAACGGGAGGGATCCAGGGAGGAGAAGCCCTGTGCATCCAGCCCTCCCTGCCTGGGAACAGGATGAGTTGAGCAAATGCCAATCTCAGGAAGGTGAGAGCTGAGTCTGAGGTGAACAGAAGAGAGAGTGTTGAAATTGTCCTCCACCCTTGCAATATTCAAGTATCTCAGAAACTTTTCTGGATTTTCTGCATTTTCACTTCTGGTAATCGTCCTCTGAAAGCTGGGTTGGAGGAGAGAGGAAGATCAGGTGCTGAGGATTGTGTCTAAGATTGGGCTGTAGACACACAGGATGTTCTTTGGAGAGCCAAGACTGGCTAAAAAAGCCTTTTGAGACCCTTCCCCTCTTCCTTTTACATGTATCCTAAGCATTGGATGGCCCCACAACATAGTGCTATTGTGCACAGAGGTTTAAGAGTTTCTCCCAACTCCCTGAACACATTTACTGGCAGTTTTCTACATTGAACTGAAAAATCCAGCAATGCAGGTGAGATGTGTCCTGCCTTCCTTTGGTACAGACAGCACCTGCTGCCTGTGGCGTGTATTCACGGTGAAGAATCAGCCTCGTTCAGCTGTGCTATCACATCTCACTGTTCAGAGCTGCTTTAATTCACTTAACAAGCCAATTGAACCACAGAACGGTAAGGAAAATAAAAGGCCTGAAAGTTACTGGTGCTTAGCAATATCCTTGGCTATTAATGTAGGCAGTGGGCTTTCATGTGAGAATGGCGTACACTTGAGAAGCCAGTAATGTTTGTATTTAAAAGATGGCAGAGGTTTTTGTCCTGCTGAAATAGGTTTCAAGCTGTGCTGAATCCAATTGCTGTTCAATTGACACAGGTGCTTAGAAATTATTAAAGCTTTAACAAGCACACAGCCAGTTTTTTCTTTCTTTAAGGGAATTTTAATGAACTTAGGAGATACAAAAATTGAACACACAGAGAAGCCTTTTGCTGCTCTGCTGGGACATTGAAACATTCATCTTGACCTGCTAATTTCCCTGCTCAGGCCTTGGAGAGGGGAGTGCCTGGTCTGCTGTCAGGCTTGCTGAAATGTGCACAGCTGGTCTGCAGCTGGGAACATCTGGCTGGGGTATGTTGCCAGCCCACATGCAGCAAGGATGGAGCAGCTGGAGATGCATCAAAGCCAGGGAGAGGAGAGCAGGATCCACACGTGTTCCTGTGTGAAATATCAGGGGAGATGAGACTGTTCAGGGTCAGGTGCACTGGTGCACATGAGGTTTCCCTCACATGCTGCTCCAGTTCCCAGGCAGAGCTGTCCCCTCCCCAGGCATGTCCCCCAGCTGTCCCCTTCTCTCTCTTGCCTGGGTTTCCCCTCATTCCCACACGCACTTGCTGTTCCTATCCTCTTTTCACAGCTGTTGCATGCACAACTCTGCAAAAGCAGAACCACAAGCTTTTCCCAAATTTATGTGGAGTTTGCAGCAAGCTGCTCCATTCATGCAGATTTGCCCAGCACCTGTTTTGAAATAAAGTTAATAAAGCTGAAACAGAACTAATTGAATCCAGCTCATGGAGAAAATTAACTGCATTTAAACACAAAAAGGTATTGATTTGCTATTTTGCCAGTGTAAATTTAGCACCTGTGCACATACTTTCATAAAGATAAATTTGGATAAAGCTAAATTAAATGTCAAGAGAGTTGGCAGTGCCAGAAATCTCACATCCCAGACAGCACCAGGAGGTTGTGCCAATGCACTGCTCTGTGTGTGATGGAATCTGTGGGGCATTTCTCAGCCCAAGGCCTTTGCTGGATGCAAGGGACTCTCACCCAACTGCAGAGCCTCCATCCCTGAGGCTGCTGTTTCCCTTGGGTTACAACAGGGCAGCCTGAAGAGTGGCTTCTCTAATTCCATGGGATAAGGGTTGCAGCTACCAGGGCTGTGTGGCTTTCCCAGGTTTGCTGGCTCCCCTGGATAGCTCAAATTAGCATCTCCAGGTCACCTGGGAGCTGAACGGTGTCTCAGCAGCCTTTACAACCCTTTCCCATCTGGGGAATTTCTTCTGTTCCCAGAAGAGCAGTGATGGATGTTTTTATGATAATGAGGATAATGTTGCTGAGCTGCTAACAGCCAGCTCCCCCTTGTCTTGAGGAACAGCACTGTATCCCAGAGTCACAGTTCCTGTTCATAACTACTGCAATTTCCCCCAAATTTCTTTATTCTTAACTCGCTTGTGCCAGTCAGGTGGTGAAACCATTTTTGTGTTTCAGGCAAAGACACCCCTGTCCTGGGGGAGTGACATGTAAAAGCTGCCAAACCCAGCACCTGAGTTCACTGAGGGCTGTGCACTTTCATAGGCATCTTCAGAAACATTCAGAAGAAAGGAATGGGAAAGAACATCTTTGTCTCTCCATCCATCTGCCTCTAGGAAATGAAGCAAAGGAGAAAAAGGAAAGGTTTGGTTTTTTCCTAATAACATTCTGCAGTAGCAAGGCTCGATTTGTAACATCACCCACTCCCAGCCCCCCTGCAATATTACAATGTTACATCCTTCACCAGTATAAGCCAGGGATGGAATTATTTTAAAATATTGCTTGAATGTTCCTGACATTAATTTAAAAAACAGCAAAGTAGACATTGAGCTTTCTCCCAAACTACTTTTAAAGAAACATCACTTTAGTTGAAAATGTTTTTAAAAAAATAGATTAATTGGTTTTATTTGAAAGTTTTGGAAAAAATGGACACTTTGAACTATTCTGCTCTGAGCAATAACCAAAACCAAGGAGAGAATTCAGGTGATTTAGGACTCATACTTGGAAAGAAAGCTAAAAACGTCAGACTTGGTGACTTGGAAGCTGGGTGGCTGAGAGGAGCTTGAGTGGAAGAAAAGCAGATAAGCATTTCTATGTTTTCAGAACGAGATCCACAAAAAAAAAATATATATTTTGTGTTACTAGAGAAGAAAACTCCCTGTTACTGTTTGCTGAAGTCTCCCTTTCACTGCAGATTCTACAGTGCTGTTTGCTCTCCCAGCTGCTGCTGGGAGCAGCTCCTCAAAGTGTTTTTGTGCTCAGTCCTTGGCACAACCATTTTCGTTTGTTTCCCAATCTTCTTGGTTTTAGTAGAATTCTGGTTTAATGCAAGTGTTTTCTTTGTCTTGTTTTCTACACTGTGTTTGCCTATTAACTGCTGTAGAAATTGCTGCCTCTTTCCTTTGACAAGCACCTGCTTTCCTGTGTGTGTGTCAAATATTTTCCTTTTTGTATTAACACATTCAGGAGAAACTCTGTGAATTATGCAATGCAAAAATCGCCTCCTTTACAAATTAGGGCATTCCTTAGATGTGACATCCAGCAGCTGAAGGAGACCCAGGAGCTGCAGGGAGGTTGGTTACCTGTGGTGGAAGAGGAGCGTGCAGGTAAAACACATTTTTTTTGCAGCCTGCCCACAGGCAGATGGGAATGACTGCAGGAACTGCAGGGTGCTAGTTTTGCACAAGCTGGAATCACTGCCCAGCTCTGAACTTGGAGTCCTCTGCCCTGCTCTGAGCCAGGGAAGAGCTGGGCAGAACCTCTCTCCTTCTCTCCACATCAGTGGGCAATAGCCAGCTCTGCCTCTGCGATACTTGGGAGCCACCTCTTTCCTTTAAGGACACTGTGACTCAACTGCTCCAATATCTCTCCCTCTAAGGATCACCTTCTGCTCTGCTCAGGAACCCGTCCTCACCCCCTCCCAAATGAATGTTTGGCTCACCACACAGCAGGGAATGCTCTGTTTATTCTGTGATTTGCAGCCATCAGCAGAACTTTCACATTGTGTTCACAACATAAAACAAATAAGCCAGGAAGATGAAACATGTTGGTGTCATTCCTCTTTTTTACTGTTTTAGCACTGTTGGCTACTCACTGCAAACATGTGGGCTCAGTGTGTAACTCAGTCCTTTGCAAACAGGGTTGCCATGAAAATAGCTGGTCTTTTCTGGCAGTATTGTGCTGCTGTGTTTTCATTTGGACAAGTTCCCTAGAGTTCAGAGCTATTGGGACTGACACAGGATTTCTCTGAATAGTGGATGATCTGACTACTCAACCCATAGAATATATTTACAGTGCCAAATGAAGGCATTATTCCGCCTCTCCTTATAGTAAGACACCCAGCAACATGCAGTGACAGGACAAGGTGGGATAAGTGAAATAATTTTAATATAGTATCAATGTATGAGAAACCACAAAAGAAAGAAAACGTTTTCTGGAAAATTCTGCATATGTATATATTGCATTGTATAGTCTTACAGACAAACTTATGTCAAATACATGATTTTAAATACTTTAAAACACTGATTTGAAGAGGACAACAAATTGATTTATCTGGTTTTGTACAGACATGGGAGTGTGATTTTTTTTCTCATTGCTATAGTTCAGGGTTCTTCAGGAAGAATACTCGTATTCCTCAGCACTGCGGCGTCCAAAATCCATCCAGCCCATGTAGTCTCTGTCATTTATCCTGTGAGTGGGATCAATGCTCTGTACCCTGTTTCCCATAACTGAGAATCTTCCAGTGGAACCTAAGGAAAAAGCGTTTGGGAGAGCAGAGTAAGAGGACACATTTTCCTGGTTCATCTGTGTTCTGATCTGGCTTGTGCTCATTAGCAGATGTCTGCAATAGCTGAAATGGGCTTGACACAGGCCATGTAACACCACTGTCATGTCATTGGGGAAAACATCAATAGAAACCTTATAGGAAAAGCCCTGCAAGTGGTTTGGATTTTTTCAGTGAGAAATAAACAGATTGTTTTCTACCTCCTGCTGCAGGAACATTCCACTCCTGTCTGACAGGAAGAATAGATAGATTTTTCCTTTTTCCTTCCTATTTTACTAGAGAGAGGGAGAGAGTGTCCAACCTATTTCTCACTATTCCTGTAAAGCCCCACATTTGCTTGCTCATATTGGGACAGCTGCTCTACAGGCAAAATAACTCCTCTTGAGAGCAGGCTCAAGCCTCAGACACCGCAGTCCTGTGTTGCTCAAAAATATATAAATGCAAGTACAGGAGCTCTTACAGTGCAAATTTGGCAACAAGCGGGGTAGAATTATGAATCCTTTGTGGAAAAGTGGGAATAGTCCTGAAATGCAGAAATGGAGAAAGTTGTGTCTGGAATTCACAGTTAGAGATACCTATTGTTGGAATTATACAGGGCTTTTTACTATGTCAGGGATTCTTCATTGCTTATCCAAAGCCTTCATAATTCTTTTCACAGAGGGTTGGATGCTGATTTCTGATCTTGCCTTATCCTTTCTGTATGCCTTGCTGAAGGCATCAAAGAGACAAAAACTATTTGCAAGGAGAATTTATCCTTTAAAGAAAGGGCTGCAATCCTCTCTTTTCACATCATGACATGATGTAACTAAAAAATACAGGGGAAGGTAAATTACTTCTCTCTGTACTCCCTGAAAACAAACAAAATTGATATATGCCAATAATTAGATGGAGTTAAGCTTTGAGTGAGGAAGGAACAGATTTAGTATATTAGTATTCCATGCAGGCTGAGGCTTGAGGAATACTTGAATTGCCTGAAAAGGAGCCCAAATTAAATCCCATATATCCAAATCTACACAATTGGCTTGCTTAGAGTTTCTTGTGTTTTGAAGAAACCCTTGGTGACTCTGTGCTTTTATATTTCAAGGTCTTCTTCATGCAATGCTTTAAAATGAACATGACCCAGTAAAACAAAAAGCAACTGCATTGCTTTGTTAGTGGCTGCAGGGAGCTGAAGGTACACACACACTCACAAAAAAACATGTTTAAGACATTTACCTAGAACAAAATGGCCAAAAAAATTAATTTGCTCTAGAACAGAATGTCTATCATTAAATGCTCAAACCCCATGAATTTCACATTCATAATTGAAAAAGTGCAATTAAGTTAATGACAATGGCTCCTTAGCACAATAACCAGGCAGGGCTCAGGCAGTGCAGAACCATCACTCAGATATCGGTGCTTAAGAGCCACCTGACCTGTGGGCTATAAAAGCTCCCCTAGGGCCACCACTCTCTGGCCTGTCAAGGGCTCCTCAGAGGGTATTAAATGTGCCTGTCACTGGCTTGAGAGCTACAACATCTCTTCTACACGATGCCAGATTCAGGCTGAAAGCCTGGAGATGAACATAATTGAAAGCCTGGGTCACAAATATCCTAATAGCACCTTAATTGCCTTTCCTCAACCCACCAGAGATGTCGTGTGGGTATTGCAGGATCAGTGTATGACAAACATATTCAAAATTGTAGCAGTTCAGCTACAGGTCTGCCATCAATCCCTGAGCCCTTGAGAGAACTTAACTCTCTCCTTGTTTTAATGAGAAATTCTTTACAAAACCAGCCTTTCTATTAATCATGAAGGCAAATCCCACTACTGGTGACTGCTAACACTAACAAAAGCCCAGACTCTCTTTCCCCCTAGATGAAATTTTCTAGTGATTATTATGGTTTAGACAGGTTAGAAGTGACTAATACAGTAGATGTGAGTGTTCTGGAGAGATTTCTGAAGTACTGCCCAGAGTCTCCACATTAAATGAGAATATAATGCTTTGATGGGAACACTGTATATATGTTATAAATTAAGTAAATACTGTTTGTCCCATTCATCTTCTCTCCTGTAATCAGCAACTACATCTACAAACTACAAACTAGAGTCCAACTAGCCAAGCCACATCACAAGAATCTCATCATCTGCTTCCAGACCCTTTTTAGAGTTAATTATGTACGTTAATAACACATATGCAGGAAATTGTCTCTCATATTAATATTTAACAGAAAAAGACGTCTTAAATCCAAAGGGGTTTTTTTGATTTTTCTGGTTAATCTATTTGGAAATGTCAGCCACATATTTAAGAGAATATAATGGATACATAAACTAGAATGAGGAGTTCGGTTTCCATGTGGGTGGGCAACAGTGACTACACTGGGGAAAGTTAATGAGGATTCTGCTTTGCAGACTCCTGCAATAATGATTTTATTCAATAACAGCCTTAAGTGTAGCACCGAATTGTGGAATTTCACATTTGAATTATCTTTCCATTAAATTGAATGAACAGCTAGAAGAAGTTCCTTAATGGATAACATGCAAATTGCTAACATGAGAAGAAATCTTTCAGGTGCTATTGAAAATGATCCATTTTTCTCTTGTTTCTAACTTGGCTGTGTTCTGAGTACACAGAGGAGTGTGTATGGCTGCAGATGAAATGCACAAAACCACATGTGGTATCTCCTACTTGCAGACCACCATCAAGATAAGCATAGGACTTTGCCTAGCATAGAGGTCAGCAGGGCAGCTGTCAAGAGGGGAGGGTTAAATGATTTGCATTATGTGGAGAAAGCTCCTACTTATATAAAGTGAACTTTATCCTAAGCACAGTCAGGGGCTGGGTGTGAATTAATTTCTCAATGTCTGTATGTTCAGGTAATCCTAATCCCAATTACTGGCTTCCCTTGAAGCCCTCTTTCCTTCTTACATGTCTTTTCTATGTAGAACAGGGCACAGGCTGGAGTGAATCTTTCATGAGTGAACACAATTTCTGTAGTGGCTCTAGCTGAGAATGGCAGCCTAAAGACCACAGCAATTAGGCTGCCCATGGTGTTACTCTATTGAGACACAGAGCAGTACAGAGATGAGACAGCTCAAGAGAGAAAATATTTTCTTGGGGAAGTTTCAGTGGTCACTGATTTTGAGCCATCATTTTTACTGGTAGCACTGATGGCATGATTTTCTGTCTATGTAAACTATATTCTGTAAGGTGTTAACAGGAATAGCTTCACTCTTTCTCTTATGTAATACAATTATTTCCTCAAGTGACTAATAAATCTCATTATAAGAATGCCCTGTAATCCCATTGCTCTACCGATGCTTCATGCCCTTGTTACACAGTGCCATGGAGGCTTTAGGTAACTGCAAGATTGTGTTCTCAGGTTGCCCAAGACCAAAAACCTACCAGGAATTGACATATGGTGAAGCAAATATGCTTTTACTTATCATTGCTTTTAATTATTGCACTAACAAATGTGAATTCTGGTGTTTTGAAAGCTTTCATGCTATTGTAATTTCCCCTGGGAAAAAATATATTAAAAATCCAATACTCAGAATATTTCCCTGGAACAGGGATTTTCGACTGAGGTGAAGCTAGCCATTTGGTCTGTATTTATCCTCAGAAAAGTTTTCCCATTCTTCTAACTTTAAAAGAGGGAGGATTTTAACTAAATTTAAAACTTTAAAGAAAATGTAATTGCATTATCTGAGATACAACATACTGAAAATACCAGCAAAATAATAAGGCAATGAAAATAGTTAAAAATAAAGCTGGACAGGTAGGTGACATTTTATCTAGATATCTTTACACGACTCTCAGAGGCTGCTACAAAGAAATCCCTTTTTCGGGGAGGGGTCTGAGAGAGAGCATTTGGAATGCTCTCTACTTCGGGAATAACCAGGCAAAATCTAAATCCTATCTTCTCTAGGAATTCATGTGAGATGATGACAGGGTTATCTCGGTTCCCAGGTACCCCTGCAGGAAATCCCAGTGCACAGAAGCAGGCTGTAACCAGTACCTTTCCTGGCTTGCTGGAGGTACTTGGCCAGCAGGGCGCCGATGTTGGCTCTTTGGTCGCTGCTGGCATCCAGCCGCGGCAGCGATTTCAGGGGCCCGGCAGACGACGGGGCGCGGGCGTGCCGGTGATGCTCTGTCAGGCTCTGCTCCAGCTCAGCAGGCAGAGGGTTCCCATCGTGCGAGGCCAGAGTTTGCTGTCCGAAGGAGCTCACCGAGAGCACAGCGAGGAACACGCAGATGCAGAGCCCGCTGTACATTGCTGGGGAGAAAAGGAACAGGGGCTGTTACACGCCCAGATTTACTACATTTTGTGCAATCTCTAACCCTATCTTTCATTGGGGACGCTGGCTTCTGGAAAAAACAGGCTTGTGTTGGTTTTTTTTTAAATGCAGGTTACTGTGAGATCTGTCTCAAATTGGAAAACATATATATGAACAGCTAAATATCCCTTGATAATGGAGTAAGGTACAGTTAATTAATTTTGTTTCTTCCAGCTTAGTATGTGCTGTATCTCCCTGATCGACTCAGTTCTTATTTGCTTTTCTTTCTTTGGAAACTGTATTTCATAAAAACTTAAGGGACATGAATCCATCTCTGTGAAAAAAACTCGTGATTCAAATATTTCAGGATTTTGCTATTGCATTAAAACCCTGCTGTTATTACAGATACTCAGTTTTGGCAAGTTCTATGAAGAGCCTTTATTCTACCAACCTTCACTGATTTGAACTTTAGTGTTCAAGAGGTTTCATCTCATCATACACAAAAATCAGAAAACAAAAACTTGCCCCAATGAAAGAATAACCAAAATCTAATACTCCTGCCCCAAAGCATTTGATCTAATAGCTGGAGTGGTCAAAGCTGTATAGTTAAAAGCTGTAAGAAATAAAGTGCAACTAAATAATCTTCTTCATATTAAACAGAGAATTTAAATTCCTACTGCTTCCTTAAGCAAAACAATGTTGTTTACTAAATCATCTTATCACATAAGCTGATACAGTATTTTTCCCCAGCAACAGAGAAATTGCTCTCAATTCTTAGAAGAAACGAGCTACCTAGAGATTTATGCTATGAGGGTAATTTTCACTTATAAATACACATGAATTATCTCAGCTGCATGAGATTATTTGAACTGCTTCAGTTCTTTAACAATACACCTGGCATAACCTTTACATTTTAAAAGGGGATAAAATTAAGTTTACTTGCCCAGTACACACACTACATTGAAATAATCAAAGTATATAAAACATCGGCGTTTTAAAATATTCTTAGGAGATGAATGAAGGAAGTTGAACTCTCACTCCAGCGTGGTTATTGGTGACGTACCTATCTAGGTTTGGGTACTCAGAAACTGAAGGTGCATTGCACCCTTCCATCTGTCCCGAGTCCTGTATTTTTTACCACATACATATAAATTTATATATATGTAAATACACACACATCTAAGTATTCGTGTCCTTGCTGGGTTTTCCAAAGCCCTCATCTCACCACGGCTGGCCGGTTCCCTTCCCAGCTTCCCAGCGGTGGGAAGCGCTGCTCGCCGCTCCCCGCGCTGGGGTTAGCCCAGCTGTCCTCGCTCGCCGGGAGCGGCCGGGATTCTCCTTCCCCGGCGGGAAGCGTTTCGTCCGGCACAGAGCGGGATGCTTTCCGAGCCGCCGGGCATACCCATTTCTTTGCCTCCCCACCCTCAGCAGCGATGCCATCAGAAGAGGGTGCCAAATGCTCCCTACCTTTCCTCTGCGTTTTTCCAAGGTCCCACTCGAGTTGGGAGCAGCGAGTCCCGTGTGTGCCCAAGGAGGGAAGTCGGGGGAGCCTCAGCCTCGGCCCCTTAAATAGCAGCGGGCACGGCGGCGGTGTTTACACATCTCTGACGCAGCCGGGGCCCCCGCCCGCTCAGCGCCCCGCTGCCGCCTCCCCCCGCCCGGGCACCGGGGCGGTGTGCGCTCCACGGGGGAGCGGGGCTCCATCTCCGCTCTCCTTCCCCGCCGCCGGCCGGCGCCGCTGGGTGCGGGGGTGCGCTGGTCAGCGGGGCTGGCCCTGCCCCACGGGCCGGCCCCCGGCGGGCGCTCCCGGCTGGGCACGAAGGAGCTGGAAGCCCCGGCTAGCTTGCAGCTGGGCAATTAAACTGCTCCTGAGCGGGGCTATGCCCGCATCTCCCGCCCCGGCCAGACGCTCCAGGTGGGGCTCCTGCCCTCAACACCGGCAGCTCCGGCCGTCGGGAGTCGCTCGCAGTCGCTTCCCGGCGGTGGCAGCTGCGGGGTCTGGGTAGTTGGGTTCCATTCTCCGCTGCCTCCTGTGACCTGAGCCCGGGGACACAAGCGCCTCCACCCTGCCCTTCCTCTCCTAGGCTCTCCCGAACATCTGCTCGGGAAGAGGGGACACTCATTTTATTCAAAAAGTAAAGCAAAGCATAAAGCCATGGACGATCTCCCCAGAAAGCCGTGGATGGAGATGCCTTCGGCGTGGGTTCTCCCTCACTGACACAGAACTACCAGAGTTTCCCCCGGCCGCTGCTGCCCCTTCCCGCGCCCCGGCCGAGTCGGTGCTACCCTGAGGCGATGCCGCCAGGTGTCCGCAGCAGCCTCGGACACTCTCCCGCTCTCTGCTCTTCGGGAGATGGAGGAAGTGCCCTCAAGCTCGGGCCGCCCGGGCTGCCACGCCGATGCCGCAGAGGGTCGGGCAGGGCCTGCTGGGGCAGCCGTGCGGTACCGCCCGAAACTCTCCGCAGCTCATCCCTCGGGAGCAGCCGCTCCTCGGACCCGGGGCTGGGCTCAGGCGCCATTGTGCCGAATCTGTGTCTTTAAAGTTTACAGTTTGGAGGCAAGCGAGTCCGCGCGTTGCTTTTCCCTCTCCGGGAAGGGAGCCAGGCAGCCCCGAGACACCGAGGCTCCCCTGGGAGCTGCGCGGACCGTGCGGGGCTGCGGAGCGCCGGCCGGGGATGTGCCCAAGCGGCAGCTGAGAGGGCTCCAGCCCGCCAGGACAGGGCACGGGGTGCGTTTGTGCTCTTAACCTCCTAATCCAGGGCTCCTGGGGGGGAACTGCGCTGTTTCCCCATTCTTCCCGCAGCGCCGGTCCCGCCTCACGCCGCCCCGCGCACCCTCCGCGCCCTTCCCGCCGTGGCCAGCAGAGGGCGCCGCAGCCCCGCGCACCCCGCGAGATCCAGCGGTACGAGGGACAGAGATCCAGGGAAAAGTCACGAAATCCCGCGCAGGAGGGTGCCACGTGGCGGGGGAGTGGGGAAAAGCAGACCTGCCGCCACTCAGCGCAGGGAAGCCCTGGCTGCCAATGCCCAGCGGTGTCCGAGCTGAGGCAACAGTGCTGGTGCACAGGGACGGGTGGGAGAGAGATGCCGCGGCTCCCTCGTCCCGCCGCCCTGGCGGTGCGAGGCTCGGAGGTGGCGGGGATGGCGATGGACCAGCTCTCTCGACGCCTCCCAGCTGCTGACAGGGTGTTGCCGAGCGGGATATGGCACCTGAGCTGCGGGCTGCCTTTCATCTCCCACAGCGGCGCTGGCATCGGGCAGAGTCGCCATCCCGAAGTGGCTAAAAAAAAGCAAAACCAAAACCTCTTTTGAAAACAGAAAAGTAAGTCGAAGCAGATTTCCAGGGAAAGGAACAGCCCTGAAATTATTCCAGCAGTACCTGTCCAATGGCTCTGTTTGTCTCTGGAAAAAACCCGGTAATATTTCAGATAATTCAATTTCACTACTTTGGCTCAGCGGGAAAAATACTCACTGCTATTAGACAATTAAATAGTCGACTCTGAATCAAACTGTAGGTGTCTGGGAAGAGTATCACAGTCTTTCTGGGAAGGTACAATAGCAATTCTGGTAGAGTCACATCAAGCCCTTGTGAAACTCACTGTAGATAATGAGTTCCCAAGGGACCAACTCAAAGCTTAACAGAAGAGAGAGTGCTTGCTAATATATGCTCATGCATAATTCATATCAGATATAAATGCAGACATTTAAGTCTGACATATTAGCCTGGTTGAACAAATACGCACTACATTTACGTTGAGCTGATTTGGAATATCAGTTCACTTACAAATATATCCAGGACTGGACAAATGGAGTGAGAGAGAGAGAGAGAGAGAGAGTGTGTGTGTGTGTGTGTGTGAGAACCAAGCTCCCTAGTTGTGCTCATGAACAGACAGAAAGGCAACGCCATATGAAATGGAATAAAGAAAACAGGAATGATGTCAAGTTTAATATTAAAGTCAGCAGTACTGCACAATCTATAGCCCAGGTAACAGACTTTTGAACACTGGATTTACCTAATTGAATTCCTTAATACCTGTATGTACTGTCCTTGGTGATTATTTTCTGACTGACTCATGTTTTCTTCAGTGAAAGTTTGAAGTTGTAGGAAAGTTTCAGTCCTCAGTAAATATATGTTGATTAATGGCACTTTAAAAGTGTTTCGAGCAGAGATAAAAGACCAGAAAGCCTGTTCAGCATGAGCAAATAGGACAGCAGGACTCAGAGGTGAGCTGCCTGCAGAAACTCAGACTATGTATTACTTCACTTATTCATGTGGCACAAAAGGAAAGAATTGGGATTTAATTTGCAGTGACCTCTAGGTTCCAGGTCCAGTGTTTTTGTCAGGTGCTGGGCCTGGGTGTGCAGCATGGATTGCAGTGTCAGCCAGAGGAGGGCCTTGTGCCACCACCACAGGTGGGGTGAGACAGAGGCTGCCCTAATACAAGACTTCAGCCTTAGATCACCAGAAAGGAAAGTGCTTTGACTGCACTAGAGCTTGATTGATATCACAAGGATCCAAGTATATATGCAAAACAAATTTAAACTTAAAGTGAACCCTGCAATGCAGTAAATGCTAATATAGATACATCCCTGAGGAGGAAGCTGAAAGATGCCATAGTTTAAATACTGCAAGCTTTTAAAAAATTGTTTTCTGGCAAGAGTCTGTTAAAAGATTTGAGTTTCTCTAACCTTTCCCCCTGACAATCAAGGCGCCTCTATCCTCAATTGCTTTCTCTATTTATCTGCCAAAGGTTTTCTCCTGTTTAGCTGAGGTGGCAAAAGAGTGTGTATGGCTAAGCATACATTTTGTGCTGTGCCAGCACAAAGCTGGGAGTTTTGGAGCAAGAAGGCAGCATGAGAACAGACGGATGGAGGGATTTCCTTACATCTGTCCTGCAGTGGGGACAGCTGGCAACAATACTTAGAGCACAAGCCATGGTGCTCATGGCTCATAATTGGCAGAGGATAGCAGGGAAGGGAATGGTGTAGTTTTCTGGAACAAACAGACAAATTAGTGAACAGGTGCTATTTTTTTGGGTGTTGATTTAGATGTTAGATTTTTGGTATTTTGTTTTTCCAAACATTTTAAATTTTAATTCAGTAATTTCTATGCAAACGCTTTCATAGTAGTCTCTTTTCTCCCACTCGAGAGGAAGGTAAACTCTGCTTGGAGTCAACCCAAAAATTAGGTGAGAAATTTTGGTTTGGGGCAAGTGACCAGCAATAAGGGATCTAGGTCCTCTGCCTGAAAAATTCTGACCTCCTTTCACAGAGCAGTGCCTCACTTTCCATGAGACCACCCAATCCCCAATCATTTGCTTTTTAATATATTTTTTGTGTGTTTTTTTGTTTTCCTCTGAAAGACCAAGTTGATTTTCTGTGGGAATTTCCTATATGTATCTTCCAAACTGACCACAGATTGGGGGCTTTCATGCAAGCTGAAAACTGGAATTGGAAATCAATGTTCTAGATAAAAATAACAAAGACATGTGCAGTGCCTGTTGCTGGCAAATTCTCTGTGATTTCAACAATACTTTGAGAGTTATGTTGGAGCTTCTCTTGCTTGTTGCTACCACAGATATACGTCATGCATCTCAGGAGAGTCCTTGGCTTTCTTCAGAGAAGTTTCTGATAGACCTTGAGTCCTCTGCCATTCAGATTGAAATACTTGCTTCATCAGATATTTTTTTGAGATAGAACTCTTGTCTATGAAACTAAAATATATATTCACAGGTACTGGAATCTGATGGCATTGTTTATGGTTTTAGACAATTACACTTCATTCCATAATTAATATTTTCTTTTATGATTTTGTAGGAGAAGCCAGTCCAACACACTTCAATATACATACAACATAATTTATTATAAAAATAGAAAACTACAGAAAGGAAATACATTGTGCCTTTTGTACCTTTCAAAATACTTTGTGCTTTTCATACGTGCTCTCCAGCTCTCTGCCTGCACCTGGACAAAATTGTCTTTTCCGTTGCGTGGAATTAACAGAATGCTGTAGGAGACACTGTTTGCTCCACACTACACCCCTTGCAAAGGGGAATATTTCACTAATCAAGTTTGTCAAACAATTTAAAACCTAAAAAAGGAAGTTCTATAAATAACAAGTACAACATATTAGTGTCTTGTCTTCCAAACATTTGCACATTTTCATCTATGCTAAAACTAGAATCAGGACTTAAGAATAGCAAAATAATTTGACACTGGACAGACTGGACTGCCAATAAGGGCATTTTACTGTCCTTCACAAGAGATAGCATTTCTGTTTGATATGTAAGTAAATAGGACAGCAGGAGTCTTGTTATTTCACTTCTGCTGTTAAATTATACTTCCTAATATGGAAGCAAATTGAATTAACCTGGATGCAAAATATGAATTGTTATTCTGACAATTCCAATTTAAATAGAAATGCCAGAAGCATCCATGAAAGGTGTAAGTGCTACATAGTTGTTTTGACTGGCTAGAATGAAATAAAATAAATCCCAGTGTTCTTTGGACACCAACTCTGATTGCCTTGCAGTGAGCTGAAAAAATGAATTTGTTATAAGAGTGCTGTAACAAGATACTTAGAAGTCCTAGAAATTGCCCATTGGATGAAGCTAAAATTCCCCACTTTTGGCAAGACTGCTGTAATGCTGATTGCTCAGCAATATCTCTTGGATGCAGTGAAGGAGGGTTGCATGTCGTGTGCTGTGTCCAACACTTATTTATTTGTGCTCTGGTATTGCCATGTTCAGAAACACCTATCTCTGTAACCACCGTATCATAATTACAGCCTCCAGGAGGCCAAATTGTTTCAACTCACCCAACTTCTCCAAAAGCTGAGCAAAAGGAAACAGTTAACTCAGAGCTTTTTAAAAATCTTACTACTGTCTCTCAGTGAGTGAGCCTTCCCTGAAAAAAGCTGGCAAAACTCTTCTAAACTGAGAAATTTTTTTCTGAGTTATTAGGTATAAATGTACTTTGAAAGCACTGGGGACTAAGAACACATATTTATGTATTCCTTGATGATCTTAAAGGTCTTTTTCAACCTTAATGATGCTGTGAATCTACAATAGACAAGAATTATCACCCAGACAGAACAACTAATTCTAAGGGGAATGGTTCTTTGGAAGAAGACAAACCCTGATATACACTGTTTACTATTAGGAGCAGTCTGCTGGAGTTGAGCTGAGCTGAGGGTGACAGGCACCTGCTCCAATTTCTGTTTAAGATAAGCAGACTGGGTGTCCCCTGGTGTAGCCATTGTGCTTTTGTCCTGATCTGATTGTCAGTAGTGGTTTCCTGCACGGTGCTGTATGTTCCATATTTTTTGGGATTCAGTGACATGACCTAGCTGCTCACATGGTACTTGGCACCATGTTTTCTTTCCAGTCTATGAGAGTACTCTTGCTGCTGATTCTTTCCTCATCCTTTTCTTTTTTCATCTTAAGTTGAGCACTGCTATTTATGTTTCTTTCATGCCAAAACTGATTTTCATTTCCATAGACAGTACAAGATATTTCATATTGAAATGCACTAGGAAAGGTCATAGAATTGAAAGCTTTGTAAGAGCTTTTGCTGCTACTTCACAGAATTCTTAGGGTTGGAAGGGACCTCTGCAGGTATCTGGCCCAACCCCCCTGCCAAGGCAGGGTCACCTTGAGCAGGTGACACAGGAACATGTCCAGGTGGGTTTGGAATGTCTCCAGAGAGGCAGATTCCATGTCCTCCCTGGACAGCCTGTTCAGTGCTTTGCCTCTCTCAATGTAAACAAGTTTTTCCTCATGTTGAGGTGGAACTTCTTGTAGTTTAGTTCATGTCCACTGCTCCTCATCTTGCTGCTGGGCACCACTGAAAAATGTCTGACAGCATCTTCTTGGCACTCACCTTTAAGATATTTATATGCGTGAATGAGATCCCTCCTCAGTCCGCTCTTCTCCAAACTGAACAGGCCCAGCTCCTGCAGTCTCTCATCATAAGAGAGATGCTTCAGTCCCCTATTTATCCTTGTGGACATCCACTGGACCCTCTCCAGTAGCTCCTTGTCTTTCTTGTACTGAGGAGCCCAAAACTGGACTCTGCTCCAGACAAGGCATCACTAGAGCTGAGTAGAGAACCTTTGTGCTGTCTGGCATTAAATATTTTATTCAAAACAAAACGAAAAGAAAAATCCTCAACCAGAATTTATTGCTGTTAATAGTTTGCCTTGTTGAGGCCTGCTGCAAAGTGGCTAGAGTAAAATATTTTTTAAAATGCCCTAGTGACATAGGGCCCACAAGCCATTTGTTGCAGTGATGTAGACATGTTGAAGCTTTGATGCTGATGTTTAAGTGAAGACGGATCTGAGGCTTCCTAATCTTTATTCATGAAAATTTTTGCCTGATTTGGTTTACCACATTGTAAAAAATTACAAATAGATCTAACCTAAATCACTACCTCTGTAGGCATTCTTAAATTTGAGGGTGTTTTAAATGCTGACAAGATTTCAGTATGCTTTATGAGAAGCTGCATACAAACCTTGAGTGTGAATAACAGGTTCTCCAAAAGTGAGTAAGATTTTTGCAGTGTGGCTGCATTGTATCTGAAGTGGCTTACACAGTGGAATAGGAGTTTTAGCATTGAAAATAGTATTGGCTCTGCTTTATGCCTTAGCCAGAAAAGCAGAATAGCAGAAAAAGTGTAGGACATTACTAACCTTGTTATATGCTGATGCTAGAGATACTACTGCAGTTCATCAATGTTTGCTATTGTAAAAGTTTTGCTGGGCTTTTAGCTGTGTTTATTCTTCCCTGTCCCTGGGGACACTTGTTGTTAAGATGGATTTAGGGTGTTTTCTTCCAAGTACAATATTGTTCAAGAAAACAAACATTCAATATTCATAAGACAGACCCATAGACTAAAGAAACTGAAAAACACCCTCCTAACAATAATAACTCCTTGGGAAGATAGATACAGTGCACACAGGATCATGCATTATGCATTTTGTCTAGTACATTGCTGAATACCGGGACAGAGAATCGATAGGTGTTTTTGTTATGCCCCTTTAGGGACAAACAGAATCACATGTCCTAGTCAACTACTTGTCTTACACTGCAAGGCATATCCACTCATACACATTTCTTATAAAGCCACTGAAAGCTACAACACTTTCAGGAGACCCTGGAAATATTTGAGCATCTCTAAATACAGTGCTGTGAGCCACAGTAGAGAATCTCTGAATTATCTATGCTCACAGTGGCTCTAGTGCATTTTTACACAGCTCTTTGCTGGAAAGCTCTTATTTCCCCCTTTCCTTTTCTAAAACCAAATATCATGTTTGCATTTTTTAAAATACTATTCATAGTTCTTTGACTTGCTTCTTAACTTTATTAAAAGCAGGCTAATTAGAAGGAAAATGTCACATACATTGATAACATTACCTAACACAATAAAATGTACTAAGGGGAGAGAAATGAAAGGAAGATCTTTACAGATGAGTTTGATTTTTCTTGCTAGCCCAAGGATAATGAAGCAATCTGGGGCTCAGCTTTTTCTCACAGAAAAGTAATGAATTAACTTCTTTTGATCTGGCATAGTTATTTTCTGTCAAACACAAGTATTCTGCTTTGTCCCTGGTACAGACTACTGAACATATCACCAGACTGTGCTCTCCATCCTTAGCTTATTATGTCTGGAATTATTTGTTAGTCAAAGCTTAAGAAGAATGGGTATCTCTGCCACATCCAGGCCGTACATAACTTCTGCACATATAAATTTGCGCAATCTCTGCCATCTGAGTTTCCATTTCCTACTGTGCTTCAAAATGTAATCTTGGCTTCTTGGCTTTGAGATGAAGTCCATACAGAGAAGCTGGGTAAGGATTGTAGATGCCAAGCCACAGAAGACATCTGTCTGTCACTGCTGAGAAGGAAAAAATCTGAAAGGAACCCTTGTCTTTTTGTATTACATTGTTCATATGCTCAAAAGAACACAAACCTGACATCAAATGGCTCTCTACTCTTTCTGGTTGCTGCAGACTGCTTCCTTTGCAGTCTTCATATGGAAGATAGCATTCTCACTGAGAATTTTAGGTTCTTCTCTAGAAACTAGTAACCTTTTATCTATCAATATTCTGAGGCATCATTTTGAGTTACCCAAGTCAGTTGTTACTGGATCAAACACTCTGTACTAGGCTGGAGTCAACAGATGATACCAGGGCAAGTTTAAACTTCAGCTAAAACAAGATTTGTTTCTGTCCCTTCCACACAGGTATTTTGCTCTGTTTAATTTGAGATTTGCCTGGATTAGATAGTAAAATTATTCTGTTTTTCTGTAACAGGATATGAATGACTGGACATGATAAATAATGAAATCTCTTTGTAATTGTATCTACATGAATATTTCATTTTCTTAGAGCTGAGAATTTATGCCATGTCTGAGGATGCTCTGAAGTATCTGGCAAAACTTAATTGTTTGTGTTTGCTCCATCTCCCTCATACTGATGACACAAGTCCTTGGCTGCTGGAGATCACACCACTTTTCAAAAGTTCATGGTGACTACAAGTGCATGGAAAGCCAAGGAACAGGCTGTGAATCTTCAACCTTTTGTTGCAATTCCTGAAACAGGGAAGTGAAAGGAAGCAAGTTAAATTGGTCTTGTCTTTCACTTTGGAAGTCTCCTTTTCTCTTTTATAGTATTCATATTGGGATTGGCTGCAACTGAGGCTAAATGTGAATCCTAGCTGGTGCCAGGAATTTCACAGGGTAGACATACTCTGAGACTGAGAGATAAAGAGTTAGTGCTAGGTATGTTTTCAATCCAAAATGTGCAAAAGCAATTTTTTCAGCAGCTACTTTTTGAGTAACTGGAAATCCACATACAGATCGAATGTATGGATTGATCATGAAATAGTATTTCTTATCTTCAAGGAAGGGACAAAGGAGAAACAGGAAAATCAAAATAGTCTTTGAGAAGGTAGATTTCAGCTATCTTTGGGAGTTGAGGAGCTGTTTTGTGAGGGTCAGATCTGAAAGAAAAACAAGATGAAGGTAGCTCACAACTCTTTGGTGGATTGATATTGCGGTACAGTGGAAAAACAAGTAAATTTAAAAAGTGGAAATTAACCAACCTGGCTAAATTGTAAGATCTGTGTTGACCTTTAACACAAGGAATAAAAATACAGAAGTTGGAGTGCAGGTCAGAGAGCTGGGACAAGTCTCCAAGTGCAATGTGGGTAGGCAGAGATAAATGTATCAGAAGGATCAGTGAACAGAATGTGATGTATTTCATGAGGCACGTGAAATGTAACTGGAAATCACTTGAAAAATATATTAATGATAAGACAGAGAGCAAGAAAAGTTTGTGCAATATTGATTCTGAGGATAAATGCATTAAAAGGTTGAAATATATTAAAATGCTACTACTCCAAGTCTTCACTTGCAGCTCAATACCAGTCTTTCACAATTAATACTAATGACAACTGAAGACAATCTAGGCCTTTAAGGGGGTACACCAGGCCAGACCATCTTAGATGTGCCCTGATATTTTAAAACTGATGACAAGTTTTGCCTCTGTTGAACAACGGACCAAAGCTATTTCAGTAATCTTACAGATTCATGAATGATAGAGGACATATCAAATGACTGAATCAAAACTAAATGTAATACTTCTCTTGCTGGAGGACAAGAAGAGTTGGGGATTTATAACTTAATTTTAATTCCCAGAACAAGTGCTATTTCTGATGAAGTTTTATGAGAACCAGAACCTAGACAATAATGAGGTGAATAAGTCTCCCCCCTCTTGCCATCCCTCCGACTCCCTGCAAATGCAAGAAAAGTAAGTGTAATTTAAAATGTGAAGAAAGGATCAGACTCTACACAAGTCAACACTTAGATGTAGCAAGCCATGTAGTTCTGATTTCTAGCAGAAAAGCAGAATTACAATTCTGTAAGCATCAGGAAAAGTTTCTGTAGTTTCAGATGTGGAAATTACTAGCATCTTATCCAACACAAATACCCAGTGGGCACTTCAAACAAGCTCCTTGGTCTGTCTTGTGTAAGACCATGGTAGCAGTTTCCTGCTGGAGAATGTCTTCCTTTCTTTGATTTTTATGTGTGTTCCTTATTAAGTATTATCAGCTTGGTTTTGAACACACTCAGAAGCATGTGTTCAGGTTTCTCTGTGTGTGTGTGTGTACACAAAGAATACTGAAGCGTATATAAAGAGAGGAAATCTGCATTCAGGTATTATCTGCTATTGAACAGAGGATGTGCCAAGCCTATAATCGATGTTTATTGAAGTAAGGAGTAAATATTGCATGATGTTCCAGTCATTGATAGAGCTGTCTCATTCTATTTAATAAGCAGAGGAGGTTTATAGTGTTTGCACAGCCATTTCCCAAGATACCTCTCTTTTACTAGGCTTTGTCACAACGTTATTTTATTGCTTCTTGCTGTGTTAAGGCCCTACCTTGTCTTGTCTATTCTCCGACTGGAACACATTTGTAAGATGATCAACTGCAATGAATCAATGGACCTGCAGGGAAACTGCTGCAGGAGCAGTGATTTACGACAGCTGAGTATTGGCTCTTATTCCTCACAAACTGCCGATGTCATAAACTATTAAGATGTCAAGTTTAAAAAAAAAGTATCCACGACACAGACTGGAAAACCACGGTAATTTTATTTCATAGAAAATGTTTAAAAAAAAAAAAAGTTTAGCATGAAATGAAGGCAAGACATATAGAAGGAGACAAGATGATTATTTTAGGAGAGTGAGTATTCCAAATTTTAAGAATAGAGAACAATGCTATGATTTGGTCATGTACATGAGGTTTGAGTAACCTCTGGTTTTCAGCTTGTGTTTCAAATCAAATACAATGGGTTTGGAACTTTTTATCCATTCTCACTGAGTGACCTAAATGCAGAGTTATTTTTTTAATTTGTCCTTCTCCAGATTCCACCCTGGATCTCAAGCATTTTAATCAAAAGCAATGTTTCCATGAACATAATTATTGACAGAACAGCATTTTTCAGTGGGAAGCAACTAACTTCTTAAGTGGGAAGTAATTATCTCTACAGGATAGTCATTATTTTTTTGTGAGCTCTAATTGTATCTAAATCACAGCTCATGTACATCTGGTTTGAAGCTCCAGAGCAAGAGGAAATTTGCACAAATCACCAAACCCCCTTGTTAGACTCCAGTCTCTTACCCAAATATCAAAATTAATTGTAAAAGGTTTGATTACATCTTAGTGCACTGAACTCTTTTTGTCTGCCACTGAAAAGTAAAGCAGGATTTGTATCGCTCCTGTGTTGATATGAATACAAATCTTCCCCTAGCCTGGTTTAATGAATATAGCTGTGAAAGGAATTTTCGAGGACATCTTTCCCATTTGTGTCTCAACTCAGTAATTTTCTTCCTCCCTTTTTTTGCAAGTAAAACTAAAGGTAACTTGAAAAAATTTTATGCTGCATTTCATTAGTAGGTGACAAGATGATGTTTGAGTACCAGATAAGTGAAGGACAATGAGAGGGGGGCACCTGGTGTTCTCTAATGGCTGCAGTTTGTGGGCAATTTTCACTGGACCACTCTAGTGCAGAAATGGGAATCTAGTGCACTTATCTGTAATGAGAGGTAAGTGGAACTTACTTTCTCACTCTCTTATTGAAAGAAGTTGCTTAGCTTATCAATCCTGATCTAAAGTACCAGGCTTCACCCACTGGTTTCATTTTTCATTTGCTTTTCAATTCATTCACTATCAAGATGGAAGTCGGGTTTAAACAAAATGCAGTCCTGCCATTTTCACAGGTTTCTCACTGTTTTAAATCTTTTGCCACACACTTTTAGTCTTTCTTTCCTGTAGAACTTAGAATTTGGTTCCTGTCTAGTCAAATAATAAAGAAAAGCACCTCTGTTTGGGGTTTTTTAAAAGACTTTATAAACTGGGGTATTTATCAGAAAAATCAATATTGTACAGAAGAGGCCTCCCTTTCTTAGCTAATAATTCATCTTTGAGGGTTGACTGTGGAACCAATATGTTTGTAAGCAAGAACAAAAACACATACATACCCACACAGAACTTCCTTTGAAATAAAATGAAATGATGAAGGTGCAGAGTTTGGGAATCAGATAGATAAGGACCTTTTTGATGAGTGGAATGAACTCTGGTTTTGTTTGAATGCTGAAGTTTTAATTTATTTACCCAATAAAATGGTGATGGTATTAGGGGGGTAGCTAGAGATCCCTTGCTGAGATTAGAGTGCTTTTTTGTTAAGTTCTGGTAAAACACAGGCAAGAGAGAAAATGTCCTAGGGAGCTCACAACAAGACTATGAAGAAAATCTATGTTACTTCAGGGGTCAGGAATTGAACAGAGACCTGAATAATATGTGAAGTTCACATTCTGAACGAGATAGGTTCTATGAGATTAAACAAAAAAACATCAGTGAGCAGAAAAAGGAAAATTGTTTTAAAAGATTTAAAATAAATCAGAAAGTGAAAACAAATCTACCATCAATAAAAACAAATCTCTTAAGACCATGAAGCTGGATTAAAAACCCACCTTGTTAGTACAAACTCTGCCTTTAGCCATAACTGCAAATACCTCTCTCTTTTCCCCACCACTTCCCTGCCCTTGTGATGCTGGTGACCATGTTAGTCTGAAGACCTCCACTGAAAACCAGATTTTGACAAGAAAGACGGAGGGTTCTTTCAGTCTCTTAAGATGAAACAAGCTAGAAACAGAGAGCTCCTGACACAACTCCCACTGGGGCAATTTCTGTTCTCATTGCTGTTTGTTTTAGTTCTTCACCTTGGAGAAGTGACTGGGGAAATGAAAAGATGACAGATGTGTTGCCATTGAAAGGGATGACTGTACACATTAAAATGCAGCCTATCCTCAGATGCTGTTTGGTGTATATTGTTATTTAGTCTCATTAATACTCTACTGTGCTGTACATTGCAGACCACAATGGGACAGTTTGTGACTAATTTTGAAAGCCAAATGTTTTCCTGGAGAAGTGGGTATCTACCTTATATGTATTCGCATTGTGCTGCTCTTCTACTAATTGCAAGCCAAAGCATAAATCTTTTGATGATTTCAGTTCTGTATCATGGCATTCCTGGTTTTCAGGATTATCCCAGGTTACTGGCTAAGAGTGCAAGTACTGCAGTACTAATCCTGCTACAACTATTTATGGAACACTGCTACTGGAGTAGTTCTGCTCTTGAAATAATTGAGCATATAATTAATTCCATTGTGTGATAAATATGCTTTAGTTACTGTGTATCATACTGCACCCAAGAAAAAGACAAGTGTTTTGAAATGTAGCATGTGTAGAGAATGCAGAATTGTTATTAATCATGTTTTCTTCATGTGCTAAACTGCATGTTTGATATGCTTAACTCTATACTCTAAGAATATAAAGGCATGCAAGCAAAACAGATGCTGATTTCTATATCTATAACCTGATTCATCACCTAATGGCATGAAGAAAAGGTTAATTTTCAGTGCTTCTTTGTTGTGACACTGGTCTGAGTTTTACATTCTGCCCATCTTAAAGGAGAAAGACTGGAGGCCACAGTGGGGTGCATACACTTGATTACCTGCTCCCTTATCATTTTTCACTAGCTTGTCTCCATGACTGCAGATACAATACCAGAACACAAGGCAGATCTCTGTTCTATTTGTGTGCTTCATGCTGTATGATATCATCCACCTTTTGTCACTCTGAACTTACTGTTTTCTGAGGCAAAAACTTCACAGTGTTCAGCTTCAACTATCTTTTTATTTCCCTTCAGATTTTGCCTTTTAGTATTCTACACATCCTGCTTTATAGACATGACCTGTTTCAAAGTTGTTGTCTTAACACCAGCTTGACCTAGCTGCTTCTGTAGCCCTGTTCCCCAGGGAAACCTCAGTGCCATACCGATTCTAATTTTTGTTCCTTTTTCTTTGATATTCTGGAATATCCTAGGAAAAAAAAATTATATTTTCCAGTCTTATTACACCAGTGCAGTGTTGCAGCTGAAGTGCAGCTGTATCTCCTGAGTGGTAGCAGCACCACGTTGGTGTAGGCACTACTGGAAAACCCAAATTCTCTGTTAGGAATGTTATTGGTTGGGGTTGTAGTATTGCAAATGTTGTTTATCTCCCACTGAAACAGATTCTTTCTTTTGGATCTTATGTTAGAGTTAAGGACAAGGATTTGGAAGGTTCCTTTTCTGGGGCCATTGCTGATCCTCTACAAGTGAAATTGTCCCAGGTGAGTTCCCCCATCACCATCCTGTCTTCCCTTTTGTTTTGTTATAGGCCCTCAGAGGAGAAAAAAATTCTTGAATATTCTCAGTGAGGAATAAAAAGGAAGAGACAGTAAGCTCTAAAAATTTATAAAGGCTTATATGATAAGAGCATTAAAGAACAGTGAAAGAGGTGTCTGCCTTGACAGAAAACTACATAGTGACAGAGTTTTCCATTACTTAACAGCTTCTAGCACTAAATGCATTAAATAAGTTTTAAAGTAGCAAACAGTTGAGTGCTTCTTAAAATTTAACTTTAATCACTAGATCTTGGCTCTATTCCCAGTAAAGAAACAAACAAAATAACTTGTTTGTAGGCTCTAAAAACAAAATTCAGATTTGCTTTCTGATGCTTGATTTTTACGTGGGGAAAAATAATAATTCCTCAAGTCATCAGTTTCATTCAGAGATTAAATGGGAAAAAGACTCTGAATCCTCTCTGGGCCTAATGGGATGCTTTTCTGTCCTTGCTCTTCCTTGTTTTCTGCAGGGTTTGTGGATATTGAATGACTGGGTTGCAACCCTCACAGTGATGTTTCTTAGTGTGAAACTGAGGATTTGTTTTATGTGCCTGCAAGGCAGCACAAAGGCTGAGGATGGTGAATAATGTGATAGTCTGGGAGGACTGGGTAGGGCAGAAGGCCAGCCTGGTGCAATCTTTCCCCTCGTGCCCACTGGTTGGACTAAGGAATGAAAAAATTTGCACGCTACATATCCATGTACTAGTACATGGTGGCCTTCCAGCTGGACTCCAGTTACAGGCTCCCCAGTACAAGATGGATGTACTGGAGAGAGTCCACTGAAAGACCATCAAGAGGATGAGGTGACCAGAGCATCTGTCCTAAGAAAGTCTAAGAGAGCTGGGATGGTTCAGGCCGAAGAGATGGCTCGAGGGGACCTTAATAATCTATGAGTACCTGAAAGGAGGGCACACAGAGAACACAGGCATGTTCAGTGGTGTCCAGTGGCACGACCAGTGGCAGTGGGCACAAACCAGAACACTCTTTTTGCTGCTGGGGTGACTGGGTGCAGGCACAGGTTGCCCAGAGATCTTGTGGAGTGTTCAGTCTTGTACATGATCAAAAGTCCTCTGGACATGGATCTGGGCAGCTGGGTCTAAGTGGCCTTGCTTGAGCAGGGAGGTTGGACCAAATGACCTCCAGAGGTCCCTTCCAACCTCAACTATTCTGTAATTCTGGGAGTTATACTAGTAAATAAAAAGACCCATGGCAGTTCTTTGGTTCTTAGGCAAGTGGTATGTCATAGCTGAATTCTCTTTCCCCTGCTGAACACAGTGGCTTCATCTGTGCTGTGTCCTGAAGCAATTTCTGGTATGTGCTCCTTTCTTAGAGGTCAGAGTGGCTGATAGGTGGCTAGAGCCAAAACCATGCCTGGCAGTGCTCTAATGAGCTGGACTGTATCCATGACAATGGGACTGTGTTGAGCCTGTGGTCAGTGTATGTTCGATTTGCTAACAAAAACACAGCCTATCAAACCTATTCTCCATATTCCAACCACATTAAAGGAAATCGTCATAATTACCAAGAGATTTTTAGGTATAGGTTTCTTCCCTCTGCATTTGTTCCTCATACATAGATATTAAAAACATCCTGCACTCTGCCTTCCCTCACAACTCTCTTGACTCCCACAGTAACCTGGGCTGCCTCCTGCTTTCCTGATCCTGTTACTGTCCTGGGGTTTTGCCTGTGCTTTCACAAATCATCATTCAAGGGATTTTACTGGAAGTTTGGTGCTGAGGCTGTGTACCTCTAGCCTGGGACTTACTGGCTGGTTTCTGCTGCATGAGGAATTGATTGTAAAGGTGTGAAGCAAGTCAATTACATTCCTAATGGGTGCTCACTGTGGAGGCTAATGCTGGCACAGCTTCCTAGCTGCTGCCTCCACTGCAGGGAGAGGGGAGGGGAGAAATTCAGGAAGAGAAAGTTAATTAAAAGAAACCATGGAAAAACGAGAGAAATACAAAAGCAGGAGGAGCATAAGAAAGAATAAAAAGAAGAAGGAAATACTATAAAAAGGAAAGTAGCTCTAGAAAGAAACCTGTGTCTAGCAGAACAGGGAAAGGAAACAGAACAATGTGGTGGCATAAACATATAAATAAAAAGAAAAGGGAAAAGGAAAAATGTGTCCTTTTTTGACGTTCTTCTTCCTACTAGCACTGCTCTAAGAACTGTGTAAATAGCCACATCCCTAGATTTGTGTTTTGCAGTAGTTCTACTACACGTTTTATAGCTTTCAACAGTATTCTAGCTGAAGCAGAAGGAGCTTGTGGCATTTTTCTTCCTTTATGCCCCCCAGTGCCCTCTCAACATTTCCTATGTTCTGCTGACAGAAGGCAGAAGGGCTTGGCACTATTCACCCACTAGATTAAGTGTAAATGCATTTTGGCAGTGATTCCTGCTAAACTGCATATGTTTTGCATATGGCCCTTTCCCTGTAAAGTTTTGAGCAATATTCTGCTAGTTTTCTGTCTCTTTTATGTTTCCTTTCCCTGTGCAGCTGGAATGTGTGAGCATGAGCATTGGTATAGTGCTTATCTTTTGCTGGTTTACTGTATGCTTAAAGCTCACCTAAGCTGATAAGTTTTTTTGCCTCCCCCTTCTTTGCCTTATCTGTAGGATCTTTTCTTCCTGTGTTATATACAAATATAGGTTAGAAGCTTCTGCACAAGGCAACATGTTTTAGCAGGCACCAGCAGGACACTGAGAAAATGTCAGTTGTATTTATTGAGAACACTAATTCTGCACTATTTGCACCCAGGCTGTGCCCCTTTTCCTCAAATTTGAAGAGTGCATGAGGTTCTGTTTCTTTGAAGAAAGGGGAAAACAAAGAGATTATGTATTTGCTTACGATTCTAAACCTCTCATGCAGCTTGCATTGTGCAAAAGCTCTTCTTTCAGTGCTGATCCAATCTGTACCTTGAGCTTGGTCTTCAGTCTGTTTTTGTGGTATCCCCTTCTCTCTCCATTTTTCACTGCTCACTTGGCCAAAGAACAATCAGCTCAATGCCTTTGCACATATAGTTCAAATCCAGAGGATCTACAGATAAGGAAGGCCTTCAGAGAAGGTCTTCCTTGTACCATTTCAAACACTCCTACTGTGATGAAAAAATGATACGAGCTACAAATTAAAGTCTTTTAGTCCTGAGAGAGGTAGGCAAGGCATTCTGACTGATACTCTCTCTTAAACAAAGAGTTCTCTTTATATCTCACTTTTAGTACAAAGATTTTAGGAATCAGTGTTTTGATAAGATGCTTCATGTCTTTATTGTTTATTTGAACTTTTAGTGGTATAGCAACACAAAAAATAATTAAAGCTTCCAACTTCCCAAGACAGCTATTCTTTATGTTACTTCTAAGAGTACTAAATAAATATCAGATAGCTCATCATATCTGAGCTTTTGTTGAAGGAAGGGGACTATTGCATTAATTGTCTAGCTCTAAGATTTCTTGCTAGCATTGTTAGACCAAAACTGTTGCATGGTTGCACTAAATCTTCGCTATACTATGATGTTGTTCTTCCTGAAGGATCTTCAAGTGCCTAATTGGATTATTTTCTTGTGTGCATGCTTGTTTGAAACGATTGCCAGCTGTCCTGGAAATGCAGTCACCTCCAGTGTGGTGATTAGCAGTGCACCGGTTTCTGCTCTTTTCCTGTCCTGGTTTTGTTAATTGGGAAATGTAACAGCAGCATGGGAATGCAGGAAATCTGTCACACCAGCTGAGCTGCAAAGGTGTTTATGTCGGCACAGCCTGAATGTATGTGTGGGACGTAATGCATGTGTAGGACAGCTCTCCCTGCCCAAGTAGTCTGAAGGGAAGGAGCTGGCCAGGACACCTCTGGTCCTGCTTGTGTAGCTACAGACACTGTGACCCTTTCTTGTGATGTCGACAAAGACAATGTGGGAGTCACTTGGTGTGCAAGAACACACTCCAGACCTGCTCCAAGAGGTGTTGAGGCATAGAGGGCCACAAATGCCACAGAGTACCTTTGAGAGTTTGGGGTTTACTTGTCTTTGGACCATATTATATTTATTAATTTTATTAAATAAGTAATAGCCTAGTGGAAAAGGGTATGTATTTGGCTAGGAGAGGTTTGTCAAAAGCACACGAATATTTTAACCTCACTCCTTTTGGGACAAAATTGGACCCCTAACTCCTGCATTTTTTATCTCTCCTACTCAAAACCTGACAAAGCTTTTGTTCCTGCTGTGTTTAAATATGAAGGAATGAGAATTCATACAGAATGTAGTTGCTGCTGCCAATAATTTCCCTTGAATCTTTCCACTGTTCTCAGTGGGAATTATACCAAGCTTTTTTAAGGCTCATAGCAGATTGTGGGGCCTATCACTCCTAATATTTGAGTTTATTTTGTTTCTATCAAGTGTATGTTGCTATGAAAAAATATCTGTTGTGTCCTTCCCAGAGAAGGATCAGGCCTGTACATTTGTCTTGGTTGTATTACTTTCTAAGTCCACACTTTTATGGAAATAACACTTCGAAGATTTACAGTAAATAGATGTACTAGACAAGGGTTGAAGGCTGTTAGAAATGTGGTGGTGTGACCAGCCATGAATGTACTGTAGATCTTTGGGTAAATTTGATTCTACAGTCTGACTGCAGTAGCTATATCACTTTGTTTTCAAATGAGAGTCCTCTTCTGTACTGTTGGGGTTTTTAGTTAATTCTCTTTTGTTTGTTAGTTGGTGTTATGTTTTTTTAACAGAAGCAATTTACATTGCGGGTGTATTGAAAATGACTTGAAGCTAAGTAACAAGCATATTAAGGCTTCTCTTTTTTTGTATTTACTTTCACAGCATTAACAACATAAGGACATGACTGAATAATTCATATTTGTTTTACTGAGGCATTCTCAAAAGCAATCAAAAGCTTCCTTAATGGTTTGCCTAGACAGTGATTCCAGTCTCTGCTTGGAACCTTTGATTTGCAGCGCTCTACCACTGTGCTAATGTGGTTTTCTTTCTTGCTGTCTCCATCATGCAAAATCATTTCCCTACCTATAGGCTGATACTTTCTCTTATTTGGCTCTGTCAATCCACATGAATATTTCTTGCTGCTGCTAGTTGAACTGCATGGTTGTGTTAATGAACATCCTTTTCTCTTTGACTTTGCTACTGATATTCAATCATTTAAAGAAAATCTCTACTTAATTTGCATGTGTTTCTCTGCTGGAGACAAGCCATATCTCTATGATATTATGCATCCTATTCTAGCTACATCTTCTTACCTGCACTCTGTGACCATATTGGATTTACGAGACAAGATTTTGGTGTCAGGGTGGCTACAGGGTTCAATTCTGTGAGAAGGGATCAAGGGCTGCCCTCATATTGGACAGTTCCAGCCAGCCCTTAAATGGACCCACTGCTGGCCAAAGCTGAGCCCATCACTGGTAGCAGCAGTTTAAGAAAGGGTAGAAAATATTGTCCAGCAGCTGTGAGAGAGGAGCGAGTTAAAGAAAAGCATTCCTGCAGCACAAAGGTCAAGTAAGGAGAGGGAGGAGGTGTTCCAGCCACCAGAGCAGAAGTTTCTCTGCTGCTCGTGGCAAGACCATAGTGAAGCAGGTTGTGTCCCTGCAGCCCACAGAGTAGATGGATATGTCCTGAAGAAAGCTGCAGCCCATGTAGAGTACACACTGGAGCAATCTCCTGGTAGGAGGTGAAACCCATGCAGAGGAGCACACACAGGGCCTGTGGCCCATGGGGGACCCACACTGGAACACTGTTCCTGAAGGACTGCACCCCATAGAAAGGATCCATGATGAAGCACTTCCTGAAGAACTGCAGGTCATGAGAAAGACCCACATTGGAGCACTTACTGAAGGACTGTATCCTGTGGGAGAGATCCCATGCTGGAGCAGGGAACAGTGTGAGAAGGAAAAGGCAAAAGAAATGAAGTGTTATCAACTGACTGTAACCCCCATTCTCCATCCCCTGGCATCTCTCAGGGCAAGGCGAGTGGTAGAAGAGTTAGGAGTGAAGCTGAGCCTGGAAGTGGAAGGAAAAAGGCTTTTATTTTGTTCTAGTTTATTTTTGGGGGGAAGGGGGAGTGTGGGGTGGTATTCTTTTCACCGTCCTACTCTATTTTTAATTGTCAATGAATTAAATTAATCGTCCCAAGCCAAGTCTATTTTGACTGTGATGGTAATTGCCAAGTGATCTCCCTGTTCTTAACTTGTAAGATTTTTCATCTTGTTTTCTGCTGGTCATGCTAAGGAGGGGGTGTGAGAGAGTGGCTTGGTGGACACCCTCATTCAAACGAGGTTAACCAATCACCTTTATCTGAAATTGTCCCTTGTGGTCTTTGGGCAGACCCTAATTAGGGTTTTACTTTACTGAATGTTTACAAAGAAATGTAACCAGATGTCAAGAGAATATGAATGCTTTCTCACACCCCAGTTTGCACTTTGTATTTAAATATATGGAGAAGATGAACAGAAATTTCTGGGTTCTGGCACCCGATTTGAGCTTGTGTAAAATCTGACAACACCCTCCTAACTTCCAGCTGTTTTCTTGAGCAACAAGCAGAACAATGTGGCTATGAAAGGGCTTGTTCCTAAAGCATTTATACCTGTTTCAGCCAGAAGTCTACCTTTGTCTACCTACTGGAACTAATTATCTGGGCTGAAACTTCTACTTATTCTGATGCATTTCTTAAATCCTCCATCTCAGGCCCTCAATGAACGATGTCCTTTTCACTCTTTTTGACATTCTCATACAGGGCAATGAGCAGTGGCGGTGAAATGTTTGTTTACACATTAACTGCTAATAGTAACATCTACTTTAGACTGACACAGCCACGTTATTAATTTCTTAGATGAGATAAGATAAATCAAAACTATCTTTTAAAAGGGGTCTCTGTTCCCAATAAGCTATATTTGCTTGCAACAAAGGCAGCATGCCAAAGTACTGTCTGAAACAAAAATATTCTGGTATTGCTTGGTAGGGGAAGAGTTGCTATTCCAGGCAAGCAAATTGCTAATGTTGAGTATCTGAATCACAGCCTTTTTCTGCTGAAAAATAAGCTTTGTAGATGTATGTAATTAATTAAACCTGAAAAGTCTGCTTCTTCCCTTGCAAATCGTGGAATGGAATGAGAGGATATCCAGTGCCTTTCTCCTATTCCCATCAGCTCAACCTAGGCTGGTGCTTTGTAAAGCTAAACGTCTCCATTTGCCACTCAAATTACAGAGCAAGGGATTCCATTCAGTGGGCAGTCTGAGCAGCAGAGACAAAAAACATCTAAATGTCCGTGTCTCTATTTTGGTGTGAATCGTCAAGCACCTAGTAAAGCCTGAGCCAAGCAATGTTTTCGATAGGAAGAGCTAAACATCAAGCTCAAATGAGTCAGCAGAACAGGTCTGCACCTGGCTTATAGATCATCTTCCTCTCCATCTTCCAATGGAGTGAAAGCCAGCCCCTGAATGACATGTCCACAGTCTTCACACAGTAGCAAGGTAGAATGAGGTGCTTTAGCTGGGATTATTTCTTGCTGTGCTGTGATGTAGTCTAGCTGTTTGTTGCCTGTTGTTGAATGCTGAAAATACAGGCTCCTTTTTGGAATGGAAGTACCTTATTCCTGTTTACTAGCAAGTGTTTCCATTTCTGAAAGCTACCAGCAGGAAATTATTGCTGCTGCTGAATGGAGTGAGAATGAGCATATGGCAGGTGAAGCACTTTGTTCCAGGGTTTTGCCTAATTTAATTGCACAACTATGTGCAAGAATGAGCCATTAAATCTGGGGCTCTAACATAGTCAGAGAACTTCCACTTGTGATATCAGTGTGAGATAATGACTTCAGTTGCTTGAAACTGAGCACATTTTGATAAAAAGTGAAGGAATGAGGGGAAGGTAAAGTTAGCCTTCTTGCATGAAAGCACTAATATGCTCCAGAAGTCTTAGTGGAGACTTTTAAATCTCCAGTTCACTCCCAAGTGCCCTGATTTTAATAGCCTGTGCAAACCAAATTGATATTCCTTTCAAGTCCTTCAGAACATTCAGATTCCACAAGCATTTGTTGTACCACTTAATTAATTTGGCTGTACTTAATCCCAAGAATAAACTGATGAAGTTTTACAGAGGCTGATATTTGATAGCAAAGCTGTTGGTGTTTCAAATAAAACAAGTATAGAAAGTCACAAATATATTAATTTTGTAAAACAATCATTGCAAAAGACATGAGCAGTGATCTTTTATATTACATCAGACTGTTGTTTAGAGTAGAAACTTAGTTTATTCATTCTGAGTCACTGGCCTCCTGTCTCACTTTCTCCTCTCCAGAGGAGCAAGGGAGCTGAATTCCCTTTCCCAGTTAGTACTACCCTGTACAGCATGGGAAAGCTCCCCATACAACTTCCTGTCTCAGCCAGCAGGTATGGAGTGACTACATCAGTGGATAAGGAAGAGCTAAGGGTGTCATTTATCTGGACTCATACAGGGACTTCGACACAGCCTCACACAACATCCTTTTTGCTAAACTGAAGAGATGAATTTGATGGGTGGACAACAAAAATTATCAGAAGGATAGAACACCTCTCCTTTGAGGCAAGCCTGAGAGCATTGGGGTTGTTCAGCCTGGAGAAGAGAAGGCTCTGGGGAGCCATCACTAGGGACTTTCAGTACTTTTATGGGGACAAATTTCTTAGCTGGGCCTGTTGCAATACAAGGGGTAATGGTTTTAAAGTATCAGAGGGTAGATTTAGAGTAGACATAAGAATTCTTTTATGATGAGTGTGGTGCAAATGCAACAGGTTGCCCAGAGACATGGTAGATGCTCCATTCCCAGGAACATTTAAGATCTGATTGGGTGAAACTGAGCAACCTGATCTAGTTGAAGATGTCCCTGTTCATTGCAGGGAAGGTGGACTAAATGCCAACCCAAGTGATTCTCTGACTCTGGTCTGTATTTTAGCTTTGACTATGTCTGGAGTCTTTTCTCTAAGCAGCTATTTGAGTGTTTTACCATGTTAGCTTGGAGTTTTCACTGTGACTTGTCTCAGTGGTCCTAAATCAGCTGTGGAGCATTATATTTTCTAGGGCACTGTTCTGCTTGCCACACAGATGAGAGACATGGTGGTGTGCATTACAAAGCTCCCTTCTGTTGCCTGCCTCTTTAGATCATGAATGCAGAAAGGGAAGGGGATATGGTGTCCACTTGGATCTCATCCCACATGAGATCAAGGCCTACTTAAATCCTCAAGATGGGAAGCATGGCCATGCTCTGCAGTTTAGCCATAATCTCTGAGAGCTGTATATTTTCCAGTGAAACACTCCTCAGATTCCGTGGCACAATGTCTATGGCACTTACTGGGGAAGCAGTACAGCAACCAAGAATTGAGTTGGCCTGGAATTGCTCCCAGGACACGTTCATGGTAGACTGGTGTAGTGGTTTGAGTTTGCCAATCTGGTTTCTGGCCAAATGCCAGCACACTTACCAAAACTTACCCAATTTTCTCTGTGAGATAAGGATTAGGACCAGGCAAAGCAGGCTCAAACTCGGAAGAATAGAAAGAAAAGTTTATTAATAAAGCTAAAAAAGGGAAAAAACCCAAAGAAAACCAGAACAAAACCTTCAGACCACCTCTCCTCCCCCACCTCTCCATTTCTTTCCCACTGACAATACAAAAAGGCAACACTTCAACTTTTAGTCAGTTTATTACCTCTTTTCTCAGTCCATTTAGGGAGCGAAGTTTCTCTTGTTTTTACCAGGGACTTCTCTACAAGAAAGGTTTTATGGTTTTCAGCCTCACAACCAAGAGCCGTCCAAGAGGAAGATCTGCTTGTTATGGAAGATCTCTCCCACACTAATAGTCTTCCCACAGCTACTGAGGTGGGTTATGACAGTCCATGGGGTACCCTTTTAAGGATTAGCAGTTCTATTACAGCAGCAAAGAAAATCCCTTTTTGTTCCTGGCAACACAAGATCTCCAGCATTCCCCAGGCAAAGGGACAGGTCACAGCTTCTCTGTCTCTGCTCGAGCTTCTCATCAGGCTGCAATTACTTCAGCATCTACTTATCTCCACCCAGATGCCTTGGCTCACTGGCTGCAGTTAGAACATCACATTCCCCCTTTGGACTGTTTCCTCATATATTACAGGGAATATTTTAGCTTAGTTCATAAAACAAGTTTCAGCGTCATTATTGAAGTATTTCTCACTCTCCTCCCTCTAGGCATCAGTTCTGCTTCCTTCACTGACTTTAGAGTCTCTATGCTGCATTTCTGTAGGTATCCTCACTCGTTCTTCTCTCTGTGCAGGGAAGGATGGGCGTCTGGAAGTTTCATTTGGGCAGGTAGAGGGTTAATCTCTCTCTCGGGGCTTGCGATGGTCACATGGCCTCTGTGGGGCTGTTTGAACAGGTCCGAGCTGGATGCTAGAGTCTCTGTGCCCTGGCTCTTGAAGCTGGCTTGGCCCGGTGGGGCCGGCCTGGCCCGGGGTGACAGAGCAGGGCCCGGCCCGAGCCGGATGGAGCTGTCCCGGACCCTGCCTGGCCTGGAGCAGGGGCCCGGCCCTGCCCACTGCAGCTGACATGTCGGCTGAGCTTATCTGAGCTGAGAGCTCAGGCCAGATCCTCCCCGACACCCACCTCCAGCTGCACTGCAGCTCCAATCCTCCATTCCCCCCCTCCCGCTGGGGGGGGCAAAGGCCCAGAGTTACCGGAGAGAGAGAGCACAGACCTGCTTCTCCCACAAAAGCAGGAAGGCAAGAGGAATAACTAACGTGCCCTCTGCTTATATAAGTTTTTGTTTTTTTTTTTTTTTTTTCTCAAAGGCAGATCAACTTTTAATTGGTTGGCATACATATTAATACTCAAAACCAGCTGGTTATTGGTTCTGTCTCTGAGGAAGGAAGTTGTATAACTTCCTGCAGCATGGGTCACTTCCGAGATTTTGACCCCTCCGGGCCAACCCAGGACAACTGGGATTTCTGTCCATGAGCAGCAATGTGTCCCTGGAGCTGCAGGAGCTGATCCTTCTCCATAAGGAAAAAAAAGATGGGAGCAAGTACAAGTGCAGTTCAGGCAGGGGCAGGAGCCTTGAGATGAAGGTCAGCAGAGTTTCTACTCAAAGTCCTTGCAGCTGTGCTTAAAGGTTAATCAAGGCTTCTCAAGCAGCTCTGTCTTCTCAGGATGATGGACTTCAGTGCAGGCAGCTCAGATCCCAGGATGCGTAACGTGTGTGCTTCAGACACTGGACTTTGCAAGCAGATGCTCACAACCTCAATCCCAGATTGGAATAACAGTGCTGCTTCGAGGGACAAGTACCTACCCAAACTGCTTTGAAATATTTTCTGAGGCTGTATCTTGTGGTATGATTTAAGTTGTTGGGAAAGATCCTGAGTATTACCACCAGTGATAATCTGGCACTGAACCGTTGGCTGGGACATGGGGACACTGACAGTCCTTAGTCTCCCTGACCAGCCTCACCTGGGGCCTCCACTCATGCCTTCTGCCCATAATCCCAGGAGCTCCATTCAAGCTGGGGCTTGGGCACGTGCTCCTACTCTGAGCTATGTAACAGGTATACCTGTCTGTAGTTTAGTCTCTGATCTTACTTCCTAGAGCGTTTCTGGGTCAGTGGTTTTGGTGACTTTGTCCCTAGTCCTTTCTTTTGGATGGATATTGGACCCATTTTGTAACGTTATTTCTAGCCTGTCTGGCCTGATCTGCTGCATGGGCTCCCAGGTCATACCCTGGCTCTGGTTCATTACCTTGCTTTGTCTGAGCTATAAATAGACTCTGTTATTATCACCATGGCTGCCTGTTGCGTTCAAACCCTCTGGGAACATGCCCTGATGAGCAAGGGCACTTCCAGTGTTGTGGTCACCTTTGACTCCTGGTTTATTATCCCTTGTGGAGCTGCTCTGCTCTTGGTGCTCTCATAGAAATAAAATGAAACTGCAGGACTGTCAGTTTTATTCTGTCTTTTTTTTCTTTGAGTACACAGTCCAAATAATTTAGGATGTCCTTTTCTGCAAAAAGAACAAGAAAATCTACAGTGACTCTAAGGGAAGAACAAAGGACAATACTAAAGAACAGTAACAAACAGTTCCAATTGTTACATACATATCACTCTGACTATTGTCTGATATTCCTATCTGTATATGATATATACTTTTATATACCTGTCAAAATTCTTTGGCATTAGGTTTTTACAGCACTGTGTACTCCAGCAGTCCCTTTCAGACAATTTTTTCTGTTGTTATTCTATTCAGCTTTGAAGATTTCCTACAAGAAGCATCTCTGAGAAGGCCTGTAGCTATGTTCCAGAAGGAAAAAGAGCCCTGCAAGAATAAAACAAGGGATGAGATACTTCATTCTATTTCTGTGAAAGGTAATGATAATTGTTATAAAAAGACCTTGTACTATATTGAAGGAGATGAGTTTTTTTAAAGAAATAAAACAAACACTAAAGCTAGTGGATCCTGCAAGGTAAGGAAGATAAGAAGGATGAGTCTTTGGTGTAGGCTCACAGGGGAGTCTGAACATACAGTAGATCATACTGCAAACACACAGTACAGACCTTTAATTTTTGGATGTTGTGTTTGTTTGTGTTTTATTTTTTTAATGTTGAAAATTCTTCAATGATTTTTCCAACAGTTTCCTACTGTGCAAAACTTGCCTATTTCTCAGTTGTTCAAACCAGCAACCCAATCTATGCCTTCAGTTTTGAGCTTTGACCATAAGCTATGATGGACAGAATAATGGTGGTAAAGCTTGTTTCTGAAGTAACCTCTAGCCTTCAAGTGCTAAAAGAGAAGCAAGAAGACACATCAAAGATTCTTAAATGCTGTTTTCATTAAATTCAGTTCAGGTAGAATTAACTGAAAAACAATGGCCACGTGCTGCACGAGAATGTGCCCAGAAGGGAAGTTGCTTTGTACCAAAAATTGCCCTGAGAGGTTTGCAAAGATAATTAGCATTAGCCTAATAGCCTTACTGAGTTCAAGGGCTAAAACAGAGCTGGCCTATGTACAGCTCATTGCACAAAAGAATTTGTAATGATACAGGAATGTTGTTGTTTTCCACTGCAAAAGGTTTATATTTTGAGGTGCTGACAATGACTGTACTCTGTATCAGTATAGGTTAAGCTCTGCAACCCAGTCTCTTTGATTTTTGCCAGTAAAACTCACACTGTGTGAGGAAATTCTGCAGCTCATCATGTCTCTAGGCAGATGTCTATATTAACTTCTCTACTGCAAATTTTCAGAGTATGATTGGTGTCCAAGAAATTTGCTTCACAGAAAAAAGGGGGTGGGGGGGTGGGGGGGTGGGGGTTTAAGTGATGATGAAGGACCCAGGGGTCTTCTAAACATATGCTTTAGCAATCTCAAGTATACTTTAATGCTCCAAACAGAGAATCAAGGGCCAGAAGCATGGCAGAAATCAGAACCTTAATTTAAAGTATGTGATAGGAAATACTTGGTGAGGCTGAGTATGGAGCCTTTCCAGAACCCTTAGGTGGGCCCTAATCAAACACTGTAATAAGTTGCTCAGAGGTTGTGGAGTCTGTGTCCTTAGAGATCCTCAAAGCCTGAGCAACCAGCTGTAGTCCACCCTGCTTTGAGTAGAGTGTTTGGAGCTTTCAAACTCAGCTATGCTCTGACTCTGCAAGTGTGTTCTTCATGTCTGTTTTTTATATTTGAACGTTTTAAAGCATCTTGGGAAGGACCTGGATAAAATACAACAAACAAGAAGACAAGCTCAAACCTTACGAATGGGAGCTTTCCCCCTGAATGAATGCATTTATTTCCTTCATTAATAAAATCATACTTAAATAATAGATATACAAATGATAACATCCAGCCCTGAGAGGGAATGGAAAATGGTTTGGGAAATGTATATTACTGTGTTCTTATGAATCCTTTATCTGCCTAAGTGAATTGGTGAGTGTTATTCCCCGTAAATTGCTTATGAGCAAATTTGATACAGTTAAGTCATGTCTGCAGAATCTGGAAGTTGGATAACACATTCCTGTCTCTGATGTACTCATCAACCTCCCTTGGCCTCAGCAAGGGTGGCATTTCAGTCATGATTTTCTGACTAATAGCACACTTCAAGGAATACACTGAACAAATTAATAACATAATACAAAAGTAGTTCAAAGTTCAGTTAAACTTCATGGTCAATAACAAATCACATCTGGACTTGGACAAATAAGGGGAATTCACTATTTTTGTGGGAGGAGATTGAGAATTTTTCTGTTAAGGAGCTAATCTGCTCCATATTTATGAACATCAAAGAACTGCTGAAAATACAGGAATTAAGAGTGGTGCAATGGTGGATTAGAATGTAGGTGAGGCCATTCAGATGACAGCATCACCTATGTAAATTTTAAATTAGTCCAGTGTACGCTGGGCCCTAAATTTTATGTGATTGATTTGAACAGAGCCTAATTGCTTGGGGTTTTAAAAAGTTTCTTCTTTATCTATTCACCTGCCTACAGGTCCTACTTTAATATTATGCAATTAGAAGTGCGCACAGCATGAATAATACGAGTTCTTATTTACAAAATCCATGTGTTTGTTATTGCTTAAGAATCCTGATGAACTGTAGCAAGTCAGCTTTTAGATGGATGGCAGTTCTAGTGAAAAAGAATAATTGGCAAGATAGAGAAATTCTTTAGCAAAATTAGTGACAAGTAGAATTCTCCTCCAGCAGGGATTTTTAGCTTTGTTTCTTTATATGAAAACATCAATATTAAGGTTCTTCAATAAAGAAATATTTCAGTGGATTTTTTTCTGATTAATTCCAGAGTCCTTTAATGGCAAAGGTGTTCATAACAGCTGGGTCACTTAAAAAAATAAAAATAAAAGCATTGAAAAATAAATGTGTTTGCATTGATACATGTGGTTCATATCATACATGGTATGATATCTCTACTTATTGCTCACATAAACCTTTAAAACAGTGCACTGCCTGTCCTATACCAGTTGTATAACATCCTTTTCATAGGACTGATTCTCAAATCCTCAGTTTCCATTAGTATCTCCCAAGGAAAAGAGTGGCTAGTATGACATCCAGCTGGTATTTCCAGAGATGAGTCTCTGTTAAAGCTCCAAACTTGTTTTTTTCCATTAAAACTCATCTAAATTTGGTGAATCAATGATTCTATGCTTCCCAGATGTGTAACTCTTCATAAAAGCACTGTTCAGCTTCTGTACCAATGACAGCTTGTGGCTGGATGTGGGAGTTGCCGAATTTTCAGGGTTCTGTTTTCACCACCATGTATGGAGGACAGATCTGACAGAGAGGATGGTGAGCACAACTCTGAGCACACAGTGTAAATGCCTAGACTAGGAGGAATTCTCTTTCCAAACATCCATCTCAACAAATAACTCAGTTCAGTAATGGCCATTGTCTTTCTTAACTCTCCTGGACTATTTTGCTGAAGAAACTTTTAAGGAGGAAAGGCTGATTTTCCTGGCCTTGAGATGTAGTTCCTCCACACAAAGTAAAAAGCATGACAAAGTCTCTGTAGGGTGTTCAAAGTGTTTCTGTTATGCAAGCTTTAGTCACAGTGTTTGGCCTGATTTTAAATGATGAGTTTTGTAAGAGTGGATCTATCAGCTCGTATAAGACTTCAATCTTAAAGCATTTTATTATTACTTTTATATCAGTGTAATTTTGCTTCTGTGTGAATGCGAGTTGCAGAAACTGGGCTTGAAGACAGATTGAAGCATTTTTTAAAAACAGTTGGGCCCTGTTACTATATTAGTTTAATCTGTTTTCTGTGGTTGATATCCTGCCCTAATTACTTGTGTGCCACTTAAAGATTGATGTGAGTGTGAGGCTGGCATCCACGTGTATTCCAACCTACAAATCTCACAAAGATCAAGAAATTTTCGAAGTCATGCATTAAAGAACTGAAATGAAGACTGGAGGCAACAGTTGTTTAATCAAAATTGGAGTTCCATAAGAATAATCAGAGACAATAATCCACAGACATTTAAAGCAACTGAACAACAACTGAAATATATTTTTCATTTGATTTTCAATAGAGATATCTAATTTTAATATTTTTGAATATTACTATTTTCTCCTTGCCATCTCTCCTTTTATTGTTGTTGTTCGGGTTTTTGTGGGCTTTCTTCTTGTTACTGCTGAGTTTGTTTGTTTTCATCAGTGAAAAGAATAGAAAGTATTAATTAATTTAAAAAATATTTTTGTGCTTTTTTCCTTTCAGATTATTTTACCTTGGGGATGGAAAATGGAAGTAAATTAAAACCTTTGCAAATTAAACTGAGGGTCAATAGAGAAGCACTAAGCTAAGTGCTTGTTTAAGCCATTGTATTAATGCACAAAGGAATTTCTTCAACACCCTATCTTGTTTATTTGACAACTGGGAGTGAATATTTGTTTATTTTCTGTAATTATAACTGCCAGGAAAACATTCTGATAATCTAATGTGGTGGGATTGGTCATTGGTGTGCTCTAAATGGTGAGAAATTTCATAATTACTCATAGGACTCTTGTAGGATCCATGACTGTATCTTCAGCTCAGCTTCAGGCACTTCAGAAATGCAGGTCTTGGAATCTTTGTGGAGCACTGCTGCTGAAATTTAGATACACAGGCAGAATCTATTTGTTTCAGTGCTATACACTGTGCATCTTCCAGGGCTGTGCAGAGCATTCAGCACCTTACAGCGTGGAGCTCTAGGAGTGTGGGGTCATAGTATATAACCCTCTGGAGTACCTGAAATGGTGCATTTGGTTTGTGGAAGCACAATCCTTAAAAGTGAAAATGCATCCGAGTCACTGCTGGAGTGCTGCCTGTTTGAAGGGTGTTTTCCTGCCTTGAGCCCAAATTCCTCTTCCATTACTGGAAAGAAGCATTACAGCTTCCTGTGTCTGTCTTCATCCAGTCTTTCCAAGTGGGGAAAGCAACAGAAACATTTTTCTTTTTTCATTATAGCAGGAGAGAGGCAGTTTATTCCTCTACCTGATTAAGACTTACTGCAGCAGTGAGGCGTTAGAGATGGGGCTATGTATCCTTGTACAAATAAATAAGGACTGTGACAGTCTTATCCACTAACATTTTAATCTTTGAAACCATTCTTCTTGCTGTAAAAAAGAATGTGAAGAATTCAAGGTGAGATGGAACCATTAGATTATTTATTCTAACCTCCTCAGTATATTAGTCCATAAATCATCAGCAATTGAACTGAGCTGAAGTAGTGTATCATCTGAGCAGCATCTATTGTTAGTCAAAATTACTTTGGAAATATAGAGTCTGACTCTTTTAGTTTATTCCAGGTGTTAATACTCTTCACAGATAGAGATTTGGCCTTAAGCTTCATTTTGTATTCATTAATTTCTGTCAGAGCTAGCCACAGTGTAGTAGGCAAAATCATACAGAACCACAGAATATTCTGTATGCTATAGGGTTTTCAGTGCAAGGTATTTCCCTCAATTTATGGATAGAGTTCTGAAATTATTCTATGAATTTATTATGTTTTATGTCCTACAAGAAACAAAAAGGAAAAGAACACAATAGTTCAGTGCTGATCACCACACTGATATTGTACGGAAAGACAGAACGGTTACTTGGACCCCAGGGTGACCCTCAGTGGTCACAATAAGCCGTTTTTACCCACAACCACAATAAAAGCTCTGCTTGGTTACTTGTCTGAGTCTCTCCACTCAGTCCAGCACTTTATTGAACTCTGTTAAACTTTGTCATCTGCGTGGTTTTAGCAGATGTGCTTTTTAGATATGTACTAAAGACTCAGCCACATCCTCACCTCTGCTGGCTTGGTGGCTGTCTTCCCAAGTTTTTTTTTTCTCCATTAACCAGTTCATTCTTCATTTAACACAAGCTTTGTATTGTGATTTTTTTGTTTGTTTTTAAAGAGGCTGTTGTACAATACTACCAATTCTTCACAATGGCCAGTGTACCAACTTTTATAATTTTTTTTTTTTGTGATTTATGAGTGTTTAACTACTAGAGCTGAGGCTTGACTGAAGTCCCAAAGTGAAGTGTCAGTATTACCTCTTTCTGTGATGAGGAAGTTAATGGGAGTAAACTTATCACGCCTATCATAAAAAATTCAGAATTGCCAACTGTTTTAGCTTGTATGTAAACATCAGTTTCCCAGTGGGAGCTGTGTCTGCACATGTACTGTCAGAATTCATCTCATGCTTAAGTGTAGCATTGTGTAGCAGCAGATGATGGTGATCTAAGGACAGGACTTCTACCTGTGGATGTGCATTTCCACACGCATAAAAATGACAAGGAGCAGATTGATAAAGAAAGAGCAAATGTCTCTCTCTTAAATGGTCTCTAAGATTTGCAGGAGAGAAAATGGACAAATTCTTATTGAAAACCAAAATGCTGTACTGATGAACACTCTTCCGTGAGAAGGAAGAGAGAGTGAAGGCAATATGAGGCATGAAATGATAGGACTTTGATAGCAGTATAATAAAGGTGTGGTAGAGGAAGTTCTATAGAGTAGAATAGCTTCTCAGCTTTAATATTGTATCAATATTTCATTTCTAAATGTGTTACCAACGACAAACACACAAATAATGGACATTAGAAACCTGCGCACTGCTCATTGTGTCAGTTGTAAGAAGAGCAGAACAAAACTGCAACAAAGCAATAGACTTTTGGTACCTTAATAACCAAAAAATTGACTGATCATTAAATTGTATATTAAAAATTTATCAATACTTTAAAAGTATTTATAATTAGGACTTTATGATGAAGCCAGTTTCTTCTTTACTATAATGTAGCACTGTGTGTCTGTTGTAGAAGGCATTGGTTTTAATGAGTTATTTACTCTTCAATATATTCAGTGAACTCGACTTTTTGAAATGGCAGTGTCATAGTATATGATCTTGATAGAAAGCACTGATCTAAAGTTTCTTTACATCTGGGGATGCTCAAGTCTGGGATCAGATACAGATAAGCCTTTGATAAGCACAGATGGAACTAAACTGAGTTCTGAGATGGCAACAATGCTGGCAGTCAAGTCTGATTTTTTTCCACAGTGAAGTTGAGAGGGTGGATAATTATTCTGTATATATGTTCCTGGAGCTATATAAGACTCTTCAGGCTCATTTAGGGTGATCCTTTTTGTAACAGAACAAAAATTACTTAATCCAGAAGCAGACATGACCCCAATATAGATAGAAAAGGAAACATACATACATACAGCAGCAGTGGTACTTGGTGACAACTGGGCTCCAGTATATCGTCATTCCAGATTGCAGTAAATTTCTGGCAAACCAACTTAATCACTATCATTAAAATAGAAATAACACCACTCATCATTTGAGTCCTAAACACCTCATTAGAAATTTCAAGCATAAATGCTGCTACTCTCAAGAGTTCAAATGCAGAGTCAAATCCCAAAAAAGCAGAGGACCTGTGATATTTTAAAGTGCAGGTATCCTTTTTGTAGGAAAAAAAGTTAAAACCACAAGCTGTAGACTGTAGCTGATTTGATGGTAGGGTAGATGATTTGTAGTTTCACAATTGCTCTGCAGAGGAGAAAAAATAGCCTTTATTGTTAGACTGTGATAGTTTTCTAAACAGAAAACAGCACCATTAATGACAGCTCAGCACCAACACTACTAATGTGATGCACTGCAATTGAATGCTGGTGTGCTGTAACATCTTATATTTAATCTCAGCTGTGAGTATTCTGGCTACCATAAAATGCCCCCTCCTGGTCCTAGAAATGTAGGAGTTGATAGATTGAAACATCCTTCATTGCACTAAAAGGAGCAGCAGGGGTGAGGAGGCACCTTTGCCCTGGCAGGTGCCCAGGGCCAGCCTTCTTTAATGGGTCTGACCATGTGCAAACTGGGTTAGCAGTGGAATTACCTAAAGGGAAATGCTGTGCATAGCACTGAGCATTTTCTCAGTCCAAAGAGAGAACTCCCCAGTGTGAGATTTTGTAGAATCCCTTTATAAAACTGCACATGAATGAACACTATTGAATGTGCTTAACACTCCTGATATTCTGTGTGAATTTGACAAAAATGAGACTAAAATCTCTCCTATTAAAATATTAGAATAAAACTCCATGGAGCCATTTGGTGCTGCTGTAGTAAATTGTCATTATTACAGCACTTTGTGAACTAAGAACAAAGTTATTTTGCTGGTAGGACAACCCTGCTGTGTGTAGCTCTAAAGAACATTAGTGACATGCTGCAGCAAGTAATTATATTCATCAAAATAGTCTTTGCTACTCCTTCCAATTTACCCTTGGAAACGGGAATAATTGCTTTTTATATTATTTGTTTGAAGATGCTGAGTGTGTCATTGAGCCTATTAAGAACAATACAAACATGTTTTGTTCCCTATCCAGATCAGACCACAAGCAGGTTTCTTTAATATCTTCATTGCAGCCCAGTGAGAAATCTGATATACTACATAGAACTGCTCAATATCAGCATATGGATGGCAAGAACATCATGAACAATAAAGCCCGCTTATAAAGGACTTCACATACTTATGTGGATCCTTTTTCTCCTACATGAGTTCACATGAGTTTGCATTAGTTCTCACTGAGCCTTTCCTGAGCCTTTCATTCATTTGATGGTGGAGACTCAGGAGATGAGACCATGTTCTCTGAGTCTGTGTTGGCAGTTAACACTGGGTTCCTCTGTAATTTGCCTGGAAAATGTCAACAAAATAGCCCTCCTACTGGTACTGATATTGACTCTCTAATGGATAAATCAAGTAGTGGGCTGTATTTAACCGCCAAATCAGACAAGCAGTTTTATGAACAGGGGATTGAAGGAAACCTGGTTTCTTGTGGGTAGTGTCTGTGCAATACTATGGACTGTGTATCTGATGTTAGATTCACAGCTGTCTAATGAAAAGGGAGTCCAAGCTATTTTTTTTCTAAAAATGAGGACTCTAATGATGTGTTTTCTTTTGGTACCTCTCCTCATGAGGTAATGAATTTTTGAGATTTGCACTACACTATGGGTTTCGATTAGAGCAACAAAATTTGTGCAGGCAGAGAAACGGACACCCCCATCAATTATGTACATTATATCAATGTAAATAAGCCCTGAGTATTAGTTACCTATAAATTCATTTCTCTCTAAGAGAATCTCTGTTTCATTCAGCTAAAAAAGTTTGTGTTGCCATGACAGAATGAAGGTAGCTGGTCAGGGGTCCAGTCT